>CM017805.1:10524489-13024489 GCA_008086715.1 Sitobion miscanthi
CGGAAAACCCTAATATACGTTGTTATTCAGTGCTTTCCTTTGAGTTTTGTAGTTTTGCATTGGGCGCTTTTCACATACCGGTGAGTACAACTTTCTACTACTATATAATATTCAGATAAACTACAGGTGTATTGCGAACGATCATATTTTCACCACCTACAGACATCGTTTTCCGCTAGCCATCATGGCGCGTTTCGTGTTTTTTTCGTACACCGCAAATGTACTTTGAATACCTATAACGTTTTTTGTATCCAAATTCGTATTTGCCGTGTACCAATTGTTTCCAGTTGGTGTAATCGACGTGTAAGTCCGTTAACCGTTTCGGCGCGTTACCTTTGCGGTACACGTATTTTACATTGTCGCTTCACATTTTGCGTTATTTTGTTGCTGGGTATGTAATTTTTCGTATTTTTCTATTTTTTATCAACACACATAGCCGGTTATACACGTAAGTACCGGTGTGTACCTATTAATTCTAAAAATAACACACGAGTCGCTGATAACAAACTGATACTGATCATTATATTCGGTTGCAACGATTTTTTTATGACGAGTTTTTCATATTTAGTACTTACTTTTTACTTATTTTTATGATATTATTATACAGTATGGACTATAGCCTGTTCGTGATGCTTTTAGGCTGTTCAAAATGGTCAAACGCTGTGCGCTATGCGGAGTTGTGGACAACATCATTGACGTTTCCGTACACAAGTAAATCACCCAACACGTTAATACTTATATATTATAATAATTATATGTCGCCTTAGATTTCCAATTGCCGTAAAACGTCGTCTTGAGTGGGTGGCATTTGTGGTGGACCAAGGATTTCCCGTCAACCACAAGTCTAAGCTGTGTTCGAGGCATTTCGTCCCCGGTGTTGACTACGCTGTGGGAAACGCGGAGTGCCGCCGTCTGTCGACAACAGCAGTGCCGTCTTTGATGAGTGTATAAATTATATTAAATTCAAACATTGCAGTACACCGTGACTACACCCGTCGGGCTGAACTTCAGTAATTACTCTTTATCACTAATATTGTTGTGTACTCTCATGAGTTTAATGTATCTACGGTGTATGTTAGCAACATAACTTAATTTAATAACTTAACTCAATGACATTCAAGGTTTATACATATGATGAGCTCACAAAAGTATACTACTAAATCTAATAAATAGGCGCGTGCTACGGATTGATATACAAAATAAGAGAATGGCATATTATTATAGCAAGAGTCATGATATTACATTGATTTACTTTTCACTTTAATGCCTTTTCATAACACCGTGTGGATCACATATCTTTATTATTTCAAGTTTGATCAATTTTCACAACATTTACAATATGGGAATTACCTACTTAATATAGTGTAGCCAACTTTTTAAATATGATTCGACAAAAATTTCTGCAGCGCTAGATTTACGCTATTTCCTTGGTATGTAACTATCAAAGTTAAGTCAATGACAATGAGTAATGTCTAACCTACGGTGAAAATTCCTTACATGCTTGATTATTCACTGTGCTCTTAGATACATATGTTTCTTTACCATCTTAATACTTTATTATACTACTATACTATACTATACTGGCTCGGTAAAGCATTCTTGAAAACTAAATGTCTATTTTATCATAAAACTTTCATTCAACTTATCATTTTATTGGAAATTAAATTGTAGAATAACTTGAACGAAATTCAATTGTGTCATTGCTGTTTCAGATTTCAATTGCTTATCAAACACTGGGTCAAGCTTATTTTCATACATTGACTAAAATTTGATACCTAAATTAACTTATAACTATACTAATATATCAACTTTTACTATGGGTATATTGACCTAAATGAAACACTTGAGGTTTTCTCACATAAATTTACATTTTCTTAATGTTACTACTACACAAAGTAGGTATTACTAGACTCTTTACTAACGTTTCCTTTTATTGTGAACTGTGTACTGGATAAGTGTTTTATTGGCTTTTCACATATTGGCTTACTGTTAGCAATGTCAAGATTATTTTAATACTTTCTTTCCTTTATTTATACAATTAACTTTGTTTGTACTACAGTGTAACATATTTACTACTGATGTGTGTTATTTCAATGCATAGTGGTAATAAATATAGGTGTACTTGATTTTATCACATTGAGACTCTTTAAAAAATAATTTTAATCACACCGTGTGTATGATTTTATTAGTGTAACACATAAATACCTTATATTCAACTTTTCATATAAATGCACTTATTGCATATGAGTACCTAAACTTACTGTTATAGAGTGCAATACATTTTTAAAATGTAAGTCATTATTGTTATTGTTACGGTAATACCTAACCAACACAAGATTATATTAAACATGTATGAACACACAATCATTAAAATGTTTTCTTTTTATTGTTGGAAGTTAAAATTCTGTATTAAATTACACTCTTTTTTTATTACTGCTACTACTACTACTACTTACTACTGACCTAGGTCATTTGTAAGTTGAGTACTGGATAAGTCTTAGAAATGTATATATTTTTTTAATACTTAATACAATAGATTGTATTGATGTTAGGATGGACACAGCTTAGATTTAGGTGTAGTCACACATTCAATTAAACATTATTTTGTACCTACAACTCTTTTTTAACATGATTTGGACTACAACATTTATACTTTTATTGGAGTATCATAAACCTTAAATTATTATATGATTTCACTATAACACTTACTGTTATACAGTGCAATATAGTTTTACAACGCTTCAAAGTTATTGTTGTTAGAAAGATTATTAGTATGTATGAAACAACTTAAACATTCTTCTGTGGATTTCTTTGTTCTATGATTGGTACTTATCAATTTTTAATATATATCATTGTTCTAATGTTATTTAGGTAGACCTTTTCTCTTGAAAACCTCAGGTCAACTATGAATGATAGTAATGGTTAGAGTTAGTTATGACTCAGTGTATTTTAAATGGACTTTTAACGTAGGCATTATTATGTTATTATTTGCAAAAAAAAAAAACAAAAATATTTCACTAACCAGAGTTTTAATTTTAAGTTAAAATTTATTAATTTAACTATAACAAAAATCAGTATACATATTTTATTATCTCAAAATATACCTGCTTATTGCTCACGTTGAACACACATTTAGTTAAACATTATTTTGTAACTCTTTAAAAAATAATTTGAACCGCAATCATTTGTGTAACAGAAACCTTACATTCGTATAAATTCAATTATTGCATATAGGTTATACATACTGTTATAGAGTGCAATAATTATTGTTGTTACTGAAAAACATATAAGCACATTACACAGTTTTAGCTTATTATATTATACTATAGTATTATATTATACACAGTTATTATATTATATTATTATAGGCATTGTTAATATACGTTGTTACTAACACGGTAGTGCAGCAGTTCTTTTTGAGTATGGATTTACAAAAACGATATTATATATTTAATTATTTAGAATTATCAATACCCTTATAAAATTAAATTACAGTTAGACTTTAAACGTAGATTTTAAATGTTAAACTTATGTATTAAGCTTAAAGATATTCAAGTATAATTGCCTTAAACTAATATTTTGTTTTACTTTCACGTACAGACTGTGATCTGTGAGTTAACCATAGCATTACATGTATTAAAATATTACTCATGGATGTGTTCACTGCTTCAGACCCATTAATTTACTACTCAACATTAAAGACATGTACTTCACTTTTTGTTTTAATTATTGCTTTACCTACACAGGCTAACTCTTAGTAACAACTTACTTTATTACTATTTATTATTATTATTACTATTACTATCATTATGTCAATGAATGTTATGTCAGTTGCATACATACCAATATACATACCATAACTATATAAAAATACATAGTAACTAATATTGTTTTTTTCTATCACGTACACATTGCATTCTATTACCTTGAGTTACACGTGCTCAAACCTAAACTAACTCAACAGTTAGGCATTTGTTCATTTGTTTATTATTTTTGTTGAGGATCATGACGTATACATAATACCTCAACAGAAAACTTTTATTTTTACTTAACTATTTAATGTGTAACTGTTAATTATACTACTTATGGACTGCGATTATGTACCTATTTATTTTAACCTATTCATTGATTATGGCTCGAAATAAAGTCAGACTTTAAACGTTAAACTTACATGTTATGATTTTTAATATTTTGTTTTACTTTCCCTTACAAACAAATGTTTGATATATGTGTACATATCTCTCTAAACAAGACTTTTATTTCACTTATTAGTTGCCCTTTTGTCATTTCACTCAACTGTTTAATTTTATAACTGTTGATCACTGCTTCAGAACCATTCGTTTGCTATGAGTAAACATATTTTAAACTGCGCTCCTATTGTTTGAACTAATAGTCAGTTTAACAAATGTGCTTACGATATAGTCTATTAAACAATTGACATTAAATATACAACTGTACTTTTTGATTTAATTATTACTTTATTACATTACATTAGTACTGAAGTAACTCAAAGCGCCTCGTGCTTTAACAACAGTTTCAGTTATTATTCATTTTTATATTGTTCAAATTTTGGAATAGTTACCACTTACTTTAAAACTTACGTTAAAAACTATTATGGGTAAATTATGTTTGCCTAAAAATATTTATACCTAACGAAGCATAAAGTTGTATGCTTAAATAACTTTTATTAAAACTTTTATAAATAACTTTTAGCAATGAATATATAATAATATAAAATAAAAAGATATAAAAATATTAGAACTACAAAATAACGCTAAAACATTTTTACTCTGTCATTAATGCAATTATTTGATAAATAAATATGTGATTTAAAATTGAATTACACTTACCGCCCATTAATTTATAGGTAGTCGGACGGCAACTGGTGCCAGGGGTGGCTGAAGAGCCTAAAGGTGGAGACCCCATGCAAGTCGAAGTAGAAGTTGTGGACGAATACGCCATGATGGACGACTACATCGTTGAAGTTGTGATGGAAGACGGCGTTATGGACGAAGACAATGTGGAATTTGTCGACGTGGAAAACATGAAAGTCCAGACGGACGACAAATTTTTGCCGGCGGACGTCGAGATAGTCGATGTCCTGCCTGGTGAACTCGAGTTCATGGACATTGATTTCAACCCTGAAGTTGCTGTTGAACTACCAAGAGTCAATGCGCCACGAGTAGACAGGCCAGCCGGCGTTCAACACCCACTTCTGGATCGGCACTACATCGGGCCGTTGAATCAAGTCTGCAGGCTCTGTGAGGCCCATCACTTCGACTGTGAACGCACTTCGAGGGGTCATTTCACATTGTGTTGCAACAACAATCAGATGGTGATTGCTGAAGGACCCCGTCGGTTGCAAGAAGCACCTGAATTGCTACAGAGTTTGTTGGTAGACGACTCACAGATAGCAACACAGTACCGTAGAGACATAAGACGGTACAACAACACTCTTGCGTTTGCCGCCTTCTCCACTGACCTCAATCAGAGAAGATTGCCTGGTCGCGGACCGAGAGTGTTCACTGTACACGGCCAAGTGTATCGAAGGATCACCAACGACATCGTCAGAAACGACGAGAGACACCCAAGTTACTGTGAGCTCTATTTCATTGAATCTGGGGAAAGCAAACCGGGCTCACATGAACCAGAACCACCAGGGTGAGCTGAACGAGACTGTGCTTACAGACTTGGACACGATGCTGAGGCAAACCAATCCATTTGCCATGGCATTCAGCAACATGAGAGCAGTGTGGCTGGAGGAACAGAGAATTGCCAACGCCAATCCTCTGGTGCAACCCAGGAGAGTCACCATGCACTTGGTGGCCGACCCAAACAGTGACCCAAGGCGATACAATCTACCGCCAGCTAAGGTCAACGAAGTTTCGGTCATGTTTGCTGGAAACAATAGCCAACCGCCGGGAAACCTCGACCTGGTGGTGTACGACTCGAATCCAGTGAACCCACAACACAGGATGCAAACCTTATCGTACGGCTCTCGTGAGGGGTCACCAGGTCAGCAACGAGTTTGTAGTTGCCTACAACCCTTACCTAATGGCCAAGTTCGATGCACACATCAACGTAGAGGTGTGTTCTACTGTGAAGAGCGTAAAGTATTTATACAAATACGTCTTCAAGGGCCACGACATGGCTACAGTAGAAGTCCAAGACAGAAATGAAATTGAAAAGTAAGCATCTGTTAATTTATTTCTACATTATACTTTAACTGTTTTAACTCATAAGCAATTTGACTAAATAAAATACAAAGGTTATTTTAAAAATGTAACATACTTGGACAACGAAACAAATATTCTTTATTAACACTTTGATATAACTCCTTAAATATTGTAACTATGATTTAACAAAAAACACTCAACTTACATTTTAAATATTTATTTGTTTGTTGTTTTCATTTGCAAATTAACAATATACTATAAATAATGATTACTTTTGTTTATTATATTTTTGATGATATTACTGTCATACATAATTAATTCATACAGTAGTACACTGATCTTAAAAAATTATTTTATTTTATTTTTATATTATTATTTTATAAGTTTTACATTTTAAATTTACATAATATAATTATCTATATGGATATAATATAAATAAATTAATAAATAGACAATCGATAAATAACTATATTTAATTGACATCCACAGCTATTGAGCAACGCACCTAAGTTAGACAAGGGCTCGATTATGTAGTTAAATAGTAAATATATAACATACTATGTATTATTTACTTGATATAACATTACAGTTTTTATGTCAGTCATTTATATAAATTTATTAGTGTAGCACACAAATACTGCTACAGATTCTAAATAATACAATATTAATAAACAGAATAGAACTTTATGTACCTATTTAATTAAAGTCTGAAAATGTAATTGTATTATGATATGTGACTATATACTATTTGATATAACTTATATAGGTAGAGTATTATATGGAATAAACTATTTAATAAGAAATAATAAATTAGGTAACACTTGATTTTATTATCTACACCTATATTATTTAACATGGGCTGGATTATATGGGATAGTTCTATATATACTTGAATAGACAATATTAATATAACAAACCCACAAGTATACTCGTATGTAGTGCTTAATACATTACAGTTTTTATGTGAGTTATAATTGGTTGAGGTCATGTGATTTGTTAATTATAAATTTTATTATGGAGGATACAACTACTGCTGCAGATACCATATAATACAATGTTAATAAACTGATATTACATATACTACATATATATCAGTAAAGTCTGGTAGTTAAATTGTATAATGATATGCCTTTACGGTTTGCTGTTACTTATGTAACTAGGTTTATAGTGGGTATATTATATATATAATATATGACTATACTATAGGTAGGTTTATTCATGAGCATAAAATCAAGTTAATAAATAGACAATTGATAAATAACTATATATTGATCAACGCACCCAAGTTAGACAATATGTTGTTAAATAGTAAATATATAACATACTATGTAGTAGGTACTTGATATATTACAGTTTATATAAATTTAGTGTAGCAAACAAACACTGCTACAGATTCTAAATAATACAATATTAATAAAC
This sequence comes from Sitobion miscanthi, assembly GCA_008086715.1. NCBI lineage: Eukaryota > Metazoa > Arthropoda > Insecta > Hemiptera > Aphididae > Sitobion > Sitobion miscanthi. The sequence goes on from CM017805.1 coordinate 10,532,085, forward strand.
AAAATAGAACTTTATGTACATGTACATAAAGTCTGAAAATTAAATTAAAATAATGATATGACTATATACTATTTAATAAAACTTATATATACTCATAACATTATTGTGTATTAATCGAACGAATTTTGTTTGTTTCAGTTTCATCAACGCTCGGTACGTCAGTCCGCCGGAAGCAGTTTGGCGACTGTTTTCGTACAAGTTGCATAAGCCGAGTCACAATGTGATCAGGCTTCCAGTCCATCTGGAAGACTACCACACGGTGTACTTTGCTCCGGGACAAGAACTGGAGCGGGTGCAAAACGCAGCGCTGGCCCGGACAAGACTAACGGCGTTCTTCTCGCTCAACGAGACGGACCCCGAGGCCAGACAGTATCTCTACCACGAAATACCGTTGCATTACACTTGGATGGAAAGAGACAGGAGGTGAAATCGGCGCCGAAGGGTAATGACCAACGAGACGCTGTCTCGGATGTACGCGGTCAACCCACTAGATCGAGACCGATTCCTCTTGCGACTGCTGTTACTGCACAGGAGAGGTCAGTCGTTCAGAGACATGAGGACCATCGACGGGATCGTGTATCCGACATACGCGGTCGTGGCGGTTGGACTCCTGGAGGATGACCAAGTCCTGCTGTCGTGCATGGCAGAGTCCGCGGCCGTGGACACTCCCGCACAGCTGCGTTACCTACTGGTGACGATCCTGCTGTACTGCAAGGCCGCGGATCCGCTGGCGTTATACATGGCAAGCGAAGAAGACCTGAGACAAGACTTCTCCCATAGACTGAGAGACGAGGACCGCGCGAGGGCCGCGTGCCTGGACGCCGTCAGGCGGCTGCTGCGGGGTCACGGTAAAACGCTGGCCGATTACGGGTTGCCGAATTCGGACGTCGCGCTACTCGAAGAGGACGCGGGTGGAGACGTCTACGCCTTCGTCGACGCTGTGGTGCGTTGGACCATGCAGTTGGACAACCTCAACGACGAACAGCGGGCGGTTTACGACCACGTGATGGCGGCCGTAGACGACAACCGCGACGTCGCGAAAATGTTCTACGTCGACGGGCCCGGAGGTACGGGGAAAACGACGCTTTACGGCTGCCTAATATGGTCGCTCCGCAACATGGGCAGATCCGTGTTGTCCGTGGCGTTCACGGGAATAGCAGCGACGCTCATGGACGGTGGTATGACCGTTCACTCGACGTTCGGTTTGCCTTTCGGTACGCTCAACGAAGAATTTACATCATCCATCACCATGCAGTCTCTACGCGCAAGTAGGATACGGGATGCGGCACTCATCGTCTGGGACGAAGCGCCCATGTCTCCGGGGCTCCAACTGACGGTGGTCGACCGGTTGCTAAAGGACATAATGCAATCGGAACTACCGTTCGGTGGTAAGACGGTTCTATTCGCGGGTGACTTCAGACAGATACTGCCGGTGGTCCGCAGGGGGACGAGGGTCGCGATCGTGGCGGCTTCCATCAGGCACCACTATCTGTGGGACGTCTTCGAGCGTTTCAGCCTGACGCAGAACTTGCGGGCCAACAGCGACGCGGACTTTGCCGCCTGGTTGTTTCAACTCGGCAACGGCCAGCTGCCCGCGGTCGACGGGAATGTGAACACCGTCGAAATCCCCAGGGATATGGTATGTGACATAGCTGATTTAATTGATTTTGTTTACCCGCAGCAAATGTCGTTGGCTAACGTCGACGTCTTTGCTCGGAGAATTATTCTATGTTCCAGGAACGAGGATTGTAGACAGGTCAATCGCACGGTGCTGCAACGCGTCGCGGGTGCCGCGAGAACGTACACCGCCATAGACACGGTGGTGGCGGACGAAGTGAACGAGACTGCCAACTACCCGACCGAGTTTTTGAACTCGCTGGAGCCCGACTGACTTCCTCCGTACAGGCTGACGCTGGTGGTCGGTTCCGTGGTCATGCTGTTGCGGAACCTCGATCCGAAAATCAGACTGTGCAACGGAACAAGGTTAGTGGTTACGGAACTGAGGCGCAACAACTTCAAAGCGAGGTTGTTGGCGGACGCTGGGGAAGGGCAGGACGACATCGTCATCCCCAGGATACCGCTGTCGTCCAGCGGAGACGACGACCTGCCCTTCACCATGCGTCGGGTTCAGTTCCCTGTGCGACTTTCGTTCGCGATGACGATCAACAAGTCTCAGGGTCAAACTTTTGACACAGTTGGTTTGTTTCTGCCGTCCCCGGTGTTTACGCACGGACAACTGTACGTTGCGTTCTCACAAGTGCGAGACTCGGAATCAATAAAAGTTGGTATGTACGGTGACGACGACGCTCGATTTATCACAAGGAATATAGTGTATTCAGACGTGTTGTTATCGGCCGTTTTTGTTCAACCATGACTTAATTACTTATTAGTTATTACAGTATAAATCACTTGTGCCGATAATTTTTAATTATTTGCTATAAGTTTAGCCGTCGCTGAATGCGACGGCGGGTACCTGTGTGCCCTGACCTGTGTGGTCCGACCTGTGTGGTCCGACCTTTGTGGTCCTTGTGGAGAGAAAGTTTGACAACCTCCCCGTGGTTCTCTCTGGATGCTTATTCACTGCAAAGTGAATTCGTAACTAATGTCAAACGTTTTAAAATTAAATAATTAATTAACTGGTTTTCAGCATACTTATAGAATTAACATTTTCAGGCTGTTGAAAAATGGTGAGCACAAATGTGTTTGGTGTGGAAACATTGACGCTGCCATGGAGTTTCTATACACAAGTAAGTATGAACCATTTACGTCCCAATGTACATGACCGTTACACTCACATTCACATTTACATTTAGGTTTCGACGGATATGGACGCAGTTTGTGCAGCACCAGGTCACAAATCTACCAAGCTGTGTTCGAGGTTTGTTGTTTCTGGAGACTTCTCGACACAGCACTGAGGTTATTATGAATAGCGCATTAGTATTTGTTCATTTTCCACACACACCAAAACTACCAATATGTGTTCAATTAGTATTAATCACAACTTAAAACTCTTATAACAATTTGCTCTCATTGACCAAATGCTTTTAATATTTATATTTCATTGTAAAACCTTATATTCATCAGTATCGATATTCTTCATTATAAAAGTTAATGCATTTGATTTTCTGTGATCACTGTTAACTATTACTTGAAAACTATTACATATTGTATGCATTATTCTTATTCGCTATTCACTATTCACTATACAATTTAATATAATATTTTTATCATGTTCTCAGGTTAATTTATTATCAGAAATATTTCATTGACTTTTATTTTTAATGTTTAACTACCCCGTGTTTAATTCATATTTATATTTACATAATATCTAAACAGAATACTCTTATATGTATAACGCATTCATTTTAACTTGGACTAATATGCGTTCATAAAAATTCATAGACCTTATTAGATAGACCCAATATTGCCAAAATAGTGTTATTAACTTTCTTAACGGTTTTATTAAGATATACTGACGTTGTGCTTAAAGTATTTTTACCAAACAAAATAACAAATTTGATTCTGCGATCACTGTACATTACTCTTTTAAGAACTACATTATACTATAAGCTTATTCATTAAATCAATTAACTGGTATATTGTATTTTTAGGCTGTTTTGTGTGAAAACATTGAGATACAAACATGTCCGGCCAACAGACTTCTCAAGACAGAACTGCTACCTTCAACAGTGATATTATTTGTTCCCTTCCCACTCTGTGTTTCATTCATGTTAACCACAACTGAAAACCCTTAGAAACACTTTTGAAATAACACCCGACAAAATGACAAATGCTTTTAATGTATAACCTAATGTATGTATTTGTTTTACTTCTTTTAAAATCTTATTGTTGAACCTGATATTATCAAAAAAGACAAATTTAATTCTTTGATCACTGTAAATAAGTCTTTCATAATTCAATCACCGAAGCAATGAAACTGCGAATGAAAATACGAATGCATTGTATCTAACTATTGTGGCTGTATTTAACTCAAAAGATTAATTATATTATTGTATAACCTTATGTATATATTATTACCTATTATAGAAATTGCTATATTTTGTAACATGCCGTATCACTACCTATTTGTTCAATCGCAATTATAATTATCTTATTACTATGTAACATTGTGTTCGTACTGTAAAATAATACCTACAACGCAATGAATTTTTTATTTTTTACTGTCGAAACCGTGCGTACGTAAATACACTTTTGTTTATACACTTATCATACATATTATATCTTATTGTATAACCTTATATTCGTACTTCAATGTCTATGTTCAAAATATTAACCTCAACATTTTGTAACATGTATCACTATCTATTTGTTCAATCGCAATTGTAATTACCTTTTAACTGTGTAACATAGTTAGTAGGTAGAAGATACACTTAGAAGTAACTGGATATAAATGATAGATTATTGAAAAAAAGTGATACATAAGTGTTTGTTGAATAACTGAATAATACCTATCGTAACATACAAACATGACCTATGCAATATAGTAGTACACAGGTATTATAATAGGTACCTACTTAAAGGAATTATGGTGTACCCCAAAATCATATTAATATATAATAATATACAGTTTATAGCCTTATTAGCATTTAAACCAAAATAGTGTATTACCAAGGTATTACCTTCTTAGCAATACAGCCCTTTAGGTAAAAATTTTACTAATATCTATATTATACTACTTCAATAAAATAAAATAATTTATTTTTATTTACATATTTATATCGGTGCTCTAATTTGATATAAGATATACTTGTATAATACTTATAAGATATACTAATGTTTGTTCTGTAATTGTTTTAACTTGCGGACCAGTTTGTATAGTTAAACTTGGCATGCGAACTATAACTGAAATAGAAAACCAGAATAGGTACATTGCTAATCACTACGGTTTCTGTAAAAGAACACACGATTTATCAATATACCGTATAGGCAGTGAGTATAATATATAAATTCTATGGATTTGTCATAGTAAATAATATCTTTTAAAATATCTATGGCAATCGTCAATTGTCGAAATTCGTTGGCGAAGATTAACAATTCTAATAATTTCAGCAAATATTATTTGTATTTGATTTCAGTGTACAAAAAAAATAACAAGCCATCAATATAGGCGGACAGTTCGTTAAACCGTATATTATATTATAATGTAAGTTTTAACACAAACTCACAAATGTCGTTATGCTCCGGTTATTTTCATAAAATATTTCGATACTTTCAAGTTTAAGCTCATCGGATCGAGATGAAGATGGATGAAGATAGCTGTTTCTTCGGCGATGGCGGCACTCTAGCTAGGTTTCATCAGAAGAGTCAATGTTTACGCGCAGTTTTGTTTTTATATTAATTCTTTTTTACATTTACTTTTTCGTCTTAAATTAAATACTTATTGCCACGGACAATCTGTTAACTGGGTGACGTAAAAGCATTTATAAGTTTAATCCCAAAAGCGCGATGTATAAAATACGCGAGACCAAACAGTCCAAAGGCCGTCTTCGTTTCATCGCGACAAGTTTAATACGTACCTTTTTGCATATTATACTATACGCCGGGTATCACCTTAGGTTTGCGCGAAGTATTTAAAACAATATAATGTTATTTTTTTATACATATTATAGGTACACATCATATGTTTTATTAGCATACTTACACCATTTTTAGTGTAGTTCATACCCAAGATGGTTAGATATTGGTATTAAATGTTTTGCAATTTTACTATAATTATTATTTTTCATTATATTTTAACATGACAATACACTTTAAATTAAGTTAGTTGTAATCAAGATAGACAGTCTTAAAACAAACTCTTTTCTGGATGTTTTCAAAACAGATTGTGCTTAAAAAAAATTGCATAGTTATCGTAGCAGTCAGTTGCTAAACCAACGTGTGTAACATAAAATAGGAATTATTCTTGTTTTTTAAATAATTTTTTCAAAAAATATATGTAATATGTATAGCTCATACAATTATAAATTTATAGTTAATTCGAAATGCGGATGTTTATACTTCATAGATATTTTTTTAATGAAATCGTGTAAATAATTTTAAAACCTAACTCATCACTAGTATCAATTTTATTATATTACATGTAAAATCACCGACACAAGGTGCAGACTGTATTTAAAAAATAAATTCCAAACGTATAAATGTAAATTAAATTAAAAATAATTAAAAAATATTTTGTGAAAGGAACAAGATTACTGCTAATATTTAAGTCTTAATTATTATTAACAAATAAATACAAATAATAGGCTTACTATACTATAAACATTCAGTGTAAATATAGGTTCTGATCGACTTACCTATATGTAAGTATCTTCTATAAAATAATCCTAACAATTTAATGCAAAGATTCTCATAATTTGATCTTATAGCAGCCTTAAAACACCAAAAATACATTTGTACATCATTTACAACATTTTAGTTCCCTATTATGGTGTAGGTACCTACTAAATACTAATACAAACAATAAATTGCTATTCGAAAACACAATTTCGTATACCTATTATTATTTATTAAATACCTATAATTAAACTAAACTAAAAATAAACTTATGATTACATACTGAGTGCCTATAGGTAATATAATATTATATATGAAAATTAAATCTTTATTACGAATACTTATCGTTTACACAGACCACAAGAAAAAATAATTAAAAATATTAAAAAAATAAAGAACACATCATTGTAAAATTAATACAGTTATCAATCCGCTCAGAATTTAAAATTATAGACTTGGAGACTCTAAAATCCAGTAATCACATTTTTATTTAATATTTCATAAAATACAATATGCTTTTATAAAAATATGCTTGTACTTCTAATATCTATTCACCATCTTAATCAATAATTAAATTAATAAACGAAAATAATAATTTAAATAATACCTATATCATATTGTTATAATTCAAATTCAAAATTATAAACTATTTTCGTTTATTGTCATATCAAATTTCAATGAACAAATCGTTCCTTAACACGGAACTCTCTGATATAAAAAGTTGCATTATATTATATCCGTGGATTCATCATATTGACGTAGGCACCGATGTATAGTATCATTTATTTATTTATCTATGGCAAATCTCAAAGTCGTTGCAGAAGACGCAGTCGATTAAAAATTCTAAAATTTCAATAAGCAAAGAAAATATGAACAAAAAACTTAGTGCGTTTCGTATAATTTAATTTTTCATAAATCACAGTATTCAAAGTTTTGTATTCTTGAGCGTTTCCTCATCGGCGTCGCAGTTCACACACGTAACGGATTCCGGCGAAAGAGTCGATAATTAAAGTAAGTTTGTATTTATATTCTTTTGGGGCTTAAATTTTCTTTTTAGACTTAAAATAAATATTTAATGTCACGAAAAATGTGCTATCCAAGTGTTGTAGGCGCTGGAATTTTGGAGTTCGTGGACGTCCAGCTCAGCCATATTATAGTATAGGTACGATTGGTGAACTGTTTTTTTTTCAATTATGACTAGGGCTAGGATTTATGTGTGTTTGCATATTTTTTTTCTTATAAGTCCGAATTGATTGATTGTCAGATTTGTCCACTAATTGGTTTATTGTCGTTTAAGTAGAACTATTTTATTTTTTGCATATTTTGAACATAATGCATATAATTGCATATTTATAGATTTTTGAGATTTTGATTTTTTAACTTAAATTTTTAAATTTTTATGATTTTCTGTTAGTATAAGTGGTATCTATTATATCGTTTGATGTGGATAGGTGTTTTAGTCAATATAAATCTATTCTACGTTTAAATCGCCGGTCGTTTGCATTTTAAAATTCGAAACAACATATTATCATAGTAGCATTTAATAATATAAACTAATATTTAATGTAATTATATAATTTAATATTTAACGTCATGAGTTTAAAGATTTGAAATTTTTTTTTAATGTTCTTGTATAAGTGTTCATTTTATCATATTTTAACATATAATTTATTTAGAGTAATTTGAAAAAAATCATTATAGAAAATGTGTTTATTTAATAATATTTATGTGGTATAATTTAGCATATTTTTGCATATTTTTAATAAAACAAATGTATATTTCATCATTTTTTATCGCACATAAATCCTAGCCCTAATTATGACACAGCGTGTGTGTGTGTGTATTCTGCAGACATTTCGCTACCGCAGAAGTATATAGGTACACTTTGATTTCAACGCGTATTTGTTGACGACGAACCACTCCTACTTTTAAATAATTCGCGGTTAGCGTCAACGACTTGCGACTTGCGAACTGTTGAGGTCAGCCGACGGGAGTTGGTTACCACGGTATATAGAGAGTGATAATCAGTACAATTTAAATAAGGTATAAACATGGTATAATATAATGATATGTTAATGACAAATAAATGGTGTTGGTGAAATCGAAAACTTGATACATACAAAACAATAATGACATAAAATGTATGGCTTGAGGCGAGTGGTGGGCGTTGGCATAAAACTGTACGACGTCGGACAAATGACGGCGAACGTGCACTAACGGCCGCAAACAAACGATAACGAAAAACGTCAGACCGACGAACATTGGCGGACTTGAACATTGACGGACGAAGTATCCGACAATCACAACGGGCGTCGCGGGTTCAAGACATTTCGACGGGGGCCTGGTACAAACGTACCTAAGCCAAAAACCGGTTGACCGGTGGTGAACCGTGGTAACTGCAGGTAACATAGGCAGGATCACGGTGGCGCAGGGGGATGAGGTCGAACTTTGCGGAATCAATCCAGGTCAACAGAACACTGGCAGAGGCATATTCTGCGTGTAATGTTGACAATGGATTTCCACATGAATCGTTTGGACCTCTTCCATAACGACCTGCGGCGGTCGGGCCGTGCGGGTTCTGGCTGAATTTCAGCTGTCACCGGTGGAACAACAGACTTCGCCGGCTCGTACACGGGCGAGTGAATGCTTAGCTCCGCGGAAGATCTGAAAACGGGTGCATGTTCTCGCAGCGGCCGTAACTGCAGTAGCCCGACCGTTGTAACCATCCTACGATCCACGGCCAAATCCAGAGCGTCGATCAAGGAAAGGTCATCATAACGTTGCTGCAGGTCCCCTTGGTCCGCAGTCGTGAGAACAGGTGACACTGGCGGTGAGTCGGACTGTACTTCCGGGTTGGTCACGGGTGCAGAGTCATCGGTCCTCAGTTCTGGCGTCGACCGGTAGGTCTCTGCAATACCGCACCGTCGAAACCCGTCAGTCGTGTTCTTGCGGTAACCGGCCAAGTCTAGAGCTTCGATCAAGGAGTGATGACCCTCGTCGGCGTAATCAAGGGACCGTGCGCATCTCGAAGATCCCACGTTGGCTTCCATCTCTGTCTTGTTTTTATCAAGTTTAAACGGCAAACAGAAACGACAAACAGTTTTGTTTACGAAATAAGATGCGTACGACTATCGCGAACGATTGATAAATATGTAATGAAGGATTTCAAATTCTAAAATACATAAATAATAGTCTTGTAGTTAGCCTAGTTTTTATTGTGGCCAGCTATAGTAATTAGCAATTAAATACAAATACCAGTTACAATTACCTATATCATATATCTTAACAACAATAATTTTGATGAATAAAAAGCAATCGAATGTTCCAAAAATGATACCGGTTTTAGCGTAATCAGAATCATATCACATGATTTAGAAAAAATCTTGATAAGAGGTTATAACTAAAGACTTTCGATTTAAGTTATATCTATTTTAAAAAAAATATCTAAGCAGACTTCATAGACAAGTGTAAATATTCGTTGATTAAATTAATATAAATATATTACAGTGCGAATAATATTTATAAGTACGCTAAATGTAATTTATTAGGGAATAATATCATTGTTACTTAATTTTTATGCAATATTAGGTATATAACTTAATGGCTAATGGATAGGGTTGCTATTCGTACCGGTTTTAACGGCATGTCCCGGTGTCATTAAGTTTGTCCGAAGCTGAGGGAAATTAACTTTAATACTATATTAATTAATAATAATACATAACATAATGTCGTATACTGGATCATGATATGATCATCTTATTGAGTTAGGGAAAGGATGAACATACTGAACGAGGTATAATAGTGTGTAGAATTAATTTTGATTTAACTAGTAAGGAATTTTATGAAAATATTAAGAATATTATAATTCTATTGAAAAAAATTCATTCAAACGAAAAGCATAAATATTAGTAATAAGTAGTAGTAAGTTAATGTAAAAAAAATGCATTGGCTAATAAATATTTAAATAAAAAAGCGGGCTAGTGGTTGTAGCTCTGTTGAACAGTAGGTTACAAGTGTTCACTGTAATGGATGGTATTTAATTTGAATTCAATGATATAATATCACTGTATACGAAAAACGATTCTGAGCGGAGATGGTTTGTCAGTCTAGAATATTTTATATTGTACTTACATTGTTATTACTTATTATCAATACGGTATTCGATAAGTTGAATTAATATTATAGAATCACAAAAAAATAACTAAATAATAATATAAAAACATACTGTAACATAGGTAGCGTACAAATGCAAAGGGAGGTTTTTGAGTCTGGACCTCCCCCCCACTGATTGACAGAATGTGTTGTTTTTAATGACCTATAATTTTTCATTATACTTTTTACATGATGAAAAAATGTGGACGTCTCTTAAAAAAATGCCCGTGTACGACTCTGTGATGACTATAATTCCTTCCATTGTGGAGGTCAATAATATAATCTAAAAATAAATAATATATGGGTTAGTCTGGTCAGTGCGTGTTAGCACCTACCCGTCTTATTAATGCATAGGTACCTCATATATAATTATAAAATAGTAATATTATCGTGACTTTGTGTTTTTGCATACCAACCACGGCGGTGTTAACTAAATAATATTAGAAACCGAAAATGATCACACTCAGTGTGCCAACGGAGACGAGTCATGGCGCACACGGTCGATAATTTTTTCCAAAAGACCGGACGGAGCGACGTCCGTCGTTATGCCGCAATTTGTGTGGAATTTTTCACCTATTGCGATTTAGTCGTAACTCTGTTCTTCGCCGTCTCCGCGTGCCTGTCGATCGTCTACTCGGAGGAAGACCAGCTGTCCCATCGCGTTTACGGATTCTTGTGGTTGTTCGTCGAGATCCACGTGTTCGCTCTAATCGTCGTCAGGTTGTACCATCAGTCGCAGTGTCGCGACATGTACGACCGTTCCCAACTGATAGAGCAAGGAATACCGGAAAACTATAGACGGTCAATCTCCATGGTGATCGTGTACTACTGCGTCATGTCCACCGTGCACGTTACAGCTCCGCTGTTGTACACGATTTCGTCCGATTCGGCGCAGGTGGGCGACCCGTTCGCGTTCCCTTTCCCGGACGTGTTGCCGATAAAAACGACCAGCCCGACTGCTTACGCGTGCAAGTATATCGTATACGCTTTTCCCGTGTACTTGACACACTTGGAATGCTGTTTCATGAATGTGACGTTCGTGTATTTCACGGGCATCGTGAGGGGACATTTTCAGATACTCGACCGACAGGTCCAAGAAGCGGTGACGAACGAGGACGAACAGAAATTGAAGATCGCCATCAAACATCACCAGGAGTCGTTGAAGTGAGTTGTGTTCAATGCACCGTAGGTACCCATGGTTTATGAGTACATTTTTGGTGACGTTTAACTCGAAAATACTGTCGGCCGATAAAATAACATTTTAAAAGCATTAAACTCTCCTTTTTATTCCAATTTAGCCACCTATATAATAATCTAATGTGTGACGCGACGTGACTGAGAGTAAGTAACGGTTGCTGTTACTAGTTCCCGGATGGGTGACCACCAGGGTTCGTAATGTGCAAAAATTTTGCCACACATACACTTGTACCTGCAACCTTACAGGCTAATGACCACAGTCGTCAAAACCTTTAAACAAGAGAAAAAAATAATGTACCAGCATATTTTTTATATACATTTAGTAACAACTAATGAATAAATCTATAATAATATCTATTACCAAATTGCATATAGGAACCTATCATGTAAAAATTATTGTCCACATTCTACCTATACCAAACCAGAAATTAGTAAATGACCAAATAAAAAAAAAACTTTTAATGTCTAAAATGTATATTATAAATTTATAGACTTACCTAGTACCTACTGTATTTTAGGTTTTTTAAAGAAATGGAGACAGTTTATGAAAAACCGATAATAATGACAATAGAATTTTGTGGATTATACATCGGCTTAACTAGTTATATTATGATTCAATGCATACAGGTGCGTGGTAGTAATAATATATTTTATTATTTACTTTGTAGTTAACAACTTCACATTTTAAATCATTCTATATTTTATGGAATTTAGTAAAAAATATTGTCTTGTAGAATATTACGCAGTGCAAGTATTAACATTCTACACGCAATTCTTATAACAAAAATATAAATATTGATCTACATATAAAAAACGAAAATTAATTTAGTTTTAAAAGAATATAATACTAATAAGGTGGATATATTATATATATTTATTTCCACCTCGAATACTACGTTATTTTTAATATAAAATGACCATACAACAACAATTAATTATATGGCGTTTAATTTATTGATACTACCTGTATTATTTTTAGGGTATTATTCATCCAATAATATTGGGATTGTGTATAGCTAGTAGTACGGCGAGTCTCATAACAATATCAATTTATTGCGTTTGTGGAAGCAATATGTATGATTTAGTAAGTATTTTTTATATTTGTTATACTTTTACACTTAATACACTGATTTTCTCAAAAACTTCTAATGTTTTCGGAAATATATTTTTTAGAAAATTTAAGTCGATAAACAGAAAATAAAAAAGGTGGGTAAGTGGATGGTACTCCCCTGTAGGTTGCAAGTGGGCCACTGTAATGGATGGTGTTAAATTTGAATTTAATGATATAATAATATCATTGTATAAGAAAAACGATTCTGAGCGAAAACGGTCAGTCAGCCTATGATATCACTAAGAGTATTTGATGATATTATTGTGAATAAAGTTATTTATATATTTATCTATTTACGTGGAACTTTGTTTTAAATTTTCAATCCATACCTATAAAAGTTGAACGTTTTATAAATTTTTAACTACAAAATAATTATTAAATTTTAAATTTGTAAATTTTGTCAAAATTCAAACTTAAAATGCTTATAAAAAAAAATTTCGGCTATTTATTTTTAATATTTTTCAACTGCTATTGTAACAATATATCAGAAGCTTTGCATTAAATTTTCACGCTTTTTTACGCAACAAATAAAATTTCATTGATATTTATAGAAAAAAAAAACTAAAAAAATTGAAAACTGACAATGTCTGTAAACAGCACAAAAAGAGTCAAATTATTTTCAAAATTGTATGGTGTATAGAAAATGCTAATATAAACAAAAATAAAATAAACAATTTTATAATTTGACCTCCCGAATACACTGATTAGATTCACTTTCCGTCTTTCCCATCAAACAAGATACTGTTGAGGAAAATCAAAGCAGTTTTAGTGCCCCAAACCGTGATGACGGACACACAAAAAAAAAAACACACACATCACTGTAAAATCAATACATTTATCGTTCCACTTAGAATCTAAAAGCGAGTAAGTGGGTGTCACTCTGCTGTATAGTAGGTGAAAAGTGGGTGACTGTAATGGATGGTGTTAGCATTTGAATTCAATGATATAATATATCATAGTATATGAAAAATGATTCTGATCGGAGTCGATTTGTCAGCCTAGGATATTATTTTATATTATATTAATTATATTGTTATTATTAATACGGTATAAGCTATAATAGGTAAGTTAAATATAATGTCATTCGCATATTATCATATTTCAATATTCCAATATATAATAATATGCTTGAGAGGTATCGAGTACACACAAATAATATTTTTAAATTTCAACAAAATAACTAAAACCGTTATTTAATATATAATTTTGTCCAATTTTGAACTTCAAATAATTAACTATTTTGAAAATTTTATTGTGTAGATACAGAAAACGCGAATATTAACAACCAGTGAAAATTGCATGTATATACGTTAGTTTGTTTTAGAGTCACACCAAAAACCAAAATTGATTTTGTGTCATAATTTTCGTTTTCCTGGCGCTTTTGAAAACTAGGTATGTGGAATTTTAAATTTTGACTTCCCGAATGCACCAACTAGATTCACTTTCCCATCAAACGAGATAGTGTTGATGAAAATCGAAGCAGTTTTACTGCCCCAAACAGCGGTGACAGATACAAAAATATAAAATAAAAATCACATCATATTGATAAAATCAATACTTTCATCGATCCGCTCAGAATCTAAAATATTTCAACTCTATAATTTTTTATCGACATAAAACGATAGGAGATAACTTTAAATTATTTAAAACAAATATTTCCATGAACGTTAGTAGGCTATACTTAGCATATATTGTACCTCAAATGTCAATACTTGCCATGTATCTATCTATATATATATATTTATATTTATTTTAACTTTTCAGCACGATGGTATATTGAACTCACTTTTCAAACATCGATCATGTTATTCTCGATACGAATCATTAAAACATCCTATTTTAATGATGATGGCAAGAGCAACAATACCATTAGAATTAAAAGCTGGTTCCATTTTCAAGATAAACTTAAATCTACTTGTCAAAGTAAGCAGTGTATTATTGTTTTATCTATTTAACAAAAAATTTTTTGGATTAGTTACTTTAAATTTCTCAATTGCTGTATTTTAGAAAACATAAATTATTAGACATTTTAATAGGCATACATTTGTATTTATTTCAGATCCTAAAATTTACATATACGGTGTTTAATCTTTTATTGACTTCAGTCAATCGCTAAATAAAAGAAACTGCTATATGAAAACAAAATTTTTCCTTTTAAACAATTAGTAAATATTTGGTATGATAAAAATCTTTTTTATTTTTAATTCTATAATGTTGTTTTCAAATCAAATTGTATTTGTCTGTTAAATAAAAATTGTTGTTGGTTATTTTATTTATTTCAGATCATAAAATGTCTCACACATGCCGTGTTTAACACCATACTACCATCATCTTTCAATAAAATATCACCACTAATCGCGCAAATGCAGTTTTCGAACCTTTTTTCCAGGTTAAATTATAAATGTGGTCACCTATGTTTTGAGTGACTTCCTATATATTTAATATTATATTCTTCCTAGTTCTTAAATAATTATAGGTACACATCAGTGATAGTTATAACTTCAAATCAGGATACAATTTTAAATCAATCAAAATTATATAAATGACTGTTTTTATAAATTGTTTAAAATATTATTGAATAAACAGATTATATTAGATTTAAGAATTGGATTTAAGACGAGTACCGGAGTACAGTAGTAGGTTTAGTTATGATTCGGAGCTGTCATCTTTCATATAATCATACATTCATAAACATATATTTTTTAAACATAAGAAATTTAAGTTTAGAATATTTAAATCATTTTCTAAATAATAAATTAGAAGTAGAATACCGAGAAGGCCTATTAAAATTGAATTTGATTCCATAAATAAATTGTGTGAGAGCATAATACACTTTTTTAAGAGGCTTTTCTTCACTACGTTTACTGAATAGATCGTTAAGATCCAGAATGAGTGAGGAAAAGTTAACAGGTCTAGCTTTGTAATACATTCCCAAATATATTAATATTTGAAAGATCATTAATAGATTTGCTAATGATAAAAATAGAAAATTACATTTTATTTTATAGTTTTATTAATTGTATAATGTTTGTTTAAAATTAGATACATATAAGTTTTAAAATGTATACTTTTTAATAGTTATAAAGACAGTAAGAACTATTTTATTTTCTGTTTTGTTTTATTTTTTGAATAATTTTGAACAAAGTTTTAGATGAACTGTGATTAATTTTATTTGAATGTGAGTTATAACAAAGCATTCAATTTCTAAAAAAAAAGAGATGTAGGTAGTAAAGCTGATGTACTTATGAAAAATGATAAATTGGTAATAAATGTTTACCTAGTAAGTGAGAACTTATAATATTTAATATAGTAAACTAGTTATTGCCTAAGTAAAGTATTTATTTTATCATACATAGTAATCTTGATATATTATTTTTATGCACATACTTAGCTATATCTTTATTGCATTTCAAGGAATAAATTAAATCTTAAAAATATTTGGAAAAATACTTTTAATTTTACATGAATGCAGTTTTAACTTATGGAAAGTTTGACAAACAATCGGTTAGGAGAATTACTGGATTCGCCCCAGCAACGATATTTCAAAACATTTAGATTGATTTTAAGGCTTTAGTAGCTATTACCTATAGTCTATTTATATACTAATACCCCAATATCACAAACCTATTTACACCGTTCTAAACGGTAACTGGTAAGGTGTTGTTACGGTAGGTATGAGTAAACCCAAAAAAACCCGTGTGGTCACCCATCCGAGAACTAGTAGCAGCGGGCGTTACTTACTCTCAGCTGTATTGCGCGTCTGATAGCAGTCAAGCCATACTTTTATTATTATTATTGATAGTTCCAACAACGCTGCTGTATGCGCAGACGCTGATGCCAAACATTTTGAAAAAATTCAAAATTTATCCAAATCTAATGAATAGTATATAGATGGTAAATTTGCTTTGTCACCTAAAGGTTTTATGTAGCTTTATGTAATAAGAATACAAATTAGTGGTATTTTTGTTACTGCCGAATATTGCTTGCTCACTAAAAAAACCCAGTCTACTTACGAATGAATGTTAAACTGTTTACTGGAAAAATGTGCAGAGAAGAATATTTTTCTTGTAAACATGATCGACATTTGTCATTTACTGACAACGAGTGAAGGACATAAGTACTATTATATTCAATATTCATTAAGGGGGCTGGAAGCAAGCACCGGAGGTGAACAATATTTTTATAGTTTTTATATAACTGAATATTATTATCATCATGTTAATTTATGACACCGCATTTTTGGTAAAAAAAATTTAAAAGGAACCTCACGGTTTAAAATAGAATTTTTATCTGAAACTGTGGGGGGCCCTCAACTATCAGCTCCCCTCCCTGGCTACGACACTGAATCGAATTTACTGTAGATTCATAACTACTAAATATTCACACAGTCAATAAAGATATTATGAATATATATTTTATTTAATATTTATATATTGTGGAAATTGTTATTTTCAATAAAAAACAAATATCCTTAAGATCTCATATAGATCATATTTCCTGTAAGGCTTTAAAGATTTTAGGATTTATTCGTCGACATTCCACTAAATTCAACTCAACACCTTGCTTAGTCACTCTATATTATTCCCTTGTTAGATCAATCTTGGATTATGGATCGATAGTTTGGAATCAATACCTTCAGGTCGAGATCAAACTTGTCGAAAGAGTTCAATCTCGATATGATTGACAGATCATTTAATATTCTTTGGTTTGTAGTTGATCTTAAATATGATATAATTAGTTTCAGTTTACTAAAACTGCGTTCACAAAATGTCGATGTCACGACCCACGGGTAATGTCAAAAATATTTGATAAGCTGTAAGTACCTAACTAATCCAAACAAATTTTCTTTATAAGGGATAAACAATAAATAACACTACTTACTTTGACAAGTAGATTTAAGTTTATCTTGAAGATGGAACCAGCTTTTAATTCTAATGGTATTGTTGCTCTTGCCATCATCATTAAAATAAGATGTTTTAATGATTCGTATCGAGAATAACATGATAGATGTTCAAAAAGTGAGTTCAATATACCATCGTGCTGAGAAGTTAAAATAAATATAAATATGGTGCATGACAATATGAAAAGTATTGAAATTCGAGGTACAATGTATACTGCGTTAAATATTATTTATATTATATTTGAAGTAATCTTCTATCGTTTTATATCGATACAAAATTATAGCGATGAAATGTTTTAGATTCTGAGCGAAGCAATGAATGTATTGATGATACAATAATGTGTGTTTTAGATTCTGAGCGGAGCGATGAATGTACCTATTGATTTTACAATGAAATGTAATTTTTATTTTTTATTTTTTAAAATACCTAGTTTTAAAAAGCGCCTAAAAAATAACATAAAAATCAAGGGAAAACGGGAATTTTTACTCAAAATTGGTTTTCGACAAAATCGATTTTGGTTTTTGGGGTAACTCTAAAACAAATAAACGTATGTACATGCAGTTTTCACCGGTTGTTTATATTCGCATTTTCTATACACGATAAAAATATGTTCAAAATATTTTGATTTGTTTGGAACTGTTTAGGAATATTTTCAGTTTCTAATTGTATTATTCTTTTTTTCTATGAAAGTTGTATTAACTTTATTTATTGGGTATATAACTTGAAAATGTAATACAAGGCTCCTTATATCATATTGTTACAATAACATTTGAAAAGTATTAAAAATTCTAAGGGACAGTTTTTTTTTATAAGCATTTAAAGTTTGAATCTTGACAAAATACGGAAAAATCACGAAAATTAGCATATTATTTTGAATTGAGAATATATAACATTTTTTTTTATGTCTAAGATTTGAATATGTAGTACAAGATTAACCTTATATTAACCTAACCTAAACAAGAATGACAACAAGCAAATAAAATTACATTTTTATGAGCGTTTGAAGTTCATATTTTTAAAAGATTGGATATTCACTCAATTTCTCATGTAGCGATTTTGTTGTGATTTGTAGAAACATGAAAATTTCACTAAATGTTCATATTTTCATTTTCTATATACCATACAATTTTCAAAACATTTTGACTTTTTTTTAGCCATTTACGTCAGTTTTCAATTTTCTTAATCATTGCCAGTGTGATACCATGTCGAATTAAAACTATTTAATTTGAAATACTTGATCGCCCTCCTCTAGATCCGGTACTGAATCTACATAACATAAAACGCAGTGTAATTCAAACAACGTGTAGATATTTTTATTAAGAATAGTAATAATAATAATAATAATAAATATAATAAATAATTATAATTGTTTATATATATATATAATATATAATATTATGTATGTTACACCCGCGATGGCGTACAATTTCGTTATTTGCATAAAATATTATAATGGCCGGCAGGCCGATCTTCGCATTCGCAAATAATAGTAAACTAATATAATAATATTATATTTTAGTAGTAATGCTTATTATAATAATGTACATGTAAACAGTGATTGTGTGGTTTCGTTATTTATTTTTTTTTAATAATAATAATGTCTTAATATAATAACGCATAAAAAAAAAAATCGCACAACGACCAAATACAATAATAATAATAATAATAATAATAAATACACGTAGGTTTAGATATAGGTAATTCATATGTATAATAATAATAATAATATATTACACCAGTAGTAATAATAGTTATAAAATAAATAAATCGAGATGAATACAAATCAAGTAGGTAGGTACATTAATAATAATTATCGTAATATAAAATATGTAATAATAATAATAATAATATAATATAATGACTTATAATAACGTGTGTGTGTGTGTGTGTGCTGAATATACAAATCGTCAGTGTAACGATATTAATATTTGCTTAGTGTAAAATTGGTATAATTATGTATGACGTGCATTGATCATATAATAATAATAATATTAATCATAATTATTAGACATCATATTATTACTATCGTGATTCGTGTATTTGTTATTACAGGTTGTTGAGGGTGGGACAGTGAAAACGGCCGACATTAAAAATAGGGTTTTTATGATGTGTCCCGACGATGATGCTCAGTAAACACATAATATATTATTATCGGTTCAAAAACAACTATTAACGAAACAACATGCTAGCCTAAAAATAATATGCAGGTACCTATGTGTAGTGATAGACAACGCGTATTTTTGCAATTAATGATACAATATCGTTTCAAAAAAATTACCAAGACAGTGGCACGCTAGCAGCGCCTCGTAAGGATCATAATATTATAATATTTTGGTGCAGTAAATTTCGAACTCAAAGTCTAAACGGATCCGGCTTACGACGAAAACGTGGAAGAGATGGCGGTCGTCCCGACGAAATATTTTTATTATTTTTTTTTTTTTAATAATTACCGTCACGACGCGTCGTGCACTTTGGTCTAATAATATTATTTCAACAGTTCGTTTTTTTTTTTAAATCAATTCCGAAAACCTGCAGTTTCAGTGCCCCTGCAGCCTCGACCCCCAAGGTCCTATGTACACCTGACCGATGTCAAAAATCCGCGTCGGTCAAAAACGGAACAATAATCTTTTACAACGACCACAATCGGCGGAACAGCTGACTCATATTTAACGGCCATCCAGGGTATATATACACATTTTGCTTGTACGCTATCCGCATTATGCGAAACCGTTTTATTCGCGATTGATCGCAATATTACGTAAGTGACATATTTTGACGGAATTCGCGTGCAGGACATTATGAATAAGATTGTACGTATATAATAATATATATATATATAGATCGGAAAATAAATCGAATGCGCTCGTCGGGTTGTCAATACACATACAGCCAAATGCCTAATGCCTACACCTGCATTACGTGTCGTACGAGTGACTTTAAGGTGCATATATACCAACAGTTATCTTCAAAATTACCTATTCCTCCCTCCTCCCCCCCACACACACACTGTAAATTTTGGTAAAATTTCCCTCTTTTTACCGGGCACGTTATTTGCGTCGAGAACAATCATCGTTATTATTATTATTATTATTATTGGTGCACATTCGGTCGAGGGCAGCTGCTGGTACCTCGAATGCCAGAAAAAGGCTATAGAAGTCATACGTCGCGTGACCGTTCGATCGCATCCGAAATATTATATATTTTTCAAAACGTAAAAGAATATACGAAGACGACGCGAGCACGTAGCGACAACAACTGCAGATAATAATGATAATAATATTGATAGTCTAGGAACGATTTTTGGCACGATCGAAAGACATTAAAATTAAAAAATTAAAATTAAAACCAACACCCACGCGTTCACCTGTCGATTCGATCGTGTTATTATAATAATTATAGGTATACGCACTGTCGTATAGAACCGCATGCGAACACGCTTTTGGAGGGGAGTGAATAAATAATAATTATAATATAGTATAGTGTTGTGATATACCTAATATTATTATTATGAAGAGTATGGAAGTTATAAATGAAATCGTCGTTCGGCCGGTTTGTGGTCCTGCAGCAGAGAGAGATCGCGATATACCATAGATACCTAATACCATAATGATGTAAGTGATATCAATATTATATTTGTCATGGTTCGCGTACACCCGCATAACACAATGTAGCCAATGTAGGTGCTTAATTCTAATTTGGTCGGTTTCATATCTCACGTGCGGTATATGTTTTCGTCGTTCGGATACCTACGACCAAGTTCTGATCTGATTCTCTGTGATATAGGCCCCCCTGAAGATCGTTATAAGCGGACACTACTCTTGTAGACGATATTATCATAATATTCGATATTGCGAAACCGGCTCCTCCGACTTCCGACTCTAATGTACGATAAACGGCCGCCATGTATTGTATTGTATTGTATATTTGTATTGTATTGTATCGTATGATATTCCAACTCAAAAACAACTATAATTAATGCCGAAATTTCGCGCGTTTCAGCGGCTTACCGCGACCGGAATGACGAGCGATCCTCGTCGGGTTTGAAACGGTATGGGAATAATAATAATATGTTCGCGATAATAATATTCAATATCGGTACTTATTAATAATAATAATTATTACAACTATATTATAATATAATATATATATATGTACAGGGTTATTGAGCATGTGAGCTGTGACCTGCAAAAGCCAACACATTACAAATGTTTCCGATTTTGAGACAATCCTCTCGGACGGGTTGGGGTGGGGTGTTGGCACGTCCGTTTTTCAACGGCTACCCATTAGGCGTGGGGGGTATAGGTAGGCGGGCGCCGGGTTTTCCAAATAATTTCATGGGGTGCATCAGTGCGGGGTGCTCACGTATAACATCATACCTACGTAATTGATTTCCGCACCCCACATTATGGAATGGGTCGTGGGGTGTGCGAGCAGCACCCCGACGGTCGGGTAGGTATTATTGTTATTCGATATCCGGCAAAGTCGGGTAAGACGTCGTCCGCACTGTCGTTACAAAAACAAAAAGTAGATGGCGTTACGCGTACGTCTAGAACAAGAGTGGCGCATTTTTCTGAAAGAGATTTCATTGTTTTCGTGAAGTTGAACAATAGTTAGTGTCTGAATCGGTCTTGAGAAAACGGTTACCGGAGACTCGCGGGTCACTGTTTTTCGCGTTGCTTTCAAAAACATGAGTGGTTCGCAGTACGTAGGCGATATCGCAGCAATCCGATTACTACGACGTTACCTTTTTGAGTACGACGAACAATATTGTCGCCCCGTTACCGTCACCCGACACTTAAAAACTAAAATCGTTAGAGTGAATGTCATTATAAATAATATTATGTCATTGTATGAGAGAAAGAGGCGGCGGCGCGGAGACGGAGAAGACGGCTGGAATAGACAGTGTCGCCGATGTACGGTATAGTGCGGAGACGACGGTAACCGGAAATCCGGGCTGAGCGGCGGTGGATGCAGTGGCGGCAGTGGACGCAGTGGCGATAGTGACGACGTTTACCACAACAGCACCGCACATATATTATATTACAACAACAACAACAACAACAACAACATCGACGACGTCAACGGAGATAATAATAAAACAACGCACAACCGACGCTCACCAATTTGAGTCACACACACGCGATGATTGATTTGCCGTTACACGTTTCAGACGTCGGTCGTGGGTCATATGATGTCCGTCTCGTACACTTTGCTGACGGTCGTCGTCGTCGCGGCGGTGGCGGCCTTGTTGTTTGCGGTCGGCCGTTGCTTTTCGGCGGCGTCGTCGTCGGCCGCGGTGGCAGTGGCGCTGCTGTTGCTGCTGCTGCTGGTGGTGTTGGTAGCGACGGCGGCGGCCAGCTGGGTGAGCGAACCCGATATGGGGGCGGCCGCGCTCATGGACAGACCCATCTTCAACAGCAGGTTGCCCTCGCTGCCCGTCTTCTTGAGCTGGAGCAGGTCGGGCGGCGGCTGCGACCGTTGCAACTGCTGCAGCCGCGTGTACTGTTCCTGCAGCGCTTTCTGCTTCTTCAACAGTTCCTGGTGCCGCTGCTCCAACTGCTCCTGTCTGGTGGTCGTCGCGACCGCTGTCGGCGCGGCCGGCGACGACGGCGGTTGCTGCGCGGTGGCCGCCGGTGGTTCGGGCATGGGTGGTTTGCCGCAACCGCTGAGGGCCACGATGGTCAGCGACCCCTTCCGGCTTGGCGGGCTGCCGCCGGCCGACGACGACGACACCGAGCCCCTGGGCGACGACGTGGGGGCCCCCACCGCGCTGCCCGCCGTGGTCGGCGACGCCACCGGTGACTTGGAACTGGTCCGCGGGGGCGGCGGCGGAGGCATACGCTTGTTCTGCAGGTCGGGCGTCCGTTCGGGCACGGGTGGCTTGCCCCCTGCCTCCGAAGACGTGCTGCTCAGACGTCGCAATACCGGTTTTGGGGCGACCGCGACCGCCGGACCGGCGACCGGCACGGTGACCGCCGTCGCTTCCACCGCCCCCGCCGCCGCCGTCGATTCCACTGCCGCTGACTCCACTGACTCCGCCGCCACCGCCGTCGCCACTGGCACCGCCGCCGGGATAGTCTGCAGTTCGTCTAGCAGAGTGTCGAGTGCGTTCTCCGCACCGGTTGGCTCGCGCTTTCCAACACTACCGCTGCCGTCGTCTGTTCCTGTTCCGGTCTGCTCCACGACACTCCCCTGTCCAGCGACACTCCCCTGCGAAAACCACACAAAAAACCCGTTTTAATAACGTTCGGTTGACTGCACAACGTACTTTGCACACGTAAACATATTATGTTATTTGTTAAGATGATGTCGGCGCAATATTTGTTTCGTCTCTCAGGCCCACCCGCACGTCGTGGACAAAACAAAGTTCAAACAATTTTTGAATAATCTCAGGGCACAATATCAGCCATTCAAACATTTACCTCGAGCACAATATTTTTGAGGGTTCGACACAATATCACGTCGGTTTTACATTTTGTTAAATCGTTTGACTTTAAAAGTAAAAATATTTTGTTATTTTTTTTCATGTAAATTTCAACGAATATTTTGATCGTTTTCAGACGATATTTGGACGCCATCAAAAATATTGTCCTCCACAATGTCTGCAATGGGTTATTTCGCCGTCTGAGATTACTCGCAGAAACATAAGGGAAAATGTGAGTCGTTTTCGCGAATTTATTCAGAGTTTGTCTATGAGTTGCGCGCGGGCCAAAGAGATGAGAACTGACAATGCGCAGACATCCTCTCAATATTATATAGGAGGTAATAAATTAAATACGATAATATAATATAACGACGTATGTCAGGATCTCACTGATATGGGTCGTTTCGCAAAGAGGACGCCGGCCGATCTATATATATTAACTAGGTATAGATCGTTCGGTAACCGGCGGTGACCACCATACCGGGGTTAAGACTTCGCGGCCAACACCACGGAGATCAACGAAAACGGAACTTCAGTGTGGGTACATTAATATATTTAGATCGTCTTGGCGTCCTCTTGACACGTCGTGCGGTGATCACGACGGTTATAATATATAGTTTTTTTTTTCAAAATCTATATCCGACCGATTTGTCGTGAGGACCGCGAGTGACTGTCTTTCAATCGAAATAACAAACGATTACTCTCGACTTAACAAGGGTTTCGGCCGAGTTTTACTTTCTAAAAACGATTTACGAACTCGCGTAAGTGTGATCAAATTATTATTATTATTATTCGAAGTCATTACAAAGATTGGACAAAAACGTCGAACGACTATCGTTTATATGACTAAACGCGTGGTATTCGTCGATCTTCTATCCGAAAGACGATATGTTTAACGCTTTCACGCGAACGAGTAATTATGTTTTTCATTTTATACCTCTGGGAGTGGCCCAGAAATATTTTTATTATTCGAATTCTAATAAAAAGTGTGCTCTTGTAAAATGACATAAATCGTACATAGTATGTTATGTTTACAAACGTTTTGATGGAATAATATTTATTCGAGTCTTTATAGGATAACGATTTTTTGCCCCGAAACGAGTCGAAGGCATCCACGGCGGATAGTGTTTTTTTTTTTTAAATTGGTGGATATCTTATGTCTATGTTTAATCGTTTATTTTGTAAAAAATATCA
Organism: Sitobion miscanthi; assembly: GCA_008086715.1. Classification (NCBI taxonomy): domain Eukaryota; kingdom Metazoa; phylum Arthropoda; class Insecta; order Hemiptera; family Aphididae; genus Sitobion; species Sitobion miscanthi. Next base: position 10,557,358 of record CM017805.1, read on the forward strand.
AATTTTATTGTTTATCTCCTCCACTATCTATAGTTGTGTCTAGTAGGGTAGAGCTCGCATATTATTATTATTATTATTATGATGTTACGAAACACGTTTGCTTGCAGACTTAATTTTACTAGAAGCGTTTATCGACCGTAGGAATTGTGTGAAAAATGTCGACTGTGAGTTTTGTATAGCGATTAATATTATACAATATGACATTATTATAATGAGGCTGAAAAGAATATTTTAAAATTAAAAAAAAGTCGCATGGTAAATTGTTTTTTTTTTTTATCGAAATAATAACTGCCGAGGTCGATCGTTTGTTCACGGTTTCCTTTGATTACCCACTTAATTTATTACTGGAAGAAAACTTTATCACCATGTATTGGTTTCATTTTTTAATCATTATGAGCGGAGGTTCGATGACGAATGATCAATATCGTTCGGATTTCGTGATTTAGTGCTGACAATTATTTGTTGAGAAATGTAATCACACATAGGCGGGTTATACGATTTAAGATCATTCTGTCCGTCGATAGAAACAAATAGATTCAAACATAATAAATAATAATATTATGCAGAGTCGCGGGGAATAGAAGACGAGCGTTTGTTTTTTAAAGCTTTATTTAATTAAGCAAAATAATAGTGACGATAAACCATCATAATAACAGTTCGGGAACATCACAGGTATAATAATAATAATAATAATATTATAATTGGTACATTGTCTCTATTGTTGTAACAGAATATTATTCATCACGATAAATCGCATTCGACGGCGCAGGTATTATTATTTTATTGTTTCTAGACGTGCTATAGTCTGCACGAGAGACTTCATATTTAAAACGATGTGTGAAAGAGATTTTCGTTTGTTTGCCGTTTTAATTACGGGAAGTTATGCACGTCACAAACCGTCGGGTGTAAGCTTTAACTAGATATATTATATGTACTTTTTTTTTTAATTTCTTTCGCGTGTGCATAATTGATTTCATTTAAAGTCGTGGGGGAAACGGTTAGTTGTAGCGAACGTGAAATATAATAATAATATTATGCATTCTATTATTGGGTTTCTAATAATATGTTGTAGGAGCACGACGACGGTTTGAAAAATTTAGAGAGGATGCGCTTCGTTTGGCGCTCCGAAACGGCTGACGGCCAAAAAAAAAAATAAAAAATTCATCTCGCGAGAAATTTATTTTTCCCGAAAATTTCGTTGGTTACCCCCAAAACCTCCACGTTTAGTACGGCACCCCGAGAGTGGGTCTACAGCGTATTTTGTGACCAGCGATTTGTTTATTTCGTCGACGGGCGCTAAATCGTACGGTTGAGATCGTACGCCTACCCATATATAATATGTATATGATGTTATGCGGACTCGACAGGAAATTGCGTTTTAAACGAAAACCATCATCGGACGACTCCGAGCAGGTACCTACCTATATATTATAATATCAGACGATTAACCGGTAACAAGTTTATCCGCGGTAAGCACGTCTCGGCGCGGGTGCACGGAATTAAATTGTTTATTAACGCGTAGAAGGGCTAAATTATATCAATGTTTTAATAGAAATCCGAGTCGGCACGAATATAGTAATACTAATAATAATCAACATTTTTGTTACGCGCCCGCAGTCGTGACGTGGCGGGTATAGGTCGTCATATTAATATTATACGCGAGCCCAATCACTTTTTCTCGAAACGATTGAAAGACAGCCATCACACCAAATCCTTATTAATATTATATACCATATATACGATATTGTGATTAATTGTTGTGCGCAAACATGTTATTATTATCAATCTACGTCCAAGCTGTGTATAATTCAAATATTAATTACGTCTGTGCAGTACAACATATAAGCATTATTATCAGCGTGTGTGTGGCGCAACGCCAACCAGCTACGTGTTTAAGAAAATAATATCAATATACCATGTTGAACGCGTGTGAAAATATAAAACACTTTTCCGAACGGACGTCCACATTCAATGGTGTTTTCGTTTTCGGACATCTTTCGGGGGGGGGGGGGGGGTTTATCTTCACATATCTCAAATAAAAAAGCCCAAAACGGCGTTTAAAACCGTCGCAGGCGATCCCGAATCGTAAACCACGCTTTAGTAGATATGCACCGTTAAATATTCGTCCGTCCGAGTGTTTTATATCGTCTAATAGTTCATTATTATCTGGTGGATCGGTATGACGTCACGACCACCGAAGTAAGCATGCAGCAGCCAACAGGTGTTAAAATGATATTATCATAATATATTGATACGATATCTATTGTGTTTGATCCACTACGCAACAGAGTATAGGTAAGTATATTAAGCCAAACACGGATTGCAATATAATATGATTATAGACTTGATTTAGACTTAGTCTCGTAATATAATAGAATCCGAGATAACGTTTAAGTCGTATACGCGCGAGTATAGCGCCAATTGGTGGCCGTATCTGGGGAGGGGAGGTCTAGGTCCCCCAAAATGTTTAAGAGTAGTACAAGAGTTTTACATTTTTATACGCGGCCTGCAGAGTAGGTATCCATTTTTTAAAAATAATTTCACCGAATTTTTTTTTCAGTTACGGCTTTGAGTGCCATTGATTTTGCAGGCGCAAAGTGATCGGATGAATCGATCGTGTCCTCGCATCTGGGTTTCATTTGTGTATAAACACAGTGGTGTGTTTAAGATTTCCATCTGGGGGTTTATATCATACAAAAAAAATCAGCGCATCAGACGAATACTCAGCAGCCTCCCCCTTTAATCGTTACTTTACATATTTTACGTACGATGAGGTGCACTTATATGTAGGCCATGATTTTACAAACGAACTTATTGACAATTAAAACAGACTGAATAAAAAATAAAAGAAAAAAAAGGCTCGGGGAGGGGGTTGGGTAATATATATTATCCAGATCACCCCTCAATCACCACAAATACGCCACTGTTTATGATAATATATAGGTAGTAATATTATTGTTAAGAAATAAAATATTATATTACAGTATAATAGTCGATTAGTGATTTTGTTACCGTGATATTCTTTCTACGACGACGGTTAAAACGTTTCGGGTTAGTAATTTTTAATTTGATTATTAGTATTCTGTGAAATTACATTGTACCATAATATGGTTATAGAGAAAAAAAAAATGGTCCGGTATTTACCAAAGTCTATTTGATCTGAAACACGGCGAGTTAATTTGCAATGGACGTCCGCGGCACACTATACATTACAATACTTGCTCACAATCTACATTATCTGTGCAGGTATTATTCACACACTATATTAAAAAGAACAAAAAAAAAAACACACGCAAACTAAATAATAAATACAAAAAAAAAAAATCAACAACAAACCAAATGACGTTTGTGTAGAACAAGTAAAAAAAAATTTGCAATTCAAGTGTAGTTGTATTAAGGCGAGAAAAAAAACAGGAAGTAATTTTATACAGGTGGTGTACAATACATAATAATAATAATAATATTAATAATAATAATAATAATAATAATAATAATATTCATAATATAATATTATTATCGCGTAGGACCGACTTATACATTTGTTGTTGTTCTTGTTAAAAGCACTACAGTTAAACAAGATATTAGAAAAAAAACAATATATTTACAAAAAAAAAAAAAACATTTCCAATGTGAAATTAACTTCTTTTTGTACGATAGTCAAAACGATATCAATAATAATAATAATAATATGTCGTACGGTGTGAGGGTAATTAAAAAGATTAAAAAGATTTTCAAAAAAAAAAAAAAATATAAAGACGAACAATATTATATATTGTGTGGTTTCATCGCGGGCAATAATTCGTAAATATTATTAATGTGTGTCTGTGTCGTCTGTGCGAGCGAGACAAAGGTAAAAACAAAAACTATAAACTGTGATGGAAGAAAAATTAAAAAATAAAAATAATAATCGTTGTACGACGATCTGCTGGCATATCAGTGTAAGTATAATAAAAATGTCGTCTAAAAAAAATCCATGCAAACAAGTCATCGGATAGGTATTATTATAATATATATATTATTATCTAGGTATGAAAATAAAAAATTACTCTTTGCGGGTGCCAATATAGTATATTATTGTAATAATAATATAACATTATATAAAAAAATAGAGGATGGGGATGAAACAATATAACATAATATATATGTCGACACATAATAGATTAGAAAATATACAGAAAAGTAAAACCACAATAATATATTAACAATGAAAATATATTGTCATACTGAACCGTTTACCTGAACCACGGTCATGTATTGCAATATAAAAAAAATCTAACGAGTGGAGCATGCACCGTCAGTATAAATACGAGCTAAAATCAAAATAAAACCAAAACATTTAACGGAGATAATAATGATAATAATAATACGTTGATGAATAAAAAATGGGATAATAATAATAATAATAATAAATGAACGAAACAATAAAATATATAATAATATGATAAAAAAAACGTGAAATCAATAAATATATATAAAGTATAATAAAAGTCGGATGAACATGAAAATGAGTCAAGCAGATGAAAGTAAAAAAGTATTACATCAATTCATAAGCATAAAAATACAACGATTCGAAGATTTTTGGACTTGTATAAAACAATGAAATAACAAAAAATTTACTCGTGGCTAGTAATCGCATCCTTGAAGTTTGCACTCCAACGCCAACCAAACTGGTAGCCGATTTAAAACACAAAAAATAAAAAACAAAAATTAATTTCTATAAAGCTTTTTTTCGGGGTTGTTTTTTTTTTTTTTAAAGTAATTATTTAAAAATTCTATTGATAAAACATGTCCCGCGATATAATATATAATTATATATAAAATATAATAGTTATTAATGCATATATTGCGTAAGTATGTATATATAATATATATATATATATATATTATAATATAGTATAATAATAATAATTACGTTACGAAAATGTAAAATGCAAAATATACGTTATAACATATTGGAAATGCATTATAATAATAATAATAATATATATAATATGTTTAGTTATACACACGTTAGTAAAATAAAATATATTAACTAAGTTTTCGTAAAAAGCAAGTTTAACTAAAACAATAAATTATTGAATAATAATAATAATAATAAAAAAAAAAGAACAAAGCTATATATGTTTCTGTAAAACTCCGCAAGTCCGGCAAAACTTGCGGGTTGAAAATACGAATATGAAAACTATATAATAATATATTATTATTGTATGACAAGAGGACCCTCCTCGACAGAACGAGATAATATCATAATAATGTGGTTATTTTTTTTTGTTTTGTTTTTGTTTGCAGCCTAACCAAAGGAAAAATCGAAAAATAAATTCGACACTTGTCGTGTCACCGATGTAATACCTTGGCGGACGATGTAGGCGTAATCGGCGGAGTGTTGTCTTCGTTGGTGGGCGACAGTCTGGCGTCGGGCAGACGTTGTTCCTGAACGGAAGCGAGCCTGAAAAACATAAAATTTGTATACCGCGTCGGTTAGGCTAGGGTAAGTATAGTATTGTGTAAAATTTTTTCCCAAAAAATTGTTATAAACGGCGGGATTGTTTTTTCGACTTGTTACGCTAGTGTTGTCTACACAGCAGAATCTCGCGTAAAGTAAAAATAATCTGTGACGCGGTCACTGACTTGAAAAAATCCATAAAATATCTACTCGACACGATAGAGGGATGGCTTTTTTATATGATATCAAAATATAAAGATATAATACGATATTAGTATGTTTACATTGTGTAGGCAGGGTGATTCAGCTCATCCCATTTTTTCTCCAATAATGAAATGACTCAAATCCTGATTTTTAGAAATTTAAAATATACTTAAAGACTACGCGTTTTTAAATGAATTTTTCGTACTACTTAGGAGTGTCCTATGGCGGTACAAACTCTGTTTTTCAAATGAGAAAATGGAAAAAAAAAGTTTGTATCGCCTCTCTTTAAGAGGGACGAAAAAAATCTCCAGAATTTGAAAATATATGATTTTTAAATACTTATATTTAATGATTCAAAAAATAGATTTTGAATAACTGAATTATCAAAGAAAGAAGGGGACGAGCATGATTGGCGAATCACCCTGTATATCAATGTGATGGTTGATTAAAATAAAGCCAGCTAGTGTAAACCGAAAAAAATTTAAAACCGTATTAAAATGCGTTCGGTTTTTACCGTCGAATCTATGTGTGCATGAATGTCGAAAAAAAAATTGAATTTTCACCGATAATATTATTGATTTGTAGGTAGACGGCCTTATTTTTATTAAAATTCAACCGTTTGCACAATGTGATGTATAGCACACGCAGTTGTAATATATAAATATAATAAATAAATACCAATAACAATTATCCTGAAAAACGTCCATCGTCAATAATATTATAATTAACGTTTTTTATAATTGTAATGTTGTTTGACATACCAATAGGATGCTACCGGTGCGTTTGTCGTCTCTGTCTTACTACAAACACTTATACGAAATTGCAAATTTTCGTTCATTAATGTTTCAATGGTGTGCTGCTATATAAGAGTGAACTGATCTATTATAAAACCTTTAGGTAAGGCACGTTACCTGTGCTCAAATGTCGGATTTTATTCGATGTTTTAATTTTCCACCGATATTATATTATATGCGCATTCTTAATTTGTGATCATATTCACATCGCTTGAAAATTAAAATATCGAAAAAATCGCCCGCCAGCACAGATAATGTTCTCACCCAAAAGTTTGATAGTATAGGTCACTGTAATATCAAAACTAAACAGCACACCGCCATTGAAATCGGCGAAAGAAAATTTTCCGTGTGTCGTGTAAGACGGAGACAATAAATGCGTGGGCGGCGTCCTCTTATAGTGTGTAAAACAATATTACTATCATAACAATAGGTACACGTTAATTATAATATACTATTGACGATGGACGTTTTTTAGGATAGTTATAATTATCATAGTATTTATCTATTGAAATGAGTATTCAATACGATTTATTATAATATTATGTGGGTGCAATAATGTTATATGTGCATTGCATAATGCATAACCTAACCGTATTACGACAATGATTTACCTCTTGAGTGTTACAAGCGTTCCGGTTAATTTTTTACACCGTTTGAGAGCGCTTTCTAGACGATCCGGCTCTTCTTTGAGAAACCTATATACATATACACAGGAGAAGAGGAAAACTTGCATTACTACATTAGGTACACATTATTAATATTGAATCAGTCAATTACTTTTCCTCGGTAACCGCTCTGTCCATTTCCTTCGTCAATACAGCACGAATCGACTCTTGTAGACTCGGGAACCTCAATTTCAATTCGGCAACCGTTTTGCTATACAAGAATGTATAAATAAGAAAACCAAGATGAATTATAAATGACAATAAATTGTATATTATACGGGGTGATCGATTTAACGCGAGACGCTCGGATGGAACACTATCGATTTCGAAAATATTTCTTTTACATATTATTATATTGAGTATTGTTACGAAACAATATTTTTTGGTCTTTTGGACAAAAAACATTTTACCATTCATTGTTGTTATCGTTTTTCAAGTTTTTACTTTTTCGAACGATAACATACCCACATTATTAATTTCACACTCCTAAGCAGAATATCATTCGGAGTATTTCGATCTAAAATAATCATATTCGCACAATAGTCGTTCATTGGTTATAGCTTATAAGTACTTAAAATTTATTTGATGTGCGGGAGAGTGTTGTGGACCAACATTTCACGGGATACATTAGCTGTACCACACCACTCCTTTCATTAAAACTTTAAATAGGTACTTATAAACTATTATTGATTTGTATACATCGAACTACTCCAAAACGATTTTCTGCTATAGAATAATAGGAATTAAAAAATTCACGTTATTGTCATTGAAAAAAGTTAAAAATGTAAAATAATAAAATATGTACCTACCTATATAAATATAGTTAAAAATATAAATTTTTTTTAGAAAAATGTCGTTTTGAATGACTTGGAATTGTGTAAGAAAATATTTTCAAAAATACACTAACAATTGGTTTTCGAAACGACGAGTGTCTTGCGATAAATGGATCACCCGGTATGTTAATGTATTTTTCATATACTTATCGCGTAACGAGTATCGAACATATTATATGGTGTGCAGATCTATACTTAATGCAGTAGAAAATCGACGTTCGGACGAAATTGCGTCGAAAAGCAATTTGACCGTATGCGCGGGGGGAGGGGCGTAAATGAGGAAAAATGAATTAGTGTTCGCATTAGGTTTCCATAATAATATGTTGCGAACGGGATTCGCCGAAGGGTCGGGTGCAAGCCATGCGGGTGGGGGGGGGGGGGATGTGGTCGGAGGGCGAAGGAAAACGCGACGTCGTAATGATTTTGGCTTGGGTTATATGTACGAAATACTCGTGTCGGCCGTGATATACATTTTGGATAATATTGTACCTGGATTTGCTGAGCACAAGCGCCATGTTTTCCACGTCCGACATGTTTACCCTGGACTTCTTGTTAATGACGTTTCCCCGCAGTTCTTCCACCGTGCTCTCGAGCTCCCTGCGCCAACACACGCGGAAAAACATACAAGGTCCATTAAAGGAAAATTCGGCGGCCAAAACCGATACATTCCCAACACGTATTGGATCGATCGCCGAATTAAAGACTTATTATTATAAGCACACACACACAAAATATACAGTACCGCGTGAATCCACCGTTTATTATTCGCGGCGAGAACTGTTAAATAATAATTATTATTATTATTATTATTATACACGGCCGGTGCAATAAATATTTAAGTATACCTATATACGGTATACGAGGTAAAAATACGGCCGAGCCATTTGAGATAAAATACAGGAGCGTCGTAATAACGTAATTTGAAATAATATACAGGGCGTGCTCACCCCCATTTTTTCATTTAATGACGAATTTAATCGAATTCCTCGATTTTTGGAATTTTCGAAATACGCTATAAATGACAAAATTTTCAAATTCTTGAGATTTTCGTAGATATTAGGTACTCATAAGGATCGTGGCGATACAAACTTCTGTTCTTCAAATGATAACCCCTTTTTTTACTGTTTGGTAGATAATTAAAAAAAACGTTTGATGTACCTTATAATTTAAAATTTGAAATAAATTACTCATTTTAATGTTGATTTTGATGGGGTAAACATTTCCAAGAAAATTATCCGCTAAATAATTCACCGTACAAAAGGGGGTCGTTATTTGAAAAACAGAAGTTTGTATCTCAGCGGGACACTCCTCAATAGTGGTACAAAAAATGTCAAGGATTTAAAAACTCGGCCTTTAAGTAGGCATATTAAAAAAAATTTCAAAATTCAGAACAACTGCATTATAGATGAAGAAAAAGGGAGTGGGCATATATGGTGAATCACCCTGTATGTATAATATATGTATCGTAAAGACACCGTGTAATTGCAGTAAACACGAAAAACGACTTTAGAATTGTCATACGCAGGTACTATAAGGTACCTATTTAAATATCGTTAAAACGCACACGTCTTTCTGTCACTTTTATACCGCGGTATAAACCGATCGTTGTCGCGCAGTATGCCGCGGAGCGATTCTCTATTCGTCGAGGAGCAGATAGCGGTGAGGTTATCATCATTACGAGTTCTCAAAATTGAAGAATTTGGAGGAATCGATTGACGTGCGAAAAAAAGAATTGCATTATACAACACGTCTAATGGCCGGCTGCGCGCAAGTCTAACCATACGTATTGTTGGCAAAACATAATACGATAATATTCAGGATTTCCGGCTAAGAAACAACGATATCTAGGTACTTCCGCGTGAACGGAGTGCGCGCAGTTAAGTCATTATTGTACATATAATATTATATTATTACTTTGTGTGCATGTGTAAAATTACTGAAATTATGTTCGCCAACGACTGTTGACGGGAGATTTTCGGACGATATAGTATTATTATTATTATAACATCGCGAATTCGCGACTGTAACGAGTCGCCGCCGCGGTGTGAAAAAAAATTGCGTTATCGTACGAATCGTTGACTGTTGTTTGTTTGTCGTATTTATTTATCTACGACGGTCGCCGTATTATAATGCGTATAACAGCATACGGAGTGATTCATTTAACGCGACACTCATTAGTCATTATAGGTAGGTATACTCCGGAAAACACACTAACGTTTTAGAAAATATTTCATTTACACAATTTTGAAGCACAATATTATTTGGAGTATTTCGATCTATAAACATCACATTTTGGGCCAGTAGATTATTGCTTATTAGTTATGAATCATAAGTATTTAATGTTTTTAAATACTTGTAAGTCATAACTCATAAACTACTGTTGCAAAATTTGAATTTTCGTATAATATCGAAGTACTCAAATTAATATTCTGCTTTGGAACGAGGAATTAAAAATGGGTGTTGTCACATGGCGTTTTTTTAAAAAAAAACCATTACGATAAAATTGTAAAAATGTTCTAAGTTTTATAATTACCCGTTTAATAAAAATGTTTTCAAAAACGTTAGTAATTTGTTGAAATAATGAATGCGTCTTACGTTAAATGTATCATTCAGTATAATATACCATATACCTACAAGATGATATTCACCAAGCACGTTCACTCCATTTTTCTTCAATAATGGAGTTGTTTAAATCTGATTTTTGGAATTTTTAGTTTTCATATGATATACTTAAAAATTTTCTAATTCTTAAGATTTTTGTACTACTTAAGGAGTTTCCTGTGGGGATACAAATTTCGGTTTTTCAAATGAGAACCCCATTTTTTTTCGTGGTTTTGAGAGCCAAAAAAGAGCATAATCACTAGCATAATCTCTCCTCTGGCAACAAATGAGAACCCCTATTATTGACTGTAAACTAAGCAGTGGATCATTTTACTGTACATTGTTCAGTGGGTTTTTTTCTGAAAAATGTCAGGACTCCTTAATTAGTTAAAAAAAAAATTCAAGAATATTTCAAAAATTTCAAAAATGTGTCTGGGTATGATATTTAAAAACTTCAAAAGTCAGAATTTGATTACATTTTTGGCGAATCACTCTGTATACGATTATAATAATAAAAATATCAACGAGATTATATTATTATGTATAAAATGTGTGTGCGATGTCACCGGGCGTTACGCAACGCGAGATGCGATTTTTGTCAAACGTTCATATTATTATTATCGTCGTTACTTATAATTTTATTGTCACTTACGTTAAGTCCGTTTCCAGCCTGATAATCTCCTGTCTGTATATGTCCTCTTCCCGGTCCACGTGTGCCCTTTCCTTCGATCCGGATTCGCTCCACGCCTGGTCGGCGCCGGAAGCGATCAACGTTCTAGATAATAATAATAATAATATAATATACAACATATAACCACGTTATATCCAGCACGATCGTACATTACGACGTACCCAGGTACATTATAATATACCTAGGTATAGCTATATAATATTATGTTGGCGCACGCGGCGGCCGACAAAAATCTTCACGAGTTCGCTAATCGTTCTTCGTTTCGTTAAACACGCGTCTATTTTAAAATATCTACCTATACCTACCTAATATGTTATTATTATTACGAACGCGATTGAACCCGCGAGTATTTCGTGACCGTTTAGACATTTTTTTTTCCGCCGAAAAACGTTATTTTCACAAACGGACATTATGATTTAATATCATATCATGTAACATATTATAATGATAAACGAAAAAATAAATAAATAATAAATTGCCGAATTCGATACGCCAATATTTTTAGAATGCAACAAGTGTGCGCGTGCTGCAACGGGCGTCAGAATCGCGATATCGTAAGACAATAATAATATTATACTGTAAAGTATACACATCACGACCGAGACGGCTCGAAATTGCCAATAAGTAACGTTTTCGAAAGATAGCCAATCCGTCTACGCAGCTTGAGGGGATATATGGATCGGATATGCGTGTTTATAATATAATATATTTGGATGATCAATTTAACAACTAGTTTTTGAAAATATTTTTTTACACGATTTTAAGTCGTTGAAAACAACGCAGAAGACGCAGTAAAAAAGTAAAAATTCTAAATTTCACTATTTTTTTTTTTGCTTTTTTGAAATGCTTTTTAATTCCTAATTCCAAAGCGGAACAATGTCCGTATTATTTCTGCCAAGTAACTGCTTATGAGCTATCCCGAGTATTCAAAGTTATTATCAGGTACTACTCGTCCAAAATTTAACTTTTATTCATCGAAATATTCGGATTAACATTATATTCTGTTTCGGAATATGAAATCAAAAATATGTGTTGTCGTCCAAAAGAGTAAAAAAACTTACATGGAATAGTAAAAATATAATTTTCTGCGATAATTGTGTAAAAAATATGTTATCGAAAACGTTAGTGTTTTTGTGAAATGACGACGAGCGTCTTACATCAAACGGATCACCGCGGTTGAAAGAGTTTCGATTTTTGCGCAGACAATTTTCTAATTATTTAATTTCGGATATTCGCGTGTAGATCATAAATTTTAATATTAAACAACGCGTGAAATGTACCTTATTTTTATGAACGTGTCTTTGATGGTTTCGCGAATGGAGTGGGCCTGTGCCTGAGACATTCTCCTCAGGTTTCGGGCTTCTTGCCGCAAGTCTTTTGCCTTTTTCTGCAGAACTCTCAGTTGGTTGTACATTTCCGGCGTCAGCTGTAGATCTGAAACGATCGAACGACAACAACAGTAATAATTATTCATCGTTCACACGCTTTATATCATATAAACTGTTGACTAATATGGACTTACCGCTGTACAAGTGTCTGTCGTCATATTGTCCGGGTATGGCGGACGGCTTGGGCGGAGGATGAGGCTTAAATCTGTCTTTTTCTAAAATCAATCACAACGTGTAATTAGAAAAAAAAACCGGTAAGCAGACGTAAGGGAACGCAATAATATGGAATTGCGCGGTGATGAGAATATAAATATAAAATATATTAATATAAATACACGTTATATTGGTTTTCTAAAACGAGAACTTCGCTCGCGATCCCGTCAAAACGACGACGACTAAAGAGTACCTACGGGTAAACCTATATATATATACAAATAAGATAAAACTTTTTCACAAAACATTTCACAGCGGCGTCGGTGTATAGACGACGACGTAAAAAATGTTTATTTATATGTCTGTTGCTTTGTTCAGAAATAAAATGTACCACTATTTAAAATATGCGTTAACATATATACATCACATCCAGCAATTCGGGCGTTCCAAAATCGAATCAAGTCACTCGAAAAACCGAAACGAAGACACAACTAATGAGATTTTGGGAGAGACGAATGGATTTCAGTTTTTCCAGAGTTTGGCGGAGATCAGATCAAAAAGGGTTCTGTTTAAACGATTATATTTCGTTGAAAAATACGAATCGACAGACAGGACACGGATATATGGGTACATTTTCTGTAACTTGAATGCGTATTTTAGAAACGAGGTAGAAACGTAACTTTTTCATTAAGTGCCTACTACATTTTACATTAAATTTTAATGCATTTTTAAGAACACAAAGTTTACGGCGCTTTAATACAAACAACAACGATTTAAGTGATTGCAGTTTTATTTTTTCATTCGAAGAAATACTAAAAGACGAAGACGTATTTAATTTTTTATAAATAACGAAAAAACCCACAAATCAATAGCAACATGGAAAATATAGTTTATTGTTTGAAAGATATTGTCATTGTTCTTGTCGGCAGGTAGGATTTCTCCAGTATATTATTTTTTATGTTCATGAAATCCATTACTTACAAACGTCTAAGTTTGTTGTTTACTTTCGTCGGTGTTTTCATTACTGCAATCGTATTTTCCGTACGACCATAGGAAGTATTCGGAAATCACACAACAATTTTTTTTCGAACGATATATGAAATAAAATACCTACCTATGGCCCCTAATAATATAGAAAGACATAATATACGTCATAATACATTAGGTAGGCATGACCTATCGATGTTGTTATTTAAATATTAACAGCGAATTCGTAATGAATTATTCGAACATGCGATGTGACATATTATAATGGCTACCAGAAGAATAAAAATCAGAAAATCATAAATTATTTTGCCCATCATAGGTAGGCGAAGAGGGCACAAATGTGCGTTGGCAGCACAATAGCGCAAACGCTTCCTTGGCATTTAAAAAAAAAATGTATTTAAGAGTCGATAAAATATATTTTAGAGAATATTTTAGCAAGAAATCGGTTCTACGGCATGCTTATAAATATGGATCATAACATATAGCTTGATATTTCTTTCGCGAAACATGCGATCGAAGTATACTATTAAAACGACAGAAACATCGGTGAGTGTTTTTCAATCTGCAGATTCAGAGATTAAGATTTATAGTGAAATATTGTGAATTTTGATCAGAGAACAGAGTAGTTATAAATCGATTAAAAACACTATACGCGAGTGATAGTCAACTTCGATGAAAATAAAATTAGTATTATAATTTAGCATCATAATAATTATTCATTATTATTAATTTGTATTTGTTATGTGTTTTAGTTGGTATCAATACTTGTCTATAACACCTGTATGATACCTAAACATAATTCTATATTTTCTCGTAAACCGATTGATTTATATCGTGTAAGGATCTGCAGATTTCGTTGTGATATGATCAAATAGATTTGAAAAGGGCGTTTCGGGTAAACTTTTATTTATAAACAAAAGGAAACTGGACACGAATTGATATCGTGCACTACACGTGAAGGCCGAGAAGTCTGTGATGGACTAAATACGAGCTAATCTGTCGGTCATAAAGAAATGGACTTATAACGACACACACGAGTCTACACGCACTCAAATAAGATGAAAAGACCGTATATACCTAGGTCAGGGAAATTACGTTTTCTACAAAAATGAAAAACTACAAAAGTACGATAGGTACAGAATAATATCGTGTGTAAGCCTCGGAGGACGGGTTTCTATATATTTTATGACGTTCGATATTTGAAAGCAATTTGATAGGCGCATTGTCGATATTGAAATATTACAACGATTAACGGATTTCATGGAAAATTAAACCGCGAGGAATTATTTGAAAACCATTTTTTTTTTTTTTTTAATAACCATGTTCGAGAATAAATAAAAAAAAAAAACAACTGACATTGAATGAAAATCGTTAAGCTTTTGTACTCGAAAAAGTGCCTTCCGAAATAAAAAAGCACACACACAATAGTAGACATATATTATTGTATGAAATCAAAATATATATCGCGCGCGCGGTCTGTACCTATATCATCGTTTCGTTCGGAAATCATCATAAAGAGCGGCGAATTTTCCGAGGTGACGAGCCTATAAACGATATGATAAATTATTGTGAAAGTTATGATAATTTCAGACAACTGTTGTGTGTGTGTGTGTGTAAAGTGTGAATAATTCGAAGTATGTATGCGCAGTAGGTATAATTATTGTGCAGCAAAGCGCAGTGAACGAAATGTCCGGTTAATTGATTTTCATCACCCGTGACATATGTGAATAAATGTGTAATTTTTTTTTTTTTTTTTTTAATGTTTACCTTGAGACGCTGTTCTAGGCAATGTAGACGATTTAATTGCCGGTTTCGCAGGTTTCGTGTCCGCTATAAGGTAAGCAACGGAATACAACAACAATATCACATAACAATAATAATATATTATATAGTCCACACTAGCTGTGCTTTCGTTATTATTTAATGATTATAATAATAGTAAGTACTGTTATACGAGTACAAAAAAAAAAAAAACCTTAAATGTAATTGGCCGATATATATATATATATATATATATATATATATATGATATGTTACCGGCAATGCGATTGACTTGGTCTTAGTGTAATAATTATTTCTGCGACATTCTGCGGGGATTTTATAAACTTCAGAATAATTAACGGAGAGGGACTATGCGATTTGATGTTTCTAGTCGATTTGATATTTTAAGTAGTTTAAATCTGTTAAACATAAAATAGAAATAATTGTTTCGTATTGTACTCGACCGTGAATAGTATACGTTTAGAGCAATATTTTAATAGGTATAATTATTATTACGAATCGTACAAAAATGCAATTACCACCGAAATTGGAGCTCTTGTCCGTATTCTTTATATTATAATAGCGACTATCACTGTACCACTACGACGCACTTTAACACATTTACCTTTAGGTTGGATTAGTATTTGTCTGGTGATGCCAGCTGGGGACACTTTTGAATTCATATGTAATAGGCAGTAGCAGTTCTCGAAAACCGACCAAAAATGGACACTACTACCTACTTTTTCAATGGTATCATAATATGAGAGATCAAAGCTATAGTCCATATACATCAAAAAGTGACATAATTGGACACTGACAAAATAAAGCAAATATAATCAAATAAAATTATTAATTATTTCTTTTATAAAATCGATTAATACAATTGATTAATTTAGGCATGCTTTTTATAATTATTTATAATCCTCACTGTCCGTCAATGTGTTAAATAATGTAAATTTGACACTCGACCGCCACACATACATAAACAATTAATAACAATGAAAGTGATTCATAATAATTATTATTACAGTTTGCCGATAAAATTAATTCCAAAAATGTATTGCGGGGGTCTGGTCGGCTATATATATTATATATTTCTTTTTTGTTATGTACAATAATCTAATTTCACGGTCGTCAGCGGCAAAAATGTATTTTGATGTTTGCAATAAAAAAATAATATATCATATTTTAATAGTTGAGTGGCGACTGCAAACTATTAAATTAGAATCCTGCAAGTCATATCACTCTGCCAACCATGACGTTATCACTTATCGCAGTAGGTACATGCCGCGAAGTAAAAATTATTAAACTGTCTTGTCGTATTATTACTATTTAGGTATTCTGATTGCCCGCCAAATAACGAGACGGCTGTAAGTATAATTCAAACGGCCTGAACGAATTCAGCTGATTTACAAGTCTGGATTTAATCAGTCATCTTTCCCCTATTATTATTATTATTATTGCGTGTACTACTCTGGCCGCCGTCTATAATATATACCTCTTAGACAGCTCGATGAAAGTGCAACAATATATGCAGTACCGGAGGATTGATCGTTTTATTTCTATTACATATTATTGCATATTAACGTGTACATGACTTGGCTGACGTTCGTCATCATTCGTCATTAACATACATCTACCTATCTAATATTATAATATTAAATACCTCGCGAACGTGATCAATTTATTGATATTGTAATATATTAATATAGTTATAGTATACACAAAAATGACGAACACGCACCGTTATTAAACATATTATTCTAATACCAGATAGACATTCATATCATTGCCGGTAACATATTATATATATATAATACTTGTGTGTTGTGTGTGGTGTGTGTGTGTGGTGTGTGTGTGTGTGTGTGTACGGTATATGTACACGAGTATTCGTCTCTCTAATAGAAATAATTTTCATACTTAATATGCATATACAGGGTGTAACAGATAGAACTGACTTTTGTTATATAGTCAATATATAAAATTTAAAATAAAAAATTATTTTTTGGATATATTCAAAGTAGCCAATTTGTGAATCTGGTTATGAGAAAAATATTTTGATAGTAAAAACATTTATCGAAGTCAAGCGGTTTATTTTTTAGAATTTTTTAAAATATCAATGTTTTTTTTTGATTAAATAAATTAAGATCGTAATAACTTTTTTCGAAATATTTTTTTGGGGAATTTGCTGACATTTCTTAAACTGTTTATTAATCATATAATTCTAACAATTTTCGTCGTACGTTCAAGTAGGATCATTTTTTTTTCCGTCAAGTCTTTCTGTTACACCTCGTATATAATATACAGGGTGATTTACAATGATATCTGACACAAGTCAAACGTGATTTCAGTGTAAGACCATCAGACCATTTCGATATACACCCTGTATATATGTATGCAATTTCTTCGCGAGGGGAAACGGCGGTCTTGTACCGTCGTGTGATCGACGAAAAATTTAAATTATTGACCCACCTGAACTCTGTGGCGAATGTTGTTTCGGCGAGTTCATGTCCGGTGGCTCGTCGCTGAACGATACAGATTTCTCAAACGAAACCGATTTGTCTGCAACGTTAATATAGTACATCCAACGTGTTAATCGTTATATACAAAGTCGATCGCGATAAGGTTAAACATAATAATAATAGTCATAACCAGGGCTGTGAATTTAATGCACTAAAAAACCTTAAAAAATGTCAAAAAAAAAAAATGCAATAAAATATGCACTTAAAATGCAAAAAATGCAGTATATAATTCAATTAAAATATGGTGTTCAATTAAATTTTAATATTTCTATTGATGTTGTAGGATATTAGTACATTACATTTTACATAACGTGTTTACTTAATAATAAATAAAAACAGTAAAAATTACCAACTAAAATTATTAATCTGGAAATTCGTGACTGATGTACGATATGCCACAAATAAATTATCTATTTTTCTAGCGATTGCCTTGTTTTATCGACGATTTTGTCAATTGATGGAATTTGATTAAAAATACCGGAAAATGAACTAAAACGAAAATATGACTTCAAAATGCAAAAAAACGACATAAAAAATAAAAATGCAAAATAAAAGTCTCATAAATGGATTCGTATAGTTACATAATTCAAATTATGTACTTACAAAGCTACGGTTCACAAGCACCAAAAAAAAAAAAAAAAATGCACTTTCCTAGCTTCCTACAAATTCACAGCCCTAGTCACAATCATAATAATAATATTAAAATAATTTTTCGTTATAAACTGTAAACTATAATATAAAATAATAATAATATGTCAATAAGCGCAGCAAAAATATTTTATCACATAAGTCATAATAATATAACGATTATCATTACGTCATCGCAAATTTGGCCAAAGCAATTAATATTATATTATATATCATTTTATGCGCGAACTCTCAGCTCTAACAATATGTCATTAAATATAATGATATAATATAGCGTATTCGTTTATTTCTTAGAAGCACTATACTTTTGATGGTTAAGAGACATGACGGTGGGTCGTCAAGTATCTCCTACTGAAATTCAAAAAGAAAAAAAAAACTATAACATAAGTTTATCAAGTCGTTCAAATAATAATATTATATAACGCACAAGCATCTCTTAAAATATAGTTCGACCTAAAAATATATATATACTAACAATTCACTTTGCAGTTATTTGTGCCAAACAAGAAAACCTCGGAAAGCCGTAAAATATTACCTTACCTTTTGAGTGTTGCACGTCGTGTGTATTCAACGCGCGAGATTCAAATTGAATTAGTAAATGGATTCGGGATGGGTATAAGAGGTGATAAAATATTTACACGAAACCCAAGACATTCGATAGGGTGGAAAGCAAATACGATATAATATATAAACCAGCCGAAAGGCTGTCAATAAGCAGATAGTAACGATTTCTAAACAAAATATACGAACGGAGTAGGTACTACAGTGAATGCAAACGAAAAATACAGTGTACTATAAAATATATACATAGGCGAGGTAGGTACTTTTATGCATTAGCGTCAAGTATTATTATAACATATCATACGTATAATATAAGAATGAAAATAATTGTGTATAGCTAACCTCGTCCGAGTTTGGGAGGTTTAGTGTCAGACCGCTTGTATGGTTCCTCTACAAAGCAATATATATCATACTCGGATAAGAATATATTCTAAATATTATCGGTTATAACTTATAAACAACAGTGTGTATAATAGATAGCATAGACATTTACACGGAGGCGATGTCCGTTGGGCATCGTTTCGCGTATATATGGGAAGAATTAATTATGATTTGTTTTATTGCATGTGTTATTTTGATTAGAGATAAATAAAAAAAAAAAAAAAAACCAGTTACAATACGTATTATAATAGTGTAGGTAGGTATAGGTATAGGTACAACAAGAATGATATTATTACAATAGGAGAGGGGGGAGGGCTTTGATCCAATAGAAGCCGTTGGAGAATCTATATGTATAGAATATTATATTACAGGATACCACTACCAGTGTTAGAAAACTGCAATAAAAATCGTTTATAAACGGGTTGGAAAATAGACAACGTACCTGCTAGAGACGTGGTGCTTCCGCCGGAGACTTTATCGAACTCATCACTAGCTGAATCGTAATAATGAAAAAAAAGATAAGTGTTAGAAAACGGGTATTTTAAAAACGTCAAAAACCAAGCAAAATCGTGTCAACACGGTCAAATTAAATATGTGTGAATAAGGTATGGGTTATAGTACCTAAATAATAGTAATATAATATAATGCATTGACTGCAGACAGATATAATTAGTAGGTAATAAATATTTGGTATTATATGTGATATGAAACAGATGATATATGAACAGGTTTGGGGTAACAGTAGCAATATGGATATATTGTAATGTGAGTGCGGATGTATATCAAACGCATAATATAATACATATATTATATATACAGTGTGATTCACCGAGCAAGCTCATCCCTTTATATTTAACCTCTATAATTCGTATTCAAATTCTCACGTTTCAAATTTTTGAGTAACTTATAAGGACCATAATATTTTCAAACACACTGTTGGGCTATTTACACGGTTTAAAGATTGTCATTACACGAATGAAACATTCCTATACGAGTAGAGCGATAAAAGATGATTAAAAACCACACGTTTTACTGTAAATTAGTTATCAGGTGATTTTTCCTCTAAAATGTTGACGCATCTAAATCGAAATCAAAACGAGCAGTTTCTCGCATCGTTATTAAACTGTATGTATTGAGGACAATTATATGGACCATGATAATGGTTTTTCATAAAATAAGAAATACATATCTTGCATTAGTAGATATTAAAGTTTAATAACTCAGAAACTATACGACGCCTAGTTATAATATTTTGATTTATATTCATCGACATAATGTTTTTCTAAAAATCACCTGTTCAACAGCTCACGAGGTGGCCCTCGTTTGAAAAAGAAGTGTGCACGGCAACAGAATAACATTCCTCGTGTCGGATGAAAAAAAAAATGATGATATTTGAAAATATTGTCTCTGGCGTACACAAAAGTTGGAAAATAAATAGAACTTGAATACAAATTTCATATCAAAAGAATAAATGATGGGCATGTGCATGCTTTGTGAATTACCGTGTACATGTGTGAAGTGTGTGTACGTATACATGGGGTGTATAATAATATGTATTATGTGTATACGACTTTTAGAGTGGGTGCTTCAACGCCTACATGAAAATAGTTGTCAATAGAAAAATGAAATATGAATAGAAAAAACAAAAAAAAAAGGATATAGTAAAAGTTCAGCTAATTGCCGAAAACAAAATATTAATAAAAACTATACAGGGCGTTAAAATAATCGGTTTATATACTCTTTATACAATTTTCGATTCATTGCAGGTGTCTAAAAATCAGATATTTACCATTTCTGAACGGCGGTGCCACGACCGGTGCGTGCGTCAAAGCTTTCTGAACTAATCCCGTTAGATTAGCGATCTGTCTCTCCATGTTTTCCACTCGTATCCTGCAAAATCATTAACATCTATTATTAAACACGATTTTTTTCGGCTATATTTCCATCCGTGCATAACAGTAAATTATAACAGTAAAATAATAACGATGCTATTTACGATAGTAATAATAACAATAATAATAATAATAAAACCAAATAATCGACTAGAGAAAAGATAACTGTTTGAAACATGCATAATATGGCTGATATACTGTGTATAGTTGGAATTGAAATTGCAGGGATATGTGTGCCACTATATATAGGTTGCAAGATCAATAATAACTGCCCCCATCAAATATTTAAGAACATTTTTCAGGAACCCTTTGGAAATATTTAAAAAAATATATTTATAATAACGGGTACCTCCGCTACTATATAATAATATTATATTCTATAATTATTGGTAATGGACCAAAAAAAATTTGAAAAAAAATTCTACTCGTCCGCGGATAACACAATATAGCACCTGTGTAAAAAGTGTATTTTTCGGACTTGTTGTACATAGCCGATTGCAATAAATAATAATGGCCAATAAATATAAAAGCATAGTATTTTACGAAATTTTATAATACTGTACATTATATATTGTTACAATATTACGCGTGTGGATGAATAATTGTGCATCGTATCAAGTCCTATACATAAACGAGTTTGTAAAATACTTGTTTTAAATCTTATGGCATAAATTGCGGTATCTTCTTTTATAAGTATGTACCTATAGTGTCTGTGACGTTTGACGAGTAAATGTTCAATAAACGCACCTACCTCCCACTCGTATTCTATGCGGCGATAAAATAATTACACCGTTATTCGAATTTAACTGAAATACATAATTGACATCATTAATGTCGTCATGTACAATTTTTGGCGTACCGCTCAACGGAATTTGAGAATTTTAAAATATACCAACAATAATTATATATTATTATAAATAGGAAACGAAAACAGTTCCTCGCAGGAACCTCAGCGAAGAAATAATATATTCTGCCAGTGTGTTGTAGTAGTTTAGTATATTATTATAAACATAATAATACCACCGATGTGACTGTTTCAGTTCCTGGCGAATTATTTATTAAAATTGTATTCATATACAGGGTGCAACAGACAAATACCTGACAAACGAAATAACTTTAGCGCTAAACAATATTTAAAATTCTTTTTTTTTAAATAATTCATAGATACAATTACAATCTGTTTTTGATGGTCAAAACATTCATTTAAGCCGACTAGTTTATGTTTCGAAATATAATCAATGTTTTTTTCGGAGCGGCCAAATTAATTTGAAAGCTAAATGCGTTATGAATTTTTTCCGAATATTCTTTTCATGGACTTTCTGACATAAGTTTATTTCTTAAATTACTCAGATTCGTATGATTTTCATTGTCGTTCGTTTAACTAGCATAAATTTTGTTTTTTTATTCGCCGTACTTATGCAGAGTGCAACAGAAAGAACTGACGGATGAACTTCGTAAGTACATAATCATTTTTTTTTTTTTTAACGGTTTAATCATTGTAATCATTCAGGGTCGTGTATTAAAAAAATAAAATAATAAATAAATATTGATAACATAAGTTATTACACATAAATATTGTTATACCTATAGCTGGGTATAGATCAAACGTGTCACTTTTTTCGTTGAAGCCTGTACCTACATACCTCGGAACCACTAATTAATGTGCAAATATAAATCAATACAATATAGTACCTACTATTGTTGTGTACAATGTAGAGGGCGAATATCAAAGGAAGCGTACTGTGTAAGATACAAAACGGTTTATTATTATTTACTAAGCTTAGCACTACGTTTTTATTTTACTGAAATTTCATTTCGCTCGTCTGGCAAGGGAATAGTATTGCTATGATAACGAAAATTGCATGCTAATTATTTGGCCAGTTAGTGGACTAATTGCACCCAGAGGAGAGCTATGTATATATATATATATATGGGAAGACGTCTGTTGCAGCAGACAGTGGGACGGCATAGCGCCTGATATTATCTTTACGATATGTTTATATTATTATACTCGGCCGGTTCTTATATACACACACCATTACACTAATAAAGCAGTATCGGAATACTACAGTGTTAGACAGTAACAATAACAGTATTATTATATTGTGTTATTACGTTTAGAGTTTGAAAAAATAATAAAACAATGGACGAAAACACACAAACCAGTCCATGTACAATGTACACCAAACTACGAAATAATTAAATGTAAATAAATAAAAACGCACACATTTATGTAATAATAAAACTGCAAGGAAAAAACCAAACGAAAACAACAATGCACGCGATTAACCGTGAGAATAAACGATTAATGTTCTAATCGGCTACTGATGCGAAGTACAAAACGTTTTATCAAACGTGAATATTATGCACTATACAATATTATAATATTATCATTAATGATCAAGGGCTGTGGATTAAATGCGTTAAAAAAAAATGCACTTAAAATGTCAAAAAAAAAAATTGCAGCGTAAAACCTTTTTTAAATGCATTAAAATCTCAAAAAATTCCGTATAAACTGCACTGGAATGATAATTTTACAAATATAAAAACCTATCGAGTGTAAAATATTTTCTTAATTAAAGATAATATTGACTATAAGTGGGGCGTTCAGAACGTGTAAAATATTAATTAAGACGAACATGAAAAAATAATATTCGTATAATGTGTGAAAAAAGTTTTAATTGACAAAAATTATGAAAAAAATTTTGAAAGCCGTAATAACAAATTAAAAAACAACCTAAAAAGGCAGAAAAAAAACGTAATAAATTAAAAATGTAAAAAATACAAGAATAACAAAAGGATGGTTTCAAAATTAAATTCACAATGGCACCTAATTTAAACTTTCTGTTAAGAGCCTAAAAAGGTGTGCTAAAAATAATGCATTTTTACACGAACCCACAACCCTAATATTTTTATAATAATATATCATTTGCGAAATCATTGTTGTTGTTGTTGTTGTACCTTGTGGCGTCGTAGGGTACGGTCGGCGGGTTGCCGTACGTCGGTCTTTTGGATATCGACGACGGTTTCGCGGCGTACATGGTAAACGGGTCTTCCATGAGCTCATTGTCGCTGAACAGAGGATAAAGGCAAAGGAGGAGGAAAAGAGGAGAAAAGCGCACACAACAAAATACGGCAGTGTTAGTAGGTACATAATATAATAATAATATAATTTTGTAATCAAAATAATTGTCATAATAAATGTTGTACGATAGCGTTTAGTGTTACGATATAATAATTAAAATATTATATTATCGTTATGCGTGGCTGTCCGTGCATTTGTGGCCAAAACACGCCATAAGACATAGGCAGCTGCGGTATAATATACGCGGTATACCGGCTGGTAGCTCGATTTTTCAGTTTTCGGTATGAACGGTGCAGCCCGGCGGTGCTAAAAATTAAGAAGAAAGCCGAACTATTTTTTTTTTTGGGGGGGGGGGTAGGATTTCGCGGGTCTCGACGGGACACGCCGGGACGTAGTCATACACGTTTTTCTTATTCCTATTATATATTAAAACATAAAGGCCGATACACGTTTCACCATAATTTCTATCAGTGGCGTAATAAGAAGTGGATGATATATCACCCCGAAAAACCTTTTTTTTTCTTAATTCGATATTCTTATCACAATATACACATTACATACATTGCAATTTTTTTAAAGTCAAATCACCGTTCCCCCCCCCCTCCTCAAAAAAATAAGGTCCTAGTTACGCCACCGATTTATATTAATTAATCCACTGAGATTCGATTTATCGAGACTCGACTGTGTGTGAATGGTTAGCCTGAGCTGGTCAACGTATTCAGTATTCCGAAATTTTGAAAAATATATGATGTTAAAAAACGTTTGCAAAGGAACGCTGTACAACATATAAGGCGGGTGACGCGAGAAAAAGGAAACGCACCTAGACTTTTTGGGAAAACAACGTTCGGCGGTCATGCGATATCGAGAAGAGAAAAAACTTTTCTAAACCGTTCGTGTAGAATGTATATAGACGTATAACAGTTTCGAAAAGTCTCTCCCCCCCCCTTCTTCGTTTGGTCAGAGACCAGCGGGGAATTCAATGCATATATTTACAGAAAATCAGTATAATGAATTCCAGCGGCAATGCCTACGATATATTGTGTCGTGTTGTCATAAAATATATACACAGACCCTACACATCGCACAGGTTATTCCGTCCATGCACAGTTCGCATATATATATAATATATATATGTATGGTCGTAATACAACAATATACGGATGACATGTATTATTATTTATACAAACGGCTTTGAGTGAGACCCACACGGCGCGTGTAGTGCGTGTCTAACGAGCGTGTATAAGGGATGGGTTTGTGTGTGAAACGTAAGTTTATGTAAAACGAGGGGTATTCGCGGTATACGGGTATCGGCTCGGTATAAAACAACAGACCTTTCGCGACGGACGCGAAAACACGCGCTGTGTATAAATTATTATACGCTGGCCTTAAAAATTAAAACACCAATACGGTACGATAATAATATATGTCATACGAGCTCAAGGCTTGGCCGCGGAGATGAGTCCGCTCGTGACACGTCATAATAATATTGTACTTATCGTCGTCCGCCGATTTTCGACTGTAAAAGAATATAATTTATTTTTATTTTTCACGTGTATCAATGATGGTAATACGCGACTATAATCGTTCTCAGCATTTCGACAATCAAATATGGTATCGACTCGGTAAAACGACAGATCTTTCGCGACGGACTTATACACGCTGCGTGTAGGTATTAATTATTATTCTGACCTTAAAAACTAAAATGCCAATACGGTACAATAATATATTATACGAGCTCAAGGCTGCGGAGATACGCGGGATCAAAAGCTCTGTTTGTGACACGTCATAATAATATTATAATTATCGTCGTCCGCCGATTTTCGACGCAGTTTTCGACTTTAGAACGATATAATTTATTTTTATTTTTCACGTGTATCGGTGGTAAAACGCGACTGCAATCGTTCTCCACATTTCGACTGTCAAAATATATGGCATCGGCTCGGTAAAACGACAGACCTTTCGCGACGGACTTATACACGCGCGTGTATAAACTATTACGCTGACCTTAAAAATTAAAACACCAATACGGTACGATAATAATATATGTTATACGAGCTCAAGGCATGGCTGCGGAAATACGCGAGATGGAAAAGTCCGCTCGTGACAAGTCGTAATAATATGACTTAACTTATCGTCGTCCGCCGATTTTCGACTGTAGAACGACATATTTATTTTTATTTTTTAAGTGTATCAATGATGGTATCGTTCTCCACATTTCGACTGTCAAAATATATATATGGTATCGGCTCGGTAAAACGACAGACCTTTCGCGACGGACTTATACACGCGACGTGTATAAATTATTACGCTGACCTTAAAAATTAAAACACCAATACGGTACAATAATATATGTTATACGAGCTCAAGGCTTGGACGCGGGATCAAAAACTCTGTTCGTGACACGTCATAATAATATTATACTTATCGCGGTCGCCCGCCGATTTTCGACGCAGTTTTCGACTGTACAACGATATAATATATTTATTTTTATTTTTTACGTGTATCGGTGGTAATGCGCAACTGAAATAGTTTTGCACATTTATCGGCTGTCGCGACGTCGTGCAATAGCTGCAAAACACGTGGGCAAAAAAGATAGGGTTCGAAATTAGTTGTACTGTTTTATAATATACCTACTATATTATTATTGTACTGCAGCTGCAGTATAATATAGGTATAAGCCGGTATGATGGTATTTGTTCATTTATTTATATTTTCAACGAGCCCGAAAAATTAACGGTCAGAATAGACGACAGTGGTGAAATATACAAATCGAATAAATTAGATCAATAATAACTGCCTAATAAGTAGTAATAATTACAACATTTCAACGTATAAATTAAAAGACACGCCGCGATGTTTAAAAGATTGTTTGGCGATGAGTTGAATGCAAAAATATCGATATTTATAGCAGAATTACAAAACGCATTAATCAAATAAACCGCGGATATTAAAAGCATTGGTAGATCTACAGTAGAACAAACAAAAAATAAATAATATGTTTAGTTAAAAAAAAATAGGGCGTTACACAGCCGTCATAATTTTATTTATTGACCACGAGACGACAATAGTTGTTATTAACATATTATGCTAATCGAATGCAAAGAGAGTAGACAATGCCAAATATCAGATCACCTATCCGAAATGCTCGAATTCGAATCCGACAACGCCTCCACGGTCATCCAGTTCCTATCAGGAAGTCACCTTAAAAACAAATTGTAATGTGTTCCCCCTTAGCATTTTACCCTCTATTATTTACTACCATACTGTTATCTAATACTTAATATTTTGATTTGTCATTTTTTGTTATTCCTAAAAACGCAATATCGTTTATCATTAGTTGTAAATTTTAATGTATAAATACGTTTATCTAAAATGTATAATGGTACGTACGATGATGTCGCGGATAGTATAAACAAATTATTATTATTTCATATAGTATTATATTTGTATATTTATGAACATTTTAATGATCAATCATACTTGGTACAGAATACAAAAAAAAAAAAAAAATGGTACTTACGATGAAAATAAAAAAAACAATAATGGTGCAAAACGCAATGGCGATTATATTGATATTTTTGTGTAAATGTTTGCTGCGTTCAAATAATAATATATTTTATATACATTGCCTGATATGATGTATGGATTTATCAAACTTGATTTTGAACAGCTGTCGATTTCGATAGCTGCAGGGTAGACCGTTTTAACATTATGTGTTTTCTCAAGATAATTAAATTTTTAATTCAATTATATCATTGTATCGATTACAACTAGAGCGAAAAGTCGTTAAAAACGAATTATTTCTATTCGGCGCATTTTATTAAAACAAAAAAGGTCTATATATTTCGTTTTTAATTATAAAAGTTAAATAATAAATTATATAAATAAGATACTTAAAAAAAAAAAAATGACATCATCGTATCGTATAATTGCTTGATAGCAGTATATAGCACGAGTTAAATAGTTTTTTTATTCAAGATTTTTATCGTCTCGTGGAAATAATAAATTTTTTTTTATAATATAGATGCGTCCATCTAGTTGTTGACTCGCGGCGAGTTTTAAAATTCGACGATAAGTTACAGTGCAGAAAAAGCCACTTGCTAATAAAAAGCAAACAACATATTTATATTTTAATAATGGAACTCGGAAAACTAACACGAAACGGATTAAATTTTTTTATGAAAAATGCATAATTCAACCTATCATCATCTCTCGAAATGGTTATAATTCATATATAGTGTTTAATAATTTAACGCAAACTGTTTTTTGGGTTTAATTATTTTTTTTCTTTTTTTAATAGGATTTATGGTCGGTTGAAAATACTTTCGTTGTAAACAACACGATGAGTAATTAAGTTTGGGCGAAACCATAATATATTACGAAATATATTATTATAGTCTTTCGACGTCCGGATCTCTCAGCAGCCGTGCGGTGTATAATATATTATAATATGCGCACGTCGATTAACGAAAAAAATTCTCTACGAGTGGGTGTATAGGTACACCATAATGGACTTGAAACAAATTTCGAAAGAAGACACAAATTCGATGTACAATGCGTGCACATTACGTGTAATTGATTTATTTGTGTGTACGAATAATCAAATATATATGTCATTATAATTTAAATGTTATATCGTGTGCGATCGGTGTGAAAGTTTCGATTAGCATTTCGTTTTATTGCAGCGGACGTTCGACAATAAATGTATAATATTCTTGTTTTGCATAAGTCGAGTAAAATGTGATAATTGATAGTGGTGGAATATATAAAAATCGAATAAATTAGATTAATAATAAGTAGTAGTAAAAATGACAACACTTTAACGTATCATTTAAAAAACTCGTTGTGTTTAAAATATTATAACAGTGATGAGTTAAATGCATACATGTCGATGTTTATAGTAAATTTCAAAAGTGCACGGCAAGTTAATGAAAATAATCAACTGCGGCAAGTTAAGTTAATTCAATTAAATTGCCTTCAGTGAAGTTAAAAGTTAACAAAAATAAAATTTCACTCTATAGAAAATAAAATTAACTTATCACAGTTAAAAAAAAGTTAATTTTTTTCAAGGTACAATATTTTTAAGTCATAAACTGCCATAGTATTTGGTATACACAAACACTTATCAAGACGTTTAACACGCTATGTAAAAAATTAGATTATTTTAATATATTATGATTTGAAAATAAATGACCAAACTCGAGAAGAGTCGACAAATCAGTATTTTGTAGTTGATTACGCATGGATCGAAAAGAAAATTAACTGCACAATAATGATAATTAACTATAAAAAGTTTAGTTACAACAATAAACATTTAAATTAATAAGTTAATAAGTTAAAAACAAAAATAATTAACTAGTTAAGTTGAAAAGTTTAAAAAAAATTAAATTTTTAACTTAACTTCGACTTTTTAACAAGTTAATGCCCACCTTTGGTAAATTTACAGAACGCATTTATGGAATGGACACCACAGGATATTAAAAGCATTGTTAGATTTATAGTAGAACAAACAAAAAATAAATAATATGTTTAGTTTAAAAAAATAGGGCGTTACACAGCCGTCATAATTTTATTTATTGACCACGAGACGAAAATAATAATTATTGCATCTGTGCATGTTGCCACATAGGGTCTCTTAGATTTAAAACACAATGTGCTAATCGAATGCAAGG
Source organism: Sitobion miscanthi (assembly GCA_008086715.1). Classification (NCBI taxonomy): domain Eukaryota; kingdom Metazoa; phylum Arthropoda; class Insecta; order Hemiptera; family Aphididae; genus Sitobion; species Sitobion miscanthi. The sequence goes on from CM017805.1 coordinate 10,587,639, forward strand.
ATAGAGCGCCATATCATATCAAATCACCTATCCGAAATACTAGAATCCGAATCCAACAATAACGCCTCCACGGTCCTCCAAGATTTCTATCAGAAAGTCACCTTAAAAACAAATTGTAACGTGTTCCCGCTTAGCAATGTACCCTCTATTATTCACTAGAAAATTATTATATATAATACTTAAGAGGACGCTATACCCGCATGCGTTGTCTCCGCCTTACAAAATATGCACAACATAGCAAAAACTGTTTTGCGCGGGAAAGAACCGAGAAGGCTATACAATCATAACTAAGAAACGAGATTTTCACCACGTATAAAGGAGAATTTTGGCTGTGCAACGTTGTCCTCATTTTTTTGATATAATTTCTATGAAAAAGGTTTTTGAAGTTTCAAAAACACTTATAATACTTAAGAGGACGCTATACCCGCATGCGTCGTCTCCGCCTTACAAATGTACAACATAGCAAAAACTGTTTTGCGCGGCAAAGAACTGAGAAGGCTATACAATCATAACTAAGAAACGAGATTTTCATCACCACGTAAAGAGGAGATCTATGGCTGTGCAACGTTGTTTTTATTTTTTTGATATAATTTCTATGAAAAAAGGTTTTTTAAGTTTGAAAGACACGAACAATAATGGTTTTTGAAACAGTAAGAATTTTTTTTCATATAAGTGAAATCAAAAAAAAAAAAATAAAAACAACTATAATGGACTTGAAACGAATTTCAAAAGAAGACATAAATTAGACGTACAATACGTAACGTACATATTACTTGCAATCGATTTATTCGTGTAATATATATATATATATTATCGTGTGCGATAGGTTCTATAGTCCAGTGGGAAAGTTTCGATTAGCATTTCGTTTTACTGCGGATGTTCGACAATAAATGTGTAATATTCTTGTTTTACATAAGTTGAGTAAAAAGTAATAATTGATAATAGTGGTGGAATATACACAAATCGAATAAATTAGATTAATAATAAGTAGTAGTAATAATTACAAAATTTTAACGTAGAAATTAAAAGATTAAAATATTGTATTAGTGATGAGTGAGTTAAATGCATACACATCGATATTTATAGTAAATTAATTGAACGCATTAATCGAATGGATACCGCAGGATATTAAAAACATTAGATCTATAGTAGAATAAACAAAAAAAAAAAATAATATGTTTAGTTTAAAAAAAATAGGGCGTTACACAGCCGTCATAATTTTATTTATTGACCACGAGACGAGTTAAAACAAAATATGCTAATCGAATGCAAGGATACAATGTTTCATATTATATCAGATCACCTATCCGAAATACTAGAATCCGAAAAAATGGTTTTTGAAACGGTAAGAACTTTTTTCATATAAGTGATATCAAAAAAAAAATAAAAAAAATACAACTATAATGGACTTGAAACGAATTTCGAAAGAAGACATAAATTAGACGCAAAATACGCGTACATATCACTTGTAATCGATTTATTCGCGTAATATATATATAATATATATTATCGTGTGCGATAGGTTCTATAGTCCAGTGTGAAAGTTTCGATATGCATTTCGTTAATATATAATATTCTCGTTTTACACAAGTACCTTAGTGTACCTATTTATCGCACAAAATGTCAGACTATACGATATCGTTATAATATGCCAATAACAGCGCAGTTGACATCTGCGACTGCGCAGAGATATTTTATTGCCGACTCGTACCTATTATAATATACAGGTATACGAATGTATAATATAATATAAGTTACCGGCATAACCAGTCGTTTGAGCGTGGTTGTCCTGCGACGTGCGGAATGCGGATTAACATATTATCATATCTTTTTTCTCTTTAAGTACACACAACACAATTTTTTTATAATAATTCACCGTATACGATAAAAGAGCGTACACAAAACGTAATATCATTATTATATCATTATCGTTGATATCCGAATTCGTGGCGTTTTTTTCATTTTTTGGACACCGTCGATTTGCGGGGAACCGGAAGTAAAGTGTCACCTCGCGTGTTAACTGCGTGCGTTCCGTCGCAGCCGGGACAGACGAGACGTAACCACGTTTTCTGTACCGGTATAATTAAAAGGAGACGCGAGCGATCGTTGACGCAATCAAAATAGGTATATTATCGTGTGGTCATCGCCCGCGAAACAATATGAATCATATAATACGATATGAAAATATAAACGTTTAAACGGTCAGCCGCAGACGGACGACATTAATTTATTATTACGACGACGGCGGCTCGGCAGACGAGTTACGTTACCACGTATTATTATTATACGCGTATACCGCGTTACTGCGCGGAGTAGCCAACCGGATACCGGAAGCGGGGTTAGGTCTCGTTGTTCGGAGCGTCCATTACAGGACGGACGGACATTAATTTCTGATCTAATGGTATTATACGCACTGCTGGCGGTCGGTCGGCGGGCATTGTCGTCGGTTATTAATTATTGTAATCTATACAAAGACGCATTTATATTAACGCGAGCGCGTAAAATAATACGCAAGAACGCGATAGTTGTACTATTGCAAACGTCTAAGAAACTATCGGACCGGACCGGATTATGATTATTATTATTATTGTCCAGTGCAGGGTTCCGAATTTTTCAACTTTTGACTCGACATTTTTGACAATTCGAATATCTCAACGGAATTCAGTAAAAATATTTATTTTTTTTTAAACGTGTAACTCGGTTATAGACGATTAGCAATAATATATTGACTAAACGCAGAGGACATCGATAATGAATAACTCATCAGTTATCAACCGAGGTTTATGACTGTTTACGAATTTCTATGATGCGTCAATGGTTATAAATTATGTTTGTGACTGTATAACTCCGTAAGTTTAATCTGTACAGCGAAAAAGGGACGATTGCTGTATTGATTGTATCATTGTATAATTCATAAATCGTATCGGAAAAAATAGACTCTTAGGTGATTCAAAATGTTATACAATAATGAATAAAGTAACTTATCCTGTTATTTGTATTATACAATTATTAATAAGATTTTAAATTCAACAGTTACACTTTGCATTGCCATAATTTATAACATTTTTAATTTGTTATATTAATGTATAGATTTGTTAAGCAACTTCTACATAATATTATGTAAACATGTTATACTAATTTTCTCCGTTCCATACAAGAAAACAACTTTTAAAAATGTTCACTTGCAAGTTGACGACTACATACATTATATACTTTTAAATACAGTAAACAATCATTTTTTGTTTTCCATATGAATGAAGTACTTCAAGAAAATAAATTGCATCCAATTTTCATACCCTAATCTAGTGTGGTGTGTAGGTGGGTGGGTAACGGGGGCGTTGGAATTTTTCTAAAATATATATTACATTATTATGGGCATCGCACCCACCGCCGAGCGCGGAACCGAAATAAAAAAAAAAAAAACAAAACATATAAAAACTATATTATTATTACACTTTCTCCGCGATTTCACAGCCGAAAAAATTGGTCGTAGACGATACTAGTGTGGGTTCATCTTTCGCGGAATCGAATAACACGCGATCGCATATGGGAATTTATCACGGTACAGGTTATAGGACTGTATTCTACAGTCGTATTTATTATACATAATATTATATTATGTGATATAATATATATATATATAGGTACTCTCAACTCTTCCGGTTGGCATTTCACTATACGTATATATTATTATTATTATTATTACACTATATGCCCGCGGGCCTCGTCCAGATATAAAATATAAACGTATCGGGCGCCAGCACGAGTATGGAGATGAATTTAAATAGTTGTATTATTACTTATTGTATAATAATATAATATTACTTATAGACTCGACTTCGGTAAAAACGAACAGACATAAAATACGACACTGCGGTGTACGATGCCACCTATCTGGTTTGGTGTTTATATATACCTCCGGTTCACCGCAGTGGCGTCATTTCGGTTTCTATTAGACTAGCGCAACTTTTTACGGCTTTTCCGACTCGACATTTTTTTCACCAGATTCTCATAACATAGTGCTGCAGTGGTTAAGGGTGGGGGAAAGGTGTAGTAAATGTGCCTTGACTTAAGGTTGATGTGAATACTAGACTGGGGCACACGCCCAAGTCGCCCCGCCCCGAATGACGCCACTGGTTCACCGCGGTCATATCGCGGCATCTTCATCGCTTCGCTTCGCGAACTAAATCGACCGAGACAGGCCTGTGAAGGATTATTGGATACCTATACGGCAATTTTCTAATGCGGTTCAAACTTTATACTCTCCAAACTTTGCTGATGTCTTTAAGAAAAATCTCAGAAATACTTGTCGAAAGCGTTCCAAGTCTATAAACTATACAGACATTGCCTTTTTATGTACATTCGAACGACAAACGCTGTGGCAATTAAATATTTGTATCTGTCGTTTAAAAAAAATCACACAGAAACGCATTATATTTCTGTGAGCAATGGCAGCCCTTCTCATGTATATAGTCATTCGATTTCCGTTAGCCAAAACGAAATGCAACCTATAATCATATTATAGTCACCCGGTATATAGGCTAGATGGGCTGAAACGAGAAGCTAAAACACCCTCAGAGTCCCGAGGAATCTATTGAATATTGATGTAACTTCTTTTGACATCGGCCCAGTAGTTTTTCAGATTATCCGTCGATAAATAACTAATTTCACGTGTATGTTAAAGTCTTGCAATTTAATTTTGGCTGACCTACAGCACCGCTGCAGGTGTATTCCTATTTCATCTCTCCGTAAACTGAGATGATATCGGGTCCATAAAACCGAGCTTTAAACCCGCGCCACCGCTATTATATCCTTTACAGATTAAAAATGAACTCACGATGAGTATATACAGACTGTAACAGATATAACTGACTTTTGGAATTATTTTTTTTCAAATAGTCACTTGCGCTACACATATATGTATTTACAAAAAATTGTTTTTATTTCGCAACACTGAAAATAAAAAAAAATTAAAACATTCAAAACGATAAATTTGTGAACCACCTGATTATAAGGAACAGTTTTGATACTAAAAACATATATCTAAGTCGAGTAGTTGATTTTTTAGAATTTTTGAAAATATCAATATTTTTTTGACTAAATGAATTTGGAGCGTAATAACTTTTTTCGAAATATTTTCTTTTGCGAATATGCCGACATGAGTATATTTTTTAAATCGTTTACTAATCATATAGTTATTAACGATTGTTGTCATATATTGTTAATATATTGTATATACGTTTGATATTTTTTCTTCGTCGAGTCTTTCTGTTACACCTCGTACGGTTTCAGAGCCAACCCGTTACGAAAAAATCACTTTTCGTTCCAATATATACCGCAATATAATATAACAGATTACGTTTTTTATCGGAAACAGCGCACTGCAGTCGCCTGCAGTGTGTCATTTTTTATACAATTAAGTCGAGGTAAGAGCTTATGTTGCACTGACGAACCTACTACGTTGGCGGGGGGTGCGGAAAGATAAAACGGTAGGTAAACGAGTCGGCGACTATATATTATTATTGCCGTCCTAATGGTCTAATGTCGGGTTTACCGGGCGCGTAAGCCTTCCACCGCGAGAAAAGCTGGTTTTTACGCGACGGTATAGCTCCTATATTTCCACCCCTTCACCGAACCCGTCCTGTATACATTTATAGCCCGCGGAAAGCCGATTCTTTTTTCACCCTCGCCGGTGCAGAATACAGTCGGAGGAAAAAAAGAGACCGCAGCACGCGCGGCAGTTTAGACACGGGGAAATCCTGAGCGTCATACTCAAATACATATTACCTTCAATCTCCGTTTAGATTTTAGACCATATTATGTACGTAATTCCAATACGTGTGCCGATCGCGTCACAGTTAGTTTCGGTCTTGGAAATTTGGACGGAAAAAAATTACGTAATAAATTGTGGCCATGTGCGGCGAGTGAGTCGTTTCGGTCGTCGTCGTCCCGCATCACAGATTATGGCTGCCCGCGGGCACGAGATTCTTTTCGTAAAAAATAAATAAAAAAATAGGTTTGGTCTGCAGCATTAGATCCGGTTGTGAATAAGTCGTTATTAAACACCATAACACCGTTCGCGGTTATAAGTTCAATATTGTATAATATTATACGGAACCTACCTATATTTTTACGACCGCGGTACGTATATCATTTATATTTATACGTGATATTATTGTGCCGACTGCAGCCTATAATACGCGTATTTATATTATATATTATGTGCGCGTAAACGACACGATCGAGACGGCGCCGCGCACTTGTAATAAAAGAATTGATGTCATATTGGCAGCGGCGGGGTTCGCAAAGACAGTAATAATAATAATAGTTTAATATATATTTATATATGATATACCTGCGATGTAAGTAACCTGATCGGTGGAAGACTTAAGCGCCAAAATGAGACGAGAAAAAAAAAATTGTATCGCACGAGAGCGCCAAAATTCTAGATACCTATGTGCGCCACGCTCGACAGATATAAAATAACATATATTTTATTTAGAAATATATATATTGTAATATTTTAACAATTTATCATTGAACATTTTTTATAAGATCGACATTTTTAAATAACTATTTATATAAAATATTAATTTTGGCGCTTCTGTCATGATACGTTGGGTACAACAGGTATATAATATTATATGAGATTGGCGCTACACATTTTGGCGCAAATGATATGTAATTTTTGTACCTTTGGCGCTTATGTCATACAGCCGCCCTGATGGTAAGAGACGATGACGCAAGCGTTCGATGATGACTATAATAGGAAGACGAAGTGATATTATATTAAGAGGATGCCTCACCCGCATGTAAAACTTAAAAGTTAGCAAATCGTACGCTCGGCAGAACACGTGTAGCTCCGTTGGTTTAAAAATTAGAGTGAATTGACCGCTTATAAAATTTAAAGGTAAGATTATTATTTAGGTAATCTCGTGAGATTTTTTATTTAATTTTAATTTTAAAGCAAGTTATGAATGTTTTAAGATGCACAAACAATTTCCAATTTCAAAACACTCATAATTCGCTTTAAAATTAAAATATAGTAAAAAAAAAACCCACGAGATTGCTTGGATAATAATCTTCTCTTTAAATTTTACAAGAGGTAAATTCACTCTAATTTTGAAACTAACGGTTTTACACGCGTGTTCTGCCGAGCGTACAATTTGCCACGTTCGGCACTTGTAAGACGAAGACAACGTATGCGGGTGAGGCGTCCTCTTGGTATTTGACTGCTCGATGGACGATCGTCTTTTCTGCACAGATGGCATTTCGCACGACCGGACCAAAAGATATTATATTATACATTTGACCGAAACGAGATTATATGGATATAACCTCTGAATGTATAGGTACGCACGTTTTTATAGCGACGCGTATAGTCTTACAACGTAATTATATCGTCATTATATTGCATTGTTCAACGCTATTATATATAATATACAGGTAGACGGTGTAATTTACGACGAAAACGTTCGAGCCGATATATATTTCGATTATTTTACAGTGTTTTAGAAAATAATAATTTTATTATAGAGACCCGAAAAATGTCGACCCATTATCGATAATGGTATTTCATAAAGACGCGAGATATTACTTTCAAAAATATTTAACCGTTTTCGAACCATAGAAATTCAAAAAATATTTATGTACTACCAATATGCGATCGAATTGTGTCAGATCTACTATATTGATATTACCTGCCTCGCATATACATATTGCGCGGTTAATAAATGACGTTTCGTCAAGATTTTTAAATTTGTTAAAATATTCGATAATTACCTACCATCAGATGGATTTACCGCTTAAGACACACGAAAACTATCAAACCCGACACACGTGGTGACTTGTTTAATTCCGTTTTACATTAGTAACGCGTTGGTATTTCCCGAGGGTAAGTATTCTTCAAATTGAAAGTTAAAAAAAAAAAAACAGTAAAAATAATGGAAAACGAAGTTTCCGATGTCTGACCCGACGAGATATTGCCGTTGTTATTAAATTACCATAAAAACGTATTAACGAAACAGAAACGAGAAGCAGTTTAAAGGTATTTTTTTTAGCTCATTTTAATTTCTTAACAGTAAAAAATTAATCGGACGGTCAAATATTAAAAAAAAAAAAAAGTCTCCTCGCGTATTGATATTTACGATACGGGTTATTACACTGTACGCATAGTCGAACATGATAATGGAAACGATGTTATTATTATTTTGTTATTTTTCAGAACGATTAAAGTGAGTATATTATACAGCCTATCGTGGCATGCGTAGGACATGACATATTATAGGAGACAAAGAAGAAGGTGAATAACGGTATAACACCCTTTTAATTTGTTGAAAGCTGCACGCGTGTAGACCTGCAACCGCTGTCTCGTATAACTAACGACAGTTTATTTATTTATTATTATTATTTTTTTTTTTTTACAAATTTACGATCGTTTTTATTGAAATAATAAAATTTAACAGCGCTGCACACCAAAGACGTTACGCTCGCAGTTAACTAGGTCTGAATAAGTTTACGTTTTCACGTCTTTTCACTACCTATATTTTAGCGTTTAAAGTTTTGTGAATTATTATGATACCTCCAATGTTGTGATTACACGGTTCCGCGGGCGTGCGATCATAGTGATTATTGTACCAACGCATGTGAAATATTTCGCAAAAAGTGTAATACACGCTATATATATAAGTATACTGTATTTTTAAGTAACTACACATCCGTGAATAATACTATGTACAGGGTGACTCATCGCAAGCACGCCAAACCCATGTTTATAACGCAATTGTTTAACATCTGATTTTGGAAATTTTTACATAGGTGTCTATACTCGTATACTTATAATGATCATGTTTTCGAATTATTGAGATTTAATGATCAGTGAAGCTGACAAACTTCCGTTTTTCAAACGAGAAACCTCCTTTTCAACTGCAATAGTAGTTATTCAGCGGATAATTTTTCTGAACATTTTCACGTACTTAAATTCGAAATTCGAATGAGTACATTGAGTAGGTAGTTTCTTATTTATTAAAATGTTTATATACCTACTAAGGATAAAAGGATTGACGTATCAGAATTAAAATTCATACGAGTAACTTATTGTTTTTGGGTGATTATTAATGTTGTGCTCTAAGGATAAAAGGTCCACATGACAATGGCCTTATATAAGATATGGAGACTATGGTGATTTGACACTTTTAGTCATTAATATCAATCCATCAATATTAATATAATTTATAAGAATGGTCGAAGTATATAATAAATAATAGTTTTAATATTAAGTCTATTTTAAATTTTTGTAGAACCATTTTTAAGGACTATTATCTTTAGAACAAACTTTTTAATAACAAAGAAACTACTCAATCAAATTTTTAATTTAGGTAAATCAACACTTTCAACAAAAAATGATTCACTAAATTATTTACAGGTAAAAGGGTTTTCATTTGAAAAACAAAAGTTTGTATCGCCACTGCAGGACATTCCATAAGTACTTACCTGGTTTAAAAAACCGAAGAATTTAATAAAATTGCCACTGAGTAGGTATATTTCAAAACGCCAAAAATTAGAGTCTGAATAAATTCATTATTAAAGGGAAAATTGGAAGGGATGGACGTGGGTACTCGGTGAATCATTCTGTTTATAATAGCATGTATCATATTTACAAGTTAACAGGTGGGTCCGTTCACTATAATAATAATAATAATTTATACATAATTACCTGATAACAATGTGATTATTAATAATACACCGGCGTACACTGCAATTATGAGCAGTTTTTCGAACTAATGTTGCTTAACAACCCATAAATAACGATAATTAGCGCGCGACGGACATTGTTATTAGCACATAAAACATAAATTATTATAATAATGCGATATCGAATTCTCCGTTCGCCCGATGTACAGTACACGCCGGCATGCAGTCCGATAGTTTTTTTGAAATTATTGGAAAACAATATCTCGTAAAAATATTCAAACTTTCTACGGCTGGTGATTATTACTGATTACCGCCGAAACCATATACGATACGTTTTAATGTCACGACCGTTTTATTATTTTATCCGGACAGTTTTACGGCACCGATGACGACAGTAATATTATTATGTCCGTGTTATCTATGCGGAATATCAGCTGCAGCATAATGCGCACGCGCGTTATAGAGTATTGCGTAATTTTTTCCACCGCATAATATTTTCGACGATCCCATATCGGCTGTATAATAGGTATTACGCTCGTACGACACGTCGTTAAATCAATATAATAATATATTCGCCGATAACCTTTTGCCGCCAATCAAATATTTCGTTACAAACGGATTTCGCATATTTACCTGGTCTCTTCGTCGATCACGGGTGTGATGGACCCGGTCCTGGGTCCATAACCGTAATACGAGTTGTCGTCGAACGACGATCCCCCCGGAGACATGTACGGGGCGGCCGTGTACCCGCCGGTCCTAGAACTAGCCCTCTCCGGCGATGACATGTACCCTGAAACAATTATAATATCGGTTGATCAATCATATCGCTTTACATGTATTTAATATTTTCATGATAGGAACATTAATGTTTAATAACGATCGGGTATATGGCTGCGGCCGCAGACTGCATGGAAAAAACATGTCTTTGCATAGCCAATACCCAAAATCTAGACACGCGGTGGAGTGTCAAGCCAAGTTCGAGCTGGCGAGACCACACCATGTGTGTAATATTACGCGAACCATTTGGAGCCACTTTTGACCAGCTCATAACTCGAAAATTATTTCACATAAACATGTCAAATTTGGTTCGTGTACTGAGACTTTTGAGATACGTATGTGCTCCAAATTTCATTAGCACGCCTCAAATGGTCATCTAGATATTAACTTCCGAAAATCGTCATTTTTAACACCAAGCCAGACCTTATAGGCTTCAATATAATATTATCCTAAGTTATAAGAAGAAATTATATTTTAAGCTGTTAAATTTATTAAAATTTCAGGATGACGATTGAACTTGGCACCCATTTAGATCTCATTTCTTTTGTAACCAAGGCATATATTATAATGCTGAACTTGGCTTTCATTTCACATATATGTTTTTGATCGAATAGTATTCTAAATAATATGCCAAATAATCTCACCACTGTCAAAGTATTGATTATGTATATAGTAACCAGCGTATACCGTGGTTCGTGAAAAGTTTTTCCAAACATTGGAAAATAATGAAAGTTGAATCCGATCAAATCGTATCAATTATAAATAATTACCGTATAACTTTTTGGATGGTATTTTATAAGTCTTAGGCGTATTAATCATTATAAATGTCATTATATATAATTACTCGAGTCGAGTTCACTGAGATGTACATAATGTAGTAAATACTGCTGTGAAATCATCAAAAACTTAAAATTTCAAGTATTTGAAACTACAATTACAATTTTTCCAAAAGAAACCTAATAACATTTAATAGTTTTTTAGGTACCTATAATAATATAGCGCGTGTTCACAAAAATAGGGTACACCGAATAGCTCAGTTAGGTACGTCTTGTATTGATCGGTATCCCAAACATATTTTTGAATTCTGTTAGCGGGACATGAGACTAAACTATTGGATCATAAATTCCTATAAATTACAATTTTTTAATTTTGTATTTTGCACACGCGCAACAACTTCACTTCCAGTTTTCAATCGATTGGAGAAAATTAAATACGTAACCGTTTTAGAATACTGTTTTTATTTTACGATTTACTTTCCATGTATACTACTCTGTGCCATATAGCCTCAGTTTAAAATATTTAAGACTTCAAATATTATTTTTGATTTTAAATGGCAATGTTTTGTACCTACTGCAGAGATGTACGCAGTTAAATAGATTGTTTTAGAAAACCAGTAGATATATAGATAAAAATGAAATATAAATAACGTCTCTTTAGTATTTAATAAAATGCGCATGATATAAAATTTATAGCTAATTTCAGAAAATAATGTCTGCATAACTTAATATTATATACCTAACATGTATATAAAATTATGGTTGAGATTAGATGGTAAAATTATGATATTATTATACTGTCATTATTTTTACGCGAGAAAACGCACGCTGAAAAAAAATAGCAATATTAAAAAGAAAACGAGATTTATCATTGTTTAATAAAATATGTAGTTTAATTATAAAGTTTAAATTAAAAGAATAAATGTTCAGTTATAATTTATCAAACTGCACAGTACACGCGATAAAAACGACCTTTTGATAACTACGACGTTTGTTTCGTTATACGGTTGCAGTGGTGCCTAAGAATTATTATCAAAACGACATTATATTAGGCTGATCAAGGGGGGTTGCAAATGGACAGTTTTCAAGTGGTTCAAAATAGGCAATTTTCAAATGGTAGCACGATCGATCTCAAGTAGACATAATATCAACGAATTCAAATCACTTTTCAGAAATATTATCGCTATTTAAGATTGGTACTTTTCCAATTTGTGCGATTGACAAAATATCGGTACATTTCGGTTGAATTATACTAATTGTCCGTTTGCAATCCCCTCAATTCATTATAATATTATACGCTTGCAATATTACAGTGAAACCTCTGAATACCGGACGGACACTCTCGGTCGCTGAAATGTCGTACGGCATTCGGTGGGCTCAGATTGTAGGAAGTTTGTAGTTTTCAAGAAAACGTCCTCCATTGGGGAGGTGTTTCACTGTATCATACGTTTTTGACTTGTATAAATATGTGCGGTCAAGTATGTTTTGTCGTTCGCGTATAATTGGTGCAAAAAGTTGGGAGTATAAAAACTGCTGGGAAATTAAAACCTAGTGATCATTTAAATGTTGAACGAGTTCGATGGGAAAACTTTAAATGCGGATTACAGAGTATTGCAGACATATCATGATGCCGGGGCACATACATTATTGTCGGACGAAAAATAAAAGTTTAAAATTTAATAATGTACCAAAATGTATAAAGTTCGTAAACGATATTATACGTTTACCGAGAATAATAATGTCCACCGCGGGATGGTCGGCCTAAATATAATTCGTTTACGACGAGCGTATTATATAAGTAAATAATATGTACCGCGCAGGAATATTATTATTGTGATCGGCCGGTGCTCACCCTCGCTTCCGGTATATTATATTGTGTATAGGAATAACAATAATTGTGTAAATATAATTTAATATTCCGAAATCCAATCAAGTGTTTGAAAGGTTACGGATCCGAATTCGTTTTACATATAACGAGGAGTAACGCGCGTACGGGACTTCATCACCGCTCGTGTTTGGGGTACTATTTACATATAAATATATACACTAGTTGTATATATATATATATATAAGCGTAGACCTGCGTATAATAATAATACAGCCTTCGGGGGCCAGAAACTTTCTTCGGATAACATTATATTATTGTCGTTTTCATTGGCGCGCGCGGTTGTGCAGCAGTCTCTAAACCATAACTAATTTCGAATAATTAATAAGTGGGCGACGACGAGGGTTCGAATAATAATTAAACAACGGGCTATAGTGTTTTGAATAAGCCGCCGAATTTCGCAGTCGTCGAAGTGACCTCGAAACGCCGCGGTTTGGTGGCCACTCCGACGCGATAGATATATAGGCACAATGGATCGGCGACTCGGCGCAATTATTTGAGTGATAATAATATAATATTTTATACCATTATGTCGAATACGCATGAGCGTACGTGCCTCGTTGTGCACAAATGTGATATTAATAAACACGAATCGGCATCGGGGTGGCGCAATCGGAATTTTTTCAATCAGGGGAAGGGTCCCAGAACGATGTTAGAAAACCACTATATACTCTGCGCAGAAGTTATAACTAGGCCCGCGAACGTGACGCCCTATAAAAACCCCAAAAATGCTCTAGAAAAAAATGCGTTTGCTCTCTAAAAGTGTACAATATTTGACCTTTATTAGAATTCTGATTTTTGGAAATTTTAATGTGTCATCGCTAAACAGTAGACGTAGGTACTCGTCGTTGCTCTGAAAATCAAAATTAATTTTTTCGTGTGTTCTTAATTTACAATTTACACTAAATCTCTATCAGAATTTTGAATCCCCTAAATTCCTAAAAAACTAACTCGGGGCGCAATAACAGATACGTATTTTTCCAAGTATATTCAACGACACCAAAGTCCCACCCTCCCAACGTCATCGATGCAAACGTTACACCGTAATCGATTATTATATTATATTATTATTGTCCGAATTATTGATAAAACATTTTATTGTCGTTGCGATCTGCGCGGACATTGATTTAAATTCAAGTGGACACAATTATTGCATAATACAATATTGTACCCGTTTTCGGGGTCGTGTACATAACGTAGAGAAACAAAAGAAAAAGAAACGTTGTTGTACCTACACTTCGCGGACGTGGTCGATATAAGACCTACGGGACAATAATAATTATTGTCATCGCTCACGTACCTAAACATTGTGTTTATGATAATATGCGAAGGTCGAGTTTTCGTGTGGACAATTTGATTATAGATGTCAAACGGTGGCGCCAATATTATAATATAACAATTACGATTTATCGTGTGCGTGCATAGTAGTACCTACGTCAAGAAAAAAAATATCGATCTCATAACAATAGGTGTACCGGCTACGACATTATAATATAATAATATCTAATCGATTGTGGGGCATACATAGGTAGGAGGCACTGTGTTGCGTTCTTTATTTATTTATCGGCGAATATCGAATGAATCGATGACTTTTGGCCCGTAAACGTATACCTATATAATGTGTGTTACACTGCAGCGCACAATGATGCGAATGCTGATAGAAGACGTCGCAGTGGGTGTGCATATTATACAAAGAGGTTCTATATTATTGTATCGGCAGGTCGCGAGAGAATTTAATAAAATACGCACGCATACATTTTGGGGGCAGTTGTGACCGCGTTCGCGACTCTGACTTCGTCGTCGACGACCCTCCCCCCCGACCTGCTATATACGAGACGACTTGGGCCGAGTTCGCGTGTATATATTTGTGCGCGAAACGTATTAACAAAAACTTATCTCGACGGAAAGATCGTAAATCTCACGACCGAACACCATAAATCACGTTTTAAACGACGACGACGACGACGACTATCTCCGGTCCTGAGCGGCACTCTGCAAGCCGTATAATATTGCGTTAACTGCGAGATCGGATGGCCGACGGGTCGTTAATATTCTCCCGACTTTTAAATACGACGACATAATAATGTTATTAATATTATTATAATCGTGGTAATAATGTTACCTACCGCTAATATCGTTATCCTGCAAAACCGCGACTTCCTCAAATCTCAAGTAACGACGCGTCGACAATGCCGTTTTTTACAACCAAAAGGGTTATATAAAAAATTGAATAACTACCATTATTTTCTTCTGCGTAGGTGTGTATCATAATAGCAGTTCTCTCGACTCGATAAAACGGACGGAAACTGTGTACGGAGGCATCTGATTTTATACAAAAAACAAGATGCAAAAGTTAAGAACACATATTGTGTGTTGAAATATTACTTTTCTATATTGTATAATGTTAAATTAACATTGTAAACATTGTTATCATAAATGTATAGAAATTCTATAGCTAATTGAGTATACATTAATCAATAAAGCTGTACGTGTGCGACTTCGAAATAAAAATGACAAAGGAAATAACTATGAAATCATAATGCTTTGTAATATATTGTTATGGATATTGAATAATATAATATGACTGTTTATATTTTTTAACTCTTAAAAAAATGGTATGAAAATATATCATTTTTACTTTCCAATTCTAAATCAATATAGGTACGAGCAGTACAGTCATTGCGCTAACAAAAATAAATACCTATATATCATACTTGTTAGCTAAAGTGATGTCGATATTTCCTGTGTACAATGTTTTTTCGAGGTAGGTAAATAAAAAAAAATTGATATATAGGGTCAAGACTCAAGACGTATGAAATAATGGACGACGAGATGTGTAAATATTTGTTGATAAAAAACAAAATGTGGTTAAAAATAGCGATGCGGTGCGCGTATACAGTATCGTTATAACTAAAAGCCAAATGTTGTTATGACAAAAAGCTATAAAGGTATTAAAAAAATTCAAAATATCCATTTAAATAATAGTTGAATTCATAGGCAAATAGGAAACCATACAAGTTCATTAACCGCTTTTTAAATTTGCGTATAAAAATCAATTATTAATGCTTTGCAAATTAAAAATTGCATTTTGGCCTGGGGACCAACCTCACCTAACCTAACCAGATTTCGCAAACACGCCCCGCATCACCAATACGCCTGCAATTTGCGTATACATGTTTATAATATCGGCAAGTTGCCGAAATATTAGAATTATAATAATTAATATAGCAGACAGCAGTCGTATCACTCGTATACAGGGTGTTCCTTGACGATATACACCCATTAGCCGTAGAGGGGGACTCGCCGCCCGGACAAAAACCGTTTTTTGCCGTTTTACCTATAAACTAAAAAAAAATTATTAAAAACCAAGAGATTGATGAAAATGAAATGTTGAAAATTCAAAACGTTCACAAAAATAAACTCTATAAAATGGCTACCTTCGATATTGACTCGAAAATAATAAAACGAAAAAATAATTTTCATAACTTTTTTACCAAAAAATAAAATTTATCATGTAGTCTGCGAGTCTATTAAAAATAAACATATTTACGATAATCTCACGGGACATCCTGTATATTATAGTTATTTAGAAACTATTTAGTGGAGTCGTGCATATATTATATTTTAATAACCAGGATGATGATAATATTCATCCGTCGATTTCTGTAAGAGTTTAAAACATCAACACGTAAATTTAACGAGTTAATTAAAAATTTGTACCGATCGTGTTACTATACATATGTATACGTGCACGCTATAAATTTTCGGAGGTAAACCGCGGTGTGTACCTCTACCTAGGTACACGTTTATATACCGCGAGGTCGAAAGTTTTCGCGGAGGAACAATCTCGTCGCCAGTGCGTCATCAGTCGTCGTCGCCGCGTAGGCGGGGGCGGGATAAATAATATTTATAATTATTGCTGTTGGTTTTTATTGTTTCTCGAGTGTATCGGTTTATAGGTGTATACCTTACACGCAGTAGGTATACCAGCTGTGGTAACTCACGGACGTAGACGTATATTATACTTAGCTGTAGGGAACTCACGGATGTATATAGTTACAATAACAAAAAATAAAAAGCAGTTTTTAATTTTAATAATATTTTATAGGTACGAATAAATAATATTGAACTGACACGAATTAAAAAAAAGTTGACTAGGTAAGCGAACGTGAAAATGTTCAATAAGTTTTAAATGATTAGGTTGATAATAATTAAGAATACTTTACAATCGTAGTGATGACTGACGATGTACAACGGGTATAAGTGGTGTGACCACTAACCACTACTGTAACTGATAAAGTATTTATAACGTGGTTTGTTATCTATATCTGTGATAAAATCAAATTCATATAAATTGCGATAATAATTGATCGTATCAGATATTTTTATGGTGTATTCGTATACGTTTAATGTTATGTAGTAGGTATACTATACCTACACTATCAGTGGTTGTGGACGTTTTACATTTACTATTCTTCTATATTAATATGTTATGACTGATGAATATTGGCACCGCGAAGACGTTCAATTTGAGGTGTCACATGCTAATTTTTTCGGTAAAAAAATATTTACCCGTAAAAAATAATTGGTAAATTTACGAGGTAAAAATTTACCGAGCTCACTTCTCTACATATTATGCCGCCGCCAATAACAATTCATCCGTCGATTTCTGCAAGAGTTTAAAACATCAACACGCGTAAATTTAACGAATTAATTAAAAATTTGTACCGATCGTGTTATTATATTATACGTGCACGCTAGAGATTTTCGGAGGTAAACCGCGGAGTGTACCTGTCTATATTATACAGGGTGTCCCGCGGAAATGTACACATCGCGATACCTCCTGAGATGATAAATTTATCATAGATCTGTTTTTTTTTTTTTATTAGACTCGAAGCGACAAGGACTACACCACATATTTTATATTTTCTTAGTTAAATTAAATTTTTTGGTAAAAAAGTTGTATATTTTTATAGAGATTATTTTTGTGAAAATTTTCGACTCCTCGACATTTCATTTTCATTATTCATCTCACGGTTATTAACAATATTTTTGACTTATAGGTAAAACAGAAAAAAAACCGGTTTAGTCGAGCCCCCCCCCCCCATCTACGGCTAATGGGTATATCCTTGCGCCACATCTTGTGTACCGCGAGGTCGAAAGTTTTCGCGGAGGAATCTCGAACAAGTCATCGTCAGTGCGTCATCGTCCTTATAGTCGTCGTAGGCGGGGGCGGGATGAATAATATTAATAATTATTGCTGTTGGTTTTTATTGTTTCTCGAGGTTTATAGGTGTATACGCCCTTACACGCAGTAGGTATACCGGCTGTGGGGTACTCACGGATGTAGACGTATATTATACTTAGCTGTAGGGAACTCACGGATGTATATAGTCCGTGTACACGCCGTGACCACTCGGCTGTGCACGGTATGCGATAATAATTAATAATATTGTACCTATGCATCAAATCGCAGCGCCTGACCGCCGTTATACAACTGCAGCAGGTAAATAATAATAATAATAATAATATTTGTTATTGTATACTGCAGGAGCCGCCGCCGTCGTTTTGCGTCGAACGTGTCACGAACATATTATACCGCCAATAATAATAATTACACGCGCATATATTATAATATTATGCATGATAATATATTAAAATATATATATCCGTAACGGACTACAACGGACGGGTATAAAATATGACTATGGAGTATAATAATATATAGTTTGATATTATGTGAGCGCGTGCCCGCAGCGGTGCGGTCGCCGTCGACGTCTAAAGGTATAGAAATCGCGGTCGACCGTGGTTGCGAAACGCAGAAGAACATTATTGTTGTTATTATTTTGCTTCGAATTCGGGCGACGACGTCGCGTTCGGATTATAATATGATTGAGACACGTCGAGATAGGTATATAGTGTACGTATAGATAAGAAGGGACCAAATCCGAAACGGCTTATTAGCTATTACTAAGGCCCGGATTTAAATGCAATTAAAACCATACAAATATGCTCTAAAAAAATAGCCAAAAGTGCCCTTAAAAAATGCATTTTACCACAAAAATGACCTTGAAAATGCCATATATTTTTTTATATACAAATTGTAATTTATGAACGAAATATAACCGTTATTTATTAGTTTATTATTTTATTGAAAAAAAAAAACTGAAAATTTGAAATATTGACTGCTATGATGTTGACACGTATAAGTTTTGGCCGTTTTGTGGAAATATTATTCATTCTAAACATACCAAAATATATTATGAAATGTATGTAAAACTTACATTTTAGGTGAACCTATTGTACTAACTAAATTTTGAGCATTGCATTGAAAAAAAAAAACTGAATCGAAAAAAAATTGACAATGTGTATGGAAAAACCCAATAAATCTTCTTAAATATCAAGAAAATAATTTATCTTTAGATATTATTTTGAATAGGCCAAATTGTATATCTATATTAACAAATATGCATTAAAAACCAACAAAATGACCCAATAATACTAAAAATGCTCTAAAAATGAAAAACATCGAAATATGCAAAAAAAAAATGCAAAATAAAATGTGTAGCTTGCAAACCCTCGTTACATGAAACGAATTATGTACTTAGAAAACATTGTGTATGATCAACCAAAAATATATGCACTTTGAATTGAAATCCGGGCCTTACTCATGAAACTTCTTAAAAAAAAAACCGATCTCCCGCGAAAATATGAATAGTTTTTGTTTTATCTTGAGACAGGAGAACAAAATTAATCGTTGTTTCATTATAATATTATGCGGGGTGCGTTTATTAAAAATGTATTTTATAATATCATACAATTACTTTTTCTTGTCGAAAGTCGTTTCATTTAATTCTGTACATCGGGAGTTGTATAATATGTATATACCAACTACTGGACCTAACAAAAATATTATTTTATAAAAATCTGAACAATTTACGAAATAACCGTTGTTCACAAATCGTTTCGGTCGATCTGTTATAATGTTGTGGGAAAATGAGAACTTTGGTACAGTAACTTAAGCATTATTATTATTTTTCGTTATTTTTTTAATTATAAAGTTTTCCTGACGAACTTATTGTTGTTGAGTACTTTTTTTTTTTGCAAATTTAACAATTGTAATATACAAAACTATTTAATCCTACCATTAACATTTGTGCAGATTCGCTCAGCGCTCTTAACAATCTGAACTATAACTTGCACTCGAGATATTAAAATAAGTATCGTCGTTGAAAAAGCCAACGAGAACATACGGTTTATATATTATGGACACCAGGCCATTGTGAAATGGATGGCAATGAGAAAGCTGACAAAAGTATGTGGCTCATGAAACAGTTAATAATAATAACCCTTTGACGGAAATACGCACCTACTCCTCGCCCGCATTGATATCCCATAAGGAATACCCATATATTGTACCAAACTTATTATACCAATGTATGGGAATCCGAACGGCAGCGTACGCCGAATAAAAAACTCGGAGAATTTAATTAAATACCATCATATACTGGCCTCGACCATATTAATTTAATCGCAACTGAAAACGTTGTGACAATATAGTTCGCTGTAGTTCTAGTACAGTTTAACGTCGCGAAAAATCACGGTGTATACGTAGTGATCTATATTATTGTCTCAACATATTCACCATACACTCCGTGCGCAAAATCATCACATTTATAAAACTTATTGATCTGCGGTACAACTTATCCAAAAAAAAAAAAAACATTGTATTTATTTATGTGTAACTAATATTTATTTTGTCCGAGGCCGATAACCTATAGTAGTTGTGAAAATATTAACAAAAATGTACGTAGACACATACAGAATAGAATGTAATATGAAAATAATAACATACAATGATATTTAATTAATTTTTTTCAAAGTTATTACATCATGCGGATGTCCATGCTTGAGCCGACAGAGAGTAGGCATGTCACTTAGTTTGAAATATTGAGCACTCTTTTGTGAATGTTTTTAGCATTTGACGTTATAGTAATAATGTAGACACGTGATAATCGCATAGGTATAGTATAGGTATTAGGTATCATAATATAAATATAGAACTCAAAATTTTGGATTTATAGTTTTTTTTTTCGTTTAGACTTAACGGTTTGACTTACGTTCGGGTGCACGAGGATCGTAAAGCGGATCCATATAATATACTATCGCGTTTGTATATTTTAGGAACGTTTTTTTTTTTCCGAATGTCGCAGTGACCATTATTTGGAATTATTTTCAACAACCCTAATCCAAAAGCTGATATCACAACCACAGCGGCGATCAACATCGCGATGGGGGTGTTATATATTTATAACATTTTCGGCGGATAAGACTTTTATTAATACATTTAAATAGAACCGTTGTTAAACGTTCAATTTGTAGACGCACGCACGATTTATCGGATAAAATATGTTCTAAAGCCCATCCCCAGCGAAATAATTTGGTTTGAAATTAATTGCCGTCGGTTTCGTTCTTCTTAAAAGCACTCATAATGACGATCGATAGTTTTTATGTAATTATAATATTATAATATAATTGCTGAATTTATAGGCACCCCGCCCCTTTACATATATATCTCTTATTATATAATATTTGTATTGTACATATATTATATCATATTCTTATAATATATAGCCAGTGGCACATTTATTGTACGCGTTTTAAAAACTGCCGGCGATATAATACACGAAAGTCAAAAATATGTGTTCAAACGAAATGTATTATTGTTGTACACGTAAGGAAGGTGTGGAATATCCGAATATATCTATCTCAATCCATGGAGATATTAAGAGATACATCCGAAAAACGTAGCCCACCGTGTACCTACCTACGTCATGTGTAATGTTTTCGGATAAAATATGTTCTAAAGCGGGTCCCAAGTGAATTAGTTTGGTTTGATATTAATCGCCACCGGTTTAGTTTCTCTCAAAAGCACTCATATTGAATAATGATCGACGATCGATGGTTTTTATGTAATTATAATATATTGTAATATAATAAATTGCTAAATTTGTAGGCACCCCGCCCCTTTCCGTATATTATATCATATTCTTATAATATAGTCAGTGGCACATTTATTGTACGAGTTTTAAAAACTGCCGGCGATATAATACACACGAAAGTCAAAAATATTTATTCAAACGAAATTTATGTTATTGTAGTACACGTAAGGATGGTGTGGAATATATCTATCTCAATCTACGGAGGTCGTATCGTCTATACATTAAGATAAACATCCGAAAAACGTATGCGGTATGCCCACCGTGTACCTACGTCATGTGTAATGTTTTCGGATAAAATATGTTTTAAAGCGGGTCCCAAGTGAATTAGTTTGGTTTGATATTAATTGCCGCCGGTTTCGTTTCTCTCAAAAGCACTCATACCGAATAATGATCGACGATCGATGGTTTTTATGTAATTATAATATATTGTAATATAATAAATTGCTAAATTTGTAGGCACCCCGCCCCTTTTCATATATATTATATCTCTTATTATATAATATTTATACTGTATACCTATATATATTATATCATATTCTTGTGTCAGTGGCACATTTATTGTTACAGTTTTAAAAACTGCCGGCGATATAGTACACGAAAGTCAAAAATATTTGTTCAATCGAAATGTATGTTTTCGTTGTACACGTAAGGATGGTGTGGAATAAATATACCTCAATCTACGGGGTAGTATCGTCTATATATTAAGGAATACATCCGGTATACCCACCGTGTACCTACGTCATGTGTAATGTTTTCATTGTGCCACTTTTAACGCTATTATATTTGATGTAATTATATTTAAACGTTTTCGAACAAACAAAGAAATAATTAAATGACTACCGAGAACAATAATAATAATAATAATTTACTTTTATTCAAACGATGAAAAGGTATAAGTAAGTGGCTTACCTAGAATTAATTTCATTTCAAACCCCTTTTGATCTTGTCGCTCGCATGATGTTTACTATATATCATATACGCTCTACGTCTTCTTTATATACGTATACCCACAGCGGTGGCGTATTGCGTGGCGGGGAGGAGGAAAAGGTGGTATGGGTTAAGTTAAAAGCGAAGGGATGTGCGTCGCGTCCTTTGACTCTGGCGTGCCTTTAAATGACGTCAACAATAAAAAAAAGAGACGAAAATCCCTTTACAATCTAAACACGGGTTTACGGGTTTACGGCTGCAGCTGCAATTCTATATTATATTAATGACGATGACGACACGAATCGGCTTTTAAACGCGTACCTAGGTATATCACGTGTTAATAATATTATAACATGCATGACCACCTGTCGTGCCTACGTCGGCAGACGTCTATAAGAGCGAAGGGAAAGTGCCTACGAAGTACCCGTACTATTGTATTATGCCAAAAAATAATACAAATAAATGTCTACGTGATTACCAGCGGGCAAGGGTTGGGTATGCGCTTTTTGGGTATATAATAAGCGGTAATCAGAGCTGTGCCGCAACAATAGGAGACGCAATGTATATGCACTGCATTCCCTGTCCAGGTTTTATGTTTAAATAGGAGGTTCATCATGAAAAGGAAAAATAAAATACTTTACCGTTCGAAAAAAAAATTGAAAATATACCTTCTATAATATATTGATGTTATTTGGATATTATTCGAAGAAGAAATAATTCAAACAATTCAAGAATTGACATTTTTTGTTATTGAAAATGATCTTTCATCCCTTTATAGTGAAATTCTTACTGTTTGTTTTATTTATTTAAGTCTTCCTGCAGTTACTGTCAATATGAAAATGTAATTTTCCAAATTAAAACTCTTGAAAAGCTATCTTCAGAATTCAATTTCACAATAGAGATTAACTGCATAAGTATACTTAATACTAAAAAATCGAGGACAAATGAATTTGATCTGGAAAAATTTATAAATCACTGCAAATATGAAGACTATTATAGAAAGACTTTTTAAAATAAAATCATTGTATAATATTTATTGATAATTTATTTTTTGTTATTTGAATTTTAATGTAATATATTGTGTTAAAATCGAGAAAAATTAACATACCTATTACATTATGTTTAGTGAATTAATTGCTTTGTAATTAACTTGACTACATGACTACTCATGTATTGTTGGAGACGTGTTTAAAAATATGATGAACTCAATATAATCAACATTACTACTACACTGCTTGAAAATATGTTAAAAATGGGGGCCATAAATGTTGTCTCGCATTTTTAGGGGTCTACCAAAGGTTAGTTGCGGCACTTACTTTTTTTCATTATATTGGAGTACAAGTACAGGCTACATGGGCCCCATTACATTTTTCGCATCGGGGCCCTGCAAAACCTATAATAGTTGTGGCACTGAATCGGAGAGTCCGGATTAGGGCTGACAATGTTTAAGACTACGCACTGTTTATTCAAAAAAACGATTGCCCCTAACTTTTTAATATATTGTTTACGCGACTTCAAGTCGTCAAAAATATAATATTACTCAAAATCGATTTTTTAACGACAACGAGCATTTCTAATTCCTATTATACTCCAAAACAGAATATTTTTTCAACGTAAAAAAATCGAATTTCGGACGAGCATACTACCCAGCTTAAGAGTTACAACTACATTGCTCGTGAGTACGTCAAAGTTTAGACGAGGTCTAAAGAGTTTATCCCGCGGGCAAAACGTCGGTTCAAACTCGAAATGCTCGCGACTATAACGAACTGCTGTCGATCGAAGCACCCCGCGAAGCACAATATAATACGTTCTGCTCGGGATTACGAATAATATGATATGCGTCTGCGGTCTCCTGAAATTTAGCTACGCAGAACCCGTGGGTTACCTGACGATTTGTTGGCCGCCACGGGCGGCACGGCCGGCGAATACGCCCGAGCCGGTATGGACCCGGTGGGTGGACGGCCCCTGTTTGGGAGCGTGGCAGACGACCCGGGCGGGAACTGATGGGTCATGTAGTAAGGTTGTCCTGGAGCGCCGCCGCTGGTGCATTTGCTGCCCTGCGAACAAACGAGAGAAAAAAGGCGATTAGTATATATATATATGTGTAGGTACACGGCACATTATATAATAATAATAATAATAATAATAGTATTATATTATTTTCATTTTACCAGCGTGCAACGGCAGTCTGGCGAGAAAAATCGATATGACGTCGAGCGCTGCAGATTATACGAGTTCAAAGTGTAATAATCCGACCTAACCTAATCTACGCGATACATAATAATGTTATATAGGTTTACCGTCATTACCATAATGGTACGACGGTGTGGTACGTGCGGTATATACCTGCACGGGATGATGTCATTTAAAGCGTACGCGCGTATCGCATTAAATTACGTGCCGTCCCGCGAACGGATAGATCATCGACAGATATTCTTTGACATTACCATTGTCGTTTCGAAATTAATCGTCTCGACTTTCACGAAAACAACCCGAAATAGTTGCGCAAATATCCGTTCGGGGTCGTCCGGGCAAACAGCTAGTTCGCGATCGGCGTTCGGAGCTAATTTTCGGAATATATCGGTAAGTATAACGGAACAGGTGTATATTATAATACTTTTAATGATCGTCGTACGGTGTCTTGTAATGATCGCAATCGCCGTTATTGCCACACGTACGTTACGATAACCATCGTCGTTTTATTATGACGACGAATTATGTTTGACGACGAAAATATAATATAATATATATATACGCTCGTCTCGTTTATCGCAACACATTATAATAATAATATAATATATTTTGCAGGTGCTACTCGTCGGCACACTACACATATACGTCGCGGACATTACTGCTGCGGGGCTGGTAATGCTAATTATTCGCAATATCTCTCGGAAAATTATTAAAGCGAACACGACGCTCGTGGTTATAATATATACTATACGCGTCGTCGTACGATTTATAATTTTTGCGCGACTCGACGATGTTATATATTATTTTTCGTCGACGACCAATTAATAATAATTATTACGCCCGCCGGCGTCGTCCTTGATTAATTATCGTCCGAAGAGTTCGTCGTCGACGAGCGGCGATCAAACTTCACGCTCGTCGTCTCGAGACTTTAGC
This sequence comes from Sitobion miscanthi, assembly GCA_008086715.1. NCBI lineage: Eukaryota > Metazoa > Arthropoda > Insecta > Hemiptera > Aphididae > Sitobion > Sitobion miscanthi. The sequence continues at coordinate 10,613,825 of CM017805.1, forward strand.
AGAGTTCTGTATAATTATTATTATTATTATCGTCGCGGTCGTCGTCGTCGCGGTCGTACGGCAAAATATTATTATTATATTATAATCTTTTGGCGCTGCTGCGTCTGCGACGGCGGCCCGGCACTTTGTTTCTTTTCGCTCAAAAGAATCATCGATTCGTAAAACGTTTCGGATTATGCGCGTTCGTAAAATATATAAACACACACCATGCTGTATGATGTCGTATTGTCGCAGACAAACTTATTATCAAAGAATACACTGCTGCTGCTGCCGCTCTTCGCGGAATATTTTCTCCGCGATATCCAAACGTATAATTATTGTCTGCTGCTGCTGCACCGGCGGAGTGTAAAATGTCTATAATTTACAATACTGTGCGCTCACGGTAGCCTGGAGCGAACGACGGGTTTTACGTACGGTATCATGTATACATCATCGCACTATAAGATCTCATTGTTGTATATCGTGTAAACTCGGTTGTGCAACAACGTGTATGCTATAAACTGCGAACAGAAATCATTTATCAGCTAGTCCCGAAACGCGGCGTCCGCGAAATTAAATTTTAGGTGTATCTCCAGTCGTTCCAATAGTAAAATAAAATAATTATCTTCGTTCCGCTGCAGCTCTTAATATATTTTGCAATTATTAATCTTTACGCGCAGAGTGATTCACCCTCCCCCCCCCCTATTTAATACTAGATTGACGCTTATGTCATACACGTTTTGGCGTAAACGATAGGTCGCCGTTTTTGTACCTTTGGTGCTTATGTCATACAGCCATAATTGTTTAGAGCAGAAATAGTGGGAGTCGTTCGAAAAACAGAAGTCTATGCATCGGGATACAGGACTACATTGAGTACCCACTACGATAATTCTCGATACTTTAAAAAAAATGGTCTTAAAGCGCCTCTATCACGATATAAAGATTCCAAAAATCAAATTTGAATAACTGCTGCATTGAAGGAGAAAAAGAAATGCGAATGGCTCGGTGGATCACCTTGTATTCTGCAGCAAAACGACAGTGCGAATGACGACACTTAAATAATTATAATTTTCTCGAACTAATGAATTATCGCCGAATTTACACTGCCTATAGGTATAGGTTTACCAATATTTATTGTTGTTTGGCAATAATATAATAAAATCGGTCCGTTTAATTGTAGGTCAGGTTGCGAAAGTCTATTGGTATATTATTATAGGCGCACAACCTGATTGGATTTTTCGTATAACTCTACTTTCGACGTCTGTTAATAAATAAGTGCCTGGCCATCAAATTCAAATTATGAATATCACATTCCAAAATATTCGAAATACTATATAGACCTTCGGGAGAAAAAAAAACTGTTTCGCGTCACCATAATTAATAATAAAAGCGTACAAATCATTATTATATAGTTTCTAATAATAATATAACAACAATAATAATTTGGTCACTCTGGTCGACTAAACCGCTAAACATTTAGTTGAACTGTTGCAGGTACAAGAGAATATTCAATTGGAATGCGATATCTGTTGTAATGATACATAGTGTGACTTCCTATACCGTGGTTTGAATGCGGTTTTCGAATCGTATTGTATGACGTGTGAATCCATTATTATAATATAATGACATATGAGCTTGAAAACGTGATGAAAACAAATACAATCAATTACCTACAAAGCCTGCAATGCGAGAAGACAATATCACGATGGGTATTGTTGCTCGAGGGATTCACGTGTCGACGCTCTTTAGTTATGATTAATAATATTATAATGATTCAAAGACTATAAACATTTTAATCGAGGAATTAATATTTCAGCCGTAAAAATCTCGAGCTCGGCGTCGGTATATAATGTAATGTTTCGTTTATAATACTGTATAATATAGTTACAGTTAAGCTTGCACATAGGTAGACTGAATTTCGCGATAATTTTTCAAACAAGTCTCATTCGTGTGTATAATAGCATGCGATTTATGTACGGCGAACGGAGTTATCTAAACAGCAATTAAAAACCAGCGATCTACCATACACGTTTATGTCAGTAAAATATTGTCAAAACATCATTAAAATAACAAAATCGTCACTGCAGTGTCTAAACAAATTTAAAAAGGAAGGTAACTACAGAAACAAAACGTAGTATACCCACTATTATTCTGGTACAGTAAACTTTTATATGGTTTCGGAATCGAAATTCGTACAATTAGTTTTTGAGTTATATTTTAACTTTGTGTTCTAACGATAAAAAGTCCACGGTAATGGGTTTATAAAATATTATGATCCGTCGGGGGCTGTGGTTATTTGAAAATTTTAGTCATTAATGTAACAACATTAATAGTTTATAAAAATGGACCGAGTAAAATAAATACTGATTTCAACATTACGTCTTATTTTATATTTTTCGTAAAACCATTTTTGAGGACTATTAGTGTACAAACGTTATAATAACTATAAGAAACTACCTACTCAACTCTCGTTCGAATTCCGCCAAATAATTTACAGATAAGAAAGGAGGGGTTCCCGTTTGAAAAACAGAAGTTTGTACCGCTACAGGACACTCCGCAAGTATAGACAGTAAAAAAAAAATTCAAGAATTCGAAAAAATTGTGCCTAAATTTAAAAATCAGAAAAATCACAATTCCAATGAACGAAAGGGAAAAAATGGGCGTGTCGGCGAATCATCCTGTAGTGTACAAACACAATACAATATTTGACACTGCGAGGACAGAGAGCCAACGGCGGCAGCGCACATCTTAGCGGCTTGTTAAGGACTCGTGGTGCGCGGGCTGGTTATGCGCCGAGACCTAAGGATTAACACCGGTAATACAGTTATATCATATATATATGTGGGTGTGTGTGGGTGTACAGTGTCTCGCGGGATTAATGTGCGCTCGCGGGATAAACATTAATAACGCCGGCGAGGGCAGCCCGGAAGAAATAGAATATATATAGACGTCGAAAACGGCCTTCGAACTTCATTTTTATAAACTTTGTTTTCGTCTTTTCCCTCCCCCGCCGCCGGGCTAGGATTCTCTCTTAATCCCTATCGTCGCGGTTTTTCCGCTGTGTATATATCAACATCGGCTGCTGTATACAACGCGTTATTGTGTTATATATTTTATAATATTATTGTTGCGTTGTTATTACGACCGCGATCGGGTTGGCGCAATGTTTCTCCGAGTTTATTTAATATCCGAGTAAATCTCCCGTGTACAAGCGCGTGTGTGTAAGTTGCTGTCGGTTGTTATTGTTATATTATCGTATGTATTATTATACGCCGCGGATCGAATACACAATAATATTATCATGTACCATCATCGTCATTTTAATCATCATCGTTATTATTATTATTATGTGTGTTGTCTTTGCGCGCGAGGATTTAAGTAAAGACGCGAGTTGTAATGTTATAGTTCGAAATTACACACCGCGAAGACGGTGGTTTTAATCAACCAGCAACGAACAGCGGTGAACAGCGATCGCAACAACGTCTCTATAGTGTTTTGGTAAAAATGAGGTTTAGATTGCCCCGCATTATTGAGAAAAAAAACTGCGTCATTTTGATGCAACGACCGGACAAATCCGATCGTTAAATACGAATATATCATAAAAACAGAGTTAAATGAATCTCCGCGGAGATGTCTCGTTGCTGCGCTAATTTAATAATAATTCATCACGAGTATAATGTGAATATATTTTGTAATTCGATTTTTACAATTCGTCGGGTACTACTTAAATAGATTGAAGTCGGATTCAAACTATACATATCTTTTGTTAATTTTTAAAACATTGTTTTTAGTGCTGGTTTTCCGCACATAATAAATATTTGATCTATTTTTATGTTGCACAGTATTCGGGTGTATTTTGGCTCCACATACATAATATGTGAAAATTTATTCATTGTCCAAAATTACGTTTTTAAAGAATAAAAATTGTTCAAGTGTTCAACCGAACTCCACTCCACCTTAAGAACACTGCGCATTAGTGGTCCTCCGAGAGAACCAAATTTAAAAAACTGGCTAATATTGTACTATACATATTAAAATATGATTGAAACAGCTCATATTAAACAGCTCAAACTGTACTCTTAACACAGAAATAAACACGTTAACACGTCATCATATTGTATTGACCGATATTTAAGTTTTTCCTGCGGGCCCTCGAAAACGTTTTTTCAAACTATCATCTGGACCGCCATTGGATTTAATCGCCGACCCCCGATGACCCATAAGAACGACGCACACGGCTTTCGGATCTCAGTTTTTTTTTAACTCTTATAGTTGAACGCATTTTCGCAGACCTCTTTTCGTCGTGTAGGGCGTGTGTAATCCTACCGGCGTGATAAATTAAGACGGTTTTCCGTGCTCGTATATACAACACCACCATATAATATTATAATACGCACATTAAAATTCAGCGACAAGCCAAAACGCCGGTCGAGACAATGAATACGTAATTATATACACGTGCACACCGGCTTTTCGTACATACACACATTATTTTTACGATAAATAATAATAATAATAATAATAATCCGGAGCGCAGTTTCATTAAAGTCAAAAGCCAGTTGATTCGACGCCGCTGCATTAGTATACGAATGCTGCTGCAGACTAAACAAACAGTAATAATATATTATAATTGTAAATTACTATTAATCGCCGCGGAGTGAGCGGGAAGAGCTCGATCGGGCGCCGGCGAGAAAATAATAATATCATAACGCAGCTCATTATAATAATAATAACAATATAATGCAATATCGTATACTCGATCGGTCCGAGTCTTAAGGCGCATTGACTTCTGCGATTTCGTGTCCTGCGATCTCACCGGGTCACTTGGAGTCTCTTCACGGAAAATAATACGAATCGTACGTCCGTAAAACGTCGTTTGGCGTTTCAGAGGTTAATTTATTATCAAGCTGTCGACGAAACGTTTTTCGTTTCATTTTTTTTACCCCCAAAAAAGGTATTGTAAAATAAAAATATATACCGCGCGGATGGACTACACATTGTGTATTCTACTCGACATCCGATAAATGGGCGGTGGCATGTCATTTCAATGATTACGACAGTAACAATAATAATAAAAAAAAAAATGCCTACCAAAATATTATAATTTCATGTCGAATACACGGCATTGTTGTGACCGGACTCGTCCGTCGGTCGTAATACCATGGTCGTAACGATAACACATATTATTATGTGTTTATACGGTTTTACGAATTTATCATTTTGCGAACAATCGCACACGGACTTGACGGGTCTATGTAGGTAAGTACGCGAGATGTGCACCGATTACAATAATAATATGTTTGTGAAAATGTAAAATATGTGTTTTTCCGTCGGCTCCAACACAATACATCGGTCAAATTTTACAATAATATTTTATACGAAAGTGGTATTATAATCCGACGTGTTAAGTATGTGTTTGAATGGGACGTATACTATTTTTATATAGACCCGCTCGGTCGAGATGATTATTCGCGTTTCGGAGTCAAAAACAATAAAACAGTTCGATATCAATAAAAACAACAATAATGATTACAATTGTATTCGAGGACAAAAAACCCCGAGTATACCTATATGCCTATTGCCTATACCTGCTAAATATTATGTGTTTTATGCGAGTTGTCGGATAATCACCGTGGAAATCGACATATATCGGACGTAACCGTCGACCACAAAACGAATACCTGCGTATAATAATAATATAATTACGGTATGAGAGGTGAGTAAAACGATAATATTTTAATAATGGCGTACGATGTCAAAACGGTGGGCGGTATCACACTTCTTGATGCTGATACCAAACGTGCTGCAGCGGTATTTATAATATCAAATTATTAAGGGTGTCGGTGCCGGTTTTTCCAATTTTTCGAAATTTTATAAAATTTGAAAATTATGCGAGATGTGGACCCGCGATTACAATAATAATATGTTTATGAAAATGTAAAATATGTGTTTTTCCGTCGGCTCCAACACAATACATCGGTCAAATTTTACAATAATATTTTATATGAAAGTGATATTATAATCCGACGTGTTAAGTATGTGTTTGAATGGGACGTATACTATTTTTGTATAGAAACGCTCAGTCGTGATGATTATTCGCGTTTCGGAGTCAAAAACAATAAAACAGTTCGATATGAACAATAATAATAATAATAATAATAAATAATTGTATTCGAGGACAAAAAACCCAAAGTATTGCCTATACCTGCTAAATATTATGTGTTTTATGCGAGTTGTCGGATAATCGCCGTGGAAATCCACCTATTGCACGTAACCGTCGACCACAAAACTATTACCTACGTATAATAATAATATTATAATAACGGTATGAGAGGTAGGTAAACGATAATATTATAATATTTTAATAATAGTGTACCATGTCAAAACGGTGGGCGGTATTACACTACGATATCAAACGTGCTGTAGTGGTATTTATAAATTATAATATTAAATTATTAAAATCGTATGACGTAGATTCTGGTTTTTCCAATATTTGAAATTTTATAAAATTTGAAAATTGTATTTTATATTTTAGTCCATTTATTGATTACAATACTTTTCCATAGTACTACTACCGCAGATTTACGGCGTATTATATCAACGAAAACGACTTCATAGGAAAGACTCATACGCCCGTAGAATAGTCGGATTTTTTTATTTAAAAGAATAAGAGAACATTTATCAGGTTGGATCAAGGCCGATTTTTATTTTACTTTTAAATAGTGGTAGAAACATACGTTTTGAAAACTAAAAATTATTGTGCATTATTCAAATACATTTATGCATATTTTAGCTTCTATGATTATAATTTTGAAAATCAGCCTTTCAAACCGACCTGCAAAATGTTCTTTTCTTTTAAATAAAAAAAAAAAAATTAACTATATTAATTAACTATATTCTACAAGGCCGTGAGCGTTTTTCCTGTAAGAATTCGTACTAAAAAACGCGATTAATAACACTATAACAACGGGATTTATGAACATAATATTAATAATAACGCGATCGAGGAATATATTATTATTATTATTATTAATAATATTTTTTTTATAACGCTCATACGTTTGACCTATCGCAAAGCGGTACTTACAACGATGTTATATTATATTATAATGATTTTATACTCTCACACAACGCGAAGCTTTTTCATAAGATAATAATATGTAATATTGTAATAACACCTGTCATGTCATCTGCAGCGAGGACGACGGAAATTTCCATCTCGAGCCGTGGGAGGGTCAACGAAACGTTATAGGTACTGCAGGTCAACTATATACGCGAAACATATATATATATTATATTTTTTACGTAATATTATATGTTTGAGTACGATACATGTAAGTACACTAACCCACGGGATCCGTAATAGTTTTTGAGTGTGGGCCGAAATTCGAAATTAACGCATCACGTGAAATTAGTTTTTAAATAATAATAAGCATGCACGCGCAACGCTTACAGCAAATATTTAAAGAATATTATATTATATTAATATAATAGTAAAACGCATTCTCGGCCGAAATTTAATTTCACACACACACACTTTCGTTTTAGGACGAACCGGACATTTTAAAATATGTAATTTTATGCAAATGTAATTGAATCACCATCGAACACGATAGGTACTGCGCGATAACAAGAACTATAAGTTATAGGAAATTATACAACAAATATTGCCGTCTGCGGTTGTTTTTTTTATGAAACATCATAATATATTTAATATTACAACAATAATTGTCTCCACCAGAAATGTCGATAAAAATGTCTTTCCAAACACAGTATTGTACGAGCGTCGCGCGAACCTAACCAGCTTTGTCTCGTCCGGTGACCTAACCCCGAACGTGTTGCATATAATAATATTATTGTGTTTTTACAAAATATTATAATAAAGGCGTTTGGATTTTTCGGTCTCTGTAAAACGAAAATAAAACATCGCAATAGTGTTATAATAGTCGTACAAGTAGCTATATATAATGTGCGTATACCTAGGCACAACTCTGGCGGGGAATCCAAATATCAACAGAGTTTTCCGTTCTTTTTAGTTGCTTTTTTTTTTTATATACGTTTTTGGCCATAAGCTCAGCTGCACTAAGATTATCAAACATTGACGCATTTTTTTCGGCTTGTTTGATTTTAATTTTTGAATAATTTAATAATTAATTAATTCATAGCGGCTCGATTAAAATTAGAGCAAAGTATACTATATACATTATACTTAGCCGGAGGACATGCATGTTTAATGACGACACATCGATTTTGTTGGTTCAAATGTGGGTCGTATACACACTGCGCAATCCAAGGAGCCGCATTTAATTTACGGTTTCGGATTCATAGCTGAGTGGCCCTTCGTCCTTGTTACCGTAGTTTCAAAATATCTCGGACGAGTACCGTCCGCTGAAATTCTTAGTAGCTTTTTTGTCTCGAGACACGTCTTGGTCGAACATAATACAATTTCACAATAATAAAAATATTACCATTTTATCGATCGGTTTTTAAATAATACCGAATTAAACTTTCGTGGAAATTAATTAAGCGTTTTACAATCGAACGCGTAGGTGGTAATATATAAGCGCAGGAATTTAATTTGATGCATTTTTTAATTTCTTTTCTGAAACAACTGCAAAACCAACAAATTATTTCCGAACATAACTTTTTAATTCATTACCGGTATGTGCTACTATAACACGTTATATTATATTGGTCCAACATTAGGCTCCTATGCGCGAAAACGGTAAGACACAGTATGGCGCAATCTATATACATTAATAATAATATATAACTTTCTTTTTTTTCTCCCAAAAAGCAGAAAAGAATTTCGCTAAATATTTAACATCGATTGTTTATTTATATCGCGTACGATTATGTTATATGTATATGAATTGATGTTTAAACGTGATACAATATTTAAATAACTTATAGCAAGAAAAGTTTTTATACATTTTATGAAAAATACCGTTATATAAATATTAAATGCGGTATAATTTAAATTATATATTTATGACGTCTATTTGCATCCATTAAGTCTTTCATGAATAATAAAAAAAAAAAATAGTAATCATAATAAAAAATAACGCAAAAAACCACGTTAGTTTTAATATAATGGGTTATTTCTATTAGACCCGAACTTAACTTTATAATAATTATAAGGAAAGTTCTATGTGAACGAAAAATTAAGTTCTTCAATATAACGTAGACCGGGAGATATTTTGTTTGTTTTTTTTTTTTAACTTTTTTTCCTTTTTGGTTTTAAAATGTAATAAAAAAATTTGAAAACTTCAGTAAATATTAAAACCCATAGGTTATATATATATAGCTTATACCGCGCATAGCTACTGTATAGTTATTATGGTAATTATTAATAGTTTATCTAAAAAACAAAAATTCTACTCTCCACTGAATTATATCGACCTTACCAAAATTCGCTTACAGTAAACATGGCGTGTTATAGCTGCAAGAATTATGCTCGCATAGAAATCATCGGTCCCGCCTCCTCAAAAGAAAATGGCAATTTATCACACAACTTAAAAACACTTCAAGGGGCAAGAAAAAATTCGTGTTATCGAGGTTTTCGAGTTATAGAGACTCGACTATACCTATTTCGTATGTCTGAAAGTTGTCGAGTAAATCTAATCTCATCGCACGGACCATGCGCAATGGACGCTGGAACTCGACGTAACAACAACAACAACAACAACAACAATCGTATTAAATATTCGCGGAGCAGGTCATGCGATCCGGCCACTGGGTCTGCGCAAACGTACGTTTTCGGGTTCTGTCGGTGAGTACGTGTTACCACTTATACCCGGCACCCATACCGTGGTTTGGTCGTCGCCGAAGTCACAGATCTCGGAAAGCCACTAGTAGACAAACGGATAATGTTCGCGTGCGACTTCAGTACTGCAGCATAACGTTACAATAAGCATTGAGCAGGTGTATATAGTATTATATTATAATACGTATCAAACAGAAAATTTACATAACGCATAAAGTCGTTGTGCAATGCACTACACACATATGTTATAGCGGGTGGAGTCGAACTCAAACGAGGTCTGCGCATGTTATTATATAAAGTAAAAGAACCGCATCGGAGCTCTGCATAATAATTACCTTTGTGGTAGGTACCTATCATTGCATATTTTACATTAAACGCAACGTATTTATAACCAACGTCTTGTGCCAACATTGATAATTCCTATTAATTACAGTATATATAAAATGCGTACACACCACCTGTACACGTTTTATTGTCGCTGTCCACCACCTAGTGCAGCTATATAGCAGCAGTGTATTTTATTATATTATATTATTATTGTATATAGGTCAATATATTACAGGCCCTATAAAAGCGACTTATACCGCGGGACCGTGGGAAATCGTTTTTATCAATACTGTTTGAACGATTTTATTTGAAATTTGATCAAAAAAAACGTGCCACCCAAAACCAAGCGATCGTCATCTTATACACTGCAAACGTCTCGGTTTGTTTTTCCGCGTCAACTAATATTTTTTTGTTTCGTCGTCGGTTGTTTAATATACTATTTAATATGTACGGGCGAGTGCACGAAACTCAGACAAACTCATCCGAACATTCTCATTGTTCGTCGCACAAAACAATGCGGTTTTCGATGATAATATATTGTATTAATTCACCGCGTGTCAATTTCGCGCATCCCACCGGTTTGCAGCTACAAAGGTGATGCGACGCAGTAAAAAATGAAATGAAAAAAAAAATTCCGTGTTGCTTAGAAAACACAAAACGCAGCAAATAAATTTGCTCGAAACCGGTACGGTCGACTTTCCAAAACAGGTTGCCGAGTAAAAATTGCTCATCCGAAAGTAGACGGCATATCCTCTAAGTAGATGAAACGACGTCGACTGGTTTTTGACGATTTATAGAGACGTAAAATATATATAAATCTCTCGAGCAAGTTAAAAACGCGCGTCGCATTGATCTGGACGAATACGATAGGTACCGTCTATATAGCACCCTCGGCTGCTTTGCTCGCATAACATATCATCCGTCGTATTAATGAATATACTTGCAGGACGAGCAGGTGCACCGTATAAACTGGTACTTTTACCGCCGAGAACACGGAAAAAACAAAACGGTTGTTTGTACTATAAAAAATAGTAGGATTGACTGTAGGTACATTATAATTGCTATAGGGATTAAGCTATAAGATTAATCAGAAAATATTATGGTCAAGTTACCTATTATAGTTATTTGAACTGAAATATGGTGTTTTAACTATATTTTTTAGTTAATTCAAACATTAAAAACTGCATTTACTATAAAATACAGTAAACCTGACCAGAACTAATAACTATATTTATATAGTAATAATAAGTAAATCATTTTAGTTATTTTACCTATTACATAGTCATATTATTTGCTATAATTTGTTTAACTAAATATTATAGTGATTTTTTTCCGTGTAAGATTCGATGGTATATATACAAGGTAATTCGCCGAACATATACGCATCCCCTTGTTTCATTATATCAACATATAATGCGATATTATTAAAAGATAGATTTTTAACATTTTTGAATATAGGTACGTTAAATACCATAGTATTTTAAAATATTTTAGATTTTTTGTACTATAAGGAGTGTTGTGGAAATACAAACTTTTGTTTTTCAAATGAGAACCCCATTGGGGGGGGGGGAGGATTAATTATTATTATCTATCAACATTAATAATTTGTAAAAATGGTCCCCAAGTATCTACGATATTATACTACTAAACTTTAAATTTTTGTTAAACATTTTTTGTGAACCTGTAAATATAAACCGAACTTTTTAACCGTATGTCGAACAGAACAATTCAACATATAATGTCGAACTCGAACCGAACGTATATACATTCAACATCGATCGGAACATGTACTAAAAATTTACTTTAATACCAAACTATATATGACTACCTCCTACTCAAACTTTTGGGACATCGTCACACTGCACGCTGCATGGATAGCACACGGGAAAAATTACTATTATTTTATAGTTAAAAACAAATGTAATTATATTTACTGTATTATTGATTGTTATAACAAGACTATAGTGTACAGTTTCGATAACTATATGATAATATAGTAACATTATAAATAAATAATACAGTTAAATTGCCTATAATAATGATCGGTTTTACAAATTATTACAGTTGAATTTCGTAACTATAAAATTTAGTTAAAATACATAATACAAATTGTGTGATATTACTGTTGTTTATAGTGAGATCAACTATACACATGAAATGTCGGTTCATATTTTGCGGTCGTGAACATTTTATATTATTATTATTATTATGGTCTATGAATTGTTCATTATTCGTTCCGATTATTCACGTTTTAAATTTGAACACGTCTCGATAACGCGACGATATAACAAAAATTATACACATTATTATTATGGGACACAGACAGGAGCTGCGCAGCTACCACGGTATAGTTGCAGCGCGTACATAGTTGAACGGTAGAGATCACGAGAGACCAAAAGGCCAAAAGGGGCGGCGGCGGCCGGCTACCGCTACGACGTCATTAAACGTGGTATATAGCGGTAACAGCCGACAACCGCGAGTGCAAATAATATATGTAATGTGTTTTATATACATCATACATTGGAGATCTCCCGAACGATATATTATAATTTATATAGAAGCACACGCCCGGACTGTAGCGCACGTCTATTATATGTGTAATAGAATTATATTATGTAAATATGATATTGTGTGTGCGTGCTCGTGTGTGTATAATAATATGTAATATATTATATGGTTTGTTTTAGTTTTTTAAATGTTTCATTTATTTTTTATTGCGTGTAATACAGTTCGCGTCGTGTAGCGATATATAAATACTAATACTACTGCAGTGAAAGCGTTTATATTATAATATATATATATGTGCTTAGGTATAATTATTATACGAACTGATCCGTTTAACCGACAAAATATATGCCGCCCAACACATGTCCGTTTTCTTATCAGTTGTCATTGTATAGTACATACCTACAGATTTCCAGGTTTTTTTTTTTTTTAAACAATTTTAATTACGCTCTCACAGTCGAAAGTAGAAAACTTTTCTGACAGTTTTATTTAACGCTATATAAATACCTATCTATATAATATCAATAATACCGAGCAAACTTTTTTTTTTTATTAATACTATAACGTCTTATTAATACAGTACGCAGAAAAGCGTTTACATTTAAAAGTTTATTTGCCAGCTGACTCGCGTGGACCATACTTTTGCGGAATAGGTAATCAGTTTTACCAGTCTGCTTTGAATGTCAAACGGTTGTATGTATTTAATATGTTGCGGTAAATACCCGAAACTGGTTAAACATATAATATGGGTGTCGGTTTTATAAGGTACATAGTTTTTACTAATGACTAGAGTAAAAATGCGAAGAAATTCTTTTTTATTAACGTTCAGTAAAAACTAGTTTTTACAAGTCATGACCTCATAGTTAATACTACTCGTAGTTTCATTCTTATTTGTACAGATAAACATCGGTAAAAAAATGTGGTTGATTGACATAATTTATTGATATTTTTATCAAGTACCCGTGTGGCCTTTAATAAGTTACCTATCAAATTATTTTCAGTGGCGTGTATCGATATTGGTGTATCGAGAAATAAACAGAATTTTCTGGATAAAAGAATAAATTGAACGCATGTTAAATAAATTATTGTGCAACTGAAAATGTCACGACAGTTATTAAAACCATGTACTATAAAATAATAATTTTTTTTTATATTTTTTAACACAATATTATTTATTTGAAAAAATGTTCGTAAAATATTATTTTTCTTGAATAAGATGATCATTTTTCAAGTTTTTTTGTTTTGTAGCATAAATCATTGGTTGGTCCTTTTAAGATCGTAACTATAATAAGCCATAATTCACAAACAACTATAATAACTGTAATATAATTATTGTCCGTATCACTATACTCGATAAAAATGCCAATAAATCGCCTGTCTATTTAAAAATAATAATAAAACTAGTATTTACTGAGAGGTCATGCGAAGAAACTAGTTTATAGAAAATCAAATTAAATTACGTATAAATAGCATTTTTCGCATTTTTACTGAAGCCATTAGTCAAAATTAGGTGAAAACCCTTTGGTTAACAAGTTTTTATTACCTAAAGTTAATTCTGGTTTTATCTGATTTCGGGTATTTATTGCTATAGGTACCCATAGTATATTATATATAATTTTTTGTTTGATATTTACACTTAAACATTTAAAAAAAGTATACTATACATTTCTGCTTCATAATATAATAATATAAGTCTAAGTTCCTCCAGTGGGACAATTTCTGTGAAAAATGTCACTTTTTGTTAGTTAATTGATATTATTATAAAAAAAATAAATAATTTGTGGGTTGATGTCAAAACACCTAAGAACAGTGTAGTAGTCACTAGTCACGAACGAATAAGCTTTTTCAAAAGTGAAGTGTTACGAGTATACTTGCATAAGACTATAAAATACAACTTTAAACAATTTTGAAAAACACAAATACCGATTAGAAAATCTAGAGTTTCCGCTAGATGGATCGATTTAGCGACCACCACTAGACTAAAATTATAATACCGAAAACCTCTGTATAACGGAGGTTTTAAAATATCGCCAAGCTTGCAGAAAAATAACCGTTGTGTAGACTGGTTTGGAGCGGTGTTGAGTTCAGTCACAAACGTGTTCTGAGTGCCAGCACCGTCCGGTGTCACTAGTTCCGGATGGGTGACCACCCGGATTTTAGTGACGAATCCTTGCACTACACATCCTGCACGTGTTCAATCCAACCGTACCCTCCCCCCACAGTAACAGTCTAATGGCCTCATTTGTCGAAGCCTTAACCAAAAAAAAAAAAAATTATAATAATAATAATCACATATAGTGTATGTAGGGGTATCCGATCGTATGATATTATCGCGCGGCAGTGACGTAATTAAATTCATTAAAAATTTGTGTGTCGTTTCACTAATTAGAATATTATGAAAACAACTTTTTTTCTGCTACGCTTTCGATAGAAAAAAAAAGATATAAAAAACGAAAACGAAATGGGAATACTTTCAATTTTAATGGGACTACTCGATAATTATGTCAAAAACACACACTGCAGCACAGATTAAACACGAATTTATATTTTAACGTCGCGGTGCACTTAATCATATTATAAGGTGCGGTATCCGCAGCGATTACCAGTTTTCAAACTGCAACCATAAATAAGCGCGCGTACGGTAAACACGGTATGTATAGGTTATACCTACCACCTAGTTATAATATTACGCATTTTATTTCCGTCACGAACGATATTATTCATAATACGAATTTCATATTACACATAAAAACGAAATCATAATTAAATATTCATTTCCAGTGCACATTTTTTCAACGCGAGTAAATCATAATATCTGATATATATATATATATATGTAGTAGGTATAGGTAGCGTCGTATTTGCGTATAATATAAACCGGTCATTACCTATCCGTCTATAATATAATATTTCCTCCAAGATGATGAAAATTCACTGTTATATCATCGTCTCGTCCATCGCACGACGATAATATTAATGATATACGTAAATGCATAATGCAAATTATGCCGGCTGTATAGGTAACCTAATATATATATATGGACGAAAACTCTTATTAGCGTTATTCTGTGTTATTATCGTTCGCCACGCGCGCACCTATATATATATAATATCGCGGTATATACCTGTATACACGTTACTGCACACGAGTAAACGAGTATAATATTAATGTTTAATACCAGGTCTCCGGTATAATATCATATCGACTGCTGCTGCTGCAGTAATTCGATTGCGGGCACATGCACACGATGGTATTTAAATTTATCGATTCGACCGAAACACCTATATGATATCATAGGAGTTGGGAGCCATTACCGCGACGTATTATTATACACACATTGTTTTTGTATTATTATCGCGGGTCGGGGCTTTGCTGTTGCGGGAGAACGATTCCGTTTAAATGGTCCGTGGCGTGTGCGTGTGTGAGCTGCAGTGAGAAACAAAAAATAATAATAAAACCGACCCTTATTTCCGGTATATAATAACAATAATACAGTAATGAAAAACAATACGCTACACACCTACCCATCTAATATAATGTGTGTGTGTGTGTGTGTGTTCCACGGCGGCGTTTCGTCTTTACTTCCGACTACAACTGACCCACATCACAGTTCACGGAGCTTCGTCGATTTAAGGTGCCTATACACATGTAATATGGTATACCTATATAGGTACCCGCAAATGCCGTCGTCCTTGTTCGAAGTTTTCCCGCGCGTCTTACGCAATAAAACTTTGGATGTCTGGATAATCGTTACTTACTTGTCATCGATATAGTCCGAGCGCAACGCACAACGTATACTGTCAGGAGGGCTTTACTGTCGTTATCGAAAAAAAGGGTCGATGTCCACGTTTTTCCGCCGTACAATACAATATTATGATCGTGAATGTATGACATGTTTTGACGAAAAACCAATAACAATAATTTTTTTTACCGTTTATTATTTCTCGTACGGTTAAGGTACCGTAAATTACGACGATAAGCTTAGGTATATAACCGAACCGTGAAAACAGTTTCTATAGGGTGTCCCATAAATTGCGCAACTTTTAAGTCTGCCGTAATTTTTTCAATATTTTGTTGGCAGCCCTGTTTTTATCATTTCTCATCAATGACTACTAATTAAATCGGTGTAATATTAGACACTAGAAATGATAAGATTAAGGCTACCAACAAAATTTTAAAAAAATGGCGGCAGATTTAAAAGTCGCGCACTTTATGGGACACCCTATAGACTCTTGTTTTTCGTTCATGTTCAAAGGAAAATAGTATTTTTGCTCTCTGCGAGTTTTGTTTCGGTTTTCTACAGTGAGACTTTTGCGACGCGGCCACGACGACGTATTAAAAACGATTTTAAATTGAAATTCAGTTGGATATTATGTATTTATGTGCATGAAGACGGATTAATTGATGTCGAAAAAGGGAATTGCCAGTGAGTTTTCCGAACATCTGTCGTGGTCATTAATTTACCAAAACCTCATTAAAGTCACCACACACATAAACAACATATTCGGATCGCATTTTCCTTTTACCACCAAAGTTTATCGGTTCAACAATTTCAACAACTTTGTCGAGCTCAATTCCGTATAGTCGACAATTATCCAAAATGAAAACGCGCATGCACACTGGTATACCTAGCTGTAAAAATTATTATTTGTAAAATGTATTATGACGCGTGTACACTCGTACATTATAATTATTTAACGTTAAATTATATTAGGTACCTAATAATAATAATAATAACAACATGGCCAAGGGCGTGGAAACAAGGTTAGGTTAGGTTTAATTAAATGAAATTAAAAATACCATCCACCAGACTTCTCAAGGAAAATGGAAACCTCAATCAACAGAATTCGTAAAGGACACACATCGATAACTCATCAGTATCTGATGAAGAAGGAAGACCCACCCCTATGCGCCAGCTGCGGAATACCTCTCACAATTAAACACATCATAACTGAATTCCTTTCGTATGAAATGGATAGACGTCTCAAACATTCTGTCAGAAGCCCTCCACCCAGACAACATAAGACGCAGATAACCTTTATTACTAAGTCCAACATTATCAATAGTATAGTAGTATGTAACTTATATAACATGTAAATAATTTAGAGTTGAACTCTTTGTCGCCAATGGCCATAGTTGCCGAGGCCTAATTTAATTAAAAAAAAAAAAACAATTATAATAATAATAATAAACGTACACTGAAATGTATACGGACGGGAATTGTATATTCTTTGTAAATAATAAATTATATGGTACACGATATAAATAATTGTTTCGTCAGAGTGAGCACTACAAAACTTTGGAATTTATTTTCGTTTCAAGTTATATTTAAATATTGTTTAATTAAAGCGTCTCATCAATATGCATTTGGAAAATGTTAATGTTAAAGTTTAAATTGTATGTTCTTATTAAACATCGTATTATAATAGTTGATAAAATAAAAGTTATCTTAATTCAAATAATTTTGAATTTAGAACAAAACAAGTGTTGTGGCTTGTAAAAATCAGAAAAATTGGTAAAATTATCTCATAACACAAATAATTTATAATAAGTGAGATTTTAAATATATTTTATTATTCTAAAACCTGCACAGCGATGAGTAAAATAGGTGGGTACAACTATAAGTGTATTATTATAATATTCAATCATTAGCTAAGTAAAATAATAAAAATAATCTTATAATCTTATCATCTATTCAAGATTTCCTTAACCAATTATTATTTTCTGCACTTGCAAAACAATAAGCGAACAGGTCATTTTAAATATTACTATTATAATATACGTTTAGTCGAAACAAATAGGTAATCCACTTTTAGTGCAGTACGGACTCACACCATAGGCGGAACTCGATTACAATTTCAAGGGGGGAGGGGGTAAGCCCCCTTAAGCCCCTCACCCGAATTTCACCAATGACTCACAGACATAGTTGATATATTATATTATTTAGATGTACTTGGGTACATGACTGTTCGACATGGAAGTTTTAAAAATTTATAGCAATAAGCCATTTTTGAAATGGGTATAAACTTTAAATTCCTTTCAGTCACGGAATACCTTTTAAAAACAGGCGGTTTTCGGTATTTTTTATTTTTCTACGGAAATCTGTAAGAAACAAGCATTAGAGATACACATTTTGTTTTAAATTTTTATCTACTAAATTATTAATGTTAAAAGAGAAATATTTTCCCAAATTCTTTTGAGAAAATAACGAGTAGAATGTTTTTTTTATGTAAGGTACATAATATTGTGCTACACATGTCCGATACATGTATTTATATATTTTTCGATATGAACATCCCGTGGGTATAGCTGGTGTACTCCACAGGGTCATTAGAAATATCGATTACAATATTATTATTAGCTAATACAAAATTCTCAAATAAAGATATTTAAACGAAAAATTAGATAATATTATATTAATATTATTGCTATTATTATAATATCATCTTAATATTTTTACTATTATTATCATATAACGGTCACACGAGTGTTCCAGAAAATACCAATGCATCATAATCATAATTGTTCCAAAATCAACAGGTAGTTAGTAACCATAACTATAGCCAATAGGGATGCTGTTTTTAAATCGATGGTAGTTGCTATCGGTCTGATAATATTATGACGATTGTATCGGAAAAGCCATGCTAATGAGGGGCGAATGGGTTAATCAGTGCTCTAGTGCGGCAAAAGTCGTGTCATTTAAAAGGGCGGCAAATGTTTAAATATGTATATTGTTATTTAGTCCCGATGGAAGTTAGCGCACTGTGTATAGGTGATAAGCATTGTATTTTCGTAAGTGAAAATAACTTTTAAATTACACTTGTTCGGACACGTGCACATGCCGTTTGTTTACGTTCAATATTTTCATATACTATTTATTTGAATATCGCTACAGCTGTTAAACATGTTAGGTGAATATTTTGCAACCTGCATGTACCTAGATATATGGAAAACGTTTCCGAGTCATTTGATTTCAGGGAAACCAGCGAATAAATTGCAATGCTACATTGCTACGAGGTTCAGATTACTCAGTTCGGTGGACTGCAAAATAAAAAAATAATAATTATAAAAAAATATTATTACGGGTTATTCGAATTCTCGCACGTCTCTTTTTATGGATGACAATGTTATGTTAATCAAATTTCAAAGTGTACAATAACGATTTTAGCTAAAATAACAGAACAAAATTTAATAATAATAATTAAACGTTTAAAATAATACTCCTTCAATCATCAAGTTATAGTACATTTATTTTTTTATAATTAGTTTTTCTCTTATTAATTAAAAAACAAAATTAAAGAACCCATAGAATATAATAACTATATAGCCAATGCATACATACTTTGACTTGTTTGATTTAGGTTTATTATAATAAAAAATTATGAAATTTCGTAAAACGGAAATGTAAATTATTAATTACTATTTTCTAAACCAGAATAATTGGAAAAGAAATCGAGCCACAGCCGACGCAGCGCCGTCAGCGCGGCGTAATAATTATATTTACATTATTTTTCAATTTCAATTGGTATTGGACGAGTAATAATACATTATAAAAACATATATCGCATTCGTTATTGCAGGAAGAGAAATACTTCTGGCGAGAAGCTCATGAAATGAAACGATGAGGCGGTCGTGTAGAAAACACTAAGTGATTGATGTATTGTGTGTTTTTGTCTGTTGGCCGTGTGTACCTATATAATATATAACGTACGATTTACATCACGACAGAAAAAGAGTTAAGTTACCGAGATTCAACAAGCCCGAATTTTCGGAGAAACATTTCTCTGCAGACATGACACATGCCATGCACATATACAAACACGAATTTGTCAACAATAAGGTACCTCTACATAATATATGTGGTAGTAGAGTTGACACTAAATGGTCCAATGAAGTTGCCGAAAATCGCGCGCGTTGTATATGCCCACACAGCGGTCTACAACTGGCGCATACATCACAAAGGTTTTTAAACTTTTGATTCGCAAAAAAAAATAGTAATGATGACAATAGTTGTTTATGATATTATTATGAATAATACAAACCGACAAGAGAAGCTTTTCCGAGCAATCGTGCTGTACATACATTTAAATACGTTTTCGTCTGGTGAAAATACCCTGGCCGTGTTACACTTTATATTATATTATATTTTGTAATTATAACGTTTTACTTTATACACTGACAATATTATATATTAAATACCCAAACTGACTTTGAACTCGGCAAAGGTAAATATATCATATGCATAGAGCAGGATGTTCAAAGATCACATTAATTTTGAACATGTTTTGCATTGGACGTTTTTATAGTCGATAATATTGTGTGTGGTTCGGTTCGAAAATATAATTTTAATTTATAGGTATTCGTAAAACGCGAAGATAATTATATTACTCGAGGATTTAGATGATAGTACGGAACATAATATGGCAGAGCGAAATCGAAATTATGATTTGCATTTTAACCGTTAAACTATAAATTTCCTTATATGATAGCGTGTTTATAGCTTATAGTTCAGTGTAAAAATAATTTTATTGAACATCGATTGTAAAATATGAAATATCCAAAATCTCATTTATTTTTCGGTTTAAATCTAATGCGAATATCATAAGTATTCCTCGAAATTTACGCTATCACTACGACGACGTAACGTTTCTTTACGCATTACACATGACATGTACGTTTACTTATAATGTATGTGCATATCAACAGTTTTAGAATCGGCGAATATAGTCATGATGCGGGAATGATTTTTCGAGATATTCTCCATAGATTAAAGTGAATATGTGAGTTGATTGGATTTCAGATTTTATTTGTAATCTTCGTTTTTATAATATTATATATTTATTCACCCGATGTTGAATAAATTAACTTCAAGTGTTGGGGGTCAATAATACACGTATTATAATACGCGTTAGGTAGGTATATAAAACATAAGAGTTTGTATTTATTATATTATTATTACTATAGCTGACCTCGCGCATATCGTCCAAAAATATCGACTCTGGGTTATTATTTAAAGTCTGTTCAATTCGATATTTGATATTCAGTTGCAGTATGGTGTTCAAAACTTAAACATTTTCATCGATCATTAATCTGAATCTCAAAATACTTGCGATGAAAGCACCACTTTATAATGCGAATTTTGGAAAATGCTCACTTAGTGCACTGCACTTATACATAGCAGTACGAAGGCACTGTGAAAATCGCAATCATTGTTCTACGTCGATTAGTCGGTGATAGTCAGTCGGAACACGTTCGATTATAAATTATAATATTATATAATATTATATTAGAGCCATCCCGCCCGGCGTTACCAGTGTGACTATATTGCTTGTGATTATGCGAGCAGCATATTTTACAGACCCAGCGAAAGTGCTTACCGTGTGTAATGTCTAACTCTTAAGATTCAAAGTCATATCAAGTTCTTCGTCGTGATTATTATTATGGCATTACCATAATTATAATGCGAGATGTAACTAATATCAACCATTTGTAAATAAAAATTTCAATCATAAAACTCAGAGTACTTTCTTAAATTATCGATAAAAAAAAGAAACTTATATCGAGATACCATAGGCGCAGCTATCCTATATTCCAAGTCGGACCAAATCGCACACATTGAGCATACGATCTCATCGAAATTGGATGAGCAATTTTCTAGTGCGTTGCACGCGTAAACTCGTTGTGAGCGTGATTTTGAAAAAATGTACATATGGATAGATATACCTATTTATTGTATAGCGTTTTTGTTTTCCGCTAACGGTTCAGTTTCGCTTATTCGGCGCCGGGAAGACGACCGATTTCATTTATTAGGTAATATTGTTCAACATCCGCGGAATATATATAGGGTGTCCCATAAAGTGCGGAACTTTTAAAGCTGCCGCCATTTTTTTAAAGTTTTGTTGGCGACTTTGTTCTTATCGTTTCCAGTATCTACTATTACACCGGTTTAATTAGTAGTTAAATAGACAAAATATTTAAAAAAATGGCAGCAGATTTAAAAGTCGCGCACTTTATGGGACACACTATATTATAAGGTCGCATTATAACCGCGTTACAAGGATTTCTCGTTTTCCACCTGGCTGCGACATCGGCGTCAAGCACAATAACATAATATATTTCCGTACCCGCCCATCATTTCGTTCTCGGCGTATTATAAGCGAACATATTTCTTCGATCCCAGTCGACTTGACCAGCCCGAGGGGCAAGAAAGAATTAACGATCGCGACAGCCGGACGGAGGGTATAACTGCAACCCGCGCGCGTTTCCGGGTCCGGCGGACTAATAATCCCGGATAATAGGCGAACGACGGTACAAATAAATGACGATGGCCAATCGCAGGGTCGTTTACGGTCGGACGTGTGGATGTTATATACATGTAGAGAGAGAAAACTGTTGTATATATATATATATACCTGCAGCTACTGCCGAAAAAAAAAACCGAAGAAATATTGACACTACGTTTATTATTTGATTAGTTTACGTACTACAACAGGTGTCAGCTGCACTGGAGTTAATATGGTGTTGTTGTTACTATCACTACTCGTTATTATTATATTATTATAACGAGCACCGAGCTCGACGATTTTCGGTATTATATTTTTTTTTATCGATACGATACTATATTATATTCAATTACACTTTAATACCGTCTGTCGTCCTGTGTCACGTAGGTGTATAGTCGTATAATAAAAGATTATCGTGATTCGCGTGGCAATTAAATTGGTTTCGGGACGTAATAATATTATTTATAACAACCGGAGTTTATCTACGCGTATACATAGATTGACTTTTACTACGTTTACGACGCGTCTTGTCTTGTCTTATATAATACGATTTATAAAATATATTGTTTTACCGCCGGTATACGACGTCTGGTCCGGCTACCTATCTGTATATTATTATATACATATACGTGTTTTATTTGTTTATCGCCGTAATCCGAAATGTTTTCGCCGTCACGAGAGAGTAACAACTTTAACCGAAAATGTCGATAAAAAAAAGTAAGTCTGTTGGTCGAAAAAAAAAGTAGAAGAAAGGAGACTTACCTTGTGTGTTTTTATCGCCTACCTATATATAGAGGTATATTGTACGTCGCATAGGACGAAAACACTATTCTGATTGGTTTCGAAAAGAAAAAGAATTCAATTTGCGATTGTACCCGTGTACGCCATATTATTGTTTTCGTCGTAAAATATAATGTCGAATATTATGCGGGACTTTAGCTGTGCTGCGTGTTGCTGACGTTTTTCATTCGTGTTTTGAATGATTATTATTATAGTTGCAACACAGGTAGTAGACCCCTATAATATACCAAAACGTCGAAATTACACGTAATTTTGATTTTTGACTAATTGCGTTTCTATGCCGATAAGTCGAGAATGTCTGTTTGAACTACACCGAAATTAAGTGCGCGCTTTACCATACATGTGATGGTAAATTTGATTTCGCGTCACTTATATAGCTATAGCGATCTATTTAATTGGACGTTATTAATTTTCGGGATGAAATTCATTAAGAGGATGTCAGCGCACTATATTTGTTTTCTCTTTCCGGCCCACGCGCAACATAGGCTTAACGCATTAACGCAAAATCATTTTTTCCATGTTTTTAAGTAATCTTAGAGTAAAATCACCCATCGCAAAAAAGATAGAGAATAATATTTTTGAGGGAATGACATGCCGATATTACATTTTATTGTCATTTGACTTTGTGTTCGACTTTCAAAAGAAACAAAAAAATGTTGTAAATTTGAATTGCGTTTAAATTGTTTTGAGACAATATTCAGACGAATCGATATGCCATTCCCTCGAAAATATTATTCTCCATCTTTTCCGTAATAGATGATTTTACTCTAAGACAACTTAAAAACATGGAAAAAATGATTGCGCTTAAATTCGTTTTGTCTATGTTGCGCGTGGACCAGAGAGAGAGAGAGAACAAATAGTGCGCTGACATCCTCTCAACAAGATATCGTAAATTGTATTATAATATACTCGCACGGTGAATTATATTATTATAATACTATTATTATATTAGCATTGTTGTATTGCATTCTAAAGGAAACATTAAAAGGACCATTAGAGTGCGGCAGGTATACTTTACCAGCAATCATATTATAAAGTTACAGTGCTATCGCATAAAATATTATTTTCGTACCGCAAACCGATTTGCCTGCTCACGACGCTATTGTTTCTACGGAATGAATGCGCTGACATAAGTACCTACCTAATAATCAACGAACGATATTGTGTGTGTCGTGATGCTTTTTTAATTTACCTAATGCACCCGGTTCAACTATACTGCAGTTACCTATCCGTCTGCAGAGTAAAGAAATATTTACGTAGGACTTGTCGGGAAAAACGTCAAATTAAAAAACCTACGCGCGAGACGCGCCTTTTGTACGCGTTATGATATTGGCCTTTGAATTCAGACGAGGAGCGTTTCTGCCGGCGGTATACATAATTATATATACCTACCGCGGTATACATTTATTTTTTGTACATTTCTGCCGCTGGATTCGGATATAATACCTCCGGGAATGGGATTAATTTGAATATTACGTTTCCGAGACATTTTACACGATATCATTCCGACTCCGTTGCGTGCGAATTAATAAATAAATAAAAACATAATGGCCGCAACGTCCATGTTCCGGGATCCGGCATAATATCGCAATAATAAATTAGAATGCGTTTTTAATGTTTTATATCGTTCAAATTCACCACATCCAGTGACTTCTCCAGACACCTATACCCTGCGTTCCATGTGCATGCAACAGCAGAGCCACGTCTTGCCTCCTTTTTATTTGCGATGACACGTCATATATTTGCTTACGTATAGCATAATATTTTCTACGATAGCGTATTTTGGGGCACCACACACCCACCAAAAAACTGAAAGCAGCAAATTGTTCCAAAACAATACCTTCGGCCGCGCTCTGTTCCGGATGGCATATCATGTATATTATGTAAACAATTAATAGTACAATAGCGATTACATATTATTACACGTGCAATTGCCGTTTTCAAACGGCACAATTATATGCGACAGTTAAAAATTACCAAGTGACTGTGTCAGCCATTATTCAATCAAGTATGTTATTATACTATAAACGTGGTAGCGGTACATATTCCGAGTCGACACATTTCGCTTTGCGTATTACTAAAAATAATTACACATGGGTAACACTACTTTCGGTGCGAGTGCATCGCAAAATCGCAGAGAACCTGCCTATATACAATACTCTATTAATACCTTGTACGTATATACCAATAACGATTATTTTCTATTCGTTATTACTGCACTATAATAGACGTGATCGTTGTCGTCAATATAAAATATAAGCGGTACCGTTACAATAAACAGGGTTTATTATTTTAGACGTGACCGAATTGGTTCTGTAAGTTGCTGTTGCGAATGATAATAATGTACAACACGAATATCAATATAAGGATATTATTTTATATGCGAATACCCACCTTTTTTGTCGTACAAGACGTCTGCAGAAATACGTTGCAATACTCTACGATGTACACAATCGTAATAATCATTAAAGTCGATGACGAAACTTCGGCGATCGACTTAAATATAGATAGTTTATTATGATTATTATTATATCACCTTTTTTGCAACGATTAAGTATTAAAAAAACAATGGAATTAAAAAAAAAAACTGTTACGGGCCGTGCGTTTGCTTCGAGATGATTGCATGTAATATATATGAATGTAAGTATGTGTGTACGTGTATACGTGTGTGTGTGAGTGTGTGTGTATAAGCGTAATGTATTTATGTACATTCGTGTATATGTATATATTATTACGTGTAATATACAACCGCGCGCGACGGTTACCATGCGGAAACAAAAACGCGAGAAACGAAACACGTACTTTTTATTTTTGAAACGGTGAAATAAATTTGACTTTAGCTACTTGATGGACGATATTTTTCCTCGTTCATATTTCAGGAAAAAAAAAGTAAATATGATAAAAGTAGTGAGAGAGAGAGAAAACGGTAACAAATGATGGCCACACGTGACTAGTTTGGTAAAAAAATAAATATATAACGGTACGTATGTATATATATATATTATATACGATATATAATATTATATACGTACAGGTACAGTGCAGCTGATGGGTATATGACGGCAAACCACGTCGTGTACGTCGGATTTAAAAATAAATGAAAATGCGTACAACTACACGATAAAATACAACTACGACTATATACGAGCAGCTGGTATGCATTACAATAATAAAATATACTTTCTTAAAGCTCAAAGTCGGTACGTCACATATCATTGTCCCTGATATCAAATTTAGCACGAACTATTTTCGTGTTATGTCACGCTGGTGTTAGACCCACCTAATTAAAAATAATATTTAGCTACTCTCAAATAGTGCATTATATTCACGATATACTGCCTTTAAATATTAAACGCCACTAATGACTGATCGCTTATTATCACCCACTCACCCACCTGCACACCCATAAATAGTTCTGGGGATCTTTCCCCAGTCGATACCCATGTTCAGCGGCACTGCACTCATCTCTCTCACCAATCGCTACTCTATAGGTACAGATTTAAAAATAAATGAAAACGCGTACAACTACAAGCAGCCGGTATGCATTGCAATAAAAAAATATACTTCCCCAAAGCTGAAAGTCGATCATCGTCGACGCAACTAGGGTCGCCGAGTTTAAATCTAGCACCCCCCCCCCCCCCCAGTGGTTTCATTCTTTGCTTCAAAACGAATACTCTTAAAAATCGATTTTGGAACGCGTTCAATCGAATTAGTCGTGTCGGGTTTGATGACGACTCCGTGGTGTGACCGGCGAGCCATATTCCGAATATTGATATTATTGGTGAAAAGAATATTGTTTAGCGCTATGGTATATTATATTTTGTTTTTATCACGCATTAATATGAATAGTGTGTTGAAATGTGCATAAAAAGATTTCAAGTACCGATCATTGCGCAGATTGATAACTTGAAAACAAATTATGTCGTAGCATTATATGGGGAGTGAGAAGCATTTACAATATCACAGCACCCCACGTCTTAAAGGTCGAGTAGCGCCTACACACGTACGTCATCGAGGCTATATGTATACATATAAATCATAACATTATCACCGAATATATTTGCAGCAGGAGTCTGCAGTAGGTTAGTATATACTATATATTATATTATTATGGCCGCGCGTATAAGTCTCATTAGTATTTAGGACACGCGTCTTTGTGCACATATATTGTTATCTCTCTCCGGCATGTAAATACAATATATATATATAATATAATATAAGTATAGTAATATTATATATTATATATAACGCCCACCGCGTTTAAGACGCGATCCGAGAAGTCGCGAGCGCTTTTATATAATATGCGCACGTGCACTACGCACGTCAGCCGTAAGTCGGGAACGATGGAAGTTCGACTTTATATATTGTTTTTTTGTATACAATATTCACCGCCGCTTTTCTCGTTTACAATTTTTATCCCGTAAGGCGTATACGTGCAGCACCCGAGTTGCCACTCAAATAATATAATATATATATAAATCACTATACTGGGTATATTGTTATATGTGTATTTGTTTATCGAAATGAAAAGTGTCTAACCTCCGCCACGGTGGAGTAAACAAAAAAATATAAATACATACTAACAGAGCGATTCCCCGTCGAGCCCCGTGCTCGCCACCTGCATTGTTACACTTTTGATACGACGAATTTTTTTTTTAATTTTGATTTTCTGAGGTATACTACACTGCGGCTTGCGCTGCAGAGTACCAGATGATATCATATTTTAAATCATATGGGACTTTTTCTGTACCATTACAATAGGGGTATCCCGTGGCAATACATACTATTAATTTATTTTTCAAATGAGAACCCGCAACCTGTTTTATCGCGAAAAGTGTTCGTAGCAGTTGTGTTTTTTTTTTTTTAGAAAATGTTGATGTATACTATTATATGTATATTAATTATCGAACAAATTGAACGAGTATAGTTTCTGAGATATTAAAACCTCTATAATATAGGGATCCTATACCGAGGATAATAAAATACTCGAGAAAAAAAGACGACAATATTGTCTTTGGAAAAAAAAAGCTTTGCTGCAGGTATTGCCTGCACGAGGCACTTCTATATGGCCATATAAAACGGTATATACAACATCATGTGTATAGGTTCTATTGGAAAATATTCTAAAATCAGTATTTTATTTAATATCGTAATTTATGTAAAACCGGGGGTGAGAATGCTCGGTTAATCTCGTCCGGCATACCTATATTGCAGAATTGATAATCGATATAGACGTCATCCGTGAAATTTTCTCCTGCACGGCAGCTGTGCATATATACGTACTTAATAAATATTACGTGTGCCTATAAGACGAAACGAGTATGGATATTGTGGTACAGCTTTTTTCTTTTTTTTTTTTTTTCCAATCGCCATTCCCACGACCAAAACGATACACATAATGAGAAAAAAAATTTAAAAAAATCGTACCCGTAACCGACACGTACGTGCGCGGCGTATAGCGCACCATATAACATATAAATGCACAAAAACTGTACACACACAATAATAATACGATCTAAACTGGTTATATTGTATACATTAGTATATTATATGGGATTCTCGTATCTGTGAAATATCAACGGCGGCGGCGAGCGATCGGTAAAAGAATCTGCACGCCCGTGAAAAGTGGTTGTGAAAGTGCTGCAGCTGTCTACAAAAATATATAAGAAAATATAATATAATATTATTATATTTTAGAAATTATTATATTATTTCACCTCGTGGCGCAAAGTCGACGCGAGCCATAATATACTATATGCGCGGGGTCCATCAATCTAATTACTCGCGAGCGGTCGGCGAAAACCCATCGATTATCCGCGATATGGCTTATATACGCTCGATTTCACCCAAATCCTACACGGTGGACGGCGTTTTAGACTCGATATACCAAAAATAATCGTAATAATTATGGTGCGAAATCTGCACGATATTCTGATATTATTATATTATATGTTTATATTGTGCGGGCGATCGACACACGACTATACGTGCGAAGCGTGCCGCAGTTGCCCGTCGCGTGGTATATACAATATTATGTTTTGATGTGCGATTACATATCATTATCATACAGTAGAAGTAGTTTATTAGGGAACTTTTGCACGGACCAAGGGGTTGTATTATTTAAGGCGTGATCATTAACCGAATGTATCTAATAAGCGATCGGTTTTACTTATTATATGAAAAAAAAAAACAAATGAAAAAAGTACGATTTAAAAAATATATATATATTTATAACTATTGATAAAAAAATAAAAAATGTTATGTAAAATATTATTATGTGTACCTATTATCGATGTCGTTTTTCCCCGTTAATACTGACACGATGAGTTTGAAACCTGCACGTTTTAATGAAATACAGTGAAACATCGATGACTCGAATCGGTTGAGGCGAAAAAAATATTCGAGTTATCGAAATTTCGACTTATAGACGTTCGAGTTATTGAGGTTTCGCTGTATATTGCATTATTATTGGACGATTGAGTACACCGATCGTGATGACTTAAGATTATATTATTTAATTATTATGTACATACTCGTCGTCGAAATTAGCCCCGATCGTTTCGAATAACCGCGACCTGTTGTTTCGATATAATCCGATGATTTGCAATGGTTTTTTTTTAATATACAACCAGACTTTTGTTTCAATAACGCGGTCGTATCCGTAATAATTGTCCGCGGTGTTTCTAATAAGCGGATTCCGTGTTGTATTTGGTATTATATAGTGTCTGTGTTTATAATATACCCACACGTATCATTATATTATTATATTTTAAAGGGTAATAGAGTTAGGTACAGGCATCCGATGCCACTTGTAATGAGGAGAGTGCACGGACTGCAATAATGTAGGTAATAATAATAATATAATCGCAACATAAAAGTGGTTTGTAAGCATTATAATTTGTGACCGGAGCTCATGCTGTTTGCACGGATAAACGCACTTAAACCGCGCGCGTTTTCGAGGGAAAAACGGTTTTTTTTAACATACACACACGTGCGAGAAAAAGTAAGTGTAAAAAAAAAATTACATAAAATGAGAAATATACAATTACGGCGGTTTCTTTTTGTAAATATCACACACGCACACACAAAGTCTAACGATTTAACGCATCAATACATTTAGGTATATAGTAAGTTCTTCTACTCGTGTCGTAGTCGTGTATGCGGGTATACATCATCAGCCACCGGAGACAAACGCTCTCCAATCTCCGGAATTTAAAACGTTAATAATTACCCGAGTAATATTTATATATATAATAAATAAGGCGAGTGTGAAAAACCGCTAATATAACCTATAAATAACGATTATAGCGAATACCTACATCATAATCTGCAGCAGTGGTACGAAATAATAGCACGTAATACGCCGAGCCATAAATAGAGTATGTTTTTTTTTTCAAAACAGTTATCGACTCAATCGTCCTATCTTGCAGAGTAATATTTTTAAGTGTTCATCGGCTAAATACCCACTTGTATATACTCTATTTGTATATATTTGTTGAGGGTTTGTCGGGATCTGTAGCCCCTAAAGAATAATGCCGCTTCCGATTCGCACTAATCGCTGATATAATATTAAATATATGAGTCCCGTCGAGAATTATTTTTGGTTTCAACACGATATGTTTTCAGGCTGGATACACGTTTTTTAATTTTTGAGCAAGGCGTTTAACATATTATTCACTGCTTTTAAGGTTTTCGTTGTCGTGGTCAAATTATATTAACGCGATTCGTAGATGTTCTCCTCGCGTAGAAGACAAATATCGATATACTTTTTTCTCTATATCATCGGCTGCATCGAAAGCATATTAATCACACGTAGCTTATTTATACAGTCGTAGCGGTTATATATTATTTTTTTCATACATTTGTTGCGTACAAGTCTCCGTAATCTTTACTCTCGTTCACCGGTCTTGTAATATAACGCGAAACAACAATTAATAGTGCACTCACTGCGTTCAGACTATAAAATAATATTATGCGCGGGTGACGTCACGTTGGCGGAAAATTTATTCGGAAATGCGAAAATTATTATAATTATTGAAGACTCTATTAATTATTTCTGTACTACACTATACTGCTGCATATTTATATGTGTACATTAATATATTATATGTTATATTATGCTCGGTACCTACATCTGTCGAGAATCCCGAAGTGAAGGCAGCAATGTGAATTATTGTACCTTTTTCGAATATAACATAATAAAGATTGTATGTACAGTTGTCACGACGTCATGTTTTCCGGCGAATTATATGTTTTATAATCGGTTTTTTTTTCTCACTCTCGGGACGCGCGTTGGATTCCATTTATGAAACGTAAAAATAATAATAACTCTGTACGAGTTTTTTTAAATACCAGAATTCTATTTTATATGGTTCATTTTTAACAATCATTCTACTTTTGCCGGCAACATTTCATAATATAGTAAGTACCCACCACCCATATACCTGCAGTATACGTGCTCACCGTTACGACCGCAGCAGGGAATATAATATGCAAAACTAGATAAAAGTTTGTTGTATACGAAATACTTCATCGTCGCAGTTCGAAATTCTTACGTTTTGTTAACCCACATTACACACTGTACACACATTTATATGCATACGTGACGCATATATTATATCCAAAGAAATAACGAAGTTTAAATCTCTCGGTTGAATTATCATATTCGAGCTCGAATTTCAGTGACCTATATTATATTCTACGTACAGGTTGATTGGCCCTATCGAAAATGAGCATTATATATATATATATCCATGTACAACCCTTTGGAACGTATTCCCGGAAACAATCTCGCGACGAAGATTAAATTGTTTTCGGTGTGGGATGAAAAATCACGTTCCAACCCAACATGTTGTCCAATATTTGCGAAACGCAGCTCACCCACCTACCTGTCGTGTATTCGTAAAATAATCATCTCCAAGATTTACTCTCGAACGTTCAAACAAAATATGCTTTTCCTATAATATAATCATCATCGAGCGTCAAAGATATTATAATAGATCGAATGTGCGGTGAGGTGGGTACTGGAAAAACATATAGAAGTCGACGATTTACGAGCGCGATCTGCACGCAAAAGCTCATCGTTTCGACGCTTTCGTAAACATGAACATTGTGTATTTATATGCCGAGATTTAATTTTATTTGTAGTTCCGCGTTGTACATTTCAGTGCATCGCCCACGTTGCATGCATAATAATATTGCATGTGCAGTTTAAATATTGACGTAAACATTGCAGGAACATAATATGACATCATACAGAAATTTAAATTTGCAATAGAAAAAACTCGCCGATAAATGAATTTAATCACGACATTCTAATTACACGCCAAACATCATAATAATACTATAATTTATAGTGACAATTTTACGTGAAAATAAAATTTATTTCGCTCAATACATTTTAAATATATATACCATGGTGAACCGTCATGTCATTCGGTCAATAATACCCGGTAACAAAATAATCGCTTCAAAATATCTGTCAGTATATTTTGACGTAATCGCTACGATTATGAAACTGATAATTTGTTATTTCGTTTATATTTTTGTATTGTTTGAACTACTATTACGTCTCTGTGACATCACAAAAATATAATCTAAATCAATAGTAACAATAAACTGTATTAGGATATAGTATAGCCGAGTATATAGGTATCGAACTCTGTGTACCAGTGCGGTATATACCAGCGCGTATAACCGTGGTAAACTTGTCTGTAAAAGTTTAAAAGATGTCAGCTCTATGATAGTAATATGAGGGGCGTAATTAGAATGGGATTAGGGGATATATTTCCCCCCACCCTCAAAAAAAAACTTCTTTTACTGCTAACATTTTGATCAAAGTATTGATAATGACCGTACATGTGTGCCAAACAAAATTCCTTATTACGCCACTGGATAATTGTATATGCTTAGTATTAGTGCTACAATGTTTGCTTGGAATTTTTTAATGTCATCAGCTGTGGTATTATTGAAATATATTGTACTTATTCAAGTTACAACTATATATTGTAACGCACAATGACCGAATTTGATAACAATATTTGTGCGCGTATTTTATTGAGAGAAAATTATTATATATAGTTAATTAAAAATGAATATTAAATATCAATGAAATAATATTATGCAGTCGATATCGGAGCAATTGTGAAAAATAGTTCATGAGTATGGCATGGCGTTTCAGAGACTAGAAAAGTAGAAGTCGACAACATTTTATATCCGTGCTCTTATTAAAATATTGAAATAACTGTGAAATTCAACATTAGAAAAATTCGTGGTAGGCAGCATAATATTAATTGTGTTTTGCGGTAGTATAATAGTCAGCGCGATCTTATCACAAATGAAAATTCTATTATATTGATTAGACGGCCTTCTATATATTTCTTTGCGTACATTTGTTTTTCTGATGCATATTTTATTCAAATTCTGCTTCGCTTAACATTTTTAAGTTAACCTACTTATGGCCTTGAGATCACACTGTTTTCACTTTTTTGGATTTTTAAACCATTATATTAAAGAGTGTCTTGTGAAGATTTTTATTGTAAATTGTTAAGTGAATGAATTTTCTTTTTATATATCTAAATCTAAATTCCAGCGAGTAGTTTTATGTTATATGGAAAAAATTCCTTAATACTGGTATACATAAAGTGTAAACTATGTGTTATACTTACTTAGTCTATAGTATTTATTATATTGGAACAAATTTTACTAATTATAGAATGTTTATAGATTAATATAAATTTCTATAATTTTCAAAGAACCATACCTAGCATATTTTACATATTATCTCGCTATCCATAAAACACGAAATTAAAGAACTCGAAATTTATTCGTTTGGATTTGAATTTAGATAAATCAACATTTTCAAAAAAAGTATCTGCTCAAAAATGTACAAGTAAAACAGAACAGTTTTGTTATTTTTTAAAAAAAAAGCAATATGTATTTCCAAAGCAGGATACTCCATAAATGACGACTTAAAAATTTAATAATTTAAAATATTGTTTTTAAAGTATATGTAAAAGTAATTTAAAATGCTAAGAAACAAAAGCTGAATAAATGCATTATTAAAAGAAAAATGAGAGTGAGCATTCTTACTACCTATAGCAGGTATTATTATTATTTTTTTTTTTTTATTACGAGGAAGTATCTCTTTATAATTATTATTATTAACAATGTAACTACTCGTAATAGGAACCACGACAATGTTTACAATCGTTTGTGTTTTGAAAGGCACTACAAAAATCTCACTCATATAAGAGAAAAATTGTAATAGTGCGCGCAATGTTTGCTGGTAGGTAGGTGGGTACACATAAAGCCAAGAAAAGTAAAGAAAAAACAATATTGTTTTGCTTTTGTCGTCGCGGGAGGCCAGAGAGGAGAAGATTTGATATATTGATCAAGAATTATTCGAGGCGGAAATCCAGCAGCTTCTATATATATATATATATATGACACCGGAGGAATACATGAACTTTCCACATGTCATATGTACCGCCATGATATAGGTATTTTCTTAAACGCGCGTATAAAGTTTTCGACGGGTTCGGAAAAAGCGTCTTGTCAACCGCCGTCTTACTTCTACACATATATAGCGCAAAACAAAAAAATGTATATATACCTTTGTTCGCTATAACAGTATAATATAGGGTATCTCATAAAGTGCGCAACTTTTAAATCTCCCGCCATTTATTTAAATTCTGTTGCAGCCCTGTTCTTATCATTTCTAGTATCTACTATTACTCCGATTTAATTAGTAGTTGTTGATGAGAAATGATAAAAACAGGGCTGCCGGCTAAATATTAAAAAATGGCCGCAGATTTAAAAGTCGCGCACTTTATGGGACACCCTATATATATATATATATATATATACTCGTATACCTATGCTTCGTCCCGAATTACAGTGGGTCGCGTCTCATATTGTTATATACCTCCGCTGGGCCGAGTGTAGCTGTCAAACATTGCTCGCTGCACACAAATTCATGAGAAGGATGACGTGCAGGATTCGGTGGAGGAGAAAAGGTGATATATGAAATAAAAGCTCGTCGGCACGTCCCGTGCGGGGAATAACTTTCCACGTACAGGCGTGTAATATAATAATATATACTTTATCGTTATAGTAAAATTCCGCTCGCGATAAATCTCGATTATACCGCGGGCGGCCTCTGCGTTTGGTTAGGTTGGGGCACACCTATATATAGACACCTCCGACTACGAGTCCGTTGTCCGTATGTATATGTACGTATGTATGTATGAATATTATATCAAAACTTACTATTATATAGTTATTTTATGTTTTTGCGTAATATACGACACGTTAGGTTAGTTATATAGGTATTACTGCGGGCAGTGTCGCGCGGGGACTATAATACACGAAACGTGTACGTCTATTAGTGATAATATGATGCTGTACTGCAACTGCAGCACTGCAGTATACACCTGGGTTGGACCGCCTTTATGCATACCCATTATATAATATGTAAATATTGTGCATATAGCATTAGAGGCATAGATATTTTCAATGGGAGGTATAATCAAATCATATTATGTATACCTGTATTAAAATATTTTTTAAATTCTATTAATTTTTATACGTCTAGATACATAATGGAGTGAAAAAATACCTAGGTGGGGTTCTAACAGGATTTTGGTCCTCGTGAATCCTCGGTCGAGTTCATTTTTATTGATGTGGATTCTCTCGTGGTTCGTTTTTCGGCTATGGGTGCATTTCAATAAGTATTTCATCGAGTCGTCCTTGCTGTTGTGTTGGACTTCTCACGGTTGCAGTTGCATATTTGTAATAATGTATTATTTAATTTAATCCGGCGAAAGGTACATTATTGTACATCTATTAGTGTAATGTGTACTGTGGTCCGTCTTAATATATTATTATGTGTATATAGCAGTAGAGAACATTTATAATCTGCACTCTGCAGGGAAGAGCTGTGATCTCCGATGAGGGGTTTGTAATAATTATTTAATTTCATATGACGTAGGTAACCACTGTAGAGCCCTAAAGTTGGATTCGTGCATTTTCTCAAGGCACCTAAACAACTACGACAATAATATGTTTGTTTCACTGTTGTTGGGATTTAGGGTAAGTTATTTTCGCGTCGAGAGCCAGCTAGCAATATTCGTCGATCGAATCACAGTATTATAACACTATCGTTGCAGTGACATCATAATATAATATTGAATATATCCCATATGGTCGTGTCCCCTATTATAGTAATATGACCAGAAACGATTTG
This sequence comes from Sitobion miscanthi, assembly GCA_008086715.1. NCBI lineage: Eukaryota > Metazoa > Arthropoda > Insecta > Hemiptera > Aphididae > Sitobion > Sitobion miscanthi. The sequence goes on from CM017805.1 coordinate 10,650,733, forward strand.
ATATTATACACTCATCGTCGTATATTATTATATACGTTATGTGGAAAAGCGAGATCGCGATACAATAATTCAAACGAGTCTGCATCGCCGAAGAACTGGTGCGGAATAACGTATAATTATTATCATATATAAATAGGTATATTATATCATATTATATTCATAAATTATGTATTACACAGCCGCATAATACCGTGTACGGGACACTATTGTGTGTATTATATACCTATGTAGACAAGCGTGCTTATTATTATTGTTATTTCCATTATTTTGATGTTCGCGCGAAACGGAAGTGAAGATTTTTGTCTGTACGTAAAGATAATATTATTATGTGGACTCGCGCGCGTTTGTTTTTCATTCGTCGAGAAAGTCGGCTACTCATACGCCTAAACACCATTATTATATACGACGCGTGGCTTATTATTATACAGATTTAGAGGTATATAGGTACGACACGTTACGTATTATAATATTATCATAACGTTTTAACATAATATCGTTCGCACAAAATGTATCAATGTTGTGTCAGGTACGATATCCACTGCACCCGTTTCGGGAGAAACCGCGCCCGTGCGCCCATATACCGCGGTACGACATATTATACCTAGGCGGTATTCCGGTCGCATAACCGTTACCGCGTTGTACATATTAATAACGATATGCAAAGCACACCGAGTCACGTACGCGGCGCTTATGTTATATAACGATATAATAAAATATTAAATTGTAACAGCAAATGGCAATAATAATAATAATAATAATGCAACCCGTTTAGGCCGGAATGCAACGCGCTTGTGCGTGTATAATATAATAGGCGACGAGACGACTATTAATCACGGTCGAATTAACTCGACGACCGTAATCGCTATTATTATCATTATCAAGGGGCTATTATTATCGTTGTTGTACTATCGTTCTCGGGTCGTCTGTTGTCCGTCGTCGAAAAAGGGTTCGCACTCTGAACGCATTTATAACAATATAATAATAATAATGATACAAAATGTATCGCATTACCGCGCCATTCGTCTAAAACAATAATAACATTATAACGTGTACCTGCGCGTAAGTAGTAGTAGTAAGCCGCGTCCGATCGGAATATTGTATTGTATTAATAGCGAGCTGCTTCCGTATTGTTGCATTATTGTGATGCGTTATCGTCAAAAACAATGACGAGACTATTAAACGCGTGTTTGTAAAGCATAATATCGTGTGGATAATCACACAACACCGGCGGGTACAACAAATATTAGTATTGCGTTCGGATGGTAAAAGATTTGTTTTTTCCTGGACATCTAAAAGTAGGTACGCTGGCGTTTATTATAATATATACCTGCCATATATTAATAAACCGTGTCGTTTCCGCACGGCCACCGAAGTTGTAAATAATAACGATGTTGAACAATATTGTTTTAGTTTTACGAGCACAGCCGCAGTGTATTTATGTACCTGCCTGTATATATAATATATACTTACAATTCTGCAGTACATATTATATAGGATAATAATGATACACCACAAAATATGACGATGACGCCGCCCCGCACTAAGTAATGTATATATTTAGGTGCTTGTTATATACTCTCCCGTCGGCTGTAGTCGCTACGGTACTACAATATACTTTTAAACAACATATATATTATACAGGTAAAATATGTGTGTGTGTGTGTGTGTGTTTTTAAACATCGATCGTAAATATTTAAATTGTACATAATTCATAACGATGAATTTGTCCAGTGTCCAGTGGCGACAGAAACTTGTAATTTTTTTGTTTTTTTGGCAATCAGAACCTCTCGGTTTTAATGAACATCTTTAAGCAGCGGATATTTTTAATGAATGTTCAGCGATATAATATTATTTGGTCCGTTCTCCATCTCATTTGTAGTGATTTTGTTTGTTTACGAAGGGTCTCTGTTTACAACGATAAACCGGAAATAACCATGTTGCTTTGAATGCTGTTATTTTGAATTAAAATCCGTCCTCACATTCGCCTATCTCGGGTGATTACTGATTTCCCAATTTTCTTTTTGACGGAGTCGTGGAATATCGTCCGATGCGACAATAATAAATTGTTGAAATTACAAGATTAATAATTGTAGGTATATACTCATAATTTTGTGTAATTGATAATTTACAACCGTATAACATGTCGAATGAAGTCCACAAATATGAAATAGATACATTATTCACTTAAAAATGTTCAGTAATAGTGGTTATTACCTATATTATCATAATTTGAATAAAAATAACTAGGTAGGTATTGTCGCTGCAGCACAGTGGTGAATTCGAGGAGTCATTAATTTACTTAAAAAATGCGTAAACAGGTAAACTCGTTTGTAAATATGCGACCTTATTTTATTATGCGGCAATGTAGGTGCTCTTGAAAATTCCAAAAACCAGAATTTGAATAAATGCATAATATTGCAGAAGTTAAATGAGATTGAATAGATAGATAAATTAGAGATGAGCATGGTTGGTGAATCATCCTCTATAATAATATATTTAGGTATTCATTTAGCCTGTGACCTACCGAGTGAAAATCGAGTTTAGTAGGTGACCTACCAAAACGATTAAATAATATTACGAACGACAAATGTACGGGTACTGATCTATTAACAGGTATAAGATACATTTTTTAATTTTTTTAAGTAAGATACAAAACTCATAACGCTAAAAATGGTTTAAAAATAAAATAAAATTTGTTTATAGTGACATTTTTTAAATAATTTTATGTATTCATACATTTTCTCAACTGGTATTTTGTTTGACCGTTTTTGACATTATTAAATGTTATACTGTTTTATTTTATATTTGTATTACTAATTAAAAAAATAATTATTAACATGATTTTATGATTTTTAATTAGACATTTTTTTTAAATTTACCATCGGTCGCGTCAGTTACACACCAAATGAATTGCGTAATTACATTTATTTCATTCATCGATTTCACACATTTATTAATATTGTTCTAAATATCATATTATGCGATATGTACCTACCCACATAATTATATATATTATGTGTGAGTGGAAAATATTTTCCAGTCGATCTGTCACCCACTCACCCCCCCCCCCCTTCCCCCCGTTATAATGTAATAATATTATAACGCATTATTATGTTGTTTGAACGGTTGTTGGAAACGCGCGCGATTTGTAAAAGTAAACACAATAACTGCACTACGACGTGCAGTTGTATACAGAGATATAGGTATAGGCAACAATATGATTTGTAATGTATATTATACGCATAAATCGAAGAACAGAAAATAATAAATCATCGACACGTTTCTAATCGTTAATTATTATTGTTATAACAGTCTCCGAATGGCGCGCCATGTACAATCTATATTATTATTATTATTATTTTGTGGGCACGTCTGCACGCAGATCGCGGCCATTTTTTATGACGTTGTACTTAAACTCGTTTTTAGAGCTTTGGACGTGAATATTGTTTACCTATACTAGGTAATGCTAGGAGGTTTAAAGTTATATATATATATATATATATATTGTTGCGGTCCTAAAACTCGACGGATAGGAATAATAAATTATTTCGCGTAAGGATTTTGAACATTATCGCTGGAAAACGAGTTTCGCCGTTTAAAATATATGTTTTTACTTTTTATCATAGGTAGGTACTAGGTATACTACCGGTGTGCGTGCGTTATGATATTATTATTAATTAAGAGAGCGGTGTTTTTGGATTTTGTCGTCAAAAATATTACATTATTCGGAGGTTCGTGAAAAAAAAATAAATTGCCTCAAACCTTTTTTCGTAGAAATTTCGAATGTTCTCGGAAACGATTTCATTATCAAAACGATGACGATCAGCAGATGGAAATTATATTGCAGTGAACATGCGAGGCGAAAAGGAACAATGGTAAAAGTATTTCCTCGGACACAACGTGTATAGAGCAGTTATTGGTATCTACCTACATGTAACAACTAATAACTAGTAATAAGTATAAAAGTATTTTAGCTAATGGCCGATTATAATAATATACAAAAATTCAATGAATGCTGAACACGATTTGTTTGTGATGAGAAGGGGGGGGGGGTCACGATCGTTAAAAAAATCGCTAAAACAATAATTTATGCTCCGATATCGAAGGCGTTCGGGACAATGAATCGTCCATTAACGGATAATATTATTTTAATAAGAGGGCGTACATTATCGTTGTACGCACCACGTGATTAGAGCAGTCGTACAATAGTAATAGTTATTATATTATGCAGTTACAGCAGCAGCAGCAGGTGTGTCGCATTAATTTAATAATTACAAACTCGGAACGAGCAGTGAAATCGTAAACACCTGTTTGTAGGTACATTATTATACCTACACGCGTCTTGTTAACTAAATTTAATATAAATAAATGCATTCATACGCTTTATCGTGATAAGCGCATAATATTATACCTACACGTAGCTACTGAACCTACGCGCGTCGTGTGTGGGGGAACACTGTGCGGTCTAGTGACATCGGCGGGTTTATGAAAAAATATAATATTTAAGATACACTTTCCCGCGGTACAAGTAAAATTGCTTTCCAAAATAAATAAATAATAATATTATTATACACGACGCGCGACGGGAGCGTTAGGAATTGTCAGCTGACACGGCGGCGGCAGATCCGGACGAAAATGTCCAGACAATTATTATCATTACGACACGGAAATTATAATAATATATTTTATGTACGATTGTACAAGTATTTGCAACTAATGCGATGAAAGTTCAACGTTTGGCGACGGCATTGTACGGTAACTATACAATAATATATTATAATATAATTTAATAAATAATATTTATTATTATGGTTTAAATTCCCGATGCTGTCATTCCCGCTTTAAATCGCGTTACGTTTTTGTATATTATATACTCGTCACGGTACGATAATTTTCGTTTCGAACTCTCCTCATTCTCTCTCTCTCTCTCTCTATTGGTTAAAATTAATTGATGGTCGTTAAATTACATCGCTGCAAATAAAATAGGTAACATATATATTATTATTGTCGTGTGTATACATGCGCGGCGATGCACCGCTGTAAAATCAATCAATCCATCTGGTAGGTAGGTATAATATGTTTTTCTGTTTTTATTTCGCCAAATCAACAAAGTCGTACCTACACACCTGATGCTCGTTGGGCATACAAAATAATAAATACACCAAAATTACTCCATAATATTATTTCCGACGAGTATATACTTGACATCGACGGCAATTAGTATATGATTTGTGAGTCATTAATAAAATGGTCGATACTATATATATACTATATATATATAATATATATATATATATATATATTATATTATTATTTAGTTGTACATGCCTTTACAGGAAAACTCGTTGGCCGTTGGCATATTAATGCCATTTTATAGCCGGAACCATGAGAACGGTTTGGAATGCGTTCGTGTTGTAGGTACTTACTCACCATTTACTTTTCTATTACTCAAATATGATCATCTACTATTATTATGCATCGGTGGATAACTAATGTACTTGTAACACGCGTTTATAGTTTGTCTGTGTATAGGTACTACTAAATGGACGACTACGACGCAAAATACTTTAACATTCGTCAGTATATAGGTACATCACGTCATCGTGGTGACGAATCTATGCCTATATATTATTATCCTATTAAGACATTGGTCTTCGACGATAGTATGATTAAGTAATAAGTGCCTACACATATATTACCTACAAGACATTTCCATAAAAAAAGTGAAACATAAGTTATTCATAATACGCATTGTACTACCTACTATGTTATTATGTAAAATTATGTACAGGTTAATTATTTTAAAGGTAAACACTTCATTTCATCGACAAGTATAATATATCTAATCTGACGTTTTTGTAAATATTTTTCATACAATATGATAATATTATGAAGTTATACAAAAATATTTATGAAACTTTTTTAACAGTTTTTCTTTTAAGGTTTTTTTCGGAAATTTTTGAGTGACAGCATACATTTATAATTTGATATTCCAAAGCAGGATATTTTTTTCTTCAAAAATAAAAATAAAATTTCAAACGAGTAGTATTGATTAGTTAATTTGGTAGGTTATATAGTTATACATTTTTATAAGTATGTGTGGCACGGAGGTATAAGTACTCCGCAAAGATGAGCTGGTCTACTAGACTTCACTCGTCTAAACATTAAATGGATTAAAATATTAAATATGCTTATAACTACTATAATTTGTTACATAATTAACATTATAGTTATATAGCTAATTGACTGCTCGTTCGAAACTAGATTTAAAAAAAAAAAAAACAATTTTCCACAAAAATATGATTCTTATAGGAATATGAATTAAAAAATGTACGAATGCGCATTCAAAAAAGTAATGAGTTCCTAACATAAAACAATTTTTTTGGTGAAAAATAAGATTTAAGTTTTCAACAATTTGAAAACGGCTTCATATATTATAATCTTCCAAAAAGTAAGAATTTTTCGAAACGTGTCTTACTTTATCTACACATTATTCACTATTCATGAAAGTAGAGAAAATCGTATTGGGATTTTTAAATACCTAACTTATGTTTTATTTTCGACACCGTTGCAGTATATAATATGGAATTGACAATATACAATATAACATCACCGCGCATTATAATATATATTATATTTAAACACATCCAGATAAGACGTAAAACGTCTTAATTGTCTTTATACGCGTTTTTATGGACGAAAAAAGTATAATATAAAACCGCGTGTTTACGAGCAGGAGTTCCGCGTTATTGTGAAAGTCAAGCGCAGAAATGATGAAACGCAACTGCAACAGTATATGATGGCCATCACGCAGAGATCACGGTTAATATATTTCGTTTGTTTGATATTTTTCGCTCTCCGTCTGTATTATAATATATTATTATAACTATACACATTCCGAACGCGTATCGGATGTTTTTATAGTCGTCTATAAATGATCTATTGTACCGCGAAATAAATATAATATAATAACAGTAAAAAGAAGAAAAAAAATCATCCACAGGGGTCCCGCGCGCTGATCGAGAAAGTGTCTTTTTATTTTTACTCGGCGGAATCATAATAATAATAATAATAATAATATAATAATAATAATAATAATAATGATAATAATAATTGTGTCGTCGACGCAGTTTAATATCATTATAACATTATCGTCCCGGACAGTCGACGTACCACCTGTTCACCGTACCGATATACCTAGGTATTATTATAATAATATAAATAATTAAGTCTCTCCGCGGCGCATTGATTCGACGACGACCCTATATAGGTACCGAACGTATACCTAAAATATCTGATCATTTTGATTTTAATTCCTTAAGCTTAATCGGGCTCGCGTGAAACGATCAAATTTATTGTTTGGTTACGCGTACGCTTTGGTATATTATATTATAATACTATATTAAACGGTCCGATATAGAGGTATTTATAAATTATAATTCGTATTAGAACGAATTTTAAAATAAGACATATAAAAAACGAAGGGAATCGCAAATGATCGATGGCTTCTTCGTGCGGTTTTTCAATGCATTTACATGTTTTTTTTTTTTAAATAACATAATTTTAAAAAGTTTTCGTTAAAATAAGTTAGGTACGAAAAGGAAATTGTGAAATACGTGTGCCCAATATACAGTCAAGAAACTGATATAATATTTTTGAGAATAAATTTCGATAAGACATTTTCAAATTATCTAATGACTAAAATCTTGTTCTTTGCGTGTTCCGAATGGAAGGAGCACAAAACACAAAAATAAGTTTTTTAATTTGAAAGAATGTTCAATTTTAATAGAATAATGGCATAGGTTTAACATTTATACTCACATTATTCAATGAGTTAGGAATAATTTAAATTAGACGCGTGACGTCATTGAGCCGGGCTCGCGGTAATTACCTAATATTATACACATATGTAAATGTTACTCGTTTCACACAATAATTTACCTATCTTTAAAGTATATTTTCTAATTTTTGTCGTACGTATGTGGTGTGTTTTTATGTACTTAAAACATTAGTGGAAACCTAAAAATTGTTCTAAAGTGTTTAGTTTTTTTGAAATATTTAAAAATTAAAATGTCTATTAAAATAAATCGAAGCGCTGCCCCGTTGTAAAAGAAACGGAAAATATTTATTTAGTATTTTTAAAATTAAGTAAATACCAAATTTTACATTAAATTCTGATATTGATATAATTGCCATTAGCACAAAAAATCACATAAAATCGCATTTCTTATACATACACTCGACATAAAAAAAAAAAAAAATGTTTAGGTTGGTCAATCATTGTGTATAAACTATAAAGCGATCAACTTTATCACGCCTAAAATAGGCGATTATACCGACGGTGACGTCCGCGGTTATTCTAAATATCCCAATATCTCCTTAAATAATATATATATATTTTTTTAGATTGGATTTTGACAAAATCGTTTTTAGTAGTTCCGATTACAATGATTTAGCATTTAATAATAATTTGAAGAACATTATTTTTGTGTGCTCCTTCAATTATAGTAAGTACCTACTTAGATGTAATAATACATTATATACCTACTTAGATATAATGTGGTACCTATGTGTATTTACTATTCACCACGGCGATGTTATATAATATGGTGTTAAACAAATTAGTTATTTCACATTAGGTATATATTAGTTTTTGTTATCACACCGAATTAATAAAAAAAATAATTTTGTAGTTTACTTTTTTTTTCGCTGTAAAATATTTTATGAAATAATAATAGTAGCCGGTAGGTACTTATTAACTTCGAAATATAACTATGCATAACGTGTATAAATAAAAACTAATAGTGCATAGATTTGCGGTATGTTATTATTGTGGTCCTAAACAAGTATGTCAAAAAATTAATGATATTATATAAGTATAGGTACTATAGGTAGTTATATATATAAACATGACCGGATTTTATTAAAATCAGAGTTTTTGACATAAGCTATATTATAATATGCGCTTTGAGTTTGACAACACTCATATTTAAAACGCAATTCACAAAAATTATTAAAACAGACTTGTCAGTTGATAAAACTCTATGAAAACTGATCCGTTTATGATAGTAATATGTAAAATGTTTATTATGTTTCAAGTAAATATAAATTAGGAACATACAAACATATTATTATTTATTATGAAGTGGGTATATATAGTTTAATGAACATAAATAATATATTAATATTAAATTTAAATTATAATATTTCATATTATAATACCTATGTTATTTTGCAAATAAAGGTACTTTCTAAGTAAAAAGTATTCCATTTTAGTTTTAGTCCAGGGATGACAAATATAAATGGACCCTACACAACTTAAAATTTCATAATATTACCCAAATTTAGTTTCTCTCTAGAAAACAAGTTTTAGGGTACGCACGAACATAATATGAAAATGTATAGAGGTGAAATTCTAAATGTATTATATAAATAACATCGCTTTACATATTCACATATAAAATGTAATTTCACACATACAGTAGGTACATATAATACATTACAATATAACGAACAGAAAATAAAATTCAATTTAAATTGCCAACAGCATTTTGTGCAATGGTAAGTGTTTTTATTTAAGTGTAAACATAAAAATAATACATTTATATATACTTTCAATTTTGTAATTTTTGTATAGTTTACTATATAATATGTAATAAATTATTGCGTAACTATATTTATCATTGATTTGCAAAACAAAAATGCCTCATTCATATAATGTATGATTGATAAAGAAAAAAAATTCTGATAAATCTTGTATACCTAGATAAATATTTGAAAAATTAAACCCCCCAATTAGGAATAACAGGTTTTATAATTTCGGAAGTCATTTCTCCCTAATTTATGTACCATATACACTAGATTTGAACATGTTTATTGTGACGATGCATAATATCAATTTTAATGAATAAAAAAAAGCGGGTAAGTATGGATGTCACTCTGCTGTAAAGTAGGTCACTAGTGGGTCAATATATAATGGATTGTACTAAACTTGAATTCAATATCATATTTATATTTGTATAAGTATTTTACTCTAAACGAATTGTATAATATCGTTAAACTCCGTATACCAGATACGAGCTTATAGCTCAGTCGGTATTCGTATCAGCAATTATTAATGTATTTTATTGTAATTATTTAACTGTAATTGTTTTGGCTGAACAAATAAATAAACAAATGATATAATATCATTGTATAAGAAAAACGATTCTGAGCGGAGATGGTTTGTCAGTCTGAATATTTTATATTGTAATTATTTATTATAGCCTGTAAATTATTGAATTAATATTATAATATTTTAATTTTTTATTCGTTTATACGGTGATAAACAATAAGCGTTTGAAATTAAAATCTTGTTTTTAGCGGTTTTTCGTAGTTTGTCGGTGGTTTTTCCCGTGGCATTAAATAACTATTGAGAACATAGAAAAATGACCTCTCCATAAAGTACAATAATATTATGTTTAAATCGAAGCACTCCTTCAGGTAGACATTTTGTATACAGGATAAAAAAAAACACCATTGTAAAACCACTAGCTTCAGAATCTAAAAATTAATTGCTTACACGCCCCCCCCCCCTCAACATTGTTTCACAAATAATCTAATTGATATGATTTTCTATGTTGCTTTTTTTTTTTATTGTTATTTGGTGTCTGCAGGTTTGGCCAGTGCCAAACAATCAGCAGAGGTCTCGGAAATTTCTCTTAAATTACATATCGCATCCAATTCTCCGATAGTTTCTGGTCGAGTCGAACCGTGATAAAAATCATCGAGTAGGAGAAAAATAAAACACGTTTTATTAATTTTAATAGAGAAAAATCGTAGAATTTCACCTAAATTACGTTTGTCCGTGTGTTATATTGGAAGTACCAGAACGAAACGGACAAACGGCATCTGCAGGTTGGATTCTTCTTTATTATATTATTATATAAATATGGTATATACCTATACATCTATTTCCCGTTTATTTGTGTTCGGCAATTGAAAATATACAATTTTAATATACAAGTAATAATACTATATAATATTATGTACATCACGGAATGAACTCCCGTGGTTTTAGCTATAGGTACATTTATATGTATACATCGTGTTATACCCGCATGATATAATATTTTGATATGCGTGTGCGCGAGCTAACGTCACACATAATCAAATCGAAAAGCCTGAACACTGCTGCAGATATGTACACGCAGTACATTAATATTACCGTCCAAATGTCCGAAGACTGAGGGTTAATTAATAACACGACGGCGAGTTCGGGGGTTTTTTGTTCATCAGTTATGGAAATTCAGTGAACCCGATTTAACCCTTAAATCGTTAAAAATGTATTAAGTTTATATAAACGAAATGGTCTGATGCATATAACATATACCTATACTCTGAGACGTGTGTGTGTGTGTGGGTGTGCGGGTGAGTGTGTTTTCCGTGCGCGTTTTTTGCCTTCCGAGACCCGGCTAGAATATACCCGCCATTATTGTTTCGGGTGTGTACGTTTGGGAATAATATTCTCGAAGCAACGGACTTGATGCGCAAACAAAAAATAAATAATAATATATAATCTCCGTGTAAAGTTACTTCGTAGCCAAAGTGTGAGCCGTTGAGATCTATATATATATATATATATATAGTATATACGACTACCTATATTGGTACTACTGTTGCAGATCCGTGTAATCAATATGCGATCTTTTTCTCTCGGTTTTTATATTTATACATATAAATTGCTATTGTTTATTGATGGCACTTGTGACCCGCGCGAAAAGTCTCGAAAAACCTATTTGGCATAATATAATATATAAACGAAGTAAAGAATGAGCAGATAAACCTAACCCTGCAGCAGCAGGAAGTGAATTATTGTTGTTTGTTTGTTTTTTTTTTTTTTAATATTATATACGATTCGGGTGAAATAAAAAAGGCGTTTATTTATTTTGCTAATATACAAACGCCGTCGCAGTCTCGAATATTTGCGTTACTTTTGAAATATCTTTAAGCTCTGCAGTGGCTGTTATGGAAGAATGCAACGTTACAATATTATCACGTTGATTTCAGACTTAAAAACATTCCGGATTTTAAACGAGGAATTTAATTTAAGTTAAATTTGATATTTTAAACGCAACTGCAGTTTGACAATCGCACAATCGGATGATATAACATTGAAATATATATATATATATGACAATAGTGACATCCGTAATTCGGAGAATAAATTATTTCGATAAAGTGGAGCACCAGTTCCCCGAGGATATAATATTACGGCGATAGAACATAATATGGTTTCTGATTCACTGGAGAACGTGCGGAAAAGAGATTTAAAGTCGTTTGATGTTTTAATGTGTATACAATTTCAACTAACCGTATCTATTGTTGGTTATATATATTATAGTTTTACATTTGAAAAAAATTCGAAAAAAAATCGAAAAAACATTGACATATGATTTTGATGGAATCATATAATATTGCGGTAGTCGAAAAATAGCGCCATATCGTATGCGATAATATAATTTAATATGATAATAATATTGTACAATTATTGCGAGTAATACGCGAGTCCAATAATATTGTTATAGTCTCATTAAGCGATCGGATAAAACAATTTGCATATTATATTGATGCGATGCGTGTCATCTGCAATTTGCATAATATGTAAAATGTGTACACAATATATAGGTACAAAGTGTATTTGTATACACATTATATAATGAACAGGCACTTTACTTTTTTTTCGCCGGCGACCGGATATGCGCAGGAAATCCATTATATTATTATAGCTATATACATGCCCACGCATATGATAGTCACTAGTGCTGTCCGCACGCCACTGAATATAAATTTCATCAAGAACAACGGCCCAAGAGAGATAGGTATACACACTGTACCTTTCGTCGACATGAATGATATTATCAAACATTTCGGTTAACGATAACGTTTTTTTTTTTTACTAAATGTATATAAAATAATATGTTTGTAGAAAAGGTATATTATTATGAAATGTATATACTACAGGGTGAATCACCACCGTTTTCACTTTACTTATAATTATGAATAATAACAATTATTGTGTTTTTTGGAATTTTCGTCGTCTTATAATAACCATATCATCTATTGTTTAGATTTTTATGAGATTTAAGAAGTGTCCGTGGCGATAGAAAATTATTTTTTCCAACCGACCTTTTTTTACTGCAAATGATTTTTTGAAAATGTTTTTTGTACTTGAATCAATATTCAAAAGAGCATTGTTTCGGAGTTATTGAAATGCATAGACTAAAGACAATATTATAGTACGAAAGTTTTTTTATATAATATTGAATCCATAGTGTTTATTATGTCCTACTCTTGGAAAATTATTGTGGTAAATTATAAAATGTTGATGGATAATATTATTAATTACTAAAACTGTCAAATCATCATAATCTTCATAGTATCTTCTAAACCCATTATATCATCAACCTATTAGTCTTATCACGCAAAGTCAGATAATTCAAAACTACTTATTCGAATTATGATTCTAGGTACGTCAAAATTTTTTAAAAAGTCATCTGATTAACAATTCATTAGAAAAAATAAGTTGGGACATCACTCCTCATATGATTATAGTATTTGAAAATATGGTCCTTAGGTTCCTACTTAAAAATTCCGAAAACCAGATTTTGAATAAATGTATTATTAAAGAAAAACGGGAGTGAGCGTGCTCGGTAAATCACACTGTATTTAGTATATCGTAATGGTAGTTGACAAAATACTTAATTGGTAGAAACTATTAATTTTGACATTATGACATTTTTATGAAAAATCTCGCAAGTAAACTGTACGCGGCAATTCTACTGCGCAGTAACCGAAAAAGGTCTTGATGAACGTTTAGTAAGATATTATATCAAAACGTTGATTTACAACGGTTTATAAGTTCGGAAAACATTTCAATTGTGTTTTATTGTTTTATAAGGCGGATAAATCAAATGCAGTTTGATAAATTAATTAATAAATCGTTATAAACAACATTGACGTTTATTATTGCGTTCAAGTGCGTCCCGAAAGAAAACCCCCAGCGGTACGGGAAAAACTACGCATTATGTGTATCTACCTATACAAAGTCGAAGTAAGCGAATGTAGTTTAGAAAATAATTAATTAATTGTTTTCACTTGTTCCTTCTGATTTTCACGTAAAATCACAAAGTATACTCACGTCGCCGGCGCGCGGTAATACTTTTGTATTATAAATTAAATTTTAAGCACTCATTCGGTTTATGTTCGGAAATTGTTTTCGGTATACAGAAAACACTATATAATAGGTACTTACAATATAAGGGTTTCGAAGATTGCGCAGGAAACGAAAATGATTGCGAAAAACAAAAGTGATGTGTAACGCAGAAAATAACAATTTACGCGTATCAAATTATTAGTAAACATTTTCAATAAGGAATAAATCGTGTAAGTTAAGATGCATATTAGATCGCTGAAAGCTGCTCATTAAATACTATATAATATTATTATAGTGTCGTAGATATTAAATCCAGCGATGCAAAACCGTAGGTATCTACGCGACGTCTAACTATATTTTTTTTAATTTAGTAAATTATTATTAGGTAGGTACTGACGTAACTATTTCAAGTGTATCGTTATTTTAGATTATAATACCAAAGTTATCAACAATGAAATAAATACCGTAATTTACTATAACTTCGAGTAGGTGAGAATAACTATTAGCGGAGTACTATCGGGGGAGGTAAAAATCGATTTCACGTGTTGTTTGATTTTTATTTATTGCTTCGTTTCAGACATTTTTTTTCGCGGTTTTATACAATTAGGTATCTACCAGCAAGGCACACACTACACAATGTTCGTCCAAACATTGCGGTTGATGCACATAACATACGATTATTTTATTACTATATTATTGTTATCAAACCATTTCATTTCACGAACCGTGTCCAATGCAATATAGGTAGGTGCATAATATTATACACGAGCGAACCAGTTTCCGACTCCGTAGTTAACATAATAGGTATATAACTGGTATTATAGGTTAGATAGTTCTGAGTAAGTACTACGCACGCTCGTTGGCGATTAATAAGTAATGGGTATACGTATAATATTATGACGAAGATATATGTAATCCAATTTCAAAAAAAAATTTAAAAATTGAATAGGATTATTATGTATTTTTGACGGTTCAGGAGTCATAACAGGTCGGTCAAAAAACGTGCATAGATGCGTGAATAACATTATTACGACGTGTATACAGAGCGATTCACCAAGCATGCTCATCTCCCTTCAATAATGCAATTTTTCGAATTCTGATTTTTGGAATTTTTAAATATACTTAAAGACCATATTTTCAAATTATTAATATTTTGGTACTACTTAAGGAGTGTCTCGCGACGGTGATACACTCTTCAAATTAGAACCCTGTAACTTTATAGGTATTACTGTAAATTATTATTCAGTGACAATTTTTTAAAAACATTTTGATGTAGTAGGTACCTAATTAAAAAGCTGAACGAGTTATTTCTCAATAAATAAAACGTCCTTAAAATGGTTTTACAAAAATATATCTATATTATGTAGTATTCGATATTGTAATCGTTTTTACAAATTATAAATTATGATAGATTAATATAGATTAATATTAACAACTAAAATGTTCAAATCACCTGTAGCCCGCCCATATCTTTCAAACACGAACACCCATTATTATAATGGAGCTATATATTATCGTTAGTCCACAAAGTAAAACAACTCAAAAATTACTGGTTCGAATTATGTTTTAAAAGCGTTAAAATTCTCAGAAAAATCATTTGCTAATTAACTTATCGTGGAAAACCGCTGGGTTCTCATTTGAAAAACAGAAGTTTGTATCCCACAGGACCAACACCTTAAGAAGTAAACATCGCAAGAATTTTAAAATATGGCGTCTAATTATATTTGAAGATGTTCAAAATTTCAGATTTTTAATAACTGCTAGCGACCGCGCATTATTTAAGAAAAAAAGGGGGATGAGCATGTTTGGTAATCGCTCTATACATCACATTAAGCGTTCGATCGACATAACAATTATTGTAACAATTTTATGCATAAGGACGAATGATATATTATAATGTTATTACATAAACTATTATACTGTGGCTATTATTACAGGTTGGTTTGCGGGGATCAGACACGCGGCCGCGGACGAATCGACGTCGTCTTCGTCCATCCCGGGAGAAAGCGATTCTCCCCTACTATATACACATAACAATGATAATAATAATAATAATAAACACGACGGTAAAACGCGTTGTTATTACCATTATTATTATTATTATTATTATATTGTGTTGGAGGCGAATATACCCACAGCGACGATACGGACATCTCCGTCTAAAATACCTCTCCCGCGAGACGAGCGAGTTTCCCGCCGTCCCGGCTGCTGCACAGACGGTCTATATCGCATTATATTACTATATGTGTTTTCTGTTGTTAAAGTGGTCGTCGCCGGTATTCCGGTTCCGACCGGTTCAAACCATCGCCGCAGATGATGACCACGTCCGAGACGTCCGGTTATGCGTTTTTTTCGCCGGCTCACACGCACGTCACACACCACACGTTGCCGTCGTCGTCGTCGCAGTCGTTTAACACAACGTTCAGTCGCTCGTTTGCCGTTGTCGCGTCCGTTGCGCCCCTCGTGGCCACTGCTAAGTTTACCCGTCACCGATGTACATATGTATATATAATATATAAACGCGTATAATATCGTACAGTAATATAACAAACGCTCAGAGTCGTATTTTAAAGAATCGATTTTTTAAAATTTTTTTTTTTTCAATTTTACCGTTCAATTTATCAAGTGCCGATCAGAGTATACTATTCAAGACCTGCGACAAAAATCCAACTAAACAAAAAAAAATTCGACAAACATACTATATTATACTCCGCTTCCAAGCCGAACAAGTGAGTCTTAGAGTATAATACACCGAACTTAAACGATGCCGATTTGCACAATGATTATAACTGTAGCAGTATTTATATTATATTATTATAATTAATAAATATAAGACAATATATTGGTTGCTAAACTTTTGTGAAATATATATTATTCTAGTTTACCCACATCTATTTTTGACTCGCACGCAAGCATTAATACAATTTGTTTTAATATACTTTGTTCGTTGCTGTCGGGTTAATATGGTTTACGTACAATGAATATTTTATTTTATTATTGAAGTTTCTGTATACCTACAAACTACGCTGTAAGTATACTTAAATCATGTATAAACAAATTTATATTTCGAAAAAAAATGATTTAATGCTTGTTAAATGGGATTTTGCCAAAAACACAACTACCCTGCATAAAGGTATATAATTTTTGTAAAAAGTATATAATATTTTAACAGGGCCATAAAAACTCGTTCAACCGTTATGCGATGTCTGTATACACAAATGGGTGCCTGCCTACTTAAGACAGATATCTTTTGGTTAACGTTTCATAAATCAGCATCAATGCGTAAAATATCTAAAACGAAATCAAGACTAATATTTTTTTTTTAATTTAACGATTATCCTGGTAAAAAGTATATAAAGGTAGGGTTCGTATATAATAATATCCAAGTCTCTAGAGAGCCTACACTAACCCGATAGGAAAATGTCATTAAACACGAGTAAAAATATTTAAGTGCTTTCGGGTTTCGATGTGAATTGAAACACTTTTCGCATATACCTACCTACTTGATTATGTATTAAATTTGCGCACGGTCCATACTATGTAAATGCCAATTTACACTTTGTAATAGTTTTTTAAATATCCGCACGGTTTCGACCTCGTCAATAAAATTAAACTTCGAATATCCCATATTGAATACAATTAGTCGATAAATTTTCAAAGTCCCGTTGGGTTAAAATGACTATATACGCGTGTCACCAAGATTAAAAAAAAAAAAACATAGGAATAAAGCATAAAAGGTAGGTACGAGAAAAGTGTATAACGGAAGTTTTTTAAACGTTAGTAACGTCCAGAAAATGGAATCGTAATCACGTTTACACTTTATATACCGTGCTACCTATGTATATATATAGTAGAAATCTGATTTTATTTTAATATTTCACCGGCGAAGGACAATAATTGCATAACACGATTACGGAGCAAAACGATCGAGGGTGGACAAATTGACGTGCAGAGAGCTGCGCAGCTGTCGAACAAACATTTATATTTATTCGAAATCAATTTAAAATCAATTTCTTGGTTTTTTTTTTCAAATATGAATATCCAACTCGTAAATGCTCGCTTGGCTTAAAAATTCGTTTACTCGATCGTCGACCGTGGTTATTACTATAACGATGTTTGTCCTGCAAAATTTTCAGTCGGGGTCCAATCAATATTAAAATAAATTTATTGATCCTTGTAATATATTTAAATATTTTGTGATTGAAATATTATCAAGCTACAATGTAATGCGAATAAAACGAAACACCCATATTTTTATATATTTTTTTTTCACTGAAATAATAATTAATCTTAAAGATTTTTGATTGAACGATAGCATAACATTTAATATTATAATAAAATGTTGCGCGAGTACCTTCCTACTTTTTTATTTATTATTTTGTTGTACCTTTGTAGAAAGTACGATCGCCAGTTTTAGTATACATATATTATTATAAATAAATAAAATACAGATAAAAAAATATATTTTACGAAGCAAGTATTCAATTAACATTATTTAAAGTGACGTTGTAATCGCACGATAATTATCGTAGAATTTAAAAACATTGAAATTGAAAGCACATTTACAATTTTCTAAATGCATGTCTGTTATAAATACTATCAGTTTAGTTATTTTTTTTTTCTTTTCCGAAAATAAGAAAAGAAATAATATATTTAATTTAATTATCCTATTGGTTCATGATGCGCAGCTGTATTAAATAGATTTTGAAACTGTAATTTCACTGTAGTCTGTAAACACCAATTATTGTACATCATTATTGTTATACAATTATGTGGTTTCTCTACAGGCCAAGGCTAATTTATCATTTGCACTAATCATTTCATAATGATGCTTAATTTAAACGTTGACGATTCTACTTTCTGCCAAATTGAAAATAAAAATTTTACAAATTTTGAACACTGTTTATTATTATATTATAAACATAATAAAATAATTTGTTTTTCAATAAATCACTTTATATAACTTGCCTCACGTGTATATAATATCTATTATTTAGAAGTCGGAAATCGGAAGTGTCTATTAAATGTTCGGTATAATAAAACCATATTTTCGTATTGTACAAATTTTTGAGAAATTCGACCATATATATTTTTAATTATCTTCAGAAATGGATACCATAAAATAAATCAAGAATATAAGCTTGTAAGCATGTAAACAAAATTTTAAAATTCTTAAAAACATGAAGTTTTTCATAAAGTGTGATACATTGTTTTCCGTGATAAATGAGCTAAACGGATCTCTGAAACTACAATATAGTGGTTTTGAAAACTGTTTTGTCATTGTGATGTTTAAATTAACTTGTTAAAATGAGTGTGAAATAATATTATGTGCTTTAGGAGTAAATAAATACATTATGTATTACATGGGTGAATTGTTAAGTTGTTCAAATAACTATTTTCGTTATTTGAAGATTATTAAATATAATTCTAAATTAAATAGAATAGAATAGTATAATATATATTGCAGCACTACGCTGTATAATACATTATTACATAAATATTGTAACTGTCTTGTTTTCTATTTGAACAACTATTTCATAAAATATTTAAAACAATTTACGGTAGTGCTTGGTTCGAAAACATTTCAGTTTTAAAATTCTACCCCACGGTAAATGTTATAGTAAAATTGTGCAAAAAGCCGCAGAAATCGACGTAGATGAAAGTTTGTACTTTACATGCGATCGAAAGAAACGTAGTTAGGTTTAAAACTCGGTCGTGTAAAGTTTTCGACGAGATCAAAATATAAACCAAATAAATTACGGAGAAAAAATAGTAATAACTACGCTTAATATAAAATTTAAAATAATACCATAATAAAGGAGACGTTTCCGTTGGTCGATTTGTAAGGTAAATGTGGGAGAAAAAAAAATAGAAACGACGGAAATGGAAGTACCTATACCTAGTATACCTACGTCATCATCATGTCGATTGGTGATATTTCCACTAAACATATTATATCTCATAATCCTGCCACGAAAACCTGGTCGAAGTTTGGTCTCTCCCAGAGTCTCCCTCCCCCCCCCCAACGCAGGACTTGTGAATAATGTGAACTCCTCTGCCTTCGTCCTGACTGCGATCAGGACGTAATATCATAATAATTCTCGCCGCCGTCAATCTCTTGGTGAGCCCCTCTGCACAGACTCTCGTCGAGGACCTGTCAGACAGCAAGCACGTCCGAGTACGTCTTTGTCGTTATTACATTATTATTTTCGGCTACTATTACATTGCCATCATTGTGTTGGCAGACAAATCCATTATAGAATTGCGCCACACAAATCCCAATAATCATTCGAATCACGTACTTAATCGAAACGCATTAACACTATATACGCGACATAAATCGGGGCCACAAACACACACACGCACACACGTACAATAGGTAGGTATAATATATAATCATATTATTATTGTTGTTGTTATATATTATATTATATCATTGTTCTTATCATTGAGGACTATTATCGCGGCCGGACAGACGACAATGGTGACCATTGCTGCAGGCCGTCGAAATAAATAGATCGACTTGTCGCAATAGCGTCAATATTGAATTATATATATAAGTAGCTAGTATATAAAATATAGAAATAATAATAATAATAAAAAAAATTGAACATAACAGTATAATATTATTACGTTTTTTCTTCAGTATTATTGTTATATTATACATTCGTGATTCTTTGAAAGGTAAACACCGATTTTCTAGAAAAGATTTGAAGGGTTTTTGGAAATATTTTTTTTAAACGTATTACAACTAATAATATTACGAAACAACATTTCGGAACACAAACCGCATTTTTTACGAGTACTTAATAAGTTGTAATAATAGTATTTAGAGTTTAGACGAGCGGAATGGAACGCTACATGCGGGTACCATGCGAAATTTTGGCCCACTACTATATATATACTTATCTCATCTAAACTTTAAATCTGCAGACCCTTGCAGAGGATTTAACCGAAACCCGAGTAAATCATTCCGGTTAACTCGAAACCTGAATAATATTTTATTTTACAAATTTCATGCGATAATATTGTGTAATTTTGTACGGTTTTATTTTTTGCGAATATTGTGCAATGACTTCGAATTTATTCCAAAAGTCATTACCAAAGTCGGTGTTCAGTGCGTTTACATATTTAAAAGAATCACCCTAGCTCAGTCGTACGATTATAATATCATGAGCTCGTACTATTATAGTAGTAACTTGTCAATTCGACGGAGGATAAACTAAACAGAAATACAAGATATGACATATCGTGTGTGCACGCGCCGTTTCTTCGACAACCAAACATTTCACGTGTTCATATAACGCGATTTACGAAATCCAATCTCGATATGTACATTATAATATACGTAATTTAAGTAAGTAAGTATATAATACCAAACCGCAAATATCTTTACGTACACAAAAAAACACCGAAAAAAATCACAACGTTTAATCGTTGTGTGTTGTTTCAACACGTAACGGACTGTGTGAAGCGGAGGCGATGAATAGAACGTATAATATGTACATAAAAAAAAAAAAAAACACAATAACAATTAGCAACCAAAAAACAATCCGTTTCGGTTATGCACACCGCTAATATGTGAATATAACCGTCCGAAATTCTTTGGGTCGATTATTATTATTATTATTATTATTATGGTTATGTATATATACTAGTTATTTTATTATGTCATAAATTATGAATCATAATATTATAATATATGCAATTTAGTACGATAAAATTGCGCGGTGGTTCACCTACGAAAAATGTAAGTGTGGATGTTATGTCAGATTTGGATATTCAAATATAAGTACATACGATTTTGGACAACAGCAACTACGGCTTCGATGAAAACAATATGTATATACTATATATATATATATATCAGTGAAAATATGTAAAACATTCTTATTGTTGGTGTATCACAATCATTGCAATTAGTTGTTACTATCGCGATGGTTTTTCTCTCGTTAACTTTAATTAACGGTTCACTGTTCAGAGTGGCGTCCTCACGGTTATATAGCTACGCTACTATATGCTATTACTGTAGTTAAATCAAATTCCTTCGTAGGTACTTTCCAGGAAGTATGTAACGATTCGGCGGTGCAGTACCCACCTGCTACAACTACGATCAAAGTTTTAACAATCAAAAACATTGTCGAACGCAATATCAATTCATCTATACGACGGCCGTATTACAACAATTATAAATGTACCTGCCTACCCCTACATATATATTATATATATTGTATAGACTCCTGCAGCAAGGTTCATTTACAAACTTTATCAAACTATTAAATTACATTGTGTTGGCAATCGAGTACAACATAATAATGTGTTATCAACTCGGCACAATAATGCACACCGTAACTACCGCAGCTGTTGAACACACATATAATTATTACTTTCTGCTGCAGAGACGTCGCACAAAGGTTTTCGTGCAGCCTTTGATGTGATTTTATTTTTCTACTTCTAATATTATGATATATTATAACATAACTGTATAGCCGCAGAGATATTAATCACGAAGGGACCGCTGAAAAAACTGCAAAAGACCAAACCGCCCACCGACGTTTTTATAAGAGTGAGGGGTGGGGGGAGGTGAGTGTTTTGGTACACGTCACCGGAACGCCGTTACATCATTATAATAATATTATGTTCGCCAAATATTTATTGACGTTTTGATGTAAAAATTACATTATTTTGGTTGGTTGGAATGAATATTAGTCGCGCGACGAACGGTTTTCACAGCGCGCGCTTTTAGCCGAAACGAAAATTCGCGCTATATTTTTTACAACCCACCTATACCTATCTATTTAAAAGCGAAAAATATCGAATCTGGCATTTTCACGATCGCTATATATGTAATATACATATATGAGTGTGATTTAAGTTCACATTATAATAATATAATATTTTATGAAGTCTGTACACATAATTTAATGTTATATACGGCATATATTTTGACGTTAGACATAATCGACTAGGAAAATACGGAAAAAAAACGATCGACTATATACCTACCGAGTATATAATAAATTTATAATAGACGACGACATCGTCAAATCATTTTTATTTTTCGCCAGACTGTTTCGATTTTTTTTTTTTACAACGTTTCGTTCGGATAATAATATAATACAAACGCTCAGAATCCAAAACTATAACGGGCAAGTAATAATATTATTAGCATTATTACCATAATATTATTCATACAACGCACATCCTATGTTCGCCATATCACCGTACAGTGTAATATTATATTATTTTATCGTGAACCACACTCGGTAAATATAAAAACAATTTCATATCGTAATAAAATAATTAATTATACTATGAT
Organism: Sitobion miscanthi; assembly: GCA_008086715.1. Lineage (NCBI taxonomy): Eukaryota > Metazoa > Arthropoda > Insecta > Hemiptera > Aphididae > Sitobion > Sitobion miscanthi. The sequence continues at coordinate 10,674,246 of CM017805.1, forward strand.
ATAGAGTTGTAAACCTGCAGTAGCAGACTTGGGGTATGTCGACAAATAACCTCTCGCGATAGTGATTATGATAAGTGATCAAACTCAAATCGGTAAAACCTATCCACATAAGCAGAATAGAATATTAATCCTTCGCCAAAGCATATGACTAGACTATATATTATGTACTGTCGTAATGATATCGCGAATATATGCTCCTCTCTCCTTCATGTGCTCACAATATATATTATAATATTTCCATAGGCGTTTGCGACGGGACTATATAGCTTTGATATGAAACAGCTGCTGCTACTGCTGCATGCTATGTATAACAATAATTTATATATACTATTAATTTGGTGAATGCCATTGCGTATACCGCGGGAGCGCCTCGCTTAAACGCGGGCGTCGCATTATATAAACTTGACTGTTAATTGAAACGGGTATGTAAGCTATTTATAATATCATCACATAATAATAATAATATTATATCGTATCATTATATTTAGCACAATATATAATAATAATAATGCCTACATGATTATATTAGATAGGACATTAATGCGATTAAGGCGGACAGCAGACGTGCATATACGCCCGGAGGTGCGTGGTCGAGAGTGGCGTTTTAAAAACGACTGCGTATGGAGGCGATCGTATAATAATAATTATAATAATATAATATATAACATAACATTATTGTGACGGCGAACCCGAGTCGGCAGCGGCGTCTGGATAATCGGCACACTATTCGCCGCTTTAATAGATAATAATAATATATAATGATTATATTTTGTAACGACCGGTATCTACAGTGTCAAAAAAAAATAAAATAACCAAAGACCTAGAAAATAATAAACTTAACTAAATCTATTACGTCCCATACACTTGCAGATTAAACATTTTTTTTTAAGTACGCTCGCACAATTTTTTTATTTTTCGTGAGTTTATAAAAAAATTTGATTTACGGAATTTTTAAGTATAAAAGATTCATAATAATTTTATAATAGATGGAATATAATTACAATACGAAAGTAAAATTAACTATCATATTTTGATAACACTCTCTTGTCAATATATATTAGTTTTGAAAAATATAAACGAAACCATCATTGTAGACAATTAACCTCCGAAAGGACTTATTTTTTTTTTTTTTTGAACAATAGTGTTTTGAATTTGATTTCCGAAAAAGAATTGCTTTTGGATTGTCGGTGTTGTTTTTATATTGCTTGTGAATAAATACAAACCGTTATGAAATATATTGCGTACCTATGCTACATGCTTTTGATATTTGATTATTTTTTTTAAAGATCAGAAAAACGGGTTCTTTAAACAACAAAAATGTATATAATAATATGAAAAAGAATAAAATACAAACGTCAATCTTGGCGAATTCGAATTCACTAATGTTTTCTAATTTTATTTTTTTAAGAAACGAATGCACTTTATGGAGTCTTAAAGTGGGTAGGTAGGTACTTCCAAGTTTTTGTATATTATTTATTCGGCGAAGAAGATAATATTTTGTAAACTTTTAACGCACATAAGTGCACCGCACATATACACATGACGACGGTTTTTAAGTACGTTAAATCGAAGCGACCGCAGATAAAAAATAATAAAAGGCTGGCTTAGGATATATCTACCTAAGTGTGTAAATAACACAATCGGAAAAATTATACATCCACACTGAGCACGATGACGAAAGCGTCTACCTAACATAATATGGCCCGTTAAAGTCGTTTATAATATGCAAATTAATATCAAACTCGCAATAATAATTGTGGTGAAGGTTTTGCATTAATATAATATTAATTATGCCGCCCACGTGTGTATCGACGTACCGTCGCGAACTTTCGTTTGGTATATGTAATATACAGAATGGTGTACCTTAGTTAGATATTGTTATTATATTGTATATATTAATATCGTTCGAAATTACTACGATTGAGTATTTTATCATGTTTTGAAAACTTCGTTAGAAAATTGTTCGAAAAATGTTCATAACTTAGCACTTTCACTTTGAACTTTATATAGACATTCTTCGAAATCATTTGTATTAATGTCACGCACAAAATATAAAATGTTGTGTCCACTTCTGCATGGCAAACACGCGTCGTACTTACGATTAGTAAATGAGTTCATAAACGGCCATGTCATAGACCACACAAGTCGTAGATATAATATTATATTTTATCCGATGTAACCGAACGTATATTTCCGACAAATCATAAAATAATAATTAAACATCTTCATTAAGTATACTAGATGAATACAATCTTATATTATTATTGTGAAATAAATATTTAAAAAAACTTAAAATGTATAAAATTCTTATGCATTTCTCGATTGAAGTATGCAATTATATGAATTTTCATTAAAATATGCCATTACATGCATATCGATTGAAATATGCAATTATATGAATTTCAATTGAAATATGCAATTAGTATAATGTGTTTCGATGAAAATATGTAAAAATATGCTAAACAAATATTGTTCTATTCAATTAAGTATGATCCAAATCGTAGACATAACTGACAACCAATGTAATTGGACTAAATAAAAATATATGTGATACCATAATATAAACACCTTAACTCTAATTATTATACTTTTTTGGGTGTAATAATATCATATTATAATCAAACAGCTACAACAGTTGTATGATTCATACATTAATTATATAAAATTACTAGCACGTTAGTTCTTCCAGCTATAATAGTAGCTTATAATATTACACGCGACAATAAATACTATAATGTGCACGGCTGTGTAGGTGGTTAGGTAGGTACGACAACGGTTTACAACAGCGTTTCAAATGCTCGAAATGGTCTCGAAAACGAAATCTTTTATACATCGTTGCGCAGACTACTTTCCACACAACCGCAATTTGCAGATGCGATGTTCGTTAAAAAATATATAATATTCAAACGACTCATTCGAAATTGCACAAAACGTTTTTTTTTTGTGAATTTTTGTTTCTGTTTTTTGTTTTGTTTAACAAGCATTTTTTAAAACGAAAGACCGTCGTCGTGTTGGCGCGTGTATTCACGATAAAAACAATACCGTTTCTACGCACATTATGTAGTATAGTAGCCGTTTTGAAAAGAAATGAAATACCCGCTCTTTACAGCAGCAGAAGCAGCAGCGCGTCATTAACAAAACGTGTGTAAAGTCATTGTCTAACGCGACGTGTATCAAAAGGATTACGGAAGAATCCTATATTGTACATATTATAATATATATATATATATATTATCTACGTATAGCAATACATGTACACACAGTATTCGCATTCAAATATAATGACATAAATGTTTAATATGAAGAATAACGTTATGATTTATGAACGAGACCAAAACGCTTGTCGAAATAAAATCTGTCTCTGATGTGCGAATTTAATAACAACAATCGCATTGTTTGGCGAGAGTATCATTTTATATATTTATATTATATAATATGCCGTTAACGGTCGCGTTTAACAGAGGCGTGGACGTTATATTACAGAAAACAACAATAAGTGTGAAACCATGCCCTAGAAACAAGCTGCAGCTCTGGCGGTCATCGTATGATATTGAATATAAGTTATGACTTATGATTCATATCGGTAATATATATTGTTCTCCTTAATTATTGAATCGTGTTACGTAAAAATAATGTGTTCATTTATAAATTATGTTATATTACTAATAATTATGACATGACTAAATTTTAAGAAATCGATTTTGAGAAAATACCGACCTCATTTCGAATCCGGTTTTAAAATCCGTTTTTATAATAGGTTGTAATTTCCGAAAAAAAAAAATAAAAAGTGTAGTATTAGGTATAGGTATTATGTTGTAACGGAAAAATCACTTTTAAGAATGATTTTGACGGCCAAATATTTAAGTTCAAAATTATGATTATGGACAAGTAACATTGTCTTTGATATAATAATTATTTAAAATAAGAAATCAATATACAAATTTTTATAAAAAATATCGCAAGGGACGTATAAGTTTTTTAGATTTTCTATTGTAATATAATGTACTAGCCCTGCAGATTTGACTGTTGGGTTTCATATTTTTATTTTAAGTGACGGGAATACGTTTTATGTAAATATTGACAACATGTCAAAGTTATTTTTGTTGACAAGACATTTATCATCCAACACTCATCCAACTTTTATGGGTATCATTAGTTTGTGTTAGCCGTTAGGGAATATTATAATATAGTACCTACCTACGGTTATTTATTTACAATAACAATGGCTGAAGAATTTCATATACGTGCCCACGATTATCACAATGACTATATAATAAGCATTACCTATTATCACGTTTTATTATTTTATTGAACAGAAGACGAACATTTTTTTGATTAGCGGACAAATTGAAATCGAATAATGTCAGTCTTAAATAATTTGTTTAACGACTTGAAATACGTAACTGGCTAGAATGTACTATTGTACATGAATACATTGTAATAGGTATAAGCTTTGTTTCGAAATAATTCTTATTAATTTTTGCAAATAGCGGATGCAATACGGAATCGAATTTATATACACTACAGACACATTTAGTAACAATACACGAATAACACAATTACGGTGATACTTTCTCGTCGTTCATTGTATTTTTGTTTGCATTGTGAATGTTTTTATTTAATTTGACGTGGTTTTTTGCTATCCTAAAAAAAAGGACGTCGCCCGTTTTAAAATAATGTTTAACGACATTTTTATTTTATTTTCTTCTTTCGAGATAGTTTCGATTGCCTTCCCGGAAAAATAATATTTCTTATGCATAAAATCTACGGATATAAGAAGAATTTCTGCAAAATCCTCGACAAATTTATATCAACATCGCTGTATTGCAATATTCAAATTTCACGATTAAAAGGATTTCCAGTTCGAAAATCTAATGTACACAAAACTCGTGTTATACGAATTATTATTACTACTGCGATACGTAGAAGAGGTTTTCACGATTGATTGATTTCAATGTTAATTCGTTCCTAGTAAATATTTTATTTAAAATTTAATCAGCATAAAGTATTGACAAAATTCAAATTCAGAAATTATAGTCGTTTACAAAAACACAGTAGGTAAAATTCTTTAAGAAAAATATGCATTTGTACGTTTAGAAGTTATTGCCTGTCTGGCAGTACGTTTTGAGTTACTGGACGGAGTCTGACGATAAATATAAATTACTTCAGTGAGAATTTTAATAAAATATGCTGTATACATTATACCTATTATTATTATATTTATTTTATTATTATTATTATAGTGAACTTAATATTGCTTTACTCGCTGTACTCTGAGCCATTAAAAATTTAAATAAATAAATGACCATTTAGTGTTTAAATCATTATTTCGATGATGAAATTTAATTGTATACACATATTAGAGTAAGGTTTATGATGAGTTTGGTATTATTATTATATATTGTGTATAGTAATGATATTATATTTGAAAAAATATTGCTGAGCAAAAAATTATGTCACGCGTGGAAATTTATGTTGAAAATTACTGAAAGAGGAAACTAGCTATATATTATATTACTAAGTAGTGGAAGTTAAGAGTTTTAAGTTTATTTTCCTGTGCTAGAGAGAAGTAAACGGATCACGGCAAAAAGTGGTGGTAACTGGGAGCAATAGTGGTGCAGGGGCGGTTATGTTTTTGAAAGTTTCACCTCCTGGGGCTGCAACATTTGCGCCTTATGTTATAGTTTTCGGTGAATCGAATATTAACTTTAGACTTTTAGATATTATTATACTACAGCAAAAAGCAAAAGCTGACGTCTGTGCAGGGACAATGTCAATATAAAATATTATATGGCACGGGCGTATAATAATATTTACTGCATATGTTATCGTGAACTGGGAACTTAATGCACTAAAAAACAATGAAATATGCGCTGACATAAAAATAAACATAAATAATACTCGCATTAAAAACATAATTTTTTTTACATTAAAATATAAAAGTACGAATAATATTATACGAACAAACTTTGGACGAGAAAAAAAAATTGTCATAACTAAAAATAAAACGTCTGCTGAAAATGCTCAAAAACAACGCATAACGTGATATCCCGTGGAACTATACCCGAATGCGCATCATTGCAACAATTCCGGATCAACATAATAAATATTATTATTATTATTATTATTATGCATTTCGTTGGTAAGGCCAAAGTAAAATTTACTACGCGCCGGCGTAGGTGAATTGCCTATACAGAACGCCGTCGTACCGCATACCGACGATAGTAATAATATTATTAATATAATTCCTAAATACGTAAGTTAATAATATTAGTATAAATTATTATTGATGTCATGAACCGACCTAGAGATTTAATGCACTATATAAAAGAAACCGTTAAAAACCGCATAAACTCGTGTACTAAAAAAAATAGCAAAATGTTTTCTTCGAAATTTTATATTATATAATATAGCTGGTATTAGGTATTAGGTATATATGTAGTTGTACATAATAACTAAGTCGATTTAATTTGTTTTAAACTGTAACGTTGCAGTACTTATAATAATATGATGTTACCCAATTACACAAAACTCGTTTTAAACGGGTATTGGATCATATTATAATATTGTTAATTATATAAATCCGTTTTTCAGTGTATCTCGGAATGGTTTCGACCCGACTGATGGCGATGGCCCTGGTGGTCGTCTGGTGCTGTTCGATGACCGCCTCGGAAGAATACTGGAAATGGCCCAAGCCGTACTCGTGGATTAGCTCGCCTAAGTCGTACTCCCCGTCGCACCCGGCCGTCTACGGCAAACCGCAACCGCGACCGTACTTATCGTCTGGTCACGACAAACACCGAGACCGGTGTGAGCTGCGAAAAGCGGTGTTCACCCAGGACGCCAAGTCGCCACAGGTAAGTGCGAATCTCCGGTGTTCCAGCCGATATCACGTTCTAGGACTTGAGAGCGGCGTCCAGCGACTTTGACGGTTTTCCGATCGATTATTATCGATAATAGGTACATTTTTATTTCGTCTGTTTTCAGTACATCGTCTACAAAACCAAAATCCCGGATTTGAAAGAATTCACGCTGTGCCACTGGCACAACATCTTCAACTACACGCACGATCAGCCCATATTCTCGTACACACGTAAGTATATACAGCACCGATGCAGCCTATCATGTGTAATGTGTTTTTATACAGTTTTCTGTACATAAAAAATGTAGTACTGTTGTTATGACTCGGTGACCGTTTTTGCAGACGCCACGGCACATGGCATTTTTTCAATATGACATTTAATATTTTTATTTTCACTCCGACTGTTTCCCGAAGTACCGCCGCGACGAAGAGACCTCCAGAACACGACATCATAAAAGACGTATAACATTTTGTCGTCAATAATGCGATATAAATTATAATAACGCGAGTTTATTACGCCGTTTATTAAAATATAACCATGCCGTTAAAAAATTCACCCTCGGCTGCTTCCGGAAAAATAACGGCGGAGTAGTAATTTTTTACGAGACTGCCGATAGGAACTTTCAGGGAATCTGTTCGGCACAATATAAAATTAAAAAAGTGAGCTTCGTATTTTTTGTCGAGCGTTCTATAATTGTTTGACAAACCTAATACACCTAAAATGAATACATTGTATATATAATTTACAAAGGAATATTAACGGGAGTTGAAAAGGTTAATAATAACAATTCTGATAGAGACTTTTGAAACGATTTTTTCCTTTTTTCGTAATAAACTACGCGTTTATAATATATTATAACACAGAAGCCGAACGGAATTTGATTTTGATCTAAGACGAGCAGCCTTTTTTTCAGTAAATTCTGCACACATACCGAATGTGTGCACATTTACCAAAGACACTTAATGTTAGAAAACAACGAAGTTCTTGAAAATATTAAAAAAACAAAAATGATAAAAAATTTTAAAAATAAATAAGTTGTTTTAAACGACTTCAAATTATGTAAAAAAAAAATTCAATAGCGTGAATAGTTTTTCAAATATTGAGTGTCTCAGGTGAAAGGATCAGCCGGTACATGTAAATATAATATGGTTTCCGTGAGAAGGTTATCATGGGTACATGGATAAAACACTATAGTATTGTATCGCCAGATAAATCTAGTCGTTCAAATAACTTCTTTAGATTTTATGCCAAATATCTCGTCCGATCCAAATCTAGTATACACATAAACAACAAATTATTATGTACACAGGCAGCGTGAATTATATGACGACGAATAATACGTCTTATGTGATGTTGGAGCTCATCGTCGGGTCTTCCATCAATAATTGCATATTATTATTGTACAGACGGTATTTTTTTTTCATTCGGTTTGTTTTGTTTACATGTATACACAGATCCCGGTAAACCCCGTGTCATATATTCGTGGATCGAGAACAAGCCCGATAAAACGTACTACTCGTTGGCCATCAACGGACACACCATTTACAGGATCAATTACCCGGAGAAGTTGTTCAAATGGTACCATGTGTGCCAGTCGTGGAACGGTCACACGGGCGAGTGGCAGCTGTGGATCAATTCCGAGAGAGTGGGCAGAGGATTCTACAACTTGGTAAGTAGTGCAGCCCTCATTTGCAACACGTGGGGGAGCTTTCGGTTGCTATACTGCGTACGAGTAACGGCTGTAGAGCGCAATTAAAAAATTATGAAAATAAAAACACAACCGACGCGTATAAATCGTATAATATATGAATAAATATTATTTGTATAGGTTTTAGCGACCCGTTAGAATAAATAATATTACGTGACATTTTCCTCGTCACGACAGCTGATACCGCGAAAATCCTGATATTTTGAACCGTATTTGAACACTATACGTCTATAGAATATTATCGTTTATTATTGCTTGGGCTGATTGTATATTTTTATCTATAAATTTTTCATTTTTTTTTCTTTTTAATATTTGACTACATAATATGAGTTACGGGTTAATCGTATTTTATATTTTGTGATTATAGTTTATCCGCATGATAAATATGTATTTATACTCGTATACAAATTAATAAATATAAATATAATATTTTGCTAACCATTGACGAACCATCGATTTGTCTGGTTATTCAGGTAGAGCGAGTCAGGTGAGACGGAGACACACTAGCCACGTGCGTAACTATACTAATGACCATCATTTGATAATCGCTAGAATTGTTCAATATGATTTTTCCAAATAAGTCAAAACGCGCTTGCCCTTATAACGACTTTACGCACATTATTGTGTACAGAAGTCGGATGTAGGTCGTCATAATTAAGATCCGACGTTGCGAGATAGGAATTTAATCCACGATGGATACGACGGTTATCCCCACGCAAAGTATGAAAGGCAAAACGTATAATATTGACCGATCAACCGGATGTGATTGCCGTCTCCGTTTATAGACGTCATTGTAATTTATTGTTTTCGCATCGAATCGTTTTCGCGGCCGTTGTTCTCCTATCTGATCCGGCTGACTCAGTTTTGATAAAATAAAAAACGATTCCGAAGGTCTAATGGATATTTCTTTAGGTTCATCGTATAGCCAATATAGATTTTCTTTTTCAATAAAACTTATAGTAGATTTTAATTAATTATAATAACCTTACAATAGCTAACTCTTAAAATGGGTTTTAAATTATTTTTTCTTTATATGCATAAAAACCTCTTGATAAAATAAATTTAATACCAGAAATGAGATAGAAAAAAAACTGTATATAATTTTATTGTTTGATCGTTTTTATGATTATAATATCACGGTTCGTGTTTTATCAGAAATTAAAATGGTTTAAGGAGTAGCTGGTAGGTGGATAAACAATTGAAAGCAAAGGAAAAAACTGTAAAATGATTGTATATATGGTTGAAATGTTGCTAATAATGTATTATAAAAGCTTAAGAACAAAGCCATGATTTGCACATAGTACTTTTTATACAAATACAACAATACGACCTTTACACAATTGTTAGTGTACGTATCAGCTGTTATAGTAATAATAACTTATTTCAAGTTAATGTGTTATCGAATTATGCTGAAATAAAATAAGAATTAGAACTTTTACTCGATGTATACTCGACATTATCGAATCAGACTTGAATAAAAAAACGACTTTTAAAGTTTGAGCACAATATTATTTTCTCCGAGAGTTCCAGAATTATGATCGGGAAATGAGTGCAAATACATATATATCACATATCGCTATTCACTGCTAGTGAACCATTTATGTACCTACATAGTATAATCTGCTCGTACCTTTTTTTGCTGTCCACGATACGACATCATAAGGAATCGCAATAATATATTCTTCATACGTAAAAGATTGTTTAAATAAAGAAATATAATCGAACTTAGAAACAAAAAAAAAACCGGTATAGTAGGTGTAGAGTGAACTTCGTCATTGAATAGATCTCACTGTAACGGAAGCGTCAAATTTGAAATCGATGATAAATAATCGTATATACAATGGAAAATTATTCTAAACGAAGGTGGTCTAACTTTTTTGGTAATCTTGGTTGCCAAAACAATTATTTTAATTAAAAATTTTCGTAATTTCTTTCTTTTAAATATCTTAAAAAATACTTAGAAACTACTACTTTTGGCCCACCAACAGCTATCATTTTCCACCAGAAATCAGAAATCTCTCTCAATGATTAGTGCATTTTTTTTTAATTAGAAAAACGTGTCTTCAGACACCAAAAAAAACATAATTGTAGAATCGATACATTTATCGCTCCGCTCGGTATCTAAAAATAGAAGCGATCGTGGCGATTAGTTAAAGTTTTTTCGACGAAAGCTCTGCAACCGGTTAATTGGGATTTAGTTTACAACTCTTGAAAACGATTTAAATCACGAAGTTTAATCAACACGCGTATTATACAACAGTTTAACATTTATCGATCGGCTTGGCGATGGGGGAAAAAAAAAGCCCATCACCCAGAAAATAACTTCAAGTCATCAGTCCACGAATCTATAGACAATTTAATATCATGAGATCGAGTTATACGATTACAGAAGTACGAAAACCAGAACGCGAACGAGGACGAAAGTTCGCGGTTTGTACTAACGGACGACAGTAAGTTGTTTCCGAGGCATTAAAGTCTTCAAACTGCGGTCCGGTTTTCTGCCATGCGTGCGTTTCCGGTCGGGTCGAGTCGTGTCGGTTCGGCGGGTCGATCATCGCACGAAAATATATTACATATTATTATTATTATCATTAGGTACTATTATCTTTGTACGAAGACGGATTACGGATCTCTGTACGTCGACGCTCATTTTATATACAAAGATTTTGTTTCCAAAAGCTGAACACAATAGTATTCCCTCGGTGGCAGGTTTTCGTTGATATAAAATCACTCTTGTTTACAATAATGCTGCTCAAACCGATAAATCGTTTGCTGTTACGTCTGTCAATAACCTACAGGACGGGCCATACATAATAATATAGATTAAACCGGATGTTGAGGGGTGGTTCATTTCGACATTCGACGTTACGGTTTAAAAAAAAAATAAATAGTGGTCCGCAATTCGCAAACTATATTACTATATATAGGAAAAATTGTAGTTTTCGAACCACCGTTACTTTAAAATCATATAACGGTTGCCGGTAGTGCCTGCGAGACGAACCGGACGGTTCATATTTATTTTTACATTATTAGTTATTTTAACGTCAACCCATAATAGGTATAGTGCTGTATGTACACTGTATAGGTTAGTAAATATTGGTGTATTCGGTGCATTTCGAGAGAAGAACATTTTTCTGGAAATACGCTCGCGTATCAATAAGACGAGACGTATTGAACCGATGTACTTACAGTTTTTTACTTACACTAGCATCGAGTGTTTACAGTATACATATACGGATAAGGACTGCTGCGAAGAGGTATTATAAGGGATATTCCAAGACTTTACTCCCACATTCGGTAAAAAGTTTACCCGACATGACTTGCGTCTTACTAAAAAAAATCATTCTGCGTATATTGATATTTGTTTGCATTCGCTTCACCGGTTAAACACGCGACCAGAACCTCGTAATACACCGCCTTACACGCACATAATATCATATTATTAAAAACGACGGTAACGACTTTTGAAAAACTGCGATTTTTTTGACCTCGTCATATTTTTTTTGTCGTCGTCGTTGGCCTGCAGTGTCGGGAAGTGTGACTTTTCACCACGGTTTCCTTTTTTCTTCATCTATTTATCATCTTGTTTCCTTCTTTTTGTGTATAGTATAATATATAATATTTAATATTATATGATTTTGCGACCGAAAGCACAATAAACACTATCCGTGTTCACGCCGAAAACCGTAAAAGTGACAAAATCATAATAATAATAATTATATTACTATTACAGGGTGATAAAATATGATGTCATTATTAATGATGATAAGACATCAGCGTGAATGTAATAAAAACTGATTATTTTTCGCAGATGTCATGACCCAGACGGGCGCGTTAAATATATTTTATTACATTGACACGAGACGTAATATTATAATATCAATTATTCAACTATAGAGTGCTAAAAATTATTATTTTAATTATGCTCATTTTAATTTTTCTTTTCGGTGAAATAATACTTAAAAAGAAATATACGCGTAACAATAATAATGAACTCGTAACGCGTTGAAAGCAGTTGCCTTAATCCAGTTATACCTTAATGACTTGTATAAATTCCCGTTGACATAAATGAATTCGTTAGTCGTGTGATTCAAACTTACACTAAAAAAACCCGTACGCGGTCTTAAAAGTAAAATTAAAAACCTTTTTTTTTACACGGTCGTTTGGATGAATGAATACATGACAGATGAAAAATAATAACGTTCATTTTATTTCAGTAAAACACTACAAAAGCTATGATATTAATATAGATCGCAGTCGCCGGTGTTGAACTCTTAGCAATATTATAAAATAGAATCATCACAGTATATTATATAAGAATATAAAAAAAAACTATTTTCATAAGACTTTACAATCACCGACTACCTACTACATGTCTGTCATATTATATCACTGACCGTTGGTTATCACTCCAACACTTTGATAGAATAACATTTTTGATCCATTATTCTCCGGCGTACAATGGTAGTCTGACCTAACTATTCGAGGTCAAACGGATAAATAATATATAGTATTTTTGGGGCGATGAGAGCGTCAGTTTCATATTTTATTAATATATTATATTAATGTTCTTGAAATAAATTGTTCGTTCACATATTATTATAACATAATATTATCCTGTTGGTACTTCCGATTTCCGGTTTAGAATAAATTATTAGTTTACCGATGTAAAATCATTTTATATTTTTCATGCCAGACCGTTTGTTTTAAGTAAACAAAATACCAAAAATAACTAAATATTATAGGAAAATTCAAAAACGAAAAATAATCTCTGCACGTGTGTAAAAACCTCATAATATTATATATAGGTACCTACTTAGAGGTAGTACGCGTCCGTCGATTGAAATCGCGATATTATATTTTATCGATGCATATAGTTATGTACATGACAAGTATAGGGACTACTCATCTCGGGTTTAGCATGTTTTATTATTATTGGGGTTATCGAGTGTGTATAATACCTAACGTAATATTATGGTCACATGCAGTAGAGACGGTATTGATATAAGCTTAAACGCCGGAAATTTCTTTAAACATCCGCACCGTTGTGCGGAAATTGGACGCGGTGTAGCCCAAATCAGCTTTGCTTTGACGGTGTGGAGGGGGGGGGGGTGTTTATGATTTCCTATGATATTATTATTATTGTTGTTGTTGTTGTTCGGTGTACGTTGTACGCAAGACTCAAGAATTGAAAAACGTGTATGAAACAACAGAATAAAAAAGTAATTGATGCCATCATATTCTGAAAACGACACACGTGCTATATCCGGGGTGATCCATTTAACGCGTGAGACTCTCTTTATTTCAGAAAACATTAACGTTTTTGATAATATTTCTTTTACACCATTTTAAGTCGTTACTGAACAACATTTTTGAAAAAAGTCATATTTTTACTATTTTTAATCGTTTATCATTTTTTTTTTTTTTTTGGGGGGGGGAAGGGGGTATTTTACTTCTTTGAATGATAATACTTAAATTTTTAGTTTATTGTTCTAAATCAGTATATTATTTGGAATATTTTGAACTAAAAAATCAAATTTTGGACAAATAGTTTATTAGTTATAACTGATTACCATTTAAAGTTTCAATGGGCGGATAAGTGAACCAACAGTTTGCGGGGTTATTCATTCAAAATTAAATTTTTGTATAAATCGAAGTATTCCGAAAATTATTTTTATTTTCAATAAAGAATTTAAATTGTACGTTGTCAATAAAAAAATTCAAAACTTTAAAAATGATTACGAGATAAAAAATGGAAGAAATATATTTGTTTTAGAAAATATAGTTTTTCACGGTCTTAAAATCATGTGAAAAAACATATTTTTTAAAACGTTAAAAGTTTTTGAAATAATGAATGTCTTACGTTAAATGGATCACCCGGTTAGTATTATTGAATAGGTGTGAATGTTCCGGAACCGATAGAACGAAAAGTTTAAGAAATCGTAGAATCCTCCACGTTGCAATAATATAAGAATCAATGTCTGATTCGTTTTCCGACGTGATTTATCTTCGAATACACGGCGAACGATACAGACATTAAATAGATTCCGAGCTGGGAATTAGATTGTATAGAGTGGCGGGATAATCGTCAGGGTTAACGACTTATATTATGTGAGCTTTTTTTTTTCGTTTATCGATTTTGGAAAGTTCTGTTTTCGGATTACTCTGTTGCAACAGCAGCAGTGTGGGTGGATGGGTGGTGTCCCCTCGCGTGATCGATTGCGCGCGATCGGAATTTGACGTTGTAACATAATTTTCTTGTTTCTATTCGCAGATGGCCGGCAAGAAGATCAAGGGTGGCGGCGTGGCCATCAGCGGACGGGAGTACGTGGAACAGGCGTTGGCCGTTCACTACCCGGCGTTCTCGGGAGAACTGACTCTGGTGTCGCTGTACAAGGCGGCGCTGACCGCGGGCAAGGCGTACAACGACCACAAGCACCATCACGTGCACAACTTCCATCACGGTTACGACGAGTCGGTGGACGAGGCCGACACCGAGGCGCCGCCGACGCTGCCCCCCGGCCCGGAGGCCACGCGGCCGCCGCATTTGGCGCACGGCGGTGCGTTCGCCAACGGTCAGCGCGTGCCCGGAGTGGTGTTGCCGAATGCCGCGACCCCGGCGCCGCAGCAACCGCAGGCGATGCCGCTGCACCTCCCGCAACTGCCACCGTCCCCGCAACTGCCGCTGTTCGACGGCGGCCTGTACGACTTCTACGACGCGCCGCACGCCGACGAGACGTTCCGCGTCAACCTGTTGACAAGCGCTCGGACGACAACCGCCGCAGCGGCAGCAGCAGCGGCAGCAGCAGCAGCAGCCTGATCCGTTACAAGCGAAGTTGGATTCCCCTGTTCCGGCAGCCGATGTCCGACGTCACTCCCGTCACTCACGCCGACGCCACCCCAGCCGCCGCTCGGAACGCCCGGTCCAACGGCGGTGACCCGCACGACCAGAAGCACGAACCGGCCGAGTGGGAGGTGATCAAAGTGGCCGGCGTGTGCGCGGCCTGCGTGCCCGACCCGTTCGGCGCCGCTTCCGTCCTGTCCTGGCACGAGACCCGCAAACAGTTCTACAACGGCGCCCTGTACCTGCCCGCCCTGCCCAAGTGCTACCTGTTCTGAGTGGCCGCCACCGATTCGCCCCAACCCCTCCCCCCCCCGCCTCCACAAAATCTTCCGGACCCGCCTGCACCCGCCGCCGACGCGATATCGCCATACACTTTATTCTAGCACGGCGGCGGCGGGTGGGCGCGTCACTGTACATACTTATACATATAATATTATTATTATTATTGTTATTATCGATAGGTGTAGAACTTATAATAATATTATTAATTAGTTTTAATACATTAGTAGCCCAATGTGCATAATTTTTTTCAGACGCCGGGTGTGACACTGCATTTTAAGCGATATGAATTCGCAAATTTTACCAAAAACTAAAATTCCGAGACATTTTTGGACGGTTTCATTGCGAAAAAAAATTGAAAACCGTTCCGCGAGCGAAATCCAGTGTACCTATACCGCGGTATGCAAACGGTCAGTCCGTCTGTAGTGTTATTTATTTATAAACCGTATTCTACTGCAGTATTGTAGCACAGTCGTACTATTATAGAACAGTGATAAACAACAAAAAAATTGTATAAAATCGTTTTCAGTCTGCGTCCGCAAGTGCGCTATGACAACGCCGCATAATCACCACTTATCGCATTGCACCCTAATCGCCGGCCGTTTATTACATGGTCGGTGGTCGTTTGGCTTGGACTTGAAACAATCTGCAGTGGATCGCGAAGATTGTCACTGCCCCCTACCAATTCCTGACCGATAATAATTATTGTTGTTGAAAAAAATTGTTCCACCGCGATAATGACATCGTCGTGGTGCTCGTACACAGCTTGTTCGGGTTTCGATCGAATGGGTGGATCAAAGGATCCGATGATAAATTCCGAAATTTTATCATTGCCGTCTACGACAAATCATAGTGACAAAGAAAATGGCTTATGGTTATTTTTTAATAATATTTTAAAACGTACACTATTTTTTTTTTCATGAAATCAGCATACGTCATAATACTTGTAATTCGTTATTTCTACACGACACTTCATCACAAGTAGAACAAAAAATCACAAACATTAAAAAATAATATGGTCTTTAAATATATTACAAAAAAAAATCCATAAATCGGAAGGAAAAATTGGGGTACCATGTTTGATGAATCACTCTGTATATATATATACACTATACAGGTTCGTAGGTTGAACTTATTGATATTTTAGGTTCTGCGCGTGTACCTTTTTTATTTACACAATGACGTGCCATGCACCATAAAAGCCGGTCTATAGTCAATCAAAGGCTTTGATCGAACTTTAGGGTTCGCTCTATTCATCCATATCAATTGAACGCGAAGGCCATATAAATAATTATATCCGATAAATCTCCAAACCTATTTGGTGCTACATATATATTACAATCGATCGGATTCGAGAACACAGGACTGCTGCAGATCTATTTTAATTGTGAAATACTTTAATGAACTTAAATTCCATTTTGATTACAACAATCGTCCCACAATCTAACAACATAATTAATAAGCCGTAAAAATTTTTCCGAACAAAACTGTACAATGACGTGGTACAATAATTATATATATTTTCGCTGTACATAATATTATTATATCATCATAATATGTTTAGTATGAATTATTTATGTTGAGCGGTTTTGTAAAATTTTTATTATTTATGTAAGCAATAAATTAAGATTACATTTTTTTGCTTAGTGTTAGTTGAAAATAATTGTATAACTGTGATATTGTTACCGTGTATATAATTATATATTAAATTAAATAATATATTTCATGTATAAATATTATGCCAATAATTTATGTTTTTATTTCAAAAATCTACTATCTATTAACAGGAACAGATATAATAATTTAAAAAAAACTAAAACAGTCAAATTATATTTGAAACAACATCATATAATAAAACTATTTTTAATCAGGAAACATATATACTTATATAGTTGCTGTGGCTGTAGAATACTATCTATAAAGTCTTAACTAATTTATAATAGAGTACCTATATGATAATGATATGGATTTATAATTACATATTTAGTGCTCGATAAAAAACATGTATCATATTATAGGAATATAATATTAAATGTTATGTTGTAAATAATATATGTAGGAAGTGACTATTTGGTTTCTATATGTATAAAGAAAGTTTTTGAAACGTTAATCAGAGTTTCAATATTAAAATTAAAATTAAAATTTACTCAATTATTTTGAAGTTGATATTTTATTCTACCCATCCGTTGGTAGTATCCCAGGTGCCCCGAGAAGACGATTATACAAAATGGTGCTGTGACACAAGCGACTTAAATCATCGCTAAACGCCACCGAGTTAGTTGGTTTATCCTGACTATGGGTAGTTTAAGTAATCAATCACTTGCGGTTATTGAAAATAATAGTTTATAGATTGTGTACGCCGACGTATGTATAATAATAAAAAAATATTGAATATTCTATGACATAGAACTAAGACACTTAAATACATTTTCTATCCCCGAGTATCCATAGGTAGTATAAATACTAATGGAATACAATAATTACAAACAGCCAATCATTTTTTGTATATGTAACTAATAAAAATATGTACAAATTATAAATGTATGATTTTTTTTTTATAATAATTTATTGTTATGCTATCAATATGTATGTATTTTTAGAAAGTACATTTTACATTTAAAATAATAATTATGAAGTGGGCAAAAGAAAAATATCAATACTAATTCTGTACTATAACAATATTAATCGTATGAATCATATTACTCTTCACATTTTAGAGCCAAGTATGAAACATAAATATTTGTAAAGGAGTACTTATAATAATTTTAATATCGGAGATGAACTAATTTAGTTATAATTAGACTTAAATTCTATATCGAAATGCGCACGCGAATCAATTATATCACCGATTCATTATATTTATTGTTTATTAACTTAAACAAGTTGAATTCGTAGAATCTCCTATTTTTTGGTATAAATGTTTCTTATATCAACGTGGTGCATTGTTAAAATGTGCAGAATTATACAATAAAATACTTTATAGGAAGGAATAATAGCATGCATGACTTAACGTAACGCACAATAGTTTCACTAAAGACTAAAGTTTGTTTATACATTCTTTGCGATATATACCTATATATACTTATAAAAGGTATCGGCTTAATATAATATGCATTTCATCGAGATGCGTATACAGTAGGTAGCTACTACTCGTTTTCTCCCTCTGTGAATGCGACACGAGGAGAGGAAACGGAAATGGATTTAAACGAATTCCCGAGTTAAGAGAAAATAAACAAATCGCGTATATAAGCGACTTGATAAATAAATTCGTTTCAAAACCGCAGCATACAAAATGGGTAAAAAAATTGAATACAATACAGCCCGTATAATACCGGCCAAGCGGTTATTGCATCGTTTTACCGAAATCCACTAGATTCGTCTGGGTCGCACGAAAATCGAGAAGATTACCTACGATAATACTAGGTATAATAATATGATATATATATTGGACTGCGACTTACCTTGGTCTTGTGTATGTGTTGATGTTGGTATTCCGAATCGAATTCCGGCTCGCTAAAGTACGATTGATCTTGGTCCCAAGTAGGTGCAGCTATCGTGAGGCCCTGGGGTAGCGGGCCACCCTCGGCTGACTCGAAAAGTCGCAGCACCGACCGATCACGGATGTCGTTGAGGTGTGACCTGCGAAGCGAAACCGTATAAAGGTTAAAGTACACACGCAAACGATGAGTAAACACACTAAGCCACCCTAATATAATTGGGAAAAACCTGGTCAGGGTGGGCGGGGGTGTACATTCTGCGGACACGTTTCCTTTGCGGCATGTTTGCGAACAAATCACCACAACCAAAACGGTTTTTGGAATTTGTTCAAAGGATAAATCAACCGTCGACCACCGCCGCCACCTCCACCCCGCGATTATCCTTTTCCCCAGGGAAAGTTTAAAAGGATCGCGTCGCTCACGACATGGGTCGCGAAATAAAAGGATGCAATGCCACGCGTCGATTCGCAGTCTTATGAGATTTATAAAATTTCTGCCACGCCGCTAACCATTCCGTATAATATAGGGTATCCCATAAAATGCGCTGCCGCCATTTTTTAAATATTTTGTTGGCAGCCCTGTTCTTATCATTTTTTATCAACAACTACCACGAACTAAGATATACCTTATATCTTAGTTCGTGACAACCTTAGATCATATACAATGGATGGAGCTACTTTAATCATTTGCTGTGTCCAACATAACCAATTATTAAAGTAGTTCCATCCACTGTATATGATCTAAGGTGACAACCAAGGTTTATAGATAATATATATATATAGATATTATCTATAAACCATGTGTGAAATCTACTAATTAAATCGGAATAATAGCAGATACTATAAATGATAAGTACAGGGCTGCCAACAACATTTTGAGAAATATGGTGGCAGATTTAAAATTTGCGCACTTTATGGGACATCCTATACAATAAGTATAACATATAAAGATGCGCGCGCGTAATACTACGTGACGGGACAGCTGCAATTACCACCACACCAAACCGTATCCGATCCTAACCGACACCGAATTTCAATGGCAACAGCGTCCGCGGGCGAGAGGGATGACTACGACATAGGGTGGGATAGTAAGTTTAATATTATTTCGCTCGCCAAACATCCGTGAACTAGTCGACTCTGACCTACTGCAGAAGCCGAGTTCGTTAAAGATGTACCGCGTCGTCATATGCATTCTACATGATAATATCATCATAATATTATACGGCTAACGCATATGTCGTCGACCCAGGGCATAAAATTGTATTAATGCGCCGACGTCGCGAAATTAATTAATTAATAATTAAGTTTAATCCTCGGGCGATCTAACGCCTCCCGCAGCGAGACAGCACTACACGTACGCGCGTAATACTGTTTCATCCGGTGGAGGTGTTTTATGGGGGCCTCGTTAAATTATATAAAACATACGCTATGGCTATAACGCACATATTATGTTGTACGCAGACATTTATCGTTTGATGAAATATTAATTCAAAAATAGTCCCTTTTTTTCTATTGAACGCGCGTGCTGTTGTAGTATACTATATAATATAGTATACAGTATACTGTTTATTATACATTGAGTAAGGGATACATAATATTAAATTATATTAATTATACTTAAACGGATATAATTTATATTAATACATCGATACTATAGTTATGCCAGTAGGTATCATGTAATGGATAACACCAATTTTATTAATTACAAACTTCCCGCGTTATCAATGTACACCTATCTGCTATTTATTTAAAAAAAATTTCTTTTAAGAACATATAAAAGGCAAAATATAAGGAACTTCATTAATGTTATTATTATAATTATAATTATTTTTGTTTTTGTTACTCGTTCATGTTAACCCAAATAAATCCAAAACGATTAAAAACTTTACTATATTATATAATGAAATATTTTAACATATTAACATAATGAGATTGTTTTTAAAACGTTTTTTTTTTTTCATTTATTTCGAGAGTTAAGTGGAAGTACTGAATTATTTAGTAACCCGGGAATAAAAAATGGAAAACGCAAATTAATAAATATGTCAGAATATTATGAAACCGAACCTTAAAAGCCAATAAAAAAAATAAATATAATTTCAATTATTATTAAAATTTCATCGTGTTATGGAAAGTATGATAAATGGTCGGTATTTTACTATCCGTCTTAAAAACAAAAGAAAATTGAATGTTTTATCAAATTACAAATCGTCAAAATCAGAAATAATAACAAAGTTCATCCCGAAAACGGACGCGACTTTTTTGTAAATAATATATTATATTATATACTTGTATGCACGTAAATTATTAAATTATGACAAAACATTAAGACATTACTCGTTTTTGTATATTATACTAGAAAAGTCACATGCCACGCGCATTTTAAATTTTAAGTGCACGTCGTATGCATTTTCGTACTTTCCACGGAACGTATTGTGTCGCAGTGCATCATAAATATAACTGGGTCTGCTTAGAATATTATATCATATCCCTTTTTAAACATTTACGGTTTATTATTATTTTTTTTTTATTCGAAATTACGTGGACTATCTGTAGTCATTATTCATACTTATGGTATGCGCTTTTACATAAAAAATCGCTGTTGTTGGACGATTTCACGTCCGGGTATTTTTAGTGCGTAGGTGCACGTCCTATACTATACCTACCCACTATTATATCGCCTGCTATTGAATTCTAGGGTCTTTTTAATACTACATTGTTGTTAAACATTTAAAACGTCTACCAGTGCGGGTCTATCAACCGCGAAATTACGTGCCGAGTATTTTTATGTGTAACGTCCGTATCAGGCGAATCGATCACCTAGAAAACACATACACGCATTTTTTTCACTCGATTGGGTATATTTCACACGGAAAGTGTAAATGAATATCCACGCGAGGTTCGGTATAACGCGCCACAAATAACAACTGACAAATCAACAAGAGTATATAAGTTGTCTAATTAAAAATATTAAATTCAAAAGACACTGTTTTCCCGTTTTAGGTTTCATGGGTACGTTTAGAAAATCTCACATCCCCGTTGTTTCCATCCATTAGTTACCAGTAAAAATTGTTTATATTCATTTTTCCATATTTTCAATATATTAGGATTCATAATTCAAGACAAAAACTACAAAATATACATTAAACTATATATAGTCTTATTTGTTTAATACTACAGTTGAATAAATAAATAATATTAAACGGTTCTATTCAAAGCAAATTCAAGCAAGAGTCAGTAATGAAAAATATATCAAACTATGAATATTTAATATAGATATTTTTATACTAGCCGATATTAAAAACAAAAATAAATAACGAAATATGAATATTATCGTTTATTGCGTCGTAATAAAATACGTTTTTACGAATATTAAGCATGCGTGGGGTAAGATTTCCCAACTTTAACACTTTGAGTGACATGTGTATAAATTTCAATACACAACTTATATGTTTATTTGTGCCTTGTGTATTGATAATGGTACACACAAAAAAATTTCCCGGTCAGAATGGTCAGTTTTGTCATGTTTGTTTCGGTAAAGTGTTAATAATATAATATAGCTAATAATGAATTAACTTCCACATCAAACGTATAACTGAAACGTCAATGAATATCGTATGTGTAATGTACATATTATAATATTATGATAGTGCGTATTATTTGGTCATTTGATTAATTCGTGAAATATCATAGTTTAACATAATATCGTTTCAGTGGGTAATCTGTATTCAAGATGGAAAATAATTTATAGGTAAATTCCTATGTGGGTGCTTGACCGCATCATTGTTGGAAGACGCTCTTATATATATTGTGCCTGTTCTACTATATATTATATCTGTTGTTGTATTAAATGTTAAAATGTATGTATAAACGTGGATATACTCCGTATTGTATAATAATAATATTATACGCTCAGAAATGATTATTTAGCAGAAATATCTGGTGGAACGAACCGTTTCGTCGTAGCGATAATTTGCAGTGTTTATCAGTCGAAAAGCGTTAAGAAAATGTAATTAAAAAGCGATGCGACAACCGTTTTGGTATTTTACAGTTTATTTACGAAATTTCCGACACTATTTGCCACGTTTATGTGCAATCGTCATACCTACGCATAAGGCCGTATATCATTTGCGAATTATCTGTTTACATGCGCAGCGCCAAATTGTTGTACATCATATAATAAGCGCATCGATATACTGATAAAAGGGTAGAAAAATAATAATAGTCGGTTGAAAATTCAATGATTGTCATAATATTCACATGTATAACAATGGGTAGATACAAACAATTAAAAATAAATTGGATTATTAATTCAACTGAATTGTAGTCACAATTATATAAATGAACATTTATGATATATATTATATAGTCATGTACAGATAAAGAATAATTTAAGATTTTTAAGTTAAAAAATAATTAAGATACATACAAAAGGGTCACTGTAATGGATGGTGTTAAATTTGAATTCAATGATATAATATCATTGTATAAGAAAAACGATTCTGAGCGAAAACGATCAGTCAGCCTATGATATTACCAAGTATATTTGATGATATTATTGTGAATAAAGTAATTTATATATAACCTATTTACGTGAAACCTTGTTTTCAATTTTCAATCCTTAGCTTTAGAAGTTGAACGTTTTATACATTTTTAACTACAAAATAATTATTAAGTAATAAATTTGATAAATGTTGTCAAAATTTAAACTTTAAATGCTTATAAAAAAAATTGTGCCTATGTATTTTTAATATTTTTCAACTGCTATTAGAACGATATATCAGGAGCCTTATATTAAATTTTCACGCTTTTTTACCAAACAAATAAAATTTTATTGATATTTATAGAAAAAAAAACTATAAAAATTGAAAACTGACAATGTCCGTAAACAGCTCAAAATAAGTCAAAATATTTGGAAAATGTTATGATGTATAGAAAATGCTAATATAAACATTCAGTCAAAATGTCATGTACCTTCATGTCATTTGTTTTAGTATTGTACCAAAAACCATAATCGATAAACTTCCCGTTTTTCCTAAATTTTTCTTTTGTTTTTCACATCGCTTTTGAAAACTACTGGGAAATGTTTACCTTTCATCCCCCAAAGTACTAACTAGATTCACTTTCCTATCAAGAAAGGTACTGTTGAAGAAAATCCAAGCACTTTTACCGTCCTAAAACATGATGACAGACAAAAAAAAAATTTTTAAAAAAACACACACATCATTGTAAAATCAATACATTCACCGCTTCGCTCAGAATCTAAAACAAATTCTATACAGTATACATATTATAGTTTGAGAAAAAATTAATTAAAAATAAATTGTCTTAGTGTCAATTAGGCACATTGTGTCACTGTAGACTATAATAGTCATAGTTACAATATAAATAGGTATACATGATATACTTAGTTTGAGTACAAATTAATTAAAAATAAATTGTACAAAAATAAATAAATACATATAAGTAACCTATTTTTCAGTTCTACATTGTTAAAAAATGTTGATGCAAAAATGATGTATGAGTGTATGACGTAAAGTAAACGGCTGAGGCAAAAACGATGCATAACCCAAAAGTCTAACGATTCGCAACTGTCTTACAATAAAGGTCAAAATTAACAACAGAGCTGCACAAACGACAACCAACGATGCATAATATCATTAAATCGATTTCGTTTTTCTTTTGTTTTAGATGTACCGCCGCCAAAGGCCGTTATTGTAGGTCAATTCGCCCATACTTATGTCGGAATAATTCGTTTATGCAAAATATTATATTGTCTAACCTTACTGACCTAATCTACCATGGTATACACGTCGATCAAATCCAGATCGTCGATCAATATCGTTTTTCAACAACGATCGAAAAATTCGTTTATATATTTTGTATAGGACTATCACCGTATTGGCACTTCGTCCACCACACGTATGGTGCTTAACGTAACTTAATTATACAGACCAATTACACCAGCTGAGTGTCACATTTTCGATTATCGTAAATCAGCAACATGCATAATGACTTGTAATTTATACAATCGAACCGATCGGCTGTGAGTTGTAGCATAAATGACAAACTTCCCAATTAGTATTGCGGAGACCGCGAGAAACGAGTTGTTTACATTCGTTCGCCAAATTTGGCCAAAATCGATTAGGTCAACATAATATTCAACCGATGAACTACGCAGTTTCGAAAAACAGCAGCTACAACAACAACAAAACCACCGATATGCATATGTATAATATCTGTACCACAGAAGTCGAGTAACGAAAGTCACAAAAAGCAAATTTTACAGAAGAGACAAAATAAAAATATTTGTTGCAATGGACTTAAAATTGTATACTTCAAAAATATTATTTTGAATTACTTTTCTTATATAAACGCTGAACATACGTTTCTATACTCCTATCATAGTTTAGGACTTAAGTTAGTATACTTCTTGCTATCTATTCATATTGTAAATAGGACTTACGTTTAATACCTTTAAACAAAATAACCAAATTCATATTCTGATTATTTAACTAACTCAAAATTTAAAAAAATAGACTTGCATTAGTTGACTTCTGTGGTACAGATATTGATATTGATGGCATCACAAGATAGAATGTAAAATTTGTATACCACGCAACTAATGAAAAACAGTAGGTACTTATCGAACTTTATAGGTGTAAACTACAAGACAATTTGAAATTTCCAAATACCAATATTACACATAAGTATAATACATTTGGACTAGGAATTATACGCATTGGTGTGTTTTTTTTTTTTTTGTTGTCTCATCTAAATCTGATAATGAGACAAGACCATTGATTTAATGCATAAGTTATAAGTTATAAGTGTAGGAGTTTAATCAATAACAAGACTACTAAAAACAATATTGAAATATATAGTGTCAGCACGGACATTTTTTTTTTACTTTTTTGAATTAAAATTAAATAACAAAATCGATTTTTTTAAAAACTGATGTTGCATACTGTTAAAACTTTTCCTACGCTATTGTTAATTTTTTTCAATCGTTATTAAGAAAAGTAATTTTTTACCAGTATTGAAATTGAAGATCAGACCAATTTTTCTAAAAGGTAATAGGATAAAATTGATGAGTTGTTAAAACAGTATTTTCTCCCCGATTTTTGATATTTTACTCTCGACAAAAAGCAATAATATTTTTCAAAATAATCTTAGTATATACGGTAGTAAAATTGTTATATAATAATTTTGTATTTTGTATAGATAGGTGGGTACATAATTTACGTTCTTGCGAAAATGAATGCTATTCGTTTCATCGAATAATGTAAGCGAACATTAACATTCAACCCTAATAAATCTTTTTTATGGGGAATTGTAAATTTTGAATCTGAAAATAAAAAATTATCTTTTGAATTTATCATTGTCTATTGATAAACCATATTTAGTGTAGCGTACAAAAACAATAATATATTTCTAGCAAAAAACAAACAATAAGACACACACACGTAAATTTTTTTTAAATTATGTTTGCATTATTCATTTTCACTTCCCCACTTTATCCTTATATATAGAAAAAAGGAGCAATCACCATGAGTACTTTGATAAACTATCCGCTAAGAATTTTTTGTGTTGGTCTCGACATGCATTTTAACGTTTATATTATAATGCGTTCCATTGTTTTTTTTTTTTTTAAAATAGAAAAAAAAGGTCACTAACGCATATTATACAATGAAACTACACACACAACGAACTATTTTATAAAATAATATTATTTGGCGGAACCTCTAAATATCATATACTCTCGGGCGTTGAAATTTTTTCCGCTATTTAGAGGTTTCAGTTTGTATAAAAAAAATTTGTAGTTTTTCCCAATAATCGTCCACTATTTAGAGGTGTTGCGGGTTTGAGGTGACCCTCGTATTAATTTTTAACACGTTCATTACGATATCTACGTTTGATCTTATATTTAGAACTGTTTTCTTTCGTTATGCATTAGTTCAAATTCAGATTCTTAAAATTATTTAATAAATTAAATTTTTTTGGTTTTTAGTATACTTGGTCTTAAAATTATATTTACTTAAAACATTTCGATTTTTTGTACCATATTAAGGAGTATCCACTATATCATACGTAGTAATACCAACTTTTTCTTATAATTTAAAACTAATTTTTTTTTAACTGTAAATTATTAAGCACAATATATATTGTATATATATAATGCAGTGTTTAAAGTTAAAATTATGGTGAGGATGGTTAATCGGGTTAAATGGCTACCTCTACAATATAATGGTTCATAAATCGTACCTGAGATCTTCCAGCTCGTAGAACATGTCTTTCGACGAATCGTGAATATAGATCTTGACGAGTGCTGAGTCCATGTATTCCATGGTGAGTTGTTTTGGAAAAGACCGGACGAACAGCGCCTTGACCGTGTCTATGGAGGTGATTTCATTCGGTAACAGTGCTCTTTTCGTTTCACTACGGTATTGCAAGAATACCAGACCTAAACTCACAAGAAAAAAAATTGAATAAATAAATTGACATCATTGGATTTAAAAAATGAAAAAGTATACAATATGAACAGTTTGTAGACATTTTGAGTTGTTAATTATTAATTATTAATTATGGATGCATGCACACGTCGAGGGATGATGGTTTTATATATTATGTATAAATAACATATAGGTACAATACAGGTTTTTTTTAAATTACAAGGTTTATTTATAAATAAAAAAAAATTTAAATCTACGGTTTCAAAAACAAAACAAAAACAAAGAAAATAATACGAGAAAAAAATAGTTGTTTCTATATTACCGCGCGCTTAGGGGACAAATAGATAAAACAAATTGGATGATAGTGATATGCCAGGAATGAATTATTTTCTAATTTTGATGTGATGTGTTTTCCTGCGCTAGTTATCCACTACAACAATAAGAGAGTTTTTATCTGATAAGGGTATATACAAACAACAACAAAAACCACAAAAATGCCTAAAATAAAAAAATATAAAATCTTTAACGTGAAGTAATAAAACTAAATACAAGTACATCAAAATTGTTTTCTATAAACAAATCATGTAAATTTGTTATTTAATTTTGCTAATTATCTTTTAAAATATTATAAAATTTTACAATGACATTAATTTTTAAATGTTTAGGATGATGCAAATTATGAGTTTATTAAAACGACTTTTACTCTACAGTGTACGTCTTTAAAACCACTTTTATTGTATTTCATTTTAACGTAGGTATTATAGTTTATTTATTTGTTACGGCCTACATGGGGCTTGGTACGTGGAATTAATCATAATTAAGTAACATTTATTTCAAATTTCGATATAAGCCAATCAATGTATATTATTTATACAAGGATATTAATTTTACTACACTCATTATTGATCAATACATTTTTGTGGTTTTGATAAATTGTATAACTAAATTCGAAGCGTTGTTATAAGTTATAATATATTATTTATTAATTCACTAAAAAGTCTAATTCACTTTGTTTTCTAAAAATCTGTGTTTTTAATGGTTTTAAGGTTTCTATAGGTATTTAGTGTATAAAAATTAATTTAAAAAAAGGTTTTGTAAACTTGTAAAATTTTAACAACCTGTACCCAATAAAAAAATATGCAATAAAAACAATTTATCGCATGTCTTCTACATTCACATTCCGCATGATGATGGAACTAACCACTAGTACCTCGTAGATGCTTATATTGTTATTTTTGAATTGTTAGGTGGTCCCTAAACCAGTTTCTTTCAAGTTTCCTAGTTGAGATAATATAACTTGTAAGTCTAAGATGTACTATACCTATATTAATAATTATAACTGGATCTGAATTAAATGATTACACCCTATAACTAATATAAGCTAATCAGATATCAGGGTATAATGATAAAATATAGGTATACCTATACTTTTGAACTTAACATTTCTTTAGATGAGACCCATTGGTTATTCATATATAAAATAATATGCAAGAACATTTATATTAATTGTATGTCTTTATTAACATAATAATTCTAGAATTTAATGTTATAATTTAAAAATGTTAACTTAAACATAAAGATGTATTATAGGGACATGAAAGGTTTTACATATTATTCAAGCGATATCAGAGCAAATTAAAGCGTTAATAAAACGCTTACAGTTCTATTTCCCACGAAATTTTAGACTAGATCCTTTTAATTAGTTAAGGTGAATAATAATGATATGATAGTTGATATTAAATTATAATAATATATTATTATCATACGTTTTAAAATAAACATTTTTACCTCAAATTTATAAGATTAATTTTACATTAAATACAAATACGTTATTTGTCATTGTGTCACAAAAAATAATTTATCTTTAAAATTTATCTGAAGTCATGAGTGCCCACTCGAACTAGGTATGATTATTTCAATGGACTTATATTTATGCAAGTCCTATACACTCGGACCAAAGGAGTCTGAGCAAAATAAAACGTGAAGAATGATTTTCCATACGTAAATATAATTGAACAAGTATTTTATTACTTGTATTATATGATCATGATTCAAAATATCATACATATACATATAATGTAGCTTACTCATTTTTTCAAGTAAAACTTAAAGTTTACTCGTGTTTTACTCTCATGAGTCAAGTATTCACGTCATATGTGTGTTAAACGTCTTTTTAAACTTAAATTAAATGATTTCTAATGTGAAAAGTATGTATATATAATATTTATATTTATAAATTGAAAACAAATTAATATAAGTATGTGTATTGTGTTAGGTATATATGAATGTAAAAAAATAATAAACATATATCATATATAAAATGATAAAAAAAAACACGAAAACGAACTTTCCTGTCGCATGCAATAACTATAAGACGACGGTATAATATAACATAAAGGATAGAAATAAATATAAATTAAAAAAATCGTGTTTTGTGTCTGACATACAAAAGCTAACAGTAAAAAATGTGTGTGTGGTTTCTTAAGTCATTTTTTTTTTTTTTACCAAACATTATGCATAATTAACTATGGCTCACCTAAACTTTGTCGTGGGTGAGTCATCATATTATGGAAAGCCATTTCGTCATTCAACATCGGGTCACCTTTCAAGACATAAATTACCATAGCTCACAGTTTTAAGATTAAAATATATTTCGTAACACTAACATATTATACACAATCTGTACGTAGATATATTATGAAGTAAAAAGGATGAGCGTTGCCCGCGGAGATTCGATTAAACCACTGTACAATTGTCCGCGAAGATAATTATATTGTATTCTGTATTTTTGATAATATATTATACCGATTCGTTTAAGCACTAAGCGATTTATTTTGTTTCAAGAAATTTTATTCTGATGATGAACTATTTCCCTGGGAGTGTTCGATAAGAACTCGAATAAAGCGCATTAAGAAGTTTTTATTAACGGTGCTCAAAGGATAGTGTATAGTCGAAAATCGATGGCGAAAGCTGCTCAATTTCTTAATTAAAAACAACAAAATTAAAATACGTCTTTCTTCAAGTCTTGTCAAACGAAAATAGTATACCTACTTCAGCAAACGTTTACGGGATTAGTTTTTGCCAGACATCATACAATAATAATAATATATACAATTACTTTATTGTCTTGTATATATAAAACGAATTGTGTCAAAAGAAAAGATGATATATATTTATAGATACTGTGCATAATTAGATACGATAAAAAGATTAATTATAATATAGGTATTATTGTAATAACATATGTTGTGTTTCGGTTACGTATAATATTATGTAATATATAGCTACGACAAAGGAACAAAATGTACAAAATGCGATATAAACAACACTATATAATATAATTATACAAAATGTCTACAATGGGGTTTATAATTAAAGTAATTAAACCATTTTTTTTTAAATATAATAATAATGTGTGTCATTAAACTAAATTCAAATAATCTGTTTTATGATCGAAATAATAATATTATGTTTGTAATCTTTACACTGCGTTTTATTCATTGGCAACTAAATGTAACTACTAATCGGGATCGTGGGTACATATTATTTATGTATTTTATCTATATTATGAAATGCTTATAATATACACGTCAGTATATTTCTTTGAGCCAACAGTCCCAACTAAACTTATGATCTAATTCTATTCAAAATGTTTACTACAATAGACATCGTTTAAGCAACCGAATGTAATTTAAGCCAGATGTATATCTGGCCTCACGGTACCCCGAATCATGTCAAAAGAGGTATAAACCTTCCCATTCAACGTGAAATCACGTGTTTCTACCTCAAAACTATTAAATCTCCTCTAAAACGTTATTGTATACGCATTGTGCTCTGGAAAATACCGAAACCAACAACTATTTAATATTGTTGTATACGAGTTTATATAAGTATATTTTCATTTTCAAGCAATTCGTTAGAGCTTTGTTTTACTAATTAATTATTTTGACTGCATAAACGTACTTGGAATTTGCATAGTTTTCTTTTTATAATACCTAAATGGGATTTTATATAAGATTTAAATTAATAAACTCACTCATTCCTACTTAAACAAACAATCCATTTAGTCTCATAAAATAATGAATGCTTGTAAATAAAACATGTTAGAATATATTATGCATTTTAAAAATAATACAATAATGTGTCTGATAAACTAGGAATCTAAACAACATTTTATACGAAACTTTGTCTATAAATAACAAAACAGAATGTCAGATTTTTTTTTTTTTTTTTAATGTACAACTGTTGGACTTTCTACATGTTTTTGACAACGTTGTACGGTAAGTTTGCACAAATACATTTTTGGGTTGGATTCATTCCGTCGTATTCTATACGCCATAATGTTGCATTATTAATGTACAAAGTTTGAACACAAAACGAGAAAACGTGCTATCGGACATGTATTTAGAACATACAAATTATTATGCTCGCAATCGACATTTAAAAATATTATTTTATTACGGAACGTTTTGGCTCCATCAGACAATACTAAAAGACATTTATGATAGTATGATATTATATTATATGCTGTGCAAGACTTTGATTAAATAAATACTGTTTCGACTTTCGACATTTTGGAAACACAACAACTTGAGTGGGTACGTTATAGGAAATTCTATTCAATTATTGTTGTTATTATTATTGTTATTCATTTCAAAAGTTTGAAAAGCATTAAGTTTGTGAGAACACTCGGTGTTTAATTTCCAATCTTCCCAGGTGTGTTATCGATTACTATATCATTATAATATTACAATGGTTGCGTAAATTATGCATATTTAAATGCGCTCACTTACCCAATGGTCGCTCTAAAGTTTTCGACGGGGTTCTGACGACCGGCAATGAGCTCCTTTGCTTGTTACCTCTTCGGAACCCAGTAGAACTGGTTTCTACCTCGGACATTATGCCTGGATCGTCATCGAACAGCATACCAGTAGCCGGTGGATATCCTCCTCTGGACGCAGGAGACTGTGAACAACCGAAAGACCGTTCGAATTAATTTTGATAATAAAAATTTAGTGAAATTCACAATAATGGTCATATTATTATGCGTTACCGTCTAGGTACATAACATCGAAATCGAATAATAATAATAAAAAAGCGATTCGTGTTATTAAATAAAAGTACTCATCTGTTAAACTTTATGTGGCACTATTTAATTATAAATTATAATTAAAACTTATATGCGCATATTATTATCATGCGAATTGTGACGATCTGATCCCAGAACAAAAATAACCAGCGTAAACCTGACATACCGTGACTATCAGTGATGACGAAATGTGAAAAATAAATCGACCAAAATATGCGTTAACTACTGGAATGTATTTAAAAATAGAATGCGAAATAATGTAAATATATTTACTTACCTACTATAATAATATAAAACCAAAATAAAAATGGCAAAAATCTCAAAAGTCGAAAATTAGAACAAAAAACGTACATCACAATAATAGGTACAATAAATGTTTAGCTTAGGCAACATGTTTTCTTGAAATTTATAAAAATGTAAAAATATCCAACTACTATGACCTGCTGCAGTTCACCGTGTACTGAGAAATGCCCGATTTTATACTTTGCCTATTTATGGTCGTAAGTCGTATTCTCAAGTTTTGTTTTTAATTTTTTTCGAGTTTGACGTAGTAGTCAAGACAACGGATAAGCACCTGCATAAAAATATGACCATACGCAGATTTCCAAAATACGTGACGGATCAAAAGTAAAAAACACGAAGCTATATACACATGCGAATTGTTGTTTTTATAACATCGTTATAATAGATGTTAAGTACGTTAATGTAAGTACCTACCTACAAAACAGTCGTATAGTATAGTTGTTGTAGTATATTATAATATAAAAACTAAAAAGGTTCACGGTGGTGTGTCATTCAATTAGATTTCAAACTCCAAGGAATCGAAAAAAAATGCGTTTTTGATATTTCAATCAAAAATACAATATTTAATTGGATTCACAGACCGTGTAAAAACACGAGACGCATGAAATAAGTTACAAAAGTTATCGAGACTGGTAAATTCTCTATCAATTATTATATGTTTTAAATTAAATTTATTTAGCGGTTCAAAAAAAAACTGATTGAAAATCAAATAGAGCCGAGTGAACAAACAATATTAAAAAAACCAGCACTGAGTATAATTTAAACATAAAAAAATTTTTAATTAACTGAAACATACAAAGCCGTTAAATGTAGTAAGTATGTACAAACAGTTAACACTGTTGTCAAACACGTTTTAGTTGAAAAAACCGTATACTAAAAGTTTAACGAGAAAATTAATATATATTATTATACAAATATCCGTAATCATACCAATGTTGGGCGATGACGACTTACTTTTTTCCGTTGCATTTTCGTTCCCATCTATAATAGCAGCGCACACCGCAAAGCAAACAAAACGGCGGCAATAAAAAACAACAAAACATTCATTTAGTTACGGTAAAAGCAATAGCACAATAATAAACATTAATTATTATAATGGTTTTTTTTTTCATTTACGCGTGGTCAGCGCGGTAATAATAATAATATATTTAAGGAGGCTGGAGCGTGATTAATTATCGGTCGGAAACATAGCTCACGACTTCAATCACTACGCCCAATATAATGTTCTGATATTAATTTTGGAAGCAGATTTGAATTCGTCACTAAATTATCTATGCTTTGACAGTTTAATTTTCAGATTTTTATTTTTTTTACTTAAAATTTACTAACAAAAAGAATAAAAATAGATCATATTCATAGTTCAAATTTAAATACATTGATATAGAATAAGAAAAATAAAGCATAGTAAGTTTAGAGGAGAATTGAAATCTGCTTTCAAAATTTAAATCGAAACATCCTACTGAGCGTAGTGATTGAAGTCATTGGCAGTATTTTTTGAAAAAAATATTTGCAATTTTATAAAGTAATATGTGGTGACACGTGCATGTGCGTAAGTCAAATTACAGACGTACATATCCGGTCACTATGATACCCCTATACAAAGCAATTGGTACTAAGAATTACACACACTAATATTCATTTACTTTTAAGTTTCAACACATTTCCAAGACCTATATAACTTAAAATATAAAATGCCTAGTTTTTACTCCTTAGAATGGATTACGCTCCAGCTCCCTTAATGGCGAGTCGGTTGAACCGATAAACACGTCGGAGTCGTACACTGCAAAGTTTAATCTGCGTGCGCATCTAAGTATAATATTAGTATATTGTGTTTAGATCAAAAAACGGAAAATTTAAGTTCGTCGGGCGACTCACCTCCAAGTCCATGGACCTCGTCAGGGCCGGTTGATAGTTGTGATGTTGATCGCCGGACAGCGTGTGCCGCCGGGGATCGTCTCTCCTCGAAGAACGGCCGCGGCGGAGTTCGTCACCTGCAGAAATAATAGAGACATAAATGCAAACAATCTCGTCACAGGCCCGTAAACAAATTTCAAATTTTGTGTTTAGGGGTGGAGTAGGGGGAGGTTAAATCAAAATATTGACGATTCATATTATAATATTATATCATTTTCATAATTATTAATATTATGTATTTTATTATCATAATATCAATTATAACGATACATATTATTAATAATTACATAGGTTGGTAAAACAATCAAAAACAAAAACGTATTTAAATGCTCCCATTTTAGTACTCCACAGAAATAAGTTTCATCTCAACGCGCATACACGACGTACAGACGAATTTTTTTGACACTCAAAATCGATTAGCTGCACAGCTAGTCTTATTCGTTTTACATTCTGAAGGCTGAGAGTTTCTTCCTATTTCCCAATTCCCAAAGAAGGGTGTTGATACCCTAATAGTCAATAAACGAGTACACTGGTATAGGAAAGATAATTTTTAATAATATTTTTTCAACAAATTACTTATTATTTTCATATCCTACGATATATTTTATGGGAACGATGAAATTGAAGGGCTTATCTGAGCTACTATCGGTCACGTAAGTCCTAAATAACCTGTACATATTATAACATACAAATTTTTAAATATATAAACGCGGAATGGTGGCAATAGATTGAAAATAATTATTTTATTACGATTGCTGACCATGTTATTTTTTAAAAGTCAATAAGTGCTAAACCATCCCATCGACGAAAACCAATTTATTATATTTCTATTATATTATAAATAATAATTCCATACATAATACAGTAAGTATTTTAGTTGTTCGAGATTGATT
This sequence comes from Sitobion miscanthi, assembly GCA_008086715.1. Classification (NCBI taxonomy): domain Eukaryota; kingdom Metazoa; phylum Arthropoda; class Insecta; order Hemiptera; family Aphididae; genus Sitobion; species Sitobion miscanthi. Next base: position 10,710,085 of record CM017805.1, read on the forward strand.
TGTATAATAGTATTATTACAATGCGTTACAATTTTCAAATTATAAACATTAAAATCGATTAATATGCATATTGTTGATTTCATTGTATCTTGTCGTAATCGATTATTAATTAGTCTTACATCAGGCGTCTGAAGAAGATAAAACGTTATCCAATGGAAATCGCCGGAATACATTATATTGCTCCTCTCGATATAATATTTATGAAGCTGGTATAATTTGCGCTAAATGTCTTGAATATATTATATTTACGTGAAAAACAGAACTATGATACATATATTATAAAGATATGCGAAAACCCATAAAATATCGTATATCTACCAATACCTCGTATTATACACCAATAGAAATAATTTTACGATTGCAGAAAACGTTAAACAAATACGACATGATATAAAAAATACCCACTTAAAGTTAGACTTTTTTTTTATAGATATATGGTGTATGCATGTTCAGAACGTAGTATAATACACGTTACGTTACGTTTATATGTATTAATACGAAACGTTTCAAAAAAAAAAAAAATGAAAAAAATCGTGAAATGTTGGGAGTGGGCAATAGCAAATAGGTATGTAATATTATTAATTCTGTTCCCATTTTATAGTAAAGTGAACTGTATTGAATGCAACTCGTTAAATTATATTATTAGTATCGCCAAAACAGGCGTTATAAGATTTAGAGTACAAGTAAAATTTTCTTGAAAATGTTGTATAACGTAAATACAATTTTATGTCAATAATATCAAATATTTTTATTAGACTTTTAAAATATACAATGTTTAATCCACAGTTTTAATAATAATATATTTTAACCGATAAAGTACAGTATACCTACCAACATTATAATAATATATTCGTGAATTTCCAATTATAGTTGATTTAAATTTATTTAACTATTGTCTTAAATGTAAATATGCAAATATACTATAAAAATGTGAGTGCACTTATCTTCATTTAAATCATAAATATTCATTTGGCTTAATTTAAAAATTTAAAAATCAATATAAAATATATCAGCTATCGCCATTGATTGGTAAAATAATTAAAAATAAAATTTTTCCCAGTTAGTCTCTTTTGGTTTTGACTTTTTGTTGTTGAAAACAAAAAAAAAAACAAGCATTTTAATAATATTTCAAATAGTTATTAAATTATTTATCGAGATTCTCATCGATACGTGTTATAATATTATGAAAAACTATATTATTATAACTTAACTACAACAGAGATATAATTTTGAACACGGCACTTTGTATAGGCAATTTTAATACACACTGATGCTAAATAGTTGTGCGGGCTGCTAACATAATATTATTTTTGTTATAGCATAATAGTACAATATATTAATATTATACACGTACCTATTTCATGTAAGATTAATCAAATTATAGTTGAGTCACGAATTCTTAAATCTGTATTTACATTTAAAATACAATATTTGAACGAACAATTTTAACTGCATAAGTTTTTATTTAAACCTTCAAGTATGTGTTAATTAATTACAATGTTTACAAAAATCATAGCATTATTTTATTTCCCAACTATTCAAGATAAAATTGAAACATAAAGAAAATATTTGTCACGTGGAACATAGGCAGGTTAGGTACCTACTTGATGTTTAACAAAATCTGAAACGGATCTGTATATGAATACCTACATAAACAAGAATATGTTTGAAGTCTAGAATAATTTGTTTACAATTCGAGTTAACATTAATACTTTGTTGGAGAGGAAAATTCTAACGCTTAAGCGGAACAGGTAAGGCATACAGGAAAGTAGATATGGATAAAATGGAAAAAGTGTTGTAGAGTAAATTTGCACAAACAATATTTTTCACATACGATGGAGTTAAGCCAGGTAAAAAACGAAAATAGAAATACACCGGGGACGAAATTTTCCTGGTAAAATTAAAAAATTTACTGGATGAACAGGCGAAGTTGGGTAGTACAAAGAATAAAAAAAACAATAACCTAACCAATGTATATAATAAAAGAAAATAAATTTAGTTAATTATTGTTTGTTGCTTAAATGTATATCAAAAAGCAATATCCGTATACCTTATAATAGACACAACAACTTAAATACAGAATATCTGTCTTTCCCATATATAACTTTCACACGAATTAAAAGAGCAGATGCATAAACGCCGGTACTATACTGAAAGTGCGATGAAAAATGCAATATTTTAGAGCGTGTGGATTTTACAATCAAAACTGTTTTTATGGTCGAATGTAGACCAATCGATCATAATATTATTATATTATTAAATAATAGATATTATAGATACAATGAAATGCAGTTATAATATACAATACAACATAATATTATTATTGTCATACAACTTACACAATAGTTTTAATAGTTTTCGATAACAACTACGACGTTTCGGTATAGTTCGTCTCACAAGAGGCTATTATTTCCATTGCTATATATATATACTTTACAATACACAATATTGTTTATGACGCTTCAGCAACGCTTAATTATTGCCAAACTATTACACAGTGGCCGAATGGTGTACGATTTCACGTAACTAATCCTCTTCATGATTTAACAACTACTATTCACTTCAACTGCGTTTACTTTGACAAATCCGTTTACATACTACGTGAATGCCTTTTGGACAAAGCTGGGCAAGTTAACCAATTTTTTTAACTAGTTAAAGTTAAGTTATCCTAAAATAAAAATAACTAAGCTAAGTTAAAGTTAGTTTTAAAAAGTTACTGAATTTGAGTAACTAAGTTAAGTTACAAATTTTCATGAAAGTAATAACAAGTTGAGTTTAAAGTTAAGTTACTTTTTTTTTTTAAATACTATATTATCTGAGGCCATTTATCCGTCAACACTTCATTAACTTCGGAATTTTCTTCTTCAAGTTCGGTAGAATACATTATAAAAATAAAATATATTTTACATAATAAAAATAAACTAAGTAGGTACCTACTTAGAGTATAACTGTGTACTTAAGTTATTATAGCAGCACCGAAAAAAATAATAGACTAAGCAAATTTTAAGTCATGGTATACGTATATTATATTATTATGACATATTAAATAACAAAATCAGTATCAGCACTCAGCACTATAAAGCATTAACGCTCAAAGGATTGACGAATGACTAAATTCACTGTTTGAACTTGGAACCCTCATAGCCACACACTCACACTAGTTGACACACTACTACATAAGCTGATATTATATAGTATAGAGACTTGTTAATTGACAACAATTAATTCTTATATGTATATTATTTTATTTATATACCAATATAATTTTATACGAATGTAGAATGTAGTTTGTAGAAAACACAGCACAAGTATTACGCATCAGAAATTACTAATTAGATCCTTTCTGGAAATTGTATTATTACCTACCTATCAATGTATACAGTACACTAGTAAAAATGTAACATACATCTTAACCGTTGTTATTTCATAGAAAATATAAACTTCCTAGTTATATTTCAAATAAGTAATAAATAAATAATAATAATCACTATTCACTAGAATACTACTAATTAGTAATTACTATATGTCTATATTATAGTAAATGGTAATACGTATAATAATATACATACCTACAATCGTCCTGGCGATTCACAGAAATATCAATGCAAATATTATACAGTTCATAAATCATAATAGGAAAATTGTTGTAAATAACTTTTTACAAATAACTTTAATTTTAACAAAATAACTAAGTTAACTTACAATTATTTATAAAAAGAAATAACTTAGTTACCGACTAAGTTATTTTCTACATTCAATTTTTTTTTAACTAGTTCACTTAAAAGTTATCAAAAAAAGTAACTTTTAACTTTTTAACTGCCCAGCTTTGCTTTTGGAGTATATAGTACACTATATGTATAGTTATTCGTTTATGTTTATATATAGGTGATTATTTCAACTAAAAACACATTTTATCTTGAAAGTATACTAACGTCAATAAAAACATTTATTTTTCATAACTTAAAGATATAACAAAACTATATTTTTTTCTAGATATTTACTATTGTTATAATTTTTTAAATGTTTGAAATTCAAACTTTGAATGACAACGATCACTTTTAATTTCATAACTTATAAGTCTTTAAAGCGTATATTTATTTACATTTTACATTTCACGGGGTATCCACGTGCCACTCCATTCTGTTCGTCAAAACTTAAAATAATTATAAATTGTTACGAGTATAACTACCTACTCGTCAAGAATTTGATTTTTAAACAAATAATGTTCAAAGAGAAATGTCTGCTTCGAATATGAAATCAGAAATGTATGTTATCATTCAAAAAAGTTCAAAGTTACGAAAAAATAGACAAAAATAATTAAAAAATAGAAATCGTTTTGTCATGACTTTAAAATTTAAATTATGTAAAAATATATTTTCAAAAACTGTAAGACTTTTCGAGATATTGAGTGTTTAGCGTTAAGCGATTCATCGAGTAGGTACCTACGAGTTTGGTCGGATCACGAAGCTGAGTCAGTGAGTCGAACTAGGGTGCGAGGACTATTGAATAGCAGAAAGAGGGCCTCGAGAGAGTAGGCACATTGTTGTAATATAATACCGTTTCGATTCGAACACTTAATTTGTTATTCTGCAGATCTCCGTTATTATACTGAGACGTAGATTTTAGAATGCAAAACGCGATCTACCGTAAATGTGTTATATATTTTTTTCGATTAGTCAAAATACTAAACAATTTTTAGGCCTTCGTTCACTTTTTATGGAATTTAAGGAACATCGTGAACCTAAAAAGGGCGTTTTATACGAAAAGACGTTTAAAAGATCCTCTTTCAGTTACGTCTGACGATTTACTCTTGAAACTGGAGCCCATCATATTGAATTTCATCCAAATCTTTTCGACACAAATTCACGTTATATATTTGACCAACAGACGCGTGGATGTAGGTAGGAAAGAATATATTACCGAAGAGGCGCAGAACACGTTGCTTGATTACAACGGTCTGTTAGACGTCATAAAGAATTACACACTTATTATATTTTTAAATACGATATATTATGTATTACCATAATCGTAGTTTTATTGATAGAAAACCATGTCTGCCAATTTACATGGTTTGGTGTTAAAAATCTAATATATTATATACACTTAAATTCCAAACACGATAAAACTCGACTGCTGCGAAAATCAAGATATTTTATAATAATATATAATAACGAATCATACATCGCACTATTGCGGTTCTCGACCCTTTTAAATTATATTTAACGTCACTACATCAGTCTAGTCTCACGAACAATTTAATTATATAGTCGTACACAAACACTTGTATGTTGCTAAACATGTATGTATATTATGTGTTTCTGAATGTCGTTATCAATTAAATGTTCTTTTTAATTGAACGCTCGTGACTCATGGGTGTCTTTTCGTCACCGCAACTTTAACGACATTATGTCATTTTAAAAGTATTAATTGTACCCAATTTGTAGAAAAAATAAAAGTTAACATCTGTGAACTCTCAACGGAACTTTATAATTCCTCAATAAACATAATTTAGTAAATATTATAGTATAATAATTATACTATTTAGCATGCGTATGCTGCGTATTGCTGCAAGTATATAATATTATGTTTATTTATCATTATACAATGTATTATCACAAATGATTAATTAAATTTAGTTATGGTCTGCGTGTAGTGTACTCTACGAGTGCGTAGTTTTCTATGAAAAAAAATATAATATTTGACAAACCGTGATATATTTGAATGTATATAGTTGTGGTAAACTTAACCTTTAAAATGTCTAACGCTGTCATTAGATTTTACCCATATCTTCTCAAGAGTTTCCTCGTCATGTTATACGGCGATATGTAAGTATGTAACATAGTATTATGTGGATGGAAATACTTTAAGAAGCTTAATGGAGTTTCACATACCGACACATGAATACAATGTCATAATACTTGGGAGTTTTGTGCGTCAATAAGTTCTTAAACCAAAGACGGATGCTCCTGGAGTTGTTATTATTGTTATTATGGCACATTTGTGTACAGAAGTCACACGTTATGTAGCGAGATTTTAAAAAAATGTCAATGATTGTTTTGATGTTACAACGAGGATAAAAAATAATGTTTGCAAAAACGATTCCATATTATAAAAACCACATAAGACATCAAATGATTTAGTTTCATTCATTTTAAAAAAGTCTGTTTTATGAAATGTCTTCAAACTGTATTGTAATTTTGTCCAGTTAATTTTTCAAATTGAATATTGAATTAAATTAAATTATCTGTTAAGTAAACGATGGTCGTGTCATCGATAGGTATATCGAAGTAGTATATAATAATATATAATAGAGAAGACAAACGTATTTTACTAAGACAATATTTGTCGGCAATCGTCATCTCCAACAGACTATATTTTCGTTTTCACGAGGGACGATCTTTGGAAAATAACCTCTTACTCTATTTGCAGAGAGTATCGAACGGTTAACGAGAATTTAACCACGGTGACGGTTCTGTGGAGAAACTGCGTAGCTGGAATTGACAATTTTAAGGAATAGCTATAGAGAGAAAAATAAATCAAAATCAAAATGTGCTAATTATACGCATGGTTAACGTCATTTCGCCCTTCGGCCTCGCAAATCCTTCAACTCACTTACGAAAAACCAAGTCACGTAAAATATTGAGTTACCGATAAATTTTTTCCGAAAAAATCAATTATGTAGTGTAGCTGGTAGTTTATTACTACAATAAAGCCGTTAGTCAGTGGTGATTTAACTATTTAGTCACATATAGGCTTATCAATTTAAATACGTTCAATATATCCAAACGACTCTATACCTAATCGTGTCTAAATTGATCTCTTGCACAATCGAGAGTCAAAAATAACGCAGTTCAAAATTTTAGCATTTTTGCTGCTCCAAAATATGTTTACAGACGCACCAAAAAAACACACACACTTCATTGAAAAATCAATACACTCGTCGCTCTAATCTAAAAGTTATGTTTTACTTGTGAAGGCCAATTTATCACAATATATAAAACCCATTATACCGACTGGTCAGTACATATAAAACGGATTTAATACGCGTATTATATCAATACCATATAATATTCTACTGACCACCGTAGTTTTTGGAATTCCAAAAAGCGAAGAAGAAATCGCTCATAAGAAAAACTTGCGTACCTAATTATTAAAATATGGTGACATCGAATATTATTATTCTGAATATCTAAATGGTAGTTGTGTGCAGATGAATTGCCACGATTATTCCAAAAATATTTAAATATTAAACGAATTGGAATTCGATTTAAGGAAACGTGCGACTGATTGTTAATGTACAAATAAAAATACAACCCATGTTACACAAATGTAGATATAATCAGCATAGGTCGAAATTGAGGTGAAATGATCAAGTAATGATCTAACACGAAAACACTTACATCTAAGTGTTTGAAAATTTGAAATTACAATAGGAAATATTATATATTATAATATATTATTTTTATTTTATATTACGTTAACACTTAGTGGTAGGTATAAGTGTGTAACATGTGTTACTAATGAAATTTAATAATGTAAATCCCTGGTTTAAATCATATGGCGTTAAAGTGTGTAAACTTTCAGGGACGAATGGCAAAATACTATTTCGTGAGTTTACCAATTGCTTACAAACATGAAATACAAATTAATGTTTTTGAAACTGTTATAACCAACGATTTTTTTTTATTGAATACAAATCATATATGTGCAGGAAAACAATACGAAGTTTGGTTTGATTTTTGATTGATTATATTTTTTTCCTGATACTAAATGTATATATTATGATATGCACGTGTAGCCGTGTAGGTATAATATCCATCACTCATACACTGACACGGTCGTTTTTAACGCCATATGTGATATAATAATATTTAAAGCATTTTTATCATTCATATATTTTTACTTTGTGAAATACTAAAACCACATACATAACAGCAATGCTGTGTGAGCGTTTGCTAACCTTAAGTTTAATTTTTAATTCAATGTATGCTTTTAGACAAAAGTTACTCGAGATCCGGAAACACTAAAATTTAAACTAATATATTTGTAAAGTTATATTAATTTATACATTAGACTTGCACCATACCAAAGGGATATGTTGTACTGCCTCTGCCTGTTGTATTTATCCGGAATCATTTATATTATGAAAGCTAAACAATGGGTTAAATAGATAATATGATAAATTATTATTATACTCTAACGGTTTCTCTAAATACGGACGATAACAGATTTTATCAGAAATATATAACTATAGGTTTCACTTGGTTTTGGGTAGTAAATTATGTTGAGTAGGTAACAATTATAATATCGTATCCGTCACTGCCACTCCACTTTATAGCTTCTAAAAATATTTTAATTGTAAAACCGTCAATTTATTTTTTCAGTTGTATTCTGTACGTAGCCAATTGGATTTAATTATTTAATGTTTCAGCGAAAATTAAGTGAAGTTAGTCACCGAGTTTGGTTTTTAAATTATTAATTTATTGGAATAATGACAATAAAATAATAGCATTGACACTCAATATAAAATATAATATAAATTTGATATTATAATATACTATATAGTACTATATTATAGTCTATTAAATTAAATCATGTTACCAAAAATAAATTTATGAGCAATGAACCTAAGTAAAATAAACGTTCTGGTTAGTCGTAATTAAATTAGATTATAATATTATCTTAAATAAACTATTATCATGAAACTAATATACAATTACTTCAAGTTCTATGGTTTAATTTTAGGTTTATGTTATTAACATTCATTATAAAATAAATTCAAACGGCGCCATCGATAAAAAAAAAAAAAAAGGAAACACGTTTAGTGTTAACCGGAATTTTCAGTAGGATTATATTTCTTTACTTCGGATGTTCGACAGAATAAATGTTATCAAATAAAAGTACAAAGAAAATCTACACCCACGCAGACTATATCGAGGAACATAAATCATAATAAAGTGTCACTACATTTTTATTGCTTCAACGATGGGTTCTGTATACGTACAAAAAGCAATAAATATACACGATATCAGAAAAAAAATGTGATTTAAGTGAGGGTACAATATTTATAATATACTTATTATTACGCTACATCACACCTATCTCGAAAAAATTTTATACTTGATAAATATAACGATTAATTTTATTTAAAGTATTAATGATTATTATGATGAATTTATAGGCAGTGGTCACTGGTCTTAAATAAGTAAAAAACAGTGTTTGTTGTTTAATAATATTAAGCTTTAAGATTTTTTTTTTTTTTTTGTAGATCATAGATTGAAACAAGAGTACAGGATACATATTACACTGCAGTGACAATTATTATGACAATCATAAATGGAACTATCCAGAAAATTCTTTAAAGTTTTCTCTTATTCTTATATATTTATTAAAAAAGATTAAAAACCATTGTTTTTTGTAATAAAAAAATAGAGTACAAAAAGTCTTAAACATCTCTTACGTGACATTAAGGAATTTAATCGTCGCACAATGAACGCAAATTATTATTAAATGAAAAACAAAAAACAAAATATAGTTTATTGAAAACCTTTACAATAAACGTTGTACCTAAACATTGATAATACTATTAAAATATAAAAATGTTTCAAAGTATAGTCTCGAGTAAAAAAAAAACTAATTGTATTATAATAGGAACTGTTCCTAAAAGCTTGGTATTATAAATTGAGCATTGTGTAAACATGAATATTATTAATTTTATCCGATCGCGAAAACAATAAAATAGATAGGTATTATGATAATATGTAATAAATAATTATTATCCATCACATGTACATTTTTAAATATTTAATTAAAAACGTTATTATTATATTTTAAATTATATCATTTTTTGTCATTTACCATGAGACGCAAGAACAGTAAATACATTAAACTAAATTTGCCAATATTAATTAATATATTTATGTACAAAAAGGTATAATTGTATTATTTTAATATTATAATTCACAAAGAGTACATAATAGTCATACATATTTTGGTGGTATTATTGTTTACATAATAACACGTCAAACTTTAATTTATATAGGGCCATTAATTAAATAAACCACTTTACATAGGTATAATTATGCAGCACTCGCTCCTCGTAATTTGATGAATATTAGATTTGAAAACTACTAATACCTACTGCTGTATAAAATACCGCTGAACTATGTTTGACAAATTTTCTAGAAATAAATTTTAACGCGTAGGTAACTTAAACGTCGTTTCTTATGAATTAGAAAAAGTATCGCTATACTGTGTTCACGTTATAAAAATAAGTCGTTATCGGATTTATTTACGTAAATTAAGTCCCTTATGAATTCCATTAGAAAGTAATTTAAAAAAAAAGTCCTCTAAACAGAAAGTTTAAACATTGGATTAAAATTTTCGTACACAATAACACAAGTACGAGAGACGATTGAGCAAACCATTTTTTAGTATGTTTTTTTTCAAGTCCAACAAGTGAAAAATAATATTATTTTATTCTGCGATTAGTTTGTAAAAAATATTTTGAGCTAATAAATGTGTAGACAAGTACTAATGTTATCAGGGTTATTTTTCAATAAGTAAGTAATTCAATCTAACAAAGTAACAAGAGTAAGTAAATAAGTTCAATAAGTAAATCAATCGTGAAATATTGGTTTCTACGGCGTCGTGGATAGGCAACTAAATGTATAACATGAAAATAATATTGTAATGAGATACCACAAAACAGCGTGCCAATGTATTACCGAAAACCCACGCCGAATATCTACTTCAATTGGCCCATGGCTTATATCTTAGCGTTTAGCACAATTATATAGATGACAAATAACTATTACATCGATTTCATTTTATAATAATTCGATGTCGTGCTCTGCACAGTGCACAGTTAAAATATAATATGTTATGTACGTAAGGCGGCAAATCGATTTAGTGCCAGAAATGTGACAGACATCGATAGATGCACTAGAGATTGATTTCAGATTTGCCAACATATTATATTATATTAAATCACATTTTTTGTTTAGCTTCTTCCACTTTCTTTATGTTAAATATTTCAAAAAGATTTCGTTTCATTATTCTAACGAGATTTTAGACTGCAAATAACCTTCATGGTTTCGTTCCTTATATATTTAAATTTGAGATCCAATTTTGGTCGGAGAAAAACCTAATTCCAACCGGAATACGCATAAGTAGCAATGTTTTAAACGCGATGGTTGTGTGTAGTTAGTTGAGTAAAAACTAAAAGGTTTGGAATATGCGATCAGAATCTCAATACTATTTCACGAGATTGGATGTGATATATATATATAATGGAGTATTAGGGTGTAAAGGAATAACACAAGATAAAAGATTCCCGGCAATGGATTCTTTTTAAGCACCATAAACCTTCTTCAACATAAATTCTCTTCACGATTTCAATTTCAATTGGCCATAGTTCTATTTATACATTTATATTAATATTATACGTAATACAATATTCGGAAAAATAACTAAGAGATACGTCAATGGTACATATTTTAAATATTTTAATGCTCTGCTCATAATAATTGTAAATATCAATATTACTGTGCTGTATCTTAGATTGGCTTCCACCAGTCAATACTAAATAAATAACAATATAATTAAGAATAAAATGATAAACTTATATATTGTTATAATAAGCGGTTGAACGAACATTTTTACGATAATACGAAAATATATTATTTGTAGATTAGGTACCTACGTCCTAAAAATATCTGAACGATCCCAAAACTAGAGTAGGTCACTCATGGAAAATTTCTACTTGGCTCAATAGTCGATTCAAATTCTAAGGCTCGAGTACCAATTGTGTATTCACTTTTCACATACAAACACGGCCAGAGGATTTCTATACATACCCGCGATCCCTAAAGGTTGTAAATTGTGCGTAGTTTTTGATATATTATCGCTATTTTTTTATTCGTGTATCCTTTGGTCATTCGTATACAAATTTAATTCATGATAGGTAACTGCGCTAGCTATACTCCACAAAACTGTAACTCTCGCCACCTGCACCTTAACCTCACGTCGAACACCGTGTATTGAACCAAATATATGAAATAGTTTTTGGTTAACCGAGTGCATGTAAAAATATATAGTATGTTATCTGGTTAGTTGGTTTAATTTATAATTGATCGTATATAACAAAAAACTTATACTAATATATTATAATAGTGATATGTGTAAATTACTATTTTCAAGAATTTAAAAAATAACATAATAGTTATAAAATAAAATTAGCATCTTGTTACTTAGGAAACGCAGTTCATATTTAAATGATTTAAATGTTTCACACACAACCAAAGAAAAGACGATGTATTAGTTCTAAAAAGACCAAAATTATACTATCAAAAAACTGGTTTTAATCTATAATTTATCTTCAGATTTCTATACCATTTTACTAAGTGTATATTATACACTTATGATTTTATGAGCCCATGATATTACGTTAGACACAATACACACGGGAGTCGATCCGACTTTTGTCATCTTGGTTACCCGTGTGCAATATTGATTTTAGGAAAATATATCGTTAAATATCAGTATTGTGTACCCTATATTTTTGTCACATTATCTTTAGCATATTTTTATTGACGTAATAACGTTAGTTAAACAGTATAATTAAATTGTGTTAAACTGAATTTAATTATGTAAGAATATATCATAAATTATTGTTTTTATTGGTTTTATTCAAATGTTGATGAATATTATATTAAAACGTAGGTAGTTTTCACTATCGTAGTTTGCTTTTCCTTACTTGCCTTCAAAATGTTTTAATCCTCTTTATCCAAGTTAAAATACTAAAAAACCGTGCTTTTTACTCGAACTTTTATTTATTACTAAAATTTTAATATTTTTTACTAAGGTTAAATCCATTAAACCTATTTGAAAAAAATACATGATGTATCTTTTTCTCTAAATATTAGATTACAACTTCATACTTTTGAAACTTCGTATATACAAAGCGAAAATATTAAAAATAAATATGTAAATAGGAGAATGATGAATTATATTAACGGTATTAATTTAATGATCAATAATAAAAAACCTTATAAACTTTTTAAAAAAATGTAAAGCTATATACATCTACAATCACTGCAGTTTAAAGTTTTTAGTTTTTAGTTTGTTTAAGTACAATAATAATGTTTTTAGTTAGTCTGATTTTGATTTACTGTATAAGTAATAATTAGTAATACAAAATATTAGTTATAATTAGAGCTCGGATGTTTATGATTTTGCATATTTTTTTCGTGGAACCCGATTTATACCAGAGTAAGATATAAATTTGATTCATGAAGTCTTGATTACAAATATGCAAACTTATTTTGCATATTTTTGCATATTTGACATTTTTGAGCATATCCATGCATATTTTGTTTATTTCTTCACTAAGTAGCATATATTTTATAATTATAAGTTATAAGTATAATATTAAAAATTTTCCAAAATAATTATTTCAACTATCATCGTAAATTGTGTTATTGTGTTTATGAGTAAGACCGCATACAATTAAGAGATTAGATATTTTTATATTTTATTTACCAGCGGGCCGGTGGGTTTTCCCTATGAAAGTGATGTTACAAAATTATGGCGCGTTTAATATAGAGTATTACTCGTATTTGGTTGACGTTGACGTTCAATAGACAATATTTAGTCGTGCTTTTATGCCGCAGTTAGCATGTTCTATGCTGTATTTAAACAATTTTTAATATTCACGTTTTTTTTTTAATGTATACTAACAAAATGCCGAAAAATTCGTTAAGTAGTTTTGTGAAAGAGTTTGGAGAACATATATTTAGTTCCGATGGTAGAATATTGTTTTGCAATACTGTGAAGTTAAAGTATCCGCAACTAAACGATTTTTAGTTACACAACATTTAAAAACGGCAAAACACGAGCATGCGGTAAATCAAAGAAAAAGACGCGAACAGAGTACAATTCAATCGTTATTAACTGAAAATACAAACAAGAAAAGTGATTTTAACTCAGATCTTGCTGAAGCTCTACTTTTTTCTAATATTCCGCTCTACAAGGTAAATAATTTTAAATTTAAAAACTTCTTAGAAAAGTATACATCTAATAATATTCCTGATGAATCGACCTTGAGGAAAAATTATGTAGATAGTATTTATCAAAAAACTTTAATTAAGATATAAGCTGGGTATAAAGTATTGTCTGAAATTTCTAAAATATTAGACGGCGAAACAAATTCATTTGATGGACTTCCTGAAGTTATAGAAACTGACGACATCGTTAACTTTAAGTACGCGCCGATCAACTCTGTAGACGTGGAGCGGTCATTTTCTATTTATAAAAACATATTATCGGATCGTCGAAGGTCTTTCAAATTTGAAAATATTAGCAAAATAATTGTTATACAGTGTAATCCTGATACTTAAAGATCTTAACCTATGTACAATTTAACTTTAATAGTTTTTTTTTATATTAAATATCAGTGTATTTTGTAATAAAGTTATTTTAAATACAAGTTTTAAAGAGTATACAATTTTTTTTTGAATTGATAATTCACCCTTTTTTTTTTGCATATATTTGTTGAAAAAATAGATATATTTAATATATATTATGGCATATTATTGCATATTTTGACATTTTTAAATGCATATTTTAATGAAATTTTGGTCATTAACATCCGAGCTCTAGTTATAATATTTAGTAACATAATAATAATATTATGATATTCCACATTATCAAAATTATTGGGAAAAACTAAAAAAAAAAAAATTCGAATATACTTTGTTAAAATTTTAAAATAATTATTAAATTAATTGTTTGGAAACTAAAGTTTCCAAACAATTAGTCCATCTTCTCTCAATATAATTGTTATCGTATACAATATGATTTGTTATTGAATTAAAATTGTACCAAACCATTACAGCGCCTGCTCAATGATGAAGTATACTCGACTCCTACAGCACAGCAGTTAGCTATACTTTCCACTTTTTTTAATGTGCCTTTTGATTGTACACAAAGAAATAACAACGGTCATATAATATTAAACGATAACATTATTTTAAGAGATTATGTAATTTGTATGTTCTAATTGTTTATAGATAATTTGATAATTATGTTGTAATATTTTTTAGCAACTTCATAGAATAGTAAATTATCACAAAATAAATGAGTAGTTTTAATAGTTTCAGCTGACAAACGATTGACTAAAATCATCGTTTATAGTAGTTGTAGCAACTTTATAGACATCGTAACATTATATTGTTATAAAATATTATTATATTAAAAACAAAAAAAGTAAATCACCACATCGGTCAAAGACAAAAGGTTCAAAAGCTATATGAACTACTGCAGCTCAAAGCAAATGTGTGTAAAAAAAAATTAAGAACACGTAATGGGTTTAAAACATTAATACATTATCGAAGAACATAACAGGTACATTATCACTAAATACAGGTATTCACGATCTCAAAGCTGCACTTAGTTTTTACGTTGCGCATAATTTACAAACTTTAAAACAATACAATCACTAATATTTCGTCTCGCGCGCATACTTCAAACAACTATACCTCTTCTATAACGGACACATCCGAATAGCGTGCCTACGGTTTTTTGCGAACAGATTTTTACCGAACAGCCAGCTTTCCTCAAACTTAACCACTCTGAATAGTGGCTACAATAATTTCAGTGACCCGACAGTGTCCGGTATTCAGAGGTTTCAATGTATACGTAGAATATCGCGCACACGTGAATATATCAGCCACCTTTTCGCGGTACGCGTCTCGCGTAGGATCTCACCGCATCGTCGCCGTGGAAAATATGATACGGAATTCACGCCGATAAATACTATAGAACGCCGACAACGTTTTGACCGAAGTCGTTTACGACCGATACGACTTACGACCCGTCGCGGTTACGCCCTGTTCGCGGCCGGTACGCTATCGTACGACTCGTATGGTGCCGACCACCGCGCCGTTAACCATGTACTACTGCTCCTCCGCGTTGCGACAAAACCCGTGCCAGCTAGCCGGCTGAATGTATTATTGCTTTTTTTTTTACATTTTATCTCGTCCCGTTTCCCCGCCACGGCTGTTAAAAATATACAAGGTGATCCGTTTGACTGCAGGCCGCGCGCCAATTTTTCGGTCGATTTCAGCGATTTAAAAAAAAAAAAATTGCGAATAGACATAGGTACATCAAATTTCAGAAAAAAACATTTTATTTTTATGGAAAAAAAGTGCCTACTCGTATATAGATCACATCAGCTGAGGCCTAAACGGTCTATTTAGACGGGTCGTTCGGCGTTGTCTCGTAGCAGAGCACAGGATGGTTGGCACACATTTGGTACACACGTCGTTTCACACGAGGCGTTATACTGATGTAATATATACATACCTAGAGCGTGCGACGGGAAGTCGCGAGCGTCGTTTCGAACCGTTGCCAGATTATTTTAGATTTTTTTTTTTCTTTAAATCTCGTACACGCGAATTATGATGTATAAATAATGCTGCAGCAGTGGTGTTATATACGTATTATAGGTAAGAGGTATTAAAGTTATTATATAATATAGACGAACGCCTGGCCTGCACACCTTAATGATCATCGATAACAATTATATTTTCCTGCCATCGAATACACTGTACTGTATTATAATAATATACGGACAAAAATGATTTAAGGCGCCCGGTGCCGATGCCATTTTGTCCTCAAAAAGGAATAACGATATCGCCTAGTAAAATCAACCAAAATTCATAATTGTTTTTTAAATTGCTAAAAGAAAATATTTTACAGCCCGCATCGACCTCTGTTTTTCAAACTTTATAATATGTCTAAAAAAATACAAGATAAAAAGCATTTTTTACACATTTTTCAATACAATTATTTGAAATAAAATACAAAATCGGAGATCGATTCGGGCTGTAGAAAGTCTTCTTTCAGATAAAAAAATAGCCATAAAAATCCGACAATTCTACAAAGCCTGAGAGTTATTCCCGTGAAGTATTTTTTTTCGATATAATACACCCTACCAACCCCCCCCCCCTAAATAGGCATCGGGTAGTAGATTAGTGGAAAAGTATTATAATTGAGGTGGCAACTAAATTATAAAATTTTATTTTCACATTTTATTGAATTTCGGGGAATTTGAAAAACTGGCACCGGGCCCCTTAACGAAGTCGTTTTATTAAATGTCAACAGTATAAAACTAACGGGCGCACATAGGACGTACAACTGCATAGGTTCTATAGTCTATATATTATACAAATATATATTTTGTACGATTCTAAATTCCATATAATATACGTAAGCCAGTTCGCAACACAACCACGGTATGACCCCAGCTGTTATCAGGATTATTATATAATCACAGTTGTATAAGGAGGAGGTGTTCAATTTGTTTACAACTAATGTACCTATAAAAAAAGTTTATTTTTTCTCGTTGTACAACATATTTATTAATTAGTTTTAGTTTATAGCATGAATGATAATTTATTTAAACTCTTATAAACATTATAATTACAATAAAATACAATAAAAACGATTAGTATGAAAATACTATTCAGTACCTACCAACCGGATATTCATGTATCGATTGTGTATTTTTAGAAATGTAATCAGCTTTATAGATTATTAAAATATTTAGCCCCAACCGATATGATTTTCCTCCGGCCCTGGAAAACCTAGCGTCGACGTTGTTTCATATTTTTAGTTCATATAGTAATTGTTGAATATTCTTGTTCATAGGACTTAGTACCACCTGTAGTGTTACAAACTAAAAAGTAACCAATTGATAGATTTATATTGAAAATGAATATATGCATTTTTATTTTTAATATTATTATACCCATAGACGTACGCGGAATCTAACAATAATAACCTAACAAAAAGCCATGTAGGAAACTAAATCTTATCATTATCTTAGCACTACAACTGTACCTAATAACTCTTTTTTTCTGCTTCTTAAAATAGATTAGAAATAAATTAATGCTTTGCCATTACGTCCCTAGACGTATAATAATCACTGTAATAACCCGCGGAAAACTGCAGTAATAAGTAAACAACAAAGCTGACAAGAAATCGATAATATGAGATGTGAGATTAAAGTAAAACTTTCTACATTATACAGTGGCGCCTAACCACCAAAAAAAAGCGTGACAATATTTCATTATGACACCCACCTACTAACAAATTAAATGGAACTGAACATCAAGTGTTGAATTTAAATTATTCTCAATTGGCATCTTTCTTATATTATACTTATTTTATAGTTATACATACTAGTATATATTATAATATGTATTTATTAACTATTCAGGGCAAGGGATAATTATTGTTTAAATAATAAAATTGATTTATTACATTTATGATTTAATATTATTGATTATAATTTTATAATAATATATAACATCCGCAAGGGTTGAACGATATATTGAATATTATTAATGAATAAAAACTAAAATCAATTAATCAAAGTTTATTAATTTATTACATGACTTCTTAGAAATAATTTGGGGACAAAAAACTAAAATTTATTTCTTGAATTAAATGCAATAATTTGAAACGGAAATATTTAGATGTGGGATTAGAATGTTAATTTTAACGTTAACTTATAAATTATAAGCACACCTAGTATTTTGTTACAGATAATTTAATATAAAATTTATTTTAATGTAAAAAGTAATGATAGATTTTAAAAATTCGAGACGGTATCAGATATGATGGCTGTACTATCATAGTTATAACTACAGTCGATAATGTAGGTGAATATGATTCACTAGTTTAAAAAAAAAAGGTCATACAACCCCCTAAAAAATCTCCTCGACGACGAGAACAACGTCATACATCAACTATAGCCAGCAGGTTTTCCAAAATTAAATGATCAAGAAAATAAAGATTATGGATACAGTGATGACTGTTGAAATGTCTGTTGATCCAGATATATCCATATAGGTAGGTAATCTTCTTCAAATATAACTAATTATTGATATATTGATATATTGATTTTAAACTATTTAGTTTACTACCAAAGATATTTACTGTCGGATCGTTTAATAATAAACAGACACGACTATCAATAAAATAAAGTTATCATTAACAAAATTTGTTTTAATTTTTTACTATTACCAATACTTTGTAAAAACGAAAATTTCACTAAACGTAAAAAAATGTATCGTAGAAAATTTTAAAAGTTGTTGGTTACTTATAATTTTTTGTTTCAATTTAGTTTCAAATTATGTATGTTTATGACAATATAATAATATATCTAATAGTTATATTAGTGTTATTGTTTCAGCAGTTTGTATATTACAAGTACCTACACTATATACAGTACATAATATACATCACATCCCCACTCCCCATACGTGTAATTTTCCTATTCAAAATGGTTAATAACTGATAACGTCACTATTTTTTGTTAATTTCATTGAATGAATAACTGACATGCATAGTAATCAAGAGTCATAAATTATTCTTGAATTAGACAAAAACGTACGCAACTAAAAAATGCAGCCCATCCTTGAATTAAATAGTTTACTAGTCTTAGGACCTGACAATATAACATGACCCAATAAATTACTCTATAACCTATTTAACATATGTGGATTATTGTTGAGAAAGGTTAAAAAAAAATAGCAGGAAATAATATGAAATATTATAGATTTCATCGGTTGAGTGGTATACGAGATTATAACTACGATCGCGGGCTATTATCTCAAAAACAGCAGTATTTTTTACCCGTCGTTCGGTATGGACGATTGCAATTCAATTACATATTATACAAAACAATACGATAATAGAATTATTGAAATCAGATCAAATACCAAATAAGTAGGAAAAAAGACGATAAATTTAATATCTATGTATATATGTATGTATACCCATATTATATTAAATCATAATATTATTATAACATACGAGGGACAATTAATACACTTTACGCGGCAATAGGTATATATACACCGTATAGGAAGGAGTGTTTCAAACGTGGTTTGTATAATGTTGATTTATAATATCCAGATGTGAAGAAAAAAATAGTCTCTGTTATGTTGTGTATTATATGACTTGCACAAAGCGTTATTTCTGGTGAACTTGCGAAAATAATGAATAATGATGTTACACTTACTAATATAACTTGTTTTCTTTTTGCCATGTAGGCTACATATAGGTATATTTGTCATAATAGTTAAGACTCTTGAAATATTATTTAGTACCGTGTATTCTTTCTTAATTTGATTCAAACAAAAAAATACTTGTTAAATAGGAAACGTAAGTCAAAAATAACTTGAAAGCTTACGAAGAACTAAAGTTTGTCTATTTCATGGGACAGCAAACAAATATAATACCTAACTAGTAACTACCTACGTACAACAATAGTGTATATATGTATCGTCCAGTTCGGGAATGTTACACGTCACTGGTTCGTTTCATAAAATGAGCAAAAAAGAGCCTGTTTTATAAATTGGGCAATTTCACGCCTGAGGTGTACTACATAAGAGATTCACATTATAATATTTCATACTTTAAAAACTTTACAAAAGCCACGGCAACGTCGTATGATTAAATTAATATTTCGTTTTCCACAAATAAAGTTCTATACATTTTTAAAAATACTGAACATTTTTAAAATTTTTTTAAAAATATAAAATTGATAAATATTTTTAAACGACAGTGAAATCCATTTTAACGGAAATCGTTACCAGCTATGACGTTTGTTAAAAATAAAACATTCAATTTGATCTTAAAAAAAAAATTATATTTTTTGTGGTAAAACCATTCACTTTGATAATATTGTATAAATTAATATATATATATATATAAGAATATATAAGAATGTGTTCTACTACAATTCAAAATATTTCTCTCAGACAACAATAAAATCTCAAAAACTTTAATTAACCGAATTACACATAAGAGTTTAAACTTTTCGTATGTCGTGCCCACCTATTTTATACCTATTATTCGAATAAGTTATTGAAATTAATGAATACAGTTTTAAAACAGACACAATTTATTGAGCAGAATAAAACGGTAAGAATGAGAACAGCAATCGGCCAGAAGTCTACCACCACAGAAAAGATGCCGATAGAGAGAAATGGTAAGACATAACAGAGAGTCTGAGTTAGAATGTGTCGGTAATTCGAGATGTAGTTACAAGAATGGGTCCGGGAGAAAGATGATTGAAGGGCGTTGTCGGTAGCAGGCAAGGCACTTACAAATCTGAAAAATCAGCATAATAATACGGGAAGAAAAAGGAGTAAAGTAATTCGTAAAAAAAATCAATACATTTAAATAAATATGCACGACATTTTCTCGTCTTAAACATTAAAAATACCTAGACTTGAATATACACATATTATGCGTTTATACTTTACACCGATTAGTGTAATTATTACACATAACGTATAATTTAACCGCCATGATAATGGCGGGGGGGGGGGATGAAAAATCTCTGCATGTAATCTAAACCTCTCAACAATTACATTATGTAAAAATAAAATATAGAAAATAATAAAATACTTTTTATCATGTTTTTACTATCAAAGAATAGCTGCTACTTTAGTACTTTATATTATACCGATTTATAAAAAAAACCACTTACCGGCTTGTTCAGCGGCCCCTCTGGTTTTTCCGTCTCCACTCCAATCATCGTCTGAAACAAACAAAACAAATTGAAGTTATCGTTGCCAGGTTGCACTTGTTGCTTTACTGCAGGGAGGGGGATGTTTTTCATATTTTGATAACGATCTGGAGTGACATTTCTTCGTTTTGTGCGATGCCAAAGGGACTGTGTGCCAAACGTCAAAAAATACAAAAGATGAATTCGCTCTAGCACACAGTAAATAAAGAGAACGCGTATTGTGTTGATGATTAATTATGATTTCGAACCTGCTGCAGTACCTCGTTTTCAGTCCCGAAACAATAGGGTGGATTCAAATAATAACAATAATAATAATAATAATAATAATATTTGCTTATTAATATTTTTGGAACAACCCTAGTAGTACAGATAGTTTTTAGATGGTGGAATGCAGTGCAGTATTTTCACAAGGGGCCAAAAAGTTTCCTCTTCGTATATTACAGTACTATACAGCAGTATAGGTATATATAGGTATTAAATTGCTATATATTACTCGGAAAATATTAGTTATACTATAACATATTCCCAAGGGTCCACGATATGGGTGGTGGTGGTGGTGGTGGTGGTGATGGGAATAATAAGAGTGTATACGCATTGTACAATTTCGTTTTCATCCCAAATATAATATGGCGAATAAAAATCGCGGAAAAATAAATCAGTAATGCACACTCGTATTATTATTATGATGTGTGGACGTATATCCGAAATATCGATCCAATTTTTAATATTAATACTATACATAGATGAAACAGGGTTTTCATTATTTAGGAATTTCAGTACAACACATAACTTTGTTAGAGTACCTACTGATTAAAATTTTACAAAATATTTGTAATAAATATACAAGTATGTATGTATAAAATGTTTGTGAATACAATCCGGCGCTAATTGATTTTTAAGCGCAAACTATTAGTATAACCATGGTTGAACAATTTGAGTATTATTTAATGTAAAATTGATACAAATAAATCTCTAACAAACTAGAATATTTTTTACTTGACACAGGATAAAAATTTCAAAACTTTTTTATAATAAATCATAAGAAAACTTTTGACGCTGCAGTATCAATCTATAATCACCATTATTATTAAAGAATCATGTAATATTGTAAAACATAGTGTATAATTTAAGAATTTTTTTTTCGCAGAAGTATGCGTATATTTTCAGAAAACAAAATACCTGATTAAAACATTGTTATTTATTAATGAACCCGTGAAAATAGATTTATAAAATATCTAACTAATGTATCTCGTCATTTTTTACGTTGTTTGAAATACATTTCAAGTGTTTATATTATGCACACTATTTTAATTTTATGGGTCACTTATTTATTTTATTTTTATATATTATTATAAGGTTTATTATGCGAAAAAATGAATATCGAAAAATATTGTGCCCTATTCCTTTCAAGTATTTGAAAATTTGACAAACATCAAATCCAATATTTCAGAACCCATGAATAATATAAAAAATACAATGACAATAATATTTTAATAAATATGATAATGTACCACAAAATATGAATCTAAAATACTGTATTGTGTCAGTTCAGTTGAATTTTTTAACTTAATTTTTTTAAGTTAAGTTATTTTTATTATTATTTTGCTCGGTTATAATCCACATAGACATATGTATTGGAAACATGCAATGGGTGTTATAATATGTTGGATGTAAGATGGAAATATTATTAGTTATTAGTGTTTACTACAAGTAACGAAATATTTAGGAATTGCAATTATTTATAGTGTTGAACAACGACTACATAAACGCCCTAAAATATCATTAATATTACTCTGTTATAGAGTCATGATCGTCTAACATATCGTGATTGGTTTTAAAAACTAATATATACTCATGACGTGAGTATTTACATTACTTCAGCATGCCTACATTCACTTAAAAGGGTAGGTTTATAATAGATAAGTTAATCAAATAATGCTTACTGTTTATTGTAACATTGTATAATATATAGGTAGTTATTATTGCAATTGAATCCCGCACATTTTTATAAGCTAAGTACCTACTTATAATTCTTACCAATATTCAATGTGAAAATAAAAGTAACTTGTTTTCATTTTTTTAAAATAATATGCAATATTTTTACTCAATTAACTCTAATTTTAAGTTATAAGTTTGATACTTATAATTTCAGTCTTAACCAATTGTCTAAATCCATATAACTTTTAAGTATTAACTATTTTATTGCACAAAGTCTTAGAATATTTTGAATTGTATAGAAAATAAATTTGTAAGGTATATTTTAAGTATTTATTTTATTTTATAAGTAAAAAGTTTTGTGAATAATTTTAGATAATACCTGAATTATTAGGTAGTTATTTTGACTTTTACTTGATTTCATCGGCCACAAAAAAAATAATATTTTTTCAATGAATAAATTATACGTTTACCTTATATTTAAAGCAATTTGTCAAGAAGAGCTTTTGTAATATTACAAGGTATTTGTTCAAAACTTTAAACATCATCAATGAAAAATGAAAATGTTTCAAGAATCAGTAAGTATCTGTCATTAATTTCGTTCTTTAAATATATAGATGTCATACATATTTTTTTGTTTTTATTTTTTTAATTGGCTACTTAGTATACTCAGAAAGATTATTATTATAAATGTTTAAGTTTGTTGACGATAAAAAAACTAAACATCTTTTAACAATACATTAAAATATTACATCGTCCAGCATATATTTTTATTTGAAAAATGTTCAATAAAGAATTAATTATAGATATGATATCTTCGCAGAACAAAAAAATATCATAACATTTAGAAACTAATTATTACCGAAGCACACTGACAAAACGGTCGGTCGTCCGCAAACACTTTTAACTCCCGTGAAGTGATTTTCAATTGGTAAATTGTGGTTTTGGGTGGATTCCGAATATATTAAGACATTTAATATCCGATATTTTTAACCATACAATATTTGTTCTCGTGTTTCGTAATTCATAGACAAAAAATAGTAGCAAA
Organism: Sitobion miscanthi; assembly: GCA_008086715.1. Lineage (NCBI taxonomy): Eukaryota > Metazoa > Arthropoda > Insecta > Hemiptera > Aphididae > Sitobion > Sitobion miscanthi. The sequence continues at coordinate 10,734,675 of CM017805.1, forward strand.
CCGAACGAAAAGTAAAAAATCTCTGTGCAATGATGGGATGATTAGCGATTTGTCTGGTTGGAAACAGTATGGCAAATAGTTTAGATATTTAGGATGTTTGTGTACGTGACGTGTAGGTAGCTTTAGAAACTGATCAGCCATCCGGAAGCTAGTTCTGAACGTGATCTGGATGTTACTACACAATATGACATAATATTATTCTAGTTAACCGAAACTCAGAACACATATATCATTTACCTACACGTATTGTTAATATTATATATTATATTGTTCTGCGTCGCAGATAACAATTATATTGTACACGCGATAAACATAAGTAGGTATCCCGTATTATACTTACATTACGTCTTACTTATAACTCTTAGACCGCAGTAATACATTATTTTAACGGTATAAATTTAGTTTTTACGTATAGGTACAACATCATGCTGCACGGCCTGCACGTTTACGAAAACAACAATTTATTAAATTAATAAAAACCAAAAAAAAAATGCTTTTGAGGTATGTGGCTGAAATGTAAATGTTATTCACTATTTATCATTGTATATGTAGGTAGTATAATATAGTGTAGTGTACAATATAATAACATAGACATGGTAACAACATAAAATGGTCCCACGAGAAACATTTCTAAATAAAAAACTGCAAGGAAAATATCATAAACGTGATTTAGAGGAGTTTAAGGAGAACCATATACCTATTTTTATTTATTATTTCTAGAAAAACAAAGAACAAAGTCTAAGCATATAATATATCATATAATACTATAATCAATGTTTTATTTTGATTTTTTATTCTTCGAAATTTTAACAGTTTTGTTTATTGATTTTTGTTAGTCTTGGCGATAAAATAACGAGCAAGAGTTTTGATAGGCAAAATGGTATTAAAAATACAATATTATTCTACTCAATAATTACTTTATTATCAAAAGCAGTTCTGATACTATATTGGATTTACAATATTAAAATAATATATAATGTCCCTATTGTAGTATACCTGTAATAACTATCTGCTTTTTATAAATTCACATACACATTTTAATATGTTGTAATGATAAATAATAAATTTATATTTTAATTTATTTATAACACTAAAATTAAATTTTAGACTATTTTGTTACACAATGCAAAAAATTAATAAATAAACATACATAATTCAATTTTTTTTGGTGCTTATAAGTCTAATACTCTATGATTAGTAGATTATAGTTTTTATACAAAATGCACAAACATATTATAAAACATGTAATGTATCAAATTAAATAATTAACTAAAAAAACATTATATAATGAAATCTAAAATGGCATTATCTTTGCTCTTTAGACACATATAATTGTATTTCTGCTTGAGTTATTCACTATTTTATATGCAAGTATAAATGCACAAATCTATTATTTCAACCAAAGCTGTTTAACTGTCTACTATTTTTTTATGTTTTTATAAAGTATAATTCTTTATACAAAGCATTTAATTCACCACAACACTTTACTGATCTATAAGTACCTACTGTTCAGTAGAACCTAAATTGCAATGCTGTAAAATTATGTGGAATTGTGTATAAAATGTATGAATGGTTACATGGCTGTATGAATGTATTTCGTTAGGTACCTATATTAATAGAGAACTATACAAAACCTCAGTTATACTGATTATTGCAACCCATCAGTACCCATAATATAATTATAACTTTAATAGTAAAACTACATGGATAAAAATATTATATGAATTATACCTACATAATATAATATAAGTTATTATTATAGGTACCTATATATATGTACATTTTGATAATAATAGGAATTTTTATTAAAACTGAATTTCTTATTACCTGCTTACTAAATTCATTATTTTGCGTAGCTTTTATTATTTTATTTTTATTAAAAGAACAAACAATGATAATTAATAAATAAAAAAACCATTGGATCTTTGTTTTGAACAAAATTGTTCCTATTAATGTTTGAAAATTTAAATTAAATATTATGTATAATAGTTATTATTTAATTTATGATTTCCATATATGTTATTTTCTGGAGGGGGGAGCAAAAGCTTAAAATTACTTTTGTTACAAATCCAAACACTTTCGACTGAAGTTTCTCTTTATAGTACATGTGTGTAAAACAATAAAGCAAAGGTTTATCGTATTGTTCGGCACATATCTAGCAATAGCATCGCATATTGTGTTCGAGAAACCAATTTATATACGGATCCACCTCTAAATGGGAATTATACACTTATATAGGTAGGTATACCCTACGCTCCTCCAAACATTGATTGGCTACCGCAAAATGTTTGTGCCGGAATTCATGATAATCCAAGGGTAAATACATAAAGGCCTTGCTTATATAATTGTGTGTGTATTATTATCATGTATATTTAAAATCCAAATGTTCTGTAATAGTCTAAAACCTAAGGACTTCAGTAAAGTGGTTACACATCTTCATAGTGAATAATGAGATAATGCATACATATTATATATAGATTCAATTTTCGAGTGAGAAAATGAAGTATGAAGATACGTTTAAGTATTTGCAGTATACCAAAATCAACTTAGTTATATATGTCAGTTTCAGGTCAGTAATTTTTGAATATCGAGAGTTCCATCCTGAAGAGTATTTCACAGTTTTAAGGTAAGTACAGATGATCCTAACCTCGTTCAAATTTACTTCAAAAGATTGGAGAGGTTTGTATTTTAATTAAATGTTAAGACTTCAGATCACATATTTTCGAGTAGATACTAGATATACAATAAGAGCGTATACCTATATATATATATATTGTATTATATTAAACGTGTATGTGTGTGTATGGCGTACCGTGTACCTACTTGACATCACACAAACTATTTCTGAAAATAATTTTCAAACATCATCTATATAACAATCATAAATTATTATAAATTTAAATAATTACTGCTGTAATTAAAATTAGTCAGATGAGTTATTTAGGTACTATTACAAACTACCTACAGGATATTATATATTTTAAATCGCAAAAATAACCGTTAACATGAAAAAATAATTTTCCTAAGACAGTCATTATCAGCAAATAATAATTATTATTGTTAGCATAGAGTTAATATTTAAATATCATATTTATACCAAAGTTTAAATCAATAATATTATACTACCTATATTATGTAATTATACCTGCAGTTTTTTGACAATAAATGAAAAGTACAGGTCAAATACCATAATTCATAGTCAATCATGCATGATTCATGATTAGGTATAACATGAAAATATCATGCCAATAAAAGGATAACAATTATTTAGTTGTAAAGAAAAAATAAAGTATGTAGGTACTAAATAGTAAATATAACATATTTAGGAAGTAAATATAATGTTAAATAATGCATAGTCAGAATAAATAATTGAAATAATTGGAAAATGATACCGCAATATTTCATTAAAATGGGTTCGATTGTTACAATATAATTATTTTACTGTAAATACATAATTACATATATTATAATCATTCACACCAAAATATAAAACCAGCATCAAAGTATAGACACCATGAATATTATAAAAAGGTCATTACGCTGAGGACACTAATGGAATTCTTTAGTGTTATATTCGTATGCACTTTCTAAAATTGATTGCGTTATGTATATGGAAAAAAAAGTAAAAATAAAGGATGGTTTCAGATAACTTTTTCATTCATTTTCTGATGAAAGATTGCCGCCCTTAAATCCATCGTAATATGTAATATACGACATGTTGTATAAAAAGGACAGGTTTTCTGTGCCACACAATCATGTTTATGGAAAATATGATACATATAAGTAAAAACATTGTGGGAATGTAGATAATAAAGTAATTTTTTTTTATTTTACTTTTCTTACGGAACATACACTAAATTGTATATTTTATGTGAACACATTCCGTACATAATATAGTAGAGTCACTTGTCAAAATAATACAATAATAATACTCTGGTTTCTGATAATTCATAAGGGTATATTATACGCGCATTTATCTATGATTTTTACCGAACACATTCAAAAACCTAATATAATTCAATATCGTACTATATATATATTATATTCGTCTTCCCAAATATAACATAGTTCATCAATATAATATAATACGTATGTATATAATATTGTATAATGTATATATTAATAATATTATAGGAATCGTATAAAATATACGGTATTCGATGTTTTCGTTCGGTGTTAAATCAGATTTGAAAAACCTACCAATGTTCTACAATTTTTTCATTGTAGTGTAAATAAAAATATAGGTTTTTTTTTTCATTCTAGTCCCAAACATAACCTTATACCTTCTGCGATTTGACAGTAATTACATTTTTTGCAAACATCGACAACAACACAAGTATTATTATTTATAGAAAACTGTTATTTGGTATAAAAGACTTCATAACAATTCTGAAATATAATTTATCTACACATTAAATAAAATAAAAAATATGATAAGTATACCTATAGTAGGTATGGAATAATAATACAAATTAAAAAAATTGTGTTATACAAATTGTAGTTATCATATTAAGTAAATTTACTGGAATGTATAATATTCACTGAAGGAATCAACCGGCTATTTTTTTTTAAATATTATGTGCAAGTTAAATTTTTTTTCAATAGAATGCAAAATGTTGTACAGTTAAGTTGTATACCTGGACCCTGATAACGTTGCAGAACAATATTTTTTATTTACTATCCTTAACCATACCTAATGGTTATTTTAACTTAAAATAACGGTGACATTTCAAACTATTTGTTATGATATAAACATGTCTAAACAATTATTTTATCACCTAACTCAAAACAAACTATTTTGTACGTCTATAATTAATATGTTAAAATAATATAAACTTGTTTTCATTTTCAGCTAGATAATAAAAAAAAACGTTTATAATAAATCCAAACAAAAAAAAAAAAGAATATGAAAAAAATCATTTTATGAATTTTGAATTTTGAATTTAAATTTAAGTAAATAAAGGACATTAAAGAGAAGAAAGAAAAATAAATAGAATAAAAAGGGAAACATGTTTTAAATAAAATTATTTTTTAGTAGGTAGAAAATAATGCACAGGTATAAAGTTCCTTTAGCTAATATTTTGTTTACAAAAATAATGAAATAATAACACAAAAAACACAAAAAAAACAACGCCTGTTTCCGGATTTATTAAATTGATCTAAATGTATACATTAATGACACAATCAAGTCACGGTAACTTATGAAGATAAGTTGATTACGAATCAAAAAGTTTCATACTCTAATAATAAATTGTTAGGTAACTAAGAATTTTCACTAACTATGTTTTACTGTAGGTATTAAATGTTATATTTTATAAGTTCAAAAAATTATTCGTTTATGCAGGTGCATCGTATATTATTTATTAGCACCAAAACTTTTCAAACAGAATAAATAAATGTAAACAACTTTAGGAAAAATTGAAAGCAAAAATATAAAACAGCACTGTAAGCTTGTTAAACTATATATTATTAGATGTTGTGCGACTTGCGAATCTAATATCATTAAACTTGATGACATTTGAGTAACATTATACGTTTCAGTTTACATTAATTAATAAAATAGGTAAAAACCTCGTGTAAATAAAAACACATTTCAATGTAATTGAGGTCTTAGACTTAAATTATTACTGTGGTTCTACACAACTTTATACATTTAACATCAAATCTGAAACTCTATAAAATATTATATATTATTATACTCGTTACTCTTATATAGGGACTACCATTCCAATGTTTATAACAATTAATTTTAAAGTAGATATTTAGTTTGTATTATGAATAATAATTTTTTTGTATATTATGATATTGGTGTAAGATTCAAAAGTATTGACCAACTTAGTATTACTATATGCCTATACAGGTTGATATTTGATAATAATCTCATTTAACCTAATCGATTTTGAAATAAAACAAACAAAACGTGAACATGAAATACAATGTTTGAGAGTTACATTCATGTATTAAGAAATAAAAAATAATCAACACATATGTTAGCTGTGACAGCTTCATTTTGAATCATTTGTTTAAGTTGAAGCATGAGTATTGTGACAGTTTTTGTTTATTTATGGTCTGTTATATTGTTTAAAATGCATGGGTAATTTTCCCTGCAAGCTGTGAACGATTATGAAATTTAGTAATTAAGAATCAACAATGGTTTTCGTAAATTTGCGAATTAAAGGGAATATTTTTATCAAATGATAAGATCATGTAATGTGTAGAATTATGATATTATTGTGTATGTTATCGATGTTTCACATATGCAAAACAATAGATCATCCAGTCCAATCCGGTCCGTTTTACACGCAGCTATACATACTATAAAATAACTACCGCATGTAATAATATTATATTTAGGCTTAAATCCTATGCTATAAATGTTAATTTGTATGTCAGGAAAACTACTGATTTGATTTTTCTTATCAAAGAAGTCCATGTCTAAAATATTATTTTTACCCATTAGGTAAAATTTATAAAATATAAAATCGTATTTTTTTCTTAACATTTATTAAAATATATCTTTATTATTGTTTAAGTGAAATAACTGCATGTGGTATACTTCAACTGTATAGACGAATATAATAATTTAGTTATTTTTATATCTATATTTTAATGATTAGTTAAAAATTATTTTCAGACATTCTGACCTAAAACGAAACACATGTATATTATGTTGTATATATGTATGGATGTATTTATGTATGTATGCATGATGTGTGTGTGCGTGTGTGTGGCTAGGTTAATGGTGATAACAATACAACGCAAAAAAGACCTGAGAACGAGTCGGAAAAATCATCGTCGTCGGACACGGGCGAGCCGGAGTCGTGGCGCTTACGCCGACGCCGTTTCCGCTGACAACAGTCACTGCACTTGCTGCACATATCGCGTACCCCTGGTGTGATGAGGGGGTGGAAGAGGACAAAAGGTTACGGAAAAAGTGGTCGGCGACGGTGACTGGCGATTGGCGGGATGGATGGTGACAGAGAGGGTGAATGGTCGTCGCGAGCGAGAGCGAAATGCGCCAACCACCCCGCCGTTATAACGACCGCAACGCGACGGCGGACAGCGCGGTGGACGTCTGACGCCGCGACCAGGAGCGGTACAACTGAACGTGGCGCTATCGCCACCAACGACTACCCCGCCGCCACGATGCAGGACTGCAGGAGTCGACGACGGCGGCGACGCGAGGACGAGACCGGGTATGCGGTACACGATAAAAATAATGTTATATTATAATATGTTCACTACCGGGAAGGCGTACGATGATACGAAGAATAAATGCATATAAACATTTTAAAGCCAAAGACTGCACAAACATTTCAAAGAAGCGGTTTGGACGAGAATAACAGAAATAATCATACGCTATAAGGCATAGCGATGAGTGACGACACTCCGCACTCGTGTATATCCCAAAAGCTGTATTTATATTTATTTGTATTTCACTCGTTTCCATAAAATATCTTAATTTTTTAAACGGCTTGTACCGATAAGTATGTTAAATACAGGAAGTTAGGACACAAATTGTGGTGAGTTTTTTCTCTAGCCTAGTGTTTCCCAACCTATGGGTCGCAACACTTTTTAATTGGTCAAAGCTCACAAGCATATTATGTGATTAAAACATGAAAATATTAAATTATATAATAATACAGTGATATATATGACAGTAAAGTGTTAAATAGTGCTGAATTGCTTCCGAAATGTCTGAATAGGTTGCCGGCCTATAAAAAAAAAATGTATGTATTTGAATTGGTTCCTATATTTTAAAATAAATTGACATTTTTCCCCCCGTTTTATACAGACCAAGGACTGTCTACATTTAGTACGTATGGTTAGGTTAACAATGTTCATAAATATGTATTCCATTTTTTTTTTTTGATATTTATTATAATTTATATACCAGTAAATTATTGGAAATATTATTTTAAAAAAACCCGAATCATGATTCATGACAAAGTTATAACACTGCATTTAATGTTATGCTATTACAAAAATCAAATTTAAAACTGTTTGAAATGTTTTATTTTCTGCAAAAAATATCGGGAACCAATTCGAATGCAGCCAACAGTACAAATATATTTTTTATGAATCGCCTGATGGAAGAAATATCTAATAGTGGGTTGCCAAATAATAAATGTACGGAAACATGGCTCTAGCCAACTGTATAGCCAATTGCTAATGCTAAAATGACCGCCACCACAACTGCGATCCCGCACTAAACAATATTATAGACGAAGGTATAGAGTATGAACGTAATAATGGGCAAGTCAGATTAAGTATAATGGTAATTATGCATAACAAAAAATATTAGATTAATAACAAACTTCGTTCCTTTTTTGCAGATGGCTTGTCCATAGCAGAGATAACAAATGATAAGATATTGGAAGAAGAACTCAAACTATGTCAAAGTCAAAATATAAAAAGAAAATTACGAAAGTTTATGTCAATTAATGTTATAATAGTAAAAGAAACATTTTTATTGAAGTACCTATTTAATTTTTTTTTTAAATACCAATATTCTTTATTTCAACAAGACTCAGATTAAGGAGCTGTTTTATATTGGCCTGTAGGGCTGTAACACTAATATTTGTTTAATAATCAATTAAGAACTTTATTCCATCAAGTTTGGATGTGTATTGAATACAGTAAGGTCTCAATATAACAACAAAATTGTTGCTCTGTCATGAAAATCTACCAAGAATGAACATCATTATTTATTATACTTCAATAGTGCCCACCTATGTTCTTATAATTGTATAGCTACAGTGTACATCTTACAAGAAAGCAAAAAAGTTCTAATTGGTTTTATAATGTATTATTTTTCCAATTAGCCTGTGTATATTTATTTTTTTGTAATAAGAAATCTCAACAATTTGAACACAGAATAATAAATGTTGTACTTTACACTATTCATTTAGAATAGTTTTGGACGTCGACAAACAACTTCTAAATTATTTCCAGGCATTTACATCGATAAATATATATAATGATACAATAAAAAGAATTTTAAATTTAAAGGTGAAGTATTTTTTTTTTTATTTTTTTTAATATTTTTGGAGTTAAGATAGGGCATTTTCGTTTTAAGACAATCATTCATATCATCCAACACAGAGGTCGTAAAAAAATAATGTTTTATTTATTTCAATAATTATTAAATAATTAAAAACCATAAAAATAAAAAAGTTACTAAGTTTGTTTTTATTGATACTTCTATTAAGATATTGGGACGATTTTCATAAATCATAATATTAAAATGTGTAATTATTAATAAATTAAACGACTGTAAAATGTAGTATATTATGTTTTCTCTCTGGTCATTTTTATTTCATAGGTTTTAAAACATAGAAAGATGTAACTAGAAAACCTAATCAGCCTCTAAAACTGAGGCAGTTTCCTCCACCCCGAGTGCTTTAAACGTACACTTCTGTGAATGTTATTGTACAACCATACAAAAAACTTTTTAGAAGACATATTATCAAAATGTATTCATTAAATTAAATAATAAATTAACAAATTTATTAAACATGAAATATTTTAAATTGTTTTTATAACAATAAATTGCTTTAATTGGTACTATAAATTATACTATAAATAAAAAATTTAATAAATAACATGAAAAAAATTCCTTCCAACCCCGTGGAAAAGTTGTACTCAAATGCGTCACTGAACCTAATTAGTAACCTATATAAATATTAGATTTCATTGATTATATTCAGACACATCAAAGTACACAATATTAAATAATATTATTAAAAATCTGGATAGGTATAAATAGGTAATAAAAATAATAGTTGATAATATAATAGTTAGGTTAGAATTATATAGGTTAAATTAAAACTATGAAAAAATGTAATATAATGGTGTTATAGTTTAATTTTAGAAATTTAAAATGTACAAAGTTTCAATTTTTTAAACTGATTAATAGCTGACATAAAACAAAATCCTAAGATTTATAAAAATTTAATAATGTTATAAAATTCTTCTGAAATACCTAAAACATTTTTTTTTATTATTATTAAATGTAAAACTGTGAAGGACTTATAGAACAAACTATATAATATAACATTATTTAGATTTGGCTAAAAATCTAAAATTTGATTCTTAAACTTAACGAAAATATTAGAAAGACATTAAATTATCTTCAAGTCAAAGATCAGGTTTATACAACGAATATTATGCTAAATACTTATCAAACTCAAATAAAAAATATTAATATTTTTTCACTAAATGTAAAATATAATGTTAAATATAAATCTATTTAGTATTTAGTATACCTAACATTAAATATCAAGAGAAAAAATACCAAGTATTATTAAAACTGAACACCTGTATTATTTTAAGAAAACAGAATTTTTAAATAACGTAATTCAATTAGAACTCAAAATATTCATCAAATGAAGCCTTTTACTCAGTAAAATTGTTAAACTTATCTTTTTTTAAAGCTGTTTACGAACGTCTCAAATCAAATGCTTAAGATAATTATTTTAAAATCCCAAGAATAAAATATTTAAGACAAAAATTAATTTAAAAAAGAGTTAATTTATATAAAAAAAATATACTTATAAATTATTATGGAACATAAAATTATGAAACATACACCAAATAAACGCATTATATGATTGAAATTAAATAATAATATACTTGATTTAAAAAAATCTAAGTATTATATAATATGTTATAAAATATATAAAATATTTCGTATTTATTTAAAGTAATAACAATTATTTACCATATATACTTTAATTTAAAGGAACATAAGACTATTATAATATCATATTATTATATTATATTGTAATATTTCATAGTTTGGATGAAATTATTTTAATAATCAAATAAACTAAATAATATATATTACTTACAAATGTGAGCAATAAATGTTTGAGAAAGAGTGACATATTTATTTTGTTTTCAATTTTTAAAAAAAGTTACTCAGTCAAATTGTTAAGATTGAAAATAAAACCTATCCAATTTTTATTTTACAAATAATTTTTTTATTAGATATTTATAAATATAATAATAAATCAAAATCTGATTAATATTCATATTTTGTTCAATACAATTCGAACTCGTCAAAATGTTGTCCTAACATGCATGTTATTGTTTAGTAGAAAAATTAAAGTGAAAATTATTTCAACTTAATATAATTAATATTCGTCACAAAAATATTTTAATCTAAATAAAAGAAAAAATTTCCTAGATATATCTAATGAAGTATTATTAAACGAATATAGTTGAATGCAATTATATATTTTGTAAGTCGACTGACCTGTGAATGAAACGCAATGCCTAAGCACGCACATCGACATGGTGGCGAACACAAGACTGCCGATAAACACAAGCAACTGCGGTGTGAAGGCGACGAGTCCGCCAGAACGATTAGCAAATAGCAAGTGCAACGCTTTCTGTCATACGACAAACGCGGCAATAACGTTTAGGCGTCTGCCGCCAGGTGTCACTACATGTTACGTTTATATTGTTTATTCGAAAAAATTCAAGATAAATCTTCTCAGATTCTTGTTAATGGTGCCTAATAGTTTTATTATGATTTTAATTGTTTTTTTTTTTTTTAAGAGAAACTTAGTAGGACCTATACATTTTTATTCTAGACAAAATGCTTTGATCTTCAAATTCGATGGTTATCTGTGGTAGAAAATTGGATCTAATTGAGTCAAATCGGAATAACGGGAATATTTACGTAACACCGTTTTAGATAAAATCGATATTGTTGTGATTCAAAAACCAACAACCGAAGATCAATTCAGTTTAAATATTCACCAAATATTAATTATAATATTAGAATTTCCTAGACATGGTATGATTTTCAAAATATTTTGGCTCTATTTAGCTATTTAATAGACATTTGAACATTCACCTCTGTATACAATTCATTATGCTAGGAGGAAAAACTTGAAAATTTAATAGAAGGTTCTTATTGGAATTAAAATACAAAGTTGAGCAGTGAACATAATTTTACACAAATTATTTTGAACATTTGAAGTTTTCTTACGTAAATTTAAAATAATATATAATTGTAGAAACTTCAAACATTCATTAATACTTAAATTATTATTTCATATGCTCAATTAAATTAAAAAAAAATATATTAAAACTAATTTTAAGATGTTTATAGGCATTTAAAATAGTGTTGTTTTGTTGAATAAATATTAGTATGTATTATAATATATACCCATACCTATATAGTATATAATAATATATTAAGTCTAAGTCAATAAGCTTAAAAATCTAATAAAAGATTCCTTTTAGCAAAATACATTGGCAGATGATTCATTTATAGACAATATTCATGTTCAAATATTGACGAAATTGGATATTTAAACGAAAATTAATAATTTTAGTTATTTTGTGGTAATTCAAAAAACATTATTCGTAGGAATTGAAATTTTTTGCCACCACGTATGGTATATTTTTCTATATAATATACAATAAAGTTTTCAAAATATTTAGATTAATTTTAAGCTATGTATACCACGAACCTATTTACACGGCACGGTAAGATTTACTTATAAGTTAAAAACAGATAAAAATATTAGGTAAGTAGGTAAATTAATTAATATTATAATTAGAAATACATAATTTACGTAAACAAAGTTCACCAGTAAATCGGTAAAACTGTTATTGAAATATACAATGTACATATAATCAAAAATAACAGTTGTTATTATTAAGCTATTTTGGTAGGTAAATAATATACCAAATGTTATTCATTTAATGGTGACTGGTAACAATAAGTGATAAAGCCACCAAAAATGTATAGCATATATATCATAAATCAAAATCAATTACAATTAATTGAAGGCGTGAAATAACAATTACAGTGGGTACAAAAATGAACCGTTAAAAAAGTTGCTAAAAAATGTCACCTTTAAAACATACGGTACTCACATCACTAAATATAATTATAATTATTATTATTATTATATATAAACAATTATTGTTGACAAGACTCAGTTGAACCTACCGTAATATTACTTATGAAAAAAATAAATTAGCAATAGCAATAATTAGAAATACAATTTATTATAGTCAAATATCCTTAGAAATATAGGCAGACAGGCAGTCTCCGCTCAAAATCGTTTTCTGTACGCAATGATTTATCATAAACCTACTAAATGACAAGGTACACACTATACAATCAACAAATACGAGTATAGCAGAGTGACACACATTCCCAGTTTTTTTTGTTTTTAATACGGGGCAATATTTACTATTTAGGCAATATGCAATTTCGTTGCCACCCCCTATGGCATTTGTGTTAGTTGTTAATGATGATCAGTGTGAGTATGTGATTGTATACCGGGCTACCTACGCACGCGCAGCATGGGCACTTATCAGCGGCACTGCCGACCAAAAATAAAAAGCGCGATTTGTTTGTTCAAAACTCGGTTTACAGTAAAAACTCTCACGCTTGGTAGAGTGATCTGATTTGATTAATTATTTTTTCTTTAGAAATATGATAATATTTTCTACAGGGCGCATTGGACTTCGATTTTAATTTTGTTGCTTAAGACAAACATAATAAAAATAACAAAAGTTTGTGAAAATTGGTAATAACCAAAATATTTTTGCTATTTTTAATTTATTTATAGACATTTGATTTTTGGATTTTTTTGTTTATTTTTGATTTGTTTATAAATTTTTTTTTTCTTTTTCTAAAGCTTGCGTCTCTTTCCCCCCCCCCCCTCCCCCACAACAATCTAACAATAATATATGATATAATATTATAATAATTAATTAATAATTATTAATTACAGTATAATATCATGCGATGTTTTTGGTAAAAAATAGTTCTACATACTAGGGTATATATTACGATTTACAAATAGAAAAACAAATTAATAATAGATTGTAAAAATATAATCTGACAGATCGTCTACGCTCATAATTGTTTTTCATGAATAGACAATGGCTTATCATTGAATTCAAACTAGTTAATACACCCATTACAGTACACTTATTTAATAACGAGGTAGGTACACTCTACACTTACGATACAAAATTTAGTGACATACTGACATCCCTGGTTTTTATAAGAATTAGTACCTGCGTATATAAATATGTTATACTCAAAGTATTTATTTATTTATTTATTCGACTATAGTTATATATTGACTATGAGTTAGTTAATCAATAGTCACTGGTTCAAGTGCATAATATTAAATTAGTACTTTTTAAACAAATACTGGTTAGGAACTTCGGAACAGAATTAATCAATACGAATTGAAAAATACTACATAGACCATATTTTAACGTTGAAATAAAATATTTGGCTTAAAGTTCTTTAACTATATTATACTTACATAAGTTTAAGTTGATACTATTTGTAACAAATTGAATTAAAATGTTATAAAGTCATCTTAAAAAGTAATCATGTTTAAGTCATTTAAAATATAAATTGTATTAGAATTTAGAATATGATGTATACCTACACTTAAATAATTTATCTATATTTGAATTACCATGGTAATATATATTGTATTTAGTTAGTGTTACATATCATATTGATTTTTTTTTCTACTAATAGCATTTGTTATTTGGTTTTTAGTTTTTACATAGTCTACAGTAATAAATATTATACTTGTTATTTACTAAAATTTATATTATCGCTTATTTTGAAAATGACGATTTACTTAGATGAAGGATTGCTTAAAATTACACAAAAAATGTGTTTAACAGCCTTAACTATTTATGCATACATTATATTTTCACCAGAAATGATAACTTGTCAACAGAACAAAGTTGGCTCGAAGATATTTCCATTTGATATTCAATTTTTCGAATCGTCGGTACTTTTCCTGACTGCAGGTGCTATATCTATAGTCGAATGTGATATATGGCCAAACAATATAAAACCAAAAAATAGAATGATTCGATTTCTTGCAGAGGTACACAAATTAACATTGATTGAAAAATTAATTTTATACTTATTCAATACTAGTTTAATTCTTTCAAATATGTTTATTAAAATCTAATAGTACCTACTTTTTTATAAAATCACAACAAAATGTAAAATACAGCATGTCTTAAAATAATATTATTATTCTATAGTATTAAGTACGTACTTAAATTTTAGTTAATATAAAATTTAACTTTCGTCTTTAATCTATATTAGATTCTGAGCGGAGCGAGTTTTACAGTGGTGTTTTTTTTATTTTTTTTTTTATCCTGTATACAAAATGTCTACCAGAAGGAGTGATTTGATTTTAACATATTATAGTGCCTTATCTTTTACCAAATTTGATCAAGATGGTACTTTAGTGAGGTCATTTTTAGATTTTCTCAATAGTTAATTATAATTCCACACAAAAAAACCACCGAAAAATTACGCTAAAAATAGGATTTTAATTTCTAACGCTGCAATGTTTATCACCATAGAAACGAATAAAAAAGATAAAAAAGATAATATTTTAATATTAATTCAACTTACAAGTTATAATAAATAATAATCATATAAAAACATCCAGACTGACAAACCGTCTCCGCTCAGAATCGTTTTTCTTATACAATGATATTATATCATTGAATTCAAGTTAAATCCATTATACATTGATCCACATGCAACCTACTGTACAGCAGAGTGACATCCACTTAACCACTTTTTTTTATAGCTGTATATTATGACAATGGTTATAATACTTGTCTATGTTCTATTTTGGCATCCAATAGTCATAACTACATCTATATTCACTGATAAATTGAGTATTCTAGTGAGTGTTCTACAATAATTGATAAATTATACACAATTCACGATAATCTTCCTTTTATAGACACGTAAATGGTTGGGAAGTGCGAATATACACAAAAAAAGCATTCCAATTTGCATGGAAAACATTCGCAGTACGAAGTTGCATTGCAATATATTTAGCTCATTAATATTAAATTATGTACTCGGAAAGTTTGGGAAGAAAGACTTGTAATTATTTTCTCATTATTATTTTGAAAAATAAACAATTAATAAAAGTAACAATATTTCAGACGGCGCATAAGACGTTTGTTTTGAAGTAATTAACTCGAATCTGTATGTTAATAAGTTCATAGCAATACATGTGAACAATATCGAAAGTATAAACCTTACAATGTCATAAAATGTGTTTTTCTAGTTTTGATCATTATTATAATATATACATATTTAATGTACAATCATTTAACTTTATAATTCAAAAATCATTATTATTAACTGTTTAGAAAAAAAACATGGTGATAACATAAGCGTGTAAAAAAATGTAGGTACTACAGAAGAATAAAAATAAATAAAAGAAAAATTGTAATGTTTTAAACAGCATCTTTCATAATATATGAGACTGTATAATCAATTACTTCAGAGAGAGAAAAAAATGTAGAAGGTTATAAATTATAATCGGAACGGAATGTTGTCGAAAAATATAACATTTACGTAAAACAAAAATTTGTATCCAAAAAGAGAAAAAAGGCCAATCGAATTCAAAATAATATAACAGTCCAATATAAAACTAGAATTTCATAAAAATTAGTCGAATAGTTATTTTTGATTACATCTAACAATTAGGTACCAACTCCCAAGACCGGTGTTCAGTAACATGAGCACATGACGTATCAAATGTCATCCAAATCCTTACCACACATTTTTACAAGGTATTTCAAAACAGACGTAAGCGGACGAATGGAAATAAGATTACTGGAAGTTAAAGTATAACTTTATTATATACAAGAAACCATAGTAGGTATTCTAGATGTTATTCATTACTACTTGATATTAACATTTTAAGTTAACAAATATATTTTAAATATTATAAATTGAGGTGTACCTATACTATTCATAAGACCATAACTATTATATCTTAATTTAAAACAGCATGCTCAACTAAATTTAAAAAAATATAGTATGATACATTCTACAAACGTAATCGAAATATATTCATATTAAAACTTAACTTTATTAATTTAGCATTCATGCTTATTGTTGCCACCAATGTATAGATTGTAAAATTAAAAAACAAGAAAAAAAATGTAACTATTATATAATATATAATCCTACTATATAATATGAAACCCATTTTCACTGTTACTGTGAGGAATAATTTTTTACTCGTTCATTATTTATAGGAACCTAAAAGTTTTTGTATACCTAAAATAACCAAGAACAAATACAACGTACGTATTATGTTTACATAATACATATAAACTAACCTAATTAGTAGACATAAATTATATTTTCACATATGATATAACATTAAAATGTAATGTAGGTACCCGAGTGATACATTTTTGATTCACATTTATATATATACATTTCATTGGTGTAAAAATTACAAAGTTTCAATTTTAAACTTTACTTAACATTATGACACTGTCATTTGAACTAAACTCTCGTTCAACTGTTTCCTAGTCAATTCGTTTTATAATTTTATACCATCCATAACAACTTATAATTTCTATAACAACGTCTATTGAAATTTAAAAAATGACTAAAGTATTGACATTCTTTAATCAGCAAACTTTCAAACGACTCTTGTTTAATATTTATTTTTATTTTTGAATTAGTAAATATTATTATTATTCATAAAAAACTATATAGTAAATACTTAATAGTTTCATTATTTTTCCCGTGATAGTGAAAAATAAACAAGCAATAAAGAGAAATATCATTATGAGAAATTAATAATACATTTTCTGCCATAATTATACTATTGCTTACTCAATAAAAATGTTCATACTACGTAATTAGGTATAGTGTTTTTTAATATTTACGAATCTGAACATGTTTTCAATACAATAGCTTCTAGATTTGTTATCTAAATGAGTAAAATATATAACCCAAAACATTTTTTTTCACTAAAATATAAATCATTTCGTGGACATTTTTAACTTGATTCAGTATCCTATTTTTATAAAAAAAACATAGGTACAATCATGTAAGTACGTTTATATATCCAGATAACGAATGATAAAAAAATTATAAAACCTTACCTCCCTCCCTACCGGTTTTCCGTTTCTTTTTTGCCGAACCTTTACTCGGCAATGTGTTACTAGATCCCGGCCCCGTGGCCTTCTCCTTGTTCTTCCACCGGTTCAACATATCCGTCTTCTTGATCAAGTGGAAATATATCGTGACAGAGTGATAGTTTTCCTCTGGTGGTGTAAAATATAATCCAACCTATCAGCCAGTCGGCATGGCCAAACCGAATTCGGTAATATATCAAAAGTACCTATGTAATATGTATTATTATAATACCATTACAGTAGGTGTACCTACGACTAAAATCGAAAATAAAAACCTAAACCGATTTGATACTAGCCCGAAATGGTAACTATAAAATGTAGTTGGTACCGAAATCCAACACGTTCGCCCGGCGACCGCACCGAAATGGACTTTCAGCCGCCCGCAGATGCACTTTGTGGGGTTAGGAGAGAGCAGTCGGTGCGGCGTCGGGAACGCTCGCGCGACCGGTGGCCGTTCGGCGAAAACCAACCCTATAACACCCTCGTCAGCGGCGGTTGCTCAATCGATAGCGCTTTAAGCGTCCCTCGGTGTACACATACTGTATACATATAGATATATATACCCAAATACAACCCCTACACCAGGATCGTCGTAGTGTAGGGCATGCGGAAGCCTTCTGTATATCGTTCATGAAAGCCGGTATGAAACGTGTCTTTTTCACTTTCCCAGTCCCTACTACTACTACTACTACTACCACTACCGCATTACCACTACTACACCTATACTACTCCTACTACTCTTACTACTACTACCGATGCCACTACTGCTATTACTATATACCGTGTGCGTGTAAATATACAGGGTGGACCAACGTGCGTATAATAACCGTTATTCTATGTTGGCTGTATATAAACGGAAAAACGTGAAAACGAGGTGGCTTGTATACGTACACAGTGCATTGGCTTGGTTGTTCACCCCCATAACAAACCACCCCACTACCCATTCCCAGCTCGAGGTACACACATCATTATGTGCCTAAAGTCCGAAAAGATCGCTATGTGGCATGCGCTAATGAATGGTTTATGCGAGTCGTCCGAGATCAGAGACTTGACAAGCCCGTGTACACACGCGTACGTATATTTTATACTTATAGTAATTATACGACATGATATTTTTTTGCAGCATTGTTTTAGAAATTTGGTTAGTAATACCCACCACCCATCACCTGATATTGATACATAATATTATGATCTATTTTTATCATAAGACTAGTTAACAAAATGTAACTTTTTATTTAGTCTATTTTAAAATGATGAGATGCTTCTCTTTCACTGATGATTTTTGGAAAATACATTGTATATTATATTATATATGTATTACTATTTTACGCTCCATATAAAGTCTAGCCCTATAGTAATAAATATTTTTAAACCAAATATTGAAATACCTTTAGAAATCAAGTGTTAAAAAGACCACGAGTATAACGACTATGAATCACATACAGAATTCAAATCAATAGCGCTAGGTATTATTGTTAATTTAATAATAATATGAATCAAAGGATAAATGATCGTTTTCAGAAATGACGCCTAATTATTTCTATAGTAAGGTCTAAAGCTAAACCATGTTTTCATTAAACTTATGTACCGTTACAAGATTGTTCTACTTGACCCAGTACAGGAACTTCATGTTATTTTCTTCTAAATTCAAGTCGAATCAACTGTATTGAATACAACAAAAAGAAGAATGTTCGGGAACCGTCAATTTTAATGGATCGTTTCCGGTACACGGTAGTTCGTCATATGATTCGATATGCATTATAAGAATAAGGGATCTACTATAAGAACCCGTCAAAAACACATGTTTGAGGATTTATTATAAAGTAACACGTGATCGATTTTTCCGTGGCTGCTTTACTCTAAGCTTTCTAATTATGATAACTTAATAATAAATTAAGTTTATAATTACATTGTACACGGAGTTATCATTTGAGTGGATAAAATAAAAATTACAAAATATATGTACGATATGATGAATCGTAAATAAATATTTTATTTAGATTAAAATGAAATGTAAAATATGTTGTTTTTTTTAGACCATATCATCTTATATTAAGAATATATTTAAGTCAGTTTAGATAAACAGCATTTCAATGTGTTGCATAATTCAATTATTTTCAACTACTAACATCAAATTATTGATCATAAATCATAATATAATATGAAATATTATATATTTTTTTTTAAGTTCAACTATTCTCAATAGTGCTTTTAAACTATAAATTCAACAGTTTATAGAAGTATAGAACAGACTATTTTTCAATCAGATAGATTGAAAACAGAAATACCATTTTAAAAAATAAAACAAAACACTATTGCTATATTAAGTCAAATTATACCCATACAATATTTGTTTAATAATTTTGCAATATCATAAATTTTATATCCATTATTATTTTAAATTAAAATAAAATAAAACACAGTACCTACCTATTTAACTTGTCAACCACAGTTAATCTTTAGTGACCCGCGAGGGGAATTATTTAGCCCAGTATAGTTTTAATAATACCATACTATCATATAAATTATTTTTATGAATTTTCCATACTACATTGAGTACCTAATGTTTTATTTTAGTAATTATCGTACAATCACATAAATGTCAAAACTCATTTTTAAATTTTTATTTGTATAACTTCGTACAAAAACTAAAAATTAATATACTATAAAGAAAAAAAAGATATATTAAAAAATGATTTAAAAATATTTGAACGGAAAAAATTACGTCGCGTGCGCAACTATGTGGTCTTTTATCTACTATACGCGTCACTAAAGATTATATATATTGTTATACAGCAGCTGTAATTATAGGTATTAAGTACGAGAAAGTACAAAATAACAGTGTAGTTTCGATAAGTAACATTAAGTTTATTATACTCACCCAAATGATAAGATATTTATTTCCAGGTAAAAAAAAGTCAGGATTTGCACAAACGACCAGCGTAGCACCAATAATAAAACATGCAGTAAATAAACTAACACGCTATTTAAAATAAAATAAATATATGACGTATAGTGTGGTTCTTTCAACCTTGTTGTCTACATAATAATAATCATATACTATTAATATCACAATTTATTTGAAGTGTGCGAAATATTTTGTCAACTTTTCATTTTGCTTTAAATTCGTATTATATTATACCACCTATTGGCTATTATTGTTTGCGAGACGACCGCGGCGTTCAAGTTACTATTAAGTATGAGTCATATATACGATACCACAATGGCTATTATTCGACCAGCATAATTGTTTATACAAACTAAAACTCTACGACTAAATACCCTTCCATATATGAGTATGATATTTATATAAATATAGTATAGTCATTGTTTAAAGCCACTGGATCGTAACGATTGTAAACTTATTAAATTGGCAAACTTAACTGTATACGCTAATATTGTCAATAAATAGACAGTATCAATAATTTATGTGGTCAATATATGGGCCAATTTTCAAGGAGGAGTCGATATAATTTACATGATCATCAATATTTTAGAACTAAAAAAACATTGAGGTACTAAGGGGAGTGTAAAGATAATAATTCATTTAACTAAATTCTGAAACAGGTTTCGTCAAAACGACGCTACAATACGGCACATTAAAATTGCATGCAATGTAAATTTTAGATGCACGCACACGGCACACACAGGTCCGTCTGCAAAGTCCGCGATCGAAGAAGTTGAACAACTTTCTCCCTCCTAAACACGTCACTAGTCCATGTAGTCATAATACTTATACATTGTAATTTAAACACAATAAACCCAATTTGTATACTTTATAGATTGCATTCAATCGCCAAACATTTTAATTTAAATATTTTGAAAATTTGAAGTATAGGTTGCCTACCTCATATTATATGTACGCAACAAGCAACGACTATTATTGCATTAACATTTACGGTTCGTAACCATCTGTAAATAAACCACCAGTCTGAAAGTGATGAGGTTTGTAAATATACGTTTAAAAGTCTCGTTTCACCGAAATGTCGTCGTACTGCATAACACAAAAATCGCAAGAAAAGTGCAAAATGATGAACGCCGGCGTTGGTGATCATCTACGATATTATAACGAAAGCTGATAATAATTGATGGTAAAAAATTTCGTCGGTGAATCGCCGTCGCACTGCGCACAATTTACGAACTCGTGAACTCAGTGACGTGAAGTCGATTTTATTGAGAACCGTTGAAAATCAGACCGCAGTGACAAGGAGAAAATTATTTTTACGGCCATCAGTCCCAGTCTTATTTCAATACTGACAACTGGAAAATATCACGATAATAAAGCCCGGGTTTCACTGCACCATTTCGTGTCGTGTTCCATACATAATACATACATAACTGGTAACAAAATGTTGGTAACACGCGTTACCTGCGAGTTGAATATATTCCACTATTAAACAGTATAGGTACACGGCACAGCTGAGTACTGACAATCCGGCTTAATACGTTAACTACAGGTATATGCCTCAACTGTGGTTGGTGATAAAAATTTGGTTACCGTTTTATACAAAATAATCTTGCCGGTCGGTTCCGACAAGACGCGATCGCCGTCGACCGTTTTTTTCGAAGTAACCATGCCATTATATATCATATTATGATTCTCGAATTTTCGATAAAACCGTTTTTACGGCGTCGACGACGATTGTGTATTATTTGTAATACTTGTAATACAGTAAGTCGAAATTCCATTGGAAAAATCAATGTAAGTATGTTTGAGAAACTCATACCGGCTCGATGAAACGCGTCACCCGTTTTCGAGGATTACAATATTATGGGATTAATCGAGGGTGCCGCGGCACATCAAGTTGAAACGCACGCATCACGTCACCTATATTATTCACATGTTGCTTCTAGGGATAAACAGTTCTCAAATATATTTACGACCATAATTATAGGCGTTTTATTTGAATTTATTGTATTTTCATATTATACCAAGAATAGTTATATTAACCATATTGATCCAAGTTAAGCCTTGGTGAAACAGTCACCTAAAGCTTTCTAAGATGTATTTGAAGTGTCGGGCAATGCACCTTTTGAAATCAAAAAGAAAGTTTCAGACATTTATTTCGAGAACTCACTCGTGAGCGAGGGTAGGCGGGGTACTTGTTCCCACTAGGATAAAACTAAAGGTTTCCATAACTAAACAACCAGAATCTTTTTTTTTCTTTTAAAGAAATTTGTTTTCCCTTAGTTTTGGTTTTTATGGGCACCACTATTCAGATTAGTTGGTTATCCGGTTTGATTTACATTCAGTTGTAGGTCTATACAGGCACAGACCCACTATAGGTTTACTTTTAATAGGGTGTAAAAATATATCATCTTGCAGATTATCTTTAGTTCAAACAAAAAAAAAAGAGTATTTTATGGTACTTTTTGCATTTAAGTTTGAAATAAAGTGCAAAATACTTTCCAAAAGAGTACGGCGGTCATTAGTACCTTAGTTATTGTAATACATATATTATAATAATATAAGGTAAATTATAAGTTTTTTTGGTGAAAAAGGTAAAAGTGCTGTAATTATGCTGCACCATATGATGTGATAATATCATAAAAATATAAAATATTATGTCAACGAAGCCGGTTGTAATAAAAAATAAATAAAAAGTCGTTTAAACAACGACGATGACGTCAAGGCGTGTGCGGGGTAGTTCGCGTGCATTATGTAAATCAACACCTGCGAGGGGGGGGACTATACCAGCTATTAAGATAACATTATAATAATATAATAACCCATGGGTATGCATATACCGCGGTGATCGTTATTACCACGTGCTTATTACGAAAACGTGTCGAAACGCGATCGTGGTCGGCATAATTTATTATATATAATATTTCGAAACATTATCGCGTAATCAGATACATCGCGCGCTGCACTTACCGATGATCAGCCGATGACCGTTCTTGGCATTGAGTATTCGTTGCACCTCGCCGGCCTCGCTACCGGACTCGCTGCCGGACTGTTGGTAGTGCTGGTGCAGTGGGGACGGCGACGGCGGTGGCCACCACCGGATCGGCGTCGACGGCGGCTGCTGCTGCTGCTGCTGGTGTGGTCGCTGTTGGCCGCCGCGCTGCTGTAGCGTGCCGTAAATGGCCGACGTGGACGGGCTCCGTTTGGGCACGAGCGGCAGTGGCCGTTCCGCGGCCACCGGTGAGTCGGTCGACCGTTGGCGGGTGGGCGGTTGCGGGGACGGGCCCTTCTTGGTGGGCCAGTACGCGGGCGGTTCGGACGGCCCCGGTGAAAAACTCACCCTCTTCGGACTGCAGCCGGACGACAGAGGCGGCGGCGACGTCTGTCCTGCGGCCGCAGCTGACGGGTCAGAGGCTGGCTCTTGCAGGGCGCCTCTCTTGAAAATCGGCTGAAACCTCTTCTCGCCCGCCGCGGCGGAAGCGACGACGTCCTCTTCAGTCTCGTAAATGGTCGACTGCCGGCCCGGCGATTCCCGTACGCACCCGATGGTGGCCCGGTGCGGGGACCCCCGGACAAACGGGCCCGCGGCACCGGCCACCACGTTGCCGTAGATGGCCTGTTGTTGCTGCCGTTGCTGTTGCTGCTGCTGTTGCTGTTGCAGTCGATGTTGACGGACGGCGGCCGCGTACACCGCGGTGTTCGACGAAGGCGGCGTGGTGATCTTGACCTGCGCGCCGACCGGCATGAGCAACATCCGTTGCTGCTGCGAACCGCCGCCACCGCCGCCACCGCCGTCGCCGCCTCCGTTCCTGTTGTTGTAGTACTGAGAGTACGGTATTATGGGAGCGGACCGCCTGCCCGAAGGCGAGGGCAGCAGCGACGACGTCGACGACGATGACAACAGCGAACAAGGGCTGTCCGTCCGACGTTCGACGCTGCCGTAATTGGCGTTAACGTCCCGGTCAAACGAACCGGGACTGACGCTCCGGGACCGGAAGTCGGTCACGTCGACGGCGTGTCGGTCGGCCCCTTGCGTGTACCGAAACCGCTGCAGTTGCTGTTGCTGTTGCTGCAACCGGTACGCCACGTTTCCGGTAGAGTTACCGTTGCCGTTGTTGTTGATGAATGCCGTCTCGATGATGGTCTTGTTGTTGCTGGGTGGGCGGTGTTGGTGGCTGTGAACCGCGGCCGCGCTACCGACGTCCACAGCCGCCACCTGCGCCGACGACACCGACGACGCCGCCGACTGCTTGTTCTTGTGATCGCCGCCCGCGAATATGGCAGGCGTCAACAGCCGCCGTATGCCTTTTTTTTTGGCGCTGTGGTCGCCGTCCGACGATTCCGCCAACGCGGTCGTAGTGGCCGCTACCGTAGGACCCATTATACTGTTTCAACGGTTCGCACTTCGCTGAACCGTGCGTGGTCTCAGCAATAAATTCTTTATTATTTATTATGCTCTGTGTCGGATGATATCTTCGCGGGACACCTTGTGCACCTGAAAACCAATATTGTACATCTCATTAGTATACGCTTAAAAAATTCGCAAAATTATATTATATTTTATATTATTAAATTGTATAACTACAATAACTCCCTCTCTTCATCACAAGCCTAGCTTAAAGGAGAGAGGTTAATCGTATCTGTTATATGTAATTGTCAATTTGTTTGAAATAAAAAAAAAAAAAAAAAAAAAAAATTAGTATAATATGTGCACGAAAACATAAAACAAACACAATAATATTAATTGATATAGTGTTGATATATAATGTGTATATGTATCGTTTCTATAATATCGCAATACCGGTATCCAATTCTAATACCATCAACCCTGTCGAGGTTAATCGCGGTACTCCAGTGTTATGGTTTTCCGGTATGTGCCGGTATTACGGTTGTTTTTCAGTAAGTATCGGTATTGTGGTATACCGTTCAATACCAGTACCGATATTATAATACAACAATACCGGTATCTGTTTTCAATACCGTCGACCCTAGATATAATAATACGTAAAAATGTTGCTTGCACGTGTTATATATATGGTACTGTTTGTACATGGACATTACTGATGAGGCTGTTCCATTTCCGGACGAGCGGGTCATTAAAATTGTATAAATTACGATCGTCGCCTGTGCTCATAAAAAAAACGCATTAAACATTGACCATCCGTCTTGGGGAGAATACCAAATTTTGACAGTACAATACTAATGTGTGTACATTCAAGGTTATAGGTTTGGGGTCAGAATAATATTATAATGTCTAAAAAGAGTTTTCGTCCCAAGATAAGATATTGTTTGTAGTGCTATTGGTAAATGTTCGATCCGTGCACATTGCAAATATAATATACTGCAGGACACCCTGTGTTTTTTAATCGACGTCGCGGAGTATAGAGGGGAGGGTCGTAAATCAACTTTACCGAAATCGTTTGACGCCGTTGAAAATATCGAGTAGGTATGTCCACTACAAAAGCACGTGTAGAAAATAACTGATCGATGACTATAAGTATATATTTGGTCTACCTTTTATAAGTAGGCACACGGCTTTGATGGACGCAATATCCGAATACGACTACCGAATGACATAACGGGATGTAAGTATTCTTGATTTTCTTTGATATTTGTTTAAACAAAATGTTTTTTTTTATTGAAAACGATAATAATATTTTAAACTATATTTGTCTATTATGCAGTATATCGCATATAATCCATATTATACGATATACTGCATGATAGACAAAATTAATTAATAATTTTATTATTATCGTTAAAACAATGAATATTGTGTTGTATCACAAAGTATTTAATATTAAAATTCAATACAACAATATTATCATAGGTATATACATTTTGTTTGCGTACCTATTTAAATTTCATCATGAAACTAATAATTCGAGTTCGATCCCAAAATTTAATGATATCATCTATAGGCACCACATAAAGGCATACAATATAAATGTATTAAAAATTTAAAATATATACCTAATATGATATATTAAACGCACATTTTAAATTCTAAGTGGAACGATGAATGTATTGATTTTACAATGATGTGTGTTTTTTTTTATTTATTTTTTTTTTTTGTGTCTGTCATCACCTTTTAGGACAGTAAAAGTGCTTGGATTTTCTTCAACAGTAACTTTTCTGATAGGAAAGTGATTCTAGTTGGTACTTTGGGGGGGTCAAAAGTAAAAATTTCCAGTAGTTTTCAAAAGCGACGTGAAAAACAAAAGAAAAATTAAGGAAAAACGGGAATTTTTACGCAAAATCTGTTTTCGAGAAAATCGATTTTGGTTTTTGGTGTAACTCTAAAACAAATGACCGTAAGGACATGAAATTTCGACTGAATGTTTACAATTGCATTTCCTATACACCATAACATTTTGAAAATAATTTGACTCTTTTTGAGCTGTTTACGGACATTGTCAGTTTCCATTTTTTTTAGTTTTTTTTTCTATAAATATCAATAAAATTTTTTCTGTTGAGTAAAAGAGCTTGAAAATATAATAGAAGGCTCCTTGGTTATTGTTTCAAAGGCAGATGAAAAAAATTAAAAATCCTTAGTCACAGTTTTTATTTATAAGCATTTAAAGTTCAAATCTTGACAAAATACGGAAAAATCACGAAAATTAGCAAATTATTTTGAGTTGAGAATTCATAAAAAAAATTTTTCTTTTTGAATCTAAGATTTTAAAATGTAATACAAGATTATCCATAAGTTTGTCTATCTTTATCAAAAAAAAATGTCTTCAAGAAAGTCAAATTAAATTTTTATGAGCGTTTGAAATTCATATTTTTACAACATTTGATATTCACTCGATATCTCATGTAACGATTTTCTTATTTTGTTGTAATTAAAAACCGTATGACTGTAGATACTTGAAAATTTCATTGAATTTTTATATTAGCATTTTCTATACACGATAAAATGTTGAAAATAATTTAACCCTTTTTGAGCTGTTTACAGACATTGACAGTTTTCAATTTTTTTAGTTTTTTTTTCTATAAATATCAATACAATTTTATTTGTTGGGTAAAAGAACGTGAATATAAGGCTCCTGATATATCATTCTACTAGTAGTTGAAAAATATTTAAAATACATAGGCACAATTTTTTTTTATAAGCATTTAAAGTTCATATTTTGACAACATTTATCAAATTTATAATTTAATAATTACTTTGTAGTTAAAAATTTATAAAATGTTTAACTTTTATAGCTAAGGATTGAAAATTGAAAACAAGGCTCCACTTAATAGGTTATATATAAATTACTTTATTCACAATAATATCATCAAATATAATTGGTAATATCATAGGCTGGCTGACCGTTTTCGAATTCAAATTTAACACTATCCATTAAAGTGACCTATTTATAAACTTCTGTACAGCAGAGCGACACCCACTTGCCCACCTTTTTTATATTTTATTTAATCAACAAATAAATAGAAAAATAATAAATAATCCAGAAAACAAATACCTTACATTTATATATTTATATTATATGTTTTTCATCAAATCTCTTCAAATCTATTAAGTTTAGAAACGCATAACATTTTTTATTTAAAATATAACTTTCAATTTAAAAATACACCTTCCCCACTATAAGTACAAATTGGTTCAAAAATTCAAAACATTGGTTTACCTTACTATTCAAGTAAAAGATAAATTTTTTTTTTATTATTTGTTCTAGTTAACATTTTTGTCTGCAGGATAAGAAAAAATTTAAACCACAAAATATCATACGTTAAGACTTTTTAATTGTTATCATGTTAAAAAAACATTATAACAAAACTAATGGGCGTTCATGATGACACTTATAATTAATTACCTAATTAATATGAACATCAGAATGAATATTCAACAATCCCATGTCTAGAACAAATAACAGGGCGTACACAAATACATTTTTAATAATAAATAAGGTTGATTATAATAAATCCACATGATTTAATACCTATTATGAATAGGTTAAAAAATAAATTTCTACGATTTATAGCCTGTTTAATATAATAATTTTAAAGTTAATGAATGAATGCAATATTGTAATAGAACATCAATAGGTAGGTAATTAATTTATAGTAATATACAATAATATATTTTATATACATTATGATAGTATATTGATAATATTATATGTGTATAGATAATGTATGTGATCAATATCATGCTATAGTCAACATATATTTCTGAAGCTATTTCTCATAGTGTTACTGTACAAACTAAACATATATGTATAATGCTATAATCTATTATGTACAATATTATATCAATGGAAAAAGTAAAATTCCAACTCAACAAACGAATTGTATACTATAACTGTAGTGCATTATTAAAAACACTTTTAATTACATTTTCTGGACTATTTAATTATTTTACAACACTTAATTTATATTTTATATTTTATATTAAAAGTGTTATTTGTTATAACATTATCATAGAAATATTTATTAAAATAACCTATTGTCCATTTTTCCAATAAAATATAGTTCCTAACGTTAAAATATAACTTATTAAAAAAAGTGAATTGACATTGGTAATTATAAATGATTTAAGTTTAAATATTAGTTACTACTTATTACATTTTATCAGCGTATATTATGGTATATAACAAAATTGGTAGATACCTACAACTGTCCTACTATACTAAACTCATTATTTACCAACTAAGTCCAAATACACTCAGATATCACTCAGATATCACTCAGGTATTTAATATTTACTTATTGAAAAATGTGAAAATAAAAATGTATAAATTGTCTTAAAATAATTATTGACCTGTCGGTCTTAATCCAATATTTGTTTAGATAAAATATTGATATACAAGTATTCATTATTCATTCTTTACTTTACACTATAAAGTACACGTATAAGGTACTTTTGACTTATCTATAAAAATTATCCTTGGTACACAATTAAGAATTTTAATTTAAATTGTATTTAATACAACATGATGAAAACATGACCAACCGTTAATATCGTAATTCATAGTTTATTATAATATATAATCTTGGAAAAACTATAATACTTAAATATTTTTAAGAAAAGTAACAATGCACTAACACCTGTACTTTTTACAAAAACTTTAGTACCTACTAACATTAATTATAAAATAAATTCTTCACATTTGATCAAATCATATATATTATACACAAAAAAGACTTAATATTAAAATAATAAACCAACTAGAGAATTCAACCTACATTTTTTTTAAATGTACCTACCATGAACGAAATTAATTACAAAGTCATAATATGCAGAATATTAAGAATTATTATTGATCTTTTGACGGGATAACATTTTTTTTCATTGTTTCGTTATGTAGGTACCTATTAATCATTATTTCATGACTACCAAGGGATCAAAACACTAAGACAAGACTCAGATCATTTTATTTTCAATTTTCAATGCTCCATTAAAAAGTTAATTAATTAAGAACATAAAAAAATAATTTATTTTTATAATCTTAAAATATTATTAAACATATAATATTACTACATTTTTATTTTTAAAGTAAAATGTTGTATTAAATTTGGTTATTGGTAATATTATTTGTAAGCAATTAAATTTAAATAAAAAATGTATAATATTATAAAATTATAGGCATACGCTAAAAGTACTTCATGAAAGTATTTTTATTTTATGAGTTTACTAAACAATTTAATATTTAATTAAAATAATTTTTCAAGTATAACACAGATAAAAAATAAATTAAAATAACTATAAACAAACTTCCATTGACAATTTTAAAAAATATTCAAATACTTATTCAAAAAGTTTTTTTTAAGTTTGTTTGTCACATAGTATATATTGATTATCTATGACAAACTACTTATAAATTTACTTATAAAAGATGACTTTTTAAACTCTCAATACCAAAAAACTTCAATATTAAAAGTATTTTCTTCATAATTTGCATTAGGTATCGGGTCCATTTCCGTGAATAAATTGTTTTATCAAATAAGTTTCATATATTAATTTATTTGGTTCAAACTACAAACCCTGTTTCAAACACTAATCTAATACTGAATTTCGAAGACTGCGCAGCAGGAAATAGGAATACGGGATATCTTTATTATATTTAATATCCTAAACTTGAACAAACGTGCAGTGCTATAGAAAACCATATATTGCGAGTTTTCTAAATGAATCATACTGTTTTCAAAAAAATAGATGAGTACAGATATCTGTGACAGTGTGACTAGAATTCCCATTAAATTTATTGAAACATCCTAAACAAGATTAGTAGTTTACGTGTATTCAGAAAACGTATCTAAGGAAATCGCAAAAAAATCAAAATGACCATATATTATTGGCCCATTGTTATATGTCCGAACAATACCGTATAATTGGGCGAGTTAGCGTTTTAACATGTAGCTGTTGACTGTTGCCACTGACATCGAATATGGTTGTACACGTTTTGGCAATAATAATAATAAGCATGATTTTCTATCAAAATATAGCCGTATAAATAATATATTTTTTAAAAATGAATGGCCAAACAGATGACGGTTTATTCAAAGGAATATATCCTATATTATTCTAACGTATGTTCCTCTGATTTAATTCAAATTTTTACTCATGCCTACTATTTATAAAAAATATATTTTATTCTATTATAAGCTTGTAAACATACCGTACATAATATTATTGAAATAATGTATAGAAATCTAATACATAATAATACATTCCAAGCCATATAGTTTAATAATAACAGTAGGTAATTCTTCGTACGTGAGAATTACCCATTTCCTCCGTCTTAATTTTCTCTTATTAAACACGGTTGTTTACATTCAGTTAACACGAGTTATCTGACGTCCGACATTGACCCCATTTAGTCTTTGTGATGGAGGCTTACTCGACAAAAGACATTATTATTATACAATATTCATAAGCAATATATAGTAGCATTACTGAGAATTGAATTTTTTTAATAATTCTCATCCGTCATATTTATGAATGAATCCAACTACTTTAAGTACCTATATATAACAGCATATAACGTACACTAAATACTAAAAATAAAAATATTTATGAACAACTCAAGAGAAAATAAATTATAGATATATATTTCAGATTCCCATAGGTACAGGGTGATTCGCCACGCATGCTCAAACTCTTTTTTTTCAACAATGTTATTCAAAATCTGTATTTAGAATTTTTAAATATACTTAATAACATATTTTCACATTTACATTTTTTGTACTACTTAGGAGTGCTCTTTTGAGATACAAACTTTTGTTTCAAATTAGAACCGCCTTGAAGAAAAGGGATTTTCTTCTGTAAATTATTTAGTGGATATTTTACTAAACATTTAGGCAAATAAAAATTCGAACGAGTATTTTTTGAGTTACTTAACATTGTGTTCGAAGGATCAGGTCCCCGGTATTGGACTTGGAATATAAAAGTGCAATCGGATTTAAAAAAATTTTGTAATTAATATTTATCTACCAATGTTTATAATTTGTAAAACTGGTCCAAGCATAATAAACACTATCCAGTATTACATTTAAATAATATAGATACAATATATTCCATTTATTTTACATCTCTTTTACTAATGGTCTATAAATACCAACACATAATCACATATTTACGCATTAATAATTTACTACCAATCGAATAAAAGCTATTTTCGAAAAAAAAAATCGTTATGACATGCCCAGCTAATTGACTTCGAGGCTGAAATATTGACTTAAATATGACTTTTATGCATCAGTACACTATAGTAAGGCTATCACTTTCGAATAAAGAACAAGACTGTACAATTTAATATTAGTTAAATTAAATTAATTTATAAAATAGCTTAGCGCATAACTGATGTAAATAATGTTATAAAATAAATTGATTCAGTTAACTTGAAAATAATCTTGTGATAGATGCTGTCATAGTCATGCATAGTGATGTGCCATTGGGAATATTCCCCAACCTCTCGGGAAATTTCCTTTAGGAATATTGAAAAAAATGAATAAATAAATAAATCGAGTTGGAATAGTCTATAGAACAGTCTATACAAGTATATTTTGTTCAAAATTATAAATTATGAGTACTGTATTACTTTTATTTTAAAGCCATTTAAACAGAAAGACTGAAGTCTAGTTATATTTTTATTTTATTCATTAGATGTATAAATAAAAAGTTATTTAGTACCTAGTTATATTTATTTTCACAACGTATTTCAATACAAAGTAGTAATTTGGATACTTTATTAATTGTTTTCCTTTTTTTATCATAAGTTCATAAACCATAATGCATTATTATTATAAAAGTATTAATTAAGAGTACAGTTTTGCTTTTATTTTTATTAATAAAGAGACTGAAGTACCTATAGTTATATATAAATATATGTTGTTCATTATATGTATAAGTAAAAGTTATTCAGTATTTCAATTTCAGTAAGTTTATTTTTATTTTTTTCAATATAGATAAATAAAATTTAGATCGTTTATTTTGTGATCATTGACCATTGTACAGATTTCAAAAAATTAAATTATAGTTACTTAATAACTTTTTATAAAGAATAAATATCTAAACTGACACAATATCAATAAAGAGATGTCATATGGATCATTTACAACCATAAGTTTAATTTAAAACTGAAATCTATGATAAATATTTAAAAAACTTATTATATTCCCGGGATCTTCCCGAAACCATATTCCCGGGAATTTTCCCACGACTAGTCATGCATATTATAATACCTATAAAATGTTTTATCAGTTGGTATTTGGTACCATTTATCTGATAAAAAGACTACATTATACAGGCTATTATCGTTATATATATATATATACCTATTATAGTATGTATGTGCATACCTGTATATTTATATTTAATATACTAATAATTTTGTAATTTCGTAATTTATAATTTACAATTCATATAAATGTTTTCAAAGAGCCTAATTATAATAAACTATTTTTTGAAATGTAAAACATTCAACGTATATGTTTAAAATTTAAATCGAGTTAAGTCTTTGATTACGTTCAGCCATTACAAAAACCGTCATAATTGAATATTTAAAATTCCTTATTTAAAAAATAATTATCTTTCGATCATAAAAATTTTAAATATATTTTAAAACATGAAATAATGCAATTTGTGTTTTTACAAATATTTACGATGGTTAAATAACGAAGTTGTTATTAGTAATTCGTAAATAATTACCAGTCTAAAATACAGACATCAAGTTTTTAGAAATAAGCTAATTTAGAATTAATATGAAAATAATATTTAAATTAATAAATGATATTGATTATGTAATGTTATACGGGAACTAAGAAGTTCGTATACTGTTTTCAATTTTGTATATATTTACACATAGATATTATAATATAGAAATAAAAGTTCATTTAAATTATACCAAAAATAATAATACAGTGATAATTTATTATACTAACCAGCAAAATTTTAGTGAGTTAATTTTCTTCACGAAAAAAATTTTAAGTTTAAA
The DNA here is from genome assembly GCA_008086715.1 of Sitobion miscanthi. NCBI lineage: Eukaryota > Metazoa > Arthropoda > Insecta > Hemiptera > Aphididae > Sitobion > Sitobion miscanthi. Next base: position 10,769,016 of record CM017805.1, read on the forward strand.
ATGAAGCATGATACAATTATATTTTGAAATAGTTATTTTTTAAGAAAAACTATATAGGTACATAATAGACATATACATTTTATGACGTGTGGTGCGCTGAGATATTATACAAGCTTCCTATACAAGCCAATAAACTCAAGAACCAAATACTCAATATATACTATTAGAATCCTCAATTGCATCCCTACGGCTATATTTAGAATACGTGTTTATTGTGAACTCTTTTCGACTGGAAACGAAACTATATACTTTAATACAATACCAATATAATCGATTCGTCGCCGTCATTGCGGTCTATTTACATTCGGTTTTGGTGTGGCAGCTGTGTTTTGAAATTGCTGATATTAGAAATAATACTCCTAAAAAAAAACTTTAATCTAAAACCTAGACACTATGCTAGTAAAAATATTAAAAATAAACGGGCAAAGTATGCTTTGAGTGTACCTTATTACCATAACGGACGTATTAAATTTGAATTCGAAAATAAATCATTGCACAGGTACGAAAAACGATTCTGATCGGAAACTGAAGTGTGAAGCACTCAGCCTCTATTAGATACTACAAGTGGACAGTAGTATATACACTACTATGATAGTAGTACCTATACTATTATAATGATACTATAATATATACCTACCTATATGGCTATATAGTAATATGGTATAATATTATGTGTTGAACTAATTTTGGTGTGTATTATAATACAGCCATATAGGTTATAAGTATATTATTAACCTAAGTAAATTATTTATCTATAAGTAATTACCAATGTACCTTAGAACGGAGTGAATAAGATTGTTGTATGAATGAAATTGGATTTAAAATTAGTCCAAATATTCCGAAAATGTCATTGAGTGGCAAATAGTTTAAATAATTGAATTGTAATTTTTTAATTGACATAAAAACAACTTATGAGGAATATAGTATACATTTTCTTTTACGAATAAAAGTTTTAATATACATAAATCGAAAATAAACTAAAATTATTCTATTTGTATTATTTAACCGCCGTTTTTAGTTGGTAAATACAAATTTCTCGTTCAATTTGAATGATATTTGATGGAATGATGGATCGTAGACAAATATATTGTTCACAAAAATAATTTATCATTAATATTTTTTCCTTCAGTAAATCAAAGTTTAATAAGCTTTATAATTTAGCAGGAATATTATAAAAAGGTTATGAGCATATTTTTGCTCTATAAATGTTCAAATACAAAGAATATTTGTATTATAATATGCTAGTCAGTAAACTAAAACACGATATATATTTGACAAATATTTTTATGACTAAACCATAACATAATATGCATACCTATATATTGTATAGTTTGTGTTGGATTTATTAAATAATATATCGATGAAATATTGAATAAAATAAGTGAAGATATATAAAAAAAAACAGGTCATCCAAAAAGTTCTATGGAGAAGATTGTCTATAACATCGTTACAAACGAGCAATACGATTTGCACTTAAAACGGTGATTTTCTGTTGATCCTTCTATGAAAGAAGAAACATATTTAGCAATAAGTGAAAATGTTATAAAACGTCTAGTATATCACGATTACAAACACAAAAATACATTTTTTCTCATTATTGTAGATAATATACAACAAATTTACATTCATCCAACAATGTGACTTGTGAGTAGGAACTTATATATAATAGTATACTTGAACAACCATCCCCACCACTGTATCTATTATAGTGTCACGTGCACTTTTTTGAAGTGATCCAACCGGCAACCACTAATACCTACTTCAATATTACATCATACGCAGCTATAGTATATATATATACTAAATATACGCTATAGTTAATAGTATAATTAATATCCATTAAAACATGATAACAACCAAACAATTATTTAGAATAGAAAATTGATTTCTTATAAACTGTCTACTAGGACATTATAAGCCGTATAATATTATAATTAAACATAATGGGATTGAGTTTTAAGTAAATTGAATACTCAGATTAAATATTATTATGATTGATGTTTAAGAACTAGGTAGGTAGGTACATAACTTACCAAGTAGTCTCATCAACTCTTAGTAGATGTTTTTTAATTAAAACTGACAAACGTTTAATGATTTCAATATTTCATAATCAAAAACCTTTGTCGTCGAATAAAAAAACTTAAAATACCTAACTAAATAATTCAATTTGTAAATATGATGAAAAACTACGGAGAAAACGGCATTACCAAATTTCAAGCCCTTCGTTATTGGGTGGCTCGCTGTATAATATTTTAGAGTGAAAACTGTTTGTTTTTGTTTAAATATACAATTACTGAATTTCCTGTCAAGATTTGAACTTCATGTGCCCAAACAAATTATTATTTATAAAAGTTTGTCAAAAATCAAGATAATAATTTTTTTATTCCAATCAGTAAAATGTTAGACCCGTTAAATGATAACAATAAGAAGGCGTGTTTAAAATATGTTTTCTATTTATTATTTATATATTCAGATTTACCCTCTGCATCATCTAAACTTTAAATAGTTCTAATTTATTCATTTACCATGCATCTGTTAGTCGATCCATCAACATCAACATTTCCAACAAACAAAAGTTGGTATTATTCAAATCCATATAAAATATTGTTATGCTCGTCTATGGAGAAAATTGTGGTCGTTGTTAGTAAAATGTCAAATAGGTACACACGGGATCATTCAAATCAAATCGAATGAATAAAAACTATACTAAACGCATTACCAAAAGAAATAATTGCTGGTTTAAATTCAAATACCGTAGTGTAGGTACCAGGGTACTTGTACATACCACATACCGTAGTGTAAGTACCAGGGTACTTGTACATACCACATACCTACAAGATATGTATAGGTAGGGTTACCATCTGCACTTTTTCAAGATATTAAAAATATTGTACTCTCACTGTTTTTGTAAAGGATATCAAGTACCTACTCTTTTTCAATCTTTTAAATTCGAGTATTTTATTCCAATTTCTAAGATGCATAATATAGTGAAACCATTAGGTACGGAAAATAAAAAAATATACATATTTTACCGCAATGAATTATAAGTCCCCCGACATCGGAGTAAAACATATCTAATGTTACTTAGACAAAACTGTATATAACAGATATTATATTTCAATTTTTTTTCACATTTCGCAAAGATACAAAATATACAATCATATTATTGTAACATGGAATATATACCTACTATTTAAATAAATTAGTGTTTTATTAGGAAACTTTTTTTTTCTTTTGTCTTATATATTTTCGAAAAAAACGCAGTTTTTGAATAACTACCATCTGGTAACCCTATATTATATGTAGGTACTTCGCGTAGTACTGTTTATTAGTGTAGGATTTTTGAAAAAACTATAGAATATTATAAAATAAGGTTTCCTCTCCGTACGCAACATCGAAAAAGTAAAAACAATTCAAGTCTTTGATATTGCGCGATGGCGTGTACCGTATATACATATAGGATATAAATATATAATAATATAATTGTTAGACCCGTTCAACAATATTCTCATCATTAATGTGAGGGTGGTTTTGAAGGAATTCGATAGAAAATCAAAAGTTTTCGTTAAAACCTTCGGAAAAAACGACTGTACCTACCTATAATACGCGTACAGACATTATGTAATATATCATTCGCAGATTATCAAACACATTTAACTACAACGATCGGGTGTACCTGCCTATAACTCGGGTCGTTAAACGCAGGGGGGGTGCGCGTTTTATTTATGTTATACTCAAATGTCAGCTCGGCCCGCGGTCCGTGTTATAACTACCGATATTGTTTATAATGTTATCGTTACGAAAAGGCAGAAACTGCAGCACTTACCCGCGATATTCGTGCGGATGAACAATAATTACAAATGTTATAACCGACGTCGAAAAACCAAACACCACACCGCGAAAGAATTCTCGAAAATAAAAACGAAAAATTTTCGTCGAAACGCACACGCAGAATACACGAAACCCGCGAGCGCGAAAACGACCCGCTCGGCAACCGGTCCCGCACGTATACTGAATACGCGCCGACTCCCGACCGGCAACGACCGCGGACGAATCGGTTTCGTCGCCGCCGCCGCTGCTCCTCGTCCCGGCCGGGCGCGCCGAGCCGGTCGTCGTCTTCGTCGCGGTCCGTCTGGGCGCCCACCACTTGCTGCCAACCGAACGGACCGGTACGCGCGCGCGATCTCCGAGACGACCGCGGCTCTGGCGTGCACGCGCGCACATACGGTTGCCAACGCGACGGAACGAAAATACTAGAGTTCATCCCTTACGCGCGTTCGGTTGGCGTCACTGCGGGCCCGCGCGCCGAAGAACGCATTCCGGGGGGAACCCGGTTTTCCTCGCGAACAGCAGCCAGCTGCAGCGGTACTCGACGGCACGACGAGAGTACGCAGAGACTCGGGAGTGTGTCCGCGACGCCGTCGGGACGACGAGACGACGAGTGTACGAGACTCGGCGTCGTTACTCGTTACTATCGTCGTGACCTTGTCGGCCGCTATGAATGGACGAATACGATAATGATACGTTTTCGGCCGCAGAGGTATGCGAGCGAGCCAGTTCGAAACGAACGACGTGTGGTAGGTAGGTGCCTGCCTTACACCGTGCACCGCCGGAAGACGAGTGTCTGCCACCTATTTAATCATATTATTACGATGATTAAGTGACGGCAGGTAGAGCTGTCGTAACGCGCGCCGCCGAATGATTGCGTAGTCTTAGTGTTTTTTTTTTCCTCGTCATTTTTCGTCTTTTTTTCTATCGAGAGAATTGCAGCGTTCAAAACGAACGTGTGAAACTGCAGGTCTCACTCCTCGGCGGAACGTGTCAGCATCAAAGTCGTATCTGATTATTGATACAATATATTAGGGTTCATCCGAATTTAATCCTATTCAACAAATAATACATACGTTATCCTCGAATAACAATACTCAAAAGTATATTATGTATAGGCCTGTAACACTAAGCCCTGCAATGGGTTTTAGATGTAAAGGTAAGTTTTTCGACCCCGCAAAGCCACCTCACTACAACTTCAGTATACACGCTATACACAATGATGTTAATGTCGCTGCAATGTAAAGGTATATCATATTGAATACACTGAACATATTATGTATTCGTATAGTAATAAATTCATAAAATAATTATAGCCTAAATTTATTATAGGCCAAATTGAATAAAATATCTTATTTAGGGCTTTAGAAGGCTCAGGGTGAGTAGTGGGTTAATCCCTCATATAAACCGCTCCATCCTTATTTACATTTTACATAAGTACCTATATTATGTTATGATTAGGGTCTGCGTGGATGTCGCGTTGCAGCATTTGCAACTTTTTACAATTTTTCAGAATACGTCATTATAGTTGAATGCTGATTTGTTATAAATTTAATTCGTGCAAGTTCAATTTAAAATCTACAATTATTTAATGCAACATAATACAGTTTTATCAATTTAATTGACATTTTATTGATTTTTCTCATTAAATAAGTTTAAAATAGTTATACATGTTATAAAACTATTTTAACCATTTTAAATAAAATTTGTCCACGTATTTTTCTTATACTTTATGATCGGTTTTATAAAAATAAAATTATGTGTAATAAAATTATCAAATTATGAATAATGAATAAGTATGAATTACCAACACGGTGCCCTATTGTTCAATGTAATGATGTTTAAAGTGTTTATATTAATAATAATTTAATTAAAATCATCTTTTTGTAGAATTATTTAAGAAAAGAAAGATGAAAATAAATGTCAAATAATCATTAAATATTTTTTCTAAGTATATGCATTACTCTTAACTGTATAAAATAAAAATAAAAATAATAACAATAAATAATAACATTTATAATTTGTTATTTTTTAGTACAAATTTTACTATTTTTAGTGCAATAGGTACTGCAATCAAATTTAGTATTTACTATATTTTTTTATAACTCTAGCTTGTTATGATAATCACGATTTAGATTGTATAGTTGCCTTACGAGTTACAACTACACGTATATATCATTATATTTCTTTAGTTGTAGCACTACATTTTTGATCGATTATTGAATTCTATAGAAAAACGATATGGGTCTTAAACTGTTGACGGTAATTGGACTTATGCAACTATACTTAAAATATATACACATTTTTTTAATAGCTAATAGACCATGCAATATTTCACAGAAGTGTAGAGCATGCGTAGATTTAGTCACGAATCGAATGTATATTTCAAAAACAGATATCTATGTAATTATATTAATATAACATGTTATACCTCGCTACAGCACTTGTTATTTCTTCCCAACTCATTAAATATTATATAAGGTCATACATGGACAGACATAATGTGGAAAATACTTAAGTATTCAAAACTTGAAACCTTGTGATAATCTTAGATTACCCAGAAACTTGTATTTTGCTATTTGTCAGCGCGCTCACAACTGTTTAGGTGTGTCGTTAAAATAATATATTATTACGGCGCGTTTATGTTCACGGCCTAACGTTTATTATAATATATCTAACACATAATATATATATATATATGCAATTATTATAATGACAGCAATGCGCAAGCGAAATTCCCATTAAAAACCGACTCGTTAGCAAAAACAAAAAAGTTTTTTTCTTCAACCTCCCGACAAATATTTATAAATGTATATAGCTGCGGTGCCTATGACGCGCGTCGTCGCCTACAACAAATTCGTCTGTCGCCGCCACCGCCGCACAAAATATTATTATTTATTATTATTATTATTATTATTGCTGTTTTGTTTTGTTTGCAAATGTATTGAAAAAGACGTCTATATACAGCGCACACTGCGAAATTCTTCCCGCGTGGACAACACTCATAAATAATAATAATTCTCCTCGGCGTGACTTAACTTCGCCGGACGCCACCTATAGGTATACATATATATATATATTATAATAACGCGCATAATATTATACTTTTATATTAGTACTACATAATGCAGTGCCATGTGGCAGTCATCTCGAGCGAGGGCCGAGGGTCGTTTTGTGCAGGAATTGTCTGAAAAAGAAAAGAATTACGCGCCCGGCTTTTTGTCCTGTGTAAACATTTATTACGATTTTTTTTTTACTTTGGGAGGGGGGGAAGCACGTGGGGTGGTTGTAATAATATAGACACCGCACTGTACCGACTACCGTGTAGGTATATAGCAGACGAGCTTGTTTGCAGTTTGCGCAATGTTCGGACTTATCTAGATGAATATCTAGATAGTTATTTGTTCATCTTTTATCTTATCTAGATAAATAGTTATACAAGTTATCTAAACTTTCATCTTGGATAATTGTTTTACTGATCTGAATAAATTCATATAGATACATTTTTTATTGATAAAAATCACGAACAAACGCATTTTTAAATATTTATATAGGTACAGATCCTCAAACAAAGTTCATGGTTTATAAGTATAATGTAATTATTTTATTTACATCATTATTATTATTATTATGTTCCTAGTGCCCAACTAAAATATACCTAAATTTAAAACCATTTCAAAAATAATTGTATCTTTTTTTTTATCTGGAGAAATAAGTATTTATCTTCATCTAAATAAATATGAGTTAAGTTATCTTTTATATATATATATATAGATACATTTGGGTTGCATTATTTATCTTTATCTAAATAAATATGAGTTAAGTTATCTTTTATATATATATCTAGACACATTTGGGTTGCATTATCTTTATCTTTATCTAGATAAGAAAATACTCATCTGATCCGAACACCGAGTTTGCGATGGCGGCTATATGGTTTTAATATACTTTTACAAGCGATGTACTCCTCTACACATAATAATAATAATATGCGTTATAAATAATTATTACGCACTATCGGCTGCTGCAGTAGGTAGTCGAAATTAATATTTATTTATTTATTTATTTTTTTTTACCGGTGGAGATTTCGCAGAGACCAGTAAATGTGCGTTTACATTATAGGCCGCGGCGAACGCGAATTCGTACCACTCGTACGCGACCGCGGTGGCGGTAACTACGGTATAAGATCAAATGAAACGCAATTCGGTGTGAATGACATTCGGCCCGTCACAACGATTCGCTTGCGCTCGAGACCATAACCGCGAAGGCTATGAACCACGGTGGAGAACGAACACGAACGAATTGTCTGAACCGTTCGCGTACGAATTCTTTCGGTAGCAAATATTCATTTTTATACAATTCGCTGCCCAAACGCACTATACCTACGGTTTTTTCTGAGCAAAATAGACGTTTTCCAACGTACCGACGTGAGTTTTAAACCAATAATAATTTTAATATCTGATTTTATTTTGCTGTAAAGTCGAGTCTTTGAAATCTTGTATTTTTATAAATTTCAATGGAAAAAAATACAGATAAAAAATTTTTTTTGAATTATTTAAAATGGAATTCGTGATAAATTGAAATACGTTTTCAAAACTATTATCAGTGTAAAACTCAAGTGAGTATACATATCTTAAGGTCTATTTTTCTCAAAAAAAAAAAAAAAAAAACGGTAGTGCGTGGAACCCCGCTAAGCTAGGTATAATCATTTACTGCAGTAAACCAGAAAACCTCGATGATTTTGGAAAATGTGCTTATAATCTGTACTTATATGATCTACTATTTAATGTATACGAATCAGTGTACCTCTATAGTCTATGTATGTTCTTTTTTTTAAGAACGAAAACGGCTGCACTAATTTCAATAAAAATTATAATAAAACTACGATATATACGTTGAATAGATGCGTATAGATACGTTGAAACTTCCATATTTTTTTGTATCTAAAAAGGCTGGCGCACACATGAATTGTGTCCTTAAGATACGAAACTTAAATTTTTACAAATTGCCATTGCAATTTTACACGAAAAAAAAAGATAAATTATTATATTCTTTAGTTGTCTCATCGAGTGCCGTAGGCTTTAATAATTATTTCCCGACAGTGGTCGATTGACCTAACATTATGATTCTTCCATCGGTATGGTCTGCAGGGAAAACCGTTTCCCATTTGTAATTCTTGCCGGTTACCAATTAACTTGTTGTTAAAATTTAGTTGTGCTTTTACTTATTTTCACGATTCAACTAAAATAGATCTGTGTGTATTTTTAATTAATTCGAGGAAAATATATATTACAATACCTTCCAAAAAACATCAATAAATTGGTTGAGTGTACTTACTCGATCGTGTATTGTGGTATCAACCAACTGTTACCTTATTTGCGTTCCACGGTCGACTCTATGTGGCCTGTTCCCAAGTAGGATTTTTATGTTTGTTCATTTTTCCCGGACGGAGTCTAGTAATAAAGGTACAGCTAGTATAACAATAAAATATTATCCAATAAATCTTTCTGAATGTATATAATATAATATTATGTTATATTAATATAGTTAAGCCTATATATCAGTATAATACAACTATATTGGATAAAGTTTTAAAAAGCAGGTAAGTGGATGTCGTTCTGCTGTACAGTAGGTTACAAGTGGGTCGTTGTATAATGGATTGTATTAAACTTGAATTCAATGACATAATATCATTGTATAAGAAAAACGATTCTGAGCGGAGACGGTTTGTCAGTCTGAATATTTTATATTGTTATTATTTATATTATATCATATAAGTTGAATTAATATCACGGACTAAGATATAAAATATATATATCTTAGACTGTGATTAATATTTTAATATTATTATTCTTTATTCGTTTCTGTGGTGATAAACATTAAAATCCCATTTTTAGTGGTTTTTCGTAATTTTTCGGTGGTTTTGCCAGTGGCATTAATTAACTATTGATAAAATCGAATAATTACCTTTCTAAAGTACCATTTTGATCCAATTTTCTAAAAGATAAGGTACTATATGTTGAAATCAAAGCACTCATTCTGGTAGAAATTTTGTATACAGGATATAAAATAAAAAATTTTTAAAAAAACCACCATTGCTCTCGCTCCGCTCAGAATCTAAAATAGGTATAAGTTGTTTTTTTCAGTTAGGTTAGGTTAGCTAACTACCGCAGCAGTTTCGTATATTATATTTATACCTAATTATTCTTAAAAAGAATACGATTTAAGAACTACTCTTCTTGATCTGCACAAATTATTTTATTAATAAAACGTTATATTATGGAATATCTTATACCGTAGTTCAAGTATATAATATAATATCGTCCGATAAACATTTACTATTACGTAAATGGCGAGCGTAACGAAAACTACATTATATACCCAACCACTTTAAATTAATAAATACTAGTGGAGCGTATAACATAATAATATATATATACATCTGCATGCAGATCACTGCAGTGATATAAAATATGCAAAAAATGCAAATAATTACAGTACTACACCCATGTATAAGTATATGTATATTATAGTCTATGTCCAACGAGGCTGTGTTGTTATAACTGCTATACATAATTCAATGATATATTATACCGACCGCGATTTCTTCAAAATTATTTCACTCACGAAATTGCGTAGTATAACAATCTATATATAGGCTCCGATTATAAGTCCTAGAGGTACATAAATATATATGGGTAACACACTAACACGTATTTCGTGGTTTAGTGATTCGAAAATCTTTAATCGCAAGGAACCATTATTGGTAATTTATATAGCAGCTTCCCGACTTCCTGTGTATAGGTATATATAAGTGCGTTAGATAAACTATATTATATGGCCGGCCATACAAACTGAAGAATCAGTGTATTCCGTTCGGTAAGAAATCTTTGGGAAATATTTATAGCATTTTAATTTCACGTTCATATTTTCGTGCATAGTATAATATGTACTATGTACAAAACTTGTAACCATAAGATAATGAAAACTTCATTAATTATAATGAAAGAGGTGAGATAATCGTTATAATCAAATTATGTTAGGTTTTAATAAATATACATATAATCCTACAATCGCATCCAAATTGTTTTTCACATGTGCCACTGAATGCCGCGGAGTCAACTCTCTATGACCTCTAAATATTTTTTCTTTGACATGCTACAAAAAAATTGTTCGAACAATACATTATAATATAGGTACCTATAATATGTAGATATAGTTATAGTAGTTATTGGTACTTATTGCATATTATAAGTATATCAGGTATGCATACATTATGTATAGTATTGTCTGTGTTCGGATTAGATAAGTATTTTTTATCTAGATAAAGATAAAGATAATGGAATTTAAAATGTATCTAGATAGATATAAAAGATAACTTAACTATATTTATCTAGATAAAAAAAAAGTACAATTTTTTTTTAATGGGTTTTAAATTTAGGTATATTTTAGTTGGGCACTAGGAACATAATAATAATGATATAAATAAAAATAATAACATTATTTATAAACCATAAACTAGGTTTGATAATCTGTATAAATATTTAAAATGCGTTTGTATAATTTCGCGATTTGTATCAATAAAATATGTATCTAGATGAATTTATTTAGATTAGTAAAAACGTTATCTAAGATGAACGTTTAGATACCTTGTAACTATTTATCTAGAAAAGATAAAAAATGAGCAAATAATTTTCTAGATAAGTCGAACACTGAGTTTTATACATAATATTATAATTATATAAGTGGTAACCCACATTTTAATACATCAACTAAAATCGTTACAATTTTTTATTCGTTAGTCAAACCAACATTTTCACATTTACACATTGAGCATTTACTTTTTTAAGTTTTATATTTTAAATAAAATTGTTTTTATACAGCTGTATTAATTAGTAATAAATTAATAATTCTTTTAAGTAAAATATTATTAAATCATTTGAAATTAAAGTATATGTATATGAATACCTATTGTAAAACATTTTAAATTGTAAATTTTAAACTACCTGTTATATATATATAATAATATAATATACTATGTTGAATATTATACATTATTCAGTAGAAATGTATAATCTACCTCATTTTACCAAACCTATATATTATGTAGATAATATATATACATTATACATAATGACTCTTTTGTAAAAATGTATCGTTAATGTACCCAAAATAATAATCCCCCAAGTAACAATTCCGCAAGTTCAAACTATAGTGCAAATGATATATTAAGCCTATACATTTCTAGTGTCAAACAATGTATTATATAGGTGTTATTTAGATAGTGTTTAGAAAATTTAAATTATAATATCGTATAGCATAAATTATATCTCGTGTATGCCTTTCATTTTAAATTCTGAGTGGAGCGATGAATGTATTGATTTTACAGTAATGCGTGTTTATTGTATATTTGTGGTGTCTGTGTACAAGAAAAGTATAGTCGAAATAATGCTTCGATTTACAACTTCAGTTTATCTTTTACGGTGAGGAATTTACGAATCGGCGCAATACTTACTTTTACGCGGTGACGGCTATTCTCAAATAAACATGTATTGCTGAGGAAAATTGTGAGGACCCACCCATCTACAAACATTTATTAGAAAATAAAAATTACCAATATGCAATCAGTGGGCCACATATTTTTGTTAATTTTTGTGCAATATCAAAATATAATTTAACCAATATTTTTATTTTTTTTTTCAAACAAATTTTTATTTTTATAAATTAGTTAAAACAACTATTTTTTTTAAAAGAAAAAACAAATTTAATAGACAATTATTAAGGAATTTAAAACATGTTTTAATAACTTTGATAAATAAATAAATAACTTTGATATTTAAAAATAAGGATTTTATTTTGACGCCTCAAACTGGGATATACTATTTATTTAAATGGCGATCTATATACGTTGAAAGAAAAAAAAAATTTGGAAAATGTTACTTTTTTCGGACTTAGGTTTTGACGACATACCTGTTGATAGCTTCTTTAATTCAAATTTTACCTTTTTTAATTTTGCTGTGAAAGGATTTCCGTGCGAATTCCAATACCAAGCTAGATAGTTTATGGAACCATTAAGTAATAGTTTCAACGAAAAATTTTTTTTAAATTATTAGTTTTAATTAGGAAAGGGTTAAGAGATTAAAAACGACGTTTATGTTACTTCCATCTATGCTTTTTAACTGAAAAATAATTTGCACATTTACGTAATTTTGACGAATACCGTCAAAATTCTAAATTCAGCCTATCATAAAAATATAGTGAGATTAAGCTCAATTTTTTTAGTTATACCTTAAATAACTTATAAGGAAGCTGTCATCACAATTTCAAGTTTTTTGATCGAGCAAAAAATTATTTATTACCTATTGAAAACAATTATTCTGTAGAAATAAATAAAATCGTATTATTTAACACAAAAATTAATATGAAACAACATTTTACTGTGTAAACAGAATAATATTATTACATCACAATTAAATTAACAATTAAACTATTATAAACAATGTATGTTTAGATAATGAATAATGAGTGATTTATAATTTTGAACTATTTATACCGAATAAATGAAAAATAATACAAAAAAAGTTGCAAAAACAATAAACATAATAATTTTAACGAAAAAAAAAGACATCAGAAAAGACGAAGCGATGTTGGGGGTACGTGTGGGCGAGTGGGTGCGATGATGCAGATGATGATAATCACTGGTCACCTCTACAGTGTCTCACGGCCGATCCTGCGGGGTGGACGAGAGTCGCGGGTGCGTTTTCTCGGGACGCGAAGACGACGACGTTGGATAGTTCGCGATGACCTGCGCTGGACGCCCGACTTCAGGTGCCGAAGACGACTGTTGTGCAGCTTAGGTTTGTCAAGCGGTAGGTCAAGCGAATCGCACACCGACTTCGTAATAATAATATTTTAATAATTCATGTGATTATCCCTGTGTTTAAGGCAATAACGACGTGCAGCTCCGGACTTCGGAGGCCCCGAGCGGATCCGTCGTGATGGATGCGTTCACGCAAGTGGAATTCCCGAGGATCGCGTCTCCGCCGCCGTCGCTTCTCCCGGAAAGTTACGTGCAGGGCCCGTTTATTTTAAGTAATAGCATTGAGTATAGATAGTAATAGATAGACTCAATGGTAATAGGTTTAGTAATTTAAATTGTAATTATTATCAAAGTTAACTATATTAATTGATAACTACATGTTGTAACTCATTTACCTCATCACAAGCTTTGCTTAAAGAGTTTAATCATACAAAAATATTGAAGTTTAAAATATTTTATCTTTGTAATTTCATTGATGAAATAAAAAAAAATCATTATTATTATTATTATTGATATGCCATATACCACAACCATACTTACGCAGAGGTATGCTATTTGTATTATAAATTATAATATTTTAACGATGATTTATATATCGATTTGCATTATATATATATATTTTTGTACTCGTTTATACTTTTATAGTTGAAGTCTTTTAGATTCTGATCGTAGCGATGAATGCGTATGTAGAGATTTTACAATTATGTGTGTGTTTTGTGTATGTGTAGGAACACGGCGTTTTATATTAGAAAAAAGCTTTGATCTTCAACATTAAGAATGATTTCTGATTGCAAATTGGATCTAGCTGATACTTTTAAAAGGTAAAATTGAAAATTAAAATTTATTTTTCCTTTAAATCACATTTTTACTTGGTCAAATGATATACATTTTTAACTTTAAACAATTCGCGGTAAATATTTTTTGACATGCAAACGAAATAGTCTGAAATAGTGAAATATAATTAAATTAAAAACAAAATAAAATAAATTGACTTAACTTACTTCTTAAAATGAAAAATGAATTCATTCATTTCACGTTAATTAATAAATAAATTTAGTAAGTTAACGGTTAAGTTAATGAAAAGACAAAAGTAACTAGTTAAGTTAAAAAGTTAAAATTAAATTAACTTTTTAACTTAACTTTAACTTTTTAACTCGTTAATGCTCAGCCTTGGTTATTACCCATTTTTTATTTTTGTAATTTTCTTCATTATCTACTACAGACGTTACATTTTCTCTTAAAATAAAATTTTTAATTTTTTGTACGAACTAACTTTAAAATTTAAAGTTATTTTCAACTACACTCTTTTAACTGTGTAATCTTACTAATAAATGTTGAAATACTTCAGCGTATAGTCCAGACTAAATTCTGTTGAAGTTATATTTTTGAACAACGCGCAGTATAGGTGTCTACAATATTGTAAAATCGTTTAGATAATTTTAAAATGTTGTCATTAACTGTATAGTGATCGTTGTACACATTGCGAAATGTACAATTCCAGATTTAATATTATGTAACATATTATATACTTGTATTATATTATTATAAATTATAAGACTTGTAAAGTAAATGGTAAAATACTAATCTAAAATGTATTTATTATGTGGATTTTAGGTACAATATTATGACTGCATGAGTCACTAAAACCTTCAAAATCTAAGTTACTAAATACAATATTACACATATTAGCCGCCGTCCGTGCAGGTGCGCCTCCCCGATCGGTTGCTCGATGACGGGTATGACATGACGAGTGGCGACGTTCAAGTTTTGGACGTTGTTATTTGTATCGTTAACAAAATTTTACGATTTCCGAAAATATCCAAAAATGTCTATAGATTTCTTTTAACGTTACGCGTTTATACGCGTCGTAAATGTTTTGAACATTTTGCGATAGTTTTTTTTAGGCTTTTCGGCTTTCGCCATTTAAAAATGTATAGTTCAGCCGTACCTAAATATAATAATATAATAATAAATTCACGTTAAGAGAATAAATCGGGAGATCTATCGATATTCGTTACCATGTATACACTATATTACTATAATACCGCGAGTTTGTCTAACCTTAAATCAACCCACTATGTGGTCTGTTTCGCTTCGTGACGTCAAACTGTTAACACATCTTGCAATGTCACGTATTTATGTATTTTATAATTTTACATCAGAGGCGGAGGACATCACTGTATTCTGTACCTAAGGGGGCCGGTCACACATTCCTTGTGTAATTAACGAGTATTTACGACGCGCAAATTTTCGGCCTGCAGCACATGGGTAACTATAATATTCAATCCCCTTTATATTTCGAAGCTATAATATAAAATCGCTATATAATAATATTATGATTTATGTCTCCCGGTTTCTCTCGGCTGCAGTTATACGGCCCAACATAAACTTATGTATTGATCTATCATCTAGTCCGGTACGAGCATCGAATATAATATTACCCATCTCGCGCGCGGTGTCTGTACGAGGGTGTCGGTTTGAATTTGTTTGTTTACAAATGTCAGATCAGGGTGTGTCTACCCTGATCGCACGATGATCTAAGTCGTGCGGTTAATATTGGTTGAAAACACCTACGCGTACAAGCCCGAAATAATAAATAGTTAAAAAAAAGTTTCGCGGATAATATTATAATATTATTATTCAGCTCGGGTAGGACGAACTCAACAACGGCACAATCTGATATAATATAATATTATTATATCTTGGATTTACGCATACATTATACATGTATATGACCGACCACTCGCGAAGTGAAAATTGCACGTTAGGTAGGTACTAACACAAAATATATTCATGTCAAAATAATGCAATTCGATTTTCAAAGAAAAACATTAGAAAAGTTGCCCGGAAGATTGGTAAATTTGAGAAAAAAAAACTAGAAGGTCTTTTCAATTTACCTTTTGGATTTTTCTATAAATTGTTTTTTGTTTAACAAATGCTGAAAAGGTTACATAATATTATTATAATTTAATAATTAAGTAATTTATAGTATAAATTATAATATTTTTTCTATTTATATATTATGGTTCCCACTATAATAGTATACTATTATATAAATGCGAAAGTCACTCACTGACTAAACACTAAATCTCAAAAACATTTTGACCTACGAAACTGAAATAATTCGACAAGTAGGTTGTTTATAGGTATGAGAAGGTAAGCGACGTTAGCTAAGAACGGTTTTTCGAAAAATCAACTACTAAATTTGTGGAATAGAGGTTTGTAAAGCGATTTCCCTGGACAGCCATTATGTAGCCTATATCTGAAGTTCCACCGAATCGATTAGAATGATTTTAAACGCAAGTGTTCGGTGTGTAGATGAGCCATTTAATGAGAAAAGTAAAAATAGTTAATTGATTAAATAGAAATAAATTACGAAAACAATAATACAACCGTGGTGCCGTTTTTCCAGTAAAATAACACTGCAGTCTTAACGCATTCACTTACTTTTTCACAAAATAACAAAACGTATGAACTTTGTATATTAAAAATTTAAAAATTTTTAATTGTGGTTCCTCTAGGATCTGATGCTCTATAAATGTACAATAAGAGTGGATTTTTAAAAATACGCAATTTAAAGATTTGCTCATACAAGGATTTTGATTAAGCAAACGTAAATCGAATATTTTAGATTCTAAGGCTCTGCTGCAGAGCATAGTGAATGAATGTATTGTATTTACAATAATGTGAATGTTAATTTTTTTCTTTATCAAAATTTTGGGTGGTGAAAATGCTCTGATTTTGACATCAACGTCCTTTCTTATAGAAAAGTCAATCTAGTTGGTACTTTTGAAAGGTCAAAATTAAAAATTTACAGTTATTTTCAAAATGCGTCTGGAAAACCAAAAAAAAATGGTTAGGTTTTTTGTTTGTGTAATTTCGAAATAAATAACCGTAGACACTTTAAATTCTCACCAGATATTTATAATAGCATTTTCCATACATGGTAAAATTTTCAAAATATTTTGACTATTTGTGCTATTTATAGGTATGAGAAATTTTTTGAATTTTGTACAATATTTATCAATTAGAAATTCATACAATTTTTCATACAATTTTTTTATAGAAGATTCCCAACCAGTTTTCCTACTTTTATCAAAAACAAATTGTTCACCTGAAAGTTACGCTATTTATATCAATGAGATATTTTTGATTTTTATTAATTTCATTTTAATTATTAAACTTGATTATTTCTACAATAGTATGCTTGGTTGACACAACGACTCAGCTCAGAATCGTTTTTGGTATGCAATAATTTATCATTGAATTCAAATATAACATATCCATTACAATGACATGCTCAACAACTTACTACTGTGCAGCAGAGCGGTACCCGCACTTGTTGACGATTTTTTTAAAATTATAAATGGTTGACTTTGGTTGCAGCTGATAATAAAAGTTAGTTATTTTCAAATAAACGACTAATCCACAGTGGGTGATGGAAATTGCTTATTTCGTTAAGGATTATTTGGCATACAAGAAAATCATTGAGATTAATGGCTGTGTATATAACTACCTGAATATCTATATTATTGTTATTAACTTTTGAGTCAATACTGACTTACCAGTTACTCACCTTTAAGTTAAAATTATATCCATGTAAAATTTAAGGTATTTTTCCAAAATTATTTAAGATTTAATTTATTTCTATAAATTGAATACATATAATATATAGCTAAGGGTATGTACTTACTAATTATTTAAGTATATTAGATATTATTATATACCTACCTACTTTTAAATACTAAGTATACCTACTCACTTACTATTCATTTATCACCAATTTATCATTTTTCATTAGTTCATCTTAACTACATCTCTATTTTTAAGAATTTTAATGTTTGTTATAATTATAACTTACAACCACAGTTTAATTCAAATCTAAAACTCTCTTTTAAAAATTATTCAAAAAATAAAACAAAACAGAAAATAAAATTATAGTTCTTACTATCATTGTAATTAAATAAGTAGGTGTAGTTGCCGAGCGGACTAAGGCGTCGGTTGGGACGCGCACCAATGCCGGTTCGATCCCAGCCACGGGTGGCATTTTTCTTCGGGCAGTCACGGTGTCCGGAGAGAGAGGCCGCCACCCCCCCACCCGGGCATAGCAGATGCCTACGGGTACCCACTAGAAAATTCTGCCTAAAATCTACCTGATTCCTGAACACCTGAAAAACTACTTAAAAAAAGTGTATTATAATATGCTTATGCTCTCACGCAATTAATTTATGGAATCAAATTCAACTTTTATATGTCTTCTCTGTATCCTACGTCTAGCTCATTGGTTATATACAATGATGTGGTAAATCATAAGTTGACATAATTGTAAAACTTATATTTTATCGCCTAAACATATAAATAAAATACCTTTGAACATTTTCCAACCCAATTTTAAATCTCATATAATACGCATTACGTCTATATAAATATTATATATATAATATATATACCTTAACACATTTTTTTATTACATCATATACTTCAACCACAGAACTCTATTAAAAGCCTTTATTGTAATTATTTGTTATACGTATACTTAATTATTGTTTTAAAGCTGCTTTAACGAGGTAGGTTTTATTTAGGAACGTGCTTTTGGCCTTTGCGATGTTTACTGTAACGTCAGTTGCAGCTATATAGTGAACACAACTAGTAAGACAGCCATTATACCACTTATACCGATGCGGTTGACTGTTGAGTGTTGAAATGTTAGACTAAACAAAACAAACACGGGATAGTGGAAACCGTAAGTCACTCACCCGTGCTCTATACATACACCCGCCAAACGTTATACTGAAGATAATAGATATCTCTCGCGCTGATATAGGTTAGGTAGATACAATTGTATATAACACACAATCATAATATGTATATACATTATACATAATTAACTCGCTATAATAATACTCAGCTGTACATGCTTATTTGTTTCAATGTTTCATTATAATAAATTAAATTATCCCATTTCAGGTTTGTATTACCATCAGTGAACCCGTACATTTTATGTAGGTATTGTAATAATACATTACAAGTTATTTCTACTATTATTTGCAGTATAAATCAATTATAATGTATAGGGTATACCTGCTACATTTAAAGTTATTTAAATTCTCTTGTATAAAACGGCCTTTTTGTCTTGTCGACGTCTATCCGCAGCCTTTACAAGTCATCCTTAATTGTGTAGATGCGTATATAAGTATATAACTAACATTCGGTGTATTCTCTCTCAATGTCTATCCACTTAAATTTATCCAAGCTGTGATTTTTTGCCTGTCTGTACTACTTGAGTGTATAGCTTTTTGTATTTTTTTTCTCTCTATTAACATACACCTCTTGTAAATGTACTAATTTATACTTTTATAATATACATATATTCCGCACTTTAAAAACACTTAAATTTTAAAATGTCATCATTATATTAATCAGTTGTTATTATTTCGATTTTATTTCTCTGTACCTATATAAAATCTCAGTAATATATTTCCCTCTGAATAAACTTTCGAGTATCTTTTAACAGTTATTTTTATTCCTTTTATTCGATCGTAAATAAGTAAGTATTTACGATTGAATAACAGTGATCAAACTGATTATTTACTTATATTATCTGATTAGTTCTGACTGTAAATTTTATTTTTTAAATAAACTGTAATAATATTGTTATTTTTACTGGTTTTGATTTTTATATTGTGATTATTGTGGGATTTTTGAAAATAACAATTAAGTACCGTATGAAATAAAAGCACACTTCATAAGGGATGCTTCAGATATCAGATATTTTATACAATATGACGTACGGCTTAAATTTAAAATTTTTTTTTTACTTTTGGTAGATAGTTAAAACAGTTGAGTTGGAACTAAATGCGTTCGTACAAAATAAATAATTTAATAACATAATATTATATAGAATAGAAAAAATAATGTAAAATGATTTTAATAAAGTATCAACGTGATAAACAACAATTATAGTTCATTAACCTACTACCCACTTAAATTATTGATAAACCTAATTAACCCTTCAAATTATTTATATTGGGAAAAGTGACTCTTATAGCACAAAAGAATACCATTGTAAAATCAATACATTCCTCGGATACAAAAAGATTACTTAAAAAACATATTGATATATCAAAATAATTATTGAAAAATGTATATTACAATTTAATACAAAAACAACTACAAAATTCGACAAACGTCGAATTTTAGATTATTGATGCTGGTCGAACCGATATCGTTTCACACCGAAAACTTCGTGGCCATCAGCTACGAATATGTACCTGTGTTCAAAGTTTATTACAGTATAATGATGTATTGGCTTATGCAATTGTTCGCAAAAATCTAACAATCGTCCTATTTCGTTGAACGTTGAGTATTTTACTGTTACTCCCCTTATCTGGTATTAGAAATGTACACTATTTTTAACAGATTTTACCCTACGACCAAGACCAAAAGTGGGTTTTGATTTTCGTAAACATTTTCAATCGGGAAAACGTACGGTATTCAGGGAATACATATACATATGAAATGGACAAGGATTTATTAAATGAAGGAAATTTGTAAGTATTTTCACACAATTCCTTAATCTACAGTTAATAGAATTTCGGGACGGTTGTTGTAAGCCTGTAACCACTGTGGATGATGGTCTAATGTGTACCTTAACTTATCACGACTTAAAACAATAACGGGATAGTAATCACGCAACCACAGAAACCATTGTCCTCGGCAAAGTATTTACTCTTATATTATAGTGTAACGACCTGCAGCTATAACAATCCATTAATTATTTGACTAGTCAAAGTTTACTAGTCAAGTTTTTGTACCAACACGAAAACGTGTAAGTGAAACTGCGTATTCAATAAAATATAACTATTACATACCGTATGACGTATACTATAAATAAAGTGTTTATTGATACTGTACCTAATACCTATATTAGATTGACGCATGATTGAAATAGGTGATGGTGATTCCCAAATATTAAAAATATTACTGTTTTGTAAATGTTGTCCCCATAATCTTACCTTTAAATAATATAAGAGGTCAGTTCACTCTAGTTTTTAAACCAACTGAGCTAAACGTGATCTGCTGTAAAATTTGCTATATTACGCACTTTTAAGTTGTATGATGGATACATTACATGCGGGTATCACGTCATCTTAAATCTTAATAACACGTTATCGTAGTAAATTGTAATGTGAGCTTGACATTATTATTGTTTTTAGGAAGTCGGTTAGAAACTCGGTTTCGAGTAGTTAAGTAATACTTAATACTTATATTATTATATAATATTATACTTATATTACTTTATTATAATTAATAGTTATAGCCTATAGGTATTCGTTCAACTTTTCTTAATACAATAAGTTTGTCTTGTTATTTATGTTTACATCCGGTACTAATTCGGTAATAATGTTATCGCTGATGTACCTACCAATAAACTATGTGTCGTTTTTGTATGATGGTATTTCATTGAGACGTGCTATGCTTTTTTATAGTTATACGCATAACGTATACCAGATACCTAGCCTACAAACTTCAAACTATATTATCTAAAATATAATCTTCTCGAACAAATAATGCTACACGAAATAACTAAACTAACAGACGTGAAACGTTTAATAATATATTTTTATTTATGCGTACCTCGAATATATAATATATATATATGTGTGTGTGTATGTTTTTGCAGGCGATAGTGCACTGCGATGTGCAATATGACGTGTGCTTTCACTGCAGGTATGTGTGTATGCAGTTAGTATGGAAGTATTAATTTTTTATGACCGTTCGACAAGTCACCAAAGGGACAATTCGTATGTCGGACGTCATGTGGTCGACTATCACTTTGAGCAAGGTCACCAACCACAAGCCGAAATTTGAGGGGGCCGGAGCGTCGTGGATTTTTGTATATATTATTATACTTCGATTTTCGAGACAGGACGAGGAAAAAAAATAATAGTAATGATAATAAATAGAAAAACCTCATGAAACAATATTTAAATAGATAAAAAAATGTGTACAATAATTTGGTGCCGAAAAAGCCAAAACGAGCGTAAAACTTGGACTTGGAAAAAAACGGAATGATAGTATTTTTTTATAATATCATAGTCAGACGACTAGACAAATATATTTGGATAATAGTTGTATAACAATAATAATATTATGTAATAAATACGTTGTACCTTCCAGATACACAAATAATAAAACGAATAAAAATAATTCGTATACAATGTACAAAGTTGCGTCATTTGGTGAGTGGAGGGGGGGCAGGCATAATAGTCACCCCCCCCCCCTTGTCATTATCGGGCCAGGTATAGGCTAATTTTGGGACTTCATAATATTATATAGTAGTTAATAAATAATAGTTAATATATTTAGGTATCCCAATACAAATATATTAATTATTTAGTCACTGTTTTTTTTTTTTTTAATGGATGATACTATAATATATGATGTAACCACGGTTATCTCAGATAACCGTGATAGTAACTAGCGAGTATAAAATTATGTAAGAAGGCATTTTTATTAAGATTAAAGTGCAATTTGAATGTAACTGAGTAGTTTTTTTTCAGTTTTATTATGGGGTGGTCAAAACTTTCCCCCCTCTCAAAAACGGAAATGACGCCACTGGTCCTTTTCAAGTTTCACCATCGTTCTACCCACGGACATCGCCGTGGAAGACTTAAGTTGACGCTACTCAAATAAACTGATGATGTATTGGTCTGGTTTGATGTATTCGCTCTAATATTTAAATTAACGAAGCTAAACGTACTTAATAATAGGTACTCAATAAGTGCCTAACTTGGAATATTTGATTACTAGTCAGTAGGTGCCATCGCAATATCACATCCACACATTTACAATTGTACATATTTTGTACTCATACCTCAAGTACCGTTAAAGTCTGCAGTCGCCAGTTGCAATGTATAATAATAATTATATTAATATTATGTTTATCAATCAATATTTCGTTGCTTTTAAAAACAATATTATTTTCAGCATGAAAGTTTAAAAAATGTATTAAAAAAAAAATGAATATGAGATTATGTTATAGCGGTACCTATTACAAGACACAAGTACAAAAGTAGTTTCGTAATTTTACGATTACATAATATATTATATCTATAAATGTATTTAATACCTACTATTTAAGTCCAATGCACTAAACACTTATGAATTTTCTTAATGGGCCTCACTACTGCCGTTGATTTTAGCTCAAAAGACCTTAAGTTTTGACAAAATTTAATTTAATTTATGTTGGCCAATTTTGATCCTGAAAAAATATTTGAACTCGACAAAAATTGTCTATGAACTTCCCCCCTAACACTTTGTAAAAACTAAATCTTATATTATTGTGAATTGTAAATGAGAACTTGAAAATATGAATTTTTCAAATCATAAGTAAAATTAAAAACCAAACGTGTTTCGCTCGATCTACATACATTTTTTTTGCTAAATTCAAATATTTTTTTCAGAATAAAAATTAGATAACGTTAATTAACTTTAACTTTGTAGATACAATAAGTAAGTCGTCGTGAAATTCGTATACCTAGTGAATTTTATATTTTTATCGAATTATTGACCTGTGCATGCGCGTATGAGAGTGGTAGCCGCATTGAATAAATTTCACTCACACTCGTGTGTTTTTAATAAGGGGCAATATTTAGGCAATATGCAATTTCGTTGCCGCCGCCCATGGCATTTGCGTTAGTCGTCAATGATGATTAGTGTGAGTTAGATTGTATGCGGGTACCTATCTACGCACGCATACTGCATTTTCGCACACTTCAACGGCGCCGCTGACCAAAAATAAAATACCTGATTTTTTCCTCAAAACACGCTTTACAGGAAAAACTCTCATGCATCGTAGAGGTTTCTGATTCGATTAATTATTTTTTCGTTAAAAATAGAAGAATTTTCTACAGGGCGCATTGGACTTAGATTTTTAATTTCGTTGCTCAAAACAAATATAATAAAAATAACAAAATCTTGTGAAAATTGGTCATATTCAAAATCATATTTTATAGTTTAGAAATAAAATTATGAAAATCCAAGTCCATTGCGCCCTGCAAGAAGTGTTTCTCTTTCAAAAAAAAAAAATTATCGAAATCGCATCACTCTACGAGGCATGAGAGATTATCCTGTAAGGCATGTTTTTGAGCAAAAAAACAGGTCACGTGCAGGCCCTTTAGTTATTATAATCACTTACAAGTATCACACAGATCCCGGGCGACTAAGCCGAGATTAGAAATTGCCTAAATGTTACCCCTTAATCAATAGCTGTAGTGAGGCCCCTTAAACCTAGGTATATTGTATATATCGTAGATAATATACCTACCCTACCTATAACTTATAACTTATAAGAAATATATTTAACTATCTTATATTTATATTCAGTATATCATTATTACACAGGGTGTATCTCATGTTATTGTACGCAGGGTTTTTTAGCGATTATGGATCGATGACATAGAATTTCGCTAAAACGAAAAAAGACGTGTTTCTTTATTTTTAACAGGCAACGTTTTTATAACAACTTCAAAATACACGCAAGTGTACCAATAGCAAAATCAACTTTATTTTTTCAAATGGTAACTACTATATTTTTAATGGATTCTGGTAAATCATTTTTTCTTGAAAATGTTGATGGTCAAATAATCAATTTTATTCGCTAGTTTATTAACTATATGGTCCTCTAAAGTTTAGTAAAATATGCATTAATACTTTTAATTGAAATAATATTGGATTAGGTTTAATTTACAAGAGCTAAATAATTTTTTCTTATAACTAATACTTTTTACACACTTGAGTAGTTAATCGGTAATCTAATGACACTCAAAAAAAAAACATAAATAAAATTGTTAGCAAACATAGTTCATTATTTTTATTTTAACATACAATCATCAAAATCAATATTATTATTTTAATTTGATACTATAGGTAATCGTAATTAATTACTTCACAGTTACTTTTCTTATAATATCATAAATTTGGATTCTTTATTAGGTGGCTAAAGTAATAATGGTAAATTGGTAAATGGTATTCAATTGCAGACATTATAAAATATGCCTTAGGTATGTTGGGGGCTAAAAAAAATTGTGTAACGGAAAAAGTGAAATGTTTTGTGGTGCTCTTCTCGTAGGGGATACTCTTGAAATTTGAACCATATAGGTTCCTTATATTGGTAGGTATGGCATGCAAAGTAGAATTTAGGAGTTGAAATTCATAACCCTTCATATTTTTAGTTTTGGAAATTTACATTTTATTTCGTACTTTTCCTATCATAAATCACTATCATACTTTTCTTACAATAGCATTAATTTGGATTCTATATTAGGTGGCTAAGGTAATACCTAATGGTAGGTATTGATTCTTGTTATAATGATATTGGAAATCTGTAATTAACTCAGATTAAAAGTATGCCTAAGTTAGGTACAAATCTATATTGAGATTGACTATTTATCTAAATATCTCGCAAATAGTTTATTTTAAATCACGATTATTAAATAATTCTTAAAGGATTTCAACTGTTGAATTCATAATTTGCATGCGATACCTATCAATAATATAGGGAACTTATGGTTCAAATTTAGAGTTATAAAAGTTAATTATAAGAGAAAAAATAACTTAGCTCTTGCGAATTAAACCTATATCAATTATTTAAATTAAAATATTAGAAATTGTAGTATTTGAAATTGTTATAAAAAAAATCGCCTGTCGAAAATAAAGAAACACGTCTCTTTTCGTTTTAACGAAAATCTATGTCATTGATCCATAATCGTTAAAAAACCCCCGCGTACCATGACATAAGATACACCCTGTATATACGATTATACTATACAGTATATTTATTAACATGTATACGACGAAACACAATACAAGGAAATTCGATCTCACTGCCTATATAGCCATATAGTACAAACGTAATATATACCTGCGTATATAGTCACGAGTCACGACCACGATTAATTCGACAATAATATACTATAAACATTAAACATTATACTATTTTAGCAAACTCATACGTCACATAGTTATCTGCAGTGTTCGGCAAATGTATTGTTCGTTTCACCGTTTAGAGAATGGACGGGCCGAATAGTTCTCCGTAGCCTGTTTACAATAACAATACGTTTAGATATCTATATAATCGTAACATAATACATTTTTGTATCATGGTTTTATGATTATAAAAAAAAACACACATAAATATGAAGAATAATTTAAAAAAAAAAGTTATATTTTTAGTGATCGTTCGTTGTAGTTGGGGAGAGGGGGGGGGGGTTCGAATTGTGACTGTACATTAAAATATTGCAGCGATGTATAATGCGTATAAATTATTTATTGAAATTCCCCAACCCCTCTATAAATGCGCCTGATTAATATATACCTATAGATACCTAGTACAATAATCTACATGTTGAATAAAATATATTTATCAATTATAAACGGTTCTACTTCATGAAAATGTGCGCCACTAATTTTAAGTATTACTATAATACTATTGTATGAAGTCCACTATAAAACCGATATAATATTACTGCAATTCGTACGAAAACCGTTTTGGTGTTTAGTAAAAAAATACAAAAATGTATTACTTTCGATACTATCGAGCAGGCGGCGGACGTAGACGTCGAGATGTTTTTCACTGCAATTTACGATGACGACGAACGGAGGGCAAATCCATTTTGTCTAAAGATCGTGCAAAACATGTCTAGAGGCATTAAAATCGTAAATCTTCAACAATATAATATGACGTGACTGTGCAGAGCTATACCGGGTCAACAGTAGGTATACCTTTATATGTCACTAACGTTAAAACTCGAGTAGTGGCTCAAATATTCTACACACAAATAATTACGGTTTTTCTGGTCCGATTAACAAGACGCTGAACAACGCTAACTGTACAGGAAACGCACTAAGACATATTGATATTTTTAGCTCCTTCGATGATAACTCGTTAAAATGTTTACCTACTTTATTCGTAAATAATAATATTACCTACTTGTTATTATCTCATAAAATGAGGTCAGTTCATTTATTATATTTTTGAACGATTCGTAACTTTTGGGTTTTATGTTGTACGCGCCCGTGCCCACTACGGGCGTCGTTTATTATCCGAATAAAATAAAAAAATATTACCTATAATATTATATTATTATTATCCTATTCGACCAGTAACGGTATTTTATTGCAAGTGCAATGGCTATACTGCAAGACGTGTCGTACCTATTATTGTCGTGGGCAAAGACGCTGGCGGCGCACAGTCGCACAGGCATATAAACATAATATGTTTATATATCTGTGGATATCGCCTAGGTGCCTATTATATTTTTTCTGGTCAACAATATCGTTAAAACTATATATATTCTCAATAACCGTTTATTATTTTAAGTTTAAACTACCTATTTTTTTTTTCTAATTAAATATTATAAATGTGTCAGCATGCCTATACGTCGCGCACGTTCTTATGAGTCTTACAGATATGTATGTCTATACTATAATATCTGTGTGGCGGCGTAACATATGCAACACGGCTTATCCGAAATCGGTTTTCGCGGGCGCGGTTTACACGTCGGGCCAAAGACGT
Organism: Sitobion miscanthi; assembly: GCA_008086715.1. Classification (NCBI taxonomy): domain Eukaryota; kingdom Metazoa; phylum Arthropoda; class Insecta; order Hemiptera; family Aphididae; genus Sitobion; species Sitobion miscanthi. Next base: position 10,797,242 of record CM017805.1, read on the forward strand.
TGTAAAATTCCCAGGGTCGCTAGTCCGCGCGGCTGTGACTCAACGCGGAAGGCCACGCCTGTTTTTGAAATTCCCGTTTTTCGTGCACGAGCATTCACTATCGCCGACCGCCGCGCCGCCCCGCGAACCCCGCCGCCCCACTAGCAGTACCTATCAAAATGGCGTTTTCGTGCTCGTCCTTCTCGCCGCCCGAACGCCGTTGTCCCGCCGCCGTGACGTTAGCGTAAACGCGCGCAGACACGACTGCCGCCGCCGCCGCCTAGCCCTTGTCGTCGAAACACGAACGTCGTCCGACTGCAACGTACGCGCGCGCGTCCCAGAGCGATAAAAAGTGCCCAGCCGCACGTAATTTTACGATATTAAAGCCAACAGGTTTTCAAGTAAACCGCTTCGGCCCCGTCTCGATACGTAAGCAAGACATATTGTATTATTGTTGTTGTTGTTGTTGTTAATATTTGTTACTTTGGTTTCCGTCTCACAGACCCTTCGGTCGCGGGTTTCCTTTGTTATAGGTACCTACTGGCCCGTCGTTGTTATTGTTATTGTTATACGCCTCGTACGCCGCCGTCTTATCACCCCGAACGCTCGCGATAAGTGTGAACCGAACGAACTCGTCTGACTTACTCGACTTAGGCTGCCTTTGTTTACTCATAGGTGGGTACTGGTGGTAGAGGAGACTGACAGATAGATTTCCTGACTGATAGATTTCCACACCCACCCGACGGGTTCGTGGAGCCCATCGTTTTGTCAGTCTCCGATGATAACTGATCGCTACCCACGTTCGTTGAATCCTTCCGAGCTCTATCGATTCGGTCAAGACTCCTGATCGTTGTTTGTTGTGTTACAAGCTTCGCTACTGCACCTCCTTTTAGAAATTATATTCTCGACATTGGTGGCAGTAAGATTTATCAGATAGTGACGACACTAATATCTTTAACGTTTAGGTACATGTTATTGACCCAGATTGTAGGCTGAAATTAATTAAAGGAATATTTATACACTCATAGAGTGAATATTTAAAATATCATTGCCATATGTTACTACCAATAATAACACACGTTTAATAATTTACCTATAATACCTACTTAATAATAAATTAACTAGTTTTTTCTTCACAATTTCAGAGGCATTTTCTTCAAAAATGAGGAACACGGGAAATCTTTTAAAATGGACTCAAAACTCCACCAACAAATCAGCCAAAGGAGGAGGAGGTAAGTTAATTAGTTATATTTTACAATAAGACACATGTTTATAATAATATTATTTTTTCAAGAAAATCGAAATTGGATACATCCTCCTGAAGCTTTACAAAAAGGTCATATTGCGTACATCGTTAAGGTATGAACAAGGTGTTAAAATTATATTGTTCTCTAGCAGTAAATTTACAAAGTAATTATGATTTACAGTTTTGGGAAATGTCGATGTAGACCAACCAAAAGGTTTTAAAGTGATCAAAGAATCTATCCAAAAGTTAAAATTTAATCAACAAGTCCGGAAAGCCGAAGGTTCTAAAGTCCCCAAAGTTGAGCTTACAATAAGTGTTGAAGGCGTTGCACTGCAAGATCCAAAAACAAAAGTAGAATTACTATTGTTATTGGTCTTTGAGTTAATTTGGTATAAATATCTATTATTTTTCCTATAGGTTATAATGCATCAATATCCGTTGCACAGAATTTCTTACTGTGCTGATGATAAGGTGGACAAACAGTTTTTCAGCTTTATTGTAAAAGACTCAAATGAATCTGAACGACACACTTGTTTTGTGTTTATGAGTGACAAGTTAGCTGAAGAGATCACTCTCAGCATTGGACAAGCTTTTGATCTTGCATACAAGTATGTTATCATTTAGCTCAAGAGCAAGAATTACTTTCTTAGTCTTTATTATCTTCGACTGTTTGCTAAAAAATTTAACCTGTATGATTAGGTGTCTATTTAGTAGCATTATTGATTCAGTCTACCTATAATCACTTTTTATTACGAAAACAAATTAAATTCAAGCCATAAATCAAGTCATCCTCCTTACCAGAGCTATAGACTGCAGTTGCATACTCTTAACCACCCGATTACATGCCTATGCTAATCATATTATTATTTATAACGAATATTTTAAGATAAAGTCACTTTTTATTACTACATGATTCTATATTAATTGATATAGAATTTTAATTTTTGCGAATAATTTATCATTTATAAATGTATCCTTAAATGAAACTAATGTCTACTAAAAATTTTAAGCACGTCAAATGTTTTATTTTCTTTTTTAAAATCTATTAGTAAAAATGTTAACGCTGTTTGATAATCTTAAATGTTTAACTATTATATTACTAGAAACTTATATTAGGCATTTATTAAATCGCAAACTTTAAAGTCTCTTTGTTAGTTTGTTATCTTAATGTATTTCCTTGTTAATTTATTTTTATGAAACATAAAAACTTAGTATGTGAATTTGTAATAGAATAGTATAATGATTTAGGTATAAATATTTTGTTTATTAGAATTTTTCTTTACTTTTATGATTTTGTTTGTCAGCTGTCAACATAATAGCGACTAACATTAGTTTAATGTAGTTGTTGCATGAGTTTTTTTATAACTAACAATAGTGTGTAATAATTAATAACATTTAATTATCTGCACGGTTGAAAACATTCAAATGCCGAACTCTGCCTAGCCTACTGAAGTCGTGCCTTTTAGAATTATTTTATTAGTAGAAAGAATAAAAGAAAAATACTTTGTGCTAGTAGATTAGATATTGCAGGGTGGTCAAGTTCCATAAGACAAATTAATGTCATATTATGAATATTAATAATGGATTGTCTAATTGTTATATTATTGTTTATTCTAAGAAGTTAAAATAATCAGTTTCTCTAGAAACGTAATATTGTACTTTTCCGTCAAATGGTTACTTAATGAAAATAATAGTTTATATTTCGCTGCTTAATTTCTATAACAATTATTTTTGGGCTATGCATATTGATCACCCTGTAAAGTAAAAAAGTTTTTTAAAGGAAAATAGTAATGTCGGATTGTTATTGTGGTAGGTGGCCCAGCAAGCCGACGAACAAGCCGACTTTCAGAGCTCGGCAGTTGGATGTTTCAAAACCTCTACCGATCTATATGTCTGATGATTTGCCTGACCTGCACGAGTGTATGGAATTAAAGCGCGCTGTCCCCCAAATGCCCAGTGGTATGGAAAAAGAAGAAGAATCTGAACATCATTTACAACGTGCCATGGTCGCAGGAAGTGTTATACCCACACCTGAAGTAGCTAAATTAATAAATAATGACTTAAAATGGCATGATCAAACATATCCTCCAGACTGCCACCCTCCGAAACAACTAATACATATAACACCATTCACAATGGAACAAGATGTTCCAGAATATGATTATGACTCAGAAGACTTAGAATGGTTAAATACGACTGGTAGATCGAATAGTATTACAGCTGATAAACTTGAAGAGCTTGTTGACAAATGGGAAAAGCATAGCACTTACAATATTATTGATTTATCTGATGCTAAGTCACTGACTAAAGATGACGAAGATACCATCTTATTAATTTATGATTATTGGTTGAGGAAGAGAGTACGTGTAGGTCACACTTTATCTCCTGCTGTACGCACTGAACCTATAGCTGGTGCTCCTCCTAATGATTCATACGTAGCATTTAGAAAAAGACGTGATAAAATTCAAACAAGGAAAAATAGGAAAAATGATGAAGCGTCTTATGAAAAAATGTTAAAATTACGTAGAAATTTGGCTAGAGCATTTGATTTGATTGGAACTATACAACATAGAGAAACACTTAAGAAACAATTAGTCCAATTAACTCTTGATACATACCAGAAACGATTTGATTTACGCGACTTTAATGGAAATATTTATAAGGATGTAGAATTAGTGAAAACTGTACGACATGCATTTACGCCAATTTCAACTAATCATTATATGTCTGCTATGTGGAAACAAGGTGATATGAAAAAAAGTTCTGCAAATGCTAAATACCAGGATGCCAAAAGAGAAAAAAGACACTATAGAAAAAGGAAGCATAAGTCATATGATGTGGAACATTTAAGTTCTGATGAAGAAATGTACTCTCCTCCACATAAAGCCCAAAATGTGGACGATGGTGGTGGTAAATGGTCTTTCCGTCGAAACAAGCATTGTTCTTACCTGGCCCCTCTTAATTCTCCGGAACCTGTGGACCCTACATTTGGTTTTCAACCAGTTTATATACAAAAAAATAAAAATCATAAATCTTTAGGTTTATGTAGGCCACGATATGGTAGAGGTGGAAGGATTGTTTTAGATCGTTACACAAATGATGATGATCGATGGGCATCTTTGGATTATAATATAATTGAACAAAAACAATATGAAATGGTGGAGTTTAAACGTTATTCAGACAATGAAATGTCAGATTACTTTAGCGATGCAGACATTGACTGTCCAATTATGGAAATTAATAGTGAAATACAACGAGATAAAACAAGGATAGAATTAAATTGGGATAATTTTGGCCCAGAAATCTTCCAAGGTGTAGCTGACATTTGTAAGGTTGAATATGATGAAATGAATAAAGAAAAGAATGAACAAGGCGAATCCATTTTGGAACGATGGGTTAATCAAAATCAACCGCACGCTGCTGAACCTACTTTGGCACTGGGATCCGATTCCGAAGTCGTAGGATGTTCACAATTTAGAACAACAGATTTAAGTGAACCTAGACGATTAAGATCCACCAATTGTTTATCATTAAAAAGGCTATTAAAATGTGACACTGATTCCCATTAAATTTAATTGTATATTAAGTCTTAAATCATAATATTTATTTTTTTAAAAAAATGTTTATAATTATTGTACATAGAATTATATAATATATTTCAATAAATAAATTGACTATAATATTTTAATTATGATTTTAATTGAGAAATACTAACACTGACGGTCTAATATGATTTATTAAATGATACCATTAAATAAATAAACGTGATAAAAACCTACAAATTAGTTTGTTTTTCCCTTTCTTAGACGTTTCTTAGACATGGAAGTTCAACGTAAAGTTATGGTTTTGCAACAACGTGTTAAAGAGTTGGAAAATGAGAATAGCGTTTTGCGCCAAAGGTTATCTGATGCTCTTAGTGGAAAGGTAATAGAACAATATTCCTTGCAAGAACTTTTTTATTTAAACATTTTACATATTTAGATTGATGTTGAACAATACATGCGTCAAAATGGTATCAGTGATATGATGCAAGTAAATGATGTGAACAATGGTAATTTGTCTACCCTTATCAACCTGACCAATGGCAATAGCTCTCCTCAACCTGGAACGGCAGCACCACCTGTACCTCCAAGAAGTGTTAATAACAATGGTGATCATTTTAGGTTAGTATTTTTATATAATTTTTATAAACATGTTTGTTTAAAATATTTTGAATAGTTCTATTATTAAGTCTATTGATGATAAATTATAATAGTTCAATGATTGATCTAGCAATTCTTGTAATGACCTCATCTCTTAATTTTATCATGGATTACGTTCTGTATTTTACATTCCATTTATTCCATTTTGACTGTACTGTACAAATGTGGCAACTAATAGATAGGGTATATCATAGAAATATATAATAAGGTATATCAATATATTATAGAAAATGTCTATGATAAATTAGTAGTACATTAAACATACTTAAAAGTTAATATATTTATTCCAAAGTTTATTTAGTGATTTATTATTTTGTATTAATTAAGTTTTTAGGATTTTTTTATAACTCAATTTTTGGTAATAGTCACAAACAACATAAAATATTTTGACTAAATAATATTATTTATAATTTTTAGTATAAAATACATTTCACTAATAATAAAGAAGTATAATGTAATAGTATGCGTAAATTATTGCTTTATTAGGTTTAATTCTGTGGCTTGGTGCAAGACAGGTCAATGTCACATTAGGAAGAATTTGAGATTATTTGACAGATGTCATTAAAATTTGATTATGTTACTCGTGTTAAAACGGCCTATGTCTCTGATGCAGTATGACCAAATTAAATTTGACATTGGCCACTTTGACAATAATTGATAAAAGTATATTCTGCAGGGCTTATGTCGACATAGACCACGTATAACGTATTATCTATAGCCAGGACATTGGCCATTTCAAAATCAAATAATTAAGCTTATAAATACAGAAGTTACTAAAGTTATGTTCAATTAAATATTCTTATTAGGTTTTAATAAAAAAATTTAAGTTGTTTTATAATTAAATATTGTTTATTTAAAATTTTAATTTTTGGCCAATGTCAAATAAAATACACACATTTTTAGTTAAAAACAAAATGAAAGTCATACGATAAAATAAAACAAACTTAATTAAATAAAAGCATTTTTAGTCCCTGCATTAATTAAAAAATGTTTGTATCTATTTTAAAAATTGGTCATATTGTTTTTTTTAATTCCTAAACATTAAAATATGAAATGTTTTTGCCTTCTTGATCACACAGAATTATAAACTAAACCAATTATTTGTAATAACAAATTGTAAATCTTTTTTTGATTAAATTCTACATTGGCTTAATAATACAATTGTTACTGTATTTGTACACATTTTTTACTGGAGTTTTATTTTAGTTCATCCCCTAGTGAGACAAAACCATCTCCTAGTGTTGGCACACGACTTGAAGGTCTTTTGTTAAATGAAATGGAAAACAATTTTGAACCAAGGACAAACAATACTAGTGCTACCTCTCCTATATCGCCTCCATTATGTACGTATTACACAACATATCTTGCCTAGATGAATTAGCCTTCTCTTTTTTTTTTTATTCAGCTTTGTTTTGTTTTTGTAGTGGCTCCTCCTCCAAAACCTGCTAGGGATACAGGACGCCGTTCTCAAAATGCTGATGACATATTTGGCCTAAGTCCGTTTAAAGCAACACCAAGACCAGCTGGTCAGCCAAGAACGTCCGCAAGTGATCCATTTGGTATGGACGATTTTGGGCAAAGTGTACAAAATGGTATTGAAAGTGACATTGGATTGTTGGACAAAAGAATTAAAGAAATGAAGGTAATAATTAAACTTATGTAAAAAAAAATACAATTTTCTTAGAATCTATATAATTGAGAAACTTATAATGATTAAAATTTTGTTTCAGGATGGTTTCAGTCGAGGTTTATCAATGAGCACTGAAGATTTTTCATTAGAAAGTCTTGATCCATTAAAAAAATAAAGCTTTCTGGAACAAAAAAAAAAACCTAGGAATCGTCGATAAGTAAATTTCATTATCCTTTGAATCTCTTAGAGAAAAAAAACATGTATGTGATAAAATCATGTTATCTTATACATCATCCAAGAAATAACAAAGTATTATTATTTATTATGTTTTTAGTTATTATTGTTTGTTATATACATACCTATCCGAATAATGTCACTAATTTTATATTTTTATTATTGTTTACTGTTTAGTATCAAATTAATTGTTATACAATTTTAATTAAAGCATTTAAATTTATTTAGGAAAATATTGTTATTATAATTTTTTATTATTTTTATCATCATTACTATTTTTTTTAATGGATCTGTTGACTTGTTAACAAAGGAATAAATATGTTTATATAGTGTTAATATTATATATATTTATTTTTTTAAGTTTATGATATAATATAATAATCCTTTTAAATTTCTTTAACTTAATAGTGTATTAATTTTTTAGATATTTAAACTAATTCAGTATATTGTTATACAGGTTAGGTTATGATTACATTTTGATAACTGTTTTTTTATTTAACGTCATCATTCATTCCGCAGTATTTTTTTTTTGCTTAAATAGGTATTTTAGTTTTTATAAAAAAAATAATCTTGACTTATTAAACTATTTTGATTTCACAACATAAATTAACATTTTGTATACTCATACGTTTTAGGAATAAATTGAAATAAAAATTTAATTATATTAAACACCAATTATTTGTACAATTTATTAGCTTATATCACAGTTAAATTGAAATATTTGTAATTGCAAAATTATATTATGATGTATTTTGTTCAATTTTAATTTGAGGTGATTGAAAATATAAATATTATATCCATTAAGGATAAAATAAATGTATTATATTCAATGTGTTATACCTATGCTATTTTTGTACACAAATACAACATTATGATTTTAAAATGATATAATATTTTGTAGTTTATAAATCTCCTAAACTAATTAACGACTAAAAATTGTTATTAGAATAATCTGAATACTGGTATATTATTACCCAGCCAAATAGATACAGTATAGGGGCGTAATTAGGGGGATATATCCTCTCCAAAACTTTTTTTTAATGCTAACATTTTGATCAAAGTATTGATAACGACCATTCATGTTTCATGCTTAAAACTTATATCCCCCCCTCCAACCAAATTTTTAATTACGCCACTGATACTGTACCATTAAGATAATATTGTGTGATCATTGTACCAATAATTATATACTCATTAAGTTATATGCATAACTTTTAATTGAATAAAAAAAAATATATAATATAATATCTGTAGTTTATGTACCTATGTTAAAATATAACTTATTTAAAATAAATAATTCTAATTAAAAAAATATAATAGCTTTAGTGGAGTCCAATGCATGGAAGTCAGGATGTACATATTTTTTTAAATGTAATAAAAAATATGGATCTTTGGAAGTATTCTTTGATCTCTTCATAATTTAATATGGTACTAAAAAAGGTTTGGCTGTTCCTTTGGTCTGTTCCACTACTGTTTTTGGTACCCCATTTCGATGCACCACAAATCCTTTCCACGTCTATGGTCCGAGTTCAAGTCAGCATCAACAAAAACACGAAATTATATATTTTATGATTCACTTGACCATGATTTTGTAGTATAGTATGGAAAGGTACAGCGGATCTAACATTTTTGGCTGTGAGACAAGACAATATTTCAATTTCACAGCAATTAACCTAATAAAAATGGTTTAATATTCAATCAACTTTAAATGTGGTTTCTTAATAGTTAGTAGAAACGTGAGTTTTCACTATATTTTAGTTAATTAACATATTCTAATCGGGATCGTTTTCAAAATATTTTCAGAAAAAAAATTTAAACCTACGAGTAGTTACCTACACTAGAAGAATAAAATATAACAAAATGTAGATAATTATGTACAATAGCGTGTCTATAAATATTTAAATTTGAGTTTAAAGTTGGCATCATTACTTATTAGTTAGATATAGGTATACCTATACTATATTCATAATACATTAGATTATTACATGTAAAATATAAATATCCTAATTTTCGAGAAGAGCATATGGGATCTAATTGGGATTTTTGGAAGGTCAAAATTGAAATACTCAATACTTTTTAAAATAATTTTTTTTTTAATTTTTATAGGTACCGAAAAATAATTGTTTGCTAACCTTGGTTACGTAACAAAATGTATATGACCGCAATCTTCTTTTAGATCGTCTTGATTTTTTTTTTCTAAAAATATCGATAAAACAATTTTCGATTGGCTGAAAACCTTAAAAATGTTAATACAAGGTTCCCCATAAGTTGTTATTACTGGAATTACAAAATAAAGTTGAGCGTAATTCCATAAATATTTTTCGTGAGTGAAATAACGATTTTCAACAAATAATTGTCATATACTTTGTTACAATACAAAAACGAATAACCATCATGAATCCTTGAAATTTTCACCAAGTGTTTATACATACTAGCATTTTCTAAACGTGGTATCATTTTCAAAGTATTTTGATTCCTTTTGAGCTATTTATTAACATTCAGCATTTTCGATTTTTTTTTCTTCAGATACCGATTTAAGTATTTGAGCCTAGTCAAAAAGCTTGAAATCTTAACTCCCTCGCAACTGCCGTCAATTTTAGCTCAAAATACCCTAAGTTTCGATAAAATTAAAATTAGTTCACGTTGTCCGATTTTGATTCTAAAAAAAATTTTAACTCGACAGAAATTTGTCTATATAGAATATAGATCGTACGTAACACTTTGTAAAATTGATCACAATTTACTGACCCATTTAAAAATCTTCTCACATTCAACTTATCTATATAATATTGCACCTAAATTTGTATCTGGGGAGGCAACTGCCCCCTCGTGCCCCCTCCCCCAAATGCCGCCTATGCCTGTATTGAATTTCACACACAAAAATCATTGACAACTAACACAAAGGTACCGGACTGCTAAAACGAGATTAGAAATTGCCTAAATGCCGCTCCTTAAATAATAGCTTCAGTGATGCCCCTTATAGTAAGTTGTTGTTGTAGCCAATTCAAAATATTATGCTCGCATTTTTTTTTTTTTATAAGTATTTGAAGGTCAAATTCAGATGAATAATAACGTACGATATTAGTTATATTGTTGTAAAAAAATATTCGTGTCGGATACTCGAAACTTTCAAAGTATATAGGTAAGTATATACCTAAAGGTATAATATTATATTTTGTAATTTTGTGTACACACAATGACAATATTATGACATTTTTAAATACAATTTGAATTTCAGCGAAAAATAATTCAACCCACGTATATCAGGTACCGCTGCCACAGTGGCGGCGCCAGGGTGGGCCACGGCCCGCCCTAAAATCTTCTCGGACCCCGGCTGCCCCGCCTTGTGTGATTTCAAAGTAATTTTGCTTAGAATTGCATCATAATATTTTATAAAATTATAAAATTAGTTTTTGTGTGCGACGTGTCTGTACCGAGTTTTGACACATTCCGGTCTATTCACTGTGTGGTGGTGGTAGCAACAACGGCAGAAAACCATACAGCATCATTGATAGCGTTGTCTATATAGAAGTCTATAGCATGTCTCAAGAAGTGTTGCAAATTGATGTATATATAATGGCTTTAGTCAGTAACATACCGAAGAGAAAGTTATTGACGTTTTAAAAATTAGCCGATATTCCGCTATCGAGATAGTGACCTTTGTTTTTTATTAACCTGTAGGCTGTAATTATTGTAAGTTGTTACCACCCGATAGGTAAGACGAATTGTGTTACGCCACTGGCCCACCCTTTAAATCAGTGGCCCTAGCTTAGCCCACCCAGAAAAAAAATCTGGTGCCGCCACTGCGCTGCCATAATAGTATACAATAAATCAGATACTTTAATACGCCAGTGGCGTGTTTTCAATTTTTTTTGTGGGAGGGGTCTACGAAATAAGTAAGTTTATGGTATTATATAAAATACATAATATACGAGTTATGAATCAATAATTATATTATTCCACAATAATTATTATAAATACAAATTAAGAGTTTTTTTTTATAATAAAAAAGATAAACGTCTTATTTTTTTGCGGGTTCATCAAAATAAATTTCTTCAGGTGTTATTGTACCTAGGTAGTTTTTATTCGTCGATAACATGGCTAAATCGTTCAATCTTTCCTATAAACAATCGTGGCTACGATATAATATTATGTCAAATGTCGATGCCGTCGAGGCGTCTATAACAAACTGAAAATTATTACGCACTACAGACGGTCAAGCTGCAGACTTCCTAGAGCTTACTATGATTACTGCTATAATCAAGGCTGACGAGTTTATAAGTTAAAGTTAAGTTAATTAAACTTTTTAACTTAATAAGTTAATTTTTTTTACGATTATTAACTTGAGGAATGTTTGAATTAACTTTAAATTAACTCGAGTTAATTTTACATTCAAACAAGTTAAGTTAATTTCAATTTTAATTATTATGGAATGTGTTTTCATATTCGTATAAAATATAAATACCTATAATATTATTAAATTACGAATATTATCAATGCCCGTTATTTTTCGCCATCGTCGCCAGTTATATTCCTATTATTATAAACTATTTTATTATTATTATACTTATTACGAATTAATAATTGTATAGAAGGTAGCGTGGACAGTCTACGGTTCTTAGTAATACCGCGTTTATTTTTGGATAATTTATTATTAATTCGACGTTTTCGCCGATAACCAGCATTCCGATTTCCGGCAGCGTGGACGCGCAAATTGATGGTACTCATTTTAAAAGTATGCTAATAAATGTGTGGACTGTTACCTAATGCTTTTGGAAAAGAAAATAATAATTGTTCGTTGGTCTAATAATATGAACAATTTTAGGTACCGATTGTTTTAATTTTACCTAGATGAGAACAAGAAATTTTTTTTTAAGTAACCTAACTTGAGTTAAAAAGTTAATATTACATTTTGGTTAACTTTTAACTTGGTTCAATTGATAAAACATTTTGAATTAACTTTTAACTATTAACTTGATTTAGATTTTAGTTTAACCTAACTAACTCAGTTAAAAAATATCATTAACTTTCCCAGCCTTAGCTATAATAATAGTCGGCGTTACAATAGATTTATTATTTTAGTATAATATAACGCGCGTTATCATCTTCGTCGATGTGACCATTTAGGGTCGTCATTTCAACTTTTTGAAAGGTATTTACACTAGCTAGGTATTAGGTATAAGCTAAACAATTTTCAGCCGATCCATATATAATGTATTATCATATACTATACCTAGTTATAACAAAAAAAAAATTTTTTCGCTAGGCTCAAAAAATTGGGTTCTTCATAATATTTCACATATAATAATATAGTATATTATGGATGTACTATACGTAATAATACTAATTTTGTACTTAAATTAAAGTTAAATACTTATAGACACTAATGTGCCTATATAATTATATATTACCTATACTTTGTTGTTTATTCTTTTAATGTGCAGGTAGCAGGTGCCTTAGGTGTAAATTTTTTCTGTTCCCCGCCACACAAAAATTATGTATACGCCACTGCTTGGGTGTACATAATATACTCAATGACGAGGTACACTATATCGACACCTATATACCTATACCGTTCAGCTGTTCAGCAGGTTACCTACTTTCCTCTACTTTTTTATTGGTTAGAATAACATCATGCAACATGCAAATTATTTAAGACATCAACTATATATATAATACTTACGTAGTTATTAGCTGGTGTTAAACAAATAACAATGATTTGCGTACCTAATCGTATACGAAAAGCGAACTGCGTTGCGTTTAATATAAATGCGCATATAAATTTACTGCGTATCCAATAAATTATTTCGCTGTAACTTAATTAAATTATCACCTATTGCCGAACTACCGAATTGATTTTCCTGGTGTAATTTCAATTTTCATAAGGAAAACCCGATGGTCTATAATAACATTATAGGCTGATATATAGGTAGGTATACTCTGAAGAATGCAGGTATGCCATTTGTCATTTGAATTAACCGCCGAGTATTTATTTGTATTGTAGGTACTCGATAAATAATAATAATAATAATATTATGATAGCAATAGGTAGCCAATAGGTGTTGTAATTCCTATCGGTTTATTATAGGTACAATAATAATAATTTATAACATTAACATTTTTGATTTTTAAATGGTAAGATAGTTATTGATTTGCTTTTATGCTTGTAGGTACCTACACAATATGATAAGTACTCATATATTTATTATATATACCTAACTACTTTTTTTTCCTACGAAATGTTACAATATTATTTTACATAATAGTCTTTACAAGACTCGTAGAGTGAAACTTGATGGCCCTAGGACTTGTAGCCTACATGAGCTCGAAGCCCAATAAACACAAAAATTGCAGAATTGTTATAAATAGTGATGGTAATATAATATTATGATGTCTGATATAGGTACTATAGAAGCTAAAATAAAAAAAAGATTATAGTTATTTTTTACTTACAAATGTATTTAAAACAATAACATTAGTTACATTATTATATATACTAAAAATGTTAGAGATGAACTAGTCGATCCTTTGTTCTATGAAAAATAATAACTTCTCAGTTTTTTTAATGTCATGGCTCATTATAAGGCTGCTTTAAAAAAAAAAAATTAGGCTACTATATTTAGCGAAATTGATCCATCGACCCGGGAAATGACCTAGAGCAATATTGGTACCTACCTATACAGGTATCGACCCGGGAAATGACCTAGAGCAATATTGGTAGGTACCACTGCCCTCGGATATACCTGTGGGCAGGGGCTGACTGGTCCAGGGCTCTGTAAACCAAGTGGCACCCCTGGCCGTCATTCGTATATTTATGATTCGGGTTCTGTCCCTATCTTAAATTTTATGTTTAATTACTGTAACGTATACCTATATAGTAACTAATTTCCTATTTTTAGCGAGTTAAAAAAAAATACAAGTGCGCCTAAATCATTTTGCACCCTGGACCAAAAATGGCGCGTCTGCCCCAGCCATCGCAGCAGTGAAGTGCACGACACGTTCAAACATTATAGCTTCCTACCCCTTTGACACCTCTCGCCCAAGGTGTACCTAACTACTGCCGATGACGTCAGAACGACGCGATCCGTGCGTGTTCACGTTAGTTCACGTCGCGGTGTAATCTCAATACATATTACATAAGTATAACATTATAGGTACGTTATAATAACATGCGAATAATTGCAGCGCGGAGAGAGTAAATTATAATAAAATTCCGGACAGCTTATTCATTAATATCGCGTGTAATTATATACACAGCTGCTGCTGCTGGTCGTACCTATTATTTCGTGACCACCACCGCGGTCCACGGCGGTAGACACATAATGATATTACAATAATTAATATAACCGTAAAACGTTAACATAATCTATACCGCGGTTATCCCAATCGCGTTTCGACTGCGATGACGGTTCGTCGTCGAGAACGCCGTTGAACGGACCAGTCTCGTCTGTACGACACTAGAGTGCGGCCGCAAAGGCACAGCCAGAGCTTTCCGCGATGCCGACCAATAACAGGCAACGTAAGTATTTTTACTACTAAAAACGGTAATAATATTACAATATTATAGTGTATATATAAGTTGTGTGACATTAGAGGATTAGATAAATCGCGGAAGTCAAGACATTGTGTTATATTAATTATTATACCTACTACGTAGCTGATGACTCTGCGCGCTCCCGCACTTTCCCGTTAACTCTCCGACAGATGTAGGTAGGTACTTTGAGAAATCATTTTTATGAATAACAATAATAATAATAATAATGCGTTAAACATTTCAAAACAATTAGTATTATAACGACACCGTATAAGTGTACTCTGTTGGCCAATAGCAACCGTTTAAAAATGAAAATTTCAATCGTAAATCTTAAAATCCTCTATTAAATGTACGACAAAAAAAATTGAGGACGACTTATCGAGATGACGACTGTCCTGTGTTTTGATTCGGATCGAATCACACGCACATTGCACATATTATAATCTTATATCAAAATCGGTTGAGTAGTTTTGGAGTGCATTGCACTCATATTGTTTGTATATTTTTATATGTATAGATGTTCCCTCGTCTGTGATAATTTTTTTGCGGTATAAAACGCGAGTACCTATGGTCCGATAATTTATTTGTTCTTACTCTGCTGCCGTTACCGGTAGCAAATTTGTAATGTATGCACACCAGATAGGTACCAATATTGTAGGCACATTCAAAGAACTATGCTTTATGGGTTTTTCAAGCTTTCATACGAAATCATAATGTTATGCGTATATACTATATATAGCCATATAGGTAACGATCGTAAGAGGAAACCACGAAAAAACTTTTCATTTTGCAACACAACATATTTTTCATATAAATAATCAATTTTGTTTTTTTTTTATTGCTATACCTAATTTTAAAAGTATCGCGCAGTGCTGAGTAATTATTAAAACGCTCACCGATCATAAATTATATAGGTATATACCTAGTATTAATATTATTTTATACACGAGTGTTTAAAACATAATATTTTTACCAAAGAAAATTAAAAACTGTCTGAAACATTTTATAACCGTTAAATTTAATGAGGTTCCTATATAGGTGCATTATAAAAGAAATCGAGATTTTTACGAAGTGTTTTTTTGGAAAAACCACTGATAAACGATTTGCATAGTATAAATTATTATAAACATCAATTTCAAACTTGTTTAACAAGAAATCATTTATCTCACATCTATTATTTTAACTCCTGTGTACGGCGTAGTTGTTTTAAATACTTTAAAATTATTATATCCTACAATATCGTGCCGTAACTTATGTTTTTTCACTTTTTTTCCCCCGAAAATTCAAAACAATTATAATTCTTATTAAATGTAATTTTTGTAACTTTCCAATTATTGTTGTGTAGGTAGGTATTATAGGATATACCTGCTGACAATTTATAGATTTGAATGTTTTATTTGTTTTTATTGAAAAATAAATTGCCAGCCAGTATCTATAGGTTTGAGGTATAAGTGGCTTAAAATTAGTCTATGTATTTTGAAAATGTCACCATGTATATACCTATTTTATTTATTTAAGTATAATAATTATACTTAAAAGTTTCACGTCCCCACTCAAATTCAAATGTTTTTTTTTAAAACAAATAGTGAAATAATTTTGAGTAAAATATATCCAATTTCGTCAAAAAGTAATTTTCAGACGATCATAAAATTATTTGTGACTGAATTTTTGATATTTTTTAATTGATATGAAAAAACAAAAATTGTATCATACTTAAATTGAAAAATTGAAATACCAATAAATAGCACAAAAAAACAATAACGTTAAATGTTAATATTTAAAATAAATGTTCAAGTAACTATAACAAACAAGACGTAGTTGCAGCACGCTGATTTTAATATATTATGAATTTATTAAACACTGCGCTATTATATTATGACATTAAATAATCATAAAATTTTCTGATTTTCAATTATACAGTAATACCTATGTCCTTAATATTAACATGCAATATAATAATAGTCATATTATTATAAATATTTTATTTTTTTTAATTAGTATTAGCATTTTAAATAAATTATAAAATAATATATACCATTTATATAACTACTAGCCAGTACAATGTATAGTAAATAATATAAGGTTAAATGTTAATAAAATAATAACCTTAATAATTACTTATATAGTAATTAATTTCGAAAATTATATCAATATCAGGTTATGGGTTCAGTGGCGTATTCAGAATTTTCCAATGACGGTAAGGAGGGGGAACTAAATAATAAACATAGTAAATGAAAATTGGGTACCTACTTATACTATATTATATTTTTTATTAATTTTAAAATTATTTTAGTACCCTGTTTTGTTAAGTATTTGAATACTTTTCAAATACTTCTTGTGAAGCGTGTTTTAATTACTTTCAAAATTCTTTTTCTTAGTATTTTAATCCAGAATTCTAAATACTGTTTTTCTCTTTACGGTCGTGTTTCAAAAAACAATATTTTTATTTCATGAATAACAAATTTCAAAATTGGTCTTAAAAATAATATTCTATACCCAATGATTCTATAAGAATTTTTAAGATTTCATTAAATACGCAGCAATGACACAATGCCTAAAATTCATATCTACCTTGCTGAAGTATAACTTGGTAATAATATAATAGGTATATGATATCTGAAATTATCGAACTAATTAGTGAATGTAGCTATTTATTTATAATTTTAAGTAACATTTGTGATAAACTTAGGTACAGATATTTGAAAATACTATAAAAAAGGTGGGTAAGTGGATGTCGCTCTGCTGTACAGTAGGTTACAAGTGGGTCACTGTAATGGATGGTGTTAAATTTGAATTCAATGATATAATATCATTGTATAAGAAAAACGATTCGGAGCGAAAACGATCAGTCAGACTATGATGTTACTAAGTATATTTGATGATATTATTGTGCATAAAGTAATTTATATATAGCCTATTTACGTGGAGCCTTGTTTTCAATTTTCAATCCTTAGCTATAAAAGTTGAACATTTTATAATTTTTTAACTACAAAATAATTATTAAATTATAAATGTTATAAATTTTGTCGAAATTGGAACTTTAAATGCTTATAAAAAAAAATTGTGCCTATGTATTTTTAATATTTTTCAACTGCTATTTTAAAATATATCAGGAGCCTTGTATTAAATTTTCACGTTTTATTTCCCAACAAATAAAATTTTATTGATATTTATAGAAAAAAAAACTAAAAAAATGAAAACTGGCAATATCCGTAGACACCTCAAAAAGAGTCAAATTATTTTCAAAAATTTATCGTGTATAGAAAATGCTAATATAAACATTCAGTGAAATTTTCAAGTATCTACAGTCATTCGTTTTTTAATTACAATAAAATAAGAAAATCGTTACATGAGAAATCGAGTGAATATCAAATGTTGTAAAAATATGAATTTCAAACGCTCATAAAAATTTAATTTGATTTGCTTGTAGACATTTTTTTTTTGATAAAGGTAGAAAAACTTTTGGGTAATCTTGTATTACATTTTAAAATCTTAGATTTAAAAAGAAAAATTTTTATGAATTCTCAACTCAAAATAATTTGCTAATTTTCGTGATTTTTCCGTATTTTGTCAATATTTAAAGTTTAAATGCTTATAAATAAAAACTGTGACTAAGGATTTTTAATATTTTTCAAAAGTCATTGTAAAAATATAGAAGGAACCTTGTATTAAATTTTCAAGCTTTTTTACTCAACAGATAAAATTTTATTGATATTTATAGAAAAAAAAACTAAAAAAAATGGAAACTGACAATGTCCGTAAACAGCTCAAAATAAGTCAAAATATTTGGAAAATTTTATGGTATATAGAAAATGAAAATATAAACAATCAGTGAAAATTTCATGTATCTACGGTTATTTGTTTTAAAGTTACAACAAAAACCAAATTCAATTTTGTGAAAAATCGATTTTGCGTAAAAATTCCAGTTTTCCTTAATTTTTCTTTTTTTTTTCTTGGCGCTTTTGAAAATTACTGGGAATTTTAAATTTTGACCTCCCAATGCACCAACGATATTCACTTTCCAATCGAAAAAGATACTGAAGTTGAATATCGAAGCATTATTTCGACTACTTATCGTGTAAACAGACACAAAAAAAAAAATTTAAAAAAAAATATAAAAACACACATCATTGTAAAATCAATACATTCATCGTTCCACTCAGAATCTAAAAGTAGGTGCTTGTACAGTATTTGAATACTTATAAAATAATTTGTATTTATATTCAAATACTTTTGAAAGACAGTATCGAATACGTATTTCAAATACAAATGACACCAAGTATTTAAATATGTATTCTGAATACATTTGAAAAGTGTTCTTAACAAGACTGCAGGTAGGTTCACTGCCTAATATAATATGACGTTTTATATAATAATATATTGTATAGTTAGTGTATACTTAAACTTAATACAATATAACTTTCATACAACGAACTTCCATTTTACTAGATTTTCTGTTGAACGAAATATTTTTGAGAACCATGACTAAATCAATTATTTAACTCTATTTAACGAATTTCTCTATTGTTTTTGTTGCCCGATGAGACTTTCTAATATTATGGAAGTTTCATTGTAATAATATTAAATAATATAACTTTATGTAGTTATCACTTATCTCTCGTAGATTTTAAAATAAAAAAAAATTTTAAATTGGACATCTAAATTAACGGACTTAAGTACTTATGAAGTAATTTTATCTTATAGTTATTATGATGATTGTTACGAAATTTCAACAAACAGTTAAACCAAATTTTAATACATTTAAAATATGACAACTGACAGGGCTCCTGCTATGTTAGGGGCACGTTGAAATGTATTTGTAATTTTTGAAAAATGTATAGGAATATTTATTTTATAGTAATTTTGTTATTTTTAGCTGGGGGTAACCATATTTTATTACCTTGAAATCGGGTATGGGACATCCTTATCGCTTTCAATGGGTTGTATTTATTTGGAAGTTTTGTGTAGGGCCCACAAAAATATTTAGTACAGGGGCCCAACATTTGATGTGAGCCTGAATAATAATATTATTTTTATCGTCTATCCTCTGAGATAGATAACAATATACTGAAGTCATGAACTCGATTGCGCCCGTCTTACATTATTACATGCAAAAAATGCAACACCATTGCGCTCCATCAAATATAGATATTGATATTTTAGTTTTAACAATTTTCCTTCCCGATTTTACAGGCTTAGGTCTGACAACAAAATTAAATTGTTAGCTTGATTAAAAATTGTTTCATATTAAGACTTTAAAGTAAACACAATACAATATTCAAAACTGTTAATACCTACTATAAAATACTACAAACTACATTTTATTTTTTTTAATATTAATGTTTTTTTCGAATAATATAAGACAATATTAATGTTCATAGCGCCATTAGTAATTCAGTCGAACTTGGATAACTCAAAATCATCGATACCTCGAACTTTTAACTTCAGCTTCGAGTTAGCCAAACACGACTGTATTTTTAAATAGTGTATATTGTAAAATGATTATTTAAAAGACAACACTAATGAGTTATATTTAATAGAGCGCAATCGTGATGCGTTTTTTACAGGTAAAAAGATAAGACGGGTGGCATCGTGCTGGAACAGTATATCCCCCTCGAACATTAAGGGGATCTGCGGTGCACAGTTTTTAAGGAGTTCAAAATAGGTAATTTTCAAATTGCATTAATGCGAGTTTTGTAAATGTATGCGTAGTAAGTGATCATTAGTGTGTGTGTGTGTGTGTGTGTGTGTGTGTGGTGTGTGTGTGTGTGTGTGTAAAAGAAATAGCGGAGCGCTCCCGCACTCACATGTATATAAGTCACCACTTCGCATAGGCGCAAATGGGGGGGGGCTTTAGGGGTTAAGCCCTCCCAAATGTCCATAGCCCCCCAAACATTTCCTACATTTTGTTTTAAGCTTATTAAATATTATCAAAGTAAGGCTTTAGCCCCCCCCCCCCCAAATCCAAGCGTGGACTCCAGTATATTGCTATTTGTTGTTTATCTAATCTTAGGTAAACAAAATTATATAGGTAATATTATAATCAAAGACAAACTCGATATTTTTCATTTTTTATGAATTATAAATATATATTAATAAATAAGTAACCTTTAATTATTGTACCTACTGAGAATTAGGTAATTTTTACATTTTATTCGTTTCAATGGTGATAAGCAAAGTCGGTTAGAAAATTAAAATATCTGTACCCAGTCCAAAAACATAATATTTATGTTAAAAAAAGCGTGATCAGCTTAAGTAAAGTTTGCTCAATATTGTACTATATTATAGTTATGTTTTTACATTTCAAGATTTCAATACTGTATAGTTTATATTTTTGTAACTTATTTTAACATTTAATATTAAATATAGGAAATTGCCTACTTTAAATACGGAACAATTATCACCTATATATCTATTATAATTAATTTTATTTAGTTATCAACGTATGAGTGTAAAAATAAAAATTACATTTAGAACAATTAATATATTATGATAACATTTTTTTTCATTTATTATTAATTTTTTACAACATTGGCAGATAAGGCTATTTTAGTTAGTACTAGAACTGTTTAAAAGGAAAGCTAGAACAAAAAAATATTGTTATTCTTAAGAATAACATCCTGCGCAGTATGATGATGTTGATTAGTCAATGTTTTAATTTGAATAACTATACCTACCTATATAATATATTACATTATTTTATTTATTGTATATATTATATAGACTAAAGGTTATATTTCACATATATTCATATTACATAGGTACACAGAGTTCTGTATTATTACATTAAACAATAACATACGACTTATAATGTTGTTTTTTTTTTATCAATCATTATACAATTAACATTTGTATTAGCGATCAACTGTTCACTTATATTTTATAAGTTTATGGTTTATATAATATTATGTAAGTACTAGGTAGGTACCATGTATAGTGAATATATAAGTGCACTATTTTATAGGGTACAAAGATTATCAATACAGTACCCATTATAAAGTCATTTATATTCTATTTCTTTCACCTAATGTCCTTATATACCTACTATATATGGCACGTCATGTACGTATCCGTAACAATTTTACATCTCTTTTTATCTTACCTATTTCAATTTTCATTAAAAAATAAAATATAGTTTTCAATAAACTTAGTTATCAATGAGTTTTAAATAAGCAACAAATTTACGTACAATTGGTAAAATAATATAATGAACTGATTTCCCACGTTTCTATACGCATAATAACTGATAATCTATACAAATATACAATAATAAATTCATAATACGCCGTACAGATCATACATGTACGTATGTAAATGCGATAATAATTAAAAAAATAAAGTGATTTTACCAAAAATAAAATAAAATGTATGTCGGTGGTATCTACTACCTAGTGCTTGCGAAGAGGCGTGTTTAAAATATTTAATTGGTGAGTGGGTGACTGGGTGACATAGTTTTCTAATAGCAAAGCCTCCAGAAAGGAAAAAGCAGAGTCTTCCAACCACACACTATTTAGTTTTTTAAAATCATTATAAAATATTATAAAACTGCCCCCTCCCCCATTTGAAGACTTATATTAAAAAAATAACTTTTTCTAGAAAAAACTAAAAATTACTATAAAACGTAGGTATACATGCAATGAGTAACGTCCAAAACCATGATTCAATTCAGCTCACTACGTATGTAGGTATCGTGTTTGTATAGCAATTCAGCCATAGCGAATCCAAATAATGGTGGGAGATTTTTTACTTTTGCCGTCCCCCAGTATGAAAGTGTAAATCAGCCCGCCAACTACAAAAGGTTGGACAATCCTGGTATAAAATAGTTAAATGTTTCATCGAATTATAACTTTTACAAAGTATCATGAACATAATATTGTATGGTTTATGGGCTGATGGTAAGACTCGAGTCAAAATGCAAACAGTTTTTCGTTTTCCAAGTGCGATAAAATTTATTACCTACATTTCTTAGATTAGTGGTTTTCAAACTCATAAGACAAGGTACCTAGCGAGTTATGACCCATTTTTACTATAGAACCCATGCGTATGTTTTTAAAAACCTGAATAATAAAATATTTTAAATACTGGTTTGTAATTTTGTATATTATGCATATACCTACTAAGTATTATTTAGTATGTACGTATAATTGTTATAAGTTCTATAATTATAACATATCTGTAAAAAGTAAAAACGGATCAATTTTTAACTAGGTAAGTTTTAATATTCTTGTTATCAATATAATTGTATTTGCTTCGTACAATTGAATGAAATACCTACGTACATTAGTTTCTATATAATACATTTTTTGAATTATTTAATATATTAATTTTATTGAATATATTATTTTATAAATTGCGATTCACGACCCATTTTTGAAGCTCAAGCTATACTCACCAGTCGTAGACCACTGCATGATTTAGATGAATTTTTTTCTAATAATTCTGATTCTATAAAATAAAGGTCAGCATAATAGGTATATTAGTTAGACTTTTAAACGTGTATGACTGCTTTATTAATATTATCTTTATATTTTGAAAATAATAATAATGAATATTTTAATAATATTATTCTAAAAATGAACGATACAAACTTAACCTTGTATTTTAATCATAGACATGGCTATAAGTCTTGTATCGTGCACCTATTTAAATTTAAAGTCTTAGAAACCGAAATATTAAAGTTATTATATAAAATATGTTGTTCAGGTAATGTTAAAAATTATTTTATAAATTGTATATAGTATATGAATAATATATAATATATTATATGAATACTTACATATAACTATGCACCTACTGTAAATAAAATTACTACCACATTTTTTTTTTGAAATGCGAAATGTTATAAATATAACTATATAATAATATAAAACTGTCGGGTATTAGAATATAACACGTCGAGATAATATTATGAATTTCAGTCTTTATTCAAAACCATAATATTATTATGATGTCAACGATGACTTGCTTCATATTTTAATTATTTTTTCATGAATAATAATATTATAATGCGAAGAACAACATTGGAAATATTAACTGAAATGTATACCCACCTATATATACTTAAAGACAATACCGTGGAGGATACCTTAAGTACGATAGTCTGTGTCTATACAAAAACAGGGTACTCTCTATCAGTGGCGTCCGCAGGGGGGCTAACGGGCTGAAGCTCCCCCATTGCCCGTATAATTTTACTTAAAAAAAAATATTTATCAAGTTTCAACTGTCAACTAGAGTAAGCAAGACGTAAATTTCATATACATCTGACCAGAATGAATTTATTTTCGAAAAAACATTCTATTTGCATACCAATTTTCCTAAAATTATCTGTAATTTTTCGGTAAAACTATGAACTATTTGTATGAAAGACCTTGTATCAAATTGTCTAGCCATACAAATTAACTGTGGTTTTGACGAAATTTGAACTTTAAATGCTTATAAAAAAATAACCATGATGCCTATATATCGTTAATATTTTACCTATAGTAAAAATACTTTCGTATTACATTTTTAAGCTTATTGACTGGATAAATAATTTTTTATTGACATTTATAAAAAAAAATTTTAATTAATCAAATACAATCGTAGTGAGCATGGTATAACCAAGCTGTTTTCCAAACAATTTTAATAAATTTTCATTTTTTTTCTCCAATTATTTTAAAAAGCATTGAGCATTTTCAATTTCGACCTGCTAAAAGTACCAACTAGATCCAATTTGCTTCCAAAAACATACATTGGGCATCGAAATTTATGATCAGAGAATTTTTTCCACCAGAAAAGTTGAAAAGTTACAAACATTTTAAAATACCTCGAATAAACGTCTGAAATTATTAGACTGGACAAAACAAAAGTAAAATATTAACTAATTTTCAAGCCCCTCCCCCCCCGCTATTGAAAAATCCTGCGTACGTCACTGCTCTCTATAACTCGGTCACTTATATTCCTCAGTACCCTATACACGTTTTTGAATTCTGTGAAACTAAACTATCGACTATTGCGGGTATCATAAATTCCTATGATGCATTTTTTCAACTCTTTGTGTTTTGCGCATGCGCAACCACTTACCTTTTTCTGTGCACCCATTTTTCATGAACACTACACTTCATCGTTATAATTTATAATAAATAATTAAACGGCCGTGAAATATTTGAAATAATAGACTTTTCATTCATGGTAGGTGTTGGTATATAGGTATACATATAAGTCGGTATATATATTATACCGCACGTGATTAGATATACGATAGAGGCGTGAATTAATGTCGCACGATATATGTGCGTATTGAAGAAATGAATCGATCAATTATATAGATAGTATTATACTTTATTGGTCGCGTATAATAAACTATTATAATATATTTTATAATTTAGACGCATCTTTATGTAATTTTTTAATATTATTATATTATTATCAATAGACGATCATTGATATGACAATATAATGATTATTCGCCACTTATAAACATCATACGAGCCATAACACAAGACGTATAATACTCTATACGCATATGTGCGCATTCATTATTATATTCGTAAGAGTAATATAAGAAAACGAATTATTTCAGTTCCGGATGATTAGGTACTGTGAAAAAAAAAAATTGTGCCCTACCCAAATGCTATTTCGCGACCAGTAGAAACGATTTGACAGTGTCGTCCGACCATTGGCCGTAAAAATATTAAGTAGCATTGCCGGACCATTGTCGGTTGATGATTAGTTATTACGTTTTCTCAGGTCAACAGTGTTAGACGCGTGTCACGTGCATCGCGTGCACATCATAAAGTTTTATTTACATTTTTTTTTTAATAATTTTTTAATCAATATAAATCACAATATTATTGTTATATTATATTTATTTATTTATTTCATCGGTTCCCATCCGCGTACGGCAATGGCATTGAAAAAAAATTCAGGCACGTATATTATATGTACTATTAGAATATAATATGATGAGTATAGCTAGTACCTACCTATTATAAGTATATCTACGTTTTATTTGTGTGTCTTATTATAATATATTATGGTTATAATTTGTTAAAATTAAAATACTAATACAAATCTGAAAGAAAATTTCTGTGGTCTGAACTATTATAGAAATCGAAGTGTTTAACTATCATAGGTATGTGAGTCACATGAGATCTAAATGTTTTTTTTTTTGTATAAATCCTATGAACAATAAATCTCCACATAATTTTATTATTGAGAACTTCATAACAATATATTATATACCGACATTAGTTGCGCGTAGGTTAATACGATTGTTGAAAATATTATGATAAAATATAAAAGTAATTATGAACTTGTAATTATTTATATTTGCATATAATATCTATGAAAAAAAAAAACAAAAAATCATAAGGTTTATTGGGCAAATATGAAGGTCTTATAGAACATATTCAGCCTTCGAAATTGATGCTACGGCATAGAAGAATTATATTTATATATTATGATTCAAATTTGATTGCTTTTTTTATTATAAGATATAAACCAAAACAATATTACTACCGTTACAAAAAAAAACTTTTAAAAAAAGGATAAAACAGGATTACTTATTATAAATTATTTATTTCAGATACTCCAAAATTGATCGCATTTCGTTTTTCGCATTAACAGTTAAACCGAACGTGAGCGTTATAATAGTCTTATCTGATAAATTATAATATGAATAAATATTAAAAATAAATTACGTATACACAAGTATAGTGCATTTTATAACTGTAAAGTGTGTGTAATATTATGTTTAATTTATAGATAAATCAAAACATGTTTTGGAGAGACCTAACCGAGGGCACCAATACAATATTGTCTAAATACATTCCAAGCTAGTAACAAAAATTATTCTTCAATTTTAAATGATTGAAAAATATAAAAACTTTATGGTAGTTAGATGTGGAAGTTTATTATTTTTTTTTTTTACTATTTTCTCTTTATACTTATTATAGAAA
The DNA here is from genome assembly GCA_008086715.1 of Sitobion miscanthi. Lineage (NCBI taxonomy): Eukaryota > Metazoa > Arthropoda > Insecta > Hemiptera > Aphididae > Sitobion > Sitobion miscanthi. The sequence goes on from CM017805.1 coordinate 10,824,006, forward strand.
CAATGAAATACCTATATACTACAATTCATCATAATAAATAAGATGCTTCACATAAAACATTATTTTAAAATACAATTTCTTCTTATAGAAAATAGTATTTGTAAATTAAATCATATTATTTTATATATATACATTCAAGGACATTACAATTATGGATAGAACGCAAATAAAAATTGCCAAAAATATTATTTTTTCAAGTTTAACTTGATGGTAAAAACATAAAATCTAATAGAAAAACTTGGTTAGTATTTTGGATGAGTTGGTCTTGAACTATTATTAAATATTCATTAAACTGGTTGTCAGTTGTCTACTATACATTTTAACTTTAAAATTATCGCATAACGGCATACTAAATTCACTTACATCATTTATATATGTCTACTAGTATAATACTACATCAAGGATAATTTATGCATTTATAAACATCGAAATATTTACGAATTTGAAATTTGCGTTAAAACATAGACAAAACACTAACAAATAAAAATATAAAATGTATTTTTTCATTTTTAATGATCTTTTACATTTTAGTCAAGATTATTAAGACACAATTTAATATTTGTTACCTTACCTATTATACTATCCTAAATTAGTTTTAAAACAAAACTTAACGGAAACGTATAGATATCTGTCATGGAAAATAATGTCTGTAGAATAATATTTTATAGTTCAAAAATAATATATAGTTATAGTTTGGTATATTTACTAGGTACCTATACACTAGTACAAGAACACCTTATATTACATTATCAACTGATTTTAATTACAATAATAATTATTATTATTGTTGCAAAATAACAGTAGAAGTTGAGGAAAAAGCTCATATACATGCAGAATTTACGAGTATGTATACCAACTACTTATGTACTACCCATTATTTAATATTCGAAGAAAATATATTTTCCTTATTGCATAACATATATTATTCACTGAAATATTCTCTCAATCATATTCAAAAGTTAACAACAACTCGACACTCATTAAAATTTGAAAATTCATTATTTTAGTAGGTATTACTTATATTATATTGTTACACTAGAAATCCCGCAAAATCCACTCATATACGGGGCAAGTCATCATTTTCAGACAATTTCGATGATTTTTTTTGTAATTTTGTTTTTATCAATATAAAATGCTAATATAGAGTCAATGCTTAATCACGCGCAACTCTAATTTATGTATTTCTTCCTCATTTATCGCATCATATATTAGGTACCTACCTATACTTATTATTGTGCAAATACCCATTACGCAAACATTATACATATGATATTTTAAAATTGTTTATTTATTTAAGAAATAAAGCATAGATGGGTGATAATTTATGAATAGATCAATAGAACAACAATTGTATCATCGCGTCAACAACGACGATTTAAATATAGTAAACATGTTAATAATGTCGTTTTGTCACTGTAACAATAATATGATATCGAATATTACTTTAGGTATATCATATTGTTGTGAAAATCTAAACTATCTTAAACACTGAACAGTGCTGTAGGTACACCATATACGGATATATAACCTTTATAAAAATAAAAAATTCTATAATATAACGATAATTCGTTACGCGAAATATGCGACAAAGCCAAACTCGCACGTTTTATTGTCATTTTTGTCACGCGCACGTCTTAAGAATAATAATATATTGGAATTTTAGACGTATAATATATTAGATAGGTACCTACAATTTTATTATTATTATTATAATTTACTATAAATCTACACGCTTGCGCAGATCAGTGGTTACTGGGTTTTTAGTTTTAAATTGTTATTCTCACCTATATTCTTATTTCTTACATCGAAATATTTGTATATTATATAGGTACGCAGGAACCTACTTTAATATAATATTTTTAATAGAATTTTTCGAATCGTAACAATATTAATTCTTTCTACACGATCATGTTGAGTATAATATATATAGTCTTGTTAGTATTTAAATACTTTTTTTGTATTTAAAATACCCAAAAAAATACTTTTTATTCTAGATTTATATTAAATACTTTTTTTAATTCTCGTGGTCTACTCCAAATTCCAATTACTAATATCTCGGAATGTAGGAACTATTTTAAAATGGTTCTAATAATTTATAAAAAGGTTTCGCCAAAATGCAAGCAGATAACAGAATGACTGAACACTGAAACCCCCGTCGGCTCCTCATTCCCATATTATACCATGGCATACAAGACACTGACCACCACTGGTTGGATTGGCATTTATCTTGAATCTTTAAATAGTGTATCTTCTTAGTTAATGGGTGGTACTGTGGTAGTAGTTTATAATTTAAATATAAGATATTGGTAATAATAATGTTATTGAACTTTTTTTTTGTGATATTATTTTAATTTGTTCAATCTGATAAGATATTTGTACAATAAGCACAATATATGGAGTGATACATAAGAGGGTTCGGTTGGCTTGATTAAAGAAACTATTCAACAATAGTACTTAATGACGTGGGTAGTAGTGATAAGTCGACTAGTCATTGAATCGATTGAATTATTGATTATTAATAATTTATTTATTATATTTAAAAAAAAGTATTTTGAATTCTTTTAAAAGGGTATTTGTATTTATATTAAAATTTAAAATACTTTTAAAAGAAAGTATTCTTCAAGACTCAATGTATATCATAATTATTGTTATAACTATTGCAGACGGCCGTGGTTTTATCCAACAGAGATATGTGTTGAGCTCTATGGGCTTCATGGCTTTGGCCATTGGCTATGTTCAACGATTCTGTTTGAGTTTGGCGATCACCGAAATGGCAGAACAATCGCACCATACGGTTCACCAGGATGCAAACTTGGGCACGGTGTGTCCGAGCAGCAGGTCACTCGGCAACATGACTCACTTCAAAAAGGTATGACTACATTGGTATATTTTCTATTTTTTATAAACTCATACACTAGCCAAAAGCCTGCAACCCAAATAATCTAAAACACATGACTATGTCATATTATAACTAACCGATAGTACAACCAGTTGCGTATCCAGAATGGTTTTTCCGGGGAGGGGGGGGGAATTTAAGAGACATTTCTTCGGTCAATAAGGTTATATTTAACAGTTTTACATTTTTAATCACAAAATGCTTGTGCTATGATATTGTAATTTTGTTGATTTGTATAATAGAGATTCACTGTTCATTGTAGTAAACTCATAATATATTCTTAGTAATTAGTCCAGGGCAGTGAAGTTATTGCATTAAAGTATATTAAAAATTGCATCGAAAAAATTTAATTATAATCATAAAATCAAACATATTTATTAGTAATAATAATACAAATTAAATAAATATGAATATTGCTTACATTATTGTATTGCACAGCAAATGCTTTTTTTTTAAGTTTTCTTAGCGACCTTAATGTGATAATCGCTCTATAGAAATATTAATAAAATAATAAGTATTACAACAAATATGGACATTTTTTCACTGCTACGTTTACTTACTTTTATTTTATATATTAAGTTATATAATCTTAAAGGTAAACGAAAATCATGAAAAATAGTTATAATTGCAGTAAAATTAAAAAAACCGCCAAAATTGCATTTATTGCAATAAAAAATTTTTTTTGTTTGAATTAAGAGTTTAACGAAATATATTTTAATCTCACTAAGCAATAAATATAAGCATTTACAAAAAACATGCAAATGCAAAGACTTATCACTGCCCTAATAATTACTAATACCCGTACAATTCTTATAATTTTATTGACGTTCAGTATTCGTCTGTACATTATCGTTTGTGCTTCGTTGTTACCTATATAATTTGTGATGATACATAAATACCAACTAGCAAGTAAGAAGGTATCAAATACCTATGTAGGAATGCACGATGTTCACAATCATAATAGGCGGTAAAAATGATTTGGTCGAGTAAAAAAAATGTAATGTATTGTCATTGATAGTGCCATCGTCTATAGTCTATACCCAATGGCCAACGGTATTACTTAACACGTCTTATAATATGAATTTATGTGATTCCAAGCAATTATTATTAGCATTGAATTAGCTGTATCTACTGTTATTTCATAATTGTTTAAAAGCGTTCAAGAATTTGGAATTTAATAACAGCTATAGTAAAACTATTTTTATAGTTTGTATTGATGCGCATAATATTTAAGAATAAACTACTGTACCTACAGTGTTATATTTAATTTCATTTTATCAAGGATGAAAAATGTCAGGTTTCATATGAGTAATAACATTTAAATTACTATGATAATATTAATTATAGTACTATAATAATAATATAAACGGGCAAGATAAGTAAGTTGTTAATATATATTTTAATCAAGTTTGGATGGATTAAATTCGTTCAGTCGACGACGATGACATCAACGACCGATCCGTGTTTCCAAATATTTGAAGTTTGAAAATTATTCTTACGATCCTTTTATGAGTAATAGTCCTTAATAATGGCCACATAAAATATAAAATATACTCATATAATATTTAGTCTATAGAATTAATTATAAATTGTTAGATAAACATTAATTACGAATTACGATAATTGTCAAATCATCATGGTAATTAGTAGTCCCCGTCATATCTTATAAACATATTGGACTATTATAATATTATGTTCTTATTATAGTTATTCCTTATTAGTTGTTAGTTATTATATAAAGTTTTATCACTCAAAAACTATTCGCTAAAATTATGATTAACATTTTCGATCAAAAAAACTACGTCATTGACAATTTACAATAAAAGATAGGAGCTTACATTTGAAACGTTGAAATAAATAATCGTCACACCTCTCTCTCAGAACACCCCTCTTATGAGTAGTATAAAAAATTAAAATATTTAAAAATCTAGTTTAAAATATAGGTGTCTATGTTAGTATGTTGTAAGTATAGGTAGGCATACTTCAAAATTCCAAAAATCAGAATTTTAGGACACAGTATGCCGTTTTTGACGCAGCGTTTACCGGATGCAATAGACTCCAAACTGATTAGTCGGGCGGTATGTTCCCACAATTTGTTGAAGATATGCTAAGTAACTCAGCACAATTTTGATAATTTCAACGATAAAGCAGGCTGCGTCATTTTTATTACTTTTTGAATCGTTTTCACTTGACCGCAATTGTATGCATTTGAATGGTGGACGGGAGGGAATGGAAATTGTTATATATTAACCGCGTTGCCAAAATTTAGTACAGGATATTTTTCTGTATTGGAGGATCATAGCTAAATGGGTTAGTAAAAAGTGTATCAGCGGAATCGACAAGTAGGTACAAAATATGTCCGGCTGAATCGATATTAAAACGGCAAAATAGATAAAACCCCGGGAAAACGAATAATATTTAAAATTGAAATCACTTAATATAACTTATAAGTCGTGACTCTGGTTCCAATCTAATCAATTTTTATTGAACAATGTAATAATAATTTAAGTCTAGTTTATTTAACACATTCTAAATTGCATTATTCGAATATAGGTACCTATACGTTCTTATAGAGGTACCTACTGAAATGCACTATGCACACAGGTTTAGTGTTTAAACGAGGTTTTTAAACAATTTAAAAATCAAACTCGGGTCTTCAATAAGCCAACAATATCTGGGGCCTTTAACTTGTCTTTTTGTTGAAGCAGACATCGTTCAGTTTTTAAACAAAAACGAAATTATTGTTATGTCGTATGAACATTTTAGCAATGGATTAAAAAAAAAACTATTACTTTAAAATAATAATTTATAATTTATTTAATTAATGTAGTTTATGTTTATTACAATTTTTTTTTTTTTACAATAAGGAAAATTATTTTTTATTTTATGTATGCAATATTGTAAAATGGCATCTGAAACATTAGTGATTAACATTTTTTTTTTTTTTTAATATCACAATAAATCATTTTTTATTTAAAAATAAAATAATTTTATTGCAATATGTTTATTAAAAGGCAATGCAATTATTGTTTAAGTGTCTCTGGAGCCGAGACAGACCAACACTGTCTGCCACTGGCTGATTGGTCATAATATTATACAACGCGTGTCGCGTTAAACCTATATGTGATGTACATAATAAATTAATTAAAAGACAGATAATCGGCGTAGGTTCTTGGGGAATCTTCCTGCGCGCACATCGTGTGATATAATTATACTATTTAGAATTGACATAATGGATTCATAATGTTATTACGTCGACAGCCGGGAAAAATCAATTTTCAGAAATCTAAAAACTCGCAGCATCGCGGCGTACCAGGTATACTAATACCACCGATCGGTATATATATATACCTACTGTTACGATATAGGTATATAGGTATACAACACGTATATTTCAACGATATATTGTCGTCGGATAATTTCGCGGACAACAGCAGAATGCACGCAAAGACTGCAAGGTAGTGGAAAAAACAGAGTGCCTTCATATATATATAATATAGAGGAATGATGGATTGACATTGCGCGCCTGCGGCCCTCACGAGTCACGCGAAGATCGATCGATCCGTCAATCGATATGTGTAACACGTTTGAAGGTTTTGCGATCACCGTCGGTGTAAAAAAATATATTTATCCACGTGTAGGTATAGACTATAAACAGTATCCGCAGTGTGTATACGTCTATACCATAATATACCTGCGTGTACCGCATACCGGGTGATACATTCGACACGAGACGCATTCGTTGTTTCAATGACCAACTGTTGACGTTTTTGAAAATATTTTTTTCTAACACAAAGAGCTATGCCCATGTTTAGATAAATATAATTTTTTATCTAGATAAGTCTGAACGCTGTTCAGAAGTAGGCGGTGGGTACTCCGCAAAATATTGGTGCCCAATATACTCCGCTCGTAAAAACTTTGAATATACCTACTCTTATAAGTTATAACTATAATTGACTATACTTGTCTGAAATTTTTCTGTTTCGGAATTCGATATCAAGAACATTTGTCGTCATTTAAAAAAGTGAAAAATTTAAAATTGTTAACGAAAATAAATCGTCTCATTGTAACGATCTAAAATGTTGTAATAGGAGTATATTTTCGAAAACGTCAGTTCTTTGGTAAATGCACATCCCCCCCCCCCGACTATTTTAGGTCTAGTAGGACATTTCCCCCTAATATATTTTCGATGCGGACATTTCCTCCCTATTTATTTTTGATGCGGACATTTCCTCCCTATTTATTTTATTAGTTTATTATTGACTAATAATAATGAATTTAATGATACAAAATTATTTATTATTTAATATGAAATTATTATTTTTAATAAAGTATAAAATATATAAACATTTTTTTATTTTCATAAATATAATGGAGTATACATGTATATGTTTGATCCACTGAACTACTTGAAACAATAAAAATTAAAAAAAACAATATAATTAATAACTAATAAAAATGGCTAAAAATTCCAACTTAAAAAGTGATACGTTATGTAAAAAAACATTCGATTACTGATTCTTCTAGTGTTTTCCGAAATAAAAACCGTCTTGCGTTAAATCGATCACCCCGTATACTCATGTACCTATACCTCTACATAGGTACATCATAAATATAAATGTAAATATTACAGTCATAGTTTTAGTATTATAGTAGTTGTAGTTTTAGATTATATACAGTGCGTGTATGGTCGTGGTCGGCATAGAAATGAGAACAGCAGCTACCTTATGGCGATATAATAATTAGTCGCTTACAAAAATGGTAGTGTCCGATGAATCTCAGTGCTCTGCGGCGATGTGCGTAATATCTCATTGTCATATATATTATACGTGAATGCGTGTATAACATATTATTATATTATATAGGTATGTCAAATTGGCACAGCAGGCAGTCGTGAGAAATTAGTACAAGGGAAACGCGCCAAAAATGATAAAAAATTGTCTCGGCGAATTAGATGGAAAAAAACCGATCGCCAATACTGAAAATACCGGCCCCGTCTGCCAGTATATATTTCTGATAGATTTGTAAAACAGTAAAATTATAATAATATTATGTTGGGGTGTGTGTGAAATAAAAGTAATTTTCTGTAAACAATCAATATAATTTATGTACATTAATAGTACCTATATTACGTAAATATAGTTTTAAAATTATGGGGGGGGGGGGCTATATCGATTATAAATATCAGTTAACGAGCAAAGTCGTGAATTTAATGTTACAATAACATAATTTATTATACTGACATGGTTAAGTAAGAAAATATTTGGGGGTGAGGATAATCCCCCCAAGTCCCCCAATTTACACCTATGACATACTACACACACACATAAATGGCGTACGCAGGGAAAGCGTTATTGGGTTCTGAGCCCTCCCCTGAAATTTCTTCTACAAAAAAACGTATTTACCATCATAATAAATACACAGAGTAGATCAATAACTGTGTTAGTCATTTTTAACAGATATAAAACAGTTTTTTTTATGTAATATATATGAACAATGCTAAACGTCTGCAATAATCGTTTTATCAACTATTAATATTATTATCTTCCAAGTTTATGTATTATAACGGCCTGAAGAGGCTCTAAAGATGACCAAGTTAAATACTCTCGACGTAGAAAGCGGCTATATTATTTGAGACTATTACTTTACTGTCTACTGTAACGTTTTCAAATAAAAAATTATACCAATAGATTCCTTGAGACTTGAAGGCTGTTTGTAGCTTATTTTATAGGTAACTAAAGAGCAGTTCACGCGTGCATTTTTATTGGTATTTTTTACATTTTTGTTAGTGTCAATGGATTTTCGCCTATGGCTGTTTATAAAAGTTTCTCAAAAAAAATAAGGGTAAATTAAAAATAAACTTCTTAGTAGGCATATTCGTTTAATTTTTCATCTACAATAATATTGTGATGGTATTACATAAAGTTTACCCAAATTAACAAACAGCTACTATAATAGTCTCAAAAACTAAAAAGTGTTTATCGAACAACGCTTTACATTACATTTTTTTTTTGCTTTATAATATAGGTACAATATTATACATTAATTATTAATGCATAATATACCTATCGGTATTTCGGAGGACATTGTACATAATCATAACACAATAATAAATCCATAGTATTACCTTAGTTGAACTTTAATTTAGATTAAAATATAAATAATATAGGGAATGTAGGAAGTTACTACTTAGCACTTGGAGTACACAAATATATTATATTATGACGCGTGTGAATGATATATTTTGGTTTTTTATTTCAAACAACTACGATAGTATTTACGTACCTAATTAGGTGCGCCTATTTAGTGTTTAGAACATAATATTATAATAGGTATAGGTACCTACATAAATATTGTATTATTTTTCTCGTTTAATTATATTAGATTAATAAAAAATATATCAGATAAATGATAATGTCTGTTGTTGATGTAATATATTATGCATATTATGATACAACTTGTAATAATATCATTATAAATAGGTAGGTACCTGCTTAATAGTTGAGCAAAAACAGATTCGTACCGGATGTTATCGTTGATAATTATTTATAGGTAAACATGATCAATATGTAAACCGATGTGCCGAAATGTAAGTCATATATAGGTGCCTACGAAGTACCTACAAGTTTATCGTATAGTAATATATTATCAAATACGCAAAGTAATTTGTCCGGTTGAATACTCACATATTGTTATCATTTCGTGTATAGGCATTAGGCCCCTATCCCTCAATCAATTAATATTCTTGTATGGAATGATAGTTTTTTGAGAATAAGTATACGTTTTCCCGTTTAGTATTACACAGAATAGGTGATGATGAATTTATTGGTTTTTTAATAATTAAATTATGTGTATTTTATCCGTGTCCGATGAGAAATTTTTCAGAGCAAAAAATTAGCTTTGATTCGACAGTTTAATATTTTGACAATAAAAGTAAAAAAATGGCAGTACCTAAACTTTTGAAAAAATCGGGGAAAAACAATGGACAAACGAAAGTATTAATTTTGTATGCATACCTGCAGTTTTTCGAAAAAATCTATTTTAGTCGAACATATTATGTACAAGCATTTTCTCAACATCTCGTAATTTTATAGACCTTTAAGAAATGTTGGACATTTTTAGTATTTTTTTTTTTTTTATAAATATTTCTTATATTTGTTTCCATTATTTATTGTTTTTACACAAACTTATAAACATTCAATAACAATACGTATTATTTTTTATGGTTTTTCTTTATTTAAATTTAAAGTTGAGATATAATAGCTGAATATTATTATATAAGCTATTATAAGAAATACGAATTAATAAGGCCCTTTAAGCTAGGTATTTAAAATGTACGTAGTACAATCACCAATAATTATTATATTATAATAATTAGGTACACGATTACAAAAATGTCCGTTATTCAATGTCATCAGTTTAATTTAATTTAATCTTATAATTTAATATTTTGTTATCTTGTTATATAATAATTAATAAATCTAATTTAAATTCATTTAGTTTGGCGTATTGCTCATTGTTCTATTAATTTTTAGATCATAGGTTAGATTAGGCTATAAGCTCGTATGACCTTATGATCATTTGCAGTTTTTTTCTGAATATTTTTTTTGTTGTGCGAAAAAACCATTAATTTTGTTTTTTGTTTCAGGAAATGGAATTTGATTGGGACGAGAAGACCCAAGGGCTAGTGTTAAGCTCGTTCTTTTGGGGGTACGTAGTCACGCAAATGCCTGGTGGCATGTTGGCCGACACGTACGGAGGCAAAGCCACGTTGGGTTTGGGAATGCTGTTTAGCAGTATCGGTACGATCATAACACCTGTTGTGGCCAGGAGCTACGGACCAGAAGCACTGATTGTACTGCGATTGATCATCGGACTCGCTCAAGTACATATGGATTTTATATTTTTGGTTGTACAAATAACAATAGTTTTATTAACACTGGTCGTGCTCGTGCATAATAGTTAATAACCATAGATAGCCAGATAACCAGATAGGTTACCTACTATAATATTATCTATGTTAATAATACGTACCTATATAATTATATAAGCAGATGATAGGTACCAATTAAATAAATATTAAGATATATTCAAACAAAATACCTATCTACACCGTTAGTCAAATGTGGAATAGATAGGCCGAAGGTAGGTACATAATATAACTACGTTAATAATGTACCACTGTCCACATACTTTTAAAACTATGTGATCGGAGACCAGCACTCCTCCTCATACCCACAAAGTTTCGTCTCAGCCATAACATTGTATAGTAAAGTTATCTACTTATCTATCCATTCAAAACTCATACAACATTATTACATTGATTATAATTTACAAATCAAATTATTTAAAATTTTTTTTAACATGACAATTATGTATTTAACATGAATATAATCCATCGGCATCCGAACTTGGCTCTAACGTTTTGTTTATCAGCATAGGTAAAAAATCATAACCTACCTACCTATCATTATTATTATATATCATTGACTATTATATTCGATAGATGTTGTGAGCGTAGAATTATTTTTCATAACCGCGCAAAAATATAATTGTTGAAATATATAATTTAATTTATATTAATTAAAACCGTACAGTTGAGTACTGTATAATATTATTATGAACTATGGCTTACAATTATATATATATATGTACATACAACTTCATAGGCCATGCGGTGATAGAAGGTATCAAATTTTAATCTAGTTTAGTTTTTATTTGTCAAACTAACTGGGCTCAATTATAAAAATGCATTTAAAGCAACTCACAAATCACTATCTCCAATTCAATTTTAAATTAATAGTTGTTTCTTTTTATATTGATTTAGGTGCTTATAATCTATATATATATATATATATTATATTTTTATCCATTCATTAATTTATAAAATAATTTCATAATAAAACTAGATAATTATGAATCATGACCTATGTACTTATTGTTACATGGGTACCTAATTACAATAATATTAAGTACCTAATGATTAGTGAATGAATACTTATAAGTTCTAAGTTTATGCATTCTAGTCAATATAGACTAGATTTTATTGTTTTGAAAATAAATATCTAGGCAGTCGTAAACAATATTATTGTTGCATAGCCAAATGTGCTTATTATGATATCTTTATCTTACAAACGCATAGGTAGGTACAATGGTGTAACTGGGTAAAAAACTAGGAGGGGGGAATAATTCTTTGCCCCATGCAAAAATATGTCAGGGGGGGCCAGTGTCTCCCTACAATTACAATAGGTCCCTTAAACATAGCAAATTTAAGTTCTAAACCGTGAAGACTCAATAATATCCAATTTTGCATTGACTACCTATTTTTAGTAATTAGTAATTAGTAATTACTAATAATTATTATTAATATTATTGTGAATTGACCTATAGGCTATAATTATATAGGTTTATCAAAAATGGTGCTTCATATATATTTTTAAAATTATCATGTTTCTGTAAAACAATATATGTATGAGGAACCCTGAATTAATTGTCAAGCCTTATTTATTACAATTGAACATTTTTAATTATAAAATAATTTCTTAACTTTGAATTCAAATGCTTACACAAAATTGTTTGTTAATGTAGTTTTGATATTTTTAATGTGTTGTAAGAACAACTTCAGTAAGTGGGATCTTGTATAACATTTTTAAGCTTTTGATCTTTATTTATAGAAAAAATACTAAGTACACAATTTAAATTTTCAAATGTTTAGAAATAGTTTAAAATAAACTTATTATTTAAAAAAATTCATATGTGTATAGAAAATGATAATTTTACAAGTTTCTTCAATAATAATATTTGAATTACAGTGTAATAACAAATATCATTATTCTACATAGGTATATAAGTGTTTATTTATATATTTAATAACTAAAATGCATTTTTTTAGGGACCATTGTATCCGGCAATGAGCAGGTTACTCGCTTCATGGGTACCAGTTGAAGAACGAGGTCGATTAGGATCTCTGGTATTTGCTGGTAGGTGGGCCACAAACCCTTAGTTTTTGTTTGACATGAATTGTATTAATTTTGTACACTCACATTTATTCATTTTTAGGAGCACAAGTAGGTAACGTTGCTTCTATGCAGTTGGGTGGCTTTCTTATGCGGTACACCAACAGTTGGACCAGTGTATTCTATGCATTTGGAGTGTTTGGAATATTTTGGCTGATGTTCTGGTTCGTATTGATATACAACCACCCAAATCGTCATCCATTCATCAGTCAAAGGGAAAAACAGTATTTGAACAGGGCGATTAACACCGTTGATCCAGAAGATGTTGGTTTTATAACAATAATAATAAAATAATTACATGTAATAATAATACACTCAATATCTGTTACCTAGGGCAAGTTATCAATTCCATGGAAAAGTATTGCAACATCAGCACCAGTATGGGGATTGATCATTGTTCAGATAGGTCACGATTGGGGTTTGTTCACCATAATTACAGATTTGCCAAAGTATATGAAGTCAGTGCTGAAGTTCTCAGTAGTCGAAGTATAAACACACTATAATTCAGTATTTGAACATATATGTATATAAATATTATTTTAAAAATAACTCACCAATTTGTAAAATGTTTTATTTCAGAACGGTGTATTGTCCGGCTTACCATACATAGTGATGTGGTTGGTAGCTATGGGTTCTGGTTTCATAGTAGACTCAATGTTATCATCCTCGTATTTTACAGTGACTTGCATCCGTAAAACATTTGTAACTATAGGTAAATCAGCTTAACAATCAAGAGTTTAATAATTGAGCATAAAATAAATGAAATATTGTTATTCCTTTTCAGCTAGTGTAGGGCCAGCACTCGGAATTGTTGCAGCATCATATTCTGGATGTGATAAGGTGTTAGCAGTAGCTAGCTTCACGATAGGTATGGGACTTATGGGTACTTTTGTACCCAGTTTGAAAGTTAATGCCTTAGATCTCAGTCCCAACTATGCTGGGACATTGATGGCTATTGTGGGTACAATTGGATGTTTGTCTGGAGTTATTGCACCTTATATTGTTGGCATCATGGTTCCAAATGTATGTTACTGTTATACTAATTTAACAGAATTGGATTAAAAATTAAATTTTTTTTATTTATTTATTTAGAGTTCAATGGAAGAATGGCGTGATGTGTTTTGGCTGTCTGCTGCTATACTAATAGCCACCAACTTGTTATTTTTACAATATGGTTCAGGAAATGTACAGCCATGGAATGAAAAGGCAAACCGCCAGTATAAGAGTAGCGATATTAATAATGAAAATAATACGGATTCAATACTAAAACCACTGTAAAATAATGACCCAATAAGTTTTGTACAGTTATAACTTTGTCTTATAATTTTTATACTAATTATTCTTAAGATATAACATAGGTAATATTTATAATAATTTAAATCACACCAAAAGAACAATAGCGAGAATATGCAATTCTTAAAACAGATTTAAAAACTTTCCAAGAGGTTCTGGATACCAATAAAATGTGAATGCAAAGAATTGTTTAGATGTAAAGTATAATATGGTACAAGTTTTGATGATTTCAGCCTAAACCATTTATTAGTTTCTTTTTTGTTTAAAGAAAATCAAAAATACACATTACATTTTTATTTAATGTAATCATTAAAAACATTAATTTAAATCATCAGACTTTTTTCACAGCACAAGCAACAATTTACACCATTTTAATAAAAATTCTTTGTTAATTAATCACATAATTTTTAAAATATTTTCCAGAATTATTGGTATCCAGATTTTAAAATAAATAATGAGAATATAATTGACAAAATTTATGAATTAGCAAAATTTTCATTAAAATAAATGTTAATAATAATAAATTAACATTACTAAGTACATAAAATAGACATTTAAACTTCCATACATCATAATTTGTGTCATGTATGAATAAAGAACAATAAATATAATATGTAAATATAAATGAGAAAATATGTGAAATTAATGAACACCAGCAACACCTTTAACAGCAATGTTATTGGCATTTTCTCGTTTCACTGTCCTTTTCCTGTATGGATTATCCCTGTTATATTGCACACAGCGGTCGAGATCAATTGTATACATTACGCCACAAATCATTACATCAAATTTTAGTACATTGAGTTTGTAGTGATGTTCAATTTCATTAGAAGTTCTCTTATCATATTGCCACCAGCCTAAAATATGGAAAATAAAAATGTATGTAAAAATAAGTATTCACTCATGACTAAATAAATAGGCATGTCAGCAAACTCGCGTACTTTTCCTATCATTGTGCATGTGTGCTGTATAGATATATAAAACTATAGTCCGGGCAACGAAAACTGGCCAGTGACCGGCACAACTCTAGCGGCCATTTCCACTCAGGGGTCGTTATACTTCCAAAACTAATTGCCGCGTTTTTTAAAATTAATTTATTCACATGGTATAATATATTCATTTATTATGATACGAATGATGGGACAAAATGTTGGTATAAAACATTATTTCAATACATATATTATACATACAATTTATTAATTGTTAATAATAATTGCAAAACAATGATTTCAAAAACGTAGGTACAACTCACCGTTTGTTACAAACCTCTGTTGCATAATGCACAAAATCAACAGCCTTATACGATCCATCCATAACACTTTCCAGTTTTCCAGTTGTTATATACCAGTTTTAAATGGGTACCTACTAAATTGTGAATTGAATAAGAGACTGTGTAACAAAAAAAAACACATGCCGTGTGCCTATTGTGTAAACATCTCGGCGGCATGAAGCAGTTTGAGAACCCATGGCTAACCGCTGGTATATGGCGGGCGGGTCACGAGGGTCACTGGCCAGTTTTCGTTACCCGGACTGTAATATACCAATGCCACTGAGAGAGTGCTTATCATTCGCACATCCAAATGATCGAGCCCTGCGATTTCGTACCCAAATTTTTACCACTTTACCACTCTGGCGTAGGTGGTGGCGGCCAGCGTTCGGACAGGTTTAGTGGTAGGAATGTGCAAGATTGGACAAATTTTGGTCGCTACCCAGAAGCGCTCTCTTAGTGAAACTAGTATAGATATCTATAGTATGTATATCTATGTGTGCCCCAGATTTGGAATAAACGATAATTTACATCCCAAATACATTGGGGTATTGATAAAGAACTCGTTTATTCCATTTCGGGGACACACTATATGAGCAGAACAATGTTGGCTGACATGCATGTTTATTTAGTAATGTATACACTACTACTATGATCATCTGAAAACAATTTATTTCATACCGTTTTTGCCTTCATAAAACCATTGGTAACCATCTTCAAATGCTTCTACTTCTTGGCGTTCAAGAATAATAGGATTTTTGTCAAAATCAACAGGTATATGCTGACGACACATTGGACACCGGTGAGCTTGCCGTGCCGCTCCTTTCACACACAAGAAACAAAATACATGACCGCATGGAGTACGAACAGGGAACACAGCTGGTCCCAAACATACAGGACACTCGTTATATTCGCTTTTAGACTTGTCATCTATAATAATTCAATACAACAAAGTTAAGTTTTGATTCACATAAGTCACAAAAACAGTTCAATGCTCTAACCATTTTTCTTGGATTTTTTCAAGATAGATTTTATTTCGATTCCTGGCGTTGAGTTCTCCTCAACATTAGAACATGTTGGCAAGGCAGAAGCGTCAGACGCATGAGCATCTTCTGGCAATTCGGCTGTTCATAACAATGATACAATAATTAGTACAAAATTGTTTGTTGATAATAAATAGGGCAGAGGAATTGTAGTTCTAAAAAGAGTACTAAACATACAAGCACTTGAAAACCCTATAATATGCACTTAAAATTTTTTTCTAAAATTGTTTTTGTATCTTAATCGAATAGAAACCCACAATCCACATAGTGCGCACACGGCTCACTGTGGTGGAGATGTCATATGGTGTGCGGCGTTAGATCATAAACGATTATCCATCTATACAGCAAATCATATTATTGGCTTATCGGCAATCCTAAAGCGTTTGAAGGAAAAACGTATGCCCGCATAGATTCAATAATATTATACGACAAACATTTTGACTGAATTATTCTAAATAAAAATGTCGGTGTGGAAAAAATTGATTTAAGTTAAATATGTCCCAAAAAGTATAAAAGTGTAAAATATGCC
Source organism: Sitobion miscanthi (assembly GCA_008086715.1). Taxonomy (NCBI): domain Eukaryota; kingdom Metazoa; phylum Arthropoda; class Insecta; order Hemiptera; family Aphididae; genus Sitobion; species Sitobion miscanthi. The sequence continues at coordinate 10,841,050 of CM017805.1, forward strand.
CTAAAAACAAAACTCAAAATATGCATTTATATGCAAAATTAAATTTCAAAACTAGCGTTTGTACTCTGCTATTTTTGTGACTGTACAAAACAAATATGCAATAGCTACAAGTCCTCTGCCCTAATAATAAATTATAAAAAATATTGTTTTAATTAAATAGGTAGTAAATATAAAAAGTGATGTACACACGTAAAATAACCTATGAACATTGTAAACGCAGACTAACCATTTTTTTTGGATTTCTTCGAAGTAGATTTCTTTTTTGGTACGGGCGTTTTCTTTTCTTCATCATCAGACTTTGTGGTTGAGGCAGAAGCAGCAGACGAGTGAGGATCTTCTGGCGATTCGGCTTTAAAGAACAAAACCGACGATTCATTAGTAAACAACAACAGTGATGATTTGGCAGTACAGAATCGTCTGACGACAATAAAATTAGTACAATAAAGTTATTAGACAGTTCAAAACATAATATTTTACTCCAGCATAATATTGAAACGTGTGTAGTAACAATAATAATATTATAATTTATAATCACTATAATCATAGATATAGGTACAACCTAATGAATGGTTAGAATGTCAATAGTAATATTATAATACAACTTACATTCGGGTCCATTCTCCTCAGGCGTATTCTCGTCGTCCGCGATCTCGTCCTCGAGACGTTTCAGAGACGCAGCCATGTCTCGGAAACTGCGGCTGTGTTCGACGACGCGCGTATTATTTCAAATCGTAACCAATTATAATGGCGGTGAACAAATTGGTGTGTCTGGACGTCTGCGGTGCTCACCGTCACCGTTCGTAATTCGTAAATCGATAGAGCGAATTATTATCAACAAAACAACTGCAGAAAAAGCAACCGTTTGAGTGTGATAATCGACGACTGTTACCGAAGACCCTGTAACCGTAACCGAATGTGCGTCGTTGATGGGTGTGTCGACGGTGTTGCGCGTTGTTCACCGCTAGGGGGCGCTAGCATCCGTTGCCCGTCGCCGCCGCCGACGACGATTTCGCGTTTCGCAGTTGTGCGAATGTGCAACAGTGTTGCCGGAGCGCTGGATAATTCGTTTTCGATGGGCGCGTTTTTTTTTCAATAGGTAAATTAATAATAATCAATTAGGGTGCGGATTTGTATGTATTTACATAATTGCCGTGAATTATAATGTGCGAATGATTCCTTTACAGAAATATGTTACAGGACTATCTGATTGTTTTGAGCCATGGTTGATATCGCATAATATTTTTACATATTTAACCCAAATTACACATTTTTACACATTTTACTGATATTACATATTTTTGTTAGATATTGAGCTATTTACAGAATTATTAGTAATGTACCGCCGTTTTATATTATGAGTTGTTATCTTCTCCAGTCCGTGCGTGTTCTAGCAGTATTAATATTATTTATATTATTGTACTCTGTCTCAAAGATTTAAATCTATCTTCAAAAAAAAAAATAAACTTCTGTCTTTCTATAGGTATCGTGTATAGTGTATTCGTGTTCTATAGCGATATGAAATCTTATTCATATTTTTGTGAAACCAATTTTAAGGACTATTGCTTTTGGTATAAACATTTTGATAACTTACTGTAAACTACTCGTTCTAATTTTGAATTAGGTGCAACAACATTTTCAAAATAAGTATTTCATCAAAAGAAAAATGGAGGTGAGCATGTAAAATGTACACAAATAGATTCTTTTAGATCGGCTGTGCCTCAGATAGTTCAGATCCATGGGCGTAATCTTAATCGAGGGGGGAGGGGGCCACTGCCCCCACAGATATTTAACTGACGGGATTATAGGTAGTGTTTTTTTGCCCCCCCCCCCCACTGTTATAAGTTAAAGTTGAATTTATTACTGATTTTTGTACATTTTTTTGTTAGTATTTACCTACCTGTAAGTTTTTGATCATTGTTTATTTAATCTATTTGTTTTAATATTCGAATATTGTCTATACTACTAACTAATAACTATACCTACTGATTTATTTATTTGTAGGGGGTACAGCTCCCCCTTTTTCATACCTACCTTATCAATTTTTAGTTTTACAAAGGCTGCCCCCTAAGAATTTATCTCAGATTACACCTATCTGCAGATATTTTTATCTTTTAATAGGTGGTGGGAAAAGCTATACTCATCGGCCGCTTCCACGTCGTGTACCAATATACAGGGTCGGCCTGGGTACCTGAGGGCCCAGGCAGAAATTTTTTTTGGGGCCCAATAATTTTAAAAAATAAACCATATATCAAAATAAGGAAAGGAAAGTATAACTATTTTGGAATAAATTTTTTAGTGCATAAAAATATTTAAATTTATCTTTATTAAAACTCACTTTTTTAAATAATGTATTATCAAGTAGATAATGTTAAATAATAAAATACATACTGCTATATACATTAAAAAATTATTGAAGTAGCCTTTTTAATTCCATTGAGGATTTGGAAATTTCATTTATTATATCTTCTTTATTTATATTTTCAGTTAGATCTTTTTCTATGGATATTAGCATTAATGGAGTAAGTATATTTTGAGAAAGTGTTGATCTCAATTTCAATTTTCCTACTTCTAAAAATGGCTGAATAGGATGATTTTTCCAAAATTTAAATTTGATATCTGCTGAAATATTTGATGGTGGTGGTATAAAATTTGATAAAGATGGCGTCATATTGTCATTATAAATATTTGAAAGTTCGTTTTGAAATGAGATTACATTTATTTTCATTAGTCCTTTTTCGTGTGAATTATTTTTCTCTAAGTCATTTTGAGGTTTATCTAAATATAAAAATATGAATTTTATATAGTAAATAATATAATAACACTAATAACTAATAATAATATTATAAAGTATTTAAAGTTTAAGTCTAAACATTTTCCAATTTTCAAAAAAAAAATCGAGAAAAACAAAAAAAATGTGACGGAAAACGGGAATTTTTACGCAAAACCAGTGTTCGACCAAATCGATTTTTTTTAAATTTTAAATTTAAATTAAATTTATTTTAAATTTTAAATATTTTGTTACAAAAGTGTATAAAGTATCATACATATTTTAGTATTTATAAAACATATGAAAAAATAATATAGGCATATTTGAAAAGAGAACCCATGAATTAATATTAAAATCAAAAATTAATTATGTGCTTCGGCATATATTTATGTACAAATATTTCTATTAAAATTTTTAACATTAATTACAATATAGTACATACCATTAATATTATTTTTTATTTCATCAGTCACATTATTATCCTTTTCATTTATTTCGCGTCGCTAACTATAATATTATAATAATTAAATAATATATAATATTATATTACATGGCACACGGCACAGGCGCATTCACGCTCAAACCGTCACGGTGATTATCAGATATACTATTAAATAATTATTGTTGTTCTTTTTCCACATTCAAATTTATAACATAATATTTTTACTTTTGAGACAAAAATAGAATAGAAAACTAACTGAATATTACAATACGATTGTTATATTTAATAAAATATATTTCTTTAGGTAGTGATTTATTTAACTATGCTGTATAGTGTATTATGGGGTAACACAGTACAAGGGCCCAGAAACTATAATACGGCTAGGGCCCAGGCAGGAATCCCGGCCCTCCGGCCCTGGCCAGGCCGACCCTGCCAATATAATATGTTCAAAACTCCATTTGAGTCGTCTGAGTCGTTGAGCACACTTGAACATGCTTATTACTTTAGGAGTCGACCTTTTATTTTAATTAATACTGTATAACTGGAAAGAGGGCAATTTATTAGGTAACCGCCCTGCTGTATAGGTCTTAGAATCGAGTGTATCTAATGTCTATTAGTCATTGAGAAGGTCACTGCAGTACTTAATGGTTGAGTTAAATTTGAATTCAATTATAAATCATTGCATACGAGAGATGTCTGATGATTCTGAGCGGAAACGCCTACAATTCCATAGTTGGTGTATTTTATCAAATATTTGTGTTGGGTATATTAATATTTGTTTTACTACTGTCTATTAGTGGTTCAGTATCAAATAGCAATAGCTTAAAATTAATTTAAATATTTTTAAAATGTCATTGCGTACCTATATTAAAATATAATAATATAAGTAGAGGTTTTTGAAGTTTCCATAAATCATTTTAAATAACAACAAGCATCAATTTTTTTTATCAATAGTTGAATAAAAACTGAATTTGAATAATTTCTTTTATTTTTTCAAATTATTAAGAACATTTCTGGGAATATTTACTTTTGCCCCTCCCCTTCCCAACTAAAGTAGTAATTATATTCACTTTTCTGCCAGAAAATGTAATATATTAAAATTGAAAGGCGGTGCAAGCATAAAAAATAACATATTATCATTGTAAAATCAATAATTTCACCGCTCCGTTGTGGATCTAAAATATAATGAAAAAATATATTTACATGCATATTATATTATATACATATAATTGATAATGTCGATATACATAATAGGTATCATTATACAATATTACAAAAAATAAATAAATAAAAAAATTACGTGTATAGTTTGTTTCTGCTAAATATATGAGGTTATGACTGCAGCAGACGACAGTATTGCAATATTAATCATTGTGTTTTCGATTGACAAACCAATACAGTCTTAGTGTGAGATAGTATCCGATTTCGATGAAAGACAGAACGCTGCAACCGAGAAAAAATGACGCCGTACCTCCGAGGGAAACTGAAATTATTAGTTTAAAGTAATAAGTATAATATACTATTATAATATTATAGTACCCACTGTGCAAGGTTTGTTACAAACCATTATGGTGATGTTAAAATTATAATCCCTGTGTAACATTGCAATGCGATATTAATAAGACATTCATACGTTGTTTCATAAAAAAAAAAACAAATTAATGTCTACACGAAATGTTTTGATAATGTTTTATGCTTTACATCCCCGCGATATTGAAATGTAATATTATATAGTTATAAATGTATAAACATGTTGGTATTGTAATAAGTATTTCATGTGACATAAGTGCAAGGATATAACATTACCAAAAAAGTTTACCCAATATCGTATAATTATAATTTTTAACATATCACAAATATAACATTGTAAGACTGTTGCAGATTAATATAAAGTGTTATTCAGTTTAATATTATTATAGCTATCGGATGGTGTATTTATAGATATATCTAATCCTGTATATGTATATATAGTAAAAAGTATCAATAATAACGACTGCATGCAACAACATGTAAGCCTGCTGCAGGGGTTTTTACATTTTTTAGTCCATATTTCTTAATATTAAATATTGTACACTGCTATAGCTGTTTCCTTCTGTGATTAGCGAGTTATTCAGTTGTATATATTTATATTGTTTATAATATTGTGCAGTGTACATCACAAGTATTGACAATATATACCACTTTGCATTGACAACTCGTTCGACTCTGTCACGAATTTTATATTGTCAATGGTCAGTACACACTACTTTAGTATACTTAAGTCTTACACTATATATTTAAATTTTAAATCAGTCAGTTAACGAATGTTTATGCTTTTAACGTGGTTTAATGCTTATTATATATGTAGGCATCGATTATAAGTTTCTGTTCTGTATATCTAATTCGACACCGTGAATTTATTTTTAATACAATTTTTTACGCGAAGTTAATTCGTGCTAGTTTTAAATTGTTTGTTTCATCGTGGCTATGGCATCTTCATCTACAGCGATTAAACAGGTAAGTTTAATATTTATATTATAATAAAATAGTAGAACCGGTTACCGATAAGTCAAGATCGGCCGCAGGGGAGAAGCAAAGGAGCCATTGCACCCCTTTTCCCGGGAATTTTTAAGTGCATATTTTATGTTAACTAATTTCCATTCTATAATTATTAATAAACACACGCTTACTGCGTATACCGCACATATCCGTGTTTAGACTTGCACAGAACATTTTTTTTGCCCCTTTCGAATAAATAACTACCGGCTACCTTGAGACCTGAGTATTTAACTTCCTAATTAAAAACTTAATTCAAGCTTAATCATAGATAGCAATAGGTATGTGAACCTCATTAAAATATTTAAAAAAAATAAATTATTATTTTTTTCTAACCTATTACATTCAAAGCGGAGCGATGAATGTATTGATTTTGCAATGATATGTGTTTTTTTTTTGTGTCTTTGTATATGATAAGTAGTCGAAATAATGCTTCGATTTTTAACTTCAGTCCCTTGTTCGTTTAAGTTCGTTAAGTGATTCTAGTTGGTGCATTTGTGTGGTCAAAATTGAAAATCCCCATTCCTTAGTAGTTTTCAAAAGCGCCGGGAAAACATAAAAAAATTTAAGGTTTTTGACAAAATTGATTTGGTTTTTTGGTGTACCGAACTCTAAAACAAATTACCACAGATATATGAAATTTTCACTGAATGTTTTTATTAGTATTTTCTATTTTATCATTACATTTTCAAAATATTTTGACTTGTTTTAAACTGTTTACGGACATTTTCTGTTACAACATTTTTTATTTTTTTTTGTTTTATTAATGTCTATACAATTTTATTCGTAAGGCAAAAAGCTTGACAATTTAATACAAGGCTTCTGATATATTGTTACAATAGCAGTTAAAAATATTAAAAATACATAAGTACACATTTTTTTTATAAGCTTTTAAAGTTCGAATTTTGACAAAATGTATCAAATTTAAAATTAAAAAATAATTTTGTGGTTAAAAATTTATAAAATGTTCAACTTTTATAGCTAAGGTTACTACTACTAGTATAAATTACTTTATTTACAATAATATCATCAAATATACTTACTAATATACTAATATACCATGGGCTTACTGACTGTCTTCGCTCAGAATCATGATATATTATATCCATCCATTACAACAATACAGTTATCCACTTGTAACCTACTGTACAACAGAGCGACACCCACTTATCCACTTTTTTGTTAGCTTATTTTAGATTCCAAATTATTGAAATTTTAAATTGAAGCATTTTGTAACAATACATTTGTTGGACTTAAGTATGAAATTTAAAGATACTAGCAGAGTAGGTAATTGAGTTTTATTTGCATACATTTTTTTTATGTATTTTGTTAAAATTCAATCAATAATAACAGTAAGCAAAATGCTGTCCTGAATTGTTGTATACATAATAAATTTCTGCATCTCTAGATAAATCTAATTATCTTAATATGAAATTATTATTTACAAACAAAAAAAAAAAATTATAGAAGACAATATAGCCTACACCTGGATTCTGTATTCCATTTGCAAATAAAATTCACAAAAATACTAAAATACCTAGTAGGTAAAAAAGATTCTGCTTTAAAATGTATTATAATCTTACAATACTTGCTCATCAATGGCTACATGCCACAGCTATGATCTGTAAAAAGTAATGAACCACCTTAACCATAGGCCTACTTGGTACCACATACAAGTCTTCTCTACTTTTTATGAATTTTTGTTACACTTATAAAATCTAAAATATGAAAATTATTTAATGAGTCATGAATTTTCTTGTATGTAATAAGTCCTATTAAGGATTATAATTTGCAAGTACAATAAAAAAATATACCTACATAATAATAAAACAGCCAACAGGTAATGTATATTCAATTATAACTTAAAATTAAATTTAGGAAGAAACTAATGATAATTATAACTATTTAAAACTATTTATATTGAAGGGTCCAAAGTCAAAAAAATGGGTTGTTGGTATATTTCACGAATCGAAAGAGTATAGTGCTGTTCCGACTAATTGGCTTTTTAAAACCATTGTAAATGGTCGTGCAACTATTAGTTGTAAATGGCCTCCTTCAAATGTGTATGTCACCAGTGACTTAATAAAAACGGCAGTGGATCCATCCCCAGATTGGCCAATGTATAGTATACGTTTAGCCTATAATGGAAAGGAATACTGTAAGCATTGTAATAGTATGATGTATCATAACTATGTAATATTATTAATTGTTTAATAAATCTACCTATAGTTATTAGTAAAAACTTAAATACCATGTTTTATTTTCAGCCAATTTCAGTAAAGCCTGGCACCAAAAAGTTCAAATAAACTCTGAATCATCTTCAGAGTTTGATACTCCAAAAAGTAAGCAATATAAAAACCAAAAAAACTTATTTCAAAGTTATGCTGAAGAGTCCGATTCAAGTGAAGAAGGTAAATTATGTTGATTATTTTAAAATGAATATACTTATTTGAATAGCACTCATTTGTACCTATACTTACATTTAATTTAAAACAATTAAATAATATTAATAATTTATTTTTGTATAGGTTATAATATTGCTGTGCAAAATATAAAATCAACCCCAAAAATGGTAAGCACCTATATAATTTATAAATATTTAAATCAACACTTTAAACTTGCCAAAATTTAAAACACTTCCTTTAAGCAATATAATCTATTTATAATTTACACATCTATATTTTTGTTTCCTTCTTAATATTGATAAATTAAAATAAAATGTGTTAATTATATATTGTTTAATTATTAAAGACATCTAACGCAGAAAAATACACGGCAAACAAATTTGGGAACATGACAGTATTTCAAAAAGAGTCCAATGACAATGTTGAAGTTGAACATTATAGCCCAAGCATAATGGTAATTATTAATTTTTTTTGTTTTAAAAATCAAAACATTTCCACAAAAAGTAATTATGTATTATTATACATTTTTTTTTGTGGTTTTCTTACCGATTATAAATAATAGTATTAAGTGTATATATATTTTTTAATGCAGGTATTTATTTCTTAAAAACAAAAACATGTTGCAAATAATATTAATATTAATATGGCTAGTTAGTTTGAAATATTTCAGACAACTTCCACATCCTCAAACCAATCAGCTCATATGGAAAATTCTTATATAGAACCCGTATATTATATACTATTAATTATAATAAATTATGTTTTTATTCTCTTTTAAAACTACTTTTGTGCTTCTTTATGATAATAAATTAAAATAAAATAAAACATTGGTACATACCCACCCTATATTATACCTATTGTTAATTTATAGTCATCTACCGTGGAAAGATATATCACTAACGAAAATGGGAACATTACTACAGCATCAATTTCTAACCAGTCCAATGACAATGTTGAAGTAGAACGTTATACCCCGAGCATAATGGTAATTACTAATTAATAATTAATTATTAGTTATTATTTTAAAAATCAAAACATTTTAGCATAAAGTAATATTAAGTAGTATTGTACATTTTTTTGTGGTTTTTATAATTTCATTATAAATAATAGTATTAAATAGATAAATATTTTTAATACAAGTATCTATTTCTTAAAAAAAAAATGTTAAGAAGTGCATTATGTGAAAAAAAAGATACTATATAATATATTGTTTTGTTATCCATAATATAATAGCTGGTTGAATAAAAATATTTTTATTCCTACCTATGGTTTCAGATACCATCCACATCTAAAAACCAAACTGCTCATATGGACAATTCTTATGTAGACCCCGTAAGTATACTATTCATAAAGAGATTGTTAAATTATTTTTTTGTTAACAAACTTTTTACCAAATAATAATAAATTACAATGAAATAAAACATTATTTATAGACATCTGATGCAGAAAGATACACCGCAGGAAACCAATTTGGGAACATTATAGAATTTCAAAACCAGTCCAATAACAATGTTGAAGTTGAACCTTATATCCCAAACATAGTGGTAATTATTTTAGGAATATAAAGTTTAGAAAAGTTATAAGACTATAACTAATACGATGTACAGTATAGGTATATATTAATATTATGAAAAAATATTTGACATTTTATATTTTTCAAATATTTTGAGATCTAGTCATTTACAATTTAATATCAGTTAATGCAATTTTAAAATTATAGTAATAAATACTATAATTAGGGTTAATTTAGTTATATTTTATTGCAGATGCATGCATTAGATATAGACCAACATACTGTAAATGAATCCAATTCAATTAACTTTGTGGACTTGAATGAAAAAAACGTAAATATCTAAATTTATTTTTATGTATTCCAAATAGTAAATAACTGTGAAATAAATTATAGCTCTATTATTATGAAAGTATTTAGTTAAAGCTTTAAAGTTACATTAATTTGTAAGCACCATCTGGATAATATATTTAAATAAGTCAAAAACATTTCTACTGAGTAAATAAAAATTAGTGTAATAGAAGGTTAAGGTAACATGAATTAATAATCTTACTTGTTGCCTGTTACAGTGCCACACAAGCCCAGACCCCCCCCCCCCTTAGTGTAATATTTTAGTTTGGATTAAAGTTTATCAAAATTCTGATTAAGATTTGGTATTTTTTTTGACAATATATTTTTTTACCTTGAATAAATACTGGTTGTGCAACTAGCCTGTTAAGAATTAGTTTGAATAATTAACACCCAAATTAAAATGTATTTCAGTTGAGATTAGACAAGCTTGAACAGTTAATAAAAGAACAGCATAATTTGCAAATGATGTTACTAGAACGATTGCTTTTGAAAACAGAAAAAGTGGAGAATTATTTGAAAAATAAAGATGGATTTAATTCAAGTCATCATGGTGTTATTTTGGATAGTGAATTTTTAGAAAATTTCCCAATGAATAATCAATTTACATTTTCAACAATTGAAAACCTCATTTTAAACAACACTAATTTTACAGAAAAACTGGTACAATAAAATATATTTTCTTTATTCTATTAATTATTTTCATTAAAATTAAACAAATATTTTAATAATATTTAGGAATATTTCATTAAAACTATTGGAGGTGTCGATCCTAAAGATCATGTTAAAAGAGCTCTTGGGAAATTATTCAAAGACGAGTATGCAATAAAATGCACTTGGACAGGCCGTGGAAAAGAAATTGTAACGAAAATTGGAGATTCCGCAATAATAAAAATTGTTAAAAGTAAGACTATTTCACACCAATTAAGTACCTACATTCCCATCTTATTTTTCTTCTTAAAGAGAGTTGAAATGTTTTAATTTTCTTAAATTTGGAGTATAACTAATTGATAATTCTGGGTAGTTAGTTGTTTAGTTTTTATCAATTAGACCTAAAACTGTAATACAACCTTTTATATATTTAAAGGTACCTATTGTATTATAAAAATATAAAATATAGTTATTACAATTTTGCCAAGTATTTGAAGTTCAATTTACCTTACTTTTTGTGAACTTTACAAACTGTAAATTATCTACCAATTAGATATATATTATATGTATTAATTATTCGAAATATAAGCTTGTCTACAGATTTTCATTGTCTAAGAATCATTTTTTTCATGTACCATAATTTATCATAGAAATTCAATTTTAACACATTCAGTGACATTCACTTGAAGCCTACTTACTTTATAGAAAAACTACATAATATTCAAATTACTGTTGCCATTTTTTCAGTAGAATTTTTGTAAGGATATATATAGCCTCAGATTCTAGAGCTTTTTGTCTATGCTTTTACTATATTATAATTTTTATAAATAATTTTATATACATTTAATTTCCTTTATAGAAATTATTAAAGAATGTAGTAAGACACTTATGACTGATTCAGAATTTGAAAAATATGTTTCTGATTGGTTCAGATACGCAAACTCAAGAAATAGTAGAGCCCAACACAACTAAATCAAAAAAAAATTTATTTATGTTTATAAATTTTTTATTATGTAATTAACTTTTTAATAACTTATACTAAGTAAGGTATTTTTTACAGTATGACATTAAGTACTTAAAAATTACACTATTTTTTTTTTATTTAATTATTACTGATTTAAGACAAAGAAGTCCAATATGAAGTAAAGAGCTTATTATTTTTATTTTACTCCATAATTTTACTATTTTTACTGTATTTTACTATATTATTTGTAAAATTATTTACTATTTTGAAGAATATAATATTATAAGTATAACTAAAACTAAAACTAATTGTATTTTTATTTACATAGGTAGTTCATCGCAGAAAAAAATGTTTAGGAAAAATAACAACACGTTACTTTAAACATATAATTGCTTTAAAAAAAAAGAAGATATCTAAAATGAATTTAAACCATAATTCTCAGTTTGATTGTAGAGAAACTAATGTCTCAAATAATCTTGATTTAAATTCTGTCCATGAAAATAATTTTAATTTTACTTCAAATAATAATTGTATTCCTCCAGTAGCAGAAAACTTGCCAATTGAAAATGTAATTAATAATAGTTCAGATTTTTCTAGCAATCATGATGATAACAGTACTACTCAATTATTTAATAGTTCTTCTGATAATGGATTATCTGACAAAATTAACCTTAAGGATAAGATACGATCATGGATCATCCAATATAAAGTATCACATAATAGTGCCAATTGCATTTTAAAAATTATGAAATCTGAGGGGTTGGATGTACCTAAAGATGTTCGCACATTAATGAAAACTCCCAAAACACATGAAGTTGTTCCTTTGGGATCTGATGGTTCTTATATTCATTACGGGTTAAGAAATATGTTGTTACCATTATTAACCAAGTATATTAATTACATAGATTTTTCAAATACTTTAAAATTAGGTATTAACATAGATGGACTACCAATAACTAAAAGCTCCAAAAGTCAGCTGTGGCCCATTCTTATTTCAGTTATTAATTGTAGTCAAATTTCTAATATTGTGCTTCCAATCGGTATATTTCACGGTACTAAAAAACCAGTAAATATTGAAACTTATTTCCATCCATTTATTGTTGATATTTCATCATTGTTAGATACAGGTATGAAAATTAATTGCATTGATATCAAATTTGAAATAGGACATATAGTGTGTGATGCGCCTGCTAAAGCATTTCTGTTGAATGTTAAGGGGCATAATGCTTATTTTGGATGTACTTCATGTGTTCAGGAAGGCACCTATATTCAAAATCGAATAGTCTTCTTAGATGTTGACTCATCACTTCGAACAAACGATTCATTTCGTAACAAAAGTGATGAGGATCATCATAAGGGATATAGTCCGTTAGAACAATTGCCAATAAACATCACAGATGTAGTATGTTTAGACTACATGCACAATGTTTGCTTAGGTGTTGTTAAACGTCTAATTGAGTATTGGGTTAAAGGGAAAAAAGATATCCGATTAACTAACGATAACTGTATAAAAATTTCAGAAGATTTAATAAATTTAAGAATCTATGTTCCACACGAGTTCAGTCGCTTACCAAGAAAAATTGAGGATATTGAGTATTGGAAAGCCACTGAATTAAGATCTTTTCTCTTGTATTTTGGTACAATTGTATTAAAACACAGATTAAGAAAAGAATTGTATTCACATTTCATGTTGTTGTCATGTGCAATTAAAATTTTAGTATCTCCTCATATTTGCCAAGTACACAATAATTTAGCGGAAGGGTTATTACAACAATTTGTTATTTTATACTCATCTTTATATGGAGAACATTTGGTATCGTACAATGTCCACAATTTATTACATTTACCTAGATTTGTTACAATACACGGACCGCTAGACAACTTTAGTTGTTTTAAATATGAAAACTACTTACAATATATCAAAAAATCCATAAAAAGTGCAAAATACCCTCTTCAAGAAATTAGTAATAGGATTACAGAGAAACAAAATATTTTTATATCTACTCCATTAAAACCATTTCAATCAATAACAACTAAAGAATTAGAAAATAGATCACCTTCAATACATTATACATTAATTGATAAACTTTTTGAAAAAATTATTTTAAACAATTCAAATATTTGTATAAATGTTTTAAAAGAGAGTGATAAATATGTTATGTTGAAAAATAATTTACTAGTAAAAATTACTTATATTTTTAAACGAAGCAAATTAGACCAGGATTGCAGTGCAGTTAAATTAATTGCACAAAATTGTTTAAGTTCAACACCTTTTTTTATGAGACCAATTGATTCAAGTATCATAGATTCATATATAATTGACACACAACTTTTGTCTAATGAATTTGAAGTTGATATTTATGATATTAAATATAAATGTATTTGTATTTGTATTACAGGTAACAAAGCTATTATTACAACCTTATGCCATACATTATCTATTGATTAATTATTACCTATGATATTCTATTGTATCTTATATTTATAAACTGTATTTGTATTCTTATTTAAAATATATTATTATGTATTTACTTTATCTATGTTTTATTCATTTAACAAATTAATATGATAATTATTGTAACATGAATTAAAAAAAATATTTAGGGATTATAAATACCTATCATATTGAAATGTACCTATGTGATATTGAATGATAAATACCTATGTAATGTTATTTCAAACATTAATGTAATGCTACAAAAAAAAAGATAAAAAGAGTCACATTATAACAAAAGTGCAATGTTGATTTTCAATGCAAAACAAACGTATTCTTATAATATTTTAGGTTTGTGACTGTGTAATTCCTATACAACATTACATTGACATATTGTGTAGAAGGTTTCTATTAATGTTTTAAAAATATTTGTATATGATATTTATTTTATGTTATTATCAGGTCAACAGTAACTGATTATTAGCAGTTAAGGCGATGTAATTTTTACAAATAGTCAACACATTTTGTAATATTGCATGTTACAGTGGAATATTGTTTTATCATTAATGAAACATGGTATTGCACAGTGGGTATGTAAAAAATATTATTGAACTCAACATAAATATAGCTATTTCGTCGTATTATATAGCATAATATTATATTAGTACCTATACCATATGTATGTACCTAAATGTGATTTATTGTGCAAGTGCAATTAGTGTTTATTTGCGAATTATCTAAGTATATTGTGTATTAGGTACACATTTACACGGTATAACTTACGAGTGGACGTCATATTTTATTTTATTAGACGAAATGGAACCTTTCAGACGACCGCGACATGTACGATGTGCCTACTGCACATTATTATGTATTATATACACGCCGTCATCATTAGGTATATTGTATACATTTTATTTTATGCTAAAAGCTATATACCTATTTTACGAAACTATAATAAAATTTGACAAATGGCTTAATTATATTTTATACTCGTTAAAATTGTTTACGGTGTGTTTGAAATCGTATACATTCCGGCGGCATTTTTTTTAAATACCATTTATTTTCTTTTACAACCACACGGTCTCCTATTATAGCTGGTATGGCCATAACCTATATTGTATTATATAGCTGTATCCGTTCTGTATGTACTCAATTTACAATATTATATCGGTATACATGTATGCAGTGGCGTAATTATGTGGGCTCTTCCTCCATGACATTTTTGTCAGGGGGCAGGTATCTCTCTAGATATGCCAACAGAGTAGGCATTTTTAAATCTTCTAAAATAGAGAAAGGATACAATATAATATACATGCATATTTTATAAAATGAAAATGTTTTCTCAAACTATTGCATATATGTATTTACGTTTCTACTGCTGCATAGTGCCCAGCATCTATATGTTGACGTATTGTCAACTTTATCGCATTATATATATTATTTCATAAATTATTTGATTATAAGATGACCATCACATTATTTTTTGTAAACAAGTTATATAGCAGCTATTTTTTAAGGAACTCTTACGTATAGGTACTTAAATAGTTATTTAACGGTACGCCATCATAATATGGGTATCTACCTACCTACCTACGATTTGTTTCTATAAGCCATAGAATGCGTTGTGTAAAAATAAACAATTAGGTTATGGTTTTAATAAATCAATTTGCCCCCTCCCCTTCCCAGTTTTTTACTCCCGTATAATATTATTATACATATAACTTGTACATTAATGTCCACCGCCTCCATATTATTATCACGGTGTCGTGCGCTCGAGTTTTACCGAGAAACATGCACTCTGCTACTCTGCATGATCAATTACCGACGGACTTATGTCCAACAGCGTAAAATACGATTTAGAATGGATTTATATAATATTAAATGCTCCTTCGCCGGGAAAATGTTACCGGCACAGCCTCTCGGGGCTCGGGCATCGCGTGACGGAATCGAAGGAGCGCGCGAAGAAAACGTTTTACGTCTTTCATTATGCACCGCCGAACAAATTAAAATTATTATTTATTATTATTTCGTAATCATTTGTATAATAAGTAATAACCACTGAGACGCGATGTATTATATTATAGCAACACATCCGTGGTCACAGCTAGTGACTACAGTGACAGTTGTGTAATACGGCAATCGGTCAACGATTTGCAGTGGGACAATAATATAGTCTGATTTTAAAAAAAGTCCAGACTCGTTTTCGATTGTCGGACAACAATAGTCTGGATACGATTTGCACAAAATTCTTTTTAAAAATTTTGTATGGAACAATACAATATATTTTGTAAATTTTAGGTAAATCAGGACTATCTGCAGGAGGAGTAATAATCAAATATAATAATATAGATATTATATAGGGCAATAATTAAATAGCTAATTATAATTTAAATTTTACGAATTGAATTATTTGTATTTTTGAAAAATCATTTATATTTTTTTGTTAAACAGAAAAACATTTAAACCAGACATTTTGCCTTCGGACGTTTTCTCTTCGTAATCGTAAAGCACTATTATAGGTAAACTACATACTCTACACTCTACGGTAAGTACCTACACGCGCAGGCTATACTTTTTTGTAATTATTTTTTCAATATACATGTTATATAATATATATAGATATTAAAATCCATAAGGTACTGTACTTATATTTAAATACATAATGATAAATTCGGATAAAAGGTTAGAATTGAAATTTCATCAGGAAAATTCCGCGATTTTGTCCAAAGTTAAATTATTACTTGACATATATCTATTATCATACATTTACCAGTATATTATTAATTATTATGCCGTTTTATCGCGAAACGGCCCAAATAACAATTTTATACAGTTTTTATTTATAGGTATGAAAAAAGTCTATTTTAACCATGATTTAAATAAAATCTATTTATCTACATCAACTGCAAATCGTGATTTTAATATAATATGAATTTTAAATTAATTGTTTGGTAACTTTTTATCGTCAATAATTGTATGGTATAAAATTTCAATAAACGATTGCATTATGGGCGTGTCATTCTGTTAATGTTTTTCAATGAAGCCAATCAGAGTAGGTGTTTGTTAAGTGATAAATATAAAGTAAAATTGAATTGTTTTCTTATATAATATTGAAAGCATACTCTACTTACATTTGACATATTATTATGTTTTTACTACCTACCTATGTCATTAAGTTATCAAGGCTATCACGCAATTTTTTTTATTTTAATCAACAATAAATCACTTTTTATGGTTGGATCAAGTAGCACCAATCAATTTTCAACTATATATATTATCAGAATTATTTACGACATTATGTTCAAAATTTAAAATGTTTATAATATAAATAATTTTACAATAATAATAATATGGTAACGTGTCATAAACAATTATTAAGGGGTTTAGTATAGGAAACTTTGAGAAACTTTAATTGAATAATTTTACAATGATTTAAGTCATTAATTAGTAATTACTGACTAGCAGTGGCGTACGCAGGATTTTTCAATGAGGGAGGGGCTTGAAAATTAATTACAAGTTTATTTTAATTTTGTCCATCTAATAATTGCAGACATTTAGGTGAGGTATTTTAAAATGTTTGTACAACTTCAACTTCTCAACTTTTCTAATAGAAAAAATGCTCTGATCATAAACTTCAATAGAGGTTTTTGGAAGGAAATTGGATCTAGTTCGTTTTTTAGGAGGTTGAAATTGAAAATTCACAGGATTTTTTTTAAATTATCATGAAAAACAAAAATAAATGAAAATTTATTAAAATTGTTTACCCTAATTAGACGGTCTTCACTTGGCTTGTATTTTATTCATTTTAGTTTTTTTCTTAAAAATGTCAATAAATAATTATTTGTTTGGTCAAAAAGCTGAAAAATGTAACACAATGTTCATCATAAGTCTTAATTATAACTATTTAAAAATATTAACGATACATATCTATAGGTAAGATTTTATTTTATAAGCATTTAAAGTTCAAATTTTGACAAAACCAAAATTAATTTGTAGTTAAAAATGTATAAAATATCAAATTTATCTAGCTAAGGCTTGGGAATTTAATAAAAGGTCTTTCATACAAGTAGTTCATACTTTTACCAAAAAATTACTGATTATTTTAAGAAAATTGGTATGCAAATATGAATTCATTCTGGTAAGACGTATATGAATTTACGTCATGCTTACTATAATTGACGACAGTTGAAACTTGATAAATATTTTAAAAAAGTAATACATAATAATATGGGCAATGAGGGAGGGAGGGGCTTCAGCTCGTTAGCCCCCCTGCGTATGCCGCTGCTGACCAGTAAGTATTAGGTACTATAAATATAATGCCTTGTTGTAATTCCAATATTTTAAGTACCTATAAATATTATTATATACATATAGGTTGGTAGCGATAGTACAGTTTGATAAAAAAATAGTTTTGTATCTAAATCCTAATGCATTGCATATTCGAACCGCGCAAAGGTTTCACTTGACGCTGACGTAATACCCGAGAACAGTCGTGATTGTTAATATTCTCTAAATTCAAGTGATCATAATTCATGATCGCTATAATGGGAATAAATCGATCGGCCTATGTAAATGGCAAATTTATAGCTGCGCATGTGTAGTATCATCTGTGTGTATAATAATATGTATAAGCATTGTATTTAAATGTTTTGTTTCTCAACAGTTTAATGCTCCCGGAGTATGCGGGATACCTACCACACGACACACACACGAAATGTCTACATAATGTACCTACTATTATGTATTTTATGTATAAAAACGCATTACAATTGATATTCCAATAATACAGTTATAAAATGTTAACTACCCGTGTAATCGATGCAATAATGCGATTATGTGCGACTATCGGAATAATTTGTCCTGGTGCGTTTCCCGAGTATAACTTACAAAAACCATATACGGCACAACACATAAGTACAGGTATATAATATAATATATATTGCATAACATAATACTGTGTACTATATTATATTATATAGGCATTATTATAAAATGTACGGGTAACTTTAGGTCTATACACTATGCGTATCATGTTGTGTACGCTTCCTCGTAAAACTAAATGAATTAACCTTTTTAGTTGTTGCTATGTCTTAAATAAATTTATTCAATATTGACTTAGACGGTTATAACGCTAGAGATGATATATTATTATGGGTTTTTTTTTATGTAAAATAATTCATGCAACAAAATATAATGTATATATAGATAGACTATATTATATAGTAAAACGACGGGGTGGCCATTTTGGATTGCAGGATTCTTTTTATTTATTTATTTTTTAAATGATTTTATGTTGAAAACGTCCTTAGTGGTCGACATCATGTTCAATCTCGAGAGAAAGCGAAATATTATAGTTTGCAAAAGTAATTTTCATTATTATAGATACTGCAGTCATTGATATCAAAATGTTAACATTTATTTAAAAAAAATAATAATTTATTGTGTAGAAAGAAGCAAAACAATTTATAAGAATTACCGAGTAAATTAAAAATTGCAATTGATTTTATAATTTAATCGTTGTGTCATGTTTAGTTCTATAAATTACATAAATAATAACAACATTATTTTCCATGAATATGTAATTAGAAACATGTTTACATCTATAGGTAGGCACCACTACGGTAAATCCCAAGACAACTTTGACAGTAACATATTTTGTACTTATCACGACTAAGTAATTATAAATTAATATTCATAACAAATATATACCTACGTACAAATATCAAATATGTATTTATACACTTTGTTTGTTTGTATTAATTGGATAATGCAATGAATGAATATTTTAAAATAAATAGCAATATTATCATTATTAATTATTATTTTATCAAAAATTGCTTTTGTATTATTTTATATTTAAGTTATTATCGTAGTTGATTGAAAATCTAATAAGTTAAAAAAAAAAAAATTCAACCAGAACTTAAATAAGCGGATAACACGCTAATACGTCTAACGCACGATGTTATGAATATTATGCCGTGTGCCTTTGTATTGTCAATTGTGTTTATCGTATTGGTATTATTATATAGGTATATGAAGAATACCGTTCATGATCGAATAGTGATGGTCCAAGGCGACAACGATAGAGATCGTTCGTTTTGAAAAACAATGAACTCTCTCATACACACGCACGCACGCACTTACCCAATAAATCTTCAAAGCTGTAGATGACGTCGCGGCGCAATCGTGTCTTACTATATTTGTCAACGGCCCAGCGGTAACGGATGTCCCACGGCACTGGATACGCCCTGTGATTTACAAAATAAAAAAACGGGAATAATAATATTATGTGAGAAAATATTATGTAAGTATGTGCAGGCTTTAATTGATAAATTTCGTTTTATTCGACCACGTCCAGTATTGATATGGATGGGTACGCGCGTGTCACCTACCATGTCCTCTTTGAATTCCTGTCCAAAAACAGTTTAACTTCCTCGCACTGCATCTGGCAATTGCAGTCGAGCGGCGTCCCGTCATTTTTTTCCAATGTTATCAACATATTGCTATGCATCGACAAACAACGGAGCCCTTGGATATTGCAAACTTTCATTTTGCCTAAAACGTATAACACTTAATGTATTGTGGTATACGACGATTGCTTCCGACGAACACTAGTGAATAACACATTACAGTGGCGCATTTAGGTTTTTGTCATGGGGGGGGGGGATATGACTTTTTACCGTAATTACTAACTTGAGGGGAGCTACGTTCCCCCCAAGTTTCCAGGAATTATAAAAGCTTATTAACATTAAATATACTTTCTATGTTTGCCAAAATTATAATACACAACACATTACTTGAGATTAAATGTTTTATTAAACCAAAATCGAATACTTATTTGTTATTACAATACAAAATCTAATTTTCTTGCTTTTTTGATAATTCATCTATAACTTAATAATGATAATAATAAGACAATTGTGATAACATGCATCGAAACGACGGAGCGCTATTATAAAAATAGGTATAACGACGATAATACGGACCGCATAGACCACGGTCTTGGATTTTTAGGTCTGGAAACTAATCCCCGGTTTTGATGCTCTTATTGTCGGGTCTAGCCCTGTTGTCTAGTTGCATAGACCATGATACCATATGATACTGTCTAGAATATGACCCGGTATAATCACTGATCACAGACCAGTGACCAGCGATACCAATGAGAATACTGTACAATATATTATCATAATATTATAATTCTTGCAAATGTAATCAATTATTGATAAAAAAAAAAAAATCATAATATTTTAAATAATAATCGTCAAATTATAACGAGTAACGACTATAATTAATTGTGTGTATACAGTCTATGGGGAGGGGGGATTGATCCCCTTGATCCCCCCCCGTAAATACGCCACTGAACACATACACAGTTAAAATAGAACGTGTATTTATCACTGTTTTGTTCTATAGCCCGACTGCATCGAGCAATCACTGCTACGAAGAACCAACATTTGCCCACTCCTATCTCTTATATATTATAGCTTAACCTAGTTTCTATGTTGCTTCATCCTGTTATTAGTCTAATAAAATGTACTTAGACTTAGTACTAAATTTTGTTACATATTATTTCATACGTGTTTTCTTAACTTAGTTATTAGTTTTTAATATTAATGTTTATGTATTGCAACAGGTAACAACATAATATATTATGTATACCCTAACTCCATGTACACATTAATGTAAATATATATCACACCAAAACACTTCGTTATAACTCCGTGTAAAAAAAAAGCTAAGTTAAAAAAAAAATAATTTAGTAATGATTAAATCTTTAAAAGACGTGATATAATATGGAAATTAAGTAAAATGCCATTTTATAATATTACAAATACCTATGATGACAAATAAGATCAATTGTAATGTTAAATACTTAGTCAACATATTGTTGATATATTATTAACTACTGTAAATACTGCAGTTGTTACTTAATTGTATTTATTTAAGTATACTTCTACGTCCTGCCAAATAGTTAAACATAATTATGTTGACTAAGTATTTAACATTACAATTGATCTTATTTGTCATCATAGGTATTTGTAATATTATAAAATGGCATTTTACTTAATTTTCATATTATATCACGTCTTTTAAAGATTTAATCATTACTAAATTATTATTTTTTTTAAATTAGCTTTTTTTTTACACGGAGTTATGACGAAGTGTTTTGGTGTGATATCAACTATTTTTAATGTTGATGTGTTAATTATCTGGTATTCTATAGTAATAATAATAATAATAATTATAAATAATATTATAAAAAAGAAATTACTATTATTATAATAATAGTAAGAACTATTGGTCGGCCACTCAGCCCCAGTATAAACACTATTTTATCTTTTTTATAAGTTTAATTGTTAGGTTGCCGAAACAGCTAACCACAAATCCTTCCGGAACCACGTTATGCAAGTGGTTTGATAGCACACACACTTGCAGCGTATACAATTAATAATAATAATTGTTATTATTTTAATAGTAAGAAAGAAATAATAAAAATGCCGAAACGGCCAACGCCAAATCTCTCTTACTACACGTAAAACGTTACGCAGTATGCACGTGGTTTATCAACACACAATTTCAAATAAATCACAATTTTAATAGTAATATAGAAGGAAATAATAATAAAAGTAAAAACACGTCGCGATACAATTTTATATTAATATGATTGATACAGCACTATAATAGTTATTAATTTGTACTTGTTATAGTTACTGACCTAGACCATATCTACAAGTCGAGTTTATGTTATTTATGTCAATGTTAAAAGCATAGGCCGTTCAGGCCGGAAGAGGATATAATAACAAATTTTCAAACCTATTTTTTTTTAAAACATGAAGGAACACCCATTTGTTATGTAATATTAAAGCTGCACATTATAATGTAGGTACATAATAAAGTAAGTAATAAAAATATTAAATAAACATTAGGTTTTATATTTTAGTATAATTATTTTTACTATTTGAAGAACATCAAAAATTCAAAACACATTTTTTGGTACTGTTGTTTGTTATCTCTCCGCCACAATTAAACAAAATAAACACAATTTATCACCCCGTAACCGGCTTGACCGTCTTTTATACTATGATATTCTTTATATACCATTACAAAACTTTCAAATAAATGTAAATAATAATGATCAATTGATTAAGTTATTAGTAGCATAGTCGAACATTTTATTACCTAATATTATTATCGCATTATCATTACACGTAAAAGAATAGGACGATTATTTTATAAAAATTATATTATTAAAATATGTCATTCAATACTATAATATATAATAAATAAATTCAATAAATATAATAACTGTATTTATAATAATACAATATATTGTTTTTGTATTAGGTAAAACGAACAACGGTTATATTATAATATTATGTTGGCTGGAAAGTATAATATAAACTTTTGTTGGCTACAACTAAAATACCAAATTATATTATTATTACTATATTATATTTATTTTTTATAATTTATTTATATTGACAGTCAGTCCGTTATTTTAATACAAACGTATAAACTCTATTGTTTTTGTAGTCTAATATTATTTAAATGTCAATTTTTTTCATTTCTAGTTCACTCTCTGTTTTTTAGTAGTTTTGTGTTATGAAAATGAATTTAAATTAAAAATGTTTTTATTCTAATTTCTAAAGTTTATTTTCAGTGAATAATTTTTCAAGGATATATAATATATCGTGATGAGACTGATTATTTTTGCGTTTGGACATTTATACTCATCATTCTAGCTATTATATTCAAGAAAGACAAACAAGATTTTGGTTGTATGTACGATATGGATTAATAATGACACGTGGAAAAAAATTTTCTTTTTTGTTAAACGAATATTAAAATAAAAGTGGTAATAGTATACTAAGTAGGTAAGTTTAGTTTAGCAGTATAAAATATTGGTTAAGTAATGTACCTATATGTATTAAATTGTATTTATTTTCAGGTATATATTGTATACAGTGTTGAATTCAGTAGACAGAAATAAATTGATATGGAGGGGATTACCCAATAGCGTTAAAAATATAATACCTATACATTTTATTTAAAGAAAACTAAATTTTTTTTTTGTAAATTTGCATTTTGTATTCATGGCAATATTCCCGTTTTTCGGACTATCTGTCGATAATATTTTACACGTCTTGAATTCAACACTGGCAATGAGGGCAATGGGAAATTTTCGGTCAAACGATGGATATTTATATTTTATTAAATTAAAGTTATATTATAAAGCAATTATCAGTCAGTTTAGCTTAAACTATACACAATATAATACGATAACACGTGTAAACGTTTCTCTTATTATAAAATTTTAATGTCCGACAGTTCGCCCATTCTCCTCTGTGTGGATTAGGCCTAGAGTCTATACTTGGGGAAACCACAGTAAAAAAAAACGCGCCACGTACAATACCTCATGCAACATTAAGAAGTTTGACATAACATCGATTTTCATTTTAATATGCTAAGGTGGTGAGGAATCTTGTGCAATAAACGAATGTAGTTTGTAATATATAATAATATTAACATTACATAATATTATACAAAATGTAAAACAAATCAATGAATATATTATAATATATATATACACTGTAAACTATTTTTTTTTAGCCGTAAATGATTTTTTTTGGAGACACAGTACACCGGAGTGCCCCCTTTCGTTAAACGCCTGTACGTTTAAAAGACAATAACACATCCATCAATTGAAACGAATAATATTAATAAAAAAAGATAGTTTGTTGAGTTTCGAATATTGAATTCTTACATTGCGATTGATTCGTAATAATTGCATTGCATTTAGAAATAATCAATTATATTGTTGCTTGCTATAGTACTTGAGTAAGTACCTGAGTGTTGGTAATCATTTTTTATTTAAAATCGACTATAGTAAAATAATATTATAATATATGGTGCACCTGGGTACGGGTAAAAGTGCGGAATACACTTGCACATCTTCAGAGCCAGATTTCTTCTGCATATCATCCTACACACGTTGTAACTGTAAACGGGTATTGTGTTGTCCATTGGTTCGTCCATGAAACGACATCGACGTTGCGACGGGCTTAGTCGTCTCAATTCAGGAGCAGATGTCATCTCCCAAAACGTGAACGTAGTATCTCGTTCCATATTCTCTTGCACCGAATAATATTTGTCTACTATATTTGGTACTTCCTTTGGGTAATGCACGTAATACTGTAACGAATATAATATTACAATACATTTATTTGTGACATTTTAGGTGAACCACCTATATAACAATATACAGACCATACAGAACAATTTATATCGAGTCAGTTTAAGTATTATAATTCAATTTTTGGATAAAAAATATATCAGTCTCCAAGTCAAGCCATTATTGTGTATATTTATGTGAGCACCTATCATTAGTAAAATACATAATAGGTATATACACTGTGATCACCGTTGATCCTTCCACATTAAATACAATTATATTAACGTTTTAAAAATAAATTATAATTCGCAAAAGATCATACCTTTACCCGGTTATTTTTAAATAAATAATTATCAACGGGCACGCAATTATAATAATTATAAAGTATAAACTATAAATCCATTAATGTCGTTATAATTACCAAAACACTCCGAGGTAGGTATTCTGCTCTTGCGTAACATAATGAGTTGAGAAAGTTACACGATGGTGTTGGAGAGTTGGAATTTATGTTTTGGAGTTCACTACTGTAATTATAAAGATGGGTTTAATATTTAGCAAATAATAGGTTTGACATATATTGTATTATTTGTTATGATTTAAGTAAAAAGGTAAATATTATAGGTAAAACGTAACACTGGTTTTTTATATCATCGTAATATAACTAAACTATTTGTTTTTTTTTTAAACATTATTAAATTCAAATACCTATATAAGTATACAAACATTATTATGATATTTAATACCCACTTGGATAATAACAAATAAATTGCGCTGAAATGTACATTTAAAAATATTATTCAAACAACTGTTTACTTGGGTGTTAAGTAATTTGTTATTGTCCCACTAAAAGTGTAACAGATACCCATTTCAGTTAATACTGGTTGAAAAGTGATATTTTTATAGTCAGTGCTGAATATCGTGGTTCTAAAACGAGGTTCAGCATGTACCTGTAAAATAATACAACTATGGTAAAATTGAAATATTTTGATAATCTTTATACTATGATACGTGAATTTTATTTCTTAAATTTTAATACCTATTATTATACCTTAAACATTTAATACACGTTACTCATAAGTTTTCTTACAGCAATTATAAAATCTCAACTTTTCTACGACAGTTATTAGTTTGAAGTTCACATGTTGACGGTAATATTTTTATGAGTTGTTTAAAATTTTGAACAGTCTATACTTTCTAAACGCTATAGAAATCCGATTTTCTGCCATTATAGGTTTTTTTGAATACAACGACAAGAGATAACATTGATCTTAAATTTACAACCATATATCTATCTTATCACCCTTGGCTGAGGTAAGATTATATAAGTAAATCAAGACCTGCGACGACTATACTTAATATTTGTACCTGTCCTAATATTTTGGATTTCGATTAATACGTTTTTATTATTTTCATTAAGGAATATTATTAAGTTATACTAATACATTGTAATATACATGTATAAAAACCTTATTGGTTCGTCTCATACGGGACCCTAAACTCCGACCTTAAAGTACCATCCATCGACAATACGGCTGCTTTCTACTACAAACTTCAAGATACTCCTAACCAACTAATCAATGAGTTAGCTTCACTAACACTTCCAGGTAACCCAACCAGACGCCTCAAGAGGAAATGGTGCCGTGATTTGATAACTGAAGTTAAAACTTATAAATTCTAAGAGGTGTTACAAACGTGTAATCTCCTCCTCATGTGAACATACACTGTTTGGTAAATTATTAATATTACTCATTGTACATACTGTACAGATTGTAATTCTTCAAATGAAGCCAATATAAAAAAAAAAAAAAACCTTATAAAAATAACAAATTTCAACAATACCTTCAAAACCAAGTCGATAATGTCAACATTTATTAATTCAGTATTATTAACAAAAGGCGCAATGCTGTCTATGTTTTCATACGTTGCGTTCGCAACTTTTTTCACAAAATCCATGTAGTAATCAAATTTTTCGCCAGAATTTACTTTCCATTTACTAGATAAAAAAATATTGCAAATTCAATAAATATAAGATTTTCAGAGCACAATATTATATCCACCCACCGCTGTACATAATCTTTAGCGAATTCTGTGTCCACGGGGTCTACGTAACAGAATGTACTACTTGGAAACTGAAGGTACCAAAATCGATAATCTTTCTGTACTGTTATAACAGTAGGGTTTGTATTGTACCGTATCCAACTGTCACGCATCACATTAAAAGATCCGTAAATTGCCAAAATTTCGCAGAGAACCCAAAGAAATCTGCGTGAAACGGTTTTATGATGTGTGTACAAATATAAGACACTCGATGAGAAGCGTCTACATTTTTGGTATAATATGTTTATGAACAAAATAATAATATTATAATATATAAGTGAATATAATAGTGCCCCATACGGCCATACGACCTATAAATTGTTTTCTTGTCATACACATATCATTTAAATAGATATAAATTATAAAGAGGACGCGATGTACCTATATAATCTACGTATATATATTATCAATATTACCAAATCGATTTTGGATGTTTATTTCGTCAAGTCCTATTACTTGTTGTACTACTTACATTTCTATGAAATGTCTGTTGGATAGGCCAATATGGCGTATACCGTGCAGGGTAGTCGTCTCGGAGAACTCCTTGAGGTATAGCAAACCGGACCTGAGAGGTCCCCACCAAACATTTATTTGTTTATTGTCTCTATTTTTCCTCCGTGTAGTATAATGCATGTTTGTCGTGTGACAGTATCAACGGACTGACGACATAGAAATTCGCATTTTTCCCACATCGCCATTGTCACGAAAGCGACCACTAATGCATGATACGCCGCCAGTTTTTTTTTAGATCTACGGTGATATCGTAATGTACTGTACTGTTATGCTGTTATTATCCTAATGGAAAAATTATTTTTAACTTTTATTTTTCATTTTTTTGTACACGTTGAAAGTAAATTAAAGTAAAACTACAAATTATCTTTGCGATTCATAAAATATAATTTATCCGATATCGAAGTTGATATTTTGAGCTATAAAATAAATAATAAACAATAGTTAATAAATATTACTATTTACTTCGTATTTTTGAAACAGCATAATATAAGATAAAAAAAAATTAGTAACTTGAACACGGATAATACACTGAAAATAAACTCGATTATATCATAAAATATGTATGCAAGTGTGCAGAAATTCAGCATAAATGCTGGACATATTATGCATACATAATACTAAAATACGCACTAAAAATCAAATAAAAAAAAAAAACTACTTTCGATAGTTTTATTATGATCTAGGTACGTAAAAGTGTAATACGCGTAGGTATTCGTTCAATATAAAAGCAGTACCTGCAAATAAAAATATTAACTCTATAAAAATAGGACTTGTTGAAAACAATAAAATATATTGATATAATAAATGAAGTAACATTTCTCTATGACCTACTTAGCAAGTACTGCCTATAGTTTTCATAGAAATATAATATTACCAGGGGCGTTGCTATTACTAGGCTATATCCGAGTGAACCATTGTGAAACCATCATGGCGTTTGTCGTCCAAAATAAGGTTGAATGCATAAAAAGAACAACGTCAAAGGACATAATATTTTAAACGTAGAAAAGACACGTAACTGGTTATTGTGCGCGTGCAAACGATTTAACGAAATCTCATATAAAAACTCGATACCTACCTAGGTATTGGTAATAACGATTTACGTGGTACAATGACGGCTAGAAAATTGTTCGGTCTGACAGTGTTAAACCGTCGAATTTATTTCGTATAGAAAAATGAGTAATATGCCGTTAAGACTACGAATCCGTGAAAATTAGGAATTTAAAATTAAATTTTTATTGTATTGCTTCAATTCGAAATGTAATTAGCTTATTACTAATTAGTAATTATGTGCATTAGTGAGGGTCTTTGGATTTTGTTAACCTGTGATATAAGATAACGTAATATTATAACCGTAAAATATAATAATATGTTTGGTAATTATTATCTTTTATTATATTATAGTAATAGGTTGAATAAAAGTAAAACAGATTGAATATCTATTATTTTTGAAAAAAAATCTTCAACGAAGAAAATAAATTGCCAACAGTTAATAATTATGCTTGACTACTTGAGCGTCACGTAATTTTTTTTTACCATATCATAGCCTAAAATTAAATTAAACTATATGATTAAATGAAATTAAATGATAATAAAAATGTATTTTTTATTTTTTTATTTCAGTAAACGATTATAATAATATGAACATATATAATTCTATAAATTCTGTAATTCTATAATTGTGATCAAATTAAGACATTAAACTTAAATGATTAACTAAAAATAAAGTTTTCATTTTTATATTTCAGTATCTAAACGATTCTATATATACTAGTGATCAAACTCAGTGTAGTATATAATTTTTTTTTACATTATACATGACGTGTAATTAAATAGCTCTAATGTTAAATGATAATATATAGTATATACATATTATGTGCACACATGGATATCGTTTATTAAATATTACTTGGTTGTTATTCGATTTTATAGACTAATAAATGCTATAAAAATGTGTACAACTATTATAGTGCTTATTGCTATGAAATTTGAAAATTCAACTCACATTGAGTAACATATAGTTGAATTATTAATATTTGTTTTAAAAATGTGTTTCAGAATATGTATGGACATGGGGGAATCCAAGTCATATAATATAAAATATTTATTTTTTTTTGTCAACAGTCTAGAACAGCTACTCTTAGAGTAAAGATCACCAAAAATGAACAGCGAACATTATTTTGTGTGGATCTTATATAATGACCTTTAAGGAATTTTTTTTTGAAAATAAATAGGTACCTATGCTATTATATTCTAAATGGGAATTATCAGTGTGTTATCACTCACCTGCGATGACTCTTTTCGTTAAGCTGTTCATGGACAGCTTATATCAGCACAAACTCTAATCATTGTACTTGCAGATACGGATGATGTATATGAAATAAAGAAAAACCTTGTAAGATATGCTAAAAATAAAAATCCAAAATTTTTTTTTATAAAAGTTCAATAAAAGATCCAGATCACTTGAAATCTGAATTGTTTGTACGTAATCAAATATTTATTGCAGGTCTAAAAGCAAATTATTTCAGCCAGAAATGTCTAAGTCCTAATACTGACGATTAAGGTTTCAAAGGCTCAATACCAACTCAATAGACTGTCCTATATATATGCTCCCTCAAAAAACCTCTATCCAAACAATCAACCACTTCAGGAAGGATAGTTCCTGAAATTCTAGCAAAGTCAACCTAAAAAACTTTGAACTCGCTGCTCATCCAATTTGCGATCTAACATTCAACACTGTTTACGCTCTCGTATCCAAGCATTTCACGCGGACAAGTACTTTTAGCGACGCAATATTAACTGGAGTTTTTTTTTTCCAGCATCTCATAAAATATAAAAACTAGCACAGAAGTTTTCGAAATGGTATTTATTTAAAGCCACCGCGGGAACCGTTGAGCAATATTGTTCGCAAAACTTTACGGATTGCCTGCGCTCAATCGTCATTCAATTGTGAATATTTTGTCGTCGACTTGCGACATCATTGTGGACGTCACACGTCGGACTCGAATTCGCGAGACCATTTCTGTTTACATATTATTATTATATAATATATACGTACCAAGTAAGACTGTGCACATTATAATATGTTTACAAACCAGAAGACTACACGCACCCGCACACGCACACACACACACACACACACGTAGTGAATGAGAGAAACTGTCTTCGCCGTCGTTTTAGTTTTGCCCCCTTAACTACAAGAAGCGGCGTCGGCGGCGGGTCGTGAGGATTCCCGTAATTTAATCAGACTCGTTTAAAGTGCACCGAAATACCATGCGATGGCGGTGCATATGAAAGAAGTCGGATCAGATGGTACGTGACGCTCGTTAGGGACTGCCGCCGCCACGGATTGTATATAACGTCGGGCCGCCACTGGCTCCCAGTGATACGCGCGCGGGGGGGCCCACTTCATATTATAACATTATATTATTATATACCCGCACAGGTATATACCTGTGTATACCTGTACGCAATCCGCAGTGGCTACCACCATGCGCCGCCGCCGCCGATGATCGTTCGAGTCCGTGAGATAGACGTATTCAGGTATGGGCGATGGGCACGAATGGCGTATCATAATAATGCGCATATTATTATTATTATTATAAAGTGGACAAATCGGTTTTTTAACGGATTTCGTCTACGACTATGACATTATATTATTATTATTATTATTATCTACCCTTTGAATCGTTTGTAGGATCAAACAAACGCAATGATATTGTGTATTTTTCGTTCACACGTCCGCGATTATAATATTATATTATGGGTGTGTACGACAGCCGGAGGTTTTGAATTAGATCTCATTGTATACTCTGCGCCGGAAACGGATAGTATTTAGGTACCTATACGTCTTGTTCCTGTGACATATTATCATTATTACTAAACCGTTGGTATCCATAATTACGAGCACGTGGGGTATCGTGTACCTGCAGAAGTCGTATTCCGCGGTGCATATTATGCGGAAGTGATCGTCACGTCGTATTGTACTGAAATTTTGCTCCATTTCGATATTGCAATAAGTTTCGCGTGGCTTTCGATGACACTGCAGCTGAGGAATTCGTGGCAAACGTCAAACCAATGACAATGTTATGTTCTGCAGCCAATGTGTAGTGCGCGTGTGATTCTTACCGATCGTTAGGTCTCGCCTAGAATTCGGCTCCATAATTATTTGATCACCGATTTATGGTCTTTACACAGACCTAGTTCGAAATGTACGGGCAAGTACAGTATAAATTCCTAAAATTAATATAATGTAAATTAAACGTGTCTATATACTGTTATAGAGAGACTCGTATAATCTGAATTTACCCGAATGGGGATGACTTTATGCGGACCGAGAACGAAAATCGCAGACATTATGCCCGTGAGCGGATTTTTTACCCGTTGAGATATCAATAAATAAATGCACAATAACACTATTATGTAAGTATAGTAATTAATATTACGCGATGCGATCCGGGAGAGTATATTATATTATATACGTACGTCTCTCCGACGCTAATATTATTTTATTCCCAGAGAGATAATAATATGATAATATTACGATTCGTATACATGATTCGCAGTGCAGTTGTGCGACGTACGAGGTAAGGATTTCGGGGCAAATGTCAACGGGACTTTTGTCGTGTCTGTTGAAATTAAAGACGGGAAAAAAAAAATGTGTCTACTCACCACGGCGGCGGCGGACCCATAGTGTATAGTTGTCGTCGGGTGGAGAAAGCTCTTGAGATAATAAGGCAAAAAGGCCGGCGATTGTTATCTCGTTTCAGCGGTCTTCCCAAGCTGCTCGCTTGTGGATCGACCTGCTCGGCTCGGATCGAGAGCCGATCTCTTCTCTTTGCCGAGTCGCCGACCGCCGCCTTGTTCGTGCGCGTGTGCGCGAGAGAGCAGCTAATTTACGTGCCACGAACTGATGAATAGCCGCTTTTTGTAAAACCAGAACGACCGCGAATTTTACTCTTTTTCACGTGTCGGCAAAACGCGTTTACTATACGCACACGCGCAAACACCGTTCGCTTTTCCTCCATCGTTTATTATTACGTATTATATATATTATGTAGGTCCAAGCTGACTTACAATTTGTTTCCGCAGTATGTATTTCGCGCAAATTGCTTGTTTTATTTATTTATTGGACGTCGGTGCAAGGCTCAAAGCGAGCATATAATATGAGGGCAATATACGCGGGATTACTTAAAAACTTAAATTAAATTTAACGCCTAGAGTGAAGACGAATACGGCAATAAATCATGAAATGCAATTTAAATGTACATACAAACATAATATAACTTCTATTATTATATGAAAAGCCGTAGGAAGTTAAAATATTAGTTTGCTAAAGTATATAATAATATATTTTATTTTTATATAATTATATAAAATGTCATGTTCAATTTCCTTTTTGTATTTTTATTTATTTCGCAGTTTATACCTATCACATCGACATTAGGCTATGGGGTACATTGTTTTGGTGAAATCGATTTCGGTGGATATATTCAGACCTTGACCTATTGTATCGTCCAGACGTAAATGCTGTATAAATAAACTAAAATATAAACTTAAAACAATAAATTATTCTACCCTGTTATTACAATATAGGTATTTTAAGTTATTAATATATTATAATATGTATGTATCAATTAAAATTTTAAAACACAGTTAGGTAAGATGTACCTACGGTTTTGACTTTGCAAACTTTTTTGTGTTATAGTGGATATTCAATGCCGCTTTACTGTCACTCGATGTCGTGATTTAAAAAACTGTGCGTAATGGGGCCACCACATTTTTTAAACATTTTTCATCAAAAACGAACAAAATGCTAGAACTAATTTTAATCTGAACTATACATATAAATACCTATCATATCAAACATTAATTAATAAATCAATAGGTAACAGGATAAATATCGCTACAGACTACAATACATAATATTTCAATACAATACTTTTGTCCACACTTCAAAATGTGTTGAAAGTGTGATTTTTTAACACTCTTATTACGCCGCTGATTAGGTTAATATATTGAATTCGTAGCTTAATTTGAAAATTAAAAGTAATACAAACCACCATTAGGCAATGAAAAAATTGACAAACTTAAATCTATATTAGTAATTTGTTTAAATAGTTTATTACAAAAATAAATGAGTGTTGACATACGTTTTACTAACATTACTTTTGCAGTATCAAAATCTATCATCTTCATATGAAATTCAAATTATAATCATAATCATAATTCATCACATTATTTCATAAATATGTAAAATAAATTTATGTATTATTCCCATACTGTAAAATTATTATTTGAAAGTGTAATAAATACTTGTAATTATGCACAGATTTATATCAACGATTTGCATTTACTAGAAAATTAACAAATATAGATTTATGAAGTAATTTAAACTACCTGTCAAGTATTAAAAATTATTCATAAGTCCCCCTTGGTTTAAAATTAAGATTTACATAAAGATGTATAAATATCAACTGAT
The DNA here is from genome assembly GCA_008086715.1 of Sitobion miscanthi. Classification (NCBI taxonomy): domain Eukaryota; kingdom Metazoa; phylum Arthropoda; class Insecta; order Hemiptera; family Aphididae; genus Sitobion; species Sitobion miscanthi. The sequence goes on from CM017805.1 coordinate 10,875,370, forward strand.
ATAGCAATCAATTTTAAATATTAAATATATAATATTTACTATTTCACACTTAAAACTTTTCATATCATTTGTGTATACTATAGTGTATAGTATAATTTGATTTCAGAAAATACGATACCAATATTTCATGTGTCAGAAAACTATAAATTGTCTTCAAACTGATGTATTTTTATATTCATACATATATAAGTATAAACAAGTGTAGGTAAGGAAAATCACACTCTATAATCGGGTTATAGGAGTTCCGGATTTCTAAGTTTAATTTATGAGCGATGAAGATAATTTATAACCAATAACATTATAAAATATTATAATAATATGTTACCGAATCAAATAATAATATTTTGAAATTGACATTATTAAAACAGTAAGCGTACCTAATAATGTTTTTAACAGTATAATATTATTAGAATGTGATTTAAATTTTAAATACCAACCAGGCGTATTATGCCTATAATAATACTATATAATATTCGGTACCATACGGTAAAATACAATTTTAATAAAACGATGATTATATATGTACGTACCTATACCTATGCATATTTTATTCAATTATATTAATTTATTAGAGAAGAGTCCGTGTCAAAATCTATTAATTATACAATAATCTGTGAAGTATTATTTTTTACAATAAATAAAAAGTTCTGGAGACTCCTCGGGTGTTCGTCAAACGCATCTCAGCTGAGTTTAAATTATACTATCTCCTTTTAAAAGCCATTTACTGTTTGTAAAACGGACTCTTGAATAAGGCTCTATTGCCAGCTCACTCCATTCTTATCAAACTCGTTCAAAGGGAATTTCTTAATTATGCCAATTAGGCACGCCTAAACATCGATCGTCCTCCCCACGATTACACACTATATAGTAAGTTCTTAAGATACGTGGATAACAGAAAAGTGGGGCGGCGCCAACCTAAATTTCTTAAAAAACCTTAAATCTGGTGAAATTGATTCCCCTACCCTTCTTTCATATATATCTTTCAAAGTTCCTCCCCTCAAGTCACCTCATACTTATCCTTTCTTTATCCCACCATCTACGAACTATGGTCTGAATGAACACTTTGTACGCTGTATGTCCATCGCCAAATCAGACCACTCTTTCTCTATTTTTACCGGAATAATTTGTATTGTGTCAAAATGAATAATTATTATTATGTATTTTCGTTTAAATTCTCACTTATAATTTTTTCATCTCAATGTTAATAATAATAGTATTGTTTCGCTTTAGCTTTTTTATACCTATACTATTGAATTGATCTAACGTCCGTATGTAATTAAAATAAATAATCAAATAGCGCAATAATGATGTCGCGGATTTATAAGAAAAATTAGAAAAAATAGAATTCAATTAATCGAGTTAAATTTACAAAATTTCAGACAGGTAGCTTGTGTGAAGTGTCCATCCATTGATGAAAATTTATAACATATATTGTAAAAGAAATATTATTGTTAAATTTTTTTTCTTTATTATACAATCCACATTACTCATCATCAGTTACAGAAAGTTTTCATCCAATCCGTCTGAATGAAATACACAATCAATGTCGCTAATATATGTATATGATATCATGTCGTACCTATAAATCGTGTTGCCCACTCGGGTGATGACGCGACAATCGGCGCATGTAAAGCCTATTTATTCGATTTTAGTTTCATGTTATTTTCTTTATACGAAGTGTCTAGAAAAAAAAGGGTACCATAATGACATCGATTTTCTTAATAATTAATTTTAAATAAGTACACTTGTAACTGCTTCCTTCTAATCGAGAACGCATTTGCTACCAGATCGCAGCACACGACGAATAATTTACAAATATCTCTTTACCACCGAACAAAACGGAAAATTCGTAGTTTAGCTGTGCACTTAACTCGGATTTTTTTTTAATGTCCTTTATACAGTTAATAGTTATACCCCTTCGGTTTTAGAATCCTCAATTACAGTTAATAATTAGTCACATATTATACTGCTCCTCATTCTCTGCAAACACCGATAGCTAATCGTATTTCAAACAGGGCTTAAATCAAAAAATAATAATATTGTTTACCGTTATGGGGAATTTAACCGTTAATCAATTTGTGGGTTAAAACGTTTTTCAAATGTAAATACATTTTTCCATTTAACGTTATGAACAATTAAAATGTTGTAAAGAATTTAACGTTTTACGTTTAAAGACACGAAAACTTTAACTATAATCGTATATTTGTCAAGTCGCATGACAACACTGTAGTTCAGAGTATTTTGATCATTTTTAAAACAACGTATTTACGAGTGAAAATTAAAATTAAAATATAGGATATTTATAACAACAATACTATTTTTCAAATGTAAGTTTTGAATTATAGATAAATTTGGTCACATTCATACCTTACCTAAGTAGTGGTTGGGTTATCTTTGTATAACACTGCCGGCGAGACAGGTAGCTATAAAAGCGTGTAGAGTTTAATCAGTGAAAAGCAATGCCAACTTGTGATTCTCTGCAGTCTGCACACTGCAGTGGTTACAGGTAGGTGTTAGTTTTTCTCAGCTATTATTTTCCATAAACTATTTATTCGACTTTTTTTCATGTTCTAAAGAAAAACATGTTGTTACTTGTTGTATATATTATTGTTCATTCTCCGCAGACGCCGTAGCTGTATATACATAAAAAAACCACCGGATGGCTTATAATTGTATCCAACCCGCTGTAGGCTGGATTAAGTGAAAACGACAACTTAGTATAACTTTGAATTTTTAGAATTAGAAATTATACACTTACGTGCGTACCACCTCAGCTAAACTCAGATACTGATCGCATAATCACAAGCGGGCGGGATAATTGTTAACAATTAAAAAGGCATTGCTTCCACAGCGTGTTACACACAAATGGAGACGTTCGTGCAGAAGTCAAATGGAGTTGAACAGTCACAGTTTTTTTCGGGCAACGGCGGGTAATATTCAGCTATAGGTAGTGTAATATATTTATAAAAAAAAATGTTATTTTACAAATGCAAGTTTTTAACTATAAATGTATTCGGTCATATTTTATCTTTTATTTAGATAAACTGTCAATGGATCATCTATTAGGTATACCTTATCTAGATAATTTTTGGGTTATCCTTGTACAACACTGCCGAAGTGTGACGACGTGACGGTCGGAATTTATACATGGACACAGCTGTAAGAAGATATCGCCGCCAAGCAGGTATAGACACGATAAAGTCGTCTACAAGTAGATATATAGTCTATAAAAGCGTGACATCACCAAAAAGTGTTGTGAAGCTCTGCACACAGGGGGCCTACGTGATCATAATAATATTATGTTGACGACTTATTTTTCGTGAAAGAAAAAAAAAATTTAAAATACGAATTTACAAAAACGTCACAACCAGTAGCGAACAAAACGATCGAGCGAAAGAGTATTATTATTGTACGTTGTATATACCTACATAATGCAGACGAACTTGCAGACGAACACCGCGCCCGCTCGGGGGCAGGGGTGGATGCTCCAGGGGGGGCTCTAGGGGCCGCGCCCCCAAGCTGTATTTCTAAGCAATTTTAAACTGTTAAAAACAAAATTACAAAAAACAATCATCAAAATTATATGAAAATTATGACTTGATCCCCCCCTCCTAATCATGTCTATGGAGCCACCTCTGCTCCGGAGGCCGTAAGTCCAATGAAGTACCGCGACGCAAATATGTTAAAATTGGCATTACTAAAACAGTAAGCGTAATATCCTATAACAGTATATTATCATGTGATATAAATACCAATTACTATATTATACCAGACACTAGTAGGTTGTATACGGTAAAATAAAATGTTAATAAAACAATAATTATATATTTACATACATATTTTATACATTTATTAATTTATTATAGGTGTCCGTGTTAAATAAATAATAATATTATTATTACATTTTATTTATAAAATCAACATTACGCGCAGCATCATCAGTGTTCCGCATAAATACAGAATGTTCTCATCCAATCCGTCTGAATAAATTAATACACGATCATTATTCTTTTTTATTAAAATAAAAATAGAACCTCGGCGATTGTGGCCATTGGTCTGACAGTAACATAACTTGAGGCCCCTGCAAACCCTATTCATTTTTCATCAAAATGACCTTAGCGCCTGACAAAAATTAAAGTACTTCTGATGGTTCGATTTAAAAAATGTGAAGATGTTTTAATTGGTCGACAAGTCTACTTTGCATCGGTCCGAGCATATTTTTTATATTTTTAATATATTCAATATTAAAAATTTATAAATTTATAAAATGTAAAACATTTATTCTCGTCAAGAATTTGTTAAAATTGAAAAAGTGCTCCGACCGATGCAAAGTAAACTTGTTTGCCAACACAAACATCTTTACATTTCTTTAAATCGAACCACTCGAAGTACCTCAATTTTTGTCAGTGCGACGGCTATTTCACGTCCAATAATTGGTTTTCTAATGACTTCAAATGACTTTTGCATGTGCGTGCGTGCGACCATAAACCAGACAAGAAATAACAGTGAAGCATAAATTGATGTGGGTCGCGGGTGATGGTAGGGGAGTATACACGCACACTAATGATCAGTTACTGTACACACAAAGACGATCAGTAATCGCGAAATAATTGCCTAAACACAACTCCTTAAAAATGACACATTTGCGGGGGCCTTAATACATTATTGCATTTGATGCATATATTACAATGCTTAATTAATTATTATTAATTATTTTAACACAATCAATGTCGGGGGGGGGGGGGTCGTTAATTTTTTCAAGTTATTATATTAATTGCCTACAGCCTATTTAATCGATTTAATTTTCATGTTTTTTTCGTGTTTTACCGTAGTTATTTTGTAGTATACTGTTCATTATCAACACCCGTGGCTAAATAATCGTATTTAAAACACAAAGTGTAACAAATCAAACTTATAATACATAATGATATTATATTACCTAATACCTATACCATATTTGTAGCGAATGTGCTATAGTTTTACAAATGCATCCTTCAAATTATGATCAGATTTTTATCCATAGATACATCTGGTCACCTTTTATCTTTCACCTCATCGAGATAATTTATTTTTTGATCATCTTCGAACAACTGCATGTTATAATGCGGTGCATACACGATGGACATTGCCGGTAGACGTCGACGTCAAGTTGGCAGAACGCAGAAACGTCATATCAAGACACACTGCAGTGCCTATAGGTAATATGTTTAGTCTACAAATTATGTATATATTATGTACAACTGCAGAGTTGAAGCGTTTAACCAACGACACGTGATAAACGAACGCCACTGGGGAGGGCAAAAGTCCAATGAAAAATGGCGATTGGCCAGGGTCTTGTGTGTATATATATATATACCACGTGTGTCCGCGAAAACGGCTGTATAAATTAAATTATCCATATCGATCAGCGTTTGTGTGTCGCAAACTAACCTGACTCGCGGGTATTCTCTGAACAAACAGACACTAAAATCTATACTACGGTCCTCATAGAACATAAACTTTTGGTTACATCTTATATTCATATTATAACCTCCTCGCATGACGCGTAAACATTTTTCTTTCATGAAATTGTTTTCGTATAATAATTTGGTTGATGCATATATCTCCGCACAATGCATTGCCTTTGCCCTGGTTACATTGTGTTATTCTTATTTTATATTAATAATTTAATAATCATTATTTATACTGAAATCTGTACCACGGTCCTCAACAAACATAAGCTTTTGGTCGCATCTTATATTCGTCTTATAACCTCCATGCACGACGCTTAAAATAAATAAAACCAAATCGTTTCTTTCATGAAATATCGTTTTCGTAGAACGGTCTGGTTGTTGCATAGGTCCGAGCCTGAATTACCTTTGCCGCGATGGTGCGATCGATGAACGCAGAGGCGTGACAAAAAATAGTACGTTTGGCTCGTGCGGGAAGGCAATTTCAGTCGCGACTGAAATGGCTCAATTCCCTCCCTTGCCACGCAATATACTATTTTGGCACGCCTGCGCCGAAAGTTTGGTTTTCGATAGCGGTCGAAGCGTTAGAAAGCGTCATTTTTCCGTCCAGCTAGCCGTAAAGCGGAAATCTCCATAGTGCCGGGCGAAGAAGTGGAAATCCCCAAAAGTGCTACGCGCATCGCATTTCACAAACAGTCACTGAAATCTATAGGTACCAAAATAACTAAAAAATAGTGTGCGTGGCTAGTGCGGGAAGGCGATTTGCCGCCCTCGCCACACAACAACTATATACCATTTGAATTCTGTTTGCGGCACACGAAACTGGACAACGACAGTCTCCCGCAGACGGAATATTCTGAAAATATGTAGGTATACGCGGTAATGCTGGTAACCGACATTACCCGGCCACAGCACTGAGGTGTCCAGTTCCGTGCGTACACACGGTATAGTCAATTTATTATTATTATTATAATACATTACGGGCGACCGTGGTATACTGCTGCAACAGCGGCGCGCGCGTGCGCAATACATTATTATTTTTTACGTTTATTATGCGTTGGCACCGGTGCCGGGAACGAGCGAGCGCGGAGAAAGAGAGAACAAATATTTATAATAAAAATCGTGAAAAATACCTCTTCTCGCGCGCGCCTCTGTAAGTCGCGCGGTTTTGACCACGTGTGAATATCGTTAATTATAACCGCGCCGCCGCCCTCGCCCGGCTAGTGTTCGCGCGCGCGCGCTCGTCGGAGTCGCGAGCACCACCGCTCTCGCGCGCGTATCCGTCGCCGCGTCACCGCGCGCGCTGCGGGTCGTTCGCATTATTATTATTTAAAAGAAAGAAAGAAAGAAAGAAAAAAAAAAAAACGGAATCCTATCCGGCTGATGGTTATCTGCCGTGCGAATATATATTATATCGCAATACGCACTCGCGTGTATATTATTATTATTATTATTATTATTATAATATACGTAATCGGCTCGCCGGTTTAATTATTGATCCCCCCCCCCCCCCCCCCCCCCGAGCCCCGTACCTCGGGAGACCGGTCGACGACGCTCGGAGAAGCGCGCATTTGTTCGGAGGGGTGCGGTTAATTGCGATTTATAAACACACACACACACGGCAGCGGACTTGGTCGACGTCGTCGTCGTCGTTGTCGTCGTCGTCGTACGACATATATTATATACGTACTTACACACACACACGTGTGTACTTACATTACACACATAGGTACGTACTCACACACATGGGTAGGCGTGTGGTGTACATGTATATCGCGTGTCGTCCGCCGCCGCGGGGACGGAGTACCAGCAGCAGCAGCAGCAGCAGCATTATATGCGGCTAAAACAACAGATCCGAATCTCACCTGCTGCTGCTGCACACCTGACGACGCGCGTCCTAATGAGACGGACACGCCATTATAATAGTAATAATAATAACGATAATAATGATAGCTGTAGTACAACTACTACCACGGTCGTAGTAGTCGTCGTCGTCCATCGCTGCGTGTGCGAGTGACCGCGTGGGCGACGACGACGACGACGACGACTGCCGCGAGACCGAACGCGGCCGGCTACCGGACGTGCGCTCGCGATTGCGGCGGGTCTTTACAGTTTGCCGCCGGGTCCGCAATATCGTAACGCTTATACCTAGGTTATAGCAGCAGCAGCAGCTGTACCTGTCCGTACAATTTATACATCGGTATAATATTATTATATTGCGCGAAATTCTATAGGTATATTTCATTACATTATGTCACTGTAATACTATTATTGGATATTCTTCAACGCGATCGAGTGACCGGAAAATAATAATATCGTCTTTAAATCTATCATCGCTTATTGCGTTCACTCTAAAATACATCAAAACCAACAGCACATTATTGAAACTGGCGAACGAGAATTTGCCATGTCGTACGCGTGTGCACATAAGACAAAGACAACACGTGCAGGCGGCGTCCTCTTAATGTACAAATATATTAAAAATACCGAGTTTGCATGACTCGTGGCGGTTGTTTTCTAGCTTTTTCTGAAGAAAATTTGTCGCATCACAGGTCAGGTTTTAATTTAAAAGTATCGAGTGTTTTATTTTTTCAGTATCTATTTTTTTCATTACAATTAATATTTTTATTCCTATATTACAAGCACAATAATAATAATAATACGGCGAAACTACCATGTTACGAAGTCTCTTGGGGCATAAAAAAATATTCGTATTATAGAGGATATTGTTAAATAGAAATATAGAATTGAATAAATTAGGTTCTAATTTGGATTGATTCTCAAAAATATCCCGTTAAACGGAAAATGTTGTTAAATGGAAGTTCGTTATGATATCGGAGTTTCACTGTATATTATTATGTCATAAGTAATAATTACAATATTATAAAAAGTCTATGGCGAAAAATATTATTAGACCAATAAAAAAAAAACCCCTTGCGAATGTACCCTCTAACCCGGCATTGATCGTCGTCTTCGTTGAACAATTACAGTTTTATTATATATCTTCGTCGTATAAACTCGCGTTATTGAACCAGGGGCGGTTCTAGGGCTCAAATTTCCTACTGACATGAATATATATTTATAAGTGGGTATAAGCTATAGCCAATAGGCCAATCTAAACTCCTTAACCGCGCATTTTTTTATCGCGTTAAAATTCAAATATGAATACCAACAAATTATAGATTTTCTTAATTATTTTAGATAAAATAGAATTTCCTTATTTTGAATACATTATGATATAATTTGACAACATCTTATAATATATTATTAAATCATTATTATTTAATTTAAGTATTATAAAAAATACTAGGTACTTATGTAATTAGTGACAGCGTGGCGTATAACTAATTAGTTTAAAAAAAAAAAAAACGAAATATTTTTACAAGGAGTAAAAATGAATAAACTGTTTTAATGCTTGCGACTAATAATTCTTTATTTTTTACTCGTCAAAACGACACGACATCGAACTTTTTAACAGGTGACCATCGAACGAATTTGAGCTGCCCACCCTGCCTGTACCCTAGAACCGCCACTGTATTATACAACAACGATATTATGAAGACGAGCGATTTTCTTCAGATTTTTGGTTTACGGAGGCCGTAGTTTGGTCTTATATTCAAAACGATCTTTCAAATCGCATCACGTGAATCGTGTCGGCGGTGTTTACACGTCACTCAAAATGATAGAGAGCGCCGTACCTACATACAAAATATTATTATAATAATGCTGAATAGTGGCGTATTACTCATCGTCATAGTTAATACATAGGTAGGTACCAGCTAAACATAATGACGCCATTTGATTGGCTACCTGACGAAGGTGCATAATATAATAATATGCATCGCATCGTATTTCCTCGAGACGTCTATTAATAATAATATATTAATATAGTAATAATATATATATAAATGTAAATATTATGTATTACAACGTTGAAAACTACCAAATGGGAACTCAACGGCGGCGCGATGATGCGCAGACGTACAAGACAATATAATAATATAATTTACGTGGTTTTAGAATTTAGCATAATATTATTTCCGACACGCTTTATTTCTTAATAACATCGTATATGCTATACATATATTGTATATAATATATCGGTAGGTACAAGAAGATTATAATGAATGTTGTAATTCTAATGCATACGTTTTTTTTTTATTTTTATTTTAAATACACCTATATTTTTATAGACAGAGGTCAAGAATTCTTTCGAGATGAACCTGTATTTTTTTTCATTCGTTTAATTGACTCGCCCAGTTCAAAAACCCCCACGCACCGGTGTTGAAACACATCCAAGACGTCGGGCAATTTGACGGGGAAAAGCATAATAATATTATGTATGTATCTAATCTCTAATTATTTCCTCGCATCCTTATCAATCCGCAGCAGTTCTCAACGGCGCAGTCGTTAAAACGGCAAAGTTGGCACGAACGACTGTTCTAAATCCTCTTCGTGTATTACTTTTACTTACATAATTCACGTACACACTCACGCACAATATAATATATATAAGTATAATGCAGGGTGATTCACCTAACCGATTTATCCCCCATTTATTTAAATTCTGACCTCTGGATGTTTTTTAAGTGTACTCAAAGGTCATATTTTAAACGCACTTAAAATTTCTTGAGCTGCAATTAAATTGCACGTCCGTTCGATACAAATTATGACAATTGTTAAAAAAAATCATCTGCTTAGCAATATTTACAGTAAAAAAGGTGGTTTTTATTTGTAAAAAGAAGTTTGTATTCGCCACAGGACAGGTATTAGCATAAGCGGCTTGAAAAAAATTTAAATATTTGTAAATAATATGGTCAGGCACTTGAAAAATCCAAAAATCGGAATTATCATCAAAGGAAAAAATGGGGTTAAGCGGGTGAGAGTATACATAGGTAATGCTCGGTGAATCACCCTGTGTATATATATTATTATTATATGGGTGCATTCTACGCACATATAAAAGACGAGCGCACACATTATTTTAAATAGTTTTATTAATACCTGTTTCACAATAATATAATACGATATGTACATATTATGTGTTTTAATATTTAGTGCCGTTTGGTGCCTATATACGACATGACCGAGCAATAAAATTATATTTTAACGGAGAAGACGTACACAGGTACCCGTGTATAATAATATAATATTATACGCATTCGACACGACCTCCGCAACATTCTTTCGGGTGGCGCGAAAAATCATTCACAACGTCTGCGAGCGTTGAAGTCTCCCCCCGACTGCAGGCCAATCGTGCGAATTCTTACTGAATATATAATATTATGTTCCGTTTATAAGATCCGCGTACACTGGGTCGTGAGATACACGCATGCACTGCACAGGCAGGTACCTACATTATAATATCCGTCCGATGTATCCATTATGGGTGTACGTAATCGTTTTAAGGATTATATTATTATTATACATATGTATATGTGAGGTTGTAAAATGTATGTATATATATATATATATATATATGAAAAAAAGACATGTTATAAACTCCGTACATACGATAATAATATTATAATATATCGGTACGTATTATATTAAACATATTGCGGGAATAAACATAAAATTCGAAATATACTTTTAATCATTTATGCACTCATTCGGAGGCGAATTAATATAATTCTTTTGAGTCGCACACGTTAAGTACAGGTTAGTACATGTATAAAATATATAATATACGGTAAATATCCCATAATATATGTCGTATTAAAAAAAATTGTTTTTGCTGCCCACTGTCCTAATACAATAATAATAATAATAAACGTTATAATATTATATATTATTATATACCAGCTACTACCTATATATGCGATTAAAATTAATAACATTTTGAAATTATTACATTATTCATACGCCGCTTAAAACATTATATTTTTATATTATATATTATTTTTAATACGAAATTAAAGTATGTATTGGAAAAGTTCTTCACCTGGCCTACGTTATATTACGTACGTACCTATAATAATATTCATAATAAATTATTGTAATATAGAGTCGGTTAATGGTTTAAAGGCACATAATATGTATTATTTTGTTTGATACCATATCGTTCGTATTAAATTATTGATATAATATACAATTGAAGTCAGAAAGTTATAGTTTGTTTTTTTTATTTATAAAATATATTTACAGTCTGTATGCATCAATAATACAATAAGTAAATAAGTTGACATTAATTTTGTGTATTAGATGACGTGGCCATCGATACTACTTCCTGCAATTTATAAACTTAAGTTATAGCTAAAGATTTTTAGCGCGGTAGTTTTACAGACTATTGAGCTAATACATATTTATACAGTATAATATTATCATATTAGACGACGGTGTACATGATACTAATATTATCTTATGTAACCAAAAATCAGTATAGTTTATTAATTATTTTATTAATATGTTTATGAACCTACCATTTATGTGATTATGTAATTTTTTTGATGTCCGTATGCATAGTAAATGTACATGTCTAATGTAAATGTATAATTTAACTATGGTCAAAAAAAATTATAGTTGACCATAGTTAAATCCTAATCAAAATTAAACAAATCTCCATGTAAAGTGTCGCCATTGAGTGGCTACTTTTTTCATGCGTCTCATATCTTAAAAATATTTTAGCATATACGCTTGTTGTAAAAATAAAATTACAGATTTGTTTTAAAGTGAAAATGAAAGTTTAAAAAAATGCGATTAACTTTTTTCAGTTAAAATTGAGTTAAAACTATTAATAATAACCGCACAACCGTCTATACCTATATTATCTATTTATAGTTTTATAACTAGGTAAGTATGTTAAATTTTTCATAACATAAAACACGTATTAGGTATTTAGGTACATTTAAGTACCTTTTACGAATTTTCAATTACCGTTTTGCGGTCGACGTCGTGTACCGTATATAAAATAGCCTATATAATATTATGTACCTATTTATGCGGTCATCACGTGGTTGTTCTCAAATGCCGTTGCAGGACGTGGTCAACAAAAAAAAAACTTTACACCATTGTTATTTATCATAAGTCATAACAATGACGTACAACCTATATATTATAGTAAAAAGTAGTTGTCGCATGTGTGTATATGTTTGTTGGAGTAGTCAGAAAATGCATCACGTAATGATGTGTAATGAACATAATGTTACAACAGTGATCACCAATTAATATTTTTGGAGGTCCACTTTAAGGAATTGAGGAAGTTTTCGGGGCCCATCAAAATTAAATGTACATCTCGAGAAAGGAAAAGGAACATCAAAAACTAAATAAAATTTAATGAAAAACTAATTTAATTTCCATAGAAATAGTTAAAAAAAAAAAAATTCCTGTTTCCGGTCCGGATAAAGTTCGTCCACGGGACGCCATTTGGTGACTTCTATGTTACAATATTACACATGGGTCAACGATAGGCGTATCACTATGTTTTATAGTAGATTTTTGGAAATCCAAAAATGTAATTAAAAAAAGGAAATCTTTAATAATATTTAGTGTTTGACGTGTATGTTCGATATTTCGAATAATAAAAAAAACAATTCGTCGGATATGTATTATAGTTCAAATTCCGTTCGTTCCCCTCGAACTTGGAACTTCTGAGCAAATCAACGCAATACCTATATATACACTTAGTGTACTTGACATATTTTATAACAATTATATAATATTATAAAGTCAATAATATATAGGTAATGTATATATTCGTACAGGCCCGGTCGTAGTGGCCACAACATACACAGGAAGTGATGGGTGAGCAGGAGCAGGAGGAGGAGGAGGAGGAGGAGGAGGAAGAGGAAGAGGAAGAGGAGGAGGTACGAACGCCGCGGTATATCGGTGCAGTTTAGGAAGTACAGGTGCGAGGTGGAAGGAGGAAGATCTGGGTGGGCAGCGTCTAGGGAGGTGGCACTGCGGAAGGAGCGAGGCGGAAGAACGATGACCACGGGGCGAAGACGACACGGGCGCGAGCAGGCGAGGTAGGAGACGAAACCGGTCTGGTTCGGTTCTGGTTCCGTCTCGGACGATCACACGTGCCCGGCGCGCTCAGTCCCATTATTACCGGCGATCCCGTCGCGGCCACAACGTACACACGCGATACTATCATCGTCGTCATCGCGTCGACGCGGTACACGATAGCGATAGCGCCGGACTATCGATTTTAAAATTCTTAAAATTTTTTTTTTACTCGACGTGATTATAATATTGTACACAGCCGTCGCAGTCGTTAACAATGCAGGCGCGCGCCGCAATATCGTAACAATAATTTGGCCATTTCGTTTTCGAGAGGTGCCGCCGCCACGCCACCGCTATCGAGAAATAATATAATATAATAACAATATCATTGTCATAATATTTGATATTATTATACGTTCTAAATCATAACAACGCATCGGCCCGATCGGCATTTATTGTTTCGCCGTTCGTCCGAGTCGTATACATTTGTTTTATATCATCATTCCGTTTCGAGACGAGCGATGGTCCGGTCTCGCGATCCGCCGGCAATCGGTTGCAGGTGACGACGGACGACCGTCGGCACACGGCCCATTCGAACGTCGCTCGTCCAACGATGACGACCGATGACGAACGCCGGACATGAACACTGGACCCGGCCAGGGCGCCCATGGGCCATCGTCTCTACCAAACTGGTGGCCCGCCGACCCTCGTCTCACCACTTCATCCACCTCGGATGTCGTAAGTACCTGTTTATTACTTCATTATTATTGGCTATTAGATCTTTTTCTGGCCGATCTCGGTCGGTGCTTTCCAAGCACGGGCGGGTACATGATATTTGCTTCACGCGAACATATTATATACTTCAACGATGAAACTTTTGATTTGCATTTGTTGTTGGTCGATTTGTTAGTCTCAATGCGTAGGTATTTGTTCATATTTTGGTGTGTTTAGAATATTATTAAATTGCACAATAGAGCCCTAAAAGATATATGCGCGTCTGCAGTGGACGTCATCGTCGCCGCATAAATCGATCGAATCGATTAATTACATTTTCATGAAATTTGGCAGATTTTTTTTTTTTTATAAATTATGTAAGTTAATTTAAAATTAGAAACTAGGTAGTTACCTATTAAACATTGCGATAAACAAATAGTTACATATATTATATCAATTTTTAAGGGGATTATTTCGGTAAAATTGTTATTTTAGAACATTTTTCGATAGATTTTAGAACATTTATATCCGAGCCATAATTATTATTATACGCTCAAGCCATTTGTCGTTATTGTAAGGCGTCGTAGATCGTATTTATTATCTATATTATTGTTCACCGTTTGTCTTTTTAAGACACGAATACGCGATCGAAACGATCCGTGGCGATTGCGCGTAATTCGGTGCCGTGTAATCATCAGATCAATTTATAAATTACCGTGGAAAAATTTATTAAATTTACTTTTCGGCCTAGATTTATGATAATCGTGTAAAAAAGGTTATTATTTCGATCTGAATTCGATTTCATTTGGCGTTCAGTAAGATAATATGCGTATTTAAATTGAATCTTATTAGCGGTTATTTTGGTAACCTATCTGCATATTATGTGATTATTAATAAATATGAGCGATGATGAGCTTAGTTTGGGACTATTAGACATCGCCACGTTGGTCACACTATACGGGGTAATGTCAAAGAATTAATTATTATAAACAAAGATAGACAGCCGTATAATATAAGCAATCTGAATTGTTATAAGATACTTTATCTTTTGGACAAAACAATTAGACAATTATATTATTTTGGCCAAGTTTTATGAATTATGAGTGATTATATATAATATTGCAAAAGTTCGAGCAGAAACTGTTAATTACTCTCATAGAATACCTAAATATTATAATTGTATAATAATATTATGAAATATCGTGGTATTATAATTCGTACGGTTTACAATCACTGGTTTTCATCGGCGGTTTTAATTATTGGCGATAAATATAAAGAAGAATAGGAAATAAAAACAATCCAGAAAAGGCGAATTTACACACGGTATTGGTAATCGGTAGGCTTAAACGTCTTCGGCTTAAGGCCAATCGGGTTTGCACCGCGGACGAAGAAGATAAACAGCGTTTCTTTTATAATATAATTCAATAGAGGCTGACAGAATGAATGAAATAACAACTGTATATAAAGAGAAAATGACGGGTTTCAGAGAACCCGGGGAACAGTGAAAAGTGGAAGAAAAAAAAAATGTCGCGAAGATGTAATACTTAAAAGTCGGACAAGTGGAATATAAGCGGTATAGACAAAAACACTTGTATTGCAAATGTGTAATCGATCGTGGTTTGATAAACGTTTCTCGTTTATTTATTAGGTATTCTTTTTTCTCTCTATCGACGTGCACATGTGCGCACGAATAATTTATTCACAGCATATCTGCCGCAGAACTGAACGTGGCGCCGCGAGAATCGCGAGTTTTCATATTTTTTGAGTCGAAAACGGTTTACTTACGTATTTCATGATAGGCGTACTCGATATTATTAAATATTACCGTTTGACCGATTTCAATCGTCCGGAAAATGCATAAATTATTTTGATCGTATCACGAGTACTCATATTGTCCACAAGCGCATTATGTCACGTTAAATTCAATCCGAGGGTTATTATATTAATATCATATTATTATCATTCTTGACATAGTTATCTATTAATTATTATTATTCCTTGAGAAACGTGTTCAATTAGTATAATACCGAACTGCAGTCGTTTACAGCGGTACATTATTTTAAGTTTTTGATAAAACAAATCGCAAATCGTCTGCAATGGATAGGGTTGCGGTAAACCATTTTCACGCAATTTGAATATTTCCCCGGAAATTTGATGGAATGTTTGCGCACAAATATCGAAAAATCTAACAAACCGTTTACATAAAACATAATTTCGGTAAAAACTGTACGTACATATACATGTAATAATGATGAAATCATATACATTATTTAATATAATTTTAATTTATGAGAAACATATTTTAATATGAGTATAAAATTAATAATATTTTGCATTATAATTATTTAGAAAATATTGATTTTAAATTACAAACAATCATATTTAAATTATATATAGTCTATCAATTTTTTTAATGTGTGGTGCAACGTGCAACTGTGTCAGTTAAAAAAATGTGTGCACAACTATCTATGAAATTGCACGTCATTCAATTTCTAAAACTTGCGAAAACTTTTTTCATCCGTAATAAAGTTCCTATGCGATGCATAATATTCAAATATATTTGAGCGACAATTGACTTATTAAATTATCAGAAAATTTATGTTTTAAAAATGTACGCTAAATTCATAACGTTTATTTTACAGATAAAATATAGTATATTTAACGTTTATGTAGATATGAATTTATATAATAAACTGTTATAATTATAGACGATGTTACAAATATTAATTTGATTATTTATTTTCTTATTGGCATGAAGTAGATATACATAAAACCAATGTATCGGTTAATAGATTGTTCATCTTCATTTAAAACAACGTAAATTACATTACAATAGGTAACCTTTAACATTATACTATTGTGACACTGTGAGGTTGAATTTATGAATTATCGTGTTTAATATTTAAATAAATCCACAGAAATTAAATTTCCTTGTGTATATTGTATATACCTAATATTTGAAATTGTTCATAATACTAAAATAGTTCATTGTTAATAGCATTCATTCCGGCATTCGTCATAAGTAAAAACCTTACAAAAATGTACAAAAAGTATACAAATACTTAAATGTTATTTCTTTTTGATTTTTTAGCATTTAAATACTATTTGTGGTATTGTACATAAAATATCGATACCTAATAAAATATAACAATAATGATCCAAGTCGAGTTGTAATTGTAACATAAAGAAAACTGTTTTTTTTTTTTTTTAATTTGTCATAATATACATTGATATTGATTTAAAATGTATACATTGGCATTATTCTTACTAATTTAATTTATCCAAAAAATTCAAATATGATATGACTATTTGAGGAGTATACGGTGTTACATTTTTGGAACGCGCTCGCTTTACTTTAAAATGGTTTTTAAACTTAAAACTTAAAATGATTTGAACTGATAACTTCTATTCCTGTCTTTCAATTTTATAGAAACAAAAAATAATTTAAAAATCCTTTATTAAAATACACCAAAAGTGCAGTACTTACTTCTTTGATTATTACAGTGCATAAAATAAAATGTATTAACTCGTGTGAATCGAATACAAAATTTGTCTGCACATAGTGTTAAGACACTAAAGTACACATAGATTATAATGTCTTATAATATACCTATATTTATAGTATATATGTTGACTAGTTGTTAATTACATTTTATAACCGTATACGTATTATATTATGTTCGTCTAAATAAAATTATATTAGTAATACGATTATCATGCGTATCGTACCTTTAAGACAAAACAATCATATTCAATGACATAAAACAATACCTGCATGCGAATCGTAGATAGTATATTATGATGATTAATAAAATAGACGGATCAGTCAAACCGAAACAAATTAAAAAACGCGCGTGTTCCTATATCTACTGATATTTAAGAAAACAGACAAACAATTATTATCCAATGATTAAGAAACTCGAGAAGACTTTTTTTTTGTGGCATACCACTGTAAAACAATTAAAAATTAAACACGTCATATCTATATGTTTTATTATATTGTACGAAAACGTAATCGTTCGAAAGCTGCAGGGGGACATTATAGGCATATAGAGGTACCTATTATATAATAACAACGTGCGTTTTAATACGATTGTGATGTACAAACGGGGGGGGGGGGGGATCGTAAGGCCGTTCGTATCGGACGCTGTCAAAATTTCGTGTCATAAACGTCGACGGGTCATGCGAAATGAGTTTTTTTCCGACGGATTCGCCTCCACTGACCGTCACCATCATCGCCGTCGACGTCGTCGCCGGCCCGCGAAATCTGCGGTTTGCTATTAAGACGAATCGTGGAAATAATTATTATTACCCGATGTCAGAAATCCATTAGTACGAGACTTTGGGTGAAAGTCTGACGTGAATCACAAAACGCGAAAACACTGTGTGTCTATTTATTTATAATATTATTTAAAAAACAACGCATTTAAATCCGTGCGCGCGCGTGCTCGCTGTTGTACGCGTTCCTATATATATATATTATTATAGCGTATTATATATACATGTATATATATATATTGTATTGTGTATTTGCGTACACGTTTTGTGCAGCTATATTAATAATATAATAACCGACCGCATTCGTATTTGTTTTAGAAAAAAAAATAACAATTTCGTTTTATCTCTTTCTCTCTCTCTGTCTCTCTGTTTATTTTTATATTTTTTTTTTTTTTCGTGAAACTAATTATTATAATCGTATGCGCGGGCACAAAGAGAACCGCTGCCGCTGCCGCCGATGAAAATGTCCGTCTGCAGTCGTCGCACGTCAAATTATATGCCAACGAAATCGTTACGATTTGTTTGGGACGCGTAACTGTTTCGTGTACGAGCGGACGAAACGACGACACGACGACGACGACGACGAAAACCGACCCGACCGCGTTTCGCTATGAAATAATAATAGTAATATATGAAATAATGTGATATTATTATAAAATGATACATCAAGTGTGTGATTTTTCGTCGGACGAGATTCCTTCTCCTACACTTAACCCGTCAGCAGGATTTTAACGTCTAAACGTCTATATTAAAAATCAACATCAACAACAAAGTTCATGATATCGCGCAAAGTATACAATGTGGACGGAACGTGGAAAAAAATATAATATAATGATGATGATAAATGAAAAAAAAAAAAACGCACAATAATAAGAAACGAGGCCAAAGTTCAACTCGGCATAAATAACAAAATAAGGACGTACGACGAGCCGTGTACCTACATAATAGTATACCTACATGGTTACATGCCTACCTAATAATATAATAATTCCCATATACATATATATATATATATACATATTGGTTAGCCCGACCGGAACACGACCGCCGCCGCCGCCACCGCTCGCGTATTATAATAATAATAATAATAATATAAACGTATAATATGATATCCCCCGCCGCCGCCGCCGCCGCCTCGGACCGTATTATGGTATCATACAAATAGAGTCATAACAAGAGGGCATTTACATAATCCAATAATGGATTTACAAATGGTCCGCTTATACACTATTACACGGACACACGCGCATTTATGTATAATAATATTGTAATGTACAAGAGAGCAGCGCAGACGGCAACGATATCAAAGACGGGTAGCTGATTATCATAATACAAGTACCTATATACGACGTCGCTGCTGCTGCTGCTGTACAGTATATTATATTATAATATAGGTAGGTAGGTAGAGGTATATATATAGGTACAATAACACGCCGCTGTCCGGACGGAACGAGACGATATAATAATAATAATAATAATATCATAAGAAAAATAAAACGGTGACACCGGCGCGGCGATGGTTAATTTATTATATTTTATGCGCGATCACATAATAGCGGCTGGAAAAGGCGCAGTACTTCCGACCCGGCCGACCACCGCCGCGATAGAGATTTGCGTACGGTAATTATATTATAATTTCAGAATATCGATTTATAATATCCGACCTGCAGATGCAGTTATTAATGAAATGTACGGAATTCCTGCAGCGTTATTCTCGCCTGTGCTCGTATTATGCGCGACGAGCGGGACACGGCAAAACGACTTTTTAGATTCTGAGCGGAGCGAGCGAGCAGCCAGTGGTTTTACAATGGTGTTTATTTTTTTTTTTATCCTACCAGGAGGAGTGCTTCGATTTCAGCGTAATATAGTGTTTTTTTTTTTTTTGTAAATTCGATCGAGATGGTACTTTAGGGAGGTCATTTTTCGATTTTCTCAATAGTTATCTAATGCCGCGAGAAAAACTATACCGAAAAATCGCTAAAAACAAGATTTTAATTTCTAACTCTTTGTCAATCACCACGGAAACGAATAAAAATAACGATTATAATATTAATTCAACTTACAGGCTATAATACAATATAATTATAATTAAATTATATCGTTGAATTCAAATTTAATACAAATCCGTTGTACATACGGTGACCCATTTGTCCATTTGTAACACACTTGTACAGCAGAGTGACGTCCACCTACCCACCTTTTTTTTTTTTTTATTTCGCGTTAGCGCCGTCAAATATATACATACACCGCGGGGACTAGACGGAACGAGACGATAATATTATAATAATATAAAATCATAAAAAATAAAATGGCGACAGCGGCGCGGTGATGGTTAATTTATTATATTTTATCGGCGATCACATAATAGCTGGAAAAGGCATACATCCGCTACTTCCGACCTGGCAGCGACCACCGCCGCGATGGGGATTCGCGTACAATAATTATATTATAATTTATAATATCTGACCTGCAGACACAGTTATTAATGAAATATACGGAATTTCCGCTGCAGCGTTTCTCGTCTGTGCTCGCATATTATGCGCAACGAGCAGGACACGGCAGAACGACTTTTTTTTTATTATTTCTCGTTAGCGCCACTATAATATAATGTGCATACATCATGGGGACCGTACTGTTTTCACAAAGGGTGGGCGATTTTCTCGTGGGTCGCACGTTTTAAAAAACCTTTAAGGTTTACACGCGTAAAGGTATACATCCGCTTCTTCCGACCCGGTCGAAAACCTCAAAAAGGTCGAAAACCTTTGAGGAACACTCGTGCGCGTGGAATATGATTTTTGCGAGACATATAATACGTCTTCGCTCTTGATGGTATATTCCTCATGTTCGGTGGTTCGGTGTGGTATATTGGTATACCTATTGTGCTCTTTATAGTGGTCACAAAAGTTCATAAATCGTTGGAGATTATACTCTGCGAACTCCGTCTCAGTATGTGCCTACATATGGCCCGCGGTAACTTTACATACTCGAGGGTTTTTTTGCGTTAAGACATTATGTACGGCGTAGAACGCCGATTATTCGGACTTATTATAAATGTCAAGGATGGTCCGGATACGCAAGTGACAATTGACGGTAAATTATTAATATTATACACACAACATCGGCGAAATACCGACGCTGCAACCATGTAGCCGATGATCAGCGTTCGATAATTACTGTACGAAATCATTTTTATATATTATAAACATTATGCATACATACATATATATATGTCAAATACTTCTCACTCACTCACTCGTTAGTCATTACATCTCAAAAGTTATAAAACGTATGAACTTTAAATTTGGAATATAGTGGTTTTATCCTTTAATGATCTATAGATGTGCAATAAGAAAGGATTTTCGGCGGAAGTCGAAACTTTTTTGTTGTTTACAAATGGTTGAAAATTATTATAGCAGTTGTAGAAGTTAGTGCTTTTTATTGTTTTATGTATATAAATGGTTGCCATTGGTTTCTCGGGTAGATCGGGCACAAACACGCATCGAATTCTCCCGCTCATGGCCTCGAATAAAGAAACTATATAATTATATCTTAAAACCAAACGTATGCCTGCAATATGCCAAAAAAACTATACCCAATTGAATCTGACGAGATCTCAGAGATTGTTTTTAGAGATGTCAGAAAAGTATAGAGCGTTAGTAGGTTTAAACCACGTTAAAAAAATAAATCAAGTACTGAATCCAATCCGCAACTTGCGAGTTGCGATTGCCCCCATCTAGGTCGAATTATTTCACAAAGCACTGGCGCCGATTTGTCCGTTAACCGAGGTGCGCTAAAACTGAGAGACACTCAAACCGAGATACATCGCCTACATAACGTATACGTTGTATAGGATTTGTCACAAAAAAAAAAAAACGGCACACGGGCGAAGTTGAGATATTAAGCTATAGTACATACATAATAAATTTACAAGCTAAAACGGCGGATATTTAATAATCTACGATTATATGGAGTGACAAAATACGATTACGAGCATATTATAGACCATTTTACGATAACGAGTTATTAAAAAAACACTTTTTTAAGTCTGTTCGGTTTTTTTGCGATCGGCGTGCTATTGTATCTCTATATATATATCTTTAAAAATACGTTTTATTGGACGTAGTCCCTCCGTAACACCATGTACCCACGCATTGCGGTGAAATCTTGTAAACGTCGATTATCGAATCATTTGTAGCAAAACAAAGTTTAAACTCAACAAATTCAATACCAAAAATCTGTAAAAAACAATTTTCATTTTGATATATCGTCCGAAATAATATGTCACATTTTAATATCATTAATTTTTCCGCGAGCCGATGTCTACATCGCTTACGACTGTTCGCGCAAAGGATTGAGCGATTACCGTATTTTAATAGAATATCATGTTCGTGAATTATATTATATAGGTAGGTACCTACGCCGGTAAGAATAAAATTACTAAAAACCGTAAAGCGCGTACACCTACGTTTATCATAATTTTCATCAGATCGACAGAAAATAACGATTTATTACAGTTATATCATACTATATGTAATAATAATAGAATATTAATATCACGCTCTGTTTATATTGTTTTACGGACGTTTTGTCAATGGACGCGTCCGTTATCTGTTAACAATGTATATATATATAGGGGTTAAGGCGTCACCGGGATATCCCAATCTGGTTATACGACGCTGCATATCCTCATGTTGGATAAGTAACGAATGCATATAAGTGGCCGGGAAGATTAATGACGTCAATAAAAAATAAATAAAAGAAGGTATACGCACGTACAGCATTACTAGGCCCGTTTGCAGGTCGTCCGTGAGTCGGTGCTTTTTTTTTTCATTTTTTTTTTATACGCGTACAATGTTAAACGCCTGCACGCACGCGCACACAATATCATATTATTAGAAGTATATATGACAATTTAATATTTAGTGTTATGGGATGTTCACATCATACGACGCGCACCGAGACTTGTCTATGCACAATGGACCAGTAGACGTCTTGACCGCGCCGGGTTGGCATAGGTTAACTCTCTAATAAAATAAAATAAAAAATAAAGTAATATGTCAGGGGTCAATACGATCAAAATCTCCATACGGTACCCACAGCCGTATGAAATATTTATGTATATATATATATATATATATATATATATATATATATATTGTAAAATATATTATATACTTGTGCAATAGAATTTCAACGATATATTGTTAGACCGCTATTTTATTTTTAATGAACCGTATATATATATATATACAGGAATAAAATAATAATAATAATAATAATACAAAATAAAGGTAGGTTTTATGTGTCTCCGATGGCAATATACGAATGTGTGTGTGCCGCGATGGCATTCGGATGAGAGGATCGGTGAAGAATCGAAAGTCTCTGCGAACGGCCGAAGGAGTGGTCGGTCCGCCGCAGCAGATCATGTTCACATCCAATAAATTACAAATTTATATACATATATGATACGCGTTAGTGTGTAATAATTTTATATATATATGTGTATTTAATGATAATAATAATCTGCGGCAGATTCACCTCGCCTTATCAGCGGCTGCCCATCGAAACCGGCATTATTTTATGGGTGCAGTGCGTGTAACTCGAACCATAACCGTTGAAAATATAATAATATGAATACGGTAGTTGTTATCCGGAGATTTTCATCTGCTTCGCAACAATAATTCGACCCGTGCGAGTGATTGGCGATGGTGGGGGGGGGGAGGGGGTATCAAACTTTTAGACGGGACGTGCGCGCGGACCGTGTCATTTTTATTTTATTTTTATTCACTATGCAAATTAATGGGATTTCAGACGTCGCGCGGGTACCGGCCGGTGGGTATGTTTATATGATATGTAAAAAGGAAGAAGATCAATAACCCACATAAATAGTTGGCTTAAACAAACGTTATGATAATACGACGACGACGACGTATATTATGTTAAACGTCGTCGGTGCGCGCAGGACGCCATTAAAGTTTGCGGCGACGGGCTAGGTCTTGTTTTTATTTTTTTTAATCGACTTTTCGAACGGTTATAATAATATTTAATATTATCATTATTTTCGTCGCGGTGATAAAATATAAAATCTCGCGGATGAGTCCGAGTGCAGTATATATAGGTATAATATTATAATGACGGCGCGCAGTTTAGCGTCATAAATAATGGTATATAATTATTACATATTATAATATTAAATAGGCGCCCGCCTATGCGAAAACTGACTTGGATATGTTTTTAAGGATGCGGAGATCCTATAATTTCGCAATTGAAAAACACATTAATATCGTATGCAAATCGCTGCACCGTTTGAGACGGTTTTTTTTTTTTATTTCAATAAAATACGAATTAAACGATAGTTGTACATAATAATATTATATAGGTACGCGCGTATCGCGTTTTTGATCTCTCCTCATTCTCTTCGGGTTTTTTTTTCGAACCAGTAGAAATAATAGTATAATATACAATGAAAACAAACGATCGTATAGAGTAATATTTCTTATAAATATACATATATATATATATTATACGCCATAAGAATACTCTGCTGCAGCATTATAATAATATATGTATGCGTTGACATCGCCGCCGCCGCAGAACGCGAAAATTATTATAATCGCTGCACGTACGTGTAATTATAATTATTTATTTATTTATTATAAATTTAAACGGGATACGAAACCCAATAACAATTTTTTTTTAGTTATCACATTAGTAGGAGCTAAACCTATTTGTGCGGACTGAATGACAGCAAAAATAATCACGAAAACAATAAAACAATAATAGTAAAAAATAAACAATGTATAATGGGTGATATAATTACGAAAACCATCAAAAGCATGGAAATTAAATAAATCAACCTGCCGGACGTCATTAGCTTTTTTAATTACATCTATTTATTGGCGAAACGAGTGCATGTAAACAAATCTTCAGTATCCTCCCCTACAGTACCGCAGGCTGATGACCTAATAAAAAATAAAAAAATAAGCGCATAATATTTGTCCCTTGAAATGGAATGTAAAACGTTTTTGTGGATCTTGTCAGACGTTGAGGACTATTAAAATTTAAAAAACTGATTATCAGGACTGTTTATAAGACTGTTTACTATTTTATATAGAAACTTCAAATCGATATTTTTTCTCCTTTCACCTAGACCGGTCATACTTAATTTGATTAATAATAATGGTGTATATTCTGAGCCGAACTTCGCCTATAGTTATAAGTCATATAATATAGGTATTATATGAACTAATATTATAAAGAGGAAAGATTTGTTTGTTTGCGACGAATAAACTCAAAAACTACCGGACCGATTTCAAAAATTCTTTCACCAATAGAAAGCTATATTCTTTGTGAACGTCACAGGCATAAATCTAGTCCGATAGAGTTAACGAATAATATTGGTTATTATTGATAATTATAAAAGATAAACGTATACATTAATTATACCTAAATACGGCACGGCGGCCGGTGGGTTTCAAGCAACCTGACATTTTTTTCACTTTTGTGTGTGTTCTATCCGCGTGTAGATATATGAATTAGGGTAGAAATTAGTATTTACTTATTATTCGGTTGCCATTTGTTGTACGGGTAGATCAGCCTTGCATCAAATCGAATTTTGGAACACTGTTTACCAATAAGGCGGATTAGCTGCCCTTTGTCCGAGATCCGACGTGGTCGGATCGCCTTCCAGAGTGGCCGAGTTACACCCAAAAGGAGTCGGTTAAACATCATTTTTTTAAGAGTCGCCATTTCTTACAGTCAACCATATAAGTGCACGGAATCGGCTAATATATTATATTTTACTAAGCATACGTCTTATCGTATGCACGAGAATGTCGTGTACTTACTTACAACTGCTGCACAATAACAATGTGTATCTCAATACCGTCGTCGGATGTACCAACGGACATGATATTTTCCACAATCGAATTCATTATAACAATATCATTATCATTTTTGTTTTGCAGATGAGTCAGCTATGTCGTGTGTGCGGAGAACCAGCCGCCGGTTTTCATTTCGGAGCGTTTACGTGTGAAGGATGCAAGGTAACGCATTATTACTGTATTATTATCATCGTATTTCGTCCATCAGCAACAATATAATTATGATCTATACATATTTTTCGATAATATACTAATTTAATAATAATTAATAACATATTATGATGAGTAGTAAAAAGACCGCTGTGTCGGGTAGTCATAGCGCATATCATGCGTATTATTAGACGGATATAATACACCTAAATGCAATATTATCATTATTATTGTTATTACGAACCATCGACTCTAAATCGACCGTGCGCTATTATAAAAAAATATGTTTGCGTGAAGATATTATTACATATGTTAACCCTGCACGACCAATATTATTCGATATAGGACGATCGTCGTGTAAATCGGTCGTTTTGTTCGGCGGGCATACAGCTGCACCGTCGTGGCACTTATACATTCGCCAAAGTTTAATTAATATATTACCAGCGCTTATAATATTATACAGTGTACGGTGTACACGGGTACAACAGGTCGCTGTACGCAGCGACGGATAACCGACGTTACCGCGGTCGCCGTTCGGTGCGATATTATTAATATAATTTAATATAATATCGTGCGTGAATCGATCGGGTTGGAAATCAAAATCCATTATCCCGATGATCAAAACCGTGTAATTACACTCGCGATATTAGTTAGGTTACCTACACGTTATCATTAACGGCGTTAATGCGTTACATTGCCCGAGTATATCCGAATTTCCGATGGAAATACTCAGTTTCGCGTGAGTCAAGCCAATCACACGGATGACGAAAGGCGACCGCACTTCGTGTACGGGTATAACCCTCCGCCGCCAAGTTTAAGCCTTAACCTGTACAACTGTTCGGTTTACAATAATATAATAAAATAGCATAATATGACGTGCGACATAGACACACGGACTGATGTTTTCGATCCAAAGCGACCAAAAACGTTATAGTTTTTTATTGCCCAGGACATGACCTATTTATATCGGGTGATTGGTGATTCATTTAATTTGACATATACCCACTGTGATTTGTCGGACACTCATTATTCAAAAAGTAATAATACTTTTGAAAATATTTTTTTCTACATGGTTTCGAGTCGTTGCGAAACAACGTTGCTATTAAAAAATTATGTTTTTAAATGTTTTCTAACTTTTTAATTTTTTAAATTACAGCATTCAGTTTTGATTTCATCTTTAAAAGCAGAATATTTAGATAGAGTGTTTTGATACAGAAAAGTCGAATTCAGGAGTTAGGTTAGTTGCCTGGGTTTCCAACCCAACTTAAATCTAATTAATTAAAAATGTACGTTGTTATAGCTTGGGTTCGTAACCAAGGTTTCTAACCTCACCTAACCCAAGACAATATACATTTTTAATTTCATATTCCAAAATTGTATTTTTAATCATATACCTAACCACTCCGAAAAAAATGTTTTGCTCTGGAATAAGGAATTAAAAATGCATGCTATCAAAGAGTTTTAAATTAATAAATGAGATAAATCACTCGGTATACCGTCTGTACCTATATTTTACTTGAAAATCAATCACCGATGAGTTCAAATTACGTAGAAAAATTCGAATTTTAAAATCGTTCTTAACTTGGACTTGGACTACTGCATAGTTATATTTCTTTTGTTTCGATTCCGGTTCCCGGTTTAGTTTAGTTCCGTCGTTTAATATATTCGTTCGGTTCTGCAGACTCCAGTTTTGGTGCTTGAAATTACAGAAAAAAAACTTCTGTGTCCAACTTCTATTTTTAGATAATACACAGGCGTTAACGATTAAGATTCCCCTCCTCCCCCCCATTTCTGGTTCGAGTCTTCGGCCGTAAAAAAATAAAATAAAACGCCACCGCGGTCGCTGCTGCGGGAAAACTGTCGGTCATACGATAATATGTCATACAGACATAACCGTATAATAGGTGATAACCGCACGCGCGGTATACCTACGTAATATTGTCATTGCGACTCCGCCGTGGCTACGTGTGGCACGCGCGACAAAACGTCGAGTCGTAAAAAAATTGCGTATGCCGACCGTTTGATTAAAAAGAAAATTTCGTACCGGCCGGCAAAATATGACGCTCCGACACACCGTAATAATAATAATACCGTAGGACTATAATTATAGAACTAATACGAACCTTATCGTCGTCATAATATTATTATTATTATTATTTTATCCGTCGACGAATGCGTTTGTGTCGTGTGCTCACCTCGGCAAAACCTGCCCATGACGTTGCGTTAGATGTTATTGTAAATTATGACGATATCCGTCGCGGCAAACTATTAAAAATATAAACGACACCACGGAGATGCGTCGTCGTCATCGTTCACGGTTGTTTTCTTATTTTTAATTCGAAATCGAAGAAGAAGAAGAAGAGGAAAAATGGCGTAGACCCCGCGAAGCGATCGAACGTCACGAGCCTATTGGATGTCCGACGTTAATAATATTATTATTATATTACGCGCAGGAAATACAATAATATTGCACAATCCGCCAACAATAATTAATAATAACGTGCGTGTATGCGAACGAGGCACGGCGCGAAAATATGTTTAACGATCGTATAGATAATAATAATAATAATAATCTGAGACCATCACCCGTTCGACAACGTCTCTAATTTATGGTTTTGTCTCTCTCTCTCTCTCTCTCTCTGCACCGAAGTCCGAAGAAGCAACGATATAATACCGCTTCGATGCGTCCGAGGAATCTTCAAAAGACACTTTTACACGATCTATTCGCGATGGTTGTGCAACTACAATAATTTCAATATAGATAAGTAGGCAGAGGTACCATGTTTGATATATTACATTATCATCGTACATCACTCGAATTGCACCACAATTACATACATACAGGGTGTAACAGACAGAACTGACTTTTGGAATAACTTTTGTTCCAATCAATATATTTAAATTTTTGTTTGCCTACTTGCGCTACACATGTTATGTTACATTGTACAAAAAATTATTTTTATTTTTAACACTGAAAAATTGGTTTCAACTTTTTTGGATATCATAGTCGATATAGCCAATTTTGATAACAAAAACATTTATCTAAGTCAAGTACTTAGTTTTTTAGAACTTTTTAAAATATCAATTTTTCTTTGATTAAATGCATTTGGAACGTAATAACTTATTTCAATATATTTTTTTTTTGGAAATTTTCCGACATGAGTATTGAGTACACTTATTAAATTATTTACCAATCATATAATTTTAACAATTTTTGTCATATGTTTAAGTAGCATCATTTTTTTTTTCGTCAGGTCTTTCTGTTACACTTTGTATGTATAATAAATAGTAGTAAATTATATTTTATCATCGTCCAGCCGATCGAATCGTTGTATTATAGTGCTTTATCCATGGGCCAGACACGAGGGGCTTATCATTAAATGTTATTGTAACCATCTAAATATTTTCCTTGGATATCGCGGTGATCGCGCTGTACTGATACCTGGCAAACATTTAAATTAACAATATTCTTTTTCGTGAGCTGAAAACTAAACGCGTGAGCTACCTTTTGGCTACTGATAGGGGTTGAAAATAAATAAGCTAAACATCCTCCGAGTTTTTTATTCGACTTTTATTGAAAACCATCAGTAGTTTTTGAGTATATCAATCATGGACAGACAAGCAGTCAGGCATACATTTTTACGTATGTAGAGTAAATAATAATAATAATCAAAGGTGGGCAAGTTAATTCAATTAAATTGCCTTCAGTTAAGTTAAAAGTTAATAAATAAAAAAATATAACCAGATGAGTTTAAAGTTAAGACAGAAAATAAAATAAACTTAACTCAGTAAAAAAAAAAAAGTTAATTTTTTTCAAGTTACAATATTTTTAAGTCATAAACTGCCCATAGTATTTTGTTATACACAAACATTTATCATGACATAAAAACTATCGACGAATCAGTATTGTCTTGTTGATTGCGCACGGCACGAAAATAAAACTGACTTAAATGCACGACAGTGATAATTAACTGTAAAAAGTCGAGTTACAACAATAAAAAATTTAAACTGAACAAGCTATAACAAGTTGAAAACAAAAACAATTAGCTAGTTGAGTTGACAAATTAACAAATTAATGCCCGCTTTCGATAATAATAATAATATTAGTGATTATTAGGTACTCTGTAATATAATCTGTCAAAAAAAAAAAAAACAAAAACAACAAAACGTTCGTGCCTTACCCATGTTGGTAATATTCCCATCTCTGAACCCGCATCTGGTGCTATATCATTTTACGGTGAGAGCACAATATTGGTACACACGGTTGAGGGTAACTGGTCGCTGTTTAGCCGAGGGCGACCTGTAGGTCATCGCATCGACACCCACGGGAGGAGAATTTCATAAATAAGTACGTTCATTATCTGGTTTGTCACGTAGTGTTTTTGTGTACTCGGCGTTGTATTTTACAACGATATTATAATATTATTGTAGTATAGATATCGACTGGCAATAACAGGGTAGGCTGGCTTTAGTAGGCGTATCGCATCGTGTAGTCGACTGAACTATATCCTCCGACGTGGATTACATATTGTAATCGATTTCTAATAATACGAGAAACTTATTCGCGATCCGGCGGCGCGTCAGTTCGATTTTAGGAACTTAACCTACTCATGCACCACCGTAATTTTAGTTAGGTATTGATGTAGTATTGCCGGGGAAATAGGCATTTATATTTAAACGCGCATCTCCAACAATTACGATTGTCGTGCCATACCGCGGTTATATAATTTACACTTCAAACGTCCCCCGCCTACCCACCGGTTGATTTGGGAGAACAAAAATCGTACGAGCTACACGTACACCTATGTATTGCTATAATGCCCTTGGAATATTTCAAAGTCATATCTCCTGCAAATTATATTGCGCCCGAACAGATGACTATATTAGATGAATATTCTTCGATGAGCGATGGACTTTGAAATCGGTGTCGGTGCAATATTACATATTATATTTAAATTGTACGCAGTGGTCTGGAAATATGCGATTTTCGGCCCAGCAGAATACTAAACAGTCCGATAAGGTGTTTCAAAAATATTTTTGGTCACGGCGAAGTTTCGTCTTATAACATGAATAATACTATGTCGATATGGGCTGGATACAAGACTTTGTTTCTGTCAGATTTTCCGTACGATTTTCGTTGCCATGGTCACTCATTACTTATTGGGAATTCATACCAAATTTATACGATTAAATCACAAATACGTTAAGGTATATACTATAATATTATAGCTTGTTTTAGAATATTATTTGCTTAAAAGTAGATATATTTCAGAAATTATGATTACTGGTACTATAATATAATAAACTAGAAAGCGTTCAGGTATACAAACAACCGAAGACGATTAAAGAAGTCGTGGTTTATTTGACTTGATGTTTTGATTATTTGTTATTAGGTACAAAATGTACTTACGCTGCACGAGATTTTTCAAATTACTTAAAAAACCCCAAAACATATTTTATGGTTCATACATTTTCCCTGAAATGGAAAACATCGAGTGGCATATGCTACGTTTCTTTCCCCGGGATCGTATAAAACTTCATTCCATTAAAAGGAGAAAGAAGCACACGCACGTCAATACCAAACTGCAGTTCAGTGTGCGATAAGATTATTATTTTTTTAGTATTATAATAACAATAAATATACCATACATTTATATTGATAAAAAACAATGTTTGTGTGTGTGTGTGTGATTCACAGCCAAGTCTATCTGCGGACTCGTGCGGTTCTGAAATCTGGAAAGGGGATGATCCTAATGTCAGAGGACGGGGAAAATGTTTGAATTTTGCAACTCGACGAGTGGCTCACACGGGGATTTGCTGGCTCGCGAAAAACGAAAATTTTCTCGAATTTGTATACCTTAGTAGAATATCTTTGCCCCGCTGGTTACAGAAAACAGTATAGTTATTGGTAATAATACTAACTACGATCGGATATCGTTTTAGACCTGTAAATATTAATTGTAAAAAGAACCTAAAAAAAAACAATCGTGTTAAAAATCTGCTGTGCATTTGACGTTTAACGGAATTCAAGAAGGGGCATTAAATCCACGGGCATTTAATTTGTCACGGTCGACGCTGATCGGCTGGTATAATGGCATAGTATAGGTAGGTACGGGTCAGACCTTCGGAAAGATCGCACATTGAAAATTATAGGTAACATGATTAATGATCGTTCGGTCCGGTCGGCGTCGTCGTTTCTCTATAAAAATGATAAAAGTTTCCCATGATGACGTCGTCTTGGTCGGCGGAAAAGGATTCATAATAATTTATATCATTTCGAGATGACTGCGACGTGAAACGTGCAATATAACTGCATGCACAATGCGCGCGTATATGAGAAGGTTTCCATCGCTGTCGGTGGGAACGAACCAATCGTCATCGTCATCGCCGTCGTGGTCATCGAGACCGATTATTATGTTTTTTTTTTTTTTAAAATACGATTTAAAAGTTATAAGCGTTATAAGTTATAAGAGCGCTGACAATGTGTAATATGTTATATTGTATATATATACAAGTGTACTACATATTATTATATACCATACCGTTCAGTGGTATATACCATATAATATAACATTATGCGTTATATTGATATTGTATAGCCGCACATAAATCACGAGCTTTGGACGCGCGAGCTATATTGTAATGGATTTAGCGAATTCGTCCGATAATAATAATGCAAATGTGTTCACGCCAATATAGATAATAAAAATAATAATTGCGTTTGGTTGAGTGTCGTTCGTTATTTATTCGAGAAAAAAAAATGTCAGAAAGACCGAGTGCGTAATATTAATTATAGTTTCATTAACTCGAAATAATTTATAAGACCACCTGTTCGACCCACAGGTGCAAGATATTGTGATTGATTTTGTCGACTTCGTAATATAATACGGCGAAACTTCTAAATACCGGACACTCTCAGTCGCATGAAATGTTGTCCACTGTTTTCGAAGGCGTTCGCTATTCAGAGGGATCGGATTGTTGAAAGTTTGTAGTTCGCTCCCAAGAAAACGTCCGGTGATGAGAGATGTGCATCAGGGGAGGTTCTGCTGTATTACTGTTATCGGAGGAGGTCTAAGTGAAGTAAAAGTCATCTTCTTGATTGTTATAATGATCAAAACTACTCAAAAGTGTATTCAGAGTTTTGTATTTTTTTTTTTGGTCAAAAATATTTAATTTCGTATATTAAAGCAGAAAAAAAACGGAGGGAAGTAGTTAACCACTCTGCCGTATACAGTGTGTGTCGATTTTTGTATTGGAGAGTAAGTCACTGTAATGTGTGTGTTAAATTTGAATTCAATATTATGATAATTATTAATAATACAGATTACATACGAACAAGGATTCTGAGCGAAAACGGTTTGGTCGGCCTATACTATATATATATTATTTATATTGCTTAAATTTATAGTAATTTATAATAGCAATACAGTAGGTTGAATTAATTTTCGCCGAAAACATTGCAATTATTATATTATTAATTCTAAATTATTATAATATTTTATAATATCATATCATATATTATTATTATTATTAGTAACGAACATTTGGAAAATATATATTATTATAAAAAACCTAGTAAAACCTGAAAAGTACGGAACTATATTGGACTGGTCATGAATGAGATTAGAAGGACTAATATTGAAAAAGAAACTATTAACTAGACACAAAGAGACCTATAGGGCGGCGACCTATCCTACACAATGATCGGCAGACGGAATAAAGGGAGATCTGAGATTATCGGGAGTAAGGAATGCGACGAAGCTACAAAGGATAAAGAACTACGGAGGCAGTGTGTCATTGCGGCAATGGGTCTGAAAGGCCTGTAAAAAGACGAAGATGAAAAAGAAGAATATAAATATTATTTATTATTATTGTTAGGTATTAACTTTTGAATCGATACTAACTTACCGTTGTGGATAGGTCCATGGTATAAATGCATGGGCAATGGTATAAAATTAATTTAAACGTTTTAAAACGTCTATAATATAATATATAATGATATACTTATGCAACAGTTTCAGATCCCCATGAATCCCCCCATACATCCCCATTCAAAATATTTTTGGATTTCAGCTAAATAACTTTGTTCTTTATATTTTTTCCAAATTTTTTTTTGTCTATTAACTACAGACAGACCAACGACCATTTTTATATTATATGGGCAATATAATATAGATTATTACAAGCGTGCACGTTTACTGTTTCAGTCGTTTTTCGGTCGGACCTACAACAACCTGAGCTCGATATCGGAATGCAAGAACAACGGAGAATGCGTGATCAACAAGAAGAACAGAACGTCGTGCAAGGCGTGCCGGCTGCGCAAGTGTCTGGTGGTGGGCATGTCCAAGAGCGGGTCCCGGTACGGCCGGCGGTCCAACTGGTTCAAGATCCATTGCCTGCTCCAGGAACAGCAGCAGCAGCACCATCACCAGCACAACAACAACAACAACAACAACACCAACAACAGCAACAACAACCAGCACCACCAGCAACTGCCGCACCACCAGCAGCAGCAACCACTCACGCATCATCAACAACAACACCGTCAGTCCGCGGGCCTGCAGCATTTTCAGCAACAGTCGGCGGCGGGTTGCAGGCTGTCGCTGGACCACGGCCGGACGCCACCGCTTTGGGCCGACGTCAAACACCACCTGCGCCTGGACGTGGACAACAACAACTCCGTGGCCGGCGACCTGAACAAAGACGGCGTCGGCGGCCGGCTGTCCGCGTCCGCTGCCGCCGCGGCCGCGGCCGTCGTGCAGGCCGTCCGACCGGAACTGCTGCGGTGGCCCTCGCCGTTCTTCTCGGCGTTCCCGTTCCCGCCACCCGCGCCGTTCTTCCTGGCCTTGCAGCAGCAGCAACAGCAGCAGCAGCACCAGCAGCAGCAGCAGCAACAGCAACGGCAACAGCGGCAGCAACTGCAGCAAACGCCGACGCCGCCGCCGCCATCGCGCGGTCATCGGTCACCGCGAAGTCCGTCGTACCGGTCGTCGACCGCGGACGACGACAGCTGTGCGGGTGACCGCGACGAGGACGACGACGACGACGGGCCGCCGTCTTCGAAGCGCGTCGCCGTCCACCGCGACCCGCCGCCCGTCCAGGAATCCCCGATGGACCTGTCGGTGACCGCGGCCGCGTCCACGCCGTCCCGGCCGCCGTCGCTCGGTTCCCCGTCGCTCGTACCGTACGTCGGCGGACGGTCGCCCGGCCACAGCCCGGAAGACCCGTCGCGGCGCAGGCGCCGGCGGCCGCGCAGGCGGAGACGGCATCCGCGGGTAGACTTTGCCGCCGCCGACCGGACTTCCTGTTCGGACGACCACGACGACGACGACGACGACGACGACAGCGCGGCCGGAAGTGACTCGGCGGCGGTGTCCGACTCGAACGGATCGGAGAAAAACGCTCCTCTAGACTTGACGTGCAACCGGTCGTAGACGGAATCTTATCTCTAATATTATTATTATCATTATTATATATAACGCGTGATAAGTTTTCCGGTGATTTTTCCGTCCCGTTTTCCCTCCATCACTCTATATCCTCCGAAGCGTCTCTTTATTATAATGTTTTATAACGACCTATAAAAAATTTCGTCGGAACGAGTCGCGCCGCGGGTATATTATGTTAAAATATAATCATTATCATTATATTATTATTATTATTATTTTATTTATACATATATATTATGTATATATCATACAGTGTGTTATATATATTATACGGCGTGATCGATTCGCTGTATACAGTTCACGCAAACGAATTATTGTAATCAACAACGAGTGATGATGTATTATAATGTGCATAGGCTAATGATTTGACTCGACGTTTGTTGGTTTTTTTTTCATCTATTCCCGAATCCTATAACCCTGTGTCAGAGATCACGAAAATATTTATTCTTCCGACTTGCACGGGAAGTTCGATAGCCACCGGTAGAAACAATGATCGAAAACGACCTGTCTTGCAAGCGGACAGTGAATTTTTTTTTTGTGCGCGGTGGTAAAGTGGAAACCTCCACTACGCAGTGCAGGTATTTAAATGTCCAAACCAGATTGAATTGTACAATATAATGCTGGATCAGTGGCGTACCCCCCCCCCTCCACAAGTATATTTTCACTACGCGTGATATGCATGTAGATGTATAAAAATACGATAAAATTTAAAAAACATTTCGATATGTAAACAAATAATTTGTTTATAAAACCTCTTCCGTTGAACATAATATTATCTGTGTACGCCACTGGGTACTAGGTGGCAGGTAAGTTGGTTACTTCCACGCTCCTACAGTCTTGGGAGCGAATCGCTGTCCTCGACTGAGGCTCGAGCGGAAAACGTCACCCGTAACTGAAATTTATCGCTTCCCGCCCTCTCCATATACTATTTATCGTCGCATACTGCACCGGAAATTTGATTTTCAATGCCCGCGGGTGAATCGGTCGAAAATTTCGATCACTTTAGGACGGTAAATCTTTCTTTTTCTGACCGGCGGGAGAGTGTAAATACCCACTGCACAGCGGTCCCACTACGCTGTCCAAATCAGATTGAAATATGCAAGCTGGATTATACTAACGAGTTATTTATTTATTTTTTTATGAATAAGTATATATACGCCCCCTAGAATTGGGGCTGAGAACAGTTATTTTTCAATTAGTGCAAACAAAAAATAATATACGTAACAGCGTGTGCGTATAGGTATATAAATATCAAAAATTTAATAGGTCCCGTTACAGTTAAACTGGTGATTTTAACCTGATTATAAGTTATCGTGAAAAAAAACCAAAATAATTAATTACCGTGTCTGATAGGCGTGCCGAAAAACAGTTGGTGTGTCTAGGAAGGGGGGAAGGCGATTTAGTCTTGGGGGCCGATTTCAGCCATTGCCACTCAATACATATTTCAATATTATTTCACTGTTCAAACTCGCATGGTTGCATTAAATAAAAAAAATTAATAAATTCTAAGCCCCTGCAGTTTGCCACCCCCTGGAGCCCCGTGTAAGGTTATAGGTCCGTATTTCGATTTCCACCGTATGTTTCCCAAATTGTGTAATATTATCATCATCATTACACGCAGAATAATAATTCAAATATATAGGTACCTAATATAATATACTATATGTTGATCGACACAGGGGATGATAATAAAATGATCGAGTTGTGAAATTTCGACGGAAGTGTGCAAATCCCGATGCGCAGAAACATAAAATTATCATTTGTTTTTGAATCGAACCGACTGGAAATGTTTGTTAAGACTGGTCGCAGGCTAAAATAATGAACTAGAGTGGGCACCTGTGGCTTGTACCCATTTATAACGTAAACGCGATTTTCAACCTTCGAAACTATAATAATGTTATTATGGCAAAACGGAGATGATATTTTTCGATTATTCGTTTGCGTCGTACACACGACAATAGTGGCTATTATTATTTACATTAAACATAAACGGAAATCAGAAGGCCACGTGATTACAATAATATTGTGCTGCGCGTTCGTAATATAATATCACATTGCGATTCGCTACGAAAAAGACGCCTCGCACCTACCTCCGAGTACGAGTGGGACTGCGGCGTCAAATAATAAATACTATAACTTTTATGTTCCGACATAATAATATAATATATATTTTCGATAGAAAATAAAATCATATTGTTTCGGAAAACAACGAATATTATATACGATTAAGACCGCGGGGACTGAAGTGTTCGTGAGAGGTAGGCGTATATATATTATAATGTGGTCGAATAAACGTTTAGACTTATACGTCGCTGTTTCGGACATTTTCACATTTTCACATTGTTTTTCATAGTTTACACCCTTTCCAATATAGCAATATTGTGACGCATTTGATATTACCGCTGCGTGTGGACCGTAGTATAATATTATTAGTCCGTTTAATTGATAAGAGTTTTGCAGATCGATGTTTTCAGCCCTCCGCCGTTTTGCCTCGTGAAAATAATATATATTAATCGCGGGTTCATTAAAAAATATGTATCACGTTTAAGATTTCGCCAAGTCCGTTTTGTATTGGAACTTCGGCAGAAATGTTACGGGAAACCGGGAAGTCCAGCGGTGGCGGAGTCGCTATGATAAAAATGGTTTGTCGGCCGGTTACCGGGCAATGCAGTTGATTTACTACGATGAAACGTTTTAAAATAATAATATAATATAATATTCTTACGCTGTTGGGTAAAAAAAAAAAAAACTAAAACCACCTGTGGGCTGGAGGTCAATAATGGTATAGCTTTTGCCTCGGGTCCGTGACCCCCCCAAGCGCGCGTTTTCATGAAAACCGTTCGGCACGTCACTGCAGCCTTCGAGCATACGATAAAATTCCAACTTCTATTAACTGTGGTATCCATGAAATCCGACCGGCAGGTATATACCTACCTAGATACAGGTCGATAACTGGCGTTCGGTATAGAAACGGTCGACGCATCAGTTGTGCTTTCGTCCGGAGCGAAACGTTACGTTTCCGTTTTACGTGTGCGAAACGACAAATCGACGCGTAAAATCGGGCGAGCTAAGTCCGAGGACGTTATCGCGTGCACGCGTCATAATATAATATATTTATGTCGGCTCATTACTTGTTTGTCTAAATAAATCACACAGAATATCGTGCGCATGCGCTCAAGCAATAAAAATAATATGTTTTCGCGCAAAATCATATTACGACGACGATGATGATATCGTTGGAAAGTCGGGTGATAAGTAATATTTTCACGGTTGGGCATGCCCGTGAAAAATCTTCTGTTGATTATATTATTATATATAGTATTATGGACACACGACACTATTATATTTTTATACCTATATGCAATATATATATAGGTAATAACAATAACTATTATTATTCGTCATAATCTCGTAACGCGCGTACGGACTGTCCGCAGAAAACGTTCCTAG
Source organism: Sitobion miscanthi (assembly GCA_008086715.1). NCBI lineage: Eukaryota > Metazoa > Arthropoda > Insecta > Hemiptera > Aphididae > Sitobion > Sitobion miscanthi. The sequence goes on from CM017805.1 coordinate 10,914,685, forward strand.
AAAAGTCGGAAAACTATATTATAAATTAAGGCGCCCGGTGCCGATGCCAATTTTTGCCCTCAAAAATACACTCTGCGGGAATAACGATACCGCCTTGTAAAATCAACTAAATTTCATAATTTTTTTTCCAATTGCTAGACGGAAATATTCGCGTCGATCTCTGTTTTTCAATATTTTACTCTCAAACTTTATGATTTGTCTAAAAAAAAAAAAAAGATAAAAAGCATTTTTTTCAAATTTTTTAATACAATTATTAGGAATAAAATATAAAATCAGGGATCGATGCGGTCTGTAGTCTTCTTCTTTCAGACGAAAAAATTGTCATCAAAACGCGACTATTCTGCAAAGCTTGAGAGTTATTCCCGTAAAGTAATTTTTTTCTATATAATACACCCTTTAAACCCTTCCCCCCTCCCCCCTAAATAGGCATCGGGTAGTAGATTAGTGGAAAAATCTTATAACGGAGGTGGCAACTAAAATATAAAATTTAATTTTCAAATTTTATAGAATTGTGAAAAATTTGCAACACTGGCACCGGGACCAAATAATAAAATAAAGTCATTATTGAAATACATTCGTATGGTATACCTGCAGCAGAGTGTTTGATAATATCGACGTCCAACGAGCAAAATCGATAGTAGTTAATAATAAAACTACACACTGTTGGCGCATATATTATATTATAGGTAAGACTCATTACAATAATAATTGTCGTGTGATTTACGATCGACTGCGTTAAACGTGCGCGAACATAATGTGATATAAAAATTATGATTAATATGATAAATTGTATAATTAAACGGTTTGAACAACGTCGAATCGAATCTTATCAGTAGGGGCGAGGACTTCTGTAGTATAGGTACCTATGCTCAAAAACCTCAAAATATGTCTCTATACGCATGTCGTATGCATTGAAAAAAACAAACAATATGCACTTAAATAAATTAATATGCTCTAAAAAAAATGTAATGTTATTCAAAACGATACGGATCCTATAAGCTATACCTAATATTTGTGTGAAAAAAAAAATATAAATAATGCAATTTCAATTAATTGATAACAATTTGATATAATCAACCGCAACAGTATGCGATATTTATGACGGACAACTGAAGTTTACTACCTACACTCGTCCCGAAGTTATCGGTCAGATAGTGAATTCGATGATATCAATTTTATTATTATATTTGTAGACAGACCGTAGACATTCGGAAAATAATGTTTTCATACAGATTTTTATATGTTATAATATAAATAATAATAAATTATAACATAAACTATTTCAATTTTATACCTATGATATAATGCTCTTAATTTGTCTGATACACTCAATTATGCATTTATGTGCAATAACGAGAAATAATAGCAAAGTAAAATTTTAAATATAACCTTCTTGCGTCATGAAACATATTTGTGCATCACTCGAATTGTTCTGCGACCGTTCTAGACGAATATGAAAAAAACTAGAAATCCTCAGCCATACTTTATTCCGCATTATTGCAGCAGGCGAATATTATTTCGACCAGTTTTTCCGACGCACGTCGAAAATCCGTCGAGTCTGCTACGACTAATCTGTCCTACATAAGTCTTTGGCATACATAATATCAAGGCTGGGCATTAACGAGTTGAAAAAGTTAAAGTTCAGTTAAAAAGTTAATTTTATTACCTATAGTTAAATTAACTTTTAACTTTTTGTTATTGGTGCATATTAACTTAACTGAGTTAAAAAAAAATCATTAACTTGCCCAGCCTTGCATAATATCATAATATATTATTATAGTCGAGATAGACGACAATATTATAAGACAAATTATACGCGTAAACATCCTTCATAACGTTACCAGCTACGATTCGTACGATGGGATATAAATTAACAATAATACAATATTATAACAGTATTGAGAAATCAAACTAAGTCTGAAAATGAACGATTTACCGAACGATTTAACTGTTTCCATACCGCGGTAGATATTATACTGCGGACCGACCATTAACTCTGTAAACACTATAACCACTAACGGACCACGCGGACGGTTGACTGCGCACTTTGAAGTCATATAATAATAATACGATTAACCCAACGCGTATAAATTATTATTGTGATCACTATTCTGCGTATACCGCGTTATATATATATATATATATAGTAATATAATAAACGTTCACATGGTCATAAATATAAGGTATATATAGGTAGTATATTATGTCTACGCGGTATATGGTTTCCTATGTATATACCGTCATATTATTATGTAGGTAACCACGGCAGACTGATTTTCTATAACCGATGTCTCCAATATAGTGTACCTGCTTGCTCGTAATACATAATAGTAATATGTCTTATTTTAGTATTAATTGCACTGGCCATTGTTGTAACGATACAATACAATACATCAATTCCTGCAACAAGTGTGTGTTGTGGTCTGTATGGGTGCTCCGATCGACGATGCTATAGGAATTTTTTTTTTTCAATAAAACGTGATTTCCTTAATATTAAATTATAAAATATTTGTTTAGGTATATGAGCAGTGGTATACGACCGTTCGACCTAATATGGTTACTATATATAATAATTTTATAATGATTCAAACCGCACATCGAGAATTTCCAAAAATGCGTAAAATAAAGTATACAAAAATAATATAAAATACTATTATGTTTAATTTCCTATTTTAGTTAGTTAGGTATACATAACGTATGTATCGGAGGTGGCAAACCAATGACACGCGTGCTTTAACGTTGGGCACATTTTCACGGGCCACAAAAAAATTTTCATTTAACCGTTTGATTACAAAATGACTTATTTTAAAATCAATTATTTACTGACTATTTGTTAGTATTCGATACGATAACGAATAAAACAAACTATAACTATTTAACTAGATTGTCTTGCAGTAATCTTATGACTATATTACGCTTAGATATAATAAACATTTTTTTTTTCACATCGATGAAATATTTCAAGAAAATAAATTTCATATAATTTTAAAACCCTAAAAGTAGGACTAACTCCTAAAATCGTGATAATTAAATATTATAACAATATAATAAATGCAATATTTTCAGCAACAATTAGATAAACTCGCTGTGTATTACTAAAAGTAAAATAAATGACTATAATAGCAATATGAAATATAAATATATCATAAAACATTCTCAATTATAAAATATTTAGGTTCACGGTTCACCGTCTTCGTCCAGATGATCGATAAATCATTGAATTCAAATCTGACACGTATATTACAGTGACTTAAGCGCTTACTTAATGACGAAGTATATAGATATACTCCACAGATATTGGCTATTTTACAACAGAGCGTACCTACCTACTTTTTTTATTGAATATTATACCATACAAATGTATTTGTATTCTTCAAGTTGTATTTTTTTAACATTATAAATTACAAACAAAATTTACAATTTTTTTTTTATGAACAAAATTCATTATAATTTTACAGTACTAAACGTAACAATAATGTACTCTGCATAATGAGTACAATTTATTCATCGGAATAATTTATGCTCGTTGAGGCCAAGTGAGTTGTCATATCCAACGTCTATAAATTACATATTATTTATAATCCATGCTCGTCTAATCAAATTTAAAATATCAACAAAAAAAAAAAAATATTACATATTATATTTATACATTTTACAACGAAACGAGAAATAGTGTGACCACCAAACATAATTTATTTACTTATTTTGTACCTATTAATATCGCATCATTGCAGAGGTTTTAATAACTCAAAATAATTAATTGTGGTCGTCGGCAAATAATATTATTTTACAACCCAAAAAAGTATATTTAGGTACTCTGATAACCTATTTACTTTGGCAAACAAGAGCGTAATATTATTATTAATTAGAAAAGAATGATCTATAGGTACCTGTATATAAGAAAATTTAGCTCGTCGTCTAATATTGATCATACAATGTTGACTTAGGACAAGTAACAAGATGTGTAAATAACGATGTATTATATCTATGGATATGTTCGGCGTATGATTTTTATTGTTTACCTACTGACGTCTGTCATCCGAAATAGGAGACAACATTTTTTTTTAAATTCAAGTTATCTAATTCAAATTTTTATTTTTCATATTTATATTTATTCATATTATTGTAATGATGAATTTGAGGATAATAAAAATTGTTTAAAAAAAAGGGGAAAGCCCTATAGCCCCCTGGGTAGGTACGCACCGGGTTGCACCCTCTGCGTCCAAGGTCTGACCACACCTATACCCATAGTAGGATATAAAGTACCTAGCTATAATAACTCTGAAACTTTTATCAAATTTTTATTTCATTTCCCATACGTACATAATTATACCTATGCATTATCATAAAAAAAATAACTATTCATAAAGCCTCAATACGGTTTTTAAACGTCGTAAACCACACGTTATTGAAAATACATAGTATTGTAATATAGTCTTATCAATAACTATAGTCTTGGACTACTGCATAATTGATGTACTTGGAAATTCCAAAAACCAGAATTTCAATAAATCCTTGACTAGCATTCAAATCGGGTGAGCATGCAATGGGTACACGATAAGTTCTCAAATTATTTACAACAAACCTTGTAGCTGAATGCTTAAAGAGTGCGTCGAAGACAAGACATTTATGCGAACGCGGATATAACATTATGCATCGTAATTTCTTTATTCGACAGGTAGTTGTGTACAAATTTCCACACAACCTTTGCACAAATCGACAACATTGGAACAATGCAGTCCTTTCAAACGCACGAGGTATTGCACATGGCGCGTTTTTTTTATTGTGGTACCCATCCCCGTTAAGGCCTAATCCACACGTACAAATCAAGTGTCAATTTTATCCACACCAGTGGCGTGTCCAGCACAAAATAATTGGGTAGGCCGATTTAATTGTGTAGTTTGTTTACTCTACACCGAAAAGATTTTGCCTATAAAAAAATAGCATTATGGGTAGTACATTTTTAGGTTTTCAATTTTGACCATTATACTTGCTGTATTTAGGTTTATTTTTTTATTTAATAATAGGCACTTAAAAAGTAATATTTTTAACAATATTGATTAAATATGTACTAGGTAAATGGTACCTAGGGATAACATAATAGGAAATTTAACAGTCTTTATTCTTTATAGACATTTTAGAGAAAAACAACTTAAAAATTACAAAATTATAAAATAACTAAACAAATTATTTTCAACAATATTAACTAAATATTATGTACTAGGTAAGTCGTAGGTATAACATAATAAGAAATTAAACAGTCTTTATTCTTCATAGACATTTTAGAGAAAAACAACTTAAAAATTACAAAATTATAAAACAACTAAACAAATTATTTTCAACAATATTAACTAAATATTATGTACTAGGTAAGTGGTAGGTATAACATAATAAGAAATTAAACAGTCTTTATTCTTCATAGACATTTTAGAGAAAAACAACTTAAAAATTACAAAACTATAAAATAAATAAACAAATTATTATTAATTTACAGAGTAGAGCAAATTATTTTCAACAATACTAACTAAATATTATGTACTAGGTAAGTGGTAGGTATAACATAATAAGAAATTTAAGTCTTTATTCTTTATAGACATTTTAGAGAAAAACAACTTAAAAATTACAAAACTATAAAATAAATAAACAAATTATTATTAATTTACAGAGTAGAGCAAATTATTTTCAACAATACTAACTAAATATTATGTACTAGGTAAGTGGTAGGTATAACATAATAAGAAATTTAAGTCTTTATTCTTTATAGACATTTTAGAGAAAAACAACTTAAAAATTACAAAACTATAAAATAAATAAACAAATTATTATTAATTTACAGAGTAGAGCAAATTATTTTCAACAATACTAACTAAATATTATGTACTAGGTAAGTGGTAGGTATAACATAATAAGAAATTTAACAGTCTTTATTCTTTATAGACATTTAACTTAAAAAATTAACAAATTTATAGAATGAATATATAAATAAATATAAATTTACAGAGTAAAGGAAATTCGTCTATTTTTTATTTTAGCAAACTCATCAATTACAGGATTAGGATCATTTATCAATGGACTACTCAATTCTCTTTCAATTGATAATATCGCTGTATTATGAAGGCGCTCAGTGGTCATTGTTGACCTCAAATATGTTTTAATTCGGCCCATAGCTGAAAAGCTTCTTTCGGCTGCTGCACTTGATACAGGAATGACCAGAATTTTGGTTATTATATTTTTTATTTCATTAAAAGCTGGTTCTAAACTTGTAAGTTCTTTGTGGACTTCAAAAATGTCAACTGCTTTGTTTAACATGGTTTTTACCAGTTTTGCCTGTGATATAATTTGTTCAATCGTAGTGGAGTTTTTTCCATATAACTCGCCTAAATAGTGTAGTTTTGTTACATCCATAAAGTTAGTTGAATTGGGATCACACGCATCAATAGCTGTAAGGAAATCATTATTTTTTTCAAATCTATTAGCTAATTCACTAAGAATTTGGTCAATAATCTCAAAATATTGCTGTCTTAATGCATCATTATTGTGTGTATTATTAGTACTTTTAACTTGTGTTTCATTTTTCCTATGATTAATATTGACTAACACATGACTATCACTAAATTTTAAAGGTATATTCAATTTTCTACTTTTATTTAAATCAGTTATATCTATGAAATTTGAAGTTTTAGCAGCCACTAAAGTTTCATCAAAAAATGTATTGAATTTATCTTGAGTTCTCATATTGGTCAATTGTAAAATAGTTGACTTAACCAATTTTAAGCACTTAATTATATCTAAATTTGATTTTTGTAAGTAAATAGATAAATTATTTATGATGCCTAAAATTTCATCCATGTAAAATAACATTAATAGGGTTTCAAACTTACAAAATTGATACAAAAGACCTTTAGCTTCAGCAGCTTCTCTTTTTTTATTACTTAATCCACACTTTTGTAAAGCATCAATGACACATCCAAATCTATTTTTAAAAAAATGTACTCCTTTATATTTTGACACCCATCTAGTTTCACAGTGTTGAGGCAATTGCAGAATGTTTTTACATTTATCCTGTGATTTTATAAAAGCATCATGACGTATTGTTGATGAACTCTGAAATGCATATATTGCTTCAAGAAGACCAATTAATTCATCTAATGTGTTTACTTTTTTTGCTGCATCGACTAATACTAAATTTAATCTGTGTGCGTAACAGTGTATATAAGGACATGGATTCTTAGCAAGTTCACGAATTTTCACCTGTACACCATTATTAGAGCCAGACATAACAGATGCACCGTCATAACTTTGACCAACACACTTAGTTATGTCTAAATTAATATTTTTCAAAAATTCATGAATAGTTTTCGATAAACTATTTGCATCAAGATCTTGTATCAGGACAAATCCAAGAAAACGTTCTTTGATGTTTGAACCCATAATATATCTTACACATACGCTCATTTGTTCCTGTTTACTAATGTCTCGTGTTTCATCTACAATAATACTATAGATATCACTACCATCCTTAATTTCAGCAACTATACTTCTTCCTACTACATTAGCAGCTGCTTCAAGAATATCATTTTGAATTATATTTGAAACATACTTTGCATTCTTTGGTAAAGACATCAAATTTGATTCAAAACATTTGTTTTCTAAACACAACACTTTGACTAATTCCATAAAATTTCCTGTTTAACAAATATTTACTATCGTTACAATAAAATTATAATAAACAATTATGTTGCTATTTTACTACATATGTCAAATTCTATCTCAAATCTAGTAGTTCCAGTTTATACTTACCCGGACATATTTTGTAAATATGTGATACAAACAGACTTACACACTTACCTTGGTTTTCATAATGAGTCAATTCAATTTCATTACATTCATTGATGGAACTTGACAATTGTCAAGTATTTGAAGTTTTTCGCTACGATGACCTCTTAATCCTATGTCTTGTCGAGCACAATATAAAACTATTCTGATTATAGATGTAAGGACTTCTCGATTTTTTATTATTTGTCTTTTAGCATAGTTATTACATTGACTAGATACAGCACCATCAGATTTTGATTTAATATAAGCATGATATTTTTCCAAACTCATTTTATGTATATTACTACATTCATGTTTAATTGTGGTGTTACATACATTTTTCCAATCACAATAACCAAGGCTAATGTAAACATCTTGTTTGGAAATATGGTTAATATTTAAGGCAAAATGCCGACAGTAAAAACAAAAGATTTTATCAAGTCTTATTGAGTATTCAATCCATGGTCTTTTTAAATACCATGATGCGTTAAAGGACCTTAGTTTATTTGATATAATATGGCGAGGAAACTGCTGCAAAATCGGCTGAACCGGTTTCTGATCAGCATTTTCACTTATATCGCTTACATTGTACATACTTTTTTCTAGATCTTGGATATGAGTTGTAGTAGTACATAATATATTTGGAACTGGTGTGTTTGTGAAATTGTTTTCTAGAAATGTTTTTGAAGGAGGTTCATTAGGTTGCTTGGATATTAAAAATCGTTTCATATTCACTGTAAACTGTTTTCTTAAAAACTAGAAATAAAATTGTAAAACTTAACAACGATTTTCCATAAAATCTATCTAAAACTGTGATGCTATAAATAACTATTATAGCTATTCACTCCTACACGCCGCGCCAAATCCGATATAGTAACAATGTATAGTGATAACTGATATAAAAAATACTGATGACAAAATATGTGATAATAATTTTGATATGATTGACCAATGGCAATATTATCTATAATCATTGATCATGTCCATGGTTTGATATACACTTTTATATATATATATATGCATATATATTTTAAGCAGTGAGTTGTGATAAAAAAAAAAAAAGTAATCGAATTAAATTGGGCAGGCCCGGGCCTAGTCGGCCTACCCTGTAAACACGCCACTGATCCACACGTTCACCAGAAAGTAATTTACTGTTTAGTGATGATCAATGGTGGATACGTTTTTGTTTTTAATGTACCTATAATCTATATTTAAGATTTGTTTGATAGGACGTATGTGTTTTGGCGAATGACCGCCGCGGTAGACAATAGTTTGGAAAATTATAACGTAATGATGGTAAAATTTGCAAAAGTCTGTCCACGATTGGATTGAACATTATAGAATTCGACGACGCACCTTGAGTTTTTATTTATACGGGGAATTTGTAGATTTAAATCTAAATCAATAGGAAATAAGACTTGAATTATTTAAATTATTAAACGCACGCACTGGTGAATTTGTATTCAAAATAATTTTTTCTGCTGACACTCATAAAGTTACCTATAAGTTACACGGGTTCTTTATTAGGAACTTCACTTTTTTTTTAATACTATTATCGGTATCAGTTAATATAATCTACAAATTCGTTAGGTTAAATCGGTGACAAATGTATAGTGAACGGTTACAACAAAAAATTAATCGGTGGTAAGACATTTCCACTAGATATTCGTTTGATAATAATAGATAACCCCCTCCTACAACAAAACAGTTATTTTTTATCATGTTATCATTGTTTGTTAAATTAATATTGATAAAATGTGCATTAATTATGAGAGGTCATATTAGGAGGCGATTATCAATTGTAACCGTCCATTGGAGATGGTCACAAAAAAGTGTGACCGGTTTGTAACCTAAGTGATCGGTTTGGTAAAACGAATTTATTTTTTTTATCACCGATCTTAATTTTAAAGGGAAATAGTCACCTATTACGAGTAACGAATTTCCGGAATATATTATACGTTATACTATATTATGTATACATGAAAAATATAGTAACCCTATCTTGGCAATGTATCCTTAGAGATACATGAACCACAATATCGGTTCCTGGCAATGTATCCTTAAAGATACATCAACCATAATATCGGTTTCTGACAATGTATCCTTAAAGATACTTGAAGTACAAAATCGGTTTAGATACGATTGATAACTTTGAACTTTCAAGTCCACAATTTTTTTTTGATACACTTTTGAATTCGGCCACCTTAAATCAGTTTAAAAATATCTGCTTAAAAATCGTGTTCGCTGTAATATTTTTACACTAGCCAAGTGCATCAGATTATCAGATTATTATATTTTAATATGTGCCGGTTTGCGAGCCGTGTTCGATGCCGCATTACCCTCGTTCGTTTTTCCTATACCGCATAAATGCATATAATAATATAATATAATCAACAGCGGCGGTTGTATGGGTCGTTCATAATATAATATTATTATTCATATTTAAATTATTTATATACCAGCTGTACTTCCGATCGTATATTATATATAATTTTTTTTTATTTATATTTTATACTTTACGACTGACGACGGTCCGTGTATAATAATATTATAACGAGGATAATATATGTACCTACCAGCTATAGAGTACGGCGCGTCTACATGTTTATGAGATATTATGGTTTTGCGTTTTTCTCTTTTTTTTTCCGTGCTCCGTCCGACGTCAATTAAACCGAAAAACGCACGATAAAATGCAATATAATAATAATAATAATAACGATACGCGTTGATGTGTAGGTATTGGCGTATGTTTCTATACCATTTGGGCACACTTGCGGACAATCCTGACACCCTACAAATCTGCGACACACACACACGTTTTTAACATATACAATAATATTATCGTAATAATAACAATTATTCAACCGTCAGCGAAACCACAGCCTAGGTATATCATTCGGTGGGATTATGTCTCTCTCTCTCGGCGTGTATATTGTATAATATTATTAATAACGAACGCAATATTACACGTCATACCCGCAAACACCTACGCGAAGACGACGCCACTCTCGCGCAATCAATTATTGATTTCCGCCGAAGCTCGTAAAACACGCAAAGCACGTTTGCTGCCATATAATAGCCCAACGCAAATGGACTACGTGTGAGCAGAGGTGTGTGTGTGAAATGTAACTTTGTTGCCCGTACGGAATACCCGTCGATAACGTATTATTATTATTATTATAAGTTTTTTGCGTAACTAATGCCGTGCGTGGAAATTAAATTAAAACAAAACCGAAAACGGCGTACACGCAACCCATTAATATTATAAATCGTATACGATATATCGTAGACAAATATCGCGGTAATATATATATACACACATATAGGTAACACAACCGTGCGGTATAATATATAATATTATTATACGTACGCCGCCCGCCCTTAATTGGTCGGCGTTTCCGTTTCGAATATAATATTATAATGCGATATATAAACGACGCGACGTGAAATCGGCGGTCGGATTCCGCCGAAAATAAAAAAATGAAATTAATTTCCACGAGCCGAATCCACATTTGTAGGCACTACGTGTAATATATTATCGTGCAGTATCGCGTTGATTTACAAATCGTTGCGTATAATATTATATGCCTCGTCGCATGTGCGAGCGAGGCGGCGGCGGCGGCGGTGGTGGTGGTGATAGATGTGAGAGGAAATTAGTTTTTCGATCGTTTATACCCCGCGCGCGCGCGCGCCCGTCTCCGGAATTAATAACAAACGCACAATGTGGCGTTAGGAGAAGAAGAAAAAAAAATGAAAGACGTAAAAAAAAATGGTCGAGATGGGAACGAAAAATTGATGAAGAAAAAGCGGCGGGTTCGTCGCGTATTTGCATACGGTAATAACAGAATCGGACCTCCTGGGTGCGCGACCCGATTCATCAACCGGTATTGTTCCGTTTCCACCGACCGGCATATTGTGCGTACGGTAATAACCTGGTATACAATATTATAATGGTAATAACGACACGTGCGTTTGACTACCTACATGATAACACATTGCATCATACTCTGTTATCTTATAATTGCAGGCATATCGCACACGTCGTATAGGCAGAGCTGGGCACTGACCAGTCATAGTCTCAATTATTCGTATTAACTTTGACTGGTCGGATTCGATGTGCAAAACAGTCCACACCGACGCGCCAGAAAAAAATAAAACCAACTAGTTATTACTATTTTTTTCGTTCCAAAAGCTGTTCCTCAATCATGACATTATATATATATTTTTTATTTTGTTTCGCCCTTTATATGTTCTAATAATAAATTCTATAGGTATACCAATTCATTTCCAATCAATTGAAATTATTACTTAACCAATTAGAACATTTCGATCAAATTACTAGGTGCTTACGTTTCAACAAGAATGTTTTTTAATCTATACAAAAACCGACTTCTAACTTCTAATCTAACCTAAGTTACTATTTTCACCTAAGTTAGCAATTTGGATAGTTTCAGAAACTAACTTATATTCTAACTTATTTAGTTTTTTTTTTTTAAAGTTACTTAACTTCAACTAGTGGAAAAAAATGACTAACTTGCCCAGCATATAGGACACAATAATATAATGTGGATCATATATTATGCATATAATGTGTATCGTCATCGCACGCGGTTTTATGATATTAACAATGTACTATACGTGAACATTTTTGGAAATGGAGCTCGATTTATATAATAATATACCAGCGCAGGAAAGTATTATGTTTATTGGATGTTGGCAAGGATCGCCGATTGATATTCTCGGAGGGCCACTACGGGACTTTGGGAAGTTTCCGCCGTTTATATTATAATGCGGTTTATTATCCAAAGAAAAGAAATTAAGTTGGTAAAAATATCATTTAGTTCACCAGCAAGGAAATAGTAATTTAAAAAATAAATTTCCTGTCTATGGACCGGATGAAGTGGTTTGTCCATGGGTCGCCCGTGCATGTCACCCCCTAGATGGAAAATATTGAATTATATATGCCATTGTGTGTATGTGTGTGTTTTGTGTTCGCAGTGCTTATGTGAAAAATACAACTGATGAATAATAATCGTAATATGGCAAAGAATATTGTTTATCGTGAAACGCAAAATCGGTTGACAAAATACTATTTGTTTATTTGCTAATACGTTTGGTCGCCATCGCATGCAACTGCAATGCGGAATCGCCAAGAAAATAATCTATACGATCGAATAACGATTAATCAATACAACCGAAGTGTTATTGTCCGGTAGCCATGGTAACTATAATATTATAACAATTAGAAAATAAAGTTTTATCCAGCCAAAAAACATAATATTATATACTATAGCTACCGCTAATACGCGTACTATTCACTTCGATTATTATTAATCGATTAACTTGATTCGGCTAGACCCACATTAATATCAGTGTATGAAGTTGTCTTATACAATAACCCACCTGTAATGTCGTAGAAGGGTGAAAAAGCAAGGCGGTGGAAGGAAATGGTGTGGAAGCTGACGTTTGTATGTTTATTACGCGATCCTGTACGATTGGATACATAATGATGGATATATAATGATGGTTGAAGCGTCCACGAAGGCGATAATAATCAAAAACAAGATGGCGTCGACTTAAATTTGAAACCATTACAACAATTGTCGTATGCGCCGTTAACAGACGTACACAAATAAACGAACTTCATATTCATAACAAGCACTTTTATTAAATTTTGACGTCCAGTGGCGATCGAGTCACACGATCACCACTCCCTGACCCTCTTTCTGTCTTCCCATATTACTTATATATCAATATTGCAATCGAAGCACTATTGGTAGTACCGATATTAAGTTTAACCTAGTTACATCATACTTACTGACTATGCTTGAAATTAAACTAATTGTTATTGTATTACATAAGAATTGTTATCTTACCCTAATTTGGTGGAATGCATAATTGTTTCTATGTTGTTACTTAGCTTGTTGAGTATTGTATGATTTGATTTGTTTCGTTTTGGTATTTTACCTGTTATACATATGCATGTTTACTTAACCAAGTTAATAGTTTTAATTATAATTTTTATATATTATGCATCATAATACAACACAATATAGTTGTACCCTTGAGTTGTGCTAACTTGTTTTTGAAAGCGATGTGGTAAGTTATTTTTTGAGAATAGCTTGGCGGGTCGCCGGGGGCACGGGAGTTGACATTTAGCCTGGTGGGGATGATTGGATTCGTACCGGCGGATAACTTAATCGAGGTGTCGAAAACATCTACCTTATTATCCTCCTAGGTTACCTAGGTTGAACGCGTTAAACCGATTTGGCGAGCAGAAAGATGTTGTTTTGTTTCTCACCATTGTGAATATTGCAGGCGAGTTGAGCGAACACATTTTCGATTGGGTATGGGTAATAATTATTGATGACGTGGAGAGACCTGCACATTTAATTGGGACACACTGATTTTGATATCTATCGTCTCTTCCATATAAGTTCAGGCACTTGGAGAAAACAATTTTGCATATTATTATATAGGTAATATTATATATCATACTGTAACTGTACATTTTTGTTTTTGAAATAATAAAATCCTTATATTGAACTACCACGCGCGGCGAGGTTATATTGCTCATGTCAAAAAAGTGGTATCGGTGGTATAAAATGTGGGTCGAACTCAAAATGATGGTCTCCAACTCAACATTTTAATCGTGCGGCGAACTGAACAATCCAATCGTGTGATGTCGAACTCGAACCCAAAATTTCGTTAAACTCGAACTGAACACCGAACACCTAAGATCGATTCGATTTTCAGAACAGTTCCACCCACTTCTAGTGATGTACATTTGTTATAGCATTTATATTTGAATTATAAGTTATTATAACTATCATATTATACAACTCAAACAGAATTTCATAAATTGCGATTTCCTTTGATAACATAATACTATCGCCATTGATCGCGCAGTAATTTACGCATGTCCCAGACTACATTGTACCACTACTACGGTATTGACTCGAGTCGAAAAGGGTTAGTGGTAATATTATTAATATGCATCATAATAGGTGGTATAGTCTTTTTAAGAATAATTTAAATATGTCATACTTGGTGTCATTTGTATTTGAATAATAAGTATTCGAATATACTTTCGAAATTATTTAAATATGATTAGTACAAATACATTTTAAAATTATTGAAAATACTTTACTAGTACTTTTTGTAGTATATTAAAATGTTTGTACATTTATCACAAATGTAAACTTAAAATTATTAGTAAATATATTTAAATTAAATAATGAATGAATACATTTTTTAATTGGTTCAATAATCTCACATATGCCTATTATATTGTAAAGTTCAACTTCAGCAAGGTAGATGCGAATTTAAGGTACTGTGCCACTTGCGCGTATTTAATGAATTCTCAAAAATTCGTTGAAACACTTTAAGAACAATTTTTAATATTGCAATATATACGAAACAAAAATTTAGTTCGTTGAAATACTACAGTAAAAAGAAAAATAATATTTAGTGTTCTACAATAAAATACATAAAAAAAAGTATTTTGAAAGTATTTAAAAGCATCGAACATAAGCATATATTATTATCTAGGTTTGTGCATGAGTCTATTTTATTTTCAATGTTCAATGTTTAGGTCCAACATACTTGTGATGTCTTACTTTTTGAATTTGAATTATTGAGTTTAGTAGTATTAAAATATCTAAAACTGACTTTTGACCAGACGCAGTTAAACTATTCATACATCTTCTAAAATATTGATAATAGTTTGTTTTTAGTGTCGGACCGCTCGATAAACCATAATATTATATTATTGGAAATAGGAAAATTAATTTTCATGGCATATCTCCATACTGTCGATATCGCACTCGACAAGACTGATACAGTACTATAATACGTATTATCATAAAACATTACATATTATTATTATTATAATGCTGATACGCGTGCAGGTCGCGGGAGAGACCGTGTCGACGAGACCGCTCGCGCGAGTGTGTTTAAAAAAACATTATTTTTAAGAGAGAGAGAGAGAAAAATCTCGTTTTTTCTTCTGCATTTTTTTTTCTCATAATACGCCGAGTGAATTTTAAACACTCTATCACGGGACGATTATATTAATTACGTGGCAAATTGAACGAGTTTCCGGCCGTACGCGGAGGTGGCCGCGAATAATATAGCAATTACTTACTCTGCACACGGGTACATTATACGTATTATAAACAAACGTGAAGGATTTACAGCGATTTCAGTAAATTATTCTCGTGCACACGCAAATTATATTATATATATATATTATTATCGTAATATACAGTCGAGACGAAAAGTGCAGTGCGTTCTAATCGATTGGCGAGCGTACCTACATAATATATGATGATGTATTATATTATTATACACGTGTTGTAGTAGGTACAACAGGTATTATATTATCATATACCATATTTATATTACCTATACACACGGAGAAAATAATATAATAATAATATATCGTTCGTTCGATTTTTTTCCCTCGGTTCGCAAATCGCGTTAGCTCTACCAGCTATATTTACTAAAATGTAATATATTATTAAAAACGTAAAACCAATAAGATAAACAATATAGTACTATTCCGTTCTATAATATTATACCTACTGCAGCTGGACGCGAGCGAAATTATTCCATTTTGTAAAATCGAATTTAACTCATCGTACATGCGCGTTTCCATAATGTTATTCGTTAAATATAAAATATTATGCGTAATAGCATTGATTATAAAATATAAACAGTATTTATAATCAATGGTAATGGCAGGTAGTATATAATATATACCTAGTGAAGACACGTCGTATTTATCATGAGAAAAAATGAAATGTTCGTCGAGATGACTAATAATTGTGTATTTCGCGTGATCATTATCATAATATTAGTACAATTTTCGTTATTGCAAGATGACGTGATGCCAATCAAATCGAATATTGCGCTTTGATTTGAAAATCGTATTCATAAAAAACCACGAATTCTATTATTATTTAATTTCCATAATTTAAGGCAATACTGTTATATGGTTTTGGCTATACAATACTAAGGCGTTTGATTTTAGCTATACGTAACGTGATTTGCTTATATTATATTGTATACCTTTAGCACGATGCGAAAGCCTGCTAAATATTACGTGAAGACGACACGACAGTTGGGTGGGCTATAAACTGCTGTAGGTGTAGGCGCCTTCATATTTTGATATCAATGATAAGTCTCGTTGCATTCAGAAAACAAATCTGAGTGGGAACATATTATATAGTTAATAAAAAAAATAAATTACCAAGATTTCTGTTTAAAAAAATCTTGCCCGTTGTCCGTTAACCATTTAGAGTTTTGTCCTCCAAATATATTATACACTATGCGGAAATTATAGTGATCCTGTAGAAGCAACAAAATTTGATTTTTTTTTTTTAGTTTATTGAATTTAAGCCCTTTAACTATAATATAGCCATTAGCTGTTGAGGGGGTTATGAATAAATTGTGTTTGGTAAGGTTGTTACGGTGGGTAAGCAACACGACGTGTATGTGTGGCGAGGTTTTAACTATATACTATAAGAACACCCGGGTGATCACCCATCCGGGAGCTAGTAGCTGCAGGCGTTACTTACTCTCAGCCCCACTATAATGTATTATATTATTATGATTTATGGTGACTAAAATTTAAAATCAAATTTTATTGAATTGTTGAATAGAACCATCATAACTCTAGATTTCAAACAATCGATATAAAAATCGATAAAAGTTGTTTCCGAATAAAAAATAAATCAGTTTGAAATTTCGCTCAAAATGTTTCGTTTTTTTATTTTTGTTCATTATAATAATATTTTACTTCACAGTCCGCAGCATAAGTCGAACATGTTTTCAACAATAAGCGAATGTGATTCGACGTGTTGAATAAACGATGCATGACCCATTCAGGTCATATTATTATGACTTTGACTCGAGCGAAGAATCAATCTATTCATCGCCATATTAAGTCCATATGGCATGCGGGTAAATTATAATTTTCTATAATCGTTTACATCGCCGGACCCAGATAAAATAAACCAATTTTTTATTTTTAAATTTAATTTTTAGTGTTTTCATACAATATTTTAGCTTATCGACTCGAGTACTATACTTAAATGTATAGCTGTATAGTGTACACACACACCGATTAAGTGCGGTATAATATTTTGTATTTTTTCCATTACTTTTTTTTTTCCAGTTATAATGTAAAATATCTTATCCCGTCGATAAATTCTATTAATAAAACCGTCGTCTGCGTATCACACCACATGGAGGACTTATGACATCTTCCGAGAAAAGCCCAGGAAACCGCGGCGTTCCGGTCTTGCAATTAAATCGTGAATAATTGAATGAGCTAATAGCTGACGATGTATACCTATATACCGCGACCGGGGTCGACCGTAATTATTATTAATAATGCACAAACCACACACTGTTTTTCCGAGAAACCCGTACTGATCGCTGCCGGTACATGACGATTTTTTTTTTATACAAGTACTGGATTTCTTTTTTTTAAACGGTATCCGGGACGCCAGCGCGGTATATCTCTCCGGAACAAAACCACAGCCGTCAAATTAAAATATCATCATATTTAGTAATATTGTAATATATCGCGCGGGTATATATAGGTACTATTATAACTGTGCTGGAGACTCGACTTATCTACATCTAACGTAATAGCAATGATTATTTATAAACTATATAATTTATGCCTAATCAATGGTAATATATAGGCAGCTAGGTACCTATACCTGTATACCAATATATATTATTATATATTGCAAGCGATGATACACCCGCGATTGATGTCATTATAATCATAATTCGACAGCCCGTGGTGTATATTATACGAATTACTATAATAATACGCGTACCTACCTGTTGTCCTCAGTACATTTCACACGCACGCATTAGGTAGGTTATAATATGATATCATTATTATAGCTTATATATAGCTGTAACTTGTAATTATATAAACCTATAATGTCTTATATAGATGTGATGTATACGGCTAGACATGAGTACCTACCATCGTACATTGTGTGTGTCCGATGTCCATACTCCACAGGTATATACCACGATACCTATTTTGCAACAACGCGGTGGTCATCGACGTCGTCGTCGTCATCGTATAGTAGTGGATTTATTTGGTATACGCAGTGCTTGAGAAATCGCTTTTTCCGCAATGTATTATAATATATATTTATATATTATATTATATTATCTCCCAAAATATGTCCTCTCTTTAACCATACCAGGAAATCGTACTAGAAGGCTAAAAAGAAACTGGCCAAGAGACGCTTTAACAAAATAAATATAACTTTTCATTCATAATTAAAAAAAACTTAATTAAAGTATATTATATTATATACTCCAGCGGTGCTATCGCCAATGGATTTGTCTCCTCCTCTCACATATCGTCTTCAAGTATATTTATATTTTTTTGATTTTGTCGTTCATACAGTTTACATATTACCTATATATATATATATATATATGGTAATATTAGTATGGACTGTAAAGATTCTTTTTTTAAAAAAAAGCTTCATTATACTACTTTCAAGTTGAGGTTAAAAAAAGTAATTTTTTTTTGTCTTCTAACATGTCACTTGACCCTGTATTACCTATATATGATGTACGGCCAGACATATAGGTACCTACCATTGCATCGTGGATGTTCAAATACTATAACTTTGCAACGACGACGACGACGTCGTTCATTTGGTATACTCAGTGATTGGGAAATAATTTTTTTTTTAAATTTATTAATATATTCCTCTCGATTATTAATATTGTATAGTTTTAATCCATCTTAAAAATGCAATTACTTTTGAGGTTAAAAAAGTGACGTTTTTCTTCTTCAAACATATCAGATAGTTGAATCTATATTGAACCAGCGTGTACTCAATCGCGTACTCTTATCATCACGATATTCTGCGATATTTAATACGTATATTATTATAATTCATAACCCAAGTGATGTTAAAGCATCAAACGAGATACAGTAATATTATTAAGATATACCTAATATTATTGTAGTATTTCGTCATGTTGTAATAAAATATTTAAATAGCAATATTATTATACCCGAACGCATTGAGTTTAATTCAATTTAATTCGTGAAATTTATTGGTTAAAAAAGTAATTTAAACCACGCCGTGCCTTTAGAAATATTTTACCCACTTTCGATAAAACGTCGATAAATCACCATCGAATATTACTTAAAAAGTAATTTCGTTACAGCGTCTTGTTATCTACTTTAGGTCGTAGTATATAATATAGTTTTACGTCTCGCAAACACTGCCGTACAACAATCGCCTCGTGTGATATATTAGGTACAAGTTATAGCCATAAAGAAAGCCAATAAAATATGTCCACACATCGTTCGCGGCGTACCCAAAATATAATGTTCACATCCTTCGGCATAGCTCGTATAGGACAGTGTATCGATATTACGATATTATATTTTGTGGATGTTCTACGCTATTATACCTTTAATAAAACAATATTTCGAAACAGGACGTATTGTATGATATATTATCATGTGTTTGACGTGCCTCCTTCGCTGCCAACGCATATCTACCCGTGTATAATGTCGTATACAGGGTGATTGACCAAGCATGATCACCCCACATTTAATTTATTCACTAACGCAGTTATTTAAGACCCGATTTTCGAATAGAATTTTTTATAACATAATATACTAGGTACCTATACTTAAGGACCATATATTTTGAAATTCTTGAGGTTTTTTTTTACTTCTCAAAGATACTGCAGTGGAGATATGAAATTCTGTTTTTCGAGTTGGAGCCGCACTTTATTCAACTGTGAATTATTCGACTGATCATTTTTCTTAAAACGTTGACGTATTAAAATCAAAATTTTAACGAATAGTTTTTGAGTTGTTTAACTGCAGTGTGCACCGATGATAATAGGACCATTATTACGACGGGTACTAAAGATATGAGGGGCTATAATATATAGTGATTTGAAAATGATAGCAATTTATATAATTTTTAAAAACTGTCCGAGTGTATAATAAATACAAGCTCCAATAGGCAATATTACATCTATAATAGAAACGGGGGGGGGGGGGGAGCGGAGGGGTTCTCATCTGAAAAACAGAACTTTGAATCTCTGCAGTAGACACACCTCAAGAAGTAGATACAGAAAATCTCAAGAATTCGGGATAATGGTCCGTCAGTGTATTTACAAATTCCAAAAATAGGAATTTAAATAACTGTCTTATTGGGGGAAAAAATGGAGTGAGCATGCTTGGCGAATCACTCTGTTTATATATATATATTTATAGAATATGCTTTATAATATATACAAATTTCGTTTATTTGAAATATAATATACGCTCGTAAAACGCACACGACGACCGCGTGGTAAGTATTATTGTGTATACCAAAGTCTTAATCGATTTGTCGTTGTAAAATCGATCGGCGATTATTATACCTATACAACATCCATATAAATGGGTCCTGTGGTAGGTATATATATATATATTGATATATTACGTCATATATATATATGTGTAGTACACACATACTGGTTTATATAATAATATATATATTTTGTCGTATAACAGTTCAAGTACGAATAGCGCCCGAACGATGAATTTTTTTTTAGAAAAAATAAATATTATATACGTGTCAATGTGTCGACCATCATAGGTATTACAGGAATCTTTATTGCACGAGAGTGAAAAAAAAAACCACTTACATTCGTTTATATTGGAACAAAATCAATTCATGCTTTCAATAATATTACGTAATATTATTACGTGTGTTGATGGACTGATAATAGTACAATAATATATCGTCTGGAATTCGGTCAAAAATCTCGTGCTATGATATTAAATTTAAAATTAGGTAAACCTATAGCCTCGTCACGTATACGATATCTGAAAACTCGGTTTGGACCACTCCAAAATTCAGATATTTAAAAACAATAAACTAGTAAAATAAAAGTGTAAAATCAAAATTGATATAGGTATTATTATGCTTGTATACGCGAGATCGGTTTTACTAGAAATGCGTTTTTTTCGTATCGATACTTGAAGGATCGGTACCCGACCACTTTTTTTTCTTTATGCGTCTCGCATTGTTTGGCGCAAATCTCCTCATGAAATGGGTTACAGGTATTTAATTTTTTGCATGGGTAACTATAATATGGTTATGCCCAAACATTCCGCGGCCCGCCCTCGACGGTCTCGTCTGACGGAATAAAAATACCTAATCGTCGAAATTAAATTTTAATACATTATTCATAGAATTAAAAATAATTCTTCGGGTTATCGGGTGAGAGATATACCTTCCCGCAGCTTTGTCCGCGTTTTGGGCGCCCAGCGAGGATATTATTGCGACAACAGTCGCGTGCAAAAACGGTCTTACAGATTAAAATCGCACCAGAGATTTATTATGGACCACACGAGTGTTATCGTCGCGAGCTACTCTCAACAGTCGTTTATAATATCAAACACATATATCATACCATATCATTACATCGTACGCGCATCGTACATTATACAATAATATCTAATAAATTAATAGCTAAAAGTATTTTCGAGTCGCGTAATAATAATATGCATAATATATTATTATAAAACAGGTGGGCGAGTGGGTAGGTACCCCTCTGCTGTACAGTTAGTAGCGGTGTCGAATGGGTCGTTGGGTATTGAAAATTGCGTTGAATTCGAATCCATTGATATGCACGAATTATATCATTATTGTACCTATATATAGTGTATACGAAAAACCTTTCTGATCGGAAACAGTCGCCGTCAGATTGTATAAAGTATATTTCGTGCCATTTTTTCTGATATTGCTATTTATTAAGAGTACCTACTACGTCTTACCCACATGTGTTGTGTCGCCGTCTTACTAACGCATAATATATCAAAGTTTACGTCCGGAAATTTAAAATTTGTGTTGTTAGCTTACATGTTATAGTGAATCGAACGTTATATTATCAAAGTGCACATCGCAAGTGTTGCACGCGAGTAATTTAAATATTGCCTATATTTAAGTCCTTAAATATAGAATATTTCGGCTCCTATATCCCCTCAATCACAATTTGCGTAACATATTTTATGATGAATTTTTATTTAACTGTACTAAATCTAAGCGTGATTTTCCAGCCTTTTATTGGCCCCGGAATTGAATTTAAAGGTTAACTATCGCCATTATTTTACAGCAATATATAAAACTTGTTTTGCTTAAAAATGCCCGATTCGTCCTCAATTTTTTTTTTGTTTTTTCCCGACGTTTTTGATAACTCTTTATTACAGATGTTTTAATTGTCATCCCAAAATTTAAAATAGATTCACTATCCTGCCAGAAAAGATACTGAAGTAGAAAATCGACACATTTTTACTGTCCCAGAACGTGATATCCGACACAAAAAATAAAACAATATATTTCATTGTGAAATCTTTACATTCATCGCTCTGATTGGAATCTAAAAATACTAACACCATCTCCTATAAATGTTTTAATGGTTGCAGGTAATGCGGCTAATATTGATTTTTGAATCGTGGTAATATTGATAACTTCAAGTCGTGATAAAATATAAATAATAAAAATTTAAAATGTTATTTTAATTCATTGTACTAGGTATACCTACTTATAAAAAATGTGGGCAAGTGAGTCACTGTTATGGATGGTGTTAAATTTGAATTCAATGATTTAATATCATTATATACGAAAAACGATTCTGAGCGAAGACCGTTTGTCAGTAGTCTGGATATTTTATATTGTTATTATTTAGTATAGCCTGCAAATTGAATTAATATTATAATATTATTATTTTTATTCGTTTCTATGGTGATGAACAAAGCGTCAGAAATGAAAATCCCGTTTTTAGCGGTTTTTCGTAATTTGTCGGTTGTTTTTCCCTTGGCATTAAATAACTATTGAGAAAATCGAAAAATGACCTCTTTAAAGTACCATCTTGATCCAATTCGCTAAAAGATGAGATACTCTATGTTAAAATCGAAGTACTCCTTCTGGTAGAAATTTTGTATACAGGATAAAAAATAAATAAATAAACAACACTGCAAAAACACTATAGATCCCTCACTCCACTCAGAATTTAAAATGATATTTTAAATATAAATATTACATGAACCGTATATTAATGAATTGATTATATTTATTGTGGTTTTAACAGTTTACTGTAGTGATTGTGGCATATTGTTATACATTTTATATATTACTATAGTAATAAGTTTTATTTTAACAGGGTGGTGTCTACTTGCTCTTAACGTTTTGTATGTTTGAACGAATGTATTATTATTTTCCTTACGAGCATTGTGGGATCTTGGTTTAATGAAAATCAGATTTAATTCGAATACCTACGTAGGAAGTATAGTGAATTCCGTCGGAACGGTTGTTGGACATCGACCACTCTGAAATCTTTAAATAGGTTTTTAGAAGGGAAGGTCTGTTTAGGATTATTTTTATCATTATTATTGTTCTATGTTTTTATCATGCTTTTCTCGACTTTTATTAGTTTGTTATAATATAATATACTAGTATACTACCCCAAGTTGTTATGCCATATTAGCTACAATTTAGGCGCAACACGATATAATAATAGCTCATTGTTCGAGTATAATATGTTTATTTTTGATACAAAAGCGTGTAATAGCTATTATTTATTGCAAGTCTATGAGTAACATTTTTTTTTCTGCGAACGTACCTACTATTATATTATTATATTATATTATATATTATTATAATCTGCAGTACCCATTTGTTCGGAAATCTCTTAAATGCTCTCGCTCCTCCGTGGTCGAACGGTCCATTATTGCGGTGTAATAATAATATTATTAATTTAATTTTTTACACCGCCGTCCGTGTGAACTGCAGCGAGTAGGTATGTGCGGGCACCAGCCCATAATAATAATAATAATGCGATAATAATAAGACGAATCACTAAGAGATATACGACGCATGACATATATAGGTAGGTATACCTACCTGTATAATACCGCAACGAAATAATAATACAGCGCGTGCTGTACATAATATTCTTGTACACCAAAATATTGTATTCGTGTTGAAACAATTATAACTAAATAACACTACCATGGCAGTTGTAGTAGACGGTATATAGTCACCTTTCGCGGTGCAGTCTTCCGGACGGAAACGACACGGACATTCCATCGGAAAGCGCTTTTATCGCATGTACAAGGTGCATCTAACCTGACCTAACCTACCTACCTACCGTGATAATAATTGTATGCTTATGTACCTACGCGGGGCGATGCGATGCAACAGGTTTCGGCTACTATATGCATAGGTAAATTAGGGTTTTTTTAAATATTTAAATCCTTTTAAATTGTTTCGTGTCGTGCAATCGGTAATAGGTAAATAATTGTTTTCAACGTTTCGGCAACATCTATCCAACTTACGATTTCTCGGGGTCGAGCACATATTATACGAGTAGGTATGGCGACGACTACGAGTTGGTTCCCAATAATTATCGAATTGGTTCCCAGGTTGTCTACTGCAGGTACCATACGAGTGGGTTCCGACGAGCTTTCATAATATTGTAATATGCAACTAAAATATTTTATATGTTAAATTATATATTTCAAATGACTATGATGTTTAGTATTCAACCAACAATTTCCTCCTCATTTTTCACAGACTTAGGAATGTCTAGAATACCCAGGTATAATGGTTGAGAGTGTTGCTCTAGTCGGTTTGTATACGTTATATAATGTACATTGTATACCTCTATTACCTACGCATTTGTCAATGCCATAATAATAATAAAATAATATAATATCAATAATAAGTCATCATAACGAGTCGGTTAATTGCAATGAAGATAAAATTTTATTTAAAATAAAAAAAAAATGTTCCGGTATGAATTTAAAACATACATTTTTGAAGTATAATTATAAGTTAAAAATTGGACACTCAATATTTTCACCAATAAACTTTCTTTTTCAGCAATCTATTGCATATAATATAGTATTTATAATCTCAGACATTATGAAACCTAATAAAATATCGTAAGAATACCGATTTGAGAATATTATGGGAACCAAATTCGAAAAGTCGTACAAGTAGTACACAGTCGTACATATTGTACAAGTCGTACATATTGTTTGTAATTTATTGTGGGGAACTGATTCGTTATTTGACCTTTATTTGAATAGCGTTTCCGTTGGTATGGAACACAGGTACCGCGACCTATATCCATAATAATAGATTCATAATATTATATTATTATGATATAATAATGCGAATAGAATTTATCATGTGATTTTGTGGGTTAGTTTTAACTTTTAAAACATGGGAGCCAGGTGATCAGGATCTGCAGCGGTCAGGTTGTATTATTGTTTCCATATAAGATATTTCACCGAACAATCTTATGGTGCTTTATTTTATAAATGTGTATTAACTTAAAGACGACTCGCTCACACGACATTTCTGTGTCTCTTTAAACCGTCTCACTCCTCTCTAATATTATGAAAATGAATCGAATATGATATGAGAGAGGAACAACTAACAAAGATAAACTTAAGAGACGAACAAAGAAATTATTTTGTGGTCGGGGGGGGGGGGGGCTAACCTCGATGGGAACTATATTTTTATATTTTTGAGTTTCACATTATTTCTCTCGATATAGTTACGCGTTCTAGACAATGCGCATTATACGAATTATTTACTATTTTTCTACAGTAAGTACTATCCAATATAATAATATATTACATCAAAAATTTCGAACGATTATCATGTTGGATGCATTGATTAAAATATACAAGGTTATTGCAATAGTACCACACTATATCATTTTATCACGTTAGTGAATTAAAATGGCAGCTTAATGGGACGACCTATACTCGAGATATGCACACTACCCTCACGCTGTCATTGTATTTTGTTTGATAACAATACATATAGGCTACGTGCAATATTATGTACATTTTTTGGCCACGATTGGATGTAAAACGCTTTTTGGCTCTAATTGTGTTACGAGCCTATACCTATATATCAACACTGCTGTGCTAAATCGTTTTTCGAGTTACTACGCTGATTATTTAGTCGTACCACCTACAACTGACAGTGCGAATTATCACGTCTGAAATGATTGAAAAACGTCTTGTGATGTACCTCTGCAGTCACTCGTCAGTATTATAGGCATACACACGTACCCATGTATACGAGTACACAGTGCGTTTGACACGATCATTATTGTTACATAATAATAATATTATACGATATGCGTAACTACCTACGACAGAGAGTGGACCGATGTGTAGGAGGAGATCTATACCTATAATACCGCGGTATTATAATATTATTATATAACGTTATGCTTAACGTGGTCCGGACAAAAAGCTTCGCAGAGAGACAGTTGTTACACGCTGACCATGCAGTCGGTATGTGGTAGCCTTACAACTATATAATATACTAATCGTAATCGGTTTTTACACATGTCTATATTCAAGGTTAATAGACCTGTTTTACATAATAAACCGATTTGGAACGATTTTCATTACCGTAAAGGTACACCATACAGATACATAGTTTATAATGTTACATAATAACGGATTGTATTATCAGTAGATTCGAGACTTTTCGTTGGACGTGCGCGTATTGAGTCCAAGTATAATAATAATGGATTGGTCATCGGTTATTTTTGTCTGTGCGATCTTGATGACCATCATTTGTTATTTAATACTCACGGGCACCTGTAGCTAGGCGTATTTTACGAGGGAGAGACCGGTCGACAGGATATAATAATAATTTAGCTCGTCCTACATTTTTTTTTTTTTTTTAAGAAAATCTCTAAAAATAGTTGTTCATTACATATTAAAATTAAAATGCATATAATAACGATATATAAGTTTAATAGTAATTTAATCAATACCGTTCACACGAGTTTAGACTTTATATATATATACAATGGGTAATAATACATATTATAGTATTGCGATTGACATTACGATTTTTGACACCACAGAAGATTACATTTATTCACACAGATTTAAAACAATCATTATCGTTTAGTGTAATATTTACATTTCGTCGTTACTATACGTCCATATACATCCTTCCGGATAATAATACTATTTTATTAGAATGAAATATTATTGTATGACAATAAACTAAATACGTACTGTATTTTTTACGTATCTTATAAAACAGAATATAATAATATTTGACGATAAAACAAATCAAGGGAAATAAAAACATATCACTGATGGATAGATTAGTCTATTAACTTTAACCCTAGAACCGGATGTAAAAATACTGACGCCCTTGAGGATATGACAGGTTAGACACTCCTGGCATAGGTGCCCTCAAACATAAAATGCCTCATCGAAAAAACAGAGGTGCAGAGCTGAACAGAGCCTGAACCATATTATGTACCACTTGCGGATCTAAAATCTCCATCAAACATCCACTTATAGAAATTTAATCGTAAATTTAATGAAGAAAGATCAAAATACAACACCCCAAATATCCTCTTAGAACGCCTCAACAACGAACCTCTCAAGACATCTACTGCTATACAGCTTACTAATATATTTTTTGACCAATTTATTGAAAACCATTTAACCAGAACCAAAACAAAAATGTACGTTTTTATTTATTTTTAACTTTTGATTGTCACCTACTAGTTTATTTGTTTACTCCGATGTTAAAAAAAAAATTCCACAAATTATATCATAATTCCAATAACTGGTGGCGAATTGGAGCGGTGTTACCTACATAATATTTCAATCGGTTAGACAATATCAGAAATGAAAGTGTCCATTCGTGCTTACGTTGCTATTTTGTGTCGCTATTATCACGATGGTTTATGACGTTGGAAAATTCGTCACTCGTCCGAGGATATAAGTCAAGTTGAGCAATATTCTGCTAATAATACCCCGTAACGGTTTACGCGATAATTTCTATCGTCCAACATATTATTATGAGAATTTATATTAAAATATATTATGACGTGTCCGTCGATTTAAAAAAAATATATATAATTATCGATGTCAATTTCGTGCGTCGACATAGCCGTATATATTTCCAAAACTATATTATGAACGATTATAGTGATTAATAATTAATGAACTAGTATTGTTTCAGTAACTGCGACCAGTCACCGTACGTTTTATGAAACGTTGTATTTTGCACTTGTTCTATTATTAGCTACACGCTGCATCAAAAACCGGTGCGTACAATTTAACTATTGAGTACTGGACGGAGGAAAATGATTTACTGATTGAGTCATGGTGTAAACGAAAAATATACCAATCGAGTTCACGATTGAGAAACGAAAAATATTACTCTAATCGAGTCTACACCGGAGACAGGTAATATTCAAATGTAAATACCAGTTTCAACGACCGAATATCATGGTATGTACCTACCTATAATAGCTACCTATACATAATAATCTATTATTATACACACATCAATCAAATTTTTCAAAATTAACTTAAATAAACATTTTAAACCATATACACGTAGAATTATTGTTCGTTACAAACAGTCCTAATGGTGCGGCGTAGAAAAGGAGAAGGAATATGTAAATAGTTATTCTTTTTGAGCATGATTGGATTATGTACTCAATTTGTGTCATATTTTAAATTGCACAGGACTTTGCAATTAGTATAGGTATTATATAATTTTAAATTTCACGGGACTCGATTAATAGTGTGCACCTACCCAAAACCGGTGATGATGAATTGCAACCCAATGCCAAAATCAAGTACGAGTTGCGGACCGGGTTTATTAGAGGGACGTACGAATTGCGGCCACACAATAATTACCACTTCATATTATCAGCTTGACTGAGTCATCTACTAAAAATATGTTTTTTTTTTTAATTATTTATGTTATTTCGACAATGGGTTTGACGTAGTTATTAATTTTTTCAATTTGAGATTATCATCGGTTTGGAAAAACCCCATCCTTAATATTATGGTTTAATTAAATTAAACTGGCCTATTCCTTTTTGTTTAAGCTTTGTCATCTGTTGTCTAATAAATGTTTGATTGTGTCTTGGTGTGTGCATTCCGTTCGAACCGTGTGCTGAGCAAGTTGTCCAGCCTTCGAAATCGTTCATTTTCAGACTTAGTTTGATTTCTCAATACTGTTATAATATTATATTATTGTTAGTTTATATCCCATCGTACGAATCGTAGCTGGTAATGTTATGAAGGATGTTTTCGCGTATAATTTGGCATATAATATTGTCGTCTATCTCGACGTCATTATACTATTATGATATTATGCAAGGCTGGGCAAGTTAATGATTTTTTTTTAACTCGGTTAAGTTAAGTTAACATGCACCAATAACAAAAAGTTAAAAGTTAATACACACTTTTTGTTAACTTTTTATTAAGTTAAAAAAAAATTAGTTTGTTTATACAACGCTAGCGTACTTAGTTTTTTTCCAACCCAAAACTAAATTATAGGATATATAGTGTTAATACTTCATTCAGTATTTTCATATAAGTTAGATTCGAATGATATACATTTTTAGCTTTAAACAATTTTACGATAGGTACATATTTTTTGACATGAAAACGAAATATACTGAAATAGTGAAATATTATAAAATTAAAAACAAAATAAATTAACTTAACTTACTTCTTAAAATGCAAAATCAACTCGTTAATTTCACGTTAATTAAGAAAGAAATTTAGTAAGTTAACAGTTAAATTAATAAAAAGCCAGAAGTGACTAGTTAAGTTCAAAAGTTTAAATTAAATTAACTTTTTAACTTAAATTTAATTTTTTAACTCGTTTATGCCCAGCCTTGGTGCTGAGTGTACGCACTAGTTTTATTAGTTCACACAGTCACTAGTTCCTGGATGGGTGACCACCCGGGTTTTTAATGACGAATTCTAGCCACACATACGCGTATCCAAACCAACCTAACCTCAGTTGTCGAAGCTTTAATTTAAAAAAAGTTTGATTTCCACACATTTTCTTTGATTTGAAACTTTTACCTACCTGCCTATGCATTTTATGGAAGTCTCAGAAAGAATTCCAAGTAACTTATCATGATATCAACAAAGTTATAAATGTTAGGATGGCTATAGTGTAGAATGTTAGAATGACATAGGTACTTAGTTTTGAGGAAAAACCATTAGTGGTACGGTTACAACTAGCTTCTAGCAGTAAACTGTGCTTAATTTGGGTGGTTGCACTATGTCCGACCTAGTCCTACCAGGGTGGCTGCGTTGCACTTACTGCCGAGCGTTACACCTAAAATGAGTTGAACGATCATAATTTAGATTTGCCATTTTTTACGGGCAACAGAGTGCACGGATCAGCTGGTAATATCGACACTCTTTAAGGGTTTTATTGAGGAACTCAGTTGCAGTAAAACGACCTAGGTGAAATCGGCGCAGACACACCGTGCAGCAGGTGTGCGCTTATCGCTGTTTGTTTATTTACTTTTAGCCCGCAATACAAATCGACACATTAATCTCTACACACATTATTTAAGTAATATTCTGGGTCATATCCGATGTGTGTCTTACAATAATATTAGATAAATAGGTAGGTAGTACAATGATATTAGGTACCCAAAGTGTATCGTACGCTTTTTGTTTGCGCGTTTCTGGGAGTGTCTGTCGTGTTTATTACAATAATAATAATAATAATAACGTATTGGGGGACAATATTATAATGTCATATCGGCGACCGGTTTGCGGTTATGTTTGTTCTAAAATATGTCATTCATCGCTCGTAGACACACACACACACACATATTTATTATTATTATATATTTCTTCGGCACATAATACGCGCGTCGACGGTGTTTTCGTATGTATAATATACATATATCCGGTGAGCGGTCTTTGGTTTTTCGCGCCTCAACAGGTATATAATATCATACCTACCTGCAGTGTACAATATACGCATAAACACACACACTTACAATCTCCAGGTGACTACTACAACAGCTCTACAACAGCCGTCGTCTCGTCGATCTCCGACTTGACCGCGCCGCCGCACCTATGTTTGCTCGGAGACGACACGCACAAGGAAAAAAAAAACGAAAAACGTTTTAACGGACACCGGTCGCCGGTCCTTTCTTGTTTGCACGGTTTAAATGACAGAGCACACAATATTATAATAATAAACAATATATATATATATAATATCACGACGACGACTGCGCGTCTGTTCTTCGCAAATAACCGTCGGCGGCGTTTCCATCCATAAACCGTCGAAAACTCGCGCGACGCCTCTGACGTTGCACACCTATAATAATAATAATAGTATGACTATATTATACCTTCTGCAATATATAATACATATTATCATATCATGTATACACCGGCCACTATATATAATATTATTTATTGTGTATGCGCGCGCATATTATTATATTATATTATATATACTAAACGCCGCCAGTCGTCATCGAAATAGTAGGGTACTCTGTCCGAAATAATTTTTATTTGCCGTCACTATTATGGGAGGACCGCGTCGTCGTATGATATTACTGACTATTATTATTATTATTGTTAAGAAGACGCCACACCCGC
The DNA here is from genome assembly GCA_008086715.1 of Sitobion miscanthi. Classification (NCBI taxonomy): domain Eukaryota; kingdom Metazoa; phylum Arthropoda; class Insecta; order Hemiptera; family Aphididae; genus Sitobion; species Sitobion miscanthi. The sequence continues at coordinate 10,947,014 of CM017805.1, forward strand.
CGCGTCTTTCAGACGTACAGCGTGGCAAATCTCACGTTCCTGCAGCACTTTACTGTGTTGTTTTCAAAAAATCCCAAACGTACGATTTAAAGGTATACCGTCTGAGGCATTTCGGAGAGGCTTTTATTGATATTTTAATGAGCTATACGAGACTGCAGTAGCGTACGCACGGTTTTAGTTCGGTTAGAGTTTTATCTGAGTAAATAATTTACGTTATTTTTTTCTAATCAGTTTTTTATATAATTGTTTATGACAAATTATAGTTATATAGTCTCAAATTTAGTCTACATTAAAGACACTCGTCGAGTGTTCAACCCGGACACCTATGGTCATCTATAGAGCCTCTTCGGGTCGTAATAAACGTGATAATAATCGATGGACGATGGTGATACACCATACGACGATTATGTCAGACGTTTAGCAATGTTCTAAATGAGCCAAAAAACTGAAACTATTAATTATCGACGTCTTCGTCATATTTAACAATTTATATTATTATATCTGTTAAAAATGACCAACAATTAATCGACTCTGTGTATTGAAATGGTGGTAAATATGATTTTTTTGTTAAAAGAAGAAATTTCAGGGAGGGGATCAGAATCCTAGATCTCTACCCATGGGTACGCCACTGTGAGCCTGTTTGAAACCGTTAAGTTTTTGTACGTCTTACAGCGACGGCCATTCATAAAATGGGTAGGTAATATATTTCAATAATCATATCATGCTTAACCGTTAAAGTTTAACTTATCGCTATCACAATTCACAATAATATTACACATGTCATTATAGGTCATCGACTGTACAAAGTTTGACGTGAACACCCTTGTATAACTAATATAGTAACGATGAGTGGGAAATTCCAGACGAGACGGCGTTTGTTTCGCAAACGATTACGATCGTAAAAATTTTATTCGCGGTTGGGAGTTTTTTTTTTCACTTAAACACAATAATAATATAATAGTAATACATAGGTATAATAGACGAGGTACCTATATTATACACCAGCTATTATATCCTACCTACGTTTTTATCCAACGCTCCGCATACGTGCGGATCAATGAGATCACCTGTTGCGGAATCGTTTTAATATTATTATTATTATTTTTTTTTAGGACCCGCGCCCGTGTGTCATATACCTACATAAAAAATGATCACGAGTTATTTACAACGAGATTACCGGCGACGAAAATAAATTCGCCATCGAAATAATAATAATAATAATAATATAATATCGTATTATATTATTATGGCGCGTATTATTATTATTATTATCATTATCATCATACAACGAACGATGGAATTGGTAAATTATTGGACGAGCGTATATGTGATGGCCGCCGTGACTGGTTTAGTTATAATATTCGAATTTATTACTTGCGCGCGGGCGGTGTCATTCTACGTATATATTTTAATATAATGTACAGGAAAATCGTATTATATGTATATTATACGTTTTATAAGGATTAACAACGAGAGACGAAAAACAAAAATGCTGTTTATAGTCGTTACATTCGTGTACAACACGTCATAACGTTATGTACAATAATAATATTATACTCATACAATACCTACGATTCACCGAGCGTAATATCATTATATACTAGCTCCTGTTATTCTTAGTAGTGCGCATTTATTCAAATTACGGTTTTAAGAATATTTTTAAGTACCCACACTCATAGACCGTAATATTATGTTTTTAATTTTTTGTGCCATATATTATATTTATTCAACGCGGGAAACCGACAGACTTCTTTTTTTTTTTTTCAAATAAGAACACCGCTTTTACCTTGTAAATTATTATTACTTAAGCACACGAATGATTTTCGAAAATATCGATGAAAATTTTTTATCGACTATAATATAATACACTTGAGGATTTACAGTGAAAAAGAGCGTTCAACATATTTTTGTAAGAAAACAAGTTTGTACGAAATGTCACAGGGACGGGGTGCTACTTAAACAGTAAAATTAGCATAATTAATCATCAGGGTTGCACATTCCTGATGGATTGATAGTACAGAATATAGATGTATTCAAATCGAACAGCTCGCATTTTAGTAGTTATATAATTGAGGGCGGTGTCATTCTTTGAGTGCCTATGTATATAATATTTTAATATAATGTACGCAAGAGAATCGTATTATATTTATATCATACGTTTTAAAAGGATTAACGACGAGAGACGAAAAACAAAAATGCTGTTTGTAGTCGTTACATTCGTGTATAACACGTCGTATTAATATTGTTATGTATAATAATAATATTATACGTATACAATACCTACGATTCACCGAGCATAATATCATTATCCTAGCTCCTGTTATCCTTAGTAGTGCGCATTTATTTAAATCACGGTTTTAGGAATTTTTAAGTACCAACACCCAAAGACCGTAATATAATGATTTTAATTTTTTTAACGTATTTTTTTTATCCAATGCGGACAACCGGCAAACTTCTTTTTCAAATAAGGACACCGCTTTTACCTTGTAAGTTATTACCAAGCACACGACTGATTTACAAAAATATTTATGCTTTTTTCCATCGACTATATTATTATAATACACTTGAGAATTCACAATGAAAACGGGTGCTCGATATTTTTGTGAGAAAACTAGTTTGTACCTATTGTCACAGGACGCTTTTTTAAATAGTTGAATTCCAAAATACCTTCTTAAAAATGAGCACAATTTATAATTGGGGGTGCACATTCCTGATGGATTGATTATTATGATATAGAATATGTATTCCGATCAAACAGCTCGCATTTCTGTAATTATATAATTGAAGATGTGAGCTCGGTAAACTTACAGTTATTATAGGGTACCTATGTTTGATTTTAAGAATTACATCAAATCGTACATTCCGTGTCAAAATATGCTAATTTTATTTGGCTATATCGCTTTAGGAACCACTGACGTGAACTGTGGGTGAACAAGTGACACGATAATCTTCCGGACGCAATTCATTCAAAAAGCAGACGGTACGACTTGCAGGTCTCGCCGTGCGCCCATTAATAATAAATGAAACCTATGTTTTATACGGGTACCCCAAACACATATTGTCACACACACACACACACACACGTACACATATGGCAGTATAATTTATGTATACGTCCGATGCGGTTTTGCTACCGAGTGTAATCCGTCGGCATGATATATTTTTCATTTTTAGCGCCCACCGAAAAAAATAAAATAATAAGCTCATATTACGCTCGGGCCCCATCACTTCCCACCTCAACAATCGATCTATTAGCATAATGCGCCGCGATATGATAATAATAATAATAATAATAGTAGTAATAATAGTAATAATAATAATAATAATACAGTATACCTGTGACATTGCAGTAACGTTATATTATATTATATATAGGTAGCGTTATTCGGCCGGACATTAACATCGAAATATTCATCACCGTCACAATTTAACAACGTTATAATGTATTACACGCGGCTAGAGGTACCAATAAAATATTAGGTGTATAATATTATGTATATTGCGCGCATCGCACGATGTGTTCGCTATAACACAGCCGCCGCCGGAAAGTTACGGTTTAAGATTTATTTTTTTCGTGAATGAAAAATCGGCGGTCGTTGAGACGCACCACGCACGCACAGGTGGTTATATAATATTACATATTATATGGTTTTATAGGTACCGCGACTCACGCGAGCACGACGAAACGGTGTGAGCTGCAACAGGTGCCCCCGCGTTGTTTATCGTAATATTATTATATCGTTTAGAACAATAATATATACAGACGGGTATTAATATGTATGATAATAATAATAATACGGAGAGTGATATTATTATATTATCATCCGCCGCAGCGACCGAACTTATTATACCACCTCCTCCGGGTGTCTGCTCGTGGTGTAGTCGTCGTCGTCGTCCACTGCACGCCCATCGTATTATAATATTATTATTATAAGGTTGTTTGTTCAATGGTATTTTTTTTATTTTTTTTCGGTTGTTTTTGTTATATCTGCAGCGTACACCAGCGCCACTGTCATTATACCTAGGTATATAGAACTACTGCTATCCGAGGGTTATGACACGCGGTAGCGGTATTGTTTTTAAAATTATCTATGTTCGTAGGTAAGTATGTTATGCGTAAATTACAACGATGGTCTTCCGTTTGCTATCTTGTGTCGCGCATTACACCGCAATAACGAATAAATAAATGTCAAGGCCCGGCTTTACGTTATGCTCTAAAAACCTTAGAAATACGCACTATATAAAACATGCATTTATAATATGCTTATGTCAAATTTACCTCGAGTTTGTAATCCGATAAATATTCAGTGTTGAACCCTTACCCCCCCCCCCCACACGGGTAAAACTACTTAATATTTATTTATTTTTTTTGAAAAGTGATCTAAATTCTTTTAAATATAATAAATGTATTATTTGACTGCAGTAATGTGTGCATATTTAAAAAAAATTGGTCTGTCGTGTTAAGCCAATGTCCTCTAGGTGTCTAAAAATTATATTATGTAGGCAATTATTATTTACGTATCCCGCGGTGTGATCAATTGGTCCATTCATCTGTCTGTCTGCATATTATCCTATATTTTCAAAGTCAATTCTTGTGATTTTGAAAAGAATACTTAGTTTTTTGTCTTTAGGTACTTAGTTCACTATAAAGTCATAACACATTAAACTGCGGTCTTATAAAAAAAAATCTATGTTACTATTTCCATCATAGCGCATTTTTAAAATGTTCTCATGGTATTCATGTTGAATATCGTTTTATAACAATTCGAGTGAGTAACTTTTGGAGACACCTCTTTCCATTTTAATCAAAAAGTTTTATTTTACTTTAAACTAGTTCTGCTTTTTAGTTTTTGTAACAAAATCAGATATATGGGTCATTAAAAATCTGAAAACCTGCCGGTATCTGGGTATAATATTATGATAAACAATATTAATATTGTTCTGTAAAAATGTATACCCCGCAGTGTTATTACAGTAGATGAGCAATCTATGCACTACATGACTTTTTCGAACAATATAAAAACATATTTTTTGTTTCGAAAACGCAAACTTCGTACCATCGTACGGCCAGGTAAATGGATTATAGGCACTGCTATATGCCTCCTCCTCTTCCTCCTTTCCGTCTTCGTCGTCGTCGCCACCGCGGTGAAATATACGATAAAATACCAGTATTATAGTAGGTATACACTTCGCTTGCGGTATATTATAATTTATAATAATATAACACATTATAGTGTATAAAATAATATATCTGTGCACACAACAAGGCGCGGCCGATACGCTATAGCAATACCAATAGCTGTAGCTCACTAATCGGGAGAAGACGCGACCCGTACGAGTGTACAAAATAATATGTGCGTGTCAGTGAAACGTATGTATAAATAATTGTAATGTTATGCACCACGCGTACTTATGTAGGTATATATGTGACTATAATAGGTATAAGATGCGCGGTAGGTATTTCGTTATTTTACACGTGTCATCGGCGTAAAGCCGAAAAAAAAATCGAAACTTAAACGGAAACCGTTTGTCTCACGGCACCGACGTCCGACGCATTGTATTATATTCGGTCGTGCTCGTAAAATAATATATTATATGATATTAAAACGAGGTACGTTATAGGTACCTGTATTATTATAATCCTCGGTGGCGGACCGTCGCAGCTATATCCGGTCCGCGAATAAGTCGCACGCGGTTCGGGGAGGACGCCGGAATACGAGGTTAGGTAATATTATGTAGTCTCGAGGTCTTCTATGGCGTACTCAAAATATATTGTACGCACATGCGCGTTTCAAAAAACAAACAATACGCACTTAAAGCGTGTTCTGAAAAAATGTAATTTATGATAAAAACTTGAAAATTATTTGTACGATAAAATCAACCAACAGTATTTGTGATACATTATAACGGATAACTGAAGTTTACTTCCTACAAGAAGTTCTCGCGGTCAGATAAAGTGAATTACCTAATCGATAATATTTATATTATTATTATATTATATAGGTAGATCTCAGACATTAGGAAAATAATATTTTTATACGTTATACATATTATAAAATGTAATATCAATTTTTTTCAAGTTTACCTGTATATGCTCTCGATTTGTCTGATATTACTCAAAATATGCATGTAAGTATACGCAATAACGATAAAATATGCAAAAATAAGCAGAGTAAAATTTTAAACATATTCTTCTTGTGGTATGAAGCATATTTATACATCACTCACATTGTTCTGCGAATTTTTTAGACTAATATTAATAAACTAGAAGTCCTCAGCCCACATAATAGTATGTAACCAGGCGAGTAGCTAGGATTTTTATCTGGTGGTTGTTTTAATTTTATATTTTAATTTAACGCGTGTGAGGAAGAGGCGTTTTTGAACATGAAAAAAATGATAATATAAAAACACCAGACAAGACACAAAAGCAGGGGAATTGATACGTGATGGCGAGGTGTGTGCAGATGCAAAGGCCACTGGTCACCTCCATACGTTTTCACGGCCGGTCCCTAAGGCGGACGAGTGTGATCGCTGGCGCGTTTGCTCGCGGGTGACGACCATCGTGACGGCGGGTTGGACCCGACCGCGAAGGCCGCGGGAGAGACATTGGACGACGATTGACGGCGAGCGGCTAGTGCGCGTTGACGATGCGCAGGTGCTGAACACGACTGTTGTGACGGCGACGACGGAGACACCAAAGCACTGAGCGAGCGAAGACAGCTATTTGGGGCTATGGAATCAGCGGCGACCGGAGGCGTTACCACCAGGTGGAATTATCACTGGACGAAAAGGGGAGAGAATCGGCAGACCACAGCGCAACGTAACAATGGTCATGATCCTCTGCGGGATTTTCGTCCTGGAGTCGCGAGACTCGGCCGACGGGACCACCACTGGACAAAAAGGGGAGAGAATCCGTCGGACCACGTCACAACGCAACAATGGTCCTGATCCTCTCCGGGATTTTCGTCCTGGAGTCGCGAGACTCGGCCGACGGGACCACCACTGGACGAAAAGGGGAGAGAATCCGTCGGACCACGTCACAACGCAACAATGGTCCTGATCCTCTCCGGGATTTTCGTCCTGGAGTCCCGTCGGAACAGTGTCTGTCGCGCAGATGGCCCCTCCGCCGTGGAGTCGCGCCCCACCGAACCCTGAAACTTGATCAGTTTCTGCGGGTCAGGCAATGCAGTGACGTCCGTGTTCCCATAGCTTACCTTAGCTCTATCGCTCACCCGTCGCGCTCTGAGATATCCGCCGCCGCCGCCGTCACGAGTCGCCTTCGTGCAAGCTGCAGCCGTCGTCGAAGTACCGTCGGGGTGGTATCGTTGCCCGCGCTGGTCCAGCTAGCCATCGTATGTCGTCGTCGTCCGTCCGTCGCTCCTCTCACGACCTACGCAGTTGGGCCATCGCCGAGCAGCCACAGATGGTCTCGCGTGTCGGCAACCGCGAGCTCGCGACGCCATCGACCACGACCTCGTCTTTCCGCGGGTGGCCGGAAAACGCACAGGGTGACTTACCGCCGTACACCGTAAAGTGCTCTGTCGCGCATCAATCCCCCACGTCGCCGCCGTCTTGTCTACTGTTCCTCGGCCCGAGGAGGAGGGAGGGGTGGACCGCGGCTTCACTCTCCTCGGAAGCATCCGCACAGCATCAGGCGTGCGACCCGCCTCACTCCCTTCCACGTGGTGGGCATTATTCGCCTGGCGCGTCCACGCGTAGGTGTGGGGTCCGCTGGTTTTGGTGCTTCCGATTCGGTCGTCCTGACCAATCCATTTCCGCCCCTCTCTTTGCACTGGCCCTCGGCCGGTGTCTCTACCATCTGATCCTGAACCGTAACTGCCTCTGCGTCTCCGCCGGCCATAGCCTCCGACGAGTCTTCGTCGCAGACAGCGTCGACAATCTCACCCAAAAGGGTGTTCACGACGTCATCTATATTTTCTCTGTCGATCATGTCCTCTGGGACATCCTTTTCGTCGATTTGCCCTTGATTTTCGTCGTCGTCGAAATGCAGTCCTTCGTCGCAGATGGATTCGACTATCTCACCCAAAAGGGTGTGCACGACGTCATCCATATCTGCATCGATGTGCTCTCGATTTTCGTCGTGGTCGAAATGCCGTGCATCGTTTGCCTCGTTGACGGTAAACTCGTCAACAAGCTCGTAAATCATTTCCCTCAGGATTGCATCTATATCGATGTTCGACATGGCCATGTAATGTTATTTACAGTGTTTTTTTTCGGTTTAGTATGAAACAAGTATCTAATACTGTTGGAGACAAAATTGTAAGTGAGTTATAAAAAACAATTTCGGTCAGAGCAGTCACCGAAAAACACAAACATTGCCCAGACGACTGTTACGACGTCGTTTATTGCTAGCCAGCGCGAGTACGACCGCGTCGTTCGTTTAACGGCTTATTTTCCCAAACATCATTATTATCGAAACGTACTTATGCCTACGGTTAGGTACCTATAATATAACATTGTTTTAACGAGGGTACGTATCTCGAATTGTATTTGTGCTCGTCTTATACTTTTAGATGAAGTCTTTTTACATTCACTGGGCGAAACGATGAATTGTTTTACAACGATGTATGTTTTTTCGAGTACGTGCACGTACGTTTTATGGTAGTAAAATTGCTTCGGACTTCGAGTTTTCGGCCGATTTCTAATAGCATATTTTGCATTTAGTTGGTACTTTTAAAATGTGTCAATATATTCTTTGTTATCATTGCTGGTTTTTTCTAACCTATCGATTATCTGCAGTTAGAACTTGGAATAGTCATTAATAATTTCGTGTAGTATTCTTCATGTTATAATATCTTAATTTATAAATCTAAGAAATGTATCCTAGGTTTGCCGATATTATTTTTCTTTCCTTTGGTGCGGCGATCAACAATGTATATATTAATTAGTCCTTCAGTATTGCTATGCGAACACCCAAAACAATACACCAATAATACCATAATAATTACGAATATAACAATAATATATTATTTATTTAGCAAACAAATAATTACATTCAACGATACAATGTATTATTATAGTAAAATAAATTGTAGTGATAACTCTCCTTTGAGCTATAACTATAGTGTGTGTTGGTGGGTATAATATAAGTCTGAGTGAAGTACAACACTATATAGTTTTATGCTAAGTGATATCTACAAAAATAAAAATGTTTATCAATCGAAAATATCGTTAAGACTAATGTTATTATGTATAATAATTAACTTCCTTCTTTCATATTTATATTTTAACATGATAGAGTTATTTTTGAAAAATCTAATTTTTTTTCAGAAACGATTTATTAACATTATATACATTTGTAAAATAATTACAAATATTGATATTATAATGAATTGCCTACAAATTAATATTCCCGAAGAACATATAATATTAATATGGTCAAGTCCGAGCTGTTTATTTAAACACGTCGGTACCTATACCTACAGATATTGATATTTTGTACCTATTAACGAGTTCATGTAGTAGGTAGGTATAATTCACCTCGGCACATTTTGCTTAGACCTGTGCATTAAGCGTTATGATAAATTAATTATTACACTTTTTACGGAATCCGTTTGACGACGTGTCAGTTCTCACTGTTATACTTTCTGTGCACACATAATATATGCGACAGTAGCTAATGTCGACACTGTGTTCTTTCAAGTAGGTATATTCGACGAGGGTTTCCCCAAAGAGCTGCCCCGAACAATATAATATCATGTGTGTGATTAATTTTTACGAGTGGATCACGTCGTATACGAGTTCGGTTTTCGAAAAGTCTGATATTTAAAACGCTTGTGAAATATTATAAAATTATACTTATAATATATAATAATATATTATGTACCTGTATTGGCCTATATTGTACCTAAATATTGTATATGCTGTATTATATGTTGATTTCCAGTGTTCGGACTTGACTAGATAATTATTCGTTCATATTTTATCTTATCCAGATAAATAGTTACAAGGTATCTAAACGTTCATCTTAGATAAATTTTACCAATCTAAATAAATTCATCTACATGTAGATACATTTTTTATTGATAAAAATTGTGAAATTGTACAAATGCATTTTTAAATATTTATACAGATTTTCAAACAAAGTTCATAGTTTATAAATAATGTAATTACTTTTATTTATACCATTATGTTCTAAGAGCCAAACTAAAATATACCTAAATTTAAAACCATTTAAAAAATAACTGTATCTTTTTTATCTAGATAAAAAAGTATTCATCTTTATTTTTATCTAGATAAATATGAGTTAAGTTGTCTTTTATATATATCTAGATACATTTCAGTTGCTTATATTCTATGTGCCTAACATTACTTTTTAGTAATAATTAATTTAAATAAAACTATTAAAATAACTATAATTTAATAAACATTATAATTATTCATAAAATTATAACACAAACATTGTGAAGAAGGGAACCCATAAAAAAAATTTCTGGTTTTATTAGCTATATTATGGATTTTGAGTATGCAGAGCGAAAAAATGTGTAGGTTAGATTCGGTTGGGTATTTTATTATATAGGTGTTTTATGCCCATTACCCATACATTTATTTGCCAAGTGTATACACTGCACATTGGTATCCACAATATAAAATAAATACATTAAAAGTACCTACACATAGTTCGTCAATAATTGTAACAATATTGTGTTATTTTCATACTAATATAAGCGACATATTAAATAAACTATACAAATATTCTAGTTTTTGTCACCAATTGACCCCCCCCCCCAAAAAAAAAAGGTTTTTATTTATCCTGGTAATGATTTGAATGGCCTGCAAATATTTTGGCGCCAACAAAAAAAAAAGTTGAAATGACGCCCTTGCGGTTTGCGAGTTTTCCCGTAACATTTATGTATAATATATAAGATCACCTAAAAGTATAAATCGAGTAACAGAATAATAGAAATCGTAATACCAGAAACTATCCTCGTCAAAATATTATGGGTATAATATTATTATACCAATAATGGTCTTTAGAAAAATTGACGCGCTCGAAATTCTAATGCTGCGGGCCGACGAGAACGATAAACATATTACTGGCTGGCTAGTAATACACGTCGTCGTCTGGGAGATTTTCTCGGAGATCGGTCTTTGTGTTTGACGATTTGTATTTAGCTCATTAGCAATTCTCAATTAAATCCCAACGGACACGTACATATTATCTTCGCTAAAACAAAAGATGGCAACTAACTGTTATAACATCGACGCGGTAAACGTCATATTGCTGGAAATCTTAGAAGACATTGTGGTCAACATCATGGATGGCACTCACGCCGACGAAAGTGACGAGTATCTCGTGGGTTTAGTGACTCCTCTTCTGTCTGCCATTGATTCGGTCGCCACTACTGCGAGTGTCGGCGACGATCAGACCCCGGAGTCGGAAGGACAAAATCCGATTCTTGGAGGCGCAGACGGACAGGAGTTCGACGAAAACGCCGAGGACGTCTCCTTGCACGGTGATGGGTTGCCGAGCGGCGACGCGCTGTCGTCTGCAGCAGAGTCGGAACTCGATCCGATCCCAGTGACAGCACCACTCGGCGACAACCACGCGGGTTTAGTTGCCCTTCTTCTGTCTGCCATTGATTCGGTCGCCACTACTGCGAGTGCCGGCGACGATCAGACCCCGGAATCGGAAGGACAAAATCCGATTCTTGGAGGCGCAGACGGACAGGAGTTCGACGAAAACGCCGAGGAGACCGTCTCCTTGCACGGCGATGGATTGCCGAGCGGCGACGCGCTGTCGTCTGCAGCAGAGTCGGAGCTTGCTCCGATCTCAGAGACAGCACCGCTTGGCGACAACCACACGGGCCAGGAAGGCGAAAATTCGAAAATTTCGGAAGCCGCAGACGAGGATCATTTCGTTATGTTGGAGAGCGGCTGTACGTCGTCGTGCGGGGACGCGCCGTCCTCGGGATCGGGGCCTGTCGAATCCACCCCGACCCCCGAGGGCGGTCCGCTCGACGACGTTTTGCGCACAGAAGACGTGTTGGACGACGAAATTGAGCCGGCCGAGGGAATAGCTGTAAAAAACAGTCTCGGCGAGCTGGTCGGTTGGATGGACCCGGCGGAAGCACCCGGAAAGAGCGATGCACCTCGCACGAAGTGGAAAAGCGTCAGACGCTTTTTCCGCTCTCTGTGCTGCTGCTGCCGGTGAAAACCCGTCCGTGGCTCGGCCCTCGGCCGCAGACGACGGACAGAATGACAGTGACGCACAGGAGGGGGGGGGAGTATGTGAGAAAGAGCACGGACGGTGCGCGGCGGTAAGTCACCCGCGCACGTTCTCCGACCGCCCGCGGCGCGACGGGTTCGCGGGCGTAGCGCGCTCGGTCGTCTTTGGCGCGCGAGACCCTCTGGCGGCTCGGCGAGCGCCCGACCGAAGTCACGGTCACGCGGAGCGGCGGCGACGGACGACGGCGACGACACGGCGGCTATTTAGAGGTACCGGCGCGGGCAACGATTCCGCCCCGACGGTACACCGGCGAGACGACGACGGCGACGGCGACTCGGTACGACGGCAGCGGCGGAGACCTCGGCACGGGGTGAGTGGTATGGAGATTTGCGTGTTAGGAACGCGGCTGAAGGGACAACGCCAGGGCGAAAATTACCGAGAGATGAGGATCGCGCTGCGGTCCGCTGACTCTCGCCTTTTCGCCCCGCGGTAATCCCACATTGGCCGCTCCGCTCGTTCCGCAGCACGAAATCTCGCTTCGCTCGCTCCGAGTCTTGGTCTTCGCCGTCCGTCGGCAGAGTCGTCGCGCCGTCGACCGTCCACGCGCACAACACCGCGCACTAGCCGCCGTTCGTCGCCGACATCCGTGGTCGCTCCGCGGCCGTATCGGTCTGGCCTCGCCGGCTGGGCAAGGTCGTCTCAAGCGGCCGAGCAAACGCGCCAGCGACATACTCGGCAACCCGCGGGAAAGGTCGTGAGAACGTGCAGAGGTGACCAGTGGCCAATAACATTGCATATATATCCGCACCAATATTCGCCATCTCGCATACTCCCCCCCCCTTATTTATTGTCCTGTCCAGTCTCCTGTCCGAAGTATTTTTTTTTCCTTTTATTTCTTTAAATTATTTCAAATTGTTCACATGTTATAAATTTTGATTTTTTTTTTTCTTATTCTCGGCCCTATTGTTGTTATGAACATATATTATAATATTATTGATAGCCAATGTGCTATTTTTTTTCAAACAAAATACAGTTTCTGTTTTGAAAAATATTTTTTTGTACATTTTTGTATTATTTTTTGTTTTTGTTATTAATAAACATATTTTGTGAACACGAAAAAATATTATTCCTTTTTTTTTTCGTTTTGTCGAGTGTATACCTAATCAATCGTTACAGATTGAACGAATAAAAAATCGTTAAAATATATATTTTAAATAAAAAAACTCGTTAGTTAATTATACAAAATATTAACGTAGTATAGACGCTACACGGATATTATAATATGTACCAAGAAAAATATTTAAGCCATCAAACACTAAAGACGACGAAAACTGCTGAATAAATCATAAAATGCACGATTATGTAATATCGTCATCACCGTATTATATAATTTGTACCTATTATCAATAGTGTTTTTTTTTTGTTCGCCTGATTATCGATATATGTTCTATTTATTATCACTACACGATAAGCACCATTTTTTTGTCATTATTATTATTATTATTTACATAATTTGAGTTAATAGCATATATTTTTTTACCATCAACATTTGGCGTTATAGTTATTTCTTATCAAATTATTGTTGTTTTGTAAGGTTCTCACATTCCTATATATTTTTTCCATTCCCACCTTTTACATATTTTTATACAGTCCACTGTCATCGCACGGCTAGTGCCCGTACATTGCCAGGGCAGTAACCGTCCACCAACGATCGCCCGTGAGCGGACAATACCTGACGAAAATTTACGCCGTCAAATTGAACGGCTACTCAAACCAGGTTGCCCCACACAATATTATTATGATGTCATACTTTGTAGAAATCTGAATCGTACATTCGCAGGCAGTCCGTATTATATTTTTTTACACAAATACGACGGGGATGTGTTTCGACCCCCCCTTCCCCAAAAACACCCCCCTGGCCACTGCACGTCGTAATATATAATATGCGATGCGGTTTATAAGAGTAACACTGCAGCAGACGAGTCATATAGTTCATATTATAATATATATGCAATATTGTCGTTGTGATACGATTGCGAACATCCAGCCAGACGTCGTCGGTGAAACCCAGCTGGACGCGGAGGGGAGGGGCGTGTGGGGCCGAACGGATAAAATAAAAAAATCAATCGGTCGAAAGAGCACACACACGCACATACTAGCGCAGTATTCTAATAATATATAACGATTATTATTATTATTATTGCGGTGTGCATATCGGAGGAGGAGGAGGATATTATTCCCCAAGTGTGCGCGACGGAGGTCAATCGATCGGCGATTTATTACGTACCTAGGTATAATAATACTCGCGCATACGTTTTTTTTTTAATTATTGGTATTGGTCGCGGTGGTGGAGCTGCTCGGCCGCGGATCGAGCACGATACCGCACGTGACCAGCGTGCATATCGACACCCCCCGTGAGGTCCTCGTTCGTTTTATACACACTCACGCTCACGTACGTATGCGTCGTAGGAATTTTTTTTTTCTTTCCGATTTTTTCAATCATTCCCCGGCACCACGTCAGATTTCAATTTTATTATTTCGACGTTATTATTATTATTATTATTATTAATAATAATAATCGAAATCGAAACGGGCCGCGGGTCAAACGTTCACGTACAGTCTTTCTATTATATTATATTAGCGCGTGTTCAGCCGTATGTGTGTGTGCGCGTGTGTACGCAACAGCCACGATATGTGCTGCACCGGTGTCCGTCGTCCGGATATATATTATTCTCCATATATTATATTATTATTATTAGTAGTAGTATGATACAGGTACCTATAACGTATAACGGGTATATACCGAGCCCTATTATAATAATCATTCGAGATCGATCGTTTTGCTGAAATCGAATACAATATTTCGTCTTATAATATATTTAGAAACGCGCGTTTATATGTGTAGAGTGTACGCATATACATATAATATGAAGTATTAGGCAGTAGGTATATATGTGTTTGTGTGTGTGTGTAAACCGTCGCTTATATACATAGTTTTCATAAATTACGACTCGAAATAAACTGTTAACGGCCATTAGTATAATTGAAAGTTTACATTATTTTTTTTTTTATTCATTATACGTATAATATACCTACTCGACGCGGGAGACTTTAACGAGTGTTGTGAACATATTTCAAACGGAATTAACGAAACGAGATGGTTTTATTGCCATGCGTAATATTAAAATATACGTCCTATAGGAAACGAGCGTTCGAACGACACGTTTCGTGAATAATATATTATACATTACGATCGGATGTCTAAAAATTCATAAAATTCAAAATCAATATTTATTTTTCCGAATGTCCGGTCAGAGTTATTAGGTGTATATATGTAATCTGCAGGGTTTCGCTCCCGAGGTTACATTTGTTCGGGTTTTGGGTTTTCGTTGCTGGATGGCTGTGCAAACGTCGCCGGAATAAAACATTTGAACCAACGTTTGGGTGCTCATTACCGTATTTCGGGTTGATATGAGTGTAAACACGGGTGTTAAGTTGTTCAGGAAAAACAAGTATTTCATAAAATATTACTGACGGATGATATAACCCTCAGAATAAATGGTTGAAATACATCGAAGCATAAAGTGAATAAATGTCAACAATTTTTATAATAATATTAACACCAATATTGATAGTAAAAATATAAAAATTGATATTATCGCGTGAAATTTGTAAAATAAAAATGTATTCGGGTTTCGGGTGATATTTTAAAAAAAAAACCATTCGGGTTATAGCAGGTTTCTGGTGTTGGTTTTACGTTTACGGCTTCAAAACGGAATTGTCTCCCAAATCTAGGTAAGTATAGGTGACCTTTTTTCACTCGAATTGCCTAAGGTTGTTTTTGGAAAAAATTCGAATACACCCAATCACTGTACTCGATTTGCCTCCCATAGCATACCTATGCCTATATTATAAATTAAAATATTGATTTTCATAACGTTAAAAAATATTATACAGGTAATATTGTATTCGTTGTGAGTACTAATAGGGTCAAAAAGGTCATAACCATTTGCTATTATATTCAGTTTTATTACCAATTACCATTGCGGTGTTGGCGTGTTTTTTTTTATTAAAATATTGCTTTTTTATAGCTGCTTATTGACTGCAGCCATGGCCTATTTATATTCATTATTGTTATATTACTTGTACAAACGTATTATTAGTCAGCTTAGGCCTATTGAATTATTATAATATTATTATATAGTAATATTATATACCATCACACATTCATATTATTTATTATCGTTTAATTCATTAACGTTTGCTTTGGCGTAAGAATGGTGGACTTGTAACCTTCTGGACTAATCATAATGATATTGTGTGCTGCGCTCATAATACGTGTCTTAAATGTGGAAAAAACAATGTTTGATATTCGACCAGATAATACCATAGAAATCGATTAATTATTCATCCGTCGGAGGCGATTCCAGTACGTACAACTGTATAAGGGTCAACTATCCAAAATAATTGTAGGTGGGTGATTCGATAGAATGACATTATTAAAATCTGCAGGAAATCCGAGTGTTGCCTATTCAAAAGAAAATTGGCGATTCGAGTTTGTCCGATTATAATACTTATAGCATACCTACGGTTTATTATTGACCGTTGTTGTACGCAAACCCGTATAAAATGATGTATGAAATTGGTAATGATCAAGTGAACGTATATCGCGTTTAAAATCGCTTGTAACTAACTTATGTAGGTAACATAATATATTATATTGTCGGCGCACACATATAAATAACACGCAAAGTAAAATGAATAAATCAAACAAGGCATATCTATTTGTTGTACAATTATTAATAACAATTTTGAAAGAAGGAATTAAAAAATAATAATAATGATTTAAAATGCTGAAACTCCTTATTTATCAATAAAGAATATTAATAATTGATTAATTAATAAATATTCAATTAAACAGCAATATCGCGTATAAATAAATAGTGTACGTTATTAAAAGCAAAGTATATTAATATAAATTATGTATTATTAAAGTGTCAGTTATATTGATTATTTAACTTATGAAAGTTCAAGCAGAGTTAAAAAGCAATCATTTAGTTTAATTAAAATATTTCAGTAAATTGAAAATTTCAATATAGTTATTACGTATAAATATTATCGATAATTACAAATTTAATTGTTCGATCATTATATTTAAGTTTCACGTAGTATCCTACAAATTATTCAGATTAAACTTGTGAATGAACAACATAAATTAAACAACCGTATGAATGAATGTATTATTTTTTAAAAAGAACACAATTTTTTAATTAGTAATAAATTATAATTAAATATTAATTATTCATAAATCGATAGCGCAGTATACCAGGAAATAATACTGCGATCACTTTAAAACAGGTTTTAATATTAAAATCCACTTAAAAAAATTACTTATTCTCTCATATTATTATATTATACATTTATACCTATACTAATATGGAATAATTGTTTTAGATATTATTTCATATAGCTACATATATAATATATATATAATATATATATATATATATATATATATAATAATAATAATATATGGTATTTATTACGGAGATATACCATGTCGTGTGACATACCTGCATAAATAAAATTATGTATGATTTACGTATAATATTATTAATATGAACAATTTGAAATAAATTTAAAAAGTACATTATTTACTCAGCGTACAGGTTGTAACATATTACCTTAAAATGGAATAATAATAATTAAAACAATTTATGATAATGATAACGTAAAATTATTCAAATATAACAAATACTGTATCGAATATTACATATTATAGTTTAAATGTTGGTAAAACCATTTTTAAGGAATTTTATTGTCCTCGGTATTAAGGTATCCTTAGTATTGCATTTTTATATCTCAGAAACTACACATTGCCTCCAATTTAAATTTAGAAACTTCAACATTTTTATCTTCTGAATAATTTTCAGTAAAAATTGGGGGTTCTTATTTGAAAAATAAAAATTTGTATCGCAACAGAACCCTATTTAAATGTGTACAAAAAATATTTGGAATTTGAAAATATGGTTTTAGTTATACTTAACAATTCTAAAAATCAGAATTTTAATGAATGTACTATATTAAAGAAAAAAGCTGGTACATAAGTGGTTCTCGCTCTGCTTTACAGTAGGCTACAAGTAGGTCACCGTAATGGGTGGTGTTAAATTTGAATCCAATGATATAGGTACCCACATAATATTTTCCAATGTTCAAAGTTGAGTTGAATTTGAAAGGTTTAAAAAATAAGATTCAATAATACTAGATTAAGTGTTTATTTTTAAACGTTTACATTAAAGTAAGTTCTCAGTGCTATATAAACACTTTATTTAGCTTAGATTTGTACTAAATGCTGAATAAACTTACAATGACTAACATTTAAATAGAGTAACTATCATAAATAATGCTTATTAAGACTTAATCTATAAGCATATTCAATCACCGACATTGGTGTAGAAATATTACGTATCATTTGTCTTGGTGTTTCGATATCCTTTAAGGAAGACAATGTTTTAAAAATCTCCACTTTGATGAGCTTCCTCCAGACCCAGATCCTGTTGGTTTTTTGCTCTTATTTAATTCCATTTTACACGTATCTCTTAAATGTTGCCATTTGCTTTTTAATAAATCACCTATATTATAAAACAGTTAAATTATTTAATACATTGTAAAATGTATCTAAGTAAAGTGTTATTTATATGATTTTTTAAAGTGTACCTAATTAATTCTGTAACCAAAAAGTTTAGGATATATACATAACCACGGTTTTTTTATAATTGAAATTTGCACGAGATTATAATATATTAAATAACCAAAAATAAAATTTTAGTTATTTTGTTGTACGTTTCAAACTCTACCTTACACTACTTAAAAATAACAACTACCACTGAACTAGCCAAAACAATGTACAAACGTTTTCACCAAAATTTTAGCACGCATAGTAATACTTTGATATTAGTATATTACACATGTCCTCCCAAAAAACCCGCCACGTAGACTAAAGCATGTAGAGACCTATTAAATTAATAAAGGAGGGGTTACCATTGGGTTTCTTCCTCTACACGATATTCATGTTACTTTATTCTGTTTTTTTTTTTCTATCTAATTTGCTTATTTTAATTATTGTGTAAAGATCGTAAATTGTTTTTCTTGATAAAAAAAAAAAAAAGTTACATAATATTATTTACTTGCTTAAGTTTAATTAAATAAACATAAGATATTAATACATTTTGTTATATAATTGCACAATTAATTAGTGGTTATGATAAATTGGTACCTCCTAGGGTTAGGTTAGGTTAGGTTAGGTTAATGATGAGATTCTCCGAGATGACCTAGATATTACGTTTAAATTTTATAACAGGTGAATTCACTCTAATTTTAGAAACTACAGGGTACAATGTATTATTGTGAACGTACAATTTGCCATGTACGTTTGTAAGAAGGAGACGAAAAATTCCCTAGTGGCGTCCTCTTTACAAAAACATATTTATGATATTTTATAGACTTGTATTGTAGATAGAAGAAAAATAGGAAAAAAATTGGAATGGTATGGTTTTTTTTTGTCACTCCAAAACGAATAACCGAAGGTAACTTGAAATGTTCATCAAATGTTCATATTAACATTCTCATTGAACACTAAATTAAAATCAAAAAACTTGGAAACCTGTAAATAATACCGAAATCAAAATTTTTCAAGCACTGCATAATATTCTCCAAGGCTACGTATAATAACGATCATACATCTGTTTGAAATGCAAATAGCATCTGTTTAACTTGCATACTAATTATTATTTTCTCAGGTGTTAAAAAGTGGAAAAATATCAAGTATGCAAAACTGTTGTTAATATTATACGCATTTTAATGATATCATTTTTCATCGTGAAATGTATAATGGTTATATTTTGTTGATTTGACTATTCCAGTAAAGATAACTTATATTGGAAAAAGTTGTATTACGTTGACGTAAACGAATATAGTTTGCTTGATATAAATTTGAAAATAGTATTCAATCATAGTTGGGAGACTTAACAGCGAATCATAATCACAAGTAATACAAAAACAGAAGTACTCCTCGCGGTTATTCAAACTCATAAAAAAATATAATGTCACTTTTTTTATTATTATATATATATACACGGCCATTGTTATCTTAATCGTGGTATATATTGGCACAGCACTAACGATTTTTATAGCCAAGTATAAAAAAATTTAAAACAGGGGTTCTCATAAATAATTCTTTTCTGTAACCAAAAAAATCCAAATACATATTATATTTACATTTTAAAATGATCAGAACTTACTAATAATATGAAAAAATTCTCCGAGTTGACCTAGGTAATGTTATTACCTTTATACATTTTATAAGACGTAAATTCACTCCAATTTTACAGAGATAAATGAATTATTGTAACATACAATTTGCTATGAAGTACGTTTGTAAGACGGAGAAAACAAATGCCCGTATGGTGTCCTACTAACAAAACATATATATAATATGATTTATACATTTTTCTTGTAGATTAAATTATCGAATAGCGTACTATGGTTTTTTTTTTTAACTTAAAAACGAAGAACCGAAGGTAGTTACTTGAAATGTTCACCAAATGTTTAACCTTACCAGTCCCACATTATGATCGGATAGAGATTAACATTTCTTATTGTACATTTTAAATCAAAATCAAAATAATTGAAAAACAGTAATAGATATCGAAATCAAAATCAAAATTTTTTTGGTTCGGTTTCAAGCCCTGCATATTCTTCAAGGCTACCTGTATAATAACGATTATACATCTGTTTAAAAGAGCCTCTTCCTAATATAACACTACCTAATCAGCCTGATAAATACCTGTTCCTCTTAAATTGTTACGTGTCTATCTCTATACCCCATTTGAAAAATATAGAAAATACCAAGATAATCATAATATCTTTTTATAAGTGTTAACAAATTCAATTTGTACGATATTCACGAAATTCACTATAAGAAATTGATAAAACACGCTTTCGGAAATTTGCAACTCCATACTACTTTTGCCACAGTTAGCGAATTATTTTTAGGAGGGCACATTTCACCTAGCCCCCGACTTTGACCAATCCACTCCTACCTATACCAATATTTTGCAACTCATTTGCAACTATCTGCAAGCTTTTTGAAATTTGCAACTTCATACTTTAAAAACTATAAACATTTTATTATTTATAAGAAAAAAATCTAAATTTAATGAATAAAAAAATCTGAAATAGAATAAAAAAGCCAAGTTGAATAAATTGATTCTACATTTAATAAAAACAATTTAATTTGAACAAAAAATGTAATTGGAATAAAAAAAATGTCAATAGAATAAAAACCTAGTTGAAGCAAAAAAGGCAAGTCAAATAAAATAAAACTTCATTTTATAAAAAAAATCTGATCCAGACATAAAAAGTCATTGAAAAAACCTAATTTGAATGAAAAAGCTAAGTTTAAGAAAAAAAAAAACTATGTATATGTAATAAAAAATCCTAAAGAATAAAAAAATATAAAAATCATAATTGAAGACAAAAATCTACGTTTAATGAAAACGTATAATTATATATAATAGTTAAACAATATGTATAAACTATTAATAGTATTTATATACTGATATCACCTATATTATAATTTATAATATAATTAGTTTTGATTTTTTTTTAAAATTATAAACCATAATCTATGAATAATGTAGTGTAAGAAATATAATGCTAAAAATATAGATCTTAGGATTCAAGGTACCTAGTTATTTGGTTATTTATTTAGTTATTTTTTTTTTAGCTTTCCCTATAACTACTTCATGCCCGGCACCTGCTATTTTTTTTTTTAAACGCTATGCGTTTTAATCAATAAAATATGAGTACTAGCTCTACTGTATAGTAGGTGTCCCTAGTCTTGTAAACTTTTGAGTAAACTTATTTGTGATAAAGTACTGAAATACGTAGTTTAAATACTTTTTAAGTGTATAACTTTACTATTGTAAACATGACAACTGTTTACTTGTGCAATTGATGATTGTTTAGAAATTTAGAAATTATTTACTTTATTGTAAGTAAAAAATGATGTAATATGCTAATACGAAATTATGTTATATGATTAGGTACACGAAGGATAAGATAATAGTATGTAATTTACTATTCAATTTTAGACGACCGATACATAAAGTTTGTTCTCAATCTGATCGCCACTGCAGCTAGTCGCGGTGAGATTAATAAATATGGGTACATCTCTAGGGTAATGAGAATGAAATATTTCAAATAAAATTTTCACTTTCACTTTAAAATATTTCAAAGTTGAAACTTTCACCCTTCTTGAAACATATTTATTTTTTTTCATTTTTAGTAGGTATGTTTCAAAAAACCATCGCTAAATTGTGATACTGATTTCATACCTAATTAGTGATTATCAGTATTTAATTCTGGATCATGATATAAAGAAGATATTATATATTATATTATATAATAAAGATAATTATTTTATTGGTAATTTGTATAATGTACTATGTAAGAGGTATTTCTATAATATTTGCCATTGACCCTTAACTAAGGAGAGGTGTTTTATGTACTTTCTATACTATAGTATTAAATTAAAATTAGTTTTTATTGTTTAGTGAAATATTTCAAAAAAATTAATTTCATAAAATTTCAGAACCCTTGGTACATCCGTGCATTAGTGTGTGATTTAATATTATTGAATCATAACATTTTCATACCTGCTTCATTATACTACCATGGCATGCATTGGATTTAATTTTAAATACACATTATTTACTCAAATGTTAAAAAAAAAATAATAAAATATATGGCGTTCAGCGAAAAATAATATTGTTCTCTTGTTTGATACGTAAACAAACAACTTATGGCGAACATTATGTTTTATTTTGTGCTGAGGGGTATGGACTAGGAGCAGATTTTAAAAAAGTAATCGAAAAATACTATTTTATTTTATTCATTGTTTAACGTTCAACGTTCATATTTTTTTTTTACCATCTTAATATATTCAATCAAAATTACTATGTTTTTTAAGCATTGTTTAATAATGTTCACATATTTTGTAGTAATTGCAATTTGGGTTATGCCAGCTACTTCTGAAGACGAAAAAGATTATTTAAAACGTATGTATTAATTTATTGATATTATAGAATGATTATATTTGCATTATAATTTTTGATTGCGTTGATATTTATCAACAGTAATTTGTAAATTTTTTTAGAATTAACTTAAAAATGTAAACTATTTTTTTATCATGTTATTATTACTTTAGAGAAAACAAAATGTATGCCATTTATTAGATTTTAATTATACACAGTACATGGCGTGTGATGTGTCGATAGCAAAAAGTTTATACCTACTGGCTACTACACTTAAAGTGTTTTAAAAAAAATAAAAATGGATAATTTTTTTGATTTTTGAGGAAACTTCTAAAATACTTTCTGTACATCAAATATTATGGAAAAAACAATTCCACTCTATCCAGCTGAAGTATATTTATAAGTTATTACGAATGTCATACCTCATACGATTGTTTGATACATTGGAGAAATTCGTTTTTTCTTTAGTAAAAAAAAACAATACATTTATATTATCAACAACAACTTAATTCATTTGTTTTCTATATAATATGCTTAGAACATAGCTTATATTGTAATTTAATAATTGGTTGAGATATACAATATCATAGGATGGATGGTTAACATTTTTCATGGTCTTATAATTATCATGTGAACATTATTATTGTAGAAATATAAAATATTGACTAATAAAAATGTTTTGTTTTGTTTTTAGGGTCTTGTCGATGTAATATTTTTAATTGATAATTAATAAAGAAATATTGACTTAAAATATTTATAGTATTCCACATAATTAAAATTAAAATGTTGATGAATTATTATGTGTTTATGATCGAGATGAATGACCATCATCTCAATTTTTGTCCAATAAACGAAAGCGATAAATTCTAAATCTATTTTCGATTGACGTTGATTTCCATTTTAAAGTAGATTTGTCGTATACATAAGTTATTGTAGGCTATAGCTTTAGAAAAGTATCTTCAAACGTGTGTAATGTTTATATTACCTTTTTTATGTTATCTGTTATGGCTTATATCAATTTTTGATGTTTACCGAATAAAATGTTCAATTTATGTAAAAGCGATATAAAATCATAAAATATACAAATGTATTCCATTTCTGAGTGTATTTTTCCATAGCTAATAGTCTTTTGAGAAGAAGTAAAGGCATTGAAGGTCGAATAAATTCATAAAGTTGGACAACAATATTGATATATCTTATAGTATTTTTATTGGTTAATTATCATTTACCATAGTATATAATAAATGTACTATGCAAATTATTTTTTATAATCATTAAAATATACTAAGTATAATATAGTTAATTTGTACATAAGAAACCGTGACAGACCAATTTGTACTGACCAATTTGTTAGACAAATACCGCCGTGGATTTTATAAAGATGAACAATTACTAAATATTTAATAACTCAAAAAATTGTTTTGGTCCTTTAAACAAGATTGAGTGGTCCATAATATTAGTTTATTAGTTCATTTTACTGTATAATATGTAACTCAAACATAGTTTTATATAATTTAATGTGGATAATTAAAAAATTGAATAGATTTTATTAAATATGCTGGATTTGAAGGTAAGTTAATTGTAATTAATAGATACCTAAGTAATTTTATTTTTATTACATCCTTTTTTTAAGTATACCTATTCGATGTAATTATAATTATTGATTTTACGATATTCAAGGTAAATTTAAGCTATTTTAATTTTACATAATATTTGGATAGTTGCCGATAACACAACAAAATATTTATAAATCCCATTCAGTATTTTCTTACGATGTATTTTCTGACATCAAAACATTGTGTGGATGGTAAAAAGTATGGTGTTTTCCGGTTCCAGGCTTCCATAAAATTCTCATAAGTCATTCGTGTATCAGTAATTTGAGTTTTTGTTTCTATATCTTTTCTCACACAAATAGTTTTTATTTATTTATTTCGCAAATATGGCAGGTTATAAAAATAACCACTTAACTTGGCAAGGCCATAAATTATTGTACTACTACCATCTTTCAAATCCTGGCTCTGGTGGACGATCAAAATGTCATCGGTAAGTTGAAATTTAAGCCTTTTTTTGTCGGGTTTAATGGTTTTGTATGTGTCCCACCCCTTATTTTCCCTAAGTCCTACCTGTTCAATGGTAACTATCTTGTCGATATAGTTTTGTATGAAATTTAAAATAACTCTTTCCAGTAGTTTGAATGTTAAACCCAGGAGTGATATAGGTTGAAAGTCTGCAGCGTCAAATTTATCTTTTCCGGCTTTAAGCAAGGCTAGAAGTGTAGTACTTTATAGGTATTATACAAATAGATATCATACTAGAATCATACATTTTCAGATACTTCTAATGATTTCAGTACAAGATTGACACATTCAAGTATGTATTTGAAACTAAGTAATTTATTTATACAATTATAAGTACATTTAAAATGGAAATATCATATATCATTGCTGCAGTCAACATTTTTGTGTATGAAAAATTTTTGTTAATGTGGCGTTCTTTTTTTTTTTAGAATCCAATTGTATGTATTTTATTGTTTTATTATTAATTAAGTTTAATTTATTATATAACTTTTAAAATTAAATTTTCAATAGTTCTGTAAACTGTAGACTTTATCAATCTATAGTTTACTGTATTATGATTTGTCTATAATCAGGTTAAGTAAGTAGCTATTATTTAGCTATTACAGCCCGGTTCACGAAAAGTGAGCACTGATGTCAGTGCTACAATTAGCAAATTTCCTATTGGAATATTCACAAAATAGCTATACTAGCGTTTTCCGTACGTAGTAACATTTTCAAACTATATCTACTCTTTTTGAGCTATGAAAAGCCATGAGAAATTTTTAAAATGTTGTAAATTATTTTTCAGTTAGAAATACCTAAGCATTTTTTTTCATTGCTTACATATTAAATTTCAGTAGAAGATTCCCCATAAGTTTTTCTACTTCTATCAGAAAAAAATAATAAGTCCATCGGAAAGTAATGCTATTTATAGCAATGAGATATTTTACGCTAGGATGACACAACGTCTCCACTCAGAATAATTTTTCGTAGGCAATGATTTATCATTGAATTCAAATATAACACTTACATGACAACGACATGCTTGACAAGTGACAATTACACTGTACAGCATAGCGGTACCTACTTGTCAGCCTTTCTTTTTTAATATATTTTCCGACGCTTTCGAAAACTATTGGTTATTTTCAATTTTGACCTGAAGCTCCAACTGGGTTCACTTCCTACCATGCACAGAATCGTTTGTAATCGCCCACCAACAATCATTATTACCATTGATTTCATTGATTAACACACCTATTTTCGTATTATTATACTGAAATATTGGAATTTTAATAATAATAATTTATTGATAAACAATATTATAGTATGTGTACTAGACACTATCCTATTCGTTAAAAACTATATATTTGTTTTTATAGTTTTACCTGCAGGTAAATATATTTTTGATTTTTATGATTTGACTTACTGAAGTCGGTAAAAAATAGTTTTTGAGGGGTGTAAAAATTGACTCTCTAAACTTTCCCTATAAATTTTAATTAGTGTAATCGTAGACTTTAGTTACGTCATTTCATGACAAAATAGTTACAACATTTTGAAAAAAATGCGTACGAAAATTCTGAACTAAGTGGCGTTCCTAAGATATAATTTTGTATTGTGTCATAAATCTATATATTTTATTAAAATAACTTACGTTTATGTTAACAATTTTAGAATTATTTATATTGAGTAATTAGATAGGTGCATGATAACTATAATAATCTTCACAAGTAATAACTTTTAAATAATTATTTAAAAAATTATTATTAGGTATATTAATTTGTAAATTTTATTTTACTAAATAGGTATGGTAGTTTATTGATCTCCACCTCAACAAAATCATAATCAAATACATTTGTTGTTGTGCATTGTAATTAATTTTGTAAACTTTCATAATGTGGTCAACTAAATAATATAATTTATAATTTTTTATTTAGTGACTAATGCAAGTATGTTAAATGTCTATAATTTTTTCATAATATTATGTTTAATAAGGTTTATTGTAATTAATACAAGTAATAAAAATTAACTACACCTATTTGTATTTTTATTATCTAGATTCATTACTAAGTACGTAATTTTTGTGTTTTTTACTGTATATTACGCACTCGCGTGCTATACGCCTATACATTATAGTATTATTTTATGTGATACGTTTCTCATTGTATATTACATAAACCATTTCCATTCAAATTATACAAAAACAGGATAATTTATTAATGCAAAGAATCAAATCCGTTGTATAACTTTTGTTATTTTTATTTTTTAATAATTTAACTCCAATCGTCACAGTTAAATCATAAAACCATATTATTTTGTAGTTTAAGTATGATTTTTTCAAACCATAAATTACAAATAACTGATAGCGACTAACAATGTAGATTACACACATTTACGATGGATTATTGAACGGATTATATTAATGCTATTATGCATATTTTTTTCATGAACAGCGTTTTTTAAAAAAAATTATTCATTATTCAGTTTTAAAATTATTATTATTATTAATTTTTAAAATAAATGTCTACACTATTGTAAATCGTTGGGTTTTCTATAGCATTTCATTATTATAATTTTTTTTCTAGTTGAATGTCGTACGTACATTTTTGTTTTTATTATATTATTAAAATAACTAAATATATTATTTTAATCCGTGTGGAGATCTCAAGATTGTATTTTAGCAGTGGCGTCATTTAGTTTTTGTTAGTTTAGGGCAGTCATTTACTTGTTTGACTTTTTAAAATAATTTCACACAGATTCAAATAGCATAATGAGAGTGGAATTGGGGGGGGGAGTAAATATTGAACATCACACTTCGGATTTTTAATATTAAATTAAAAATAGGTGGAAAAGTGGGTGTCGCTTTGCTGTACACTTGGCTACAAGGCACGGTCAGTCAGCAACCAGATATATTACTAAGTATATATTTTGATGATACTACTGTGAATAAAGTAATTTATTTACCTATTTACGTGGAACCTTGTTTTAAATTTTCAATCCTTTTCAATTTGAAGATTTTATTCATTTTTATCTACAAAATCATTTTTAAATTTTAAATTTGATAAATTCTGTGCTAAGCGGCCGGCGAACCGAAAAAATGGCGGTGGTAATACTGCATGGGCCAGCGAGGTATCCGCTAAAAATCGGTGAACGATTTTTGTTACAAGGCTGAAGTAAATACTAGACTGAGGCAAATGCCAAAGTTGACCCTCCCCTTCCCCTTATGATGCCACTGTATTATATTATGTAGTAGGTAATTATTATTTTGTCCATTTGTTGATAAATTGAAATTGAAGATTCAATATCAGAAACATTAGAGTACCTACTACCTACCTACATTGTGCTGTTCGTAAAGTCTTTTATAAAATACCTACCTATGAAAAGTTCTAATCAAAAAATATCACGTTCAAAAAAAAATTTTTTATGTTTCTATATTAGAATATCAGGTGGTTCATAAACCAAAAGTTAAAAGCAGATATCCTTCAAATTTGAATCACACGAAATAATAAGGGTATTTTTAACAATAATACTCTAAAGTATGCAAATAATAGTTATGTTGTATAGGTAGTTCATACTATTAAGATCCACACACCAGAGTTCATACATTTTCATTGGTGGTACCTTGAATAAACCAAAGTGGTTCATCACATTGAACACCGCTTTAAGTTATATAATCGTATACCTAATTAATAACTATCAATCATTAAACTTTTTTTTTTTGCAGAAAATATTGGTAAATATAATATTTCATGTTAATTGTCATACTTTTACTACCAAAAATCAAAAAACTAAAAGCACATATCCTTCAAATTTGAAGCATACGAAATAATAATGGTATTTCCAATAATAATCTGAAATGTGCACATATTAATATAATATAGGTACCTTTAGTCCATAATATTGTGAATATCCATACAACAGAATTCATACATTTTCATTAGTGGTAATGGTTTGTATTTTCAACCTATGTGTACAAGCAGCGATAAAAAAGTACGAGAAGAAATTTAAGTTTAGTGATAAGAATAATGAGAAGAAAGAATAGATATTATGTTATGATTTGCAGATGACCATGAGGTATTAACAGACGATGGAGAAAACTTACAGAACTTGCTTATAAAAAATGGATATAATATGAAAATGAACAGAGCAAAAACTAAAGTCATTGTTTGTAGCCGTAACGAAGGTTCCTAAACTCAAAGAACACTATAATGGATAGCAGAAGTCGTCGTTCGACTGGCAAGTGAATGAATATCTGGGAAGTAAGATAACCGAAGACGGCCGTTCATGTAGTACCAGGGAGATAACAAGTAGAATACACCAGGCCGAATTGAGTGAATATGCATTTCGGAGCAAGAAAAATATGTTTACATTTAGAAATGTTTACATAAATGTAAGGAAAAACCTATTGAATGCCTATGTTTTTAGCATAGCATGGTATGGTATTAAGGCATTAGGTAAAAAAGAAAAAAAATAGAGCCCTAGTGTTTGAGTCATGATGTTACTGAAGAAGGCTGCTTTAATAAGCTGGACAGACCACAAAACAAATGAAGAAGTTTATCGAAGAGCCGGAGAAACAAGAATCGGTCCTTAAAAACAAGAAGAGCCAAGTTAATTGGACACATACTGCGCCATAACAGTCTCGAGTCTACTTAAAAAGGTGCCATTGGGTGTAGTAAGAGATGAGGACTGCATATAGTATTGTAAACTGAAATTGAAAGCTGAGAAGCGTCATAAGGGGAAAATTGCTCGCAACCAGCCTTCGGGAAGTTAACAAAAGTAGCATAAAATAATCAATGGTACCTAGAAATAACAAAAGAGGTCCATCACATTGACAATCACTATACATTTTATATAATTATTAACTGTAGACATTATTAATAACTATCGTATATTATTA
This sequence comes from Sitobion miscanthi, assembly GCA_008086715.1. Taxonomy (NCBI): domain Eukaryota; kingdom Metazoa; phylum Arthropoda; class Insecta; order Hemiptera; family Aphididae; genus Sitobion; species Sitobion miscanthi. Next base: position 10,977,251 of record CM017805.1, read on the forward strand.
TTTGTCTATTTTTTTTTACAGAAAGAATCTGTAAGTATATTTTATATTTATTGTCCTATACTAATTTTATTCTCTTCTGGAATGACCCGATGACAAACCCAAAATTAATTAAACACACAATGCATTTGCAATATTGGTTTAGGTTATTATTATTTATTTGAAGTCCATTTTAGATGATTGAAATGTTAGTAATAAATGTTATGTGAGCAACTTCAAACATGTTATTTAACTCAGCATGAGATATAACCATAGTTTAAATTTTTTACGGAAAGACAAAGTGGGAAGAGATCCACACACAAGGATTTTGTGATTAATTACGATTAAAATCAAAAATTGTTTTTGTTTACAAATGGTTAATATTGCCAATGGTTACTCGAGGCAGATGAGGTAAAAGCATGCACCAGATCGTCCCTTTATGGCCTTGAATAAAGAAATGATATCTTAAAACAAAATATAAAAGAGTTTAAAGTATTCAATTTTGTGAAAATGTCGAATTGTTCTTATAGATATTAGAAAATATTTAGAAAGTATCTTCAACCACTTTTGATTCATAATAAATGCTATTTCCAATCCAGGAGCGTAGGCAGGGGGGATTTTTTGGGTATTAAAATACCCGCATTGGTTGTATAATCCAAAAATATATTAGATGTGTAAACAACCTCTCTCCCCTTTCTAATTTGTATTTAAATATTAAATTAAAATACCCCCCTCACACACACCGCATTGATTTAACTGTATCGTATTTAATATGATTAATTTATTACTAAGTTTAAGATAACATTTCATAACAGTCTGAAAGAATTTTTTTCCCCAAACTTTAGTTATGATATAAACAAAATATGCTTGTAATATATTTACGAATAAATTATGTAACTATATAGTTATAAATTAATAAAACATTATAATTTACAGTAACTTCGTGTACGTATTCTTTATTTATTTGTATATAATATAACAGGTACATGGTTATGGTATGTTATGTGGAACTTATCTTTTAATATCGGAGATCTGACCGGAGCGAGGAAAGTTTAAGTTTTATTTCGGGTCTTGGAACATTAATTAAAAAAAACTAACAAATTATTCAAAATATTTGAAATGAAACAAAGGAAAACGATACTGTTTTCGTGACTTTCTGATCTATAAAAAATCGATTATTTGAAAATAACAATCTGCTGTTGTACAATAGGTATTAAAATTGATTATAAATACTATAATATCATTTATACATTTATAATCAATGGTAATATAGTATAACCAAAATAAGGTGTCATGAGGACATGGGTGAAGTTGGTAAACACTGATACTTACCATTTCGGCTCAAAAAAGAAGAACTGTTTAAATTTGAATATTTAACCTAATTTTTCAATTTTATTGAAATTTCCATTGTATTTAGCATTTTTTTGAGCTATTTATAAAATTTTTAGTTTTCTATTTCTTATTTTGAATAGGACCATCATAATTTGTTGTAATGTAATTTATAAATAGAGAAAATTAATTAGCTCAAAGTTCTAATTTACTATCAGTAATTCCGTTGTTTGAAATGTTGAATTAGTTTTTGCTGTAAATATAGCATATTTTACTCTATTGTCAATTATTAAATCTAATAGGTACTATATCATATAATATTATTGTTAAAAACTTTAAGTCAATACAAGCTTATTGTTGAACGATGTAAATAGGCTCGTAATATAAAATAGACAATACATCGTAATTAATCAAAATAATTTGAAAATTAAATTTTTAATAGTAAAATATAAGAATCGTTGAATTCGAATTTTAAATTATATTTCTCAATAACGAAGACACTCGATGTCAACAATTACACATTAGTGTGATTTATCAGGGTTTTTTTTATTCTTTTTTGACAACTGAAAAATGTAGGTATTGTAATATTTGCAACGATATATTTGTAAAAAATATCTTTTTGATCCCAATTATTGTAAAAGTATTGAGGAATTATAGAATATTACATTATTGAGGAACAAAATCGTAAAGCAAAAACATTCAGTTGCTAAATTATAAAAATCATCTCCTACTGAATATTTTAAATCATGAAAACTCATAATAATTCATAATAAACCATAACTAATTTTATGTATTAGTAATAACGTTAAAATGATTTTTTTTCAGTAAAAAAAGGTACGTAATTATTATGTTGTTTGACTGAATTAATAGTTTTATTTTTGTAAACAAACTGCTTGGAACCAAAAGAGGTTAATTCAATTTTTTGTTAAAATCCAAATTTTGCATATTGTAACAGTACACACACGTCATACTAAAACAACCCTTCTCGAGGCTACCAAAAAACCAACATACGAACAAAGACCTAACAGAACCACTCGATAACATAAACACGGTAGGCAAGCGATTGCACACTAGTAAGGCCAAACAACGTGGTGGTATTAACTTGCCTCAGCGCGAATGTAAAAACCAACCAACGTCGACAGCCAAAGACTATAAATACAGCTGCATTTCACAGCAGAGATCTGGTCGAACCATATTATGTACTCAAGAGTCACACTCAACATAGGTATGGCAAAATGTAATTTCAACATTAACCAGAGCCTAATAACTCCCGGCACTTTCTTGTAACCTGTGTAGTATACTACCAATTTTTCTATGTGAGTAGTAAAAAAAGGGGGGGGGTTCTAGTGACGCATCTCCACATCCCCACATCCCACATCCATCCCCACATTCCACATCCCACATCATTGCCATCGAAGCCGTACCACCTGTCGCATACGTGTGTGACGTATATTTACCCCTCACCGCCCTCACATATCACCCCACCTCACCATCAGTCCGACTCGTCACATGACCAACATATATTTCTCGCGCTTTAGGGGGGGGGGGGTGGAGTAAATATCACACAATTTTTTTTTTATAATTGTTGATAAGTACCTTTAATATCGAATTATATTCAAATAAAATCAGTGCCATATATATGTCCATATCTTGGAGAAATACTCATCTTTGATGCATCTGTAGACAATATCATTGAAAATAATTGAAAAACCACCGAGACTGAAGTACTTTTTCAATTAAAGTTTGTAATACTTCTTCGCCACATAGGTGAAAATAACCTACATTTATTAATTCATTCTGAGTGTTCTTTAGATGAAGGTATGTTGCATTCATTTATTGCTGATGTATTTTTAAGATGATTCTCAAGTTTGGTATCTCCAGCAGCCACTCGAAAGCGCAAAAGTTCACTAAAATTCCTATTGTCACTAACACTGCTGACAGAGTCTGTTGGCATAAGATTTTGTTCTGAAAGATAGCCATTATTTCTGTGTCCTCGTAAAGGAATATTTTGCCGACCAAATAAAAAAAATTTCCTCAATAATTGGTCGAAGGCGGTACTGATTTTCTTGTACCTGAGCTACAACAGTTGAGAATTCACTTGGTTGATAACTTCCAACTGAGGGGCGTGATATTTTACTAAACATTTTGTACCTGCGCTAACTGCATCTTTTTGATATTTTGAATTCACGTGAGTTGTAAGGTAGACAACAGCCATATTATCTTTACTATAAAGTTTTCAAATGACGTAAGGGGTTTTTTTTTATCGACATTCCTAGTTGACTACTCTGGTGAAATACATATTCACCAGCAAACATCACACAGTACTTACAATAAAGACCATGGTGAATACCAGTACAGCTACCCGCCAGCCAACGAACTCCGGATGACGGTACCGTTAGTAAGTCTTTCGATATTTCTGTAGGGTTGCCTAGGGGTGCCATGAGTACTAAAAGTTTACTAACATTTTTTTATAACTTCTTTAGCCGTTACGATAACTGTCGAATGCTTCAATAACTGATTTTTATATTTTATTATTATTATACTATTACTGATTATTATTTTAACATAATAATAATGAATGCGTGAATACGAAGTAACATATTAATATATAAACATAAACTATAAAATGTAAACCAAACAAGTAAAACATTACCTAACAACAACAATATACAAGTTTTAAATACTGCTCCATTACTGTCCTGAAGAATTTTATATTTTTAGAAACCATATTTTGGTTCTAAGCTGACGAAATGCTAGGTACTAGGATTACTTTAAACTTAAAAGTCCATATATCCATATTATACTATAAAATATTTTATTATACATATACATTATACATGGTAGATATTATTGTTGTTTTATTAGTTTATTATCATGCCATGATTATATTTTTGATAGTTAACTTCAATATTAAAATAAGTCTATTACAACAATTGTGTTAATATTTCACAGTAATTTTTTTTCCCGAGCCTTTGATTTAATATTTGTAGACAAATAACGTGATTATTATTAATATTTTTTTCTTGTTTTCCAGGTATGAAACATTTTTTGTTATTTATTTCATTGATATTTATTATTAATTTTTGTTTGAAAGTTTCTGAATACATTTACAAAACAGTATTTTTCTTTGTCCAAACAATATGAAAATCATAGAAAATAAACTTTTCAAATCTAAAACACTCTTTAGACGTTACAAAAAATATACATTATGGGTGACTATGATTTTCTTGAATGTATAGCAATTTTACGTCAGCTATATTGTGTGTAGTTATAATTACATTTCTTGACTTGGTTTTACTTTGTAATACTGATAACGTTTTCAATATGGTCGATAATTAAAGCAAACATTTTGTGCATGTACTTAGCTATTCAAAATATTTTCTTTTAAGCTCAATGTTCCTTGAAAATGTTTTATTTCTTCATAATTTTTAGCGCATTCGGGCTAGTCAATGGGGGGCCAAAAATTTTATAACCTTTTATTTTTATAAATATTCTACAGAAGTGATTGTGATACAAAGTTGAGAGTTGGATAAATTACAAAGAATTAAACATTTATTATAAATAGTTAAGAAATAAATAATAAATGAATAAAGTAAGAAATTATATTACTACCAAAAACTATTATACTTCAAAGTTGGTCTCCTACTGAACATTTTGTAAATGTATTAAGAACTTTTAAAATAAATCATTAGATTTTCTTCTTTAGTCATAACATTTTATAAATATTTTTTAATAATTATACTTATACATTATTACTGGGTATTTTCTTTCTAGAATTTGGTAATTTGATTTTATTTTTATTAATTATTTTATTTTATACGATAAATTTGATGAATCTTACATAACATGTTATGTGTACATAGTTTAAGACTCCAATAATGTTTATATTATTGTATTAAATATAATTTAGATAGTGGGTGTGTATTTATTTTTGAATTGCCTACATTCAATTTTCAGAATGCTTAAAAAATCTGTTGACTTGTTTTTATTAAAGTTTAATATTGGTCTTAAGCAACGTGTTTTCAATTTTTAGTTAAATGCTTGATAGCAGAACACTATTATAATTTTTTTATAATCTAACGAACCGGCAAGGTTGCGCTAAGTATCAAGAGAAAAGTGCGCCTTGAAATACATATATAGGAAAAATATACGCGAAAACTGCCGGACATAATAACAAGAAGCAACACGATTCACGAAAACAATTTCTTGAGGAAGCATTTATAATGAAATTTGGAAAATAAAATAATCTAATTGGAAATTGTACATAGGAGTGCATATGTTGAAGTTTTCAAATCATTTTAAACAATATCAACAGAGTTATAGCCAATTTAACGAGAAATTATTGTAGTGTACTTTCAGCATTTTATTAGATAAAGGCTCATATATTACAGAACCTTTTCAAACTAAACATTTTATAATTTGTATTTTATTAATTTGTATACCAACCAATGCAGCACATTATTATTATAATGTTGTGAATTAAATTATACAAGTTGCTGTATGACTTAGAACTTAAATTTTCAAAAAATGTTGTTCAAGAAGTAAAATATTTGAACTCAAACCTTAAAATGGCTCTCCTGAACAATTTCATAAAAACGATTTAGATTCTTTTCATTCTAGACCCACGCATTATAAAACCATTATGTTCCCGAAATAATAAAGGATCAGCGAAAATTTAGTGATATCTCAACAAAAACACACGCTTTTCCATACTCAGTGTAAAAAAAAGGGAAGTATAAAAAAAAAACTGCTCTAAAAGATATAATTGTATACAGGTAGCTAATAGTCTTTGAACTATAGTTATCATATTTTAACATAAATTATATCTATATATATAGGTAGTTTATAGTATCATAAAATGATATCACAACTTTTAGAGCCGTTTTTTTTTACATTGAGTGTGGCGGAGTGTTTTTGCCGCGATTAATTATAACTAAATTTTTTATTTTATTTCAGTTGATACAAGTACGTAATGCGTTTTATTTCGTAAAAGATAGTTGTCTTATTTATGGTCACTGCTCTTTATAATGAGAAGTAAAAAATTCATGGATTTTACGACGATATTGTTTCTATTTACTAACTGTATACGCTAAACTATATAACTTTCAAACCGATTGCACACGAAAAATATATTATCGTTATCAACTTATAGTTTAATTATCTGCCAAACTGATGGATTGATCACGTCGCATAATACACAATAAATTAAGTTTGCAGTTATAAATTGTTTCATAATCAATACGTCGGTAGTGGAGTTTAACGTTTGCGCATTGTGTGCTTAACAAATTAAAGCCTTCGAATTTTTTTGGCCGGTTGCGCGTCGTATTTCAACAGGTGGTGTACACGTTAAGCCTTAAGCTTATTTCACACTATACGCGTTCAACGCTATATTATTACATTAATTGTGAGTTTTATACAACGACGATACTGTTATTATAATATATACGATATATTATATTAATATGCTGGTCACGTGTAAAACCAATTTATAAATGTCTTTGAGGACAGTGGTTGTATCTCTGAGGAAATCGTATACCTACTTGTATAACATTTATGGTTTTTATTTTTTTAATCATATTTTAGATTTTCCATTTATTGTACATTTGTACTAATTTTTTCCAAAAAAACAATGAAAATTCTCAAATCGGGTGCGACTTACCTGCTTACTTGGTTATTGTTATTCATCTTTTAATATTTATTAAGAGTGATAATGAAAAATAATAATAATATTTTATTAACTATGTATTTTCTATTTTTTTTTTTATACTTACTGTAAGAACTCACAAATAAAACCTTAAATTAAATATTAAACCTTCTTGCATTTAACAACATAATTATATCATCAACATAAGTAAACTCTAATCACGCAAACTCTAGACTCCCATCAGTAGATCGTTGTAAAATTCTATGTACGTAATGAAATACTTTGTAGAAGGACAATACTAGGTCATCTCTATATTTCTTAGATTGTGAAACATATAAGGTATACAATTATTTATTAAATATTCTGTTTATTATTTTATTTCTAGCTATTTATGGTTTGTGCAATTTGTATTTTGTATTTTTATAAGTGGTTCATTTTGCATTTAAAGTTATGTGATTTTCGTCTCTTAGATCGTAACTTTTCTAATGATCACCGGATCCTCAAATGTTTACTTATACCCGACGAGTATACTATTTTATGAAGGAAACCGTTCAGACATGGGTTATAACCTAACTTTTGGTATAACTATTATTATTACCTTTGTTTAACACGTGAACTCTTGATTCGTATAATATACAATATAAACAAATGTTTTAAAATGTATTATCTATCAATATTTTGATCGATTTTAAATAATTACCTAGTCTATTAGAAAATTTTATACGCATTTGTATATTTGTATTGTTCTATATATATAATTTTACGGTAGGTCTATTAAAAACAATATTACATTAATAACAAATTATTATTATTTTTCTTCTTTTTCAGTGAATTTTGTGGACAGTCGTATATATTATCCCTATTAATTTAAATTTAACGTAAAATTTATTTATAATTATTGAGTTGAATTTTTCACCATAAAATTATCAAAACATGCTTTTCAAAATCATTAAAGTATAATTTATCTGAGCATTTGATAATTTATTGAAAACACTTATATAAGCTAAAAATCAACTAATCAAAATTTTGATTCGTGTAAAGAATACGATATATTATACCTACAAGCAATAATGTTGATATTATAAAATTTCGAATTGTTAAAAAAAAATATTATTAACCACATGCTCTAATAATACTCACTTGATATACTTGATACTTACATCCTTTCGAAAATATGTTTTGCTTTAAATTTCAAAAACTTAACCCACAATCTTAATGCTGATAAATAATCAGTCCAATAAAGTCAATCATATTATATAATATATTAATCATCGATATGTAACACAGTCTGTATATATCAAAAATAATGATTGGAAATTCATCCACAAGTAGTATATTATATTTATTGTATCCGCAATGCGAATGTCACCTTTTTAGGTTTCGTCCGCAACTCATTTGGTTTTTATTATTTTGCCCGCAAAGAAGAAACACCGTAAATTATGGATAGTTTCAGATAAATTAACGCTACTCAATTCGATCAAAGAGTTCCGTCCTGTCATTTTTCAACGTTAAAAAACAAAAAAATGTTTAGTTGTTTGGTGAAATACAGAAACAACCTATTTTTTTTTTTTTTTAATAATTAATATTATATTTATGCTTAAGTAAGATAAGCCCTGTAGGTTTTAAATGAATGCGGAGATTCACCAATGTTTAATAGTATAATAAAAAAATACATTTAATAAATCAATGTTTCACCTGTTGAATAATTTGTTGAATCTATTGAATATTAATCAACTTAGGTAGTGACTGACATACCTATTTGTTATGGTGTAGAATATAGATATACCACAAACAATTGGAAATTGTCACAATATAGTTTATTTTTACAGAATTAGCAACTAAATATAAAGAATATTTGGATGGTATGTATGATCAATATGTATTAATAATTAAAATTCGTTTTGAATAAGTAAGTACTGTTATATAGTATACTATAATAGTTATAATTTATAATCATAACTATAATAATATAGTGTCTATATATAATAAATGTCACACACAGCATGAATAAGCGTAAAGTAAGAATACGGTGTTTGAATGAGGTCAGAATAAAATTATATTGTTCTTATTACCTATGCTGAACACACGATAATTAAATACAAAAAAATTATTTGGATAAGAGATGTTGGTCCCGGCCCAAGTTAATGACTGATTAAGGCAGCGATCCAGTAAATGTTGGCTAAAATGTGAGAATAACCTCAAAGTTTTTCAGCTCAAGTAAATTGTGTGACAAGAATTACAGGACATCCTAGTGGATATAAGGATATTATTAATTGGCGAGTCCGAGTTGTCATGGCGTTTTAGACTTGGTCATCATAATATATTATATCTTCATACTTTTTTGGGGTTTAATTCTTTTTGATAACATTTTTTGGTCTCGGTAAAAAAGTATTGGTAAGATTTAACAATATTGGTACATTTAAAAATTATTTTCTAGTTTATGATATAGGCAATAGAAAATTCTAATATTTTCGTTGTAAAAATGAATTACAATCGCTTTGAGTTGAATAAAATGTTGCCTGGTTTATGGTAAAAGTTGCTCTTCGTAGTTATAATATAGCTACGCATATAATCGAGTTCTACGAAATTGTAGTAGGGCAACTAATGTACACATTTAAAAGCTCTAAAAAACCAATTTATTTTGCAGCCATTAATCCAGTTACTGCGTTCTGTGAAACTAAAATTGATGAAAACAGAAGTTATTTTGTGCAATTTTATCATCCATAAGAAAAATACAAATTATAATATTATAAAAAACTGCATGAATTTTCCATCTGCACTACTGTTCGTGGTAATTTGTAGCACAATTGTTCTTATTCCCTTTGTATTGTTTAATTACTATATTGCTATTATTAATTATTATTAGTATTTTCAAATGTATTTCCTCATTCGTCCAAATTTAAATAATACGTGCGTATTGATTAATATAATGTGTTACATAAAAACCATGTATTTTACTTAGCTCGCTAATTATTAATTAAGTTGTTATCTATGTATCTATTATCTCTTATTTATAAAAAATATCGTATCACTACCTATATTATGTTCTTTCACGTTAATCTCCAAAACAGCTTAACCAACTTTAATGACATTTTGTAAATGTCTCTCGCACGGTTCAACTAGTTATAGAATAGTAGTTGTTATCTCGATAAACGGCCCTCGATCAATTTATTGCGGTTAGAGTGGATTTTGAGATTTGCGATGGACATTTTTGTTTATAAATGGTTGATATTGGTTACAGATTATAATAGTAATATGAGTGGTGAATTGTCAACCTCGGTGGAATTAGTTCACAAAACGAGGTAGGTACACCGACACAAATTTTCCCGTGAACTATGTTGGACGAAAAAATGGGACAACTGCTTACATCATCAACACTAGTTATTGGTACAATTGGCTAATGATTAATATATCCTGTGATTATTCGGAACAGACAAATAATCGTTGCCTTGTCCCCTTGAAGTATTTAAGTAATTTCTTTTAAATAAACCATTAATCTTTTATTTTTATTAAAAACGTGGTCACATTTTGTCTCAACTATTGTTCTGTTTGCGCTATAGTGAGAATAGTTCATTTTTCAGAATTTTCCACTTCTTCTAAAATTTTTAACGAGTCTACAAGTGACAAATTAGAAGTTTCATGCTTTTTGATACTTTCAATGATAGGTACTTATATGAAAAATGTGAATTAAATGTAAGCAAGATTATATTTCATAATTAATTAATTTAAAATTGATTAACAATTTTGAATGCTTTTTGCTTAGTCTTCCGAGTTTATCGCAAATATATTTTTGAACACTTCAAAATTATCTACGCGAAAGAAGACTAACGGCTTTCCATTACTAATTAAATCGTTATTCACGAAAAGTAATTGTCATTTTTTGAGAGATTCGGTGGATACCGCTAGGAACAAAAGTTACACGTACAAGATTCGAATGAAATGGTTTTAAATTACGTGCAAATTTCGTCATAATAATGCATCAGATAACATCTACAAAAATTTGTCATCGGTGTTACCTTCAGGCCACAACGGTTGAAAAGAATCGTTCACGAACTGTGCTATAGTTGAATTATTGGTTGTTTTCGAGAGAACTTTCGATGTCAAACGATACGACGATTTAGAAGGCGATTCGGCACTCGATTTGCCATTAATAAAATAAACATACGTTTTCCTCGAGTATCAACAGGTTCATAAACTTTATATAATTTGCAATACACGGTTAATTACATCAACTTATCATGATATTATTTAATCAAACACGCAATTGCACCGTCACTGGTAATTACCATTACCTAACTATAGCTATATTTAACGCCCAGAAAATTGTTTTAAATTTTCATCGGTTTTGAATCGAAAACAAAACGTCGGCCGTTTGTGTAGGGTTTTCCGAGAAATCGTCCTATATAGGACGATAATGATTGTGATGACGATTAACATAGCGGTTTTTTATCCCAATATTATATGGTATTATTTTATGGATACACGCATTATATAGTTACGTTATACCTATATACTTCTTATATACCCACAGCAGATTTGTGCCGATCGGTATACATTATATTAGGTATACGGACCGACTCGTCTCGAATGCAGAGGATTCACACGCATTTTCAAAACTCTGCGAAAACAACGATTTTTATGTAAGTCCTTGTCGTGTAACTCGTTTAATATAATGTAGAACTCGGTGTATCGTATACACGTATAATACAATATTATCATAATATTATGTATACATGCCCTGAAATCGGACGACATAATAATAATAATAATAATAGTATACCTAGGCAGGCACTATCGCGGTATACGGTGCAGCGCAATATCATAAATATCGTCCATCGCAACCAATATACAGGTATACATAGGTATACCGTATTATTAATATATTCACCAGCTACATCTACCTAGGTCTAATACCCACACTAGCGCACACTAGCACATAAAATATATATACATGCGGCCCTGTCCCTCGTTAATGACCGCGAGAACGATCTATATACGTATGCGTAATGGCGTCATATATTGCAAAATAAAAACGTAGCGCGGTAGTATAATAATAATAATAATAATAATAATATAAGTATATAATATACTATATTATACCGCTGTAAGTATAATATGTATACCTTCACCTGTGCGGCCGTGTATACGTTATATATATATTATATTGTGTACATCATTCCGTACACATTAAATGCGAGTAATAACATAAATTTATCATTGTATAGAACGGGGACGAGCGGACTAGTTTGTGAAAAAAAACGCGAGACGAATTACCGCCGACGGCACCGGAGCTGAATATATATCGCACGGTGTGCCGGCTGTATGTACATCGTGTACTTACCATGTGTACATGCCTATACTTATATACCTATAAATACATATATATATTATATTATAATGTGGATCGTACGCGCGTAAATATCGATCGCTGGACTTTTAATATTATCATCATCATCATCATCGTTACTATCTATTTTTACTATTACCGTTTGTCGTAACATACCTATACACGACTTATTGCGCCGCGGCGGGTTTCGAGTCTGTGAAGTATAACGCGAAAATATATTATGCTGCTTTGATGGTAAAAAAATAAAAAATAATACCTACGACACGCGAGTCGAGACACTGCGAATCAGCCGCAGAAGTATATATTATGCGTATAATAATATATGATTCCCATATTTTAAGAATCCGATCGGTTTTAAATTAAATAATACGTCTGTTCTATTGCATTAAACATGTCGAGAACCACGTGTTATAGAAAATCCCATTTATAACAATACACGAAGTGCAATTGTGTTGATTAATTTGTATAATGTAATTGTGGTTGTAGGAGCTGCTTAGTAAATTCGATTCCGGCATAACCACGAGATTGCAAATTTTTTCACAAAGGTTGCCTAAAGTTGCAAATTAGTTGCTAAATAATGAAAAAGGTTTGAGGTCGATAGGACGATGTGGCGGGGCTGCGTGAATTCGGCCCCACAAATTTTGGTTTGGCGATTAAGGCAAAAATATAAGGTTGCAAATTTTTTTATATCGGTTGTCTAAAGTTGAAAATTAGTTGTAAAATGTTCGTATAACTTTGGTGTTATTATCGTAACATGGTGGGGCCAAATTCACGCACGTCTGCCCCCTCCCCTCCGGGCTTTTGAGGGATATCGCTGCTCTTTTCAAGGTCCCGTATTATCGATCTCGACTCTGGACACCGAAATCGCATACATTTTTTAGGTAATTTTCAATCGTCTAACTAGTATTATTTTGTTCTAAATAGCCCAATGCTCTCATTAATAGAACTTAACGTTATAATGATGTACATTTTATCCGATTTCGATTAATTTTTCACCAAAGAATTCGTTACATATCTTTTAAACTTGACCACATAATATTGTTTGGTGTGCATTTGTGCTGTACTGCTCGCAAACGTTACTTTAAAATATATAAATAAGTAAAAATTAGGTGTGAGTGTTCATGACTGTAATCGATTTCTTTGCCGTCGTGACATTATCCAATATCGTCATGTTATTATAGTTACATATTACTATTGTTCAAAACGTTAGACACTGTCATCATCGGCTTCGGTCTATATATTATATTATAATATTAACGCAGTAAGTCGTTACTATTATTATGAAATTACTATTATAATTATAATATGAAAAGACTGCACCGAGAACGCGTGTCCGTAAAAATTGTTATTTGTGGGAGGCTCCCGTTTTCACCACTCAAAACTATCCACCGTAATTAATAAATTATTGTTCTATTTTTATTATTAATTAAATATGTATAAACACCGGTGTGTGATGCACCGCGTGCACATCGAGGGGACCGAGTGGAGGGAACCGTTATACTATTATAGGTACATATTACTCACTTCGAGCACCTCCAAAGGCATCCTTTACACGCTTAGGTATATGATAGGTATCCTTATAATATCTACGACCTGCCTACCTAACGTCATACACACCGATGGTTCTATTTCTTCAATGACAACGTAATATATGCTGAAACTGCAGATGACATTCGCAAAACCAAATTTATCGTGTTCTCGTTTAGTAGGTACAAAACGGGTCCGTATTTAAAACGGTTTTTATGGATTAAAAAAATCAATCACGATGTACCCCTCTAATATTATTATGACGACACGAAAAAAAAAAAAAATTCGGATATTTTATAAGTTCCGCTCGCCTCGGCGCAGGCGCAGCGGTGTATACGCTGTACGCGCATACATAATTATCGTATACCGTAGTACGGTTATTTTTGGTTCAAACGATCACCCTCGAATGGCGACGGGGTCCTAGAAAATATACGACCGCGGGTCCAGATTCGGGTACAAGAAAATGGTTGAGGTTTCCGTCGAGAAATCGGAAGGTCGCCGGCCGTATAATATATACGCAGGCGCATCTGTATAATGATACGACACGCATGTATTATAACAGCGTAATGTGTTATTATTATTATTATTATTATATGAGACGATGGCGGACGTGCCTTACCTATAATATAATATAATTATTATTATATTCGCCGACAGACGAGCGGATACGCACCGCGGTGCTTATATACGATATTAAACCGCAATAATTATATTACACGCACTTTAGCCTAGGTGTAAAACGATTTCGAAGGTTTATTTCGATTTTTTTTCTTCTCCTCCTCTCGCGTGTGCGCCCCGTAATTGAATTGCTTTTTTTTTATGTCTTTGTTACGACGGACGCCGTTAAACGCGCACACGCGTACCTACACCTACCTGTGTAATTACTAATTAATATCCTTGAGATGAGATATAAAAAAAAAAAAAAATCACGGATCAACCTGGATTTTGTTACAACGAAATCGTGTAGAAATCCATGGTAGTTTCATCTCGTATGTTATATACATCACACACACACACACACACGATATTATATACATATGTATAGACATTGTAATATGTGCATCGCAGTAAAAACGATTAGTCATGTGTTTTTTTTATTTTTGTTTTCGCGCTCAGTGCAATTTCAGTGCAGTGTAATGAAGTTTGCCATGCACTCGAGAAGAAAAATAATATATATATATAGCGAACGATATGTGTTCGACGTATATTATGTTGTACAAGTATTGAGTACGACGAGTACATATTTAGACACACTGCACACACACACAACTCTCGGGCGCACTATTACGAGGGGCAAATTATTATTCTATTATCGGTCGAACACACGATATTATATACATACCTCGCAGAAAATAAGACACGAGACGAAAAATCATTGGTCGTATTGTGCATACCTTTACCGATGCAGCGTGTTGTCTGTACACACGTGCAGGTAGGTATACAAAGTTTCTCTGGCGATTATTAATTCGTTATCGTACATCGCCATATCGGAGTCCAATATGTGTATTATAATAATAATAATAATAATGTATTTTTTTTAAAACACACATTTGTTACGTACACGCGAATACGTTTGTTCGATAAATCTATCGAATACCTATACATAATAGGTGTATAATGTACGCGATGTAAAAATATTATTATTTTTTTATAAATACCGCGCCGAGAGCATATTATTATTATTATACGGACGCGGACCTGTCCGGCTTCGTTTCGATAGCGTAACGAAACACAATCGCGTACATAGGTACGATGGGTATCTTCATCGTATTATTATTATTACAATATTATAGCATCACCGCCCATCCGCAAAGCAAATAAATCAAAACCGATTAATACGCGCGTCCAAAACTGCTATTTTTTATTAGGTCATAATAATATTATCATTACAGTGACTAATAGTTAAGTGTGCGACGTAGCCCGTCGTGTGTATAGTAACGCTGCTGCAGCAATCGTCGAGGATAATATTACTGCAATAGCATATTATAATATTATGATAATGCAATATTATGTTTTGTGAAATTTATCATACCGAGAACACTGAATCGCAGGTGGTTTTATGTTCTACATATTGCGTGATAATATGTAACTAGTCACCTACAAATTATTTGGCATTTAATATAATGGACCCACAGGATACATCCACTCCATAAATTCGGGAGTTCAATTGTGCGAGTAAGGGGGCGGGGGAGTTGAGGAGTTGATCATCCCCGTTACCAACTTTTTCAGGGATGATACTGCACGCCCAGGCCGCATTGAAGGATCAGCCGTCGCCGAGGATAATAATATTACTGTGATAACAATATAATATTATCATAATTAAATATATTTGTGAAATTATATTGATAACAATGAATCGCAGGTGGTTTTATGTTCTACATATTGCATGATAATATAGCTAGTCACCTAAAAATTATTTGGCATTTTATATAATGGACCCACAGAATACGCATACACTCCATAAATTCGGGAGTTTAATTGTGCTAGTAAAGGGGCGGGGGAGTTGAGGAGTTGATCATCCCCGGCACCGACATCTTTAAGGATGATCCTGTACGCCCAGACCGCACCGAAGGATCAGCCCCGTCGACGAGTGCACTTCTAAAGTTGTATCAAGTCACCACGTCTGCGTCATACTTACTGCAATATTTCGCAACAAAGTCTGGTTCTTCATATGTATAGGATGTGGTGGAGGGGCCTAACGTAACACTGGAATTTCGTTTAGCCCCACACCCCGTACATTTTTTTCAATATATGTTGTGCCCCATAAACATAATAGGCTATAGCCTCCCCCCCGGCCTATATAAATTGATCACTCTATGCCTATGTGGTTCGTCCAATACTGCTGCAGTCGTCTGTTCCAACATTTTACAAACCAAAATTCCATTATTTCACGAATTATCTATAAATGAATAAAAAAAATATTTTACTGCAGGAGTGTGCAATATTATAGACATTTTCTAAACCATGTTCGGACCTAATCGTGGACAATGATTACATATATATATCGATGATCACAGCTGTGTACGATTAAAATGTCAATAATTCGTTTTTCATAGTACAATTTTATTGTTTTTAACATAAATATAGTACTAATCCCTAAGCAATGGCAAATTCGACGAGTGCGTATACACTCGAATGGAATTCACGAATATTTAGTTATAGATAAAATCCATATTAACCGCTATCATCGGTTAACCGTAGAATTTGTTTTTCCGACACTATAGTCCACCCACAATACGAGCCGCGAGTAAATCATTTTAATCCGTTAACCGTAACGAACTGCAACACTCGACTCGCGTGTTATCGTTAGTAATGTACGCGTATTTATTATTTCGTTAAATATCGGCTATGCTGCTCTTACATTTATAACCGAGACGGATGATAGAACAGACGGAAACGACGTGCAGCGTACTATACATACTACCAGATATAGAGAATAGGGTTCACGAGAGTATATAGGAATATATTATTATGTACACACACACACATATATATTATGGTTAGGTATATAGGTGCTATATATATATATATGTGTAATGTATCTACGGTGAGATATTATATATATTTGGACAATAATTCATTCTCGGCTTTAAATCCGTCAAACCGGCCGGCCAAGAGGTTGAAATATACGCGTACATGTTAAATTTATGACCTGCAGCTTTTAAACGCGCGTATTTATGATAATTTTGTTTTACGAGTATTTAGATATTTTCTGACAAATTACATATTTCACGTCGGTTGACGATTATTTAAAAGCCCTATTTATAGGCATGGTAGTGTTATAGTGCTCGTATAATATTATGTACTGCAGCGTAATATAATATATTACGTCGTCTTTAGTTTTCGTTTTGTTTCAACTATCGTTTGAGTAGGTACCTATCTCTTAAGTAGGTATTTAGAATAGGCATGTGTATAACGCATTATAAGCGCACATCAGTACAACATATTATGCCTACGGTATGTGTTTGCGCGCGATAATAACCGTTACGGCCACGAGTAAAAATGATAATTATATTTTCAAGTGCAGCGAACAAGACGTAGGTACCTTCTATATTGTATATTGACATAATAATATTTCGTCGAATATATAAAAAAAAAAAAAAAAAACGTAAAAGAATATGTGCCGAAATCACGAGAGATTCGGTTCGGTAAATATAATACCTAATAATAATAATAATATCGAATATTTTATTTTCGAGGGCCGTCGGCGTCTGCACAACCGCCGAGTAGATTTCGGCAAGGGGGTAAAAAGCGGGGTACCTACCCGTACCGTGTTTACCGAAATACAAAAAAAAAATAAAATAAAAGGTAAAACTTTGTGTGCCGCACAATAATATTACAAGTGACATCACACGTCGCAACCTTAAGCAAATAATTTATACTCGTCGTATTATATATTCCGTATTGGGGTTGCAGCGATCACAAAACGTACACACACGTATGATAATAATAATATAATATATACGGTCGTAAAATACGAGACGAGCGCAATATACCTACCGCAGCCTCCAGTGTCCATATGAATATATATATATAAAGCGACGGACAGTATATATTATATTATATACGGCACACACACACCGTCATATCATTATGTATATATAATATTTATATACTGCGGCGGTGTGCGTTATATTTATGTATATCTTAGCAGTACCTAATAATAATAATAATATATGAGAAACGCATTTGCACGTCGTGTAAATATGGTCCTTTTGTGCGGCCAACACCAGAAACCATTTCACACGCGGTTATATTTTTATTGGCACAATATAACAATAATAATAATAATAATAATCGCGGCGGCGGTGGCGGCGGCGGCGGTGGACAATATAATATAATATTATGTGATATGACTTTGTCTACCTATCTATAATGCCTATCTGTATAATATATTATTATATGATGTGCTTTCTGTTGGTATCTGCGCCATCGACCGCCCCTGCAGCACCGCGCGTATATATCGTATATTATTTTTATGTACCTACGCGCGTTGCGCGCAACTGTATATGTATACTGCAGCAGCAGATTCGCGTTATTATTATTGTTTTTTTGCCGAAAAAAAAAATCCCATATAGGTACAAAGAAAAGTGGCGTTGGCATATCATAATATAGGTTCCAGCGTTGTTATATCGTTATATTATTATATTATACAGTAGGTGTCGTAAAAACGCGCCCCGCGAGTGACATCAGATATCGCGAAAAAACGATTTCTGCAACAATGAGAGACGCGCGGTCGTCGATGGCAAGCTGCAATTGTCGCGATTCGTGGTCGCGATACCGCGGTATCCTCGCGATTACAATATTATATTATTATTATTATTTTTAGTATATTATAACGGTGATATTGTGCTCCTCGCGTACACGACGATTATTCTTCTCGTAATAATTTATATTTCATATTATTGTCATTTTATTTATTATCGCGTCGTTCGTATATTATATGTGTGGCGAACACCCAACGCACATCGCATAAAATATTATCGTGCATCTACATTATACACACACACACACACACACATTAAAAAAACGAGTATTTTGTGTACGCGCTGTGATGTACCTGAAATTATCTAGCTGCACGAGGGCGGTGTGTTTTAAACTTATACGGAGACTTTAACGGCCGCCGTTGTGCGGTAATAATACGATTATCTAAACGGTTGCGCACGCAAAATAACGCATTATAATATGTATATATTATTATATATTGTAATACACGCACGAGTAGAGAGTATGGTAATTTGGTGCCCGCCGTATTATAGGTAAAAATAAATATACATTCGATAATAATAAAAAAATTGAATTAGCGGCGCGATTATATTATAGTATAAAATGTTGCGCGAAATAACCTAAGCGAGATGGCGAACGATATGTAAGGTTATAATAACATAAGAGTCATCGGAATATTGTTCGTATCTATATAATTTAAAATCGATAAACTCCAATAGACGTCTTTAATAGATGTATGTTGAATCTATTAATACTTGTGACCAATACGCGGATGTACCAACCTATTATTGCAGATAATGAAATAAATTAGAGTTTACATAATATTATGAAAAATATAATTATATAGTTTCTGAAATTGAATCATCAGCACGTTAAAAAATTTGGTCGTCGTTCATAATTCATAATAATATATTGTTTAGCTTTATTTTTATTTTAGGTAAAATAGATTTGAAGCATCATCATCGGGGCCGGGTTTAAACTGTAATAATAAGGGTCCCGGGGCAAAGAAGATTTTGGTGCTGAAACTACAAACGTAATTCGTCGGTTGCACACCTTGCAAAAATAGTGACACAACTCAAACATGGCCACTTTCGAGATTATTATGAATTTTTTTTACAAAATACCCATTTTTTTATGTGCAAGAATCACATTTTAAATAATTCTAAAAATGACCGCAGGATAGCATTAATTAACTCAGTTAAATTTGTTCTTCTATTATCCCATAATCACTAGTTTGCTGTCGCGTAGAGTGTCAGTAATCGTAGAGAACACAGTTAATTTTTGGCTAAAGTGACACAACTGTGCCAGTTTTATTGAAAATAACTAAAAACATTATTTGCAATATTGATACAATTGTCAATTTGGGAAATTATTGTTTCGAGACTTTTTTACAATAAAATTTTATTTTTATTATAGGTAAAATAGATTTGAAGCATCATCATCGGGGCCGGGTTTAAACTGTAATTATAAGGGTCCCGGGGCAAAGAAGATTTTGGTGCTGAAACTACAAACGTAATTCGCCGGTTGCACACCTTGCAAAAATAGTGACACAACTCAAACATGGCCACTTTCGAGATTATTATGAATTTTTTTTACAAAATACCCATTTTTTTATGTGCAAGAATCACATTTTAAATAATTCTAAAAATGACCGCAGGATAGCATTAATTAACTCGGTTAAATTTGTTCTTCTATTATCCCATAATCACTAGTTTGCTGTCGTGTAGAGTGTCAGTAATCGTAGAGAACACAGTTAATTTTTGGCTAAAGTGACACAACTGTGCTAGTTTTATTGAAAATAACTAAAAACATTATTTGCAATATTGATACAATTGTCAATTTGGGAAATTATTGTTTCGAGACTTTTTTACAATAAAATTTTGTTTTTTATTATAGGTAGTTGATAATAGAATCGTTGTTTTTGCATGCATTTACTCACCTTATTATAATTATTGTAGAGTTATAAAATATCAATATCAATATAGGTTTCAGGAAGAATGTCGTAACACAAAATAGGGATGTATAGGGAGATCATTCTAAAATTATATCCACACGAACTTATGATTTTTAGGATACAAAATAAACATTTATGTAAATTTTCAAAAACAGTTTCAACTTTTCAAAATCCGAGATTATTACGATAGCATTGCAAGAAACGAGAATCCTTTAAAGGGCTGTTCTGGAAAATCTATTTTTTTTAATTGCGTTCACTATTCGTATGAACCGATAAAATAAATTATATCCTCTACTGGCTGCGATTTTTAACGAAATAACAAATTAACAAATTATGTTCAAAAATGCTGATGGTTATAAACTTATAGGTTACACAAATTTAGAACTGTCAAGTGAGTGAATCCGAAATGTACAGTTTATTTTCACAAAAATCGATAACGATTATAGATATTTTAAGCCCAAGAGCCACTAATAAAAAGAAGTAAATGTAAACTGGGGCCACGATTACCTTTTTGTAGTTAACACGGCCCGGAAATTTCTGGTAGTAAGAAAGGTTGATTTTAACTCGGCCCAATAATTTTCATGAATGAAGTATAATAAGCACATCATAGTTTCATATGAAAGTTATAAATAAGTAACGTAAATATTACGAACATATTATTATATATCGTATAATTTAATTCTGCTATCGTATTGAATTTACATACTTTTTAATAATATTAAAATTAAATACTTTTTGGAAGATGGTGGGAATCGCATCCTCGAGGTGTCCTGCAGTGTCCTCTAGCTGGGTAATGCTAAATGTATCTCAACGATTGTTATAAGACAATTATTAATTAGATATGCGAGAAGATCTGAGCATGTTATTTTTATCCGGCCAGGGTTTACACGTCAATCATTTTTACTTGAAAATAAACCGGGCCGAGTTTATACAATCGCCGATAAAAAGACCCGAGTGGCCCGTTGCAGGTGCTCCTGTTGAGGAGATGCCTTCCGTAAAATTCGGCCATGATCATAATAAGATATTACATAATGGCTCTGTCTACGTGTGGATATCGACAAATCCGACGAGCGTTTTAAATAGTTTTTAATTTATGAATATTGTTTTAAACTATAGACGCGACCGCGATCCTCGAACAAAATTCTTAAACGATCCCCGTACAAACCCATACGTCGTAATATAATCATCGGTTAATCATCGTAACAATATTATATCACAGAGGGTTTTTGACAAACCCTGAGATCCTATATTTATAATACATGCGACGCGCGAGAGTGCAGGGGGCCACGGATCGTCGCTATAACATGATATAGCTATATCTATACATAAACATAGTATTATACTAACTATACTATAGTGATTTAGAATAGCTGCTGCCGAATGATAAAGATAATAATATAATATTATATGATGCATATTATTATAATAAATGGTCCACGTGTGCGTCTTCTGTGTATATTATTTTTACACGGACGCTTATACACGGATTATTGCGCATACACACACACACACACACACACGCATATTATTCATATTCATACTATTATTATTATTATTATACAATACGCCGTGAGGACGACGGTCGAGCAAAACGGAACTATCGCTGCGCTGCCGGTGATGTGGTGTGGCCAGTGATTTGTTGCTCTTGGTCGCACGTTTCGCGTCCGATTAATCATAATATTATTTTACTTGGCGCGTATTACGCGCGTCCCGAGAGATTTTATAACGATTTTTTACGCTCCTCGACGTACGCACCACGCGCACCTAACCACTCGTACCGCATATATACATATTATATATCATGTACCTATGTACACACGTATAATATATACCTAGGTACATGTTATTACAACGTCGAAATGACTCTGCGCCGCTCGTACGTATTTAAAATATTATTATTATTATCATACCTGCTGTTGTTGTAGGTACACGCGCGCAGTGCAGTACGTATACCCATCATTGCACCCATATAATAATATATCGTGTACTTGCGATAAATTCATCTCATGATGTGCACATCGTGCAGCGCAGTCTTTATACACAAAATGTCCGCAGACACGATACGGAATAAATGGTTTTTTTCTTTTATATTATGTATTCGTCCTATGTATTACGAACATTCATGTGGATACAACTGGCGTATAGAATTTCTATCGTCTTTGAAAGATTGGGGATTTCCCTCTAGTGAATCCAGTTTTTCGTTTTTTACCTTTTTCATATAGCCCGAGTGAGTCCACAGTCCGCGACTATACATATTTTAATAATTACAACGAACGTTCGACTATTATAGTACAAAACATGTACAATTATAGGTATAGCCGTATAGGTACATTCATATTTCTTACGACAACGACTGTGGCAACGGCGGGAAATGGATATTGTTTTAACTCCGACAATAAACAGAAGACAATTTTGACACAAAAAACTAATTAAAATCCTTTCAGTGAAAGGGAGTAGCGTCGTCGACGCTGCTGGGTGTGACGTACGACCACTTAAAAATAAAAATGTTGCGCGGCCCTCAGTGCATCAGAGCGTTAAAGTCTCCGAAAAATATTCAACGAATGGCGAACGTCCACTACGGCGAGGTTATCAGTAGGTACGCAGTAATGTTGTAATATATTGTGCGACAAATTGTGTGGTTTAGACTATGGTTTTTTATGTCCGTTTCGCCAATCAAGTTATTTAAAATTTAAAATGTGGCTCGGCGCCGTTCGCAAATCTTAAACGCGTCAGCGATGTCGGTCCGTACATATGTATCGTGCTGTTAATTCTTGTCACGGAATCGGTTGAAACAGACTTTGGAAATTTATAGTTTTCGACAAATTCACAACGTTCGAACAACGATGGTAGCGCTTGTTTTTTCCCTAATCTATACGATCAACTATAAATTATAATAATACATACCTATATGTATTATAATTGTGACGCGTTACGACTGTTTCGTTCAAACATATATTATACATTCGAATGTACTATAAATGATGTATGCGATTGTAAAAAATATGTTTTGGCGGAACGAAGGGAATCTGCAGCAGCGTGTTTATCAGATCACCTATCGCAGTATTATAATAATAATCATATACGAACATAATATTATTACTATTATACATTATCTACGCGCGTATACCTTTAGCACACTATAATATTATAATATAAGATGAGGTCTTCTGCACAGAATCGCGGTTGTGTAAACATTCTCGCGGGCGATGATTAATTATTATTACACGACCGCGAGTATAATATTATTATAATTTTGACGACGGCGCGCGTACCTCTATTCGCATAAAATAATATTAAAATAATAATAATATAATACCTATACCGTCCTGCGCAGCAGCCCGCGACCCGTTTATGGGCGCACGCGAGGCGAACAAATTGAAATAAAATATCTACCGAATATAATCGATTTATATCGAGTCGCGCTTAGCCCCGGGTGATCGACGCAAACATATTTTATACATAATATTTTATAATATGCATCATGACATATCGTACTATGATATACGCGTGTCTGTGCCTTTATGTAAATATTGTTATGATATTATATACGTGTACAACACTTAATCCTACACTATATACGGTCTTCGACTATGACGGAGACGACGATGACGACGATAATAATGATGATAATCGGTCGTCAAGATTCGAATACAAAAAACGATGTTCAGACATTCATCATGCGATATATTGTAACGACGACGATAATAATATCTATATAGTATAATAATATTATATATCGTACATTGCACATGCGCAATAATGTTATTGTACAGGGTGTAACAGATAGAAATTACTTTTGTTCTAATCGATATTTTTTAATTTTTTGTTTTTATGTACGATTTACAGTCACTTGCTCTACACACATAATATTATACAAAAAATTATATTTATTTTTTGACACTAAAAATAAAAATAATTAAATTTGGTTTAATTTTTTTTGGATATATTCAAAATAGACAATTTGTGAATCTGATCGTAAGAACAATTTTGATAGTAAAAACATTTATCTAAGTGAAATAGTTTATTTTTAAGAATTTTTTATAACATCAATGTTTTTTTGATCAAATGAATACAATCTGGAACGTAATAACTTTTTTTAAAATTTTTTTTTTTTGGGAATTTGCTGACATGAGTATATTTCTTGAATTATTAACTGATCGTATAATTTTAAAAAATGTTGTCACGCGTTCAAGTAGCATAGTTTTTATTTTTTTCAAGACTTTCTATTACACCTTGTATATACGTTCGCGTTCGTGAGCTCGAGTGCAGTGCTTGCGTGCGCGAGTGACACGAAAACAACTGTTTGCGATCCGAGCACATCATCTCGTCCTTGTCAGATCCTTGTACATGTACGAAATCGCATTGGTATACGTTTATAGGTATACAGAATATATATATACCCAGTGCCGTGTAGTACGACATCACACGCTGATATGCACACACGTAACCACCACACGCGCAGAGATGATCTCCGGCGATATATATACACAGCTGAGCGCATCTGACACGACAAATTACATGGGCATAATGTCAACGGTCAAGGAAACATATCAAACGCACATGTATAATATAAATGTGTGTGTGTGTGTGTAAGTATGTTATACCAGTTATACGTACATACTTCTATAAAGTATTATTATCCATCTCGCGCGTGTATGTAGTTTGTACGCGTTTGCGTGTGCGTGAGAACTATATTAATGTTACAATACGCCTAAATGAGTATAGAAAATTATTAATAATAATTTTAAAAAACCACATTGTAAGACAATCGGCGTGTTTTGGCGTGATTCGTTTATATAGCTGTTATTATCGTTTATTTTTATTGCTCATTATTTGGTTACGAATTATTGCAGGGACGGCGAGCGGAAAATAATCGTACATAATATTATCATATTATCAAGACTGGACGAGTTAATGTTTTTGAGTTAAATATGTATGCACCGAAAACAAAAGGTTAAAAGTTAATTTAACTATGGGTTAACTCAGTCAAGTTAAAAGTTAATACACACTTTTTGTTAACTTTTTATTAAGTTTAAAACAAGTCAACTTGTTCTTTTTCCAACCCAAAATTAAATATTATAGACTATAGTGTTTATACATTATACAGTATTTCCGTGTAAGTTAGATTCGAATGATATAAATTTTTAACTTTCAACAATTCACGTTAAATGTTTTTTAACACGAAAACGAAATAGACTGAAAGAGTGAAATATAATAAAATTAACTTAACTTACCTCTGAAAATGAAAAACTAATTCGTTAATTTCACGTTAATTAAAAAAGAAATGTAGTAAATTAACAGTTAGGTTAATGAAAAGCCAAAAGTAACTAGTTAAGTTA
The DNA here is from genome assembly GCA_008086715.1 of Sitobion miscanthi. Classification (NCBI taxonomy): domain Eukaryota; kingdom Metazoa; phylum Arthropoda; class Insecta; order Hemiptera; family Aphididae; genus Sitobion; species Sitobion miscanthi. The sequence continues at coordinate 11,003,593 of CM017805.1, forward strand.
AAATTAAATTGACTTTTTAACTAAACTCGAGCTTTTCAACTCTTTAATGCCCAGACTTGATAATTATACATATAAATATAATAAAACGAGGCTACACGGAATTCAGCAGACGCGTCGACAGTACCTATGCGATAAAAAAAAAAACTCCTTATTATATTATTACTAATTTATACGTCCGCCACCGTGTTTTCTGAACAGTGTAGGACTACATACAAGTACGATGGTCGACTCTTTGCAGTTCAACTATATAATATATTGCATATTATTATTATAATGTAAACGCTGGTCGAAAATCGCATTAATTTTGATAGTCATTGTTGATGCGCAATAAAATATATATAATATGACTCAATTGCATCTAAAATGGTACACTATAATTTATGTACCTATTGTATAGTATATTGCGTCTCGTTCAAAAAATATCTCAAGTTTTTGTGTATATTGCTAGAATATATATAAGTTCAAGATAATTCACCAAACATGATCGCTCCAATGATCGTTCTTGATATAATTTTAAAATTATCATATTATAGCCCATGCCATATATTGCAAACTATTATTGGTCAGGGTACGCAACTCAAAAACTACTCGTTCGGATTTCGGTACTTACAAACGAAATGATTGTATATCCTTAACAAATTTATAAACCTAGGTATAGTCAAATAAAATGGTTATAATATATTTTTCAAAAAAGAAGTCTGTTTCACGCTTTCGCCATGCACCGCAGTACGAAAAACACTGTAAAAACATTTAAGTATTTGAAAATATTCACCTATATTATTAGTGATAGTAAGTATACCTATACGTACCATTTATTATTATACTATTTCAAAAATCTTAATTCGAATGAATGCCCTATTAAAGGATTAAAGGGAGTCGAGCGTGTTTGCAGGTGAATCATCCGCTTCAGTGCAGTGTAATATGTTATAACTTATAATATGTATACAACATTATTATTATATATATATTATATACATATAGGTGCAGCGGTGTTATTATTATTATTAGTATATAAGTAAAAAATAATAAGACGCTAATATTATAACGAACAGAAAATAATAACCGGACACCCACTCGAGATATTATGGTGCGCTGCAATAATGTTATTATTATAATATTATGTGGAAAATATGGCCGTACGCGTGTACCATAACTTAACAAGCGAAGCGAATGACGATAATTTATATTTTATTTATAATTGTTTTTTTTTTTCTGTCGCTCGTGAAACATTATAATATATAGGTGGTATTATATACGACACAATAATGTGTACATAATGTGCGCGACTATTACCCACTACATATTATTTTAATGAAAATATATATTTTGTGGCTCGGCGCGGCGCAGTGGCTGAAATCAATCACGCGACGTGGTTGAGAGTAAGCAACGGCCGCTAGTTCTCGGATGGGTGACCACCCGGGTTCGTAGTGCGCAAAAACCTTTCCACACATACACCGTGTTCCCGACCGACCGGTCGGTCGTGACCGCACCAACCGTCCCGACCCTATTGTACCAACCCTACCAACCTACAGGCTAGACATGACCTCAGCCTTAAACCTAACAAAAATAAAAATATATAACTAACAAGCCGCATCAGTAATCGGCCCGGACCCCGAAAGTATAATAATATGGTAAACGATTCGATATCGCACTCTTTCGCCCAAATAATATTATAATTATATATCGTGTTTGTGCGATTCGTCGTCAGATATAGAACGTTTTAGGAACTCGAACCCGTTCGACATAATAATAATAATATCATATAATGTTTACGTTAAGGTGATTTTCTGTCTTTTTCTATCACACGGGGAAGTTTTCATTTCGACGTTCCGATTGATACAGTGAAACGATAAGAATTATAAAAACAGATTCGAATTCATCGTCATGTCCTATTGACTACTCGACATCGACTTTCCCACATTTCTAATTTTATCCCCCTAAATGTTAAGAAATTCGTACTAAAGAAGGAAAAAGTATATTTAAACTTTTGGAGAAGTCAAGTTTAAGTCAATTAAAAACGTGGAGAGTCGATCTCGAGTAGACTCGACGACATATTCAAATCGCAGTTTTTAGAATTCTTATCCCTTCACTAGATGAATCGGAATGAAAACACGTCTAGATTCCATGTCACACGTGTGTTGGACAAAGACGGAAAATCACCGCTTCCGATCCCCTCGACCTGACCTGCAGCGAGATGCAGTGACCGCGATTCACCTATACCTATACCCGAGTAATAATAATATGGCTTAAAGTCGAGGACAACCTGTGGATGGCCGTCGCACACGAAGTCCTCGTGCGCAACAGCGACGTGCAGCACGTCTCCGCGGGACTCGCGGATTTATATTATTATTAAACGCGTACAAAACTTCCTTTGTACGTAAAATCTTGAACGATACGTGGTCGTGAAAATACGGGTATTATATTATTATTATTATTATGTTTATCGCGTATGCTGCGCGTGCGGAGAATGAGTAGAAAACATAATAATAATAATATAATATATTATCGAACTGCAGCGGTTTGGCTCCGAAGTCTGTTTAATTAGCAGACGTATACAGTACCTACGTATTACATTACATACATATATAATGTATTGTGTGCAATAACTGCGCCGCGGACGCATCTTTTTAACGAAGCTCGTAATATATACACATGGGTACCTAACCTATAACATACGTCTAATATGTACATACGTTATTATTGTTGTGTTGTGTATGTATAATAAGCGCACACGATGTACCTACCTATACACACACAATAATGTTTTGTTTATTTTTTTCTAATTAAACCGTATACCCTAGGTACCTATCTACAAAGGTAGATATACAATACGGAATGGTCGGTGTTATCATTATTATTATTATGTATATACATGGGTACTTTGCGGCCGTTGAATTCCTATCCCACGCTATTCGTTTTCGAAATGATGTTTTAATAGTAATACTTTCGACCGCGGTCGTGCTGCTGCAGCAAGAGTGGACAGGTGCTAAATGTTTGAAAACTAATTGATTATTATAGAACTCTAAACGTACGGAAAATTAAATTAGAAAATACTAATGTTTGGGAAAATGTTTTTTTGAAAAATGAAAAATTATTATAAAATGAAAACAGATTTGTTAGAAAATAATTAATAGTAAAATAAATAATTGGAACCTAAAATCATGAAAAATATCGTACACAGTACGATATGGTTTCAAAACTATAATAAAACAAAAACAGGTGACTTATTAAAACCAGATTAGAAATCTACGAGTATATTATACTTGTGTTTTAGGGATAGAAAACAAAAAAAATTAATTTATACTGTATGTGTCCAATACAGTGTCCAACGACTCAAGATCTGAAAACTGGCAAATATCAACTATGGGTCAGCTGACCTCCTGCCCCCCCCCTAGATCCGCCTCTGCACGTGAACGACTTGACGTAACGTTAGTCGAGTATATTATGCTAGGCTCGGTGCAGCGCCACCTACGTCACGCGGTTTCGACTTGAGTGAATTAAAATATTTTATAACCCCACATTATTGTAGAGATAAGAGACATTATGCCTAGGTTTCAACGCATATACTAAAATATGCATATGCACGACGAATAGACGACCCGCCGTCGTAAAATTCGACCATAAAACCCTAAGAGCTCGAGTGCAACTGATGTCAAATAGAACGACACATAAAAAACGAATTACGAAGATGTAGGTACGGTTGCAGTGACAGATACACGAAAACGATTCTTGGACGTGAGATCTGGTCCGAAAACTATATAAAATATATAGGTACAAATACCACCGCCGTGTGTCAACCCGATAAATTTAAGTGGATCACAACAAGATTTTTATGGCTTAAAACTCGTCTAAACGTTTAAATGTGTAAATAGCTGACTAGGAAATTATATTGTCGTTTAATCGATCTACTATATGCAGTCAAACGCCGGCTAGGAAAGGGAGAGAGAAGGACGCGACGATACGTCATTAAAACATCGGAAGAACCATCGACGATCTCCCACGACGAAAACATGAAATGAAATAAAACAATACTAGATAAGACAGTTACTGCCGGCCCAGTGCAACAGGTTGATCGCTCGATTGGTATTTTTCATGTTTTAATGATAATTAATAATAATAATATTATAAAGTTTGAAAAAACCGTTTCGGAGATGCATATTACTAATACATATAATAGGTCGTTATGTGACCATGTCCAATAGCGTTGCTGTATCATGCATAATCATGCATTCCAACAAATTAGGTTAAGATAACAATTATTTTATAAAATAGCAATAAGTATAATTTTAAGCATAGTCAATATAATAGTAATAGGTGACTTTTTTTTTCTTTTTGTCTAGTTGATCCTAACCGAATAATGCGTTGTTATGGTAGCATTACATAGTGTTTGAACCATAATTATTTATATCATAAAAGCTTCCGTGTAAGAGTTTAATATTGTATGCATTGCTGTCAAATAATCGAAGAATATTCTATAATAAAGAATTTATTGCATTATAAACGTTGCCATAGTAAAGAATAATAATATGTCGGAAGCCGAAATCGCTCGCCGTCCTCAGAGCAACTGTTAATGGATAAAGTTTTCACCGACTTGAGAAACTGGTCGGCAGACTTTGCTAAATTGGGATGTCAAGGTGATTTCGCCGGGCTGAAGATCAGGAGACAATGGTCATACCGTCGGCATGTCGCTTTGATGTCGTATGGGTGGAGGCCACTATCCGTCGTGATCAACCGACGCAAACGAACGCAAACAAATTCAAACGTCCATCCTTTTGGAAACGGATAAAGCGTTCCTTCGTCCGCTTGTTCAGCTGAAGTTGAAGTTAGCGAGTGAACAAGCGGGCGGAGGAACGCTTTATCCGTTTCCAAAAGGATGGACGTTTGCGTTTATTCGCTGATTTGTGAGCTCTGTATTATTCCTCTATGGCTGTTCTACTATAATATTGATGCACCGTATCACGAATTTTTCTATATAACTATAATTATCACATTTCGGTAGGAGAGCGTGGTTATCTGGGAGGAGACGTCATATTTTTATAAATAATATATGCATTTGTTTTGTGTTGTTACTATTTTGCACTTTGTATTGTGACTGATAACTATGTATTTGTTTTGTATTCATATAATAAATTATTAATTACATGTACCGTTTTGTGTTCATCGGCTTATTTTTCAATTATATAATTACTAGCTGAATAACCCGGCGTTGCCCGGGAAAAAAATTATAATTAATCAACTCATTTTAGGTGTATTCGCTCTGCATATGTATGGAAACAAAATCATATTATATTTTAATTTTTAGCCATCCCGCGTGGCGTTATTCGTGAGGTTCGCTTATGGTAATGCAAACAGTATAATATACATTTGCCGGATATTATCTGTACCTGAGAGGCTAAAGAGTCCAAGTCCATTATTGTAACTTTTCAGGAGAGCAAAAAACCGTTTTTCAACTATTTTTATTTTACTTAATGTCTGGTGTGAATTCAATTTAATGGTTATACTAACGAGGTTTGTTTTAAATTATATGTACTATATAATATTCTCAATAAGATGAATATTTTTTCTTTTAATTATAGCTTACCTATAATTGTTTATTTTACGATTTAAATGAAATGTTTTGGACTTGGATCATTTTGCTCAATGACACAGTGGACTTGGACTCTATTAATCTCCAAGTTAGGTTAGGTTAGGTTAGTTAACAACATTAAGCATTTGTCTAACTATTTAAGCCAGAAAGAGCTGGAATCGACACGACAATATTATCTTGACGCCGACAAGTAGTGAGTGACGTCATGTTTTAGTAATATCCAATGACCAATACTGTATTATATCGGCGATTGATGCACAAGTTTACCACTACAGCAGAGGCGTATTTACGATTTTGGCGCCCTAGGTACACACATTTTGGCGACCCTTTTTCCTCAATTTCCTATTACTCATTGTCACAAAAAATTTTTAAGCCCCCTCTAATTTACAATTTACTTTTTCTCTCCGTTAAAAATGCAGGGCTTGAAACCGGTATAAACCGTTGTAAAACTGAAACCAAAAACAAAACCAAAACCAAAAAACTGAAAAAAAATTGGATTCCGGTATTATAATTAAAAACCAAAACAGAAAATATTATTTAAAAAACAGTATTTTTTGTAAATCTTTGTTTCTTGGCATTTTTGAAATTTTACTTTACACAACGGGTGAATCGGAACGCTCGATCCGGCGATTCGAAAAAATTAATAAACTAAGAATGAACGTAAATAGTACGGGCTTTGAAACCGATATAAATCGTTTAAAAACTGAAACCAAAAACGGCAAAAATTGGAAGCCGGTACACAAAATCGAAATCAAAACCGAAATCTCCTAATTCTGGTATTGAAAAATTTAAACCAAAATCGAAAAAAATAAAACTGGTGTACAAAATCGAAACCAAAACCGAATTTTTTCAATCGCCCTGTAAAAGTGATAACCAGGGCTAGGATTTATATGCAAAGCATGTTTTTTTTGCGACTTCTAATTATTGATTTTGTCAGTAATGTCCACGAATCACCTCGTGATGAGATAAATGGTGGTATTTTTATTTTGCATGTTTTTGCATATTTTGGATGAAATGTATATTATTGCATATATTGAATAAAATGAATATAATTGCATATTTCGATTATAAGAATGCGAAAAATGCATGTTTTATAGTAAGTACCTATATTTAATAAAACTTGGTTTTTTTGTCAAACATAAATAGGTATGCGATAAAAGATTGAATAGTTTGACATTTATTTTTGAAAATTTAAAAAAATATGTTGTCGTAGCATGTAACACACGTAGCGAATCTGAATTATAAATTTTATTTCTACATTATTTATTTTTTTCAATTATATTATACTAAGACAAACAGCCAATCACTAATGTATTTCAACAAATAAATATTTTCTTTTGTAACTATATTTTTGTGTTTATCTTATAAAAATTTAAATGCATATTTTTGCATATTTTGGTAAATTCAATGCATAGTTTACCATTTTTTATTACATACAAATCCTAGCCCTGGTGATAACTTAAAATGTTTATTTTTCTCTTATTGCATTTATGCTTCAACTTATTTAGAGAACACTAAATTAATCTACTGGTCTAAAGTACTCTGCGGGATCCACATTATAGAAATTTATATTTATTTTTAAAATTACTATACACCAAAATACCAAATATAAATAAGAACGTTACGAGATACGTAGGAGTATAAATATATGATACACTTTACATATTACATTCAATTTTATAAGAAGGTTATGTGTTAGAATTCGTTACGAGATCGATTTAAATATAATATTATTATATAAAAAAATTTAACTAGTACGTATTACTCTAGATCCACGGCCGCGGACCCCAGCAGTACCCTAAGTAGACACCTCCCCCCCATCTAAAAAATCTTCTATGGCAGATGTCATATATAAATTAGGTGATCGACGCCACTTTTGAAATCCATTTCTTCTACCTTAGGATAGCTTTCAAGTATACAGGTGCATGTGTTTTCTGAATTAAAAATACGTTTTAACATTATATAGGTCCGTCCGACTGCGAGCGTATCTTACTACTACTAGCAAAGTGGAAATGAACAGGAAGTGATATGTATTATAATATTAATGTATATATTATGCGGCTGATTTGAGTATTTCGAGAGTATGATGTCATGATGAAAATTTAGACTGTATTATATTATTATTGTTAGTACGCACTTCATATCGTAAACCATCCAAAATATTGTACATAATATTTATTGAAAAAATCGTAAAACAGACTACTCGCACGAGGTTCAAAAAATATTAAACATTAGCATTGCTCCAGTTGAGCGTTCTCGAGTCTACTATACGATATAAATTATGTTTTAGTTTAAACGATATTGTAATAATATGGTTTTGAATCGATTATGTTAGATCCGGATTGATTAATGCGACGTTGCCGATACCTAGATCTCGGAGGTGGCTTAAATATCCGTGCATACAGTGTGTGCAATAATAACTAGTTTTTGTGCACGTATCGCCCTACATGGAACACACCGATACTAAATTACACTCGTATCTCTCGCTTTCCACATTTTATGAGATCCGAGTAATTTCAATGAAACATCGTGTCAAATCATCAGTAGATTTCATTTTGAGCAAAACCGTTGTCAGATCTGGCATTTCAGCTCTCGCTTCGAAAAAGGTTCTCACACGAGGCTGCTCGTTATGTTGGATCCCATTTCGTATTGAGCATAAACGCACGCACACACAAACACACACATGTGCGTAACATTAATTGTGTCAGTTCATGAAACACTACCCGAGCACGTTACAGGTTTACAACTACACTATACTGCACGACAACAACACGAAACCAACAACAACAATAATAATATTATTACTATATAATGATGTACGGCGATATTATTATAACATTAAATGCTAATCCGCGACGAGGACGACTTATTTGTTTTTTACACGACGGTCTCTCAGTGGCTCGCGTCTTAATATCCACCCCGCGGGTGTCGATTCCGAGCTCGGCTACCAATATGTAATATTATAATAATACGGGTACACGTATATTGTAATACGTGTGGTTATTATCACGGCGGTCGTAAACCAAATACCTTATACCGGGTGACGTGATATCGTATTAAAATAATATATAAATTATAATATTTCATATTCGTACGCGTTTGTGCGCTCGAACCATGCAGACAGTCATGCTGCAGAGGACACGATATCATATTATTATTATTTTTATTGTTCTATACACGACGATAATAATGATATAAATGTAAAATTGTATGTAACGCGCGAGTTATAATAATAATAATATATAGGTGCGCAGCTGCAGTTAGTATTATAATACTTCGTTATATTATTGTCTGATAATTTGTTTCGTTTGTATTTTAATTAATATAATATTATAAGATGATATTATGTTTTTTTTCCTCCTCTCTTTTATTTTGGCGTCAACTGCAAAGGCTACATAAATGTACACTGTACATTTCAATTTTTTTAACATATAAGAAATTATTTGAGTGAGTTTGAAAATGGACCAATTGCTTCGTATAAATTGTCCGGAATCATTTCTGCCTCCGTTGAAGTTTGGGCAGTAGTTGTCATAAGGTGTCCAATGTCCATGTGTGAATTTATCGTGGCTAGTTCTTAGTCGATTGAGACATTTTGTTAAAAATTGGTTTCACGTTAATATTCCAATTTAAAATGTTAAATGACGTTATATTGATATATTGTTTCGTTCTATCAGTGAATGGTCTTTATTACTTTTATGTAACGATTTGAGAACAGTATACATTGTTTTTGCAATATTAAGCTTCATTGGTATCAAAAACTTTTTACTAGTGACTAAGTCGAGACGTATGGGACAAAAACACTGAAATAGTGATATATAACTAAATTAAAAACAAAATAAATTAACTTAAGTTATTTCTTAAAATGAAAAATTAGTTCGTTAATTTCACATTAATTAAAAAAGATATTTTGTAAGTTAATATTTAAGTTGATGAAAGACCAAAAATAACTAGTTAAGTTAAAAAGTTAAAATAAATTAACTTTTTAACTTAATTTTAACTTTTTAACTCATTAATGCCCAGCCTTGAGTATATTTTTGATTTACCCGTCATATTTTTTAGTACAAAACTAAAAAGTAAATTAAAATATTATGCTCCAATCTGGTTTTTTAATTTTAGCTTTATACCTTTTTTTTTGTGATTTCGTCACTACATGGGAGCAGTACGCTTTCACATTCCTTGGCTCCCAATATGCTTTATACCTATAAGCATTTCAAGTTACAAACTTTTTAAACTGATCAAACAGCAATATACAATGATATAATATATAATTTGTATAATATAATGAATACTTGTTTATCATGTGTCGATATTATTAAGTATACGTCTATAAACGACCTAAAAAAAAATGTTGAAACATAAGCCCCATATATATGAAAAACGATTTTAACTTTTTACCCTCAAAAATGTATCAACTGTTATCATCAAATTGTGACCTACCTGAAGTGAATTGTGTATCAACAACTGGCCTTTTTATTGATCGGTTCATCAGAGGCGTAAAATCCGAATATCACTTTCGTACGAGCAATGACTTCCGATGTAAACATCGAAGTGATTTGAGTCAGCGTTTCGGTGTTCATCTGTAACATTGATACATGAGCTAAAACAAAAAATATATATAAATTAAATTTTTACATTACTTATAGCATGTACCTTACGGAAAATTGTGTACCTCAAACCACTATACAGCATTGTCAGCATTCCCATCGGTACCAATTAATGCGTACGTTGGCCCACAGTCGATTACCTGATAAGACGTATTAAAATGTTATTTTTTTTTTATTTCCAATACATCAATTTGTTGAACAATGGACAATTGAGAACATTTAAAAATAACAAAGAACTTACCGCTAACCCCCCAAAAAAAAACCCAAAAAGAATACGATTGAGAACGAATTGACGTGCAACGTTGCCATATCATTTATTTGGCTATTGAAAGATTGATGCCCGTATGCATAAAATAAATATTCTTGAAAAAAGTCATCAATTAATAATTGTTAAAACAGTTAAAATATTCATACTACCTAATAGGATAATAATCCTTAATATGGCTTTATAAAAATATAAACTTTATGTTATATTATATGTACTGAGGTAGTATTCGTTAAACTTCAATCATTTTTACAAATCATTTATACTGATGGATCATTAGTAATTGCTAACATTTTTAGATCATCTAAGACCGCAAATCTATTTAACCTATTGGCTATTACCATAGGCCATAGACACATTATTCTTAGTACCTATGGACTCTAACGATAGTGGCTATTTTCAATATTGATTCTGCTTGAGTTTCAGTTAGAATTTTAATAACAATTAACATAATATATTGCTAATTCAATATCAACCATTTATCGTGCTCAAATTATCATTCGATTACATTTGGCAACGTTGGAAAAAAAATAAAATATCAAGCGTTTTTAATCGTGTTACCAAAAATGCCGATCTCAATCGTATTTTACCAGATCAATGGCTTTTAAATAATTTAATCAAATATAGAAATTAAGTAGGTACTTGTGTTTTGCTTTAATCATGCAACTGGAGTAGAATCAGTGATATTGGAAATGCTAATATCAGTAGATGAGTTTTTATAGTTAGTGGCGATTCGTCAATACACTGATTGCAGATAAACTCGTCTATTTTAAATTTTTTTGTGTTCGAAATGTCAGTGTTGTTTTATACAAATAAAAACTTGACACATAAAGAAGCAGTAATCACCACTTAATTTTTACCTTACATTCGGACTTCGCATTTAAAGTAAGTATTATTTTTTTAAATATTTTGCACTAAAATAACTTACAAGGCATACAAGGGACGTTGAATTTGACCTTCCCTGAGAAGCGTCCACTTTCCCAATAATCGGTTTAGATCACAGTACCTATATAATATTATTAAATCAAATTATATAGGTACTTGTGTACATTTTCGTCGCGAGTGTAATACACGCGTGCCTCGTACTCGTTCAATATTAGATATAGAACGACGTCTCGTTCCATCGCCTCCGTGAAATATAATATCGTAATGACGTGACGGTGACGTGGTGTATCTACGGTTACCACAAACAGTTTATTATTATTAGTAGGTAGTAGTAGTAGTAACATGGTAGCGGTATGTGCGGTACTTACGCAAACGCGGTATAATTGCGCCGCCAATGGGCAGTCGCGTGTGCGCGCCGACACGATAACAGGGTGGCGCGCACGCGATACGACCCGCCGCGAGACTATAATATATACGGTGCGCGTACGCTACCGAAACCGAATGCACTTGGTCGAGTGCGGTCGTTGCGTGTGCGTCTCGTCCGGCGTATCGCGTTACCCGGTCCATGGTATAACATTATGTTATATTATTAGACTCTCGTTGTACTCTTGTATGATGTGTGTGTGTGCTCAAATGGACTTGGCGAGAAATAAGTATATTTATTATATGCCCAGATATAATATTATGTAAACGGTCATGTTGTACGCAGGACCGCGCGCTCAAAGGTTTATGTCGAATCATTCACTTGTTTGTAACACGATGATGTATTATATTATAGGACGATATTATTATATATTATATATATACGTACGATGGGAGTACATATATAGGTACCAGTCCGGTATATGTTTATGCCGACGAAGACGATATATAGGTACGGTCTTCGCGCGACACTCGGTCTCGGGTCAGGAGCAGGTCGAATATTATATTATTATTATTATTATTATACCCTGTCGGTGTGTGGTCGAAAATAATCAATGGAATACGAATATATTGTGCGCTATAACAATAAATTAAAGTGTTTATTTTTCTCGTCGAATGGTATTTAATAATCCAAACGATTTTTCGAGATTTTCTTTTCACCCCCCTACAAACACGCGTATTCTGCAGTCTATTATATAATATATATTTATACGAATATTATAACGATAAACGAACAATATAGTAATTCTTTTTGTCCGTCTAAAAATCTTCCGCCAGGGTCAAGACACACCAACACTTTTCTAATCACGTTTGTAAAGTATAAGGTCTTCGAATTAAAACAAAATTAAGGTTGCTGCAATAGGTTTGACTCATTTTTGACATCGTCATGGCCGAAGTCAATCGATATCGTAAATATACATTGCAGCGATCAACAAATCCAAACGATTTGTCGACTATAAACTGTGTAGCTTGACAGTTATGGAATTTATTACAAAAACGAAAATCAGGGAAGTCGCTCAGCTGTATAGTTATAGATTTCAAGTGTACCTTGTAATTGGTAGGTCATATTATGTAGTTTATGAGTTAAATTCAAGTATGATTCAATGATGTCCTTACATTCGAAAAACAATTCTGAGTGAGACGAGAATTCCTCTAAATATTTAAAAATATTAATTGTATAAGGAAAACACTTATATACGTAACAGCGAAGAAAAGTTTTAAGTATCTACGATTAACATTTTTTGAATTATAACAATGTATCTTTAAGGAGAAAACGAATTATTATTTTTTTTAATCCCAGCATAAAAACCACTCAGGAACCTAGTGTTAAATGTTTAGGTATTTTTATATTTTACCAAGCACAAAAATTTCAATTTCAATGTTCAACATATATAATATAAAAAAAAATAAGTCAAAGGTCTACAGCAAATTTGCAGATGGCGTTAAAATTCTAGTCGTATTTTATTATTACTACCTACTAATATAAATTATTACATTACCGCGGCATCTTAAGACGAATAGTTATTCATCATACCATAATATTTTGGGGTTTTATTCGAATATAATATAATATCAATCGTCTTTGTTCATATATACATAAGTAAGTATCTATATAATTGTACATACTTTTAAATTGTGATCGAAAAAAAATATAATTTAAACGAAAACAACCTTGGATGGCAAAATGATGAATTAACATTATATATTATATACCCATATGTAATATATCGTACCTACTTTTCATTGCGGTAATTTGGCGGGTGATCAAATCATTTAGCGCTACATTATATTATTATTATGTTTTTTTTTTCACGTTTTCGTAATAGTTATAACTTATTTTGTTATTTATATTGTGTAAGTTCAATGAAATATTATTTTTGAGTATATTACGAGAGTTGACTGAAATCGTTCTAGAACATTAATTATCATCGCGATTATCGTATGGGGCTTGAGCTGGTACCCGCTCAGACTGTCACAAAGTCGCAATATATTTCGGTGCTTTATTCGCGCAGATGAAAAATAAGCAAAGCAATAAATTATCGTATTTAAAACACCGAGATTACAATATTATTATAATAACACTATAGGCTGCAGGTACATTCGTATTTAAAACCGTAGTAGGTACCTATGAGTTATTATAGAAAAAATATGATATACAAGGTGATCCTTAACGTAAAACACTCACTATTTAAAAAAGTATTAACGTTTTTGAAAATATTTATTTACATTGTTTCTAGTCAAACATTTAAAAAAAATATGATTTATTTTTTAATATTTTTTATCCTTATCATTATAATTATTATTATTAAAAGGTTCTTATTATTTAACTTCTAATCCTGTCTGTTCGTCCGCGCGATTTCTCGAAAACGGCTAAACGTACAGGAATAAACTCGGTATATTCTGAACCGAATTGATCTCTAGTTTTGCATGACGGAGAGCTTTGATTTGGTCGAACATCAAAAGACAACCCTGGTAACCGTATATATACCACATGAAATCGTAGCAACGGAGTCAATATTATTATTGTAAATTAAATAAAATAAAATATATAAATAATTTAAGTTAAACTGAAAAAACCTTTTTTAGTTTTTAACTAATTTTAGCACTTATTTTTTAAGTTGCTTACTTACTTACGACCACATACAGTTTTAATTTCACTTTTGAAAGCAGACTATTTTTCATAGTATTTCGATTCATAAAAGTCGAATTTAGGAGTTTAATTAGGTTAGTTACCATGGTTTCTAACCTCACCTAACCTAACTTAACCTAACTTAAGACAAAATGCATATTTAAGTCCGTATTCCAAAGCAGAATATTTTGCTAAGTATTTTGATACATAAAAATCGAATTTAGGACAAGAAGTTTATAACTTATAAGTATTTACAGTTTAGATACATATTAATATATAAGTCTAGAGCGAGGACTTTCATGAATTAGCATATTTTTTCTAGTAAACTTTATCACAACATATAATAAAATACTCAACTTTTTAGTGCATATTTTGATAGTTTATCTAAAACCAAACACTTTGGTAAATATTTCCATGAATCAAGATCAACAATGCTGCATAATTTTAATGAAGAAAGAGATCAATATTGGCCGTATTTTTATTATTTGTTTTATACATATTATAAGTACATTGATAATTAAATTAAGTAAAATAATTTAAATTAATTAAAATAAATGAAATATTTTATTGCGTGTAATTTTATTTTTGGGGCATATTTAACTGCATATTTTTAATTTTTTGATGTATTAATGCATGTTTGATGGTTTTTCAGTGCTCTACTTATAACTCGTCAACTACTCAAAATAAGTTCGATTTTTATGACGTCTACATAGAACAATATTTTGCTTGAAATTAAAACCGTATGTTATCGTTCAAAAGAGTAAAAAACTTTAACAATATCATAAGGATAGAAATAACTTATTTAAATATATACTTTTTAAAAAACGTTTTCATCTGTAACGACTCGAAGCCGTGCAAGAAAAATATTTTCAAAAACGGTAAAAAACGTTATTACTTTTTCAAATAATAAGTGATTCGTGTTAAATGGATCACCCGGTATATTATTCTCAAAACCTGCAAATGATATGCGCGCGCGATCAGCTATTGTCTTAGGATTTTATTCTTTATGATCGCCTATATCCGTATGAAATAATATACAATATCATATATATATGTGTGTATATGTTTTTAATGGTTCTTTGGTGTTAGAATAATGTTTCTATTTCGTTTTATTATTTCATGCGTTTTAGATTTTATATTTTAAATAAGAAATGTATAAGTACTTAAATATTTAATCGTTTTTTATCAATTCATAATGTTATACCATTCTCACGATTTCGAACTTTTAATGTACAATGTAATGTTATGAATGGATTAAACGACATTGCGACACCGCACATAGAAGATGACATTGGTTCACACAGGTACCTATCTATATATATTTTCATTATTATTATTATGTTTTGGTTTAGATTTTATCTTCACTACCTGTCATATATAGTGCTTATCGATGAATATCATAAAAATGTTTGTACTGCTACTTTTGAATTGTGTTTATTATTTGTTATCCTTAAACATGGAACAATATTATACTTTAAATAATAACAATTATTTGATACGTACATACAACGGTAACGATTTTTCATCAAACAGAATCCTGGAATAGATTATTCGAATATTTTTATTTTTATTTTATCTTAAATACACCATTTTATTAATGTTTGGGATTTCAAAACAGATTTACCAATTTTTGAATGCATTAAATTAACTGCAGCCCCTTATACAACATGACATGCATTCATTTTATAATATTTTCTAGTTATAAATCATTGAAATGCGATTTTTCACAAACCACTCATTATTTGAAAATCTATTAATGTTTTTTGAATTTTTTTTTTTTACATGGTTTCGTGATGTTAAAAAACAATGGTTTTCAAAAGAAATTATTTTTAAATACTTCTTATCCTTGGGTATAATGTTTTAAGATTTTTTACTTTTTTCAATGACAACATACAGTTTTAATTTAATCTTCGAAAGCGTAACATTTTTCTGAGTATTACAATACATAAAAACCGAATTTAGGACGAGTAGTGTTTAAAGTTTAGATGAGAAGAGTAGTGGATCGACATTTTGCAGGGTGACCGCGTACATTCCACACCGCTCATCATACTTTTTAATACTTACAACTCATAAACTACTCATCGTAAATTCGATTTTTATGTATCGAAATACTTAGAAAAATTGTCTACTTTAGAATATAATATGTAATTAAAACTGTCATTGCAAATAGTAAAACAATCCAGTTGAAGAAGATGAACACTTTCATATTTTTCCAAACAGATTATAATTTTTAGATGCCCACTATTATATGATATTGTTATCATATTCATATGAATTTGCAATAAAATATATAATAATGCGTAATAATTCAGTAGATAATCAATTTCAAATCGCATCGACAATCGCAATGCCTGCATGGCGAATGATGAACTATTGAAACAAAAACTGAAAAATATGAAACAATAATAATAGGTACCTAATATACAATACTGTTGCTTTATACTTTAGGTAATAGCTAGGTAGAAGGTATAATATTATTACAAGACTTGTCGATGAGTTTTGTTCTCGAGCCACGGCGTGTTTCGGCATTCGATTGCCAAGTACGACATTTGATTTACCTAGGACTTTACCCATATGATATTATACAGTTTTCCGAAATGTTGTACGCGCGTATTGTGACGATGATTTACGGCTATTGAATTCCTTGCGAAGCGTTCGCATCTCTACACAATAATATACATAATAATAATATTATGAACTCCGGTGAATAAGACAACCGTAAATTACGTTCCGGAGGGAAAAAAACGTTAATGCAACACACGGTGGATGAACATTATATTATGAATGTTTTTCAAAAACGTTTGTACCTACCTACCTACATACATACACATATATATATAGGCATTATGACGATGACAAACGGACTGCGAGTATTTGTAAAGGGGAAGAGTCGCGCGGTATTGACGAAAATGCGATAATCGGCTTTTATGTAAGAAATATAATATGTTATAATAGTAATAATAATATTATGATTTAATATTATTATCGTTATACGTACGACTCACGCCATTATGTATAGGTAGGTATATAGGTGCATTATACTATTTCATTGACGCGCATGAGAACACTGCTAAGACGGACTTGGAGAAAAAGGACGTTTCGTTATTAATCAATCTGACGTTTCGCCGGATTTTTTTGTACGAACGTTTCGGACCCGAAACACATCGAGGTGAATTGATTTCGAAATTTACGACACTCGGGAAAGACACGTCAAAACGGTGATAATCGATAAAAGCGACGACGGTCCGCCGAACACTGCTGCAGGACAGGCCAGGGCTATATAAATATTGTCTATTAAGAAAAAAAAAAAGGTATACACATTATAATATTATACAAACACACACGCACTTACGCGTACAATGTCGTACATATGCGGTTTGCATTAACCACGGTCCCTGCCCAGAGAACGCGTATACAGATACCCACTTTATTATATAGGTGGTATACGCTTATGGTATATACCACGAAATATTATATTATAATAATATATCCGCAGCTGCAGCTGCTTGCTGTCGGAATCCGAATGAAATATTTGCAATAAAAACGTCTATGTTTACTATTTATTTTTCTTTTTCATTTGGACCTTAAAACAGCTAACGTATATTTTGTAAAAGACGATGGTCAAAATATAATAGATTCTCAAATGTACGATTTTTTTTTTCATCTTATACAGCGATTTGCTCTCGCGATTTTTTAATACATTTAATTTTTTTATTCGTATGTCATTATACATTTTGTGTTTTTCAATTTTGACTTCTTATCTATAAGTGTCTACATTTTTTCGTTATTCGCTTAATTATTTCGCAAACACACCGTCGATAACAATTTGTTAAAAAAAACAAATAGTTTGAAGAAACTAAAATCTGATAGATGAAAATTACATTATAGTGTTTGCAATAAATAGCAATCTCAACGAATAAAAAATAATTCTCACTACGACGCCTGTATACTAAATCATAAATATTAAAATATCCCTTTTACCACACCCGTGGTTATACCGCTGTCAATCTCTCAAAAATATAACTCAGGTGCAGACAACGGCGTACATGACTACACATGATACGTCATCACAACAACTACAAAACGTACGAACTTAAATCTTGGAAAAGTGGTTCAACTATAATGATCTATAATAGATGTGCAATAATAAAGAATTTTCCGATATTCGTATCTTAAAGACGCGGTCAAACAAGGGTCTTGAGGTCTTGAAATTGAAATTTTTTTTCGTCTCGCTTATGGACTCGGATAAAGAAACTACAACATCTTAAAACCGAATGTATGTGAGTAGCCTACATACTAAAAAACTGCTCGATCGAATTTGACGAAATTCTCAGAGATTGTTTTTAGAGATGTCAGAAAAATGTAGAGAGTGAGTTGTTTAAACCAAGTTAAAAAATATAGGTACCAAGTGCTGAGAAATCCAATCTACGACTTCTAGGTCAAATTATTTCAGAAATCTAGGTATACACTGACGCCTGTTTGTCCGTGAACTGAGGTGCACCAAAACTCAGATACACTCAAACCGAGATAAACCTATATAGCGTACCTATATATTATGCTAAATAGGATATGCAAAAAAAAAAAATCTGCACACCAGTAAGCTGCATAGCCGGGATATTCAGCTAGTATTGTGTAAGTTTATGCTACATTTCTGCCAAAGCGTGTACGCCCATAAACGTACCTGAGCGTATATTATATAAATCGGTCGAACCTGCAAACAATGGTGATGACAAAATATGCAGTCTGCAGTTTAAAATATATACGCATTATACGCTAGCTTTAGGCGTTTGTGCCTATGTCTATAATATACCTTGTCGATTTGATCACTTATATGAACGCGCGTAATATATAGGTATATATTCATTTTTCAAGAATTTAAATATTTTTCTGCAGCTCGTTTCCAAGAGCGGAGCGCCATTGCTGAATGACGCGGCACCCATATCGTGTTCTCCCCCCCTCCCAACCATCACAAGACATACCGGGACATCGAAGACGTGTTTGTCGCACATGTATATAATAATAATAATAATAATAGTAATATATGATGACGTTACCAGAGACGACGGTTTGCATAATATCTGTCGTGGACCACGCGAACAATAATCGTCGGTCGGCGGTGGCGGACTGATAAACGCCGGTCAGCTGCGCATAATGTATATAATATGATAATAAATTACTCTTCACGGGCGCACACGACATCCAAGCTCGCGTGTAAAAACATGGAAAAAACACATCGCTGCGGTGCGCCGAAACGGTTTCGTGGGATTATTCTTATTGAAAACGGTCGCGTATATAAATAATTTATGCTCGTCGCCCAGGTATAATACAATAATAATAATAATATTAGATAATATATTATTATTATATGTTATGTCGCGCAAAGAGGTTTTTTTTTTTAAATAATAGTATAATAATATTATTATATATTTTTATTCGCCTGCAAACGACATAATATAGTGCGCGCGGGTGCTATGGCTGTGTACGATTACCCGAGTCGTGTAATATGTAGGAGACTTAGACGCGGGCAAGTCGCGGGTCCGCCGACAAATCGTATTCCGTCTCTGGCCGGGCGCGTTTCAATATGGTTTATCGGTGATTTATATACACCCCGCGTGCGGTGCAGCGGAGACTTTGTCGTTTTTTTATCGTGTAAATAACGTGAGCGGAAGAAAAAAATTAATCGAATTCGGCGGAGAAGAGTGAAAAAAATAATAAAGCGTACCTATCTATATGTATAGAGAAATCCACGGTTTTCGTCGGGTCGGACGCCAACGCGATATAAATAATCGTATACGTAAAACGCGTGCGATTAATATTACCTGTATATTGTACAGGGTGATTCAAAACGCTCACCCCCATTATGTTTTCCTTAATAATCAATTTATTCGAATTCTGTGTGTTGAAATTTTTAAATATATCCACTTGAAGTTCATAATAATATATATTCACGTTTATTTTTACAAATGAACAATGTTCGGGGATTGATATTAATTATTAGTTTAATTATACAATAATTCAACAAATCACCACGACAGCCGTCTTCAAATCATCATAGATTACCCCTATATTGTAGTGCACAAAGTTAAATAAATCAAAAACTTTACTCGTTCGAATTTTGACCTCGGTACGATAACGTTTTCAGAAAAACGATCCACTAATTTCCAGTGTAAAAAGAAAGTTATATTAAAAAAAAAAAAAACAACTCAGAACACTTCTCAAGCAGTAAGTACAAAAAAACTCAAGAATTTGAAAATATGGTTTTTAGGTGCAGGTCATTGAAAATTCCAAAAATCAGATTTCGATCGACTGCAGAGCAATGTTGAAGAAAAAAGGGGTTGAGCGTGATCGGTGAATCACCCAGTATATACATACTGCAGATATATGCGAGTGTCAGTTATGTTATGTTTTACAGAGAAACGGCGTGTATATAATATGCGATCGGAACACATAAATCACTGTATAATATATACCTAACCTACGCACGCGGTATACCGCTGTTCGGACATTATTATATACCTTGGTCTACATAGTGTATATTGGATCCATATATGTAGATCAGTCTTTGGCGCTAATTAGGCGAAACACGCGTACACTCTATGCAATACCTGTGCAACATGCATAATTTAATATAATATAGTATAGTATTATATTATTTTATGGTAGGTAATATATTATTATAATAATATATATGCGTATGATAATATTGTGTAGACGACCGGCGCGGAGGCAGATTAGACGAGACTAATATTATATATATCTATACGACGGACTTGCGGTAACACGGTATACCTGGTATATAGACGTATGGTATAATATATATATATATACATATATACAACACGGGTATTCCGACACAACTTACGAGTCTCTCTCTCTCTCTCTCTCTCGACCACCGCCGCTATCGCCCGTGTTGGCGATAGTTAATCGACTTAACACGACACACACACACACACACACACACATTCATATTTGGCGTGAGTTTGTGTGTGTGTGTTGGCGCGACCGAGTCGGGTGATAATTTATTAAAATTAAAAGTGGCGTACGTGAAAGAATCTCTGCGGGCGGCGTCGTCGTCGGTATACCGCCGGCACTATATAATATAATGCGCGCAATGTACAGGTTATATTATTATTATTATAATAACGTTATTATTATTATTGTTTGCGTACAAATAATAATAATAATAATATATATTTTATATATACGATCGCGGATACGACACACAGCACGCCGTGTCGTTATTCGTTTAATAATAATTTTATATTTTACTATCGCACCGTTTCTCCTTTCGTCTGCAGCGCCGCCGCCGCAGCTAAAGCCCTCTCGCGACGTCTTGATATTGTTATTATTATTATTATTATACTTGTCGGTACGGCCCATCATATTTTCCAGGGGACTTACGTGAACGCGCCCGCGTCATGCTCATATTGCGGAACGAGTCCGTGGTGGATTGTCAATCATGGCCATGACGGTATAATAATAATATTAATACGCGTGCGTCCTATATATATACGTATTTGCGTTTGTGCGTGCGCACTGCGCGTGCGCGGCGGTCTAAGTTGTGGCGAACGAGGCCGCTCGTCGGTGCGAATGGTACACGAGCGTTTTTTTTTTTACGACTGGAGAATTCCAACGCCGCTGCAGACGACGTTCTGCCGTCGCCGCCTCGAGCCAAGTCTCATTTCTTTTTCTTCTTCTTCTTCTTCTTCTTCATCATCATCGCTTCTTGCATTACTATATTATACCGATACAAGTACACTCGCCTATTACTGGGTGACCGAGCTCGGGTTCAGTTTTTCTAAAAATTTACGTCGATATTGTTACAAACCCATTTCATTAGTAATACAAGTATTAATTGTAATATAAGCATTTCTTTGACATATATATAATGTATCCGTTGTGGGAACGAGCACGGCCGGCGTATATGGCATTCCGCTGCATGGGCACTTTTGAGGCACAGCGGGCCCGCCCGACCGCGCTCTTCCCCAAGTCAGTCGTTGTCAGTCCCACAGAGCCTCCACAAATCCGTGTATTTTTGCATTGACATAGTGTTCAAATAAAGTATAGTGGTAAACTACCTCACTGCGTGTTTCGTTTATTTAGTTGTGTAGACGTGCATAACAATATTATGAAGGTTTGAACGAAAAATGTTTATATAATTTTAATTATTTGTATTTCGTTATTTTTCTTAACAAAACTATTTGGATGTCTTACATAAATATTGAATTTTCGCAATGAATGTTATGCAGGGGTGTCAGAGCAATGTAAGTCAGGTGGTTGAATTCATTCAAGTCGTCCGGAATGTCCAAGAAAAGAGTTTTATCACCGAAATAATATATTAATCGACGATTATTTAGTACATTATATTAATTAGAGTAGTCTGTATTATTTAATATTTCTTTTCACAAAATATCGACAGTATACGCGACGTGGGTATTTTTGTGGTCAAATTCTTGGAATGTGCACTTCATTTCTCAATTTTTTTTCAGTAATTATATTAGCTTTATTACTGCATAACTCATTAATCATAATTATCAATTCTTATTCCAGTACAACTGGATATCAAAATTTAAAAATTTTCTGAATTTCTAGCATAAATCGATACCACGCATTTCCTGGAGATGAAAACCTGATCAATGAATATTCTTTTCATCAAAAAACTCTTAATCACGAGATTCCGATAAAATCCGTGAGGTCGTTTTTGAGAAAAAATTTAGAGACTCGCACGCGCAATTATCGCTCAGTCAACAGAATATAAGCATTGCATTATTCGCTGCAAAGCTCGACTTCATCCGAGAAAAATTAACAAATATCAAAATTTTATATCGGTGTTGTGTCGGTGCAATTGGTTTTAGTAAACCACAGCTCACGCCTCCAAAAAAATCACACCAATATGAGAATCTCGGTATATTTTCGAAACCCTCTTCGTTGATGATATATTAGTTCCAAGAAAAATCTGTGAAAACTTTAGTCGATTTCGGTCGAGTAGTTTTTGAGTCTGCATTATATATGTATAACCGACATAAAGACATTTTCCTTGAGGGGGGGGGGCGTAAACTTACTCCTCTACAAATTGGTGACTGTAAACACGACATCGTATATCGTCGCACGGCAACTTAACAACTCCGATTATTATTTTCAAATTATAATATTATAATGGATACGCGTAAAATCTCGAAATCGCATCGGCCACTACAATGCCACCTGTAGACGCGGTCTCGCCAAATGTCGAACACATTCTAGTACCGTCGATTATAGCTGTACCTACCTACCTGTGTACGATAAATCCTGACGGGTTCAAGTCACCGGCACCGCCTCATCGCGTGTTCACGACATTATAATATTTTAGCGGTGCCCGCAACAATAATAACTACAATAACATTATTGGTACACGATATATTAGGTATACTGGGTACACACCGTACGCATGCCTCCTAATATTCCTATATTTTAATGGTCGGCGCGCGGCGACGATGAAAGATATTATTACGTTTTCGGCCGTCTCGGACGATATAATATAACAATATATTATTACTATAACACAATAAATTATTATTCATCACTCCGAGGTAAGGTATGTCTCGCGAACGGTACTCGCACTACACATTATGATAATATGTACACACGCGCGAAACAGCTACGCTTTAATCGTTGATTAAATGTACATCTTTCACGTTCGCGCGCATTATCGTGGTACACGTCACGGTCATGCTCGCATACACATAATATAATATTATAATTATAATAATAGTGATAATAATTTATATTACGTTATATATATATATAATGACGTGTGTGTGTGTGTGAGAGAGTTTGTATAATATCGTTCGACGGGCCTCATTATTATTATTGCGTTTTAACAGTTTATAATAATATTTATTTATACCCGTGCGGATACACAAATGCAGACCGCCATATTCGTATAGTTATCCACCTCATACCTCCCCACCTATCTACCTAACCTATGTATGCGTCGCGCGTACTTAACAATGTAATTTATCACGGTCATCAATTATTATTATTATCATTATCATTTAAAAAAAAAAATAACGCTAGAGCCCGCGAGGCGCACGTGGCGGGACGACTCCGCGAGCCGCAAGTGCTACTTACAATCGACCGACAAACGCGATCGTAGTGTTATTATAATATCGTGTCTCGTACACCCAAATTGTAACGTGTGAGGGGTGATTTTTTAGCACTGGCCAGCCACATTTTTGCGCTCGATCTATATTGATGAGATATTAGGTATTTAGGTGTGCGAATTCGGGCGGTTTGCGTTTAGGCGAATTTTTATGAAATAAAATACTGTAATATTATAATAATATTGCGTTTGGGCGAGCGATTTTAAAACATTGTGACGTGTTTGGCCGATCTTTTTTTATATCCTGGAACGCAATATATTTTATCAAGCCATTTTCTCTCTCATTTTGACACACTTGGATTGTCCATGAATTCCACCGAGGGTATGATTAAAAGTGGATTGTTTTTCTTTGTGCGATGAAATTATTGGAAATCAAGTTAAAATTGTATTAAAATTAAAATAATATATAAGTTGAATACAAATATGTATGATTTTAAAAAATGTAAATTATGGGCGATATTTAGATAGATATAAAATTACCTATATATTTTATATTTTTTTTTATCTTAATCTTTACAAACTTTCAATTTTATTTTTATATTGTATTATATTATCGCTCAAATACATTATATAAGAAACTCTCCCAAATACATTACTTTTATTAAATGGGTAGAAAGGCGATTCTCCCAAACGCGTAACGCCCGCGCAATTATTCAAACTCCAGTTTTTGGAATTTTTGAGTAAGGGTCATATATTATAGGTGCATTATATTTTCGAGACGAGCACGTTTTGAAATATCTACTTAAATTTTCTATTTAGTGATGGACATTTTTTTTTTCAAATCAGACGGGAGGTTCTACGAAGATTATCTTTTAGTTTTTTTTGATGTATATATAAATTTAAATTCGAATGTGTAATTTTTGAATTATATCTCGACCCTGCATTACGAATATATAACACCATACATACCTAGTGCGTTAAACATTTAAATTTAATTCTTATCAAAATGGATATTGGTGATTGCTATACACTTATAGTGAATTTTGAATTTATAAATCATAAAATAGAATATTTTGTGCGATATCATATCAAGCAAAACGAAAACAAACAATTTTCCATCACGCCAAATCTGGCCAAATCTGTCACGGTCCAAAGTCAAAATGTCCTGAGAAGGAAATTAGATAACAATATCATTTTTATGTACACGAACTGACATTTTAAATTTCAACGCAATGGTAACTAAAACAAAGTTCTAATCTTTACACGTGCTGAGTCGTACCGAGTCCTACAATATAAAATAGGAACATAAATACATGTATGACGTGTTTTTTCTGCCATGTCTATTGTCCCGCGTTGAAACTTATAACATTATGCCATACCGAGATATGTATAAGACATATTACAATGTCGTACATAATATTATCGGATGAGAAAATAATATACGTCTGAACGAAATCTATTTTAGTACCTACAACCGATGACGATACTTTACAATAGTAATAGCCGTCCGATTATGTGTTACGTTATTATATTATTGTCATCCATATAATATTATCTTTTGTGTACAAGTATGTAATATAATGATCCAATCAGTTATTCCACATAATCTCTGACCTCGTGCTTTTCTCACACGCGTCCGCGGAAGATCCCATGCGCACCGCGTACGTCCAACGCCTTACAAGTCGTCGTCGACGGTGTCGTGAGCTCTCAAATCAAAAAATCTCCTCCTTAATGACAATCGTTGTCGAGCCGCTCGTCTGTCGATGTACACCCGATGTGTGTGTGATTGGATTCGTCATTTTCGACAGCCTTTCTCTGCGTTATGCGACCGCGTCTGCGCTGTCGACGTGTACTCGTTTATATAACACTACTATTATTATTATAGTATACATATACTACCAATAATATAATGTAAACCGCGTAAAAATCACTTATTTAGACCGTCTTACGTCCGGCCGTTTTTTTACTATTGAAAATCGGCACGCGAAATATGTTTATAATTATTAAATGATCTTAATATTATGTGCCTACGCGCACGCGTGTTTAATTAGGACAAATCAATGTGTGTTTTTGAGCATAATATATTTTTGGGCCGATAAAATGTTTCCAACCGATTTTTCGTAAGTAATTTTTCGCTGTCATATGATTACTAATAACTAACAAAAACATATATATTATGATTGATAGATTTACTTTGTAGAGGAAAAATATTGAGTACCGTGCCCGTGCTATACCGTTATGATGGTTTCCAACAATACTTCGTACCACACACTCTTTTGGTAACAAACCACTATTATGGTCACACAATTTTTAAACTTCTATCGTCATGTAGGTACACTTTAAAGTGAGGCAACAAAAAAAGTCCATACAATTTAAAACATTCTATAACATCGACTTAATACATAACATCAAGTGTGATTAATAAAATAATCATTCTGTGATTATTGAAAAATAATTACTAAAATCAGATTTAAAACGAACACTCAATATTAGCTTTGAACTTACTGATTGGTTGAGCTAGCAATAAAAATAAAAAGCAGTTAACATGTAAATAATATTTAAATATGCACATTAACACGTTTTGATGACAAATTGAACTTGATGTAAACTGTATAAGTTAAAATATTAAGAATACTTTTTTAATCTTTAATTATTATTACTTATACCAATATTATTATACCTCAATATATTCGTATAATATAAGTAATCAAGTATAATGCTTTTAAAGGGATTTGTGGAGGATGGTTTTTAAAGGGTTCAAAATAGACAATCTTTAATTTCGTGTTTGACCGTAGTCTGAAGTGAAAAAGAAAATAAGAATGGAGCGTTCCTGGAGCATTAAAGTCCCCACCCCGGCGTTGCGTGCGTGAGCGGTAAACAATATTTGTATGTACTTTTTGTCCACCGATCGACCTAATAATGCGATATTATTTCAGAAGAAGAATCTGACCAGAGTTATCCGTCTACTTGATATCGATCAGTCCACAATTTCCGATTCCTGATTTTAATTCTGAATAATCATAATTTGAAAATTCCTAAAAAAAAACGTTAAATTTATATAGGAGCAAGCCGGAGGGTGAAATCGAGAAGAGTTCGCTATCACAATCATCAGATGGCGTTCACAAGATTGCTATAATATTTAGATCGTATGCGCTCATAGAGCCGGAGTGAGGTCGAAGTGTATCGAAAAGTCATCGAATCCAACGCCTAGTTTTCGCACGACAGCACAGCATACCTCATAATATAATATACCTCACCGGTATACTACCCGAGTATACCGCGCATACCCAAGGTATCTGAACGCTGCACACAATATAGTTCGAGCGACGCGGCGCGGTACGGGCACCTGTGATATACTATATCGTGCACAATGCGCTGCGGAACGGTGCGAGTGTGATATCGTACAATATAATATTATGGGCACCTACCTAATATATTATTATCTGATACGACCGCAATAACGATAATATAATATTATTATATAAGCGGTGTGCGTATTATATTGTATATATAGGTGTATTATTCGCGTCGTGTGTTTGCGGAGGAGTGAATATATATTGTGTAAACGGGGTGGCGGCGGGGAATTGAATAACGAGTCTCGTATACATAATAATAATAATACGCGGGCGCTAAAGAGAAAAAAAAAATCAGAAAAGAAATAAAAAAACGCGTCGCGATCTTTCGCGCGACCGGGATGGAATCGCGAGCGGATTTCTCGGTCGTTCGCGCCTCTCGCGCGGATAGAGATTGTGTGTACGAAGGAGAGAGAGAGAGAGAGTGATAATGAGACGGACTATCGGACAGAGAGAGACAAAGAGAGGGAAAAATGGAAAAAGATCGATCGTGATACCGGACCGGGGCCATAGATCACTGGCGGATAAAAACGCGGGCCGATGTTATTTTCTTCTTCTTCTTCTTCGTGTGTGGCTCGCCCGAACCACCACCACCTCCACCGACCGTCGTGTCACCTCCACCACCTGCTGCACCGACACCGCAGTCGTCGCAGCCGCACTCGTCTCGCAAACACATACCGAAACGCGCCATATAAATTACCGGCAGCAATAACACAAAATTATAATAATAATAATAATAAGAAAATCGTTTCGACGTGTCGCGCGCATTATAGTTTTCGCGTGTGTGTGTATATATATATATATAGGTACGCGTATAATAATACAATATAATGTGTTGGTTTAGGTGTAATAATATTATTATGAACAAGTACAAGTATATAATATATTATGATAATAAGATATAATATGTGTATAGTAATATATACACACGAGTGTGTGTACACGGAACCAATCCGAGTAGACAACAATTATAACGTATATGATAATATATGAGGTTTTAAAATTTCATTTCCATGTAAAATAAAAATAAAATGTTTTAAAAGAGTCCGGAGCACCTTCACGTAATCACATCACTCAGTCACATACAAACACATATTATACGACTTTCGTACGCTTAATGATCACTGAAAATATACACTTTTATTTAATTTACCGGTTGAAATCGACTTCAACTTTATTTCAAACCATTATCTATTGGATCGCTGACGGTCCGCCTCCGCATACAACAATATTTAAAAAAAAACATAAAAAAAAATGTTTTTACTCTCAAAATAGTTTCTCTTTATTTCTAAGTGTGTAATCGATATATTATTTCTAATAGTCTATAACCAAATGCGTTTAAAAGAAGAAAAATCTTTTTCATAACTTCGAATTCAGAACCCTAATAATATATAAAGAAATAATAATAATAATTATTATTATTTTATCAACGAGCTGCAGCCCTCGATAATGTTATATTAATTTTTCCGCCACGGCTCGCCCTATATCGCACTCATATCCCGCTCGAGAGCGTAATTTAAGATATTATTATGATTAGGGCCAAAAAATAGTCAAAAAGTAACGAAAAATGCGTTTATGACATGAAAACTCTGAAAAATGTCATGGAAAAATTCCTTGGAATCGACCACTAATTTTTTCAGAAATCAATAGAAATTCGTGGATCGTTTTATTTAAAAACCGGATTTCCTTGGGGTGTTAAATAGTACAACATGTGTATACTACATTATATTATAGGGGTTAGTTGTTACCCTTTTGACACATCGAATTTTTTGTAATTTTTCTTCTGCTATGGTCATCACTTTTGTAATACCATTTTATAATGTAACTTTCTAGGTACCTTTTTATGATAATTAAGTGAAGAAAAATCATTTTAAATATTAAAATAAACCTCGTCAAGTCACTATAAGTCAAAATGTAACGACCTGCCCTAAATTGTTTTATTTAAAGCTGAGCACATTGTTATACGGTCAACTTTTTGAAATATTACTATCCAAAATAAATAAGAAGTCGACAGTGAATTTCATTCTGCGCCACCAGACATTGAGACCAATTTTGTTTATTCAAGTCGCAGCACGGCTGCTCTATTATTGTTTGGTACGACCGCCACAATTTTTTTTTTCAACATTCCTCTTAAATTCGTTCGACGTAAATCGTATTGGTATATAATATAACATTATGACATGTACCCAACTCTTTATTATTTTACTATTTTAATGTTAAACGTACGTGTCCGTTCGTAGTCCTCCGCATAAGTTGTCGTATAGTATGGTAATAACATTCTTAGAAACAAGCCATGTCACGGCGATTATTGTCTGGATCGCTTGTTCATAATGTAATATACATAATGATATAATGATTATATTTTAACAGTCGACTTTTGTTAACACCACTTGTTGACTTCATTTTCAAAGCTTTAAAATACGTGCGTAATTCTTTTGACGTCATACATTATTCGAATCGCGCTAATTATATTTCGTTTCGCCTTATTGTCTTCACTTTATACTATGCGTTTGTTGTTGCGTTGAAACCAATAATTTACGCATTATAGACACCGGAATTTCAAATTTTAAATCGTGAAATATATATTTTAAGTCTTACGATTCGATGGAGATCAGGTACCTTTTTGAAAAATGTTTAACGCTTAAAATAGTATTACTCGTTAACGATGTCGAACGAGTAGTTTTTGTTTTACTCTTAATGGTTTTTGTTTGACGTGTACATCACACGTACCGTGGACATTTCGCTGCCTCTTCTCATATTATCTAAACTCATAATTTATCTCGTATTATGAATTGAAAGTTCGTAACAAAAAGGATTTCTATTTGGTTTTCGCGAAACGAGAAAAAGACTTGAGCCTCACACTTTACCATAAACGACGAATGATGGACGGTGTCATCATCGTCGGGAAGAACTATCACTCGGCATATTATACCTAACGTTATATTATGAGCGTGTGCCCACCAAAGCGCACAATAAAATTATTATATTATATTCGAATGTTATGTTATGATACGACGCGGATACGATAAAACACCGACAATAATAATTACGATCGCCGATTATTGTTGGTATTGCATTATAATATTATGATATAGGTATAATACCTATTCGTCGTTTTATTATTATAATTATTATTATACAGGTATTGAACAGCAATAACCCGGCAACGGACGGACGGACGGCTGTTAAAAACGCAATCGATTACGATATATATTAGGTGTATGATAACGTATAATTAAACACGTATAAAACAATTTAAAAACCGTAATTTGATCTCCGCATACGATTTCGGGTAATCTGATATCGGACTCTTTGAAGTCGTATAATAATATCGGTAAACATTTCGGTACCGAAAACGTGATACCTGATCATTATTTAATATCGAATTTATCGAATTATACACGTGTGCGGGTATATAACAATATTATTATGCTGTACACGACTATACGCGTGTACCTATATATTATTATTATTATTACGATTATAATAACAATGTTTAATTTTTTTTAATAACCGTTGTGACACATCGCGCATTTGGGCATATATCGGAATAGTCAGCGTGGTAAGTTATAATATGTTTACCGCGTCACTTCGATAGTGAAATAATAATATTATTATTATTTTTTTTTTCCAGTTGATCGAGGAACCGCGTTGCCATTACTTGTCCTAGTGAAATGACTTATAACTAAATTACAATATCATTGCGTTTAAATATTTGTTTTCATTTCAATGTAATAGTTTTAAAACGTTTTAATATTTGTTATATCAAAAAAAAAAAAACAAAACAATGAGAATTAAAAATGGCGAGTGAAACAAAGTTCTAAAAAACTTTAATTCGTTTCAAAAGTTGATGTTCATTTTTATTTTCGTGTTATTAGAAAATAAGAGTTGACGAATATCTTACTAGTCTGATTATAACTAAGTCCTGTATACACTAAAACAATTAATATTATTAGCTATCAAATTTTTATTATTGTTTTAAAATGTCATGGATTTTTTGGTGGATAGAATTTCACTATGAAAACGCCAAAAGTACTTTTGACAATTTATGTGTCAACAGATACGATTAATCATTTAGGGCGAAAGATTTTTCTTGAAGTTTTATGGATTCAATGACTTCCAAAAATAGTGAAAAATCATAACTTAACAGTTTTCACACTTATATTTTGAGTCTAATCAGAGTGACCAAACACCGGATTACACGATATGACGTATCTATGCAAGTAATAGTCTTCAAATAATACACAAATATTGACAGGGAAATTTCGGTGGCTTACAAAATATATAGTGAGAAAAACATAACTTAATCGTTTTCACACCTGTTAGAACATTTTGAGTCTGGCCAAAAAATGGGTAACACGTGACGCATCTATATGCGAGTGATTCGATAAAAATATAATAGGAATATTTTTAGGTAGTGCGGCTGGTGGCTGCATCCAAATTCGGAATTCGGTCCCAAAACTAAAAAACCCTACTCATCGAGTCCTAGGAAAAAAAACTAACTACATAACAATCGAGTACCCCTCATAAATGTGTTGACTATAATTTACTGTTCCGATTAAATAATAAAAAAAATACACAAGAAATAAATGGTGACAACGAATACATGGCGTGGCGAAAATGTTTTCTAATCAAATTTAAATCAGTATAGTTGTCAAAGTATCGACCCAATATCATTCGAGCAATATATGTATAGGTAATTTTAGACGGTCGTTGACATATTATCTTGTCGTTTATTTCTTTTCGTCTTTATTCGTCAATCAATATTCGTCTATTTAATAATTCAATATCGTCTTTGCGGTTCAATAATCCGAAACTCAACTAGTGTAGGTGCTATAATATGATAATACACATGGTTATAAGAGTCGAGACTCAGTCGGACAAACGATACATTTTAAATGTCGGGACTG
The DNA here is from genome assembly GCA_008086715.1 of Sitobion miscanthi. Lineage (NCBI taxonomy): Eukaryota > Metazoa > Arthropoda > Insecta > Hemiptera > Aphididae > Sitobion > Sitobion miscanthi. The sequence goes on from CM017805.1 coordinate 11,036,330, forward strand.
AATGCAGACAAATAGTAAATCATAAAGCTCAGGACTCGACTCGGACAAATTCAAAATCGCGTTTTTTTGGGGGGGGAAACTCGACTAGGACAATTTCAAAATCGTGTTTTTTTTTGGGGGGGTGGGGGAAATCAAATCGAACGCACCGGTGCACTGGTACGACCATTATTGTATACGTGCCTCCATGGGTCCCCACGTGTCAGAGTGCGGTTTTGTTCGCAAGCGGTGAAGGGTGCAGGGTGATGTGAATGTCGTCGATCTTGGCGGTATTTCGTCATTCGTTTCGTGCACGACTTATAGATCACAATATTATGTACAAATATTATTGTCGCGCGTATATATAGGTCTGTTTTGATTTTACACACAATACTATGTATTATATTCTGCAACTTCTCGTTTTAGACGGTAGCAGCTGGTAGGTTACGGTACCTACATATATTATTATCTGTACCTACCCGTACAGTACATAATGTATAACATATATAATGTGATATTGTTTTTTCTCTGTTGTTTTTTTTTTCATCAACAATATACCGTACGACGCAATGAATAAAACAAAATATTGGTATATAAAATGTAATATGTATATAATATAATATATTACCTATATATTTTATTCATAAGAGTCGCAGTGTTGTTTACTGCGCTAAGACTACTGGGACCGCAAAATTGAATACGATTTACTATATGTAGGCAGTGATTTATGAACAGTTATATTCAGCTTAAAATTATGGATAAATGTTTCAAAACAAGTGTTGGGCTGTATATTATTATTATTATTATTATCATAGCTGCTCCGAGTCTCCGTTGCATATTATATGTACATCGCATGCGCACAATACCGTCCGCGGCGTGTCGCGTTATTATACATTTATAATATTACTATAACGTATAATATGAAATATATTAAATTTAAATAGTAAGTAATTTCCGTTCACGATATTGTGATACCTGCGTCCGCTGCTAAAACCGATTTTCCGCAATCGTTTTATACCACGCTGTTGTTGTGATTAGCGTTTATAAATATTATAATATATATTATCATGCGATAATCATATGTGGTCACATATCAAAATCGAATGCTGCAGCGCTTATTATTGCTCAATAATAATAATAATAATATAATATTTATGTCCGCTATAACAGCTTTCAATTAACGCGGGTTAACGGCAGTTATCGAATAATATATTACAGCAGTGATGGTTATGCCTGCGCGCGATTAGTTTTCAACATGTTAAATTATTGTTTATCAATTATATTAATAATAATAAAACGCTGATGATGATAATATGTACATTGTTAATTTATGGTGTAATAAATACGAACGCATATACCGCGGTACGGGTAGAATGAGGTAATGTATTTTTATTTTTTTTCGATTGAAATCGACAATATTAACATCGGTGCATATTATTATCATCGCGTGCCGTGCGATCGAAACACGAAAATTAATATTAAAATAAATACATAATGATACAATCTTCATAATTCTCTGCGAATCGTTTTCACGTAGCGTGTAATATGATGTACCTACATAAGAGAAGATATCCCGACTGGCACTGATCAACGCATACAGCCGAAACCAGTAAACAGCGATAGCTATAGAGACTTGTCGTTTTCGCGGTACCTACCACGGTTGCAATCGAGAATTTTTAAAAATTGATTTCGTTTCGGCACGGTGAAAATAGAATTTTTACTTTTTGTTCGCGCAAAAATAGATTGTAGAGTGACCTTCGGTCGCAGAAAATAAAATAGAATTATTATGATAATATACGACGCGATATTCACGGAGACTTGATAATATAAAACAATATATTATTATATATTATCATGCACACGTGGCAGCGATTTATTTGAAAAAAAAACCTGTTGCTTTTCTCGAGGTAAATCATAACAATAATAATAATAATATGTCACCTGTTCTAGGTTAGGTACGCATGAACAATTGTATACGCGCATTCTGTTAACAGCGTGACCGAAAAAATCGTTTACCGCGAAAGTTGACACTTTTGAGATTATTTACGATGTTATTAATTTTATTGTTATTATTTTTATATCCATCTTGCGTATCACAAGTGTAAAGAATTCAAATTCCTGTGATTTTCAAATGTATACTATTAAATGTGACGTCGCACGAGACACGCGCGTCCTGCCGTCTGTCTGTCTGTCTGTCCGGAAAATAATTTGAAACTAATGAACCTATTTTGACGAGGTTTTCACAGTCGTTTTATTGATATACATATTGTATATTACGGAAAAACGGAAAACGATAGATGGCCAGATTGATTTAGACCCGGACAGTCGGGTAGTACAGGTGTCTATAACAATAGGTACCTACATACATAATCTAACTGAAGTGCCCTGACCGATCAACGTAAACCCTAAATGTTGATAGGTATACCTATAGGCTATAGCTATAGAGACTATGCATTGACATCTTCAGGGTAGCTTCGTATCATTAAACAAGGGTGCACCAAGAGAGGATTTTCCAAAACTAGCATTTTAAAAAGTGGTCACACTAGGATTTTGAGATTCACGAAGGAAATCGAAAAATTGTTTTTTTGTTTATAAATGCTTGCCATCGGTTACACGGGCAGATGAGACATGCCTAAAACCGTCGCGTTTAAATAGATTCTAAATCTTAAAACCTAATGTGTGTTTGTATAGCTATTATATACCTTCTCAAAAACTTCTCGACTGATTTCGACGAAAATCTCCGAGACCACTCTTAGAGTTAAAAGAGTATAGTTTGAATTACGCGTCGTAAAGTATACCCACTGCTAATATTTAATCTAATCCACGACTCGCGGTTGCCCATCTAGCCATCTAGGTCAAGTTACTTCACAAAGCGAAGTACGCCGACGCCGATTTGCCAGCGATACTTATATACAACACTATAGCGCTTGATCGTATATTATATTTTGTTCATTTTTCCCGGCCAATTCGGCTTGTACAGCCTTATAGTATATAATGTGTATAGTATAAAGATCATTGTTCGCTATACGATAATATATATTATTATCTACTTAAGCCGATCCACTTAAACGATATACATTATAATATTATTGCTATGTATAATTTATCGATATAGCCCAAATAATATATTATACATAATATAATTTCTATGTCGTCAAACAGCGTAAACCGTATTTGGCCTGTCGCTCACAGAATTCATGCGCCGACTTATCAGGTAGGCATGATATACAACTCGTTCGGCGGGATAATGTCCATAATATTTTACATTATTGTCGTTGTACGGTCGAATAATTCCAAAGGAGCTTACGTGGCGCATAAATATATATTAATAAACATTATCGTCGTCGTCGTCGTCGTATTTCGACGCCGCCGCGTGTAGGCGAATGAGATTGTCTTTTAGACATTTCGAACGATTTGTCAACCGCCGCCGCCGCCGCCGTACAAAATGATTTAAACATTGTTTTCTTACAGAGCCCGTCGTACATTATAATAATATTATTATTATATTGTTATTTAGACTCGTTTAAATCACCGTTTGCAGGTACACATATTATAAACACTTCATGAAATATTCATAATGAAAAACGTAAGCGGCGGGCGCACGGCCGATGTGATTTCCTTTTTCTTGTATCGTCTCGCTCGTCGGATGTACCTATATGTATAATAATATACGAAATGGCCACGCGAGAAGTCACACGGTTGTCTCGACGTGAAAATAATTGAATCTAATAACGACGAGAGTTAAATATTTAACGCATGCGAGCTGTATGCATATTATAATATATAGGTGCGTTTGTGCGGACTATATGGCATATTATTATTATTATTATAAGACATAATACCGTAGTGGCAAAGCACGTGAGTTTATTATTTTAACGGCATACAAGCGCTACAACAGTCGGTTATGTCCGCAGTGTAAAAAAAAAAATAAAAAAAACAAGCGTATATGACATTGTATACAGATTAATGTCGTACACTTATTGTGTGGGTATTTGATACTTTCGTATTATAATATTCGTTTATAATTGAATCATTTATAAACTATATCGGAACGACAGCTCGTTGCAGACAACAACGACAAAAACGTTCGTGAAAATACTAAAAAAGTAATATCGTTGCAGATTATATAATTTATCGTAATATATAATATAGGTAGGCAGTCTTGTGGAAAATAATTTTTAAAATCATTCAAGTATACAGATATACAGTCATCTATATACATCTACTTATTTTGAAAAGTAACTAACATGCGTGCATTTGAATATTCGATAAAAAAAAATAATCGAATCGGTCGTTTTTGGTGAAAGGCCATATCATAAAATTTAGATGAAAATTGAAAAACGGTTGAATTATTTAATTTCCATATGAAAAACCAACTATGATATAATATTGATTATCTATACCTACTGGATTATTTTATGAGCGAATGAACGTGTTTGAGATGAGACCTTTTCCAATGGATTGTAAATTTTCATTGATTATGACCTCGTGACACTAACAAATTGTTTATTGTATAAATTTATCGCAGGAAATATGCATTATTATTGGTTAAACACATCTATCACATACAACTAGTTTTGAAAATGTGTGGAGAAATGGCCTTTTCGAAATGACCGATTCAATTGTGTACAAATACAATAAGTACTTTAAAAAACTATTTATAAATACTTTCAAATACGCCGAATTACAATTTTTTTATAAATACATTTATTCACCTTAAAAATCAACAGAACCGATTTTAATATTTTACGTTAATTTGATAGAGTATTTTACAGTTTTGTCATTTGGTGTGACTAAAAAAATATACTCATCTAATTTTTTTTTCGATTTTTTTTCACGATGTGTCTAAAGACACAGAAGTCCGTATTGCAAAAATACAATATTTACTATATTTTATATTATGAAACAAAAAATGTTTTTTTTGTTAAAATCTAGTCTATAGTCTATTATAGTGGCACTTTTACGACGATTGACAAGTGATAACGAAATTATTACACATCAGTATTTTAGTATTTGGTCAGTTGTGTGATCTTTCAGCAAATCAATGACCTGATTTAATAGGATTAAAATCAGCTTCCGAGGGGTGCAAAAACATATTTTGGCACCCACTGCATAACACCGGGAGGGGTACACCCTCGTAATTACGCAACTTCCCCGCAACGGTAAGCCGCGATCGCAGACGACCATCACGAAGTCCCGTGGAATTGGTGGCCAGGTGAGACGTACAGTGACGGGCCGGAACTTTGTGTACTTCCGGATGTGCACGCGTCAGACTTATTATATCGGTTATTAATGTCATTATAAATCCGCACCCACGGTAGGTATACCTAACCGCGTATACCGCTATAATAATACGGCGGTTCCGGTAACGAAACCGTTTGAAATATGTAACCTACAGGTCGTACTGGTCGCTATAATATAGTCATGTACGTTTTTTTTTTCAAATATCGTTATACACGATAAACTGCAGTGCTTTGAGTCGTATATAACTGCGGCGGTACGAGCGTATTGCGGTTAAAAATGTGCACGACAGCTGCACATTAGAGTGGTCCAACAGTATTGTTATATTATAATTCCCAGGCCGAAACTTACGGCCGATACAGGAAGGTATATACCTGACCCATACGTGATGTCTGACCATCGCACGCACCGATTTCCCCCCCCCCCCCTGAAGCGCGTTTTTGTAAGTACCCGTAAGTATACCTGCTGCGGCATTATATGCATACATTTTACATATTATACCGCGTATCGACCGCGTATAGGTAACACTCGTTACCACCGCGAACCATACCATATAATATCGTTGTTATAATAATATGATATACATTGACTTTTGATATTATTATATAAACACGATATCAGTAACACTAAACGCGATTACCTATAATATGTACGTATATATTATTTACTAACCATTATAATATAAGACGCGCGTGTCGTGCTATGTGGGTATACGATAATGTACCCACACTATAACATTATAATATGTATTTATTGGGTTGGCGGTCGAGCAAAAGTCTGCTGCGCACACGTTCGATTTCGAAAATTATTCCAATCGAGACCAACACGCAATATGGTTTCGAAAATATCTTTCGATATTTCGCGTTAATAATATATTAGATTATAATATCGGATTTATTGTTGTATAATAATATTATTGTACCTGTATATCTCCATAATGCGCCACGGCTCCTTTAAGTCGTGCGAGTTCAAAGTGTCTAACAGAGGAGCTGAGAGCGGAGATTTGCTGGTCTGGACTTGGAGCGAACAATATTTGTCTTCGGTACGAATGTATGATAATCAGTGGCGTACGCAGAATTCTTTAATTGGGGGGGGGGGGTTATATAAATACATATATATATAAAAAAAATGATGTTTATATAATTGTATTCTTCTTATATTTAAAGACATGCACAGTAAAAATGTTTAAACGTCGTTGAAAATATAATTAAATTCTTTTTCACTATCATTACGCATTTTAATTAACATTTCTTCAATGTTTGTTGCGAGAAACATTGCAGTTGATAAGTCTAGATTTTCTGTTTGTAATAAACGACTCAAGGGAAGACATAACTACTCTTTATTGTTTTCAACGGGTGTTACAGAATTTGAAGTATTAGATTCGTCTTCGTCTTTCTTTTTTTTTTTTTTGAAAAACATCGTTACAGTGGTGTTATTTGATTTTCTTTTCTTATCACTCATATTGAAAAATAAATAAAAAAATGAATTACGTTTAAAATAATAAATCAATAAATTACGTTTAAAATATTAAAAAATTGTATAAACACAAAACGCACAATAATAATACACGCACACGTATATCTGTGTATGAACTTAGTACTTTGCTCATAAACGACCATGACCCATGTAATAAAATGTAACACGGAATGACAGTAATTATTTTTCGACAAGAATAATTATTAACGCGTTATCGGGGCCAGACTAGACCGATATACGGAACCTTTTAAAATCACCGGGAAGTGACCGACCGACAAAACGCACAACATGATCCTAGCCCAAATATAATGCTCCATAAAAAAAATCATTATTCGTATTTTACTTGGGGGTGGGGGAGTTAAACCCCTAAACTTCCCCCCCCCCGTCGGTACGCCACTGAATTTATAAAGAATTACAAACGGCAAACGGGCGTCACCACTTTTCACCACCGAAATCGTTGTATATAATATAACCGTTAATTCTTTGAGAGTGTCGCAGTCGACGAGTTCTCTCTGACGTCTCGTGAAATAGTATCTGAATTCAATATATTTACTTTTTATTTTAAAATATCGCTGTTTAATACGCTAAAATCGAATTGGACTCGGATTCAAAAAAACTCTGTTTTCAGAAATTGTAATCATTAACGTCTGTGTACCCATCACACGTTTTGAAGTATGTCGGATTAAATTAAAATCAATATGTGTATTATATTAAAATAATGCCGTATACATATAAATACATCTAATAATCAATATAATATTATACAAACATGATATCGGTAACACGTCTATATAGTATACGATACATAATATGATTAGCTATAATAATATAGCAATATTATTTTCTAACCATCTTTCGTCGTGTCATCCAATTCCGAATTCGCATCTCACATAAGACGGACTTGATAATATGTATGCATAATATCATTACGATGCACCCACACTGATATCATATATTTATTGGGTTTGCGGTCGACCAAAAGTCAGGTGTGCACACTCTCGATTTCGAAAATTATTCTAATCGAGACCAACACGCGGCACGTAATATAGTTTCGAAAGCACCTTTAGACATTTCGCGTTACGATAATATACAATTATTGATTATATTATAGGATTTCATATACACGACAATTATTGTAGGTGTATATATGTACGCCACGGCTCCTAAAACCACGGCGGCGTGAGTTCTACGTTTTGAACTTAGAGCGGAGAGTTGTGTGAGGACTATAGCAGTGCCTAAAATACATCTGATTTCAGGGGATACACTTATTAGTTTGACTGTTACCTTTGGGCTTCGACAGATTTCTAAAGCAAAAAGAAACTTGTCGGAGTTTTATAACGCCCGAAATCCTCATTTTGTAAAAATCAAACTTTAAATGCATATAAAAAAAATTTTTGACTATGTTTTATTCATATTTTTAAACTGCTATTTTAACAATATATCGGGAGCCTTGTATTAAATGTTCAACCTTTTTTACACAACAAATAAAATTGTATTGATTTTTATAGAAAATAAATTTAAAAAATTTAAATTTGAAATTGTCGGTAAACAGTTTAAAACAAATCAAAATATTTTCAAAATTGTATAGAAAATTGAAATACATATAAACTTTCAGTGAAATGTTCATGTTTTTACAGTTATTCATTTTTTAAATTATAACAAAATGATAAAATAACTATATTATGAGAAATCGAATTTAAAATAATATTAAAATAAGATAAAATTTTTTTTGACTTTCTTGCAGACATTTTTTTTTTTGATAAAGGTGACAAACTTATGAGGAATCTTGTATACATTTTTAAATCTTAGATTTTATTAAGAAAAATTTTTATGAATTTCGAACTCATTGCACTAATTTGCATATTTTCGTGATTTTCGCACGTGTTTTGTCAACATTTGAACTTTAAATGCTTATAAAAAAAAATTGTGACTTTAGATTTTTAATATTATCAAATGCCATTGTAACAATTTATTAAGAGCCTTGTATTACATGTTCAAGCTCTTTTATCCAACAAATAAAATTTTATTGACATTCGTGAAAAAAAAATTAAAAAATTGGAAACTGAAAATGTCCGTAAGCAGTTTAAAACAAATCAAAATATTTTAAAAATTTTATCGTGTATGGAAAATACTAATATCAACCAATGAAAATTCCATGTTTTTATACGGTCATTTGTTTTAGAGTTCAAAAACCAAAATCGATTTTATCAAAAACCGATTTAGCGTAAAAATTCCCGGTTTTCCTCAATTCTTTTTTTTTTGCTTATCTCGGAGCTTTTGAATTCTAATGGGATTTTGACCTGCCCAATGCACAAATATATTCACTTTCCCATCGAACAAGATACTGAAGTCGACAATCGAAGCATTATTTCAACTACTTATCGTGTAAAAAGACAAAAAAAAACCACATACATATCATTGTAAAATCAATAATATACATTCATCGCTCCCCTCAGAATATCTATAGGTTAAGTTATAACTCGTTTATGCCCAGCCTTGCGTATTTTCAAGTGTATTATTTTTCCGGCGTCGCACATTTAAAGCAATCGTAAAATACGACAGAAGTCCGTCGATGTATAATATTCTATAAGAGGCGCGACGGTCGTTTTTCCCGCAGTCATTTTTCATAGTTGAAACGGTTTGATTTTTTTTGCAGTCGTACAGCTGATATGTTGTACACAGGTAGTTTTATTGCTGCAGTATGGACACCACCCCACGTGACTAGAAGTCACCCGATTTTCGTCCCCTCGTAAATAAATGGCCGGCCCCGACAGCCATCAAGCAATACTGTTGCGATTCTCTCTCCCCATATATACCGCGGGATCGATCCTCCCCGTAAAGTCACGGTACACCGTAGCGGTACACGCCGAACGTATATATATATATTATTTTTGGTCTTCTAACCGCGGATACTGGAGTTGAAAATCGAAGCATTATTTCAACTACCTATTGTGTAAAAAGACAAAAAAAAGGTGGGTAAGTGGATATCGCTCTGCTGTACAGTGGGTTACAAGTGGGTCACTGTAATGGACGGTGTTAAATTTTAATTCAATGCGATATAATATCATTGTATAAGAAAAACGATTCTGAGCGAAAACGGTCAGTCGGCCTATGATATTACCAAGTATATTTGATGATATTATTGTGAATAAAGTAATTTATATATAACCTATTAAGTGGAGCCTTGTTTTCAATTTTCAATCCTTAGCTATAAAAGCTGAACATTTTATAAATTTTTAACAACAAAATGATTATTGAATTATAAATTTGATAAATGTTGTCAAAATATTACATATTATTATGGCCACCGCCCCACGTGACTAGAAATCGCCCGATTTTCGTCCCCTCGTAAATAAATGGCCGGCCCCGACAGCCCTCGAGCAATACTGTTGCGATTCTCTCTCCCCATATATACCGCGGGATCGATCCTCCCCGTAAAGTCACGGTACACGCCGAACACAATATGAATATATATATTATTTTTGGTCTTCTAACCGCGGTAGGCGTGTCGCTAAAACTGAAATAATTAAAACGTATACCTTACTCATCGAGTGTTACCGCGCAATCGGATTCGTTCGAGAGTCGTAATAATATTATTATAACGACGGCGGACGATAAAAACTCGGTTGTGTTTTTTTCGCATTATCGTTCGTATTTTTTTTTTTAATAGCTCGCTTTTTACGTCCCATTTCGTAACGTAGTCATAACGTACGAATAGCTGTGTACTGTATATACGACGACAATGTAATATAATATTTTACATATTATCATAGGCACTCGGAACTTTGGCATTGGTCGCCGTTTCCGGAAAACCGTCACGAGTGCGCGCGTGTGATTCCCACAGCGAAGAAAAAAACCCATTCCGGCTCATTACGGTTCTCATAAAACACACGTCCTACGATACTACGCCACCGCGTCGATATAATAATATTATATTATATCGTAATAATAATGTGCTCGCCTATACACACGACGATTATTACGTGTCCATTGTATCGTTATAATATTGTGTGCTCGTGATGTAGCTGCAGCTATGTGTATATAGTGTATGGTACAGTGATCATGACGTCTGATCGACGACGGATTCCGACGCGTACGTTTGATTTTCGCACGTTTAATGCAGCCGTTCGATAATGATATTGTTATTGTTATTCGGGATTTACTCCGTAGCTGTACACGGGTAGATCCATGGGGGTGGGGGGGGGGGGGGAAGACGAAAACTTTTCGTGCCTATATAAGGCGTATATATGATACATGACGTGTTGTATCGGAAAAGAATAAAAATTCCCAAAAATATCGATGCGCATATATATATGTATAATATTAACTCGAGGTGTGTATAACATAATACACGGTAATATTATATATATTATAATGAGAGAGGCGGCGATGATAACGATTTGTACGTGCGGCCTTGCAATCAACGGCGGCGGCTGTGGCTCTCGTCGTAATATTATACACCGCTATATAGTATACTTACTGTATAGTTACTCTTCGCGTATATTATACATTATATTATTATAATGTACGTAAACACGTCCGACGCGCCACCCGCCGTCATCTTCGTCGTCGCCGTCGTTAAAGTCTCCGGCTAATCCGACGCGATCTTAGTCCAAATCACACGACGTGTCCGGGTATAAAAACTACGCGAATTTTTAAATTTTTAAGGTATAATGATATTGCGTTTGAAGTAACACAATGTTTACGCATCGTTTGAAATCCTTATATTTTTATAATATATATAGGTACCTACAGGCCAAATATATTATAATATAATGTACGAAAAGTATAGGTACCTAAGTCATGTTTACATCCGCGGAATAGCAAGAAATAGCGCGAAACCTTTTTCGTTTATAAGTAACGCGTATAGTGTTATTATTTATTGGACCTTACTGCAATAGAACATATTTTGAACGCATACGTCGCGTCAAAGAGCTAGCACTCTTTGTCAGATTTGAACACGAAAAACGTCATAATTTATTTTTATTTATCAATCACCATTATTGTGGTATAATATCTACCTATACTACAGAGTGTTCTGCTGTGTATTGCACTACTGCGCATAGACATGACGTGTATATTGTATAGTATCACAAATAATATACTTTCCTCAATTATTTTCAGCGAATATTTGAAGTAGGTACTACGCATACATGCAGTACAACGAATTACGATCGACCGCGCGTATATGGTTAGGTATGGTTTGGTTGGATATAAATCCGTGTGAATAAGATTCCGGGCAAAACATTACCATAGGCCTTTTTTTTTACTTATGTAGTTGTGTCTGTACAATTTATAATTTACATTATCCCAATCGGAAATTCATAACGGGCATAACACGCCACTCCAGTACTGGCCATGTGCTAAACCTAATTTTGGGGGTGATACAGCTCTACCGGTACTGGTATTCCAGCACTGCAGCAGGCCAAGTACTGGCATACCAGCACGTATACGCGCGCGTATGAAATTCGATGGAAAAAAAAAATGCGAAAATTCCGTATGGTTTTCCGCCGACGCGGGATTTGATGTATACCTACCATACGTGTGCAGCAATAAGTCTCTGAATTCCAACAATCATAATACGATGATAATGACTATGCGCGCGTATTATATTATTGCGTTTATAACGCGATCTTTCACGTGCCTACATAATATATCGACGTAGGAACGCGAGAATACACACCGCGAGACACGACGTGTGATTTCTTTCCTCCCGAAATTCCTAGATTCAAAAAATAATAACGTCGTATTCTTTGGTTTCGTTCGAATCGTGCGGTCGTGTGCGCAGTGCAGACGATCATCACGTTCTAACGATATTATTAGTGGGCACACACATATATATATAGGTACATACACTGGCTACACTATACGACGTGGTAGTTGCGGCGGCAACGCCGAGGACGGCGATGAAGACGGAGACTTCAACGACCACGAAGACGATGACGATGATGGCGGCGTCGGCAGTCGTATTAAAGACAATGGACAATCGGCGGAGGCGTTATAAATACTGCAGTTTTAATGCCGACTCGAGGCGGCGGCGACAACGGGCAATCAATCACGTTCGGCCGCGGTGGCTTACTTTTCTCCTCGGCGCGCACGCTCACACACACGCGCACACTATGGACTTCTCGGTCCATATGGTCTCCCAGATGATCGATCGACGTCGTTTATGCGCCGCAAAGTTTAATCGTCGTGTCTCACATATTATTATTATTATTATTATTATTATTACATACGGTCGCGCATAATATATAAACGTCCTACTTTGAGCCGATATTATATTATATAGTATGAACACAATACCGTATGGTTATTCGCGAGTTTGTGCGAAGAAATCCGCATGGTCTCGTATAGGGCAGCCGATCGCGACGACGTTATGACGCGTTGTTACGGGGCGTAAAAAGCGGCACCTTTCTGAGGCGAACGAGGAGATGATGGACGTACATAGCGGGTACACGCTCGCTATTATACATATGGCAATATATACCTATATGTTATAATATCATAATTCTGAATTTTATACCTATACGAATATGTGAAGATGTGATCATATTATATTATTATTATCATGGATATTATATTACATTTTCGCCGGTCGCGCCGATATGTCTCGCACGAAACTCGATATGACACCGTTCAGCTGGTACATTATTACGTATAGGTACATACATTATTCGATTTTTTAGTATATTGTATTTTACTAGCCGACCCCGGGCCTTCCGTTAGGTTAGGTTAACCCTTTGACGAGTGAAGACGTCAATTGACGTTTTTTTCTTATTATGCCCCCGTTGACGTTTTTCAGTAATTTCTGTTAGGTTGGATTAATTTTTTAAGAAAACTGTGTTGATATTATCAATATGTACGTGATAATGAAATATGTACTCCTATGTAAGTGACTATGAAAGTCAAAGAGAATAATATAATTAACAGTGTTCACTTAATAATAAAATTAAAATTAACTGAAGGTGTTCATGATGTGTATTGTTGTTGCTTACACTGTGATATATTATGTAATTACATTATTGTTTGTCACATCAGATAAGACCACGGACTAAGATATAATGGACTGGAAACGACATGGTCGGCGGGGGTCGGGGGACAGCCACGAAAAGGTGTCACTTAGCTGATAAGAATACTGTTCTTGAAGTTTTCAGCGCTACCGGTGGTTTCATATCTTAGTCCGTGGATAAGACTGAAGTTGTCGATCTACCCGCCAAAACATTTAATTTCCTTTATCACAATATAGCTCATAACAATAATATTATAATTTGATTGATTACGTTCCAAACGGAGAAAAATATTGTATTTTTATGTTAATTAGATGTCCAATTCATAACAAATAGGTTAATAGTTCTTAGATATATTGAACCCACTATCTACCTACTACCTTGTTTTTCACATAGGTAGGTATACCATTTTTTTTTAATTACAATCAAAAACGATAAAAATAGAATATACATTATAAAAACCGTAGAACGTCAATAATTGACGTCTTTGCTATTTGATCGCAAATATCTAAAACATCGAATGACGTCTTTACTTTAAGCAAAATACCAACATTTTTATAAAAACCATTCACTTTCTGGGTAACCGATACCTACCAAAATGTCAACTCTTATGACGTACGGATTCGGGATTTGTTCAATTCGTTATAGTTTAATGGTTGGTGTAGCGGTGTTCAAAAGTTGGGAAAAAAAGAAATTATTTCATTTTAAACCGATGGATATAGTAATAATAGTGACTTCTTTTGCTCACAAATAACCAACTAATTAGCAGATATAAACGCATACCTATGCGGTTATTATCATACCAATCACCGTGCGGATAAAATATATAATGACCAAATATAAAATAATATATACGTAGGTATAGTTTCAAATATTATATCCAATCATAATAACGATTTTATTCTATGTGGCCAGTGGCGACCATTTGTATATATTATTATAAAAAAATGCTAATTTCTACTATACATAATATTACTGTTATAATCTGTAACCAATAGTAACCATTCATAAGCAAAACAATTTGTGGTTCATATTATGTTCACCTCGCGAAAATCCCTATATACCGCGATCGGCGCTGTACCACAAACATAATGCATGCGATGGCGCAGACTCAATTCTCTGGTGGTCGGGTGTATTACTTGACCGTATTCACTGGCTTAAGCTGGCACATCCTTACTAGAAGCGAAACTGCAGTGACTCTGATAAGTCAGTACACAGAAAAGTAGTTATATTATATGCGTGCTCTATGGTCTTAGGCTTGCATAAAATAACAATTATTAATAATTATAATGTACGACTAGAAAGTGTTTTTTACACGTTTCTTTAAACTTGCGGGCGATTTAAATCTTATAAATACATATGAATCATAATATAATATTCAATACGATTCGAGGTAACCGAAAAACAATAGTAATTTTAATATTAGCGGTTTTTGATTTTTACCCACAAACATAATATATTACCGCCAGCGGTAACCTGTACGGTCGCCAAAATTACCATTCTTCAGTCGAAAACTATTCAAATATATGTCGCGATTTACATTGTGGGCGTGTGCGCGTCAGTGGCGTACACTATAGCTCGTACGCGAGTTGGACACGTCGAGCGAATCGCCGAAAATATAATATTTCCGTTTGTATAACAATAATACGCAGTGTATGTTTTAGTAATCATCGTCTCATACGGCACACCGGTCCGCGGCGGCCGACATAATAACAAATTATCGTCTAAACACAACATTGCAGGTATATACCGTGTATACCGACCGCGGTATACCTACGCGCCCGCAGCGGTATGTGTAACTATAACGCCTGCAAACACGCGAGTTAATCCATCATCGAGCGAGCGGGTGATTGACAAAAGTACCTATAACAAAAACGTTCGACTTCTCCGCCGCCGCCGCATTAACCATCATAAATCAATCGCCGTTTCATTAACGAAATTACGACATCAACATCAACAGGTTGGGTACACACCACAACGAATCGCCGCGTATAGTTCACACGACGATTAGAATCGATTAGAACGTCGTCGTCGTCTTCCTGGTCCGAAAAAAACCGTCGAGACGTGAATATATTTTTTTCATACGCACATTTAGCGATATCGGAGACGTCGGCTCCATTTGTGTATCGTAATGATAAATAATGTCGTAAATTTTTTTCTAGATTTTTGTTCTCCCCGCGTCGTCGTACGATAGGCGCGAACCGTGTTTGTATTCCGATTCGATATCTCCGACCGACGTGCGACCTACCGAATTTGCGTTCAGCGCAGCCTGCTGCAACTATATATTTTTATTGTTTCGTTGTCTTTATCGTGCCGAGAGTGAATCGACGGATCTTTTTATTAAATCAGAAATATTTCGATAAAATACACGAAAAAGTATACGAATATCAATGATTGACCGGCACCCTGTAAGTGTTTCTTGTGACGGAAACAGAGAGTTGTACGTCGTGTAAACACTGTTATATCATAATATTAAAGCTGTAACACATTAAATCCGAGAACGTCACGATATATTTATCTGTTCTACTGTGGGTCGGCTTTTATTGGGGGATACAATATGCAAGAGTTTTCCAATCGAAACGTTTTGCGTACACTCGAATGTCAATAGCGAAAAAATTGAAATATCGTTAAAAATCCAACGCGAGTACGCAGATAATGTTCTTAGATATTTTAATAAAATTGCTCGCCGTCGTGGAGGCGCTGTACGAATATTCATACGCACATTGAATACTCACAGGTTCCATTTACGTATAAAATATGTCGAAAGGTTTTCGTAGATTTTTGTTCTCTCCGCGTCGGCGAACTGCAGTGTTTGTCTGATTCGGTCTCTCCGACCAACGTCGAATGTAGCAGATTTGCGCTCAACATATAACTTGTTGTAACTTTTAATTGTGTTTTAGTTTCATCGGGAGAACAATTAATATTTGGCGTCAACAACCCGTCGTTATAAATCTTAAAGTCGAGAACATCTTACATTAATATTCGGTTTTCACGTGGGATTTTTACGATATTTCAATATTTTTTTGACGAGATATGGGCGCTTTTAAATATTGCATCATTTTACGTTCTCATATATCATGTAAAATCGTTAAAAAGCCGACGCAAGATCTCAGATAATGTTCTCAGATCTAAGCATGATAATAGGTCAATTCACTCGTTATAATTATCTCTATTGAGTTGTTCACAGACGAGTTTTGTCCTGTACACTATTGTTCCGACGAACGTTGGCCGTACAGAGAAAACAAATAATGCGTCTGACGCATCTTTTTCATGCGGCGTGAAGAGAGACAGATGTACAAAAATTGTACAAAATATTATTATACACAATAAAGGAGCGAAAATGTTTTTTGCCATTTAACTTTTGTTTTATACGCATATATCGTATACGTTGGCGAAAACGAATTTTTAATTTTGTTTATATAACTTGAACATAAATAGGTCTATAATAATATACACTTTATGTATATATAATGATATGTATACTAACTGATCCCGTGCACTTCGTTACCTTTTATATGACGCAAACTTTGTGCAATGCGTTATTTAATATTCGGTGTATGATGTTTTAGATTTATCTTAACTTTTCTGTTGCTCGGAATAAAAATTCTGATACGCAGCAGTATATTATCAGGTAGGTAGATCGCCTGCGGTAGTTCACGGACCCCATGCTGTTTATACGTAAGTGTATGAATTAACTGTAAAGTATCAAAGTTATACTAAGTTTGTCGTTTTTACTTGGTATAACTTTGATAAAAAAAGTAAATTTAACCCTTTTTAAAAAGTTAAAATGTAACCCTTTTAAACTAATTTAACCATTTTAAATGTATATTATTTTTATTTTAGCCTTTTTAAAAATAACTCTTTTCTAAAAAATTAACCATTTTTTTTAAATTAACAGATTAAAAGTAAAAAACACATTTAACCCTTTTTAAATTAGCCTATCTTCTTCACAGAGGTCTAATCTTCACCACAAACATTAATTTGATATAATTAAATCTTAGTTGCATTTCGGCTTTATCGTGAAGTATTTGATCGTCTTGGTCGTGACATGGTATTGTTAATGATAATATAGGCACAATAAAACAAAGTCGTACGTAGAAAATGCGTGATTGTGTAATTATAATACATCTATTTTACTTTTTTTTCGTTTATTTAAATGGTTTCTATTGATTATTAAAAATTTTATTATTATTATTATTATTATCTATATATATAAAAGACTAGCTGCTCCTGCGCACTTCGTGGTCCGTAAAAAATGACTACTCTTAAAAAAATTGTGATTGTTCAACTCCTCTTTTGTGTATCTCACTGCTGGAGTAAGTGCATATCAGCCACCCTGGGCGAAAATTCGATTTCATGCATGCTTGTACCTGATCCGCCCGATTAACCATACTTTATCTATTAATTATTTCTTCTATAACCATAATAGCGACCATTTATATAAACAAACATTTCCACCGTAAATCTCAAAATCCTCGTTTGAGCACTTCCCCAGGCTTCTATTAATTTGTCGTAGCGTGGTGCTATATATAGTCTATATATATGTATAGCCTTCCTCGACGAATGGACTATCCAACAAAAAAATAATTTTTCAATTCGAATCGGTAGTTCCTGAGATTAGCGCGTTCATTCGAGCAAACAAACTCTACAGCTTTATATATCAGTACATAGATATATGTATATTATATACGGCGTATGCAATGCGCAATAGCCGCAATAGGTACTATTATAATGTATAATATATTTTATAGTACCTATATACACATTATATGCGCGATGTCGAAAAAAAGAGATGGGAAATTATTCGATCAAAGAAGGCCGCCAAATAGTTGCTGCTGCACTCTACGTGCATATACATATTATGCGTAGAAAATCTTAAAGCGGGTCACGACAACACCGTCTTCACTTCGATAAGTTTGACGGAGAACGACCCACGTGTATAGTAGATCAGTTGGAATTTGAGACTTTTTTTTTGGAGCCAGGACGAGTGAGCTATAGGATGGGGTCAGCCGTACCGTACACCTACCTAGATACCGTAAATATAGTACCTATACTGTTTAAAATATAATATTAATAATTATTTTGTGCTTGTGAACCAAACGCGTGTATATTATTATTGATAAAAACCTCTTGCAAAAGTGCACAAACACTCAGCTACGGAAAACGTATCCACGAGGAATAGATAATCCTTCGCCGGATAATTATTGTACATTATACGACATGTGTTCCGGGGTGCAGTGACCAGCCGACGTCATATTATGAAAGTATACCAAAAATTACGAAGAAATACTTTTCAAAGATCAGCTATAACTTTTTTTTTATCAAAACCATGCATACCACACATTTGTTTATGTATCTATTAAAGACTTTTCAACATTTTGATGTAATTTATTTTAAAGCTATTTAATTGTCCTATCAACGGACGTACGCATTTGAGTTAGAAATGTGCTGATTATTTTTATTGAATTAAAAAAGTAGAAAAAAAATTGGCAAAAATTAGCATTTTCAGGAAATCGTGTTTTATTCCAAATAATTTATTACTTACTATGGGTTTTTTTTTTTTTGTATTACTCTACTGAATTATACTGAATAATACCTTAAACGTTTGGTTTTCATATTACCTTCCTGGTAACACGTTGAGCGCCACGTTGTTTGTCACAAAATATGGCTAACCGCCATGGGACCCAATCCCGAGTTTTTGAGACTCATTTTTGGGTCTCACTAAAATAATTTTCAGCCGAAACCCCTTCCTGGTTCTCAATAATCAGTATTTTCTCGTCCGATTAAAAACCTGCAGTGTTGCCACTTTCAGTATTGGCGTTACAAGTTGCAAATATGATAATTTATTTTTTTTCAATCAATATTAATTGTTTAAATTGTCGAAACTGTATTTTAGTTGGTTTAGCTAAACGTAAATTTGCTGTGTTGCGTGTGGGTCGAACGGAGAGAACAAATAGTGCGCTGACATCCCCTCAAGAATTGTTTGCGTACGGATTATAAAATATGTTGTACAACGACTTCCTATAGGGAAATGTTTTCGTTTATAGTCTGTGATTTTTTGGAGGAGAAACCAACATTATAGTGAGGAAATATTTTTCCGAATGTAACGAAATAGATATAATATCCATTAAAACGTAAGGTATGTAGTCGAATAATATCAGCTGTACGTTTTTCCTCCCATCGTTATCCCTTTAGAGACGACGGTCTGTCTGGCTGCGCCAGCTCACTATTTGCCTCACCCGACGCGGACAGTCTATACACAATCTCCAGAGCCCGACTGCACGTCTATATATATATATATATACGAATTCAGATCACCGTCGGCGCATATATATAGTGGCTAGAAGAGGCTAATTCCTGACCTCGGACCGCCGCGACACATAAATCCGAGCAGTCTCTCTCTCTCTCTCTCCTCGCTCCGGAGAGAGTTAACGATATAACATACACGCACGCCGTATAATATCTTGAGATACCTGTACGTAAACACGCGGTTCTGGAGGTGCGAAATAAAAGAGATGGCGATAAAACGCGGGGGGAGAGAGGAATAGGGGGGGGGTGAGCGATAGAGAGAGAGAAGGCAAAAAATTCGCTCGAGACGAACGAAATGCACACGCACGCGGCGCGTATAATGCACTATCGTCGCTGCATTGTTGCGCGCGCATATTTCGAAATCCTCGGCGATCCACTTACCACACTATTTGTACCATTGTTGTATTCAGCGCACGCGCATACCTATACGCGTGTGTGTACACAACACATGTATATAACAATACTTATATAGGCGTATATATAATAATATAACCTACACCTATCCCGGGGACTCGCGGCGGCGGCCGACGTGTTTTTCAGTTTATCTGAGACCGGAGATCGGAAGAAAATATCCGCGCGCGTGTATATGTGTACACACATATATAATAATAATAATAATAATAATAATAATAATATATGTACCGGTGGTGTGCACGGGTATTACACTGCTGCGGGCACTATGTCGCGCGTTAAAGTCGCCGTCGCGTCGTGTGTTATTATTATCATGTGTGTTGTGTGCATCGGTTATATTATATACGAAATACGCGTGACGCGGTTTTTATCGGACGATACGATCGACGGTAGAAGTAGTGGTAGATGGAGGAGATGGTGGTGGTGGTGCTGGTGATAGTGGTGGTGGTGGAGGGGAAGAGGTGCTGGAAAATCGCGCGCGAGAAAAATAAAAAATATCTACGCCGTAATAGGCAACCCACCACACCTATTGAGCGCGTGATATATATAGTATACTGGCTGATCACGTGCACTTCTTTGCCCGTTAAAGATGTCAACTCTAATATGATCCAAACACCACGTTCGATTCGTAGTTTAATTTTCGGTGCTTCTTTTACTTTTTTTTTTTTATTAACTTAGACCAATAGGTGATTTTTTGCTGTGCGGGAGGGTACTGTAAGTTTAAACACGTGTGCTTTGGTTTGGCAGCTTTTTTCAGTGGGAAGTGGGCGCCTGTAGGTATCTGCCATGCCCGGGTGTGGGATGGCGGCACTTCTCTCTGGACGCCGTGACTTGCCGGAAGAAAAATGCCGCCCGCGGCCGGCATCGAACCGGCGCCGGTATGCGTCCCAACTGACGCCTTAATCCGCTCGGCCACTCAGTCCTCCAGGCGCTTCTTTGTCCGTCAAAAAATGCCAACTCTGTATGATCCAAACTTCGTTATTTAATATTCGGTGTTATGTTCCATCGTTTGTTTATGTCCTCCTTCGCTCGCGAGGTATTCAACTGTACTATAAACAAAAATAACGTGTTTTTTATTTTGATTATAATAACTAATTAGTTATTATGTTTATTTGAATAAATTTATGCCTAAAAATCGTTCCGTGAGGTCCTCTTTAATTAAAAAAAAAAACCACATGACAATTGTGTGAGTTTAGTTCCAATCCGTTACAAAGATTTCTATTTTCGCTTCTATATATAGAGATAGGTAGTTAATTGTATAATGTTATTAGGTGTACAGAGCGACTTTTTAAGCATATACTAACCCCTATTTTTCCCATTTATTAGTACATTTATTCTGATTTTTAGAATTTTTAATATTATACTTACTACAAAGACCATATTTGCTTTACACATTGTTGATGTTTTTTGTAGTACTTAAGGATAGTGTCCTGTTTCGATATAAACTTCTTTTTTAAAAATCAGACCCCCCCCCCTTTTTATAGCAAATTATTTAGCAGATGATTTCCTTGAAAACTCTGATGTATCTAATTCGATATTTGAATGAGTAGTTTCTTAGCTATTAAAATGTTTTTACTAAGGATAATAATCCTTAAAAATGGTTTTACAAAAATATAAAATAGACTGGATTGGAGATAGTATTTATTATGCTTGGGCCATTTTTATAAATTATTTGTATTGATAGATCGATAGTAATTATTAAATTTTTCAAATCACCTAACCCCCCCTCCCCCCATATCTACTTAACCCATTATACCGCATAGACATATTAGTACACAAAGTTACATAACTCAAAAACTACTCGCTCGAATTTTGATTTTGATACATCAAAACTCTCAAAAAAAGTATCTGCTTGAATATAATTCAACTTTTTAAAGTTTTATTTGTATTGTTACAAGATCATCCTCAGAGGGGTACAAAAAATCTCTAGGATTCGAAATCGTATGGTGTTCGAGTGTATTTAAAAACCCCAAAAAATCAGAATAATTTAAATACACGCATATATTGGAAAACGCGCAATTATCCGTAAGAAAAAATACCCTAACGAATTTTACACCACGCGGTTAATAAATAAAACAATTTATATAAATTACCTGTGTACACTTTGTAACCACCCAATTTCGCAAGCGCTCCGGATCGCTTCCCCCCGCCAGGCGCCTGTGGGCAGTGAGTGTACCTCGACCTTATCGCGCACGGACATCGACGTCGTCGTAAGCGGTGATCGCGTCCATTATGGGATATAGGCCGACGGATCGGACACAAGATACGACGACGACGGGTCGCTTATCCGACCGATAATTGGCCGACTAATTGCCCAAAGACATACCGCGACCACCTGCTCTTCACACTCGCGCGCATTGTTCGGAACTTACGGAATCGAACCCGTTTTTTAAACGCTAATGTAGATCTATTGTTGTCGCCGCCGCCGCCGCCGTCGTGATCCGCGATAGTTATAATATTATTATTATTAGGTACAGTCGTCGTCGTACGACCGGAATGCGCCCGGGACGTACTTTATTATGTATTATTATTATTATCATCATCGTCGTCGATGATCGTAGATCGGTGTAGTACACCTCTCCTGCAACACACAATAAATAGCTATAGATGATATTATCGTATATATACGTTATATTAGGTACCTACCAGTACGTGTGTGTGCGCGCGCGTGTCTATCTGTCTCGCGCATATATTATCATTATTGTAATATCGGAAACAATCGGATATTTTGTCAAATGCGAACACAATGAATCGTACTCGGATACACTTTCAGCGCGGCAACAGCAACAGGTACCTACACACATATATATATATACACACACACCGGTGTACTATCGGCACGTATTATTTTTATATTTTATATTTTTCTCGTGCAGTAAGGTACACGCCGCACGTCCTCCCCGGCGTAGAGCGCATAGCGCCCAAAGGCCTATAAGGACATCGCCGCGTGAAACGGCACTCGAAAACAAAACAGAAACAAAAACAAAATATGTTATCTCTGCGATTGAACACGTCGAGAAGCCAACACCGCCACCGCCACCTCCACCACCGGCACTCTACACTCGTACTGTGCGTCTACACCTATATAATACTATAACACACACACATATTATATATAACACGTATAATACGACTATAATACACGCACACGACCTCTTGTTGCACCTTTCGCGCCTTATTATTATTATTATCATCGTCGCCGCCGCCGTCGTTATATTATTATTGTACAGGTATAACATTATCGGTATATAGGTATATACGTAAGGAGGCACACGAAACGCTCGCGCGCGCGCGCGACCCGATCACAACAAATCGATGCCGCCGCGACCATCGGATAACAATTATTGTGTTTCTCGTCGCCGTTTTCTTTTTCCTCTCCAAACGACACGTACCGGTTCCCACATTCGACTGTGGTCGTTGCACTGGACTCGGCCGTATACCCACATTGGCACCTATATATACTTGTACACGCATTACAAGTATATATATATTGTGTGTAATAACATATATTATTATTTATACTCTGCGCAGACGCGAACCGAGAGTGTTATAATGTCGCGGCGTTCTCGCGTAAAGTCGCGGAGAACGGTATCCAATGGTTTTCTACGACGATATTGCGGCGGTCGTTTATCGATAATTTTTAATATTTATATATATATTTAAAAACAGCCGGTCCGCAGTGTGTCCACAGACGTGAACGGTTCGGCAAACTATGGATAGGGTCGTATAGGTACTCTCCGAGCCTTCATCGCGTGATATTATATGGACTGGCGACCGGTAAGATAAAAGACGGACAGTCTCCGCGGCCTATCGAGAGTTTCGTAAATATCGTTGTGTGCAATTAATTATCGTGATTAATCAATAGTAATATTAATTAATGTCGCGGTCGATAGGTACGACGAGGGGAAAAAAATGTAGTCACTTTACACTAAACGTGTACCGAGCATCTATGCATAACCGTAGGCACGTCTGATATATTTTTTATTGCCTACGCTCTTTCATATTCTTATAATAATATCGTTTGTCAAAAGAATTGATCGTTTATACCGAAAAGTGTTTCATGACCTATAACGCTTCAATTACGTATGTACATTTTTTAGCCATATTTTGGATTTTTCAAATGTAGCATGAAGTGCTCGTATAACTCGAAAATCGTAAAATAGGTACTAAATAATTGTTTATATTATGCTGATAAAAATATGAGAGGGTCTGCTGATAGCTCATTAGGTAGCCTGTATGATTGTACTCTCACACCGAAGAGTAACATTCAATTTTGAAGATAATTTCCAAAAAATGTGTGAAATTGTTTCGAAAATAAAAATTAAATATTTTTAAAATATACTATTGATTTGTAAAAAACCCAAGAGTTTACGTAACATGACAATCATACAATAAGTGTCAATAAAATATTAGAATTCACAATTTTTTTTTTTAAGAATAATTGGTTAGACCAGCGTTTCTCAAACTGTGGGTCGCGACCCATTGGTGGGTCGTGAACATTTTTTTAAATTATATAGATTCCAAGAAAATTTATATTAAATTAAGATTAAATATATTAATATGTTATTAAATATACTTATATCATTATAGTAATATAGTACCAAAAATTACGTGGGTAATAAATAATAATTTGTCGTATATTTATTTATTACGATGGTTATTAATACGCCTCATTATTAAAAGTATAATATTTTGAAAAAATATATTGATTATAAACCTGTAAAATAATAAATACCTAATAAAAGTAATAAACAAATTTTGTTTTTATAACTTCTTTTTGAAAAGTTAAACCACGTGGGTTGTGAAAGATTTTTCGAGGGAAATTTGGGTCGTGGTACAAAAAAGATTGAGAACCACTGGGTTAGACGGTTTATTTTAATATTATGTTGTTTTATTTTTATTGCGGTACAACAAGCACATCTTCACCGAATGCAGAAATTACCAGAAATATCGAGCGGAAACCCTCCGTTCCATACATCTCTACGAAATCTTCAGTCCGGATCCAATTGCAATTCACAATCTATTTGTTTATTGTATATTGTGTTATGATACTTAGAGGCACATTTGCACATTACGAAGATATACGGACGCGAAAAAATAGACTATCGCGATCGTAGCGATCTATAATATTATTATAATATACCTACGTAATCGAAGCGCTGATAAATCGATTTATCGATTACAATCGTGCCCAGGGCGGTGTATTTGCAGGTCCACCGCGTGGCACAATGTTTCTCCTCGTCGACGGTTATAATAATTCATGTGAGTCATGACCATCGGGGAGCGGTGACTTCAACGCACTGAAAAACGATTGCGAAAGCGCTTTATATTATAGACTCGCAGGGTATATGCAACGCGTACGAATCGGATTGAAAGTTCAAAGTCGATATTTTTTATTTTGATAAAATTATCGATTAGTGTAAATGAATAAAATTAGAATTAGAAATTCTGCCAAATAGACGTCCTTCGGGCGTATGCGGTCGGACATAGCGCCATACGAATAAAAAAAAAAAAAATTAATAAAATAAAAAGTATACCTATACAAGTCTTTATTTATGGCATTCTGCATGTGAACCCTTTTGTATATGATTTCCAGGGGTCATCGACCGTTAAAAATAAGTTTGTTCGACTCCGCTTATGCCGTATATTATATTGTTATTACGGGTAGGTATACTTCGATTAAGAAGGTATCTATGGTATATAGTGGGTTTAGCGGTGTGGTGAACCGCGTCCGGCCGTTTGCAGAGGCCCGAAAAACACTCTGAAAAAAAAAAGTAAAAACCTTATATCTGTAAAATAGAAAAAAAAAATTATGACAAATCATCGTAGCTGCAACTATGGGTGAGCTGATGGTGCGGAAGCGGGAACGGAACTCACGTCGAGCACGCGCGCGTGTGTGTACATATTATATATGTTTAGGTATTTACCGTTTTTTTTTTTCAGTTGCATAACAGGTGGTATAACATTATTAAATAATTAAAATTCGACAAACCCACGAGGAGCGTATTTCGCGGTTCCTCGTCTCGCGTATCATAATATTATAATGTAATATTATTTATTATGGTTTAACATTATTTCGATGTGCTGCAGCATATACCATAGCTCCTCGCACATGATATCAAACTCTCCGTCTGCGGTGTCCGCCCCCGCCGATTTGGACCATCAATCGCAGCAGCACCGTGTCCGGCATCCATGCACGTTCAATATATATATATAATATTATTACCATTACCGCAGACGCGGTAGACGACCGGACGCTGGCCGTCGCGGTCGGTATATGGGAGCAGAGCGGATATTAGAGGGCGGCAAAAGGCGCGGTTGTCCGTATATTATTATTGTTATTATTATTAATATTTTTTACTTACACGTGTCCCGGCCGTATTCGGTACCTATGATATGTGCGTTTCATTTTTTACCACAACTCTGTGTATTATTCCTTTGTAGAAGGGGCGTCGTGCCGATATCGTATTATTACTAGCCGAATGTCCCGGCTTCCCGGGGCAAGGCAGTTTTCTTTTTTTTTTTGGGAAAATCCTGTTTCATATATACACCATATTATAGGTTTATCTCGAGTGTATCTCAGTCGTTCTGTAGTGTACCTCAATAGACTTCACGAACAAATCAGTTTCAGTGCACCCACCTAGCTTTGTGAGATAATTTTACCTATAGATGAGAACCGCAAGTCGCGCGGATCGGATTTAGCACTTGCCGTGTTTTTTTACTTGGTTTGTACTACTTATTCCTCTAAATCTTTTCCGGCGTGTCTCTAAAAACAATCTCTGAGATTTTCGTCAAATTCAATTGAATAGTTGTGGAGTCTATAAACGACACACATTTATTTTATAAAATATGGTTTCTAATCGATGCCATCGTGTAAACGCGACGATTTGGTGCATGATTGTACCAGCTGATCAGCCCGAGTTACCACTGCGTGCGGTAACCATTGATAAACATAGAAAAAATCTTAACTTTCACCAAGAATCTCGAGATCCCTGTTTAGTGTTTGAGTGCCTCTGTAATATAACGCGATTGTCGGTAAATCTTTTCTTATATTACACACCTAGACCGTTAAAGGAACCGCACAATTCAAAATTTGAAGTTCGTGTGTATTGTAGTTTTTCAGACGTAGAGATCAGTGAGTGAGTGAGTGAGTGACATTTGGTATTTACAATTTACATAAATGTCGATCATGCAGATACGATTCGATACGATACGATACGATACGCGATTGTCAGATTGGCCCACTTATAAGTTGACTGAGGTACGCCAAAGATACACCTGTATACCGCTATGTTTTATATTTTATTCAATTTTTCAACTTACATAAAGTTAAAATTTGTTTTGTTTATAAATAAATTTGTTAAAAATTCAGATCTTTGACCCACGCCGCGTCGGGCGCGGCACAACTAAAATATGTCATTCTGTTAGTACAATATGATATCGTACCTATAATATAGTGATATGGGACGTATACAAAATATGTTATTAGGTTTATAGCTCATCGCGGCGCGGGTTCGAAACTCGTATTGCAAATCTGCAGACCACTATTCAAATTTCGAACGTAAAACCGATGGAACGGCTATATAATAATAAGAACGCTCGCATTTATCCGACCGAAAATCGGGGAAAATCCATTTCTGACGTATAGGTATACTAAAAAAAAAAAAAAAAAATGATATAAAAATAACGAAAAAGAAATTAACGCTAATAACACGATATAATAATAATATGGATGATTCGACGTCGATATCGAAATCCAACCGATTATAATATTATAGGTATAGATACGTTATAGCGGCGATGATGCGAAACGTCATTAAATCGGTACCGGTTTTTTTTTTTTTGGTTTTTTATTTTTAATGTTATCAATAGCACTAAACTTTACTGCCGCATTGGGATTTATTTAAAACGTTCGGTATATTATATTTAATATTATCAATATAATATCAAGGGAATCGCGATTGACCGCGCTCGGGCATGAAGCGCGTATATTATGTTACGAACAAGTGGCATTTAAATTTCGCCCGATAAACCGACCGGGTATCAGGTATTAGGTATATAGGTATATTATATTATTATAGGAATACCGACCGAAAATGTTAACAACGTGGCGTCACGGAGTAGGTAATAATAATAATAATAATAATAATATTATACACGGACGGCCGGCGATTTGGAAATTACTTTATATATTTATTTCAATTAGCATAATATTAAGTATAGACACTATTAAGTTAACGGCGAGACGTTAACGAAAACGTAAAATTTTTTCTCTAATAATTGATTAACGATAACGCCACGCGATAGCGTGTGTACACATTGTTATTACGACATTATCATATCATTATATTACAGAAAAGCGGCGTGAAGTGATTATATTATTACCATTATTGTGAACACATTGTGCACGGGTAAACGGATGCCGACCATACCAGCTCTTAAGTCAGCTCTCCGTTCGTTCGTGAAAATATTCCTCAAACCTTTTCCGTTTCGTGTATTATAATAATATAACGTTTAATTTTATGTCCGCCGACTTGGTTGAATAATACGGCACGCGCGTATACAGCAGAGTGTAACAGAGAGACCCGATAAATTAAAAGTGAAAAACTCATACTAAAGTTAAACGTACAATATTCTGAACGAATCTATAGTAAATAATAATCAAACGAATATGATCACTCGCAATACTCGTGACTTCGGGAAATTTCCAAAAAGAATATTTTGGAAAAACCTATTACGTTTCAAATTCGATTTACTCCGAAAACATATTGATATTAAAAACATTTGTTAAAAGTAAACTACAATATTATCATCTTATCGTAGGCCAAATTTTTCAGGGAGACTAAAGGCCTACACGCTGTACACGTATTAAATTTTAAATTAAAATTGACAAAAACTACGAGCCCCCCTCATCTACACACTAACGATACTTCTGTGGTAATTCCAAAGGATAATATTTTTGTAAGCATTTTGATACCTACAAATCAAATATAGGACGAGCACTCGTAGGAGTTTACGAGTTATGAGCGTTTAAAGTTTAGACGAGCGGAGTGGAGTGGCACGCTGTTACCACGCAAAATGTTGGACCACTACTCCGTTTATATAAGCTTAAAATTCACACACTTCTGTCACTGCTCACATAGAATTATTATATATAATATATAGAGAGAGAAATTATCGGTTAGGTTAGGTATACATTATGTTTAATTTTCTCGAAATGTTGGTATTTATTTTTTTTTTTTGAAATTCGCTTAGTCTACGAGATTTTAATGGAGATACGCTGATAAAATATATTCGACAAACTGTCGTGGGTACATAATAACAAAGTATTTAATAAAACTAGTTTCGGGGCCATCAGCAGTATACGACATCGCGTTTTAGGATTTCAACGACACGTTTTTTTTTCTTCCGTTTGTCAACTATAAAACCATCGCGTTAGTTTTTAATTTTCGGCGTTCACTGGCGCTCAATAAATTTTATTCAGATTTTTTTTTAAAAACACTTAAAATAACATTTACTTTTGAAAAATAAAAATCTTCTGCGCTGCAAACAGTATTTTTTTCCAAGCCGAACCTCCAATTGTTGAGTTGGAATGCGAATAAGATTGTTTTTTAAACAGCTCTGAATATTTATGGTTTTTTTCCACCTCAAAAATTTACCGATCGAGGGCGAGTTAAATAAGTTAAACTCGTCAGTCGAGTTTTAAGGAGAAAAATATAGGCAAACTTATATGACAGTGTTAATACAATTTTGGTTTGACTTGTTAGAGTAATATAATATTATGTAAATAAACATAAGTATGTGTGTGTGCGAGTCTAATCTGGAAATTGTATCGCCCGTTTGAGTGCATAGTTTATTGTCTCCGCGCTCAAAACGACATATTTAAACTATTATAAAACTATAAAATATGATATCACCTGAGAAATCTTTTGTCGTGGATTAAACCCTATGCCTAACTCAACAAGTGATTGTAGAAAAATATCTCTTCGGTTCCGTTTAAAGCTGCGTCGTGACTCGTGAGTGCTACAGGGTGATCGTCTTTGCCCTCTAATATTCTCATTTCGTAAATAAAACGGACGAACACCACAGCAGTGTTGGGAATTATCTAGATAAAATGATTTCTTTGATTATCTTACCTATAGATAAAAATAATTAAATCATCTAATTATATCATCAAGATAAATGTAATAATTATCTGTGGTAATTTATCTAGATAAATAATATAATAATGAGAATATTTTTAAATACTGAAATAGCCAATAATTTACGAATAGTGATTCCAAATTCCAATATTATTATAGTTAAAAAAAGAAATGTTTACTGAAATATTGTCGGTTTTATTTTTATTCAAGTTGTATTAAAAATTTAAATTGTATATTATTTTAGTTGAGAGATGACATTAAGGATTTATCAATTAATAAATATTATCTCATTAGTAATTAATAATAAATTACATTATACATAATATAATTTAAAAAAAATTATCTATTTTTTATCTAGATAAATGTATGTGTATTTTTATCTTTGCCAAGATTAAAAAAAATTTATGTTATATTTTATCTTATCTAGATAGATTTTGAATGAATTTTCTGTTATCTTATCCAGATGATTTTTTGGTTATCTTTTCTGAACACTGAACACCAGTAGTCTAAAGTCTTTGACAAATGCTAAATATTTATTATTTGCAGACGGTCTTCAATTATATTATATATCATTCTACTTACTATTTCTCACTTTATTATTGCACTTATGAGGACCGTCACAAAATGACATCGATCGATTCCACTTATTTGGCGGTAACGCTAACACGCTTGAAATTAATATCAATAAATGCCATCAGAATACCTATGTCGTATTTTACTCGAAGGAAAAATCTTATTACAAGTTATAACGATTTATAGCAAATTATACAATTAACAATTGTGTGCTGCAGGATCGTCCTTAATTGATTTATTAGGAGTATAATATTATCATAATAACCGCTATTGTTTAATGACCATATGGATGTGATTTTCAAGAAAGGCAAAGATAAATGTCAGGATTTCCGAAGCGAAAGATTTACTGTTGGGAATTTTCAAATCCAGTACACATCAATCGAGTACGTACTGTTCTGTTCTTTAGTCCGTTCTGTGTTAGAGTACCTATACCCATACAACAGTATAATAATGATATAATTTGGATCCTCTCGACCGATTATGGAGTAAGAAATTTAAAATTGTTCGAAAACGATTTTTAGTATTTATAACACATAAAACTAATCATTCAACTGCGACAGCCATTCGCATCTCCCGCGACTTCAATCATCTACAGTTAAACGACGGTTATCAATTAATATTACTTATCATTTAAATTTCTTAATGATTTGATGAGGACATACAGACCAGAAAGAACTCGATTTTCCTTCCCACTCCACCCCAAATCAATATCTATTATCGATATTGATATTTTATTTTATTTTTTTACTAACCTTAATCACGATTATCTCCATACGTGTAGATACAGCCGTGGTCTCAATACACCGAATAATCGAATGTTATGTTAGCTCAGTGGTGCGCAACCTTTTTTGATCCACGACCCCCCAAAATAATTTATTTTTAATACGACCCCCCCCCTTCCTACCAACATTATGTAAGTGTGTGTAATTTAAATTTACTTAATAGTCTTAATGTATACACACATTTTATTCATATACATTAAATCGTTAATTTTAGAGCAGTTTTAATATTTCTTTAATTTAATTAATCAAAAACATGAAAAAAATAAATACAAAATTAGAGTTTTATAAAATCTAAAATTAAAAAATGTATCATTATAACGATGATCAAAAATTTTAATATTTTTAAAATTATAAAATTACTTTTTAATTATTTTAATGAGAGACAGACCTGAGCTTGCATTGTAGACATGATTGATTCTATGTTTGGTTTGATATTTGTCGGTCGTTCAATTAAAAATTTATCTTTATCGTTTTAGTTTATATATTATAAAATATTAAAATATTAAAAATGTTAGTTTAAAATAATACAAAATACAAATAATTATTACAAGCTATACAAAATTATAAGCATTAATACGATCAACTCGACGGCTCGTGCATGACTATCGGAATATTTCATAATAACCGTAAGATTAAATAAAATTACTGATTAAATTCAATTTAAAAATAACCCATTACTGCGTGGTTCAATAGAACTTGTTATCGCAACATTAAGATATGACATAATGTCATAATATTACGATTGACACAGCCATCAACGGTACAAAATAATTTTACTTTGTATAAAACTATAAAATAATATACAATATACATAGTATAAAACTTTTTTTCATTTGGTGATTACTGGCGACCCCCAGGTTGCGCACCACTGTGTTAGCTTCCTGTAATTTGGTAAAAAATTAGTATGTTTCCAGACTTGATATTATTCATAAAAATCCAATACATTATGTCTATTTTATCTATATCGTTAATAATTTACTCACATTCGAAATTTTATGTTTAACACGTTCGTGGGTAGAAGCTACGCTGTATTAAAACTATAATTTCAAAAGTCGACGTACATATTATTATCTATCACTTTTGCTACGACTGTAGAATATTAATCATTAAAATAAAAACAGTACCTACCTACTGTTATATAGCAGTTACATAATATGTGAATGCGGGTAATATGCAACAAAATCATGCAAATAATAAATAATAATAGATAAATCAATTTTTAGTTACATATTATTTAAATTAAATTGTCGTGAAAAATCAAAAAGCAATCGACAATGTATTCAACATTGGTAAAATATAAACAAAAATGGCTTCCATTATCGACCAAAAACAGCCAGCCAATAGAAAATGTTTACAGAGTTGGCCACTCTCTTATATATTATAAAGGCTCTCTGAGTTATATTTTCAACGCATTAATATTATGACAGATAGCACATTTTACTGTCCCACTATACAAAACTTGATAACGTTACTTACTTTCAGTTTTATTTCTCCATTATTTTTGATATTTTAGTGATTTTCAACTGCTCTTCTGAGAGTATAATATTATTGTAATATTTTTGACAAAATGTTCTACTGTCCACGAATGTGTTGAGATTGATTTGCTGTGAATGCCCAAAGTATTTTATTGTACCTCACTTAAAGTTGTATATTTATATGCTACGCATAATGTGTTGCTTAAAATATTAAATTTTCTAAAAACCGAACTCTTGCTCATCGGGGCGTCATCGAGAAATAAATGAGGAAAAAAATAACTGTTGTCTAGGCTTTGCAGGTTGGATGGATTTTAATTTTGAAAATTGATTTTGACTCGTCGACGATATAGTTAATAATATAGTAACTATCTTTACTACCTATAACTAGGTCTGATCCAAAAACTGTCCATGTCATTTTAGAAAATTGAAAAAAAATCGTCTCCCTGCGCACGGCGTTTGCTATATATACATTCACTGCAGCCATCGCTACCGTGGAATGATACGGTTTTGAAAAACCGTTGCGACGAAGTCTAACGGATCGTCTCGTCGTCGTTTTCGAAACGTATCAGATGTATTATTATTATTATATTATATTATTGTTTTTGATACATTATTATGGGTCGTAGGTACCTGTAATAATGTTACGGTGTGCCAACTACAATAATTACAGGTAACACCGAGAAAGTCAAGACGCTCCGCGTACACACGATTTTACGACCGAATTAACGAAATGACCTCTCTCGGGCGTTATAATATAAGCTCGCACGGATTCCTGCTGAATAGCGTATACCGTACACGCTTATATACCATAATATTAAACACGGTATACGGTATAGGGTTAAACGAAACTTAGAAAGTACCCACTCGTCGAATGGCTAACGAGTCCGGTCGTTAATTTTTTTCCATTTCGAAATAGATTAGCCTATACCTAGGTATATCACACTATCGCCGCATGCGCACGGCGATTAAAAATATTTACTAAACCGCCGTATCGATCCAAATTGTATTAATGCCGACGATTAATAGCTGGCGCAAATAATAATATATTATATTACCGCCGTGTTTACGATTATATTATTATATTGTTTCGTCACGACGATCGACTGCAGTTTATAACGCAATAATAATATATTATTGTGTGATGTTATGACACCTAGGTGAATCTAATTATAATATTATATTGTATTTTAACAACACGAGTGAACAATTAAATGAGATCGAATAAGTTCCGAGTGCACCAGAATACTTTTGTAACTTTATAATGACTATATGATCATAATATTATAGGTAGTTACGACTATTACGACTTCCAATTTATCGTTATCTATCATATAATTTAATACTGTCAATATTCAATGATATAATAATTGTAAGGCATTAAAACGCGTTAAATAATAATTAAAACCCAAACAATAATATATTGATAACAACACAATGTATAAAATTATAATAACTGTGTACAGGGCGATTCACTAGGTATTCTCATCCCCTTTTTTCTTCAATAATGAAGTTATTTAAAATCTGATTTTTGGAGTTTTAAATTTACTCGAAGACTATATTTTCAAATTCCTGGGATTTTTTGTGCTAGGTACTCTTAAGGATAGTATCCTGTAGAGATAAAAACTTCTGTTTTTCAAACGAGAACCATCTTTTCCTACTTTAAATTATTCAGCAGATAATTCTTCTGAAAATTGGTCGTATTAGAATCAACATTCGTACGGATAGTTTTTGAGTTAATAATTAACTTTGTGTTCTAAGATAAATCGTCCACGGTAATGGCAAATGGTTTATAAGATATAAAGGCCATGATAGTAGCTTGCAAATTGTAGTCTTTAATAACTAATAAAATTAATAATTTGTAAAAATGACCCAAGTACCTATAATAAATACTATTTCCAATATTACGTCTATTTGGTATTTTTGTAAAACCATTTTTATGAACTATTATCCTTAGTAAAAAATATTAAATAACTCGAAAACTACTTGTTTGCATTTTGATTCTGACAGTTGAAATTTCCAGAATAATTATCTGGTAAATAAATTGCATTCTAATTGGAAAACCAGAAGTTTAAGTCACCACACACTCCTTAAAAACTACAAAAAAATCGTGAATTTAAAAAATTGTCTTTATATTTCCAAAAATCAGAATTTGAATGGATTCATTGTTAAAGGAAAAAATGGGGATGAGCATATTTGATGAATCACCCTGCAGTATATGCTGTATTATTAATTTTATCATATTTTAGAACATTAAAATATTTTGCCCATAAAAATGTGGACTGGTCGAACTCAAGTTGACAATATATTAACGAATTAAAGTCAGTTTACAGAAGTCTTAACAGGTCCAACGGTTGGTAGGATTGACAAAAGGTACATGCAAATGAGCATGATATCACATTGTGTACCGTTGGCGCGAGCAACGCCGAGTCGGAGACTTTAACGTCCTCGTGCGGGAGCGCTCTACTATTTTATTAACTCTGCACAGTCACACCACACTAGTGATCACTATTACTGCGCACAAATTTTCAAGACCCGCGTGCATAAACTTTGAAAATGTCTTATTTTGAACTCCTTAAAACCTGTCTATTTGCAATGCCCTTTAGGGGTATGATACTATTATTAAAAAATTCTACGGAAATTAATTTTTGTATTTCCAATAATACGATTTATTGAGCGAGTTGAGAGTAAAACACATATTATCAATATTGTAGAAGATAAGTTAATCTATGCCAGTTTAAAATTAAACTGTTGATACTTTAATTACTAAACTCAATAATTAAAATTCAAAAAATAAAATATCACAAGTTGCATGTAGAGCTATAAATATTGGACGATGAAAATAAAATATCGAAAATCGACTCTTATACGCAGCAGGCCTAGATAAACTTCTTCTCTTCGATTTGTATAATAAGTGTTCATACAGAAATGTCACTTAGTAACCTATATTACTCGGAGTACGAAACTAAGTTTCGGTGTTTCACTAAAATTCACGAATTTGTAATATTAATGTGTAAAGCGATGCGTTACTGACGCATATTCGTGCAGGTGCGGGATATTTTATACACAGTCACTCACACTAATGATCTCTTACTAAGCACAATTTGCAAGACCAGCATGAATTAAATTTTAAATTTGCCTATTTTGAACTCCTGTGAAGAACTGTCAACTTGCAATAGTTAACTTATTTTAATTTAATATTTATAACTTACTATAGAACAGTGTCTAACAAACGTCAGAATTAAAATATATAAATTATAGTCTCGCTATAATTCCATACAATATGCTAGAACAATTGTTGTTTACCGAAATTCGAAAAAAAAATACATTATTCTATATTTATATTTAATATTATCTATAACGCGAGTGATATCATAATACGTACGTCGTGCAAGACATACGTTTGATGTTGCTGAAGGTTAATTTTTATAATCGTATAATTTTTATAATTTTTTTTTCTAATTTTACAATCGTTGGCTTTTTTTATGTAGGTACGGCGGTGTTTTATTGTTTCCTCGCGAAGCGTTGGTTACGTCGTCATATCGACAATGACATTTCAACCCGAAGAACTATATGCAAATTATCTCACAAATCCAATTACCATTATTAAGTGACGCGAACGTTTCGCCAATCGAAAATATATGTCAATGACTAATATAAATATTAATGCATAATAATATTATCGCACTTAAAATAACAATAATATTATGCACTTCAATTATTGTAAACGTCATTAGCGTGGAATATTTATAGTTTATGGAGTTATTGTTCCGTGTAGGTACAATAATTCAGACGTTGTTCATTTGAGTTCGCAATAATATAATATATAATAGCTCATACAAAATACATCATGTCCGTCGGTCTGTCAATCTGCTGCAGCAGTTAAATAGTCGTGGTACTATATACAATAATACTACACGGTATAATATTATGTCCTTTTGTATAAATGCGTATAATATAGTAATAATAATAATAATAATAATAATATTAACAATATGCGCGAAATGAGAACAATGGGTATAAAAAACTGCGTATACACGTGAATTAACGGGGGAATGTCTATATATATATATATATATTATATACACCGCAGGTTTCACAATAATGCGGCATTCGATCCATATTTGTACAGAGTGATCCATTTAACTGCAGGCTATATACATACTAAAGTATAATTATTCCGAGTCAATTTTTCACGTATAGTTTGAAGAATTTATCACCGTATCTGTATATAGCCATCACTGATTTATACCAGACGTCCATATACCTAATCGGAATCTGAGTATTTTTCTGACACGAATTTGATGTAACTATACAATTTTGTACACATCGATTATTGCGACGAACAATGATTTTCTTTTCTCAAGAATTAAATATCGAGATGAACGCGCAGCGGTCATTTTTATTCAGCTCGTATATATTATAACATAACAATGTCGAACGGTTATATTAATGACTATATTTGAAGGACAATATATTGTTAGAACATGTAATAATACGTTGACGCATTTAAATTAATAAATATAAAAATAATAAAATATTTGAACAGTATTATAATATCATATAATATTATTTTAAATAATAGATAGGTATTATATAGGTTGTCACTTGTCTCATTACAAACCAATTATTCAAAAACGCAGATGAGCTCGATTTATTTCAAAAATCATCATACGTATAATAATACTGCAGTGTCACGACGAATATCGGATAGAACTCAAAATTGTTCTCATTAAAATAATTTCCATTCACAAAAAAGCCTACGGTAAAAAACCGTAGCATGCTACCGTGGCTAAGAAAGTTGAGAAAGCATAGAAATGTTTTTGGGTGCAGTGTAGCGGAAAAATATCTATAAAAAAATGTTACATTTTGTAAAGAATTTAATGAATTATAGAATTAAAGATTGGTTTTCAATGAAATAAATTTTATATTTTTTTTTATTGATTTGATTAATAAACCTAGCGTTAGGCAAAAAAAAATTGTATCCAAATGTAACAATGTATCAAAAGTGACTTTCCGTGAAATCGTATAATTTCTGCTTCGACTACTAAGGCCATTAGCATTACATATGTATATATTATATACATTGTTTAAAATCTATAAAGAGAAAAACATTTTAAAAAAAATTACAGTTTTAAATGAAATGTTTAAATAAAATATTATTATATACATTTCAATAATTATTGGCTCTATTAAATTTAGTATTTTGATTGTTTTAAAGAATTATTTTGTGTTGATTCCGTTGTCTAATTTGGACCTATAGACTTGTTCCAATATAAAGTGGCTCTATTAAGTTGATTTCCTCTCTTCGTTTTTCGTATTTTCTGACAACTATATTATAATCATTCTTGAAATTAAAATCGTGCCAGTATAGTGTAAATACTTACCTATAGTATACCTAGTATGTACATAATATAAATACAATAATAGTTGACATTTCTATATAGGTACGTTTATGTGCAATGAATCGCGACAAGTTGAAACCAACATGCAACAAGTGCGCATATATCTATTTTGTAAAAAAAACTGCGTTAATAGTTATTATTATTATTAAGTTAATAGCAGTCGGACGTCAGTCTGTTTTTTCTACTTATTTTTTATCTAAGTCGTTTCCGTTAAATACAATAATATAGTGTTATATTATACGGTATATATACCTATATATAATAACACAAATGCAGCAGACGGTCATTTGCGCCTGTCGTGGCATCGCGAACTGCCATCGTCGTCACACATTATGCATTATATTACTTATATTGTATTATTATAGTTATTATTTATTAGTTATTATCTACCATTTACCGTTCACTGCTAATCTCGCACGTACCTGCAGCACGTACATAATAATAACATTATAGGTAATAATATTCTTAATCGTAATTTTAACCATAATATATTACAACCACGGACCGACCGCGGTAGATTAAAATTACAACTATGATGAGCAGAGTGATGTTAAAGTATTTATGGTATTTATTATACCTTAAGTGCAGAGAGTGTTTCAAAAAGAACGATCACGCATTAGTCGTCTAATTTTTCTGATTTTCGAATATTTAGGTTTTTATAACCAGAAATTTCATGTTTCGATACAAATGCATTTTTCCAAACGATGGTGACCATCATTTTTAGAGCATATTGACTTTTTCACGCAAAAGAAAAATAAATACATTTTTTTTTGGTTTTTCCGACATGTGCGACATTAGTTAGGTGCTGCGGTGCAAGATTTTTCAGTTTTAAATTCATGCGTTCATAATATTAATGTACGATTATTTCCGACTTACATAAAAAAAAAGTATAATAATAATATTGTATACTTTACTTATGTAAAAGCCTACATATTACCATATTAGGATAACCATACGTCCCGTTTAAAACGGTATTGTCTGCCCCTTTTTGATCATCATGTCCCGTCGTCCCGACAGACATCAAACGAGACGCTTTTTGTCCCGTTCTTAGAAGATGATCCCGTTTTTATTTCCGGTATCTCCGTCTTATTATGTTCAATATTGTTATATTATGAAAAAAAAGTTAACTAAAGAAATAAATACAAAAAATATAACAGGTATAGAACTACGGTTTTAAATTTGAAGTTTGTCAGTTTAGATATAACAGTTTTCGTGAACGAGAGTTGAATCCTTTTGGAAAACTAAAAGTATTTCGTTGGACCCAATCAATTGATTGGCCAACATGGGGTGAAATTCAAGAATGCTTAACGTATATTTCGCAAAATAATAACAAACAAGCAGACTGGAATGTGGATGAAGATAATAATATTTTCGATGAGTATAATCATGTAGTAAATGTAATAAATGACAATTTAAAAGAATGGCAGAATTATAATATTCGTGTTGAAGAGAGATGGTGTGGTGTCTTCACAATTTTAAAAAGTAAAAATATATCTATCAACAACTTTTGGAAGATTGCAGTATATTATCTATAGCAATGCCAGAAACTAATACAGCAATAGAAAGAATATTTTCTACTACAATAACGTGTTATTGACGGACAAAAAAAAATCGTTTTCTTGTACCTACTATCAAAGCAATTATAATTATCAAAAAAAAATTTAAAAAAAATATTGCTGTAAAGATTTTTATGACTTTTTGTTAACTCAACCAAAACTATTAAAACAGTAATCAGTTCATCAGAAAAATACGAAACCAAAAGATTGATGTAGAAAATGACGAGTAATCAACTTCAATCCAAAAAGAGTAAGAATACTATTTGACCGTTATTTAATTTGTAAGATATAAAATCTATCAAAAAATATTGGTTTTTTTTTTTTTAAGTATCTACCTATAACTGTTTGTCCCGTTTTTTTATAAAAATGGTCACCCCATCATATACTATATTAATTAACTCTTATATTTATTATATCAACTATAGGCCCCCCCTAAAAAAAAAAAAAAAAAAATCATGCCCAAACGATAAACGCGTATAATACGCGTAGCCCCAAAACAATACTCGTCGCTCTTTGCACATTCGGACCACACAGATTTCAATAGATCCGTGCAGAGGCAGCCGCGTGCAAAGATATCGCGACGGTTTCGTGTACGGTTTAATCAAATCGCCGCGCACGCATAGGTATTTCGGCGGTACCCACACGTATGGGTGTATAGAGGTATACCTATAACCTACCAAGTTAAAATCTCATTTTTATAGTATTTTTATTATTATTATTATATATACCTAATGCGCCCGGTCCTGTAAATAGGCGTATATAATAATATTAATGTGTAATATGCGCGCGCGTGTTATATGGTCGCCGGATAGAGTGAAATATTATAATGATAATAAATCGGCGAGCATAGAACCTATGTATACGAGACCGATAGGTGGTATACGCGTGGTATATACCTGCCTCCACGTCGTACGGATACCTACCTACATATATATATATATATAATAACATTATTATACTATACGATTCGGATTATCGGCACGATCCATCTTGTCGTATAATAATAATATAATAATATTATTATTATTATTGCAGCATCGTCGATCGCCCGGCTCGCGTCGATCGCGTATTATAATTTATAACACACATTATTATTATTGTTGACCTCAAAGCTCGGCGCGACGGCCCGCCGCCGTACATCGTACCCATATACCTACCCACCTACCCATGCC
This sequence comes from Sitobion miscanthi, assembly GCA_008086715.1. Taxonomy (NCBI): domain Eukaryota; kingdom Metazoa; phylum Arthropoda; class Insecta; order Hemiptera; family Aphididae; genus Sitobion; species Sitobion miscanthi. Next base: position 11,077,852 of record CM017805.1, read on the forward strand.
CACCCATATAATAGGTGTCTATATATTTTTTTTTCTCGCAATTTTTTTTTTTTTTTTATTTATTCCTCCGGTTTTCGTCATAATATAATATTAATTTACGTATCACTATTCCTTTCCTGTTTCCTTTCCTATACAACATAATATTATTTTCCTCTCCGTTCCCGCGGTGGCCGATAACAATAATAATTGCGCGTATCGAATCGCATCTGGTCCACGCGGAGGCGGCCCCGGCTATCGGCCGACCAATCGGATATATCGTGTCCGGTCGCCTCCCAACCGGCTATTGTGTGTCCAACAATCACGTGCCGCCCATAAAACGGATGATGATGTCGATTCGCACGACCTCGGTGACCTTTGCGCGGGCGCGTCGTACCTAGGCATGTGTATAATAATAATAATAATATAATACACACATGGGTACCAGCTCCGTACATAATAGATATATATATGTAGGCAATACCTTGTATTAGGCATAGGTATCGAATGCCCAGTCATTTTATACCCATTATTAATATTTTTCGTTTTCCGCGTCCATAAGGCACGCACGCGCGCCAGCGCACTGTCGATCAACTATCGTATAGTATAGTTTGTAGGTAGGCACAGGTAAATCTAGGTGGTGTAGGCCGCGACCTGCAGCAGTTCGCGTATTTCGGTACCTTTTTATCGTCCTGCCAGTCGCAGGATACCCGCAGAGTCGAAAACCGACTGCGAAACACATGCGAAATGTTGTACGATTATCTGAAATTTTTTAACATTAGGTACGCGTGTGTGGAGTATAATAATTGTTATTGATCAATATCACAGCCAAACACTCAGAAAATCGTTGTATTGCACAGATGGCGCCACTAGTGTATTCTTATGAATTAGGTCCATAAAGCTATGATTCTTTCTTGTTCCGCAGTGTGCTCTTTAAATGTTGAAAAACCTGTTTGAATCCGTATGGTAGTTTCCAATATGATGCTGATCCCTGGATTTAAAAAAGGTTCTTTACTTTATATATTATTAGCTGTGTTACCCGAAGACAAATTAATCTGTTATGACAGACCCACTTGCGGCGGATTGTAATGAGTACGTTTATTTTTCTTACTCGGACCGATTGCTAACAGAAATAAAAGAATTTTCGAGTATGGTTTTATTATCTTTAGTAGCGAATAAGCCACCCCAACATAACTGGTTCAATATATTATCTAAACCTTAATTGAATCGTGGAGATAAAAATTAACGAATTCAAGTCTTCATTTATATTGCCTGTTCTCATTGTGCTCAGCTAGGGTAACCAGTCGAACCAAACAATAACATAATTCCTATCATATCCGAAGTAAAATACATAGGCATAGTTTTTGACAAGCACCTGCCCTGAGCTCCTCCCCTAAAATATGAACGAAAATCAGTTAATTTCACACTCCACTATGACACTATTGATTCGTCTTCTAATTTTATAAATTTTATCAACAACTAACTCTTAACCCACTAATCCATATTTTTCATATGGAATTTAAAATAAACGGGGCTCAGCTAAGCCTTCAAATCTTAGACCGCTTCATGGCTCAGACGTTTCAGTCCATTAGTATTCATTAAATTGTCCCGTGGTATATGACAGGCAAATCTTAAAGTTTTCTCGCGCCAATCTTCGGACGATTTACAATAACGGAGCAGGAGTTCCGGATGATATACAGATAAGTAAACCGCGCGGTACATAGGTATACCTCGCGGGACTTATGAGACATTTCTAAAATCGAATTTTTCATTAGAACAACACACCGCCACTGCGCGTTGCGACTGCCACCTATACGATAAGATATCGAATCTTGTCGAAGATTATCGAGGAAATTCGTTTTTGATATTGAGAAAAAAAAACATGCGTTCTATTTCAAACGGTGGCCGCGGCTCGTACGTTGCGGGTTGGTTCGCGCGACGAACGAATCACCGTGACGTCGATCAAAGTCTCTTAAGAAATCGCGCAAAAAGACTGCTACTGCGATACGCGCGTGTAGGCATTATATACCTGTATAGTGTATACTTATATAACCTATTCATACATCGCCGCGGACGTCTATAATATGATAATATTATACAATACCCACGACGTCGTGGCGGCGTCCGATAAACGGGGAGGGAGGGAGGGAGGTAGGGGGGAGAGAGAGAGAATCAGATTTCTGCACCGCCGAACGGTTGTTATTATTATTACTATTCCATTGTGCTTGATCAGTGTTTGCTCGCGCGCTGTGACGCTGTCTCCCGCGATTTCATTTACCCCACACACACACACACACACTCGAGTAAGTATATAATAACATATATAAATATATGCGGACGGTTGATTTAGACGTGGACGAGCGGCGGTGGTCGTCGCGACGTCGCAGCGCATCCCCCCGGTGCATCGTCGGACTGCAGTTTGTAAGCGGCGCAGAGTGCATCACCGTTTCCGTACATAATATGATATTATATTATATTGTGTACCGCGGCGGGCCCCGTTTGTCCATAACAAAATGCATATTAGCACCGCGGCACACGGCGGAGATTCCAATCTGGTTTAAATGCAAATTTATGTGGCGAAACGCGTATATATACGTCGCCGCCGCCGCCGCCGTCGCGCATTTCTATATTTTTTTTCGGACCCCTTTTTTTTCTTCTCCTCTCTCATTTATATCGAGAACTCGTCATAGCCGCCGTCCTAATGCGTACCTATATTGACGAGAAGAGAAAGAGAAACCACACACGCACACACAACACACACACACACACAAAGGTATTATTTATGTATAGGTACTTGCCTACACTGTCGGTGGTGGTATTATATTATATAGGTATTGTGCTACTGGCATATTATTATGTGCTCGTATTATTGACTATTGTATACGCCACGCGGGATGATCCGCTTTTAGCCGTGCGCCTGGCTGCACTCATTTCCCGAGTCGACTTGCACATTTTTTGTGTTGTTGAAGAGAAAAACGTTTTTGTACCTACATCGTTATATCATATTGTATATAATAATATAATTTCAACGATTTTAGAACACCGATATCGATTTCAACAAAATAATAATATAATCCCATCTCGTGGCACAAAGTTCACGCGAGCGTTAAAGCCAGGCTGCACTCATTTTCCGAGTGGACTTGCAATTTTTTTTTGTGTTTTTGTAGAGCACAAGGTTTTTGTACCTACCTATACATAATTATATTATATTGTATCAGCAGCAGTTTGAATTATTTTAGAACATCACATCGATTTTAACAAATGAAATATAATCCCATCTCGTCGCAAAAAGTTCAAACGAGCGTTAAAGTCTTGCTGTATGGTTCCACTCCGCGATTGTTCACCTAAACTATAAACGCATTAATATTTTAACCTTTGCTTACAAAATAAACCGAAAACGGCTTGTCATTGTTATATTATGGATAAAAAATCAATAATGCGTAACATATTTGCGTCACAAATACAATGACTAATGAGCACCTATTATTTTATGGCAATCGATAAAAAATAATAAAATGTATAAAAAATAGTGCAAAAAATTTGCTATCGGCAGTAGATCGAACCAGTACGTTTAAATACTTGTTGATTAAAATCGACTACTTTCGCTTAGAACGGATTAAGTAGCCATTATTTTTCTGAAACGTAAAGACGATAAAATGTGAAAAAGAGATGCCCGGATCAACGACAACACTTTCAACTCTTGCTATCATCAGCTTCAGAGGATATAGCTGTCGCATAGCTTATTAAGCCGAAACATCTCTATATGTCGACGGCACTAATGGCCGTACAAGTGTTTTACCAATTTTCTTGGGTATTTAAATAGTTTGTTTGTTATCGTAGTGACGAACTAAATAAACGATTAACTATATATAATAATAATATGTTACATGGAAACATCTCCGGGATTATGTTATTATGACATTTAAATAATGTAGGCACGTCAAATAAATAATATAATATATTAATGTATGTATAGGTAGGTAAATCTATAATAGTAGGTTTAGGACATTGGTACCTACATATTTTGGCCATTTGGGGTAAGTTATCTGACAAGACCATCTTCGCTCAGAACCGTGTTTCGAATGCAATGATTTATCATTGAAATTAAATTTAAGGCACACTGTTATCACTATATGGCTTACTCTGCAATGACGAGTTACACGTCTTGACAACTAGTGTATATCAGATCGATTACTGTTCCCCTTCTCCTTTTTAAAAATTGTACCGTTCAAAAATATTCTGTTTTTTTGTTAAATTGGTGTATTTGGTTTCACCGATTAAGCATATTGTTTGTGTTAAATAATATTTTAATTTGGTACCCACCTAGTTTTATACTATTTACTAAATGTACGTATCTATACTGAACACGATATTATAATATTACGATGAATAACCCCACAAGAACTAGAGTCGGACACACCAAACTCACCCGTATGTATATTATGTGTGCAATAAAATATGAAAAACAACCCTACTGCAGCCGTCGTGACGGATCCCTCACGGCAAAACATATAGTCATTAATGACCTATAGCTTTTGAAGTCTCTATAAGTATAGGTACCCAATAAAACATTATACATATATCATAACGGTGGTCAGTGCGAAAAAAGGGTTGACTTATTGATTTACGATCGATACGGTTCGAACTCGTGCAGGTTTTGTACGTATGTTACAAAAACATAATAATATTATATAGTTCAGGGATCTCCAACCTATGGCTCGCTCTGGCCGCCAAGGTTTTTTCACTGGCCCACCAAGCTAATTAATGTTTTTTTTGGAAAATAATATATATTTTATTGTATATTATTTTTTCATTTAGTTTTCATTGTTTTTAATGTATTGAATTGATTAGTTATTTTTTTTCTTTTGGTGTTATTCGTAACAGCTTATATATTGCTTATAATATAGTCATTTATATCTATACAATGTACTACGTACTAACACTAACTAAAAATAGAAAAACTCGTTATATAAACCTTATATTCTATTCTTCGATTTCATAACCGGTCTATTTCTCTAAAAATGTTGGCCCACGAAGCCAAAGTGTATCTCAAATTTGGGCTGCCGTAAAAAAAGGTTGGAGACCCCTGTCATATAGTTACATTATTGTTAAATTAACAGCAAACGATTTAATAAACGGAAAACATTACACAATGTGAAACTGTAGTTTTCGTTGACTTATCAAAATGATAAACATTTCTATATAAAACCGAATAAATGGTCAAAACGTTGTAATCTGTTTCGATACTCGTTCAAAATATTTGACCGATAATTATTCACACCATATACCTAAGTGATTAGTGATTGTACATTGTTTCTCTCAATTATTTTTAGTTATTATATTATGAAGTCCGAAATCACTTCAACTAAACAATAAGATAATTACTGTTTTTACACAAAACGATACTACACAATGATTGAGCGTAATTAAACCACTTTAATATAATCATACAGCAACGGAACGTGGAAAATTTGAACTAAATATTATATAAACGAATAAAACGACTTTTGAGTTATTTCAATTTATTCGAATATTGTGCTGATCGCATAACGTCGACAAATGTCTAAACGTTTGCAATCACGACGGTTATTATTTGTTTCAATTCTGTAATACCAATCAAATACTTATAATGAAGTACGTCGTCGTTATCGAGCGAGAAACGTTAAAAATCCATTGCAGGTACGAGATTATCAAAACGTGAAAATGAATAATGCGAACGCCGAATATCGTATAATAGTATAAGTTTGAACAATTATCAATTTGTTATCTAACAAATTAATCGTAAAACGATCTCGTGGTCATCACGAACGTCATGTGAACGTTACGAATCGTGTATACCGTTTTCCGTTGGAATCAGTGGCGTGCTAAAATATATTGAACGGAAGGGGAGATGGGGTTAAAAAAAATATAGCAAATTGCATAATTTAAAATCGTATTCAGACATACAACAATTATAATTATATTTAAGTACATATTTATTTGTCAAGTGTCCATGGTACAACAATAAGCCCCTGCCAATCAAAATTATTGTGTAGGGCAACTTTTTTTATGACCACAGCACATCGCGTCTTACAATACAGAGTCAACCCAGACAAATATATTGTACTTTCCTTATTCGAGAAGTGCGACGGAATTAAAATAAATTTTAGAACCTAATCGACCAGGTTACAAGTCAAAACAGGAAGACTGCAGTGAGTCTGTTTCACATCTTCAATACAACCACCACTTAAAGATTACTAACATATCAACAATAAACCATGCCAAATGAAAAAAGGAAATTTACGAGACTTTTTTATAAGCTTACGAGTACATGAATAGTTTTATTATAAAATGTATTTTTAACATATTTATTTGTCATATTTTATAAATATTTAAAATTGCATACAATTTTTGTGTATTTTCCAATGCATGCTAATAGATAATTTTATCTTAACCTTTATGTGTCGCCCCCACAGCCGTCAAGCGTACATTTTTTTTTATTTGTTTTTAAAAATATAACTGCCTTACGTCGCATTTTTTAAGGCAACGTCAAACTCACTTTGTTTCTATCAGTATAGTCGCGACAAATACTTGAAATGTATTTCCACGAAATTGTGCATCTATACTTTCGTTATTTTTAAAATTCGGTCAATAATCTCTAGTTAACCTCTGTCAGTCGATCGTTTTTCGCTCAGCTTTCGACATCTTCTTTGCGTTTAATATTTTTAACGCATATATATTTGTTTTATTTTATTCTCATATTTATTTATAAATCTGTTGAACTCAAACAATAATTGTTATAGTGACATTGAATATTGATAAAGTATGATATGCTGTCAATGTACTCGGAACAAGTGAAAAGGAAACGGATTCGGTGACAGAACGTTACAGCGTACAATTTTCACTAGTCTTTTATGATAGTTGTAGTTGTCTTGACTAATGAAGCTACGGGTTTTTTTAGAATTTTTATCGACCGATCGAAACCCATACCTCCATCACATTCCGTTCAAAATATAATAATCATCGTTGTAGTTTCGGTGGTAAACATATATATATATATATATATTATATTTTCGTGCGAGCTTTTACTCCGTGTGAACAAACACGAACGCGCGACTGCGTATACCGCGGTATCGTATTACCAATCGCTATTATGGCCAGACCGTGTTCACGTGTTGTACCTAGGTACATGATATATTATATTACGTCGTCGCAGTAAAGTCAACATATTATTATAATTTCTGCGACTGTGCGAGCAAACTCGAGACACGTATGGCGGTCTCGTTTAATTATAACAATTATTATTATTATTATTTACTAAATATGCGGTCCGTAACATTACGACGTATAGGTACATATCATTATATAGCTACCTACTTTAGGCCGCTTCGCTACTTAGCGGCGAAGTGTTCGTGTACCAAAACGTTTTCGAAGAGCGGATGAAATAGTCGTGTTCATTGATTAAATACCGGATTTAAAGTTGCAACTTTTTTATTGACATCGGGTAGATCGAACCTGATAAAATATAATATACACCGCACGGAAAGGACTAATTACCGCAGTCTTCCTATTTGATTTTATACTGCAATTTTTCGCAATTTTCAACGATTTTCCGATTTTCGTTTACTTCACGCTGTGATGAATTGTACACATTTTTACATCTCCGGTAATTTTACAGTAAAAACAAAACTATACGTTGTAAATTTTCACATGATGGTTTTTCCTTCCATTAGAGACGCGTTCTATAGAAACGATTATATTATTTGATAGTGTCGTGATATTATTATTGATACATCGATGATGATGATAAATGATTTTCCCGACGTTTTCTAGTGCCCCATTGGGAGGATCAATTTAAATATATCAAATGTATATAAAACCTTACTCAGAGGTTATGGCAGAAAATCAAAATGTTAATTTAGATAAAACGCCAAATTGTATAAATTATTTTAAACATTCACCGATAACAATACAATTAGTGTACATTGAGTAATTTTTCATTGTATAAACATATTTTAAGTAACAACGAAGATACAATTTTCTAAAACAAAATTTAGATAATACGTATATAAATTATACATTTTAACGACGAAAAATAATGTATTTTGATTTTAAAATACTTTTTTACAGGTAATATATTATTTTTTTTATACTATTTTATGATTTTGTAATTATTTTGGAGTAAATCTGCAGTCGTCCGAAAATATGAAAACTATAAATATTTATTATTAAAATATTATAGGTACATCTGATTAAAACAGCTATCGTGAGATCGGACTTAAACTCAAAATGTACCTATATTAATTTGTGCACATCACTGCAGTACATTTATGTATATAATATAAACTGTAAATTAAGTATCTATTTTAAATTTACACGAGCACCTACGTTAATTATATGAATTTATTCGTATCCATAATAGTATTTCATGTACATTATGCAAACTCGTAACCTTTCTGCGCAGTTGTTCCCCATATTATACTATTAAACGCGCAGTTCTAATCATATAAAATAGATTTTATAGTCGACACCATCCGTTAATATTATTATTATTTACTTGTTATTAAATACTTTTTAACGATACCATTAATTATTCCAACTTGCAGTAAGACACGTCTTGCAGATTGACAACCGAAAGAGCACTTTTATTTGACATCAGACCTCCGACAAATTTCTGATGCAGAATCCGGAACTTAAAAAGTATACGATCAAGAATCGTACGAGGTTTGTTACAAACGTTGTTTTAAATGATTTCCTATTTCATTATTCTTAGCACAGTCTTTAACAATACATTCGTAATTCGCTCATTGGCGCATCTGAACTCTGTTAGTTGGGTGAGGGGTGGAGGGGTTAGATTGACAATAACGCATTATTATATATCACGAATTTTTTTTAATAGTTATTCTTTTATTTTTATCGTAACAATGTTAGGATAATAATATAATATAATATAATTATAATATTTATATATGTTATGTGGCTTCCTTGTAATATTGTTTCCCTGACAATCGTTTTTGATAGTCAACAAAACGACTATAATATTATTATGTTATTATGTTATAACAATATATTGTGAATCGAGCTTGTAATATTTTGTTCAGAGAATCTTCAACGGTTTAACAGAGATTTACACGCTATAGTATTCATACGCCTAACGGGTATTTATCACTAACTCAGGAAATCATATAATTATGTGGTTTTGGAAGACTTTTGTGATCAGTTTTTCTCTCGCATCGATTTGTTTGGATCGTGGTGGCTGTGCACCGTACAACTATTTTGATGTCGGAGATATTGTGGCCAATTCAGATGTCCAGCGGCCGTGGTCGAAATTCGACAGCCGAAAAACACGTCTTGTCAGAGAGTAAGATATTCGGAATTCGGTTATTCCTATTTTTGAACGGCCGCGTTCATAATATTAGTATAGATACCTGTTAAGATAATAATTATAATGTTATTATGGTCGGTCTAAATTATTTTTTCAATGAACTTAAACGATTTTCATGGTGTTTGCGTTTCATACAGGGTTTCGGAAACCAAATCTACGAATGATCTTCCGACTCGCGGCCTCTTTTATCCGGATGACATGTTTTTCACCAATTGGGTGCCGAGCGTATCCACTACTGAAGAATGTTCTAAGTCATCAGGGTCGACTTCGTCGTGTTCCATTACAACGAGCACTTTGAAAACAAAGTAAGTGTTGAAATCTCTATTTTTGAAAATATACGACCCGGTGCGACGGAAACGGGTTTTTGCTTGAGGTATTCACGAAAATCGACGAAATTGATAATAATAGCGCTCGAGTACACAATATTTTGGCATTTATACTGTTTTTACGGGATTTACGACAAGAATATTTGGTCTTATTATAATTATTTATTTTGTAATATTATGCTACTGTTTAATGACAAAACAACGCAATATTGGGTAGGTAACTTAACGATTTTCCGAGTTCGCAATCTTGAAACGAATCGACTGTAATTTGTCTAAAACGTTTAATCTTTTTTTAGTCCACACTTAGGCATATTTGTATAGGGCTCATAAATCCTCTTTCTAAGTATAGCGTTATACTTTCTAGAAATGATGATAAATCAGCTAAGCTCCAGACAACGCTTGGTCAGCAAAAATCCACATCGGCTGTAAAAAGTTCACTGAGACATAAACACACGTCCTCGTCTGATGTGCAAAGTTCGACGAGTAACGTACACACCTCCTCGTTGGCTCGGCCGAGTTCGCCAAGACGCCGAAAGACGTCCACGTTCGTTGCGCCAAGTTTACCGAGACGCCGAAGGCCGTCTACAAGTGCTGTGACTAGTTTGTCGAGACGACGGCATAAAACGTTCACGTTTTTAGCCCCAAGTTCACCGATCGTAGAACAAAAGTCGATGGTTTATGGGCGAAGTACAACGAGCAGCCCGAGCGACTATGATTTCGCAGTGGCGAGTTCGACCGGCGGACAACGAGAGTATTCCCCTAATCATTCTTCGATATACCGACAAAAGTATACGTCCGACCTGGAAAGTTCGCCTAGTGGACACAGAAAGCTAACGCGTAGTTCGGCAACGTCAACGGCCGACTATACACATGACCCAGACTACTTCACGTACAGCGACGAAAGGCGTTGATTCATTGGTTTCGAACTTTCGACCGTCGGAAGTCTCCTGGAACTCACGCGTTTAGCGTGTTACGCGTTTCCAAAACGCATTTGTAATAGGTAAATTACAATTATTATTACAAATTAAAGAATTATTACATAATATTTTACATTTCAACGACTCACAGCACTGAACACGTGAGTTACAGCCGACCGGAAACCTGTCGAAAGTTCATCACAAATAAGTCAACGACTTTCTCTGCTGTACGAGAAGTAGACCTTGCATGGTCGGCCGTTGACGTTGCCGATCCACACGTTGGCTTTCGGTGTCCACTATTTTCCACAATTTTCCACGTCGAACGTATACTTTCGTCGTTATCTCGAAGAATGACGAGGGGAACACTTTCGTTGTCGGCTGATCGAACCCCGCACTGTGAAAATATTATAAGAGTTTTGTTGGCTGCTCGTTGTACTTCGCCCATAAACCATCGACTTTTGTTCTACGATCGGTGAACTTGGGGCTAAAAACGTGAACGTTTTATGCCGTCGTCTCGACAAACTAGTCACAGCACTTGTAGACGGCCTTCGGCGTCTCGGTAAACTTGGCGCAACGAACGTGGACGTCTTTTGGCGTCTTGGCAAACTCGGCCGAGCGAACGAGGAGGTTTATACGTGGCTCGTCGAACTTTGCACATCAGACGAGGACGTGTGTTTGTGTCTCAGCGAACTTTTCACAGCAGATGTGGATTTTCGCTGACCAAGTGTTGTCTGGTGTTTAGCTGATTTATCATCATTTCTAGAAAGCTCTCGTTATTATGGCTTCTCGACGAACTCGGCCCGGCAAACGTGGATTTTTCCTGACCGAGTGTTCGGGTTTCAATATTTATATTTTGCGATCCTCGTTGATATGCTGTATGTTATGATGTAATCATCACGTTTGATGATAACTTATTTTGTATTATTGTTTCGAATATTAAATAAATTATTGCGATTAAGAAAACGACGTAATATTAGTTACGAAACTTACCTACTCGGCAATCAATACAGCCAACCCGCGGTATTTAAACATTTTCAACATGTATAAGATACGTCTTCCATGCCGGAGTGAAAGGCAGTTGCCGACAATCAATCGTGAATGAGATCAATGTATTTGGTCATTTTACATCGATTTTCCTAGGTTTAAATGCAGTTTAAAAAAAAAAAAAATCAAAAACGTCATCATAATTATTATTTCAAGTGTGTGGAAACGCATGGGACAAAACAATATACTTGGTGAGATAATATATTATTACTATAATGTTATAAACAATATTGTTCGCGCAGGAAACGGTACAACGATGGACCAGCGTATATATACTTCTGCGCAACACTCACACACCGACCGACCTGTGTATTTATGTGTATATTAGGTATAGCGACTCAGGAGAAGTGGACGGGTTCGGCGCGGTTCAAAACTCCGAGTGCTAGTATGCGGTGGGTGTGTAGGTGGTGTGTGTGTGTGTGTGTGTGTGTGTGTGTGTGTGTGTGTGTGTGTTGTAACATATTTTCATGATAAATATATTATATTAAAGACCGGATTTATAGGTTTTTACGCATCGTTACTGGTTTGCAGTCTTACGAGAGTAAAAAACTGTGGATTCGTTAATTCCGAATGCGTAGAAAAAAGTTTTGTTTGCATATTTTGGAATATTTCTTAAACTGTGAGAAAAAATGTGTATTTATTTTAAATTTTAATATTACGGTACCCGAAAAAAAACTTTTTAAACATTTACAATTTTCTTTTTTTATCATCTTCAACTCTTACTAAAGTGTAATAGTATTCCATTAGAATACGCAACTTTAAATACCTAACCTCACTGTTAAAAAAAATAATTTAAAAATGCATTTTCAAGCAAATATAATGATGTTTATTGATTATTTTCGCATGTTTTGGGCGTTTTGGCACATTTCCCATATTTCGGCATGGTTTTTTAAATTTTTTCAGAGAAGATAATATTATGAGGAGAATATTTGAAAGTTTTTTAGAGAATATTAGCATCATATTTTAGGTAATTTATCAGAGAACAATATAAATCCGGTCTTTAATTATTATCAATAAGCTTCTACGCGCGGCGTGCGCACAATAGCGGTCCAGCGACCGGCAGTGTCAAACGGATCACTCGCGCACACACATTATACGCGCGCGTGCGTTTATCTCTATAATATCTCGTGCTTCCCCTTCGATATTTTATACATTTTTTTATTTTTTTTTTTCTCCTCTTCTTCTTCTCTTCTTCATTTCGTTTGTCGTTTGTCTATTTCACATTATCCTCGTGTACACGTACGTCGGCGTGCGAGTACCTATATACGTATGCGATCATCCTCCCGCCGTACGGTGTATACCCGCTACGCGTGTGTAATGTACGCGTATACTATATTATCATCATCATGATGCGAGCCGCCGCAAAAGAATGGCCGAGCGCAATCGTCGTCGTGCGGACCGCATATTTATATATATATATGATATTATATATATTATAATATATCGTGTACAAATACGTTTGCGTGTGTGTGAGTGTGTACGTGTGTGGGTATAATATGTATGTATGTAGGCACGTAATAATATTATACATGTATATATGGGTACCGTAAGTGTATACATACGCGCCGGCCGGGTGTCCATTCAAACGTCCGAATAACTAATCAGGCCGCTTTTAGTGACAAATCACAGCCATCGGGAAACCTCTGTGCCGCGCGCCCGTGATTGATCGCTTACAAGACGCGCGCGACCTCCATTCGACCGGACGATGCGCATCGGATGTATGTATACCCACATTTGTATACGTACACATATACAATATATATATGCGTGTGTGTGTGTGTGTGTGGTGTGTGTGTGTGTATGTATGTATAGTGCCATGTGTGTGTATTTACTGGATATATATATATATGTAAAGGTGTACCTACGACGATGACCACACCGTGCGACGATCGGCCGCGTTTCAGCCGTACGTAAAACGTATACACGTATATATAGGTAATAACTAATAGGTATAATAATATGTGTATATAGTGTGCATCAAGACGCTCGCCGCAGCGGATATCGATTTTATATGATGTCATTGTATGTTATTTTTGTCGTCGTTCTAGTATTATTGTGTCGACGATGCTCATGAGAGGTGCGTACGCGTGGGCGTCCAGATTTTGAAAACGTGCCATTTCCGTTTGCACCAAAGTACTGCGGCACCTGTATAAAAAAGAAGAAGATCGCAGCTGACCGATTCATATTATTGTCGACGTACCAACAGACGAAACTATATGTATACCGAATCGATTCGTTTTTGATTTTGAGGGAATGTTCCCAGCAAGATTACATTTCTCTGTATATGAGCGCTAACTATTAACGCCGCTAAGAGATGACTTTGTGAAATTCGCAATTTATAAAGAGAGACTCGCGAAATATAGGCGTAACGTGGTCGTAGGACCCTATATAGATATAATCATATAATAAATATATTTAAAAGGATTTAATTTCAGTTATTATTAAGTTTTATTGTCTTCTAAACACTTACAAATGTGATTATGGAGTTTAGCGTGTGTGTTGTGTGATGAGGTCTAAGGTGCATGGCGAGCTAACTTACTCATACATGGTGTGTGTATTGGCCTAACAATAAATTAAGTGTGTGTTAATATTATTATATCGATGAGCAGTCGATCATACAATAATGTGTAGTTCGTATTATATACATATTACATAGGTGTCATGCAACATATTTATATTTATCATAATATTGTTACATACAGGTATATTATAAGCTAATGAGTCATTGAAAAAATATTGCAGCAGTATCACTTGAGCGCAAGTATAATATACTTTATTGTTAAAAGAAAGAGATCACTAAAGTTATCCATTATCCAAACAATGTTAATTTAAATTAATAAACAGATTTTTATTGGAGTGAATAATAAACCACATTATAATATTATAATGCATTAAAAAACAAACACGTAAATTGGCGACGGGTCGCATATCTGGACTGCCATAAGAACTGTATTATAGTAATACTATGACTAATATTTTTAACTGCTGCATACACACAATATTGAAAATATGTCGACTCTGCATTTTCGCTTTCCTTATAAATGTATAACTATATATAGCTCATCTGCAGAATGACAATACTACTTATCGTATACAATCTACTTGGTAATAACTAAATTATAATTTAATATTTCAATATTTATATTGTAAAATGGTTGCCCGATTTATTCCTAAAATATTGTGCTCGTACAGTAAGTTGTACAGTGGTGATGGTGTGTCGCCGAGGGTTCTTCTAACCTGACTTAACCATAAACCGTATTATTAGCTAACAAACACATTTCTAAGCAAAAGGTACAAAATACGAAAACCGTAATTTTAGTACCTGTAATAAATGTCGCGCGTTGCAATTAGTCCTTAAGGTCACCAATACTAATACCTTACCCAAACACATATGGAGACCAGAAATAAAAATTCAAATTCAATAAACCACGCGGCGTCGCATATTCAAGTATTAAATTAAGATATAATGATTTTTAGACAATATAACACACTATAACGACAAAAAACAAGTCATCGATGGATACAAACACGCACAACACGTACGTAATTCCACAATCGACATATATTATAGTCATCGGCTCCACTCCTTTGACTAGATACAGTGCAGGTGGTGTGTCACCGAGGGTTCTTATAACCTGACTTAACCATTGACCGTATTATTAGCTAACAAACACATTTCTAAGCAAAAGGTACAAAATACGAAAACCGTAATTTTAGTATCTGTAATATTATATTTCGCGCGTTGCAATTAGTCCTTAAGGTCACCAATACTAATACCTTACCCAAACACATATGGAGAACAAAAATTAAACTTCAAATTCAATAAACCACGTGGCGTCGCATATTCAAGTATTATAATCAAGGTATAATGATTTTTAGACAATATAACATACTATAACGACAAAAAACAAGTCATCGATGGATACAAACACACACAACACGTATACGTAGTTCCGCAATAGGCATATAATATTACGGTCATCGGCTCCACTCCTTCGACGATCGGTATTGCTATGCTAAAGCATAATATATTATATTCTCGAACGCACGAAATTAATAAAACTCTGTTCATCATGGTGATTGGTGCTAGCTATAAATTCGAAAGCAGATGTAAATGTAATCATATATAATATAATATTTATATAAGTACCGGCTATAACGGATATATGCGGCAAACATCCGCCTGATATATTGTTTTTAAGTTTTATAAATTTATTCCAGTCGAAAATTACTCGAAATACTTATAATGAACTATATATATTATTTACTAAATACTAAAGAAAGACTAATAAATTATAAATAATATGCACACATATTATAATAAATTGTAAGTATATTTCCAGTAATTTTCGACGAATTTTCGAAGCATACCTACTCATATATACGAATAAAACTGCATTGGAAATTTTAATTAACCGTCCAATTTTTACTAATTTATTAATCCACAGCGGTTACACATTCAATAATAATATACACTATACCTATATAAAATGTATACCTTTATGTGTGTAAACACGTTTTTGTTCGTACAATATTTAATTATCCGTCGTAAGTGCCGTCTTCTACCTAATTGCGTCCATACCTATACCATGTCATAAAAACTAAAAAAAAAAAAAAAACGGTTACGAATATTATAATTTGTTCTCGAAACGTACATAATACCAGCTACGACTTACCTGGTACACATAATGGTACCAAATTAATTGATTTTCGTATGAGCTTAATATTATTACAGATCGATAATATAATTATTAGGTACCTGTAGTATTATATATATATGTGTATGCGGCGAAAAGACGTGAAGAACTCCAATACGGACCTATTCGCGATGATATGCGTACCTATATATACCTGTAAAATACGTTTAATTTTTAGAATATAATAAATTACGTTTCTTTCTTATTTTCTTACGTTTTCTCGAGGCACTCAAACCACCACTCCTATGTACATTCGTCATTGATATTATTATTAATAATATTAATTATGTTTAATCGCGGCATACACGTTTAATTAAATTCTGTTGCTATAAATTTGGTAAGTATGTATAATATTTTCCATAACGGTTCGCTGGCGCACGCGCATATTGAATGAAAGCATATATAGGTAAGCAGGCATTGAACTTCTGTGAGGTTTATTGCGTTTGAAATGAAAAATTTGCAACTGTCGACGATTTTAATTTTCAAACCCTCTAGACATTAATATTAGACCTTTGGAAAAAATTATTTTTACATTTACTAATGCGTAGTAAATTACATAAGTACCCGTTTACCCATATTCAAACAGTTTGCGCTATAATTCATGCTTGTGCACTTAAAGTATGGCCTGAATTCTATGCACATTATTTGGCTGAGATAACACACCCAGTTTTACATAATATATTGCGTGACAAAAAGTCCATTTTATGATAAAAGTTGAAATTGTCACTCCCTATCAACA
This sequence comes from Sitobion miscanthi, assembly GCA_008086715.1. Lineage (NCBI taxonomy): Eukaryota > Metazoa > Arthropoda > Insecta > Hemiptera > Aphididae > Sitobion > Sitobion miscanthi. The sequence continues at coordinate 11,094,915 of CM017805.1, forward strand.
GCGTCAATAATGATAGCTAAACAATGAGATTGATCGTGGATAATTGTTAATCACGCGGAGTACAATTAATTTCACCAATATAGACTAAAAAACTAACCGTCGGTTTTTGTCATAGTAAAATTGTATTTATCTCGACGTCAATATTACATCGCATCTAAGTCCTGTGTTGACATATTAAATGTATCAATTCTAAACTATGTAAAATACATCATGTTCAAAAACATTAATCATCATCCGTCAATCTTAGACTACGTTTGTCCAACGCATATTACATAATATTGTGCACTGCAGTGTTTTGTTCGATCATTAAAATGCGCACAACTGGTTCAAATCTTTCAAATATATATATGAAACCGTCTATTGTAACTTGAGGACACCTCACCTGCAAGTGTTGCCTCCGCATTACAAACGTACAATATAGCAAATGTGCGTCCGGTAGAACCAATCTTGTGTTGTTTACGTTAAAACCAGAGCGGTGATCAATTTTGAAAATAAGAACGTTATAATATCTGCTTACTTTCTCGTTGGATTTCTACGATATTTCAATATTTAAGTGAGTTATAATTACATTTTATATTTTAATAAATATTGTTAGGTCTCTACTCAGCATATAACTATCGTTTAAAAATATCAAAGAATCGTAAACTGCAACCGCGAAGAGTGTGCACAGATTATATATTGGTCACTATAATATACGATGTTAAAACTAAATATAACTAAACAAAAGCGGTCAAACGCTATTATATTATATTTAATTATTTCACCTTCCACGAAAGCTATGGTTAAAACAATCTAGAACGACATATTATGGCTACGGGCATGGACTTAAGTATCGACTAAATTAAGCGAAATTAAAAACACCATTCTGCACTTATGAAAAAACTTACATAAAAAACTTATCCTCACCTCACACATCTTGAGAAAAATAGAAACTTCCATCAATAGAATGCGAATCGGACACACTTCGATAACAAATAGCTATAGTATCCGGTGAAGAGGGATGACCGTTTGTGGCGTTCCCCTCACGATCCAACACATCGCAACTGAGTTGGGATATTTAAGCCCTCTTCCACCCGGGCAACGCAAAATACATGATAACATTTATTTTTAAATCGAATTAATTAACCGTTTGTACTTTGAATAATAAATTATTATGTTTTCTCGATGTAATCAAATAAAAGTGTAAACGCATGTTGTATGAATTCAGCCAATGGTCATATTGTCGCCGAATATAATAATAATAATAATAAATCGGTCCTATGAACGCGAATTTCCCGCATAATGTTGTATATACACATTTCGTAAGACGGATACGACACGTCATGTGGGTGTGGTGTACTCTTAACGGAGCTACTTAGTCTCGCGTACCTGAGTATATATAGGTACTTAACACTAACGTACCTCGCCCATCCCAGCCGGTCGAACCTCGCGCGATTGTTCGCACTAAATTTATTATAATACATCAGCTTCTAAACGGTATTTTATTGCGATAAAACCCATACCTACTGCAGTCTGTACGTTAGGAAAAATAATAAAACCGTCGTCGTTATAATGTGATAATATTTTGCCGCATTTTCGTGGGAACTTTTTATTTTACACTCAGACTCGCGGTGTCTTCGCGGTATTCCATTTCACGTTTACGACGATCCGTGGAAATCCGCGACGACTTCCACGCCGCCAGATGATCGGCGACCGCGGAACGACGACCACGACCGCGGTTGACGTAGGTACATACATACAAAATATAATATAAAATACTGCAGGTGACGGGTCGTCCGGATCGTATTTTTCGGAATAGTCGAATCGCATACTTACCTATTACCTAAAAAGAAATGGTCGAATTGCACTTGGATTCAAAAAAGGTACCCAATGGTAAAACTGCAGTTACTCAAAAAAAGAGTTAAAATTTAAGGTCGCAAAGGTTCACATTTATTATTATAATAATATTTGACGATTTAAAAAAAGAATAAAAACAATGTAATATATGTATATATTTACCTCAAAAAGTTATCAAAATTATTTTTAAAAAAAAAAGTTATCATAATGACAATAATAATATTTGATGATTTAATATATGTATATATAATATTATATTAACATAATGGACAACGGTAGGTAAAAACAATCATTATTAACCACGCTACATTGTAAGTCCTAAAGCCTATAAGTGAGAAGGAAAATGAGTGTTTTATAAACGTTTAACCCCTTCAAATGCATGATATTTTTGTTGGAATACCTTTTTGACAGTTTTTGCAGTTCAACCACTTTACCTGCTTTTTACCCGAATGCAGTTGAACCATTACCTTTTTTTAAATCCAAGTGCAGTCGACTAAAATAAGTACAATTCAACCGTACCCGTATTTTTAATCGATCTCATATCGTAGTATCGTACCTATAATATAATAATATATTATACCTGAGCGTATATTATTATTGTGTACCTCTAAAAAACGTACAAAATAATCTCATCCGCGCGCTCGTGTACGCTCGTGTTTTATTATTCGACTATATTAATATTATTATTATGGTTTTATTTGAATATGTTAAAATACGTGTTTGGATTTTATGCCGTTTTAATGACGTGATTTAACGGAAACGTATAGTTAAGAATCGGTTAACGCATATACGGCGGCGAGATAATTGAAAATTACACGTTTTTTTTTTCGGTACTCGTCTTTTCGGCGATACCTTCCATATAATAATATTATATTATTACCTACACACATATTACATATATGCCCGGAACATGGACGCTGTTTTGTCCGAAACTGTTATATTATTTATGTTATATATATTTTGTCGATCGCGCACATAAATACATATCATATAGGTACACGCGGAGAACCTGATTTCTTCGTCGCTCGTCCTCGTACACACGCACACAAATATAAACACCACATAATTTTATTATTATATACGAGTAGATTATAACAATATAATAGCGCCGAGTGTCTTTTTGATAAACGTATACCAGCTGGTGGATACCTGTTGCAGCAACGGCGGCGCGCGCTCGACGGTGGCCCTACCGCTGCTGGTGCTGCACGTGACGGCGTTTAATAGTCAAACGGGTTGACTAAGTGGTCGTGTGTATTAAATTATTATTTGATCGCCGGTTTTACGTTATCACGACGACGAAATTATACCGCCGACGTGCACACCACAGCGATATATTGTATACAATATTTTAATATTGTCCGTATATCACGCCGCACACCGAGGCGGTTACACGTCGCATGACCGCGCGACCAAGACCGTATTTAATCGTCCATACCGCACATACCACGCACGATGATATTAATGACGTACTGTACCTGCCTACGTCATACGCGAATGATTCGGAGCGGCAATAAAACGACCACTGCAGCTGCATCACAGTATAATATTTATATATAGGTTTGTCACGCGCGTCCCGCAGTGGATTTAGCACCATCGCGGTCGAGCTCCGGCACACGACAGTTATGGTTTTTGACTGGGTTTCGATTGTTTGCGACTGAAATCAAAAAAAAAAAAAAATTATAAAAGTGTTAACGGAATGTTCACTCCTGCCGTTCGTGTTACGTATAGGTACAGTACTGTACAGTCGCAGTTGTTATTGGGCTACATCGTGGCATAAATAGTTGTACGTTTTGTTCGATATGAAATTATATAAAAACAAAATATTTTTTGTACATTTTTGTATTTGATTATTTCTATTTTTATTTAAATTTTAAACCATGCTCGACGCTTTTCGTAAGAAGTTTCAATATCATAATGTTGTTTACGTTCGGGTGTATTCAAATGATACAAAGAATATCGGCAATTCATAATATAGGGAATTTAATTTGACACGCGCGGAGTTTTTACTTTAGCATTTCCACCGACAGCCAATTATTATTTTTTCATCAAACCGCGCGAATTACATTCAAGAAAAGAACACTTCCGACAGAATTGTTGGGAACTACAGTTATTTAGTTAATTATATATCGTATCGTATCCTGTTACATGTGCCTAAACGAAAATATTTCAAAAATTAATTACGATATTTGTATTTTATAACTATAAATGCCATTTTTGATATAACACCTATATTATAATCCGTGCTGCTAAGTGCTGAATACAAAAAGTAATTTTTCCATTATTTTCTGTCGCTATTACTACAACTTACTAACGTCTTTCAATAATATTCCGACAACCGTGTTTATAGTGTCATTATTCATTGTAATCTAACAACCAACGCGTGTTGTAGTGTTGTAGTGCAGTTTACACCCAATTTAAATTTGTAATGTGCAGTACGAGAGTGCGAATTTGTTGTTTGGATTGTAAAAATGTGTAGCTTACATTATAAGCGCATTCAAATTCCCCAAAATGTATTCATATAACTTCACCCCTTCTCACGTTACAATGGTCGTGTACAGAGAAAAAAGTGCTAGACACAAATGTCTTTTAAAAATAGGAACTGGGCTGCTGCAGCAGTCGCATATGGTCATCATGCCTACCTATGACGGATGCCATATAGGTAATTATATGTTTGAAAGCATCTATAACATGATTTTTCCACATTTCTACACATAATTGCACAGTAGCTGGTAGGTGTTAGACATATGATTATACTTATTTTCCTTATTTTTAGATTTATGCTTTAATATCGTGGATTATTGGCCTGCCATTGAATTATACACAATATTGTGATTCTTAAATATTAAGTGTTACATTGTAGAAAGTTTTAAAAATAATAAGATTTTTATTTTATCAAATATATATAAATTTACAAAATTTAAATAATATAAGTAGTATACCTGATTAAAAATTGTATTATTTTCGTAGCTTGTTTTTCATTGAGCGCTTCTGCTATATGTTGAGTGGCATAATATATTATTATATTCTTATTTTATTTTATAGGTCTGCATACGGGCCAATGAAATCGGAATATATACGAAGGAACAATATAACTTATTGGCTTATTGAGTTTAAAATTGAAATAAAATTGACAACCTCAAAAATAAACGAAAAGAGAACATTATCGAAAGGAAAATTGGTTCTTTTCCGTACGTCGAGGGCGGGGGAGACTCTTGAAATGAATACGAGGAAGCAATGCTGGGAAATCAGCCCCACATGTGCCGGGAGTTTTCTTAAAAAGTACTGCAAATTAACCGGGCCTGATAGTAAAGATGAATTTAAAGTTTTTGCAGGACGGGAAGGGCGAACAGTCAGAATGAGGACAGTCAAATCCTTAAGGATGTAGGTATATATGACACAAATCGTTGGAATTCACGTCGTACCGTTTCCAAAATTCGAGAGTCACTATATAATATTATAGTGGCGGTGCGGATGAACGACAAGATCATACTCAACAAGTGGGCGTATCAAGAGATATTGTACATACATGCCGGTGTTCTTCGATATTTTCTCTACAGCTGGCATTATTAGGTATCACGTGCCACACCGGCGCTCGTTTAATTTCAATTTATTCGAAATTAAATAACTAATATATTATATTATTATTGTTTTCTCTGCCGTAAAATAAAATAGAGAAACACTTATCGCGTCGTCGTTAATAAATGAAATACGATTTGTACCTATATAAAAACGACCGCTGCGTCGCGGACGCCGTCGTCATTTTCAATTAAACGCCACACGTCCTCCCATATTATTATTTATAATATTATTATTATTAGAATACGCTCATCGTCCGGCCGCGTGCAATGTACATTATAATAATATCATTACGTGTACACACATTATATAGAGATACCTCTGCAAGAGGTGCTTTGGGCGTGTGCAAACAGTCATTTGCCATAGGTCAAGATTGTCGACCGGGCAAATAACTTACCGACGGTTTTTATATTTTTTTTTTTACCTCTATTTATTATATTATTTTTTTTTTCCTTTTCAGTTTACATACCTACGCGTACACGTAACGCGATGAAGTTACAATACGAGCGTTCACGTATCGTATAAAATATAAGATTATTAGGTAGGTACACTGCACATGGTAAGTACGTTCGTCGAGAGTACTGAGTAGGTATACCTAATATAATAAGGATGGCCGCGTACACTGTATATACACTGCACGATGATAATAATAATTATAATAATAATAATATAATAAAATTAATATCGCTATAACGACAGTTTGTGCTGTTATCTGTTTCGGCGCGACCGCGTCTCCGGTCGTAAAATTATTATTTGATTACGAAATCCACGCAACGGTTTAATACGCACGTGTATACGACACATCATAATATATGGGCAATAATATTAATAATAATAATAATAATAATGATATAATAATATGCAATCGGCGCAAGACGCATCGCCAAGACCCGATATGATATAATATTATATAATTCGAGGGAGCGCGAATACGATACGATGGTAATAATAAATTATTTGGACGTAACTGCGTCGCGATTTCTGCAGCCGCGCGTGGTAATGGTGCGCCCATAATGTAGATAGAATTAAAATATATATTAAATTATTATTTCTTAAGACGCGTTCTGCTATACCGCGATATTATATTATGCGTATGTACCGCGATATGTACCATAAAAAAGAAAAAAAAATTGGTTATAGTAATATTATGTAGTAATATGATGATGATAATAATAATAATAATAATAATGCTAATAATAAAAATAATCTAATCAATACGGATTAATTCGAAACGGTCACGTAACGTAATAATGATAGTAATATTATTAGGTACCTATAACGTCTCGTCTGCGCGGGAGCATAATAATATCATTCGTAATGTCGTCGTGGTATCTAACCTCACGTTGAACAGGTCGTTGTGTGTTACTACACCATGTGCAGCGACTACCATCTCGGTTGCCGCAGGTATCGAATTTGGTAAAAAACAGAGAATAGCTGCTCACAATGCAGGGAAGTTCTTAACACGGCGAAAGAGTTTGATCCCAAAATTAGATTCTTATAACTACCTGCACAGTCGTGGAAAGGTGTGCTAATATAATTTTAAACAATATTCTCGTGAAAATATATTTTAGTTTTTAACAAAATATAGGTATTTGTCCCTAATATTAATCATGCTATTGATTTATGGTATAAAAGTTTATGATTTTTTATGAACACAGGTCGGTAATATTTCTTGAAAAATATTATTATTATTTTTTCTTATACTTTTTGTCGTGTGATCATTAAAATATTGTAGGTACATACATTCTTTGTTGGCTAATCAAACAATACAATATAGACGGTTGTCTTTACATTTCACGCATAAACCGATTTCATATACAATAAGCCACAAATATATTTTTGATACATACCCCGACTACTATTTTCTCAAATTTGTAATACGGTTATTAGGTGACACGAAATATTTTGTGCTCATGATCTTCAATTTGATTTGGATTTTTGTTTACTGCATAAATGACTTAACTAAAAAAAAAATCTGACTTTTTAACTTTCTAAGTAAAACATTTTTTTTAAATTACAATCTTTCATTTTTAAGTTTGAATTTGGATTACATTTTTTTTTTTTATGTATTTTTATCTTTCAAATTGATTGATTGGGAGCGAGTTAAATTTTCAACAAATTATATAAAATCCCACGGGATTTGTAGGTATTTCGACTGTTAAAAATGAATAAAAGCATAAATCGAAAACGAATCCACTCTCAATCAGTCAATTAAGTAAAAAAAGAGTGGACTATAAAATTAAAAAAAAATGTTTTATAAGTGTACACAATATTCAATTTCACTAAGTTTACCACTACTAAGTTTATTTTACTATTAAACATTTTTTTTTTTTTAATTTTCTGTGGTTATTTTTTAATTTCGACAAAGTTCAAATAAGATTCTAATTTGATATATGCAATTAATTTTAGGACTTGGAAGGAAAACAAAAAGTAAAAACTTTCATAAGACCTGTATCAAATTATTGGCTTACAATAGTTAATTTTTTTAGTAGTGTGATAAAAGACAATGGAACGGGATAATTAGGTGAGTAAGTATTAGGTGTATTATTAAACAGAACATACCTATCCTATTTATATTTACTTGCGATATACCTAGTTCAGTACCTATACCGTCATCTGGCATAAATTCGAACGCTTTTTAAGCTATTTCCGTCATAAAAATTAAATTAAAGCTTAATTTGAATTTTTCTTATATATAATATTTTAGATAACAATAATTATGCTATTATTACACATTTATACAATTTACTTATTTATAATAAGAATAGAAAAAATATAAAAACTTTCAATTTTGTAAAATTTTTTTTATAATATACATCTATTTGCGTTTAATTCTTGTTGTTGGACGAATTTAAATTTAATACATATAAGTTTCTATTCTCATAATCTTTTTTCAATACTTTTGCCACATAGTCTCGTTCGTTGTTTTGTTGCACACATAACCATGTATCAAAAAACGAGCCTTTGCCAACTTTTTCTTTTAGATCAAATTTAGAATAAAAATTATTAAAATTGTCTCTACTAGATAGTAGTTTAGGTATATTAGGAAACATTATAATTTCGAATAAAAATAAAAATGTACAGTATAGTACCAAGCTGTAATTAAATATGTATAATATTTCTACTTTAAAAACATATTATTAAAACGTTTTGGTTTCCATTCAAACACTGACAATTAATGTATACATTAAAGGCCAGATGTTACATTTGTATTTATTTTAGTTTTAAAATATGTGTGTTCTAAATTATATACCTACTCAAGTTTTATGTATACAACTAAAACTATGATATAGGAATAGGGACTTGAAATTTCCATGGTACCCGCACCTACCTATTCGTACCACCAGGGTTGCCATTAAATAAAATAGTTATACTAATTGGATAAAATTTTAGAACTGCATTTTATATTTTATCAAAACCAGCCAAATTATCGAGTTACAAATCTGTGTAGTTTACATTTAATGGAATACTTAATAGATATGAGGTAGATCCAGCCATCCAGTCACGGTGCTGCATTACCCATGCATTTGTTGTCTCCATCTTACACACGTACGACATAGCAACATTTTAGTTTCAAAAATGTGCTCTGTTAGTTTTGATATTAGAGTGAATTGACCTAAAATAACATTTTAAAATAAGAACATTATCTGTGCTTGAGCGACGACTTTTAATTTTCAAACGAGATATAAGCATTTTGAATTTTTGATATTTCATATACCCATATCTTGCTTGAAAATGAAAATATCAAATAATCGCTGATGCTTAAGCACAGATAATGTTCTTACCAAAAAGTTTATAATAAGTCAAGATGACTTTCTTTTCGTCTCACCGTCCGTACCACAATAAAGAGCCCATATTTTTGGAATCGCATTGAAGTATTAGACGCATTAAGTTTTTCTTACGGTGACACTTCGATCAAAGGTATTTATATCGAGTCAAACACTGTGATTACCACAAAACAAGTTCAGTAACACGGCGTCATGGATATGCAATTTAGGTACACGTGGTAATGGTATCCCTTTCCGACATCTCGTTAACTAAAAATATAATACCATCAATTATGACCGCCTATATAACGAATAAATACAATTTTGGACAACTATTATAAACAATCAATAAAGAATAAGTGGTTAGAATACTTACGTGGTTATGCAGTCCTGTTAACAAAATAAATAAAGTAAGTATGGGTAAAAAAATTAAAAAAAACCATTACAATCGTCCTTCAAACACGATAAAAAACAAACTATTATTTAAGAAAAGAATGACAATAATATTCTCACCTTATACACTAATATTCACTTAAGTTAAACTTAATGTAAACTTCTATGTCAACTGAAATACAATAGGAATACCACGGCCAACATTGTTCTATACTCGGACCGGAATAAAATTAATATGACCAGTCGCGCATGTGGGCTAAGGCAAAACAATATCCTCTTCCTAGGCCCATCCATCACCGCTAGTGTAAAATAACTACGCTAAAGTAACACACACACACAACCAATCAGAAGTCAGCTGAAACCTAAAAGCGTCCACCACCTGAACATATTATTATAATACTCTTATTCCGGTCCGAGGATAGTTTTGGTCACCGATAGGTACTGCGATTGAGAGATTGTCGAACTTGACTGCTCCTCTCCTTACCTGAACCAAAATTTTTGATTTTCACTCGGCACAGAAAAAGTAATATTCGATTTTTCACTCTGGTTTAAAAACGGCTTATTTTCGAAATTTGAATTCCACTCTGTCCGATCATTGCATAGAACATATAAACATTAATTTTTGAAAATAACGTAATATATTTATATTTTCATTTTTAAGATGTACTACAACTAATAATTATATGTATGATAAATTTTATAATAAAGTTTTTATTATATTAAAAATACAAGAATACTGATTTTCGTTATTAGTAAATAGGTTTTAATATATAATGATAGGGACGAATGCAATACAACCAATACTTTTTTTTTACTCCTAGCGAAATTCAAATCTTAACTTTTTTTTTAATCCGAGAGCACTGTGACCCAAGTAAGTGCAATTGCACCTTATACTCTGCAATTGTAAGACTGATCGTCAGTAACATAATCATTCGAGAAGGTAGGCCAATGTATTTTTTATGAGATACGTTTAGAAGAGAAAGCTACGATAGCAATCTGATAGGCTATTTGTTATCAAAATAATTGGAAAAAAGCTACAAATTCATAGTTTTTTTATTTATATATAATGATATTTACAATTATGTATAAATAATACAATTTTTAAAGAGTATGTTATTTATTATCCTGTGTGAATGATAAAAATTATTTTCAAATGAGAACTATCTTTATTTACTGTAGATAATTTTTGTTAATCAAATGATTTTTACAAAAATGTTGTAATTTAAATCCATATTTGAACAAGTAGTTTCTGAATTACTAAACTTAATGTATCAAAGATAATAGTCAAAGAGAACTTTTTACATAAGATATCAAATAGGATGTAACATATTATAGGATTAGAACTTATTATAGGTACTCGAATTATGCTCTGACCGTTTTGCTGCGGCCGAGGACTAAATCGAGACACCTAGCCATAATAGGCCCGAGGCATGGAAGGCATTCTTTTTTGAACCTTAGAGTTTCCCCTCCCAATAAATATTAAATGTAGTAGTGTGTTGTGGTTAAGTGGGTACCTATGCATTTTATTGCTCCCACCGTCTAAAATTTGGTTCGCCACACCTGAAGATTTGGTCTGAATTCGGGCCTGGGCTATATTCATAATAATAATAAGAAAAAGATAATTACTATAGTCGCGAGCGCTACGATATATGCGATGACGATCGAGATCGACAGGTGTCGACTTCCGTCCGTTCCCGAACCCCTCCAGCACTATATACCTACAGGTACAATATATAACAATATCATAATTATATACGACCTATGTAGATCATTAAAAGTCATCGGTAACACGCGCGTGGACCTTTACCATAAGAACCTCTGACACGCCGTGTATGCGGTAAATAATTACTAAGATGGCGCGAGACGTACCTAAATCAGTGCGTTGTAATAATAATAATAATAATAATAAACGCCAGAAGCGGCGCAATTATAATATATAACAAAGAGCCGGCGAAGGAGGAAATAAAAATAGGGCGTCTATAATATTATGTACTTTGCAAGTATTATAATAATGATATTTATATAGCATGTACATATATATTATTATTATTATTATAAATCGTTGCGAGATCGCGCGCGCGGTATATAATACTGTCGAATCGGTCGATATAATTTATACAGAGGTAGGTAGGTAGGTACATATTATTATTATTATATTATAATAATACCTACGTACACACGTGGAGTCGCTTACATATTATTATCATTATACGACGATATATCAATTGGAAACGATGACTGATCATAATTCGAACGGTAGCGGACGTGTACGCGTTATATATAATAATAATAATAATAATAATATTATTATTATTATAGTCAAGTCCGGATCCGATCCACCGTAAATGTATGTGTATGAGTGTGTGTGTGTGTGTGTGTGTGTGTTGGTACGTACACGGGTATATATTATAATTATATGCATCGTCGTCGGCGTCTCGCTGCGGTCTACACTCACAATATGAATAATAGCGCATTATGTGCACGCGTATATATGGATGACAATATAATTATTGTTGTGCACCAGTTTTGGTAAGTCATAACGAGACGCTCACCAATATATAACATACATAATAGGTACAGCATAATATATAATATTATATATTATGTGTATATCGACGGCCGATTAACGTCGATATTATGTGTAGGTGCGAACGCGTTCGAGTGTATACTTAATAATATTATTATAGGTATATTAGGTATACCTATATGTTTTATTGATAGTGATGTGAGCGAGTAAATTATTATACCTCAGTATAAAATCGTATAGGTATTATATTGTGTTTGCGTTGGATTTCTATATTTTTTAAATTGAAATGTTTGTAGAAGGTATGAATAAAATATGCACACTGTATAATTATTACTAACAGAACCGGTGCTGATATAGAAGAAAATATATCCATAAGTACGTAAAAATTGATCGTTTTGAACATTAAAAAAAAATTGCAAATAAATCAAACATAATGCAATTTAAAAGTAAGATACGTTAAAGTTACAACATGCATTTTTTATCTTTAATAAATTATGGTGTCACGACCTACTAATAGTGACTAATATCAACCGTTCAACGTCATCATGTATAAGTTTCATCAATGGATGCAGGATTCTTCATTCAAGTCTCGTGGACTTGATATGATCCTTCACTAGAGCTAATTATTCTAAAATGAATAAGTTGGAAAATCAGAATAAACTCTTTATATATTATAATATAGTCTTTAGTGATAGAAATGTCAGTTCAATTAAATTAATAACGTCTAAAATAGTTACAACAAAGTCATGCAATCGTATACCTAGGTTTAGACTAATATGTTAGAAGTTTAGAACAGATATAACGCAAAATAATATTATGTATACTTTGTAAGTGTTTTCAAGAAGAAAAATAATAATTCGAATTTGATGCTCAAATTTCTCCTTAAGTAAAGTGTGGAAGCAAACTGCCCTCACAAATTTTTGGAACATCACAATTGCTTTATCGCACATTTGTAAACACTCAAAATGTCAAAATATGTAATACGACCTTAAAATATGAACAAAATCCAAAAAATAATCATTATTGCAAGTTTTCATGCACGTCAAAATCAACAAAATACCAAAAATGGTAATTAATAATTAATAATTATATTGTTGAAACAAAATTGTATAATGAGTGATATGTTTTAACTTTAATAAGTAAAAAGAATCTATGGTATTATAAATTAAAGAATTTGTTGTAAATTTCGTCAATTTTTGTATGATTTGTTGCTTAATTATTATGAATTACTTGATTTGAATACAAGGTTACTCACAATATACCTATAGCTTACCATACAAATTTAATAATATTATGTCAATTAATATACTTATATTTTTACTCATAAATGCCTTGTACGTACACTTGAAATAAAAAAAGAGGGAAAATAGGAACCACTCTGCTGTATAGTATAATTGTAGGAGTCGATTGTACCTCATCATTGAGTAGGTCATTGTAATGGATTGTGTACAATTTGAATTCAATGATAGATCATTGCATACGAAAAATTATGCTAAAACGAGACGGTCTGTCAGTCTATTATCAAATAAATATATTGCTATTAATTACCATAGTACCTAGTTTATCTAACTTATTATATTAATACGGTTTAAACTTTAAATACTAAATAGTATAAAATGAATGAAAATGTTTTCATTAACAGACGTAAAAGTTTTAAATCCCCACAAAGACGATTTTATTTAAGTACAACGTAATATATATTTTTTAGTTTTTTATTTTCAGTATAAACTATATATGAGAAACCTTGAATTAAACTTTCAAACTTTTTAACTAAGAGAAAATATTTTATATGCATTTATAAAAAAGAATACATAAAACGTCGAAAATGTCAAATATTTATAGAAAGCATTTTTTCGATTACTTTTCGAGAACACAGACTCACGTCATTGTAAAATCAATATATTCATCGGCATAGGCGGAAATAAGGGGAGGGGGGCTTTAGGGACGAAGCCCCACAAACATTTTCTACTTTTTGTTTTAAGCTTATTCAATATTATTAAAGTAGTGCTTTAGCCCCTCAAATCTCAAACGCTATTTGCGCCTATGTTCATCAGAGCTCCGCTTAGAATCTAAAATGCAATTTGTCATATCAAAATGTATAAACTTAAAAATTATAACGATAAAAATAATAAACAACATAATTTTTTTTCTAAAATTTCTTATTATTGCAATGGCCGCGTTTTAAATAATTAGGTAAAAAAAATATATTTACAAAAACGTTGATGAAATCTTCAAAATAATGAGTGCATTGGGTCGGACGAACCATCCTGTATAGATAGTATACCTGTCAGGTACTATAAATATTACGGAATGTGCGAGACAAATAGTAGTTGTGGATCGGGTGTATGGGTTTTTCTTTTTTTTAATTTCAATTGACAAACACGCCGTTAATCGTAACTGGTTTATGAATTTTTTTTTTATCTTGTCAAGTCGTACACAATAATATTGTATCTTATCGTCGATACGCCGCCAAAGTGTAAAATAAATAATACACAACAATATTATATGTATATTTATAGATATTAACTAGACTCATACGCGTTACGCGATATTATTATTACCATATTTTATATACCTTTGGTACCTGTGCAGTTTGACCGTTTCGCCGTACCTATACCATCGTACATAATAATACAACACTACCACCTATACGTTATACGCGATATTAATTTATATGCGCGAGGTTGCCGCCGCGGTGTACATACCTAATATAAATTTGTTGTTTTTATTGCACACGCGCTTCGCATTATAATATTGTAATATATTATGTATTATTATTACTATTATTATCTTACGCGTTTATTATTTTCAATAAGATCACACATTCGGACGTAGGCGAAGGCTCGCGCGCATTAAATTATTCGCCGCACACTACCCATATATAATATACTATTATGATATTATCGCGGGCGCGTTAGCAATTTATATCATAATATTCACATGGCTATATAAACTGGAATTTTAATTCGTTGTCGTCCTACGTAAGTATAAGGTGTATAGCGTGTGCGCTTCAGCCGCGGCGGCGGTGGCGTTCGGTCGCGAACGAAATATTATATTATTGCTCTTCGGCTTATTATCGTTAAATTATCAAATGTTATAATAGACGTGTCGCTCAATTGTTGGCGTGACTGGAAGAGCCCTACCATGTATATTGTACAAAACCGAAGCGTCGGCTGCGGCGGTGGGTGAAAGGACAAAGACGATGATAATAATAATAATAATAATAGTAAAAATTTTTTTTTTTTTGTAAAAGGCGCTCATCGTCGGATGAGTCGGAATATAATGTGTGTGTGTGTGTGTGTAATATCATTCATATAATATAAGTACGTATTATACAATATCGCGTTTGTGTTTATGGCGGTGGCGCGCGTGAAAAAATATCATATTTCGTGTGGTCATTGAAGTCTAACACGCTAATGCACTTTAATTTTATGACCGGGTTTTTATGCCCATTTGGTCTAGAAAACACACACACACGCACAGGATGGAACCGGATTGGTTTATGTATATATTATTATTATTATTATTCACTCATTCTATCTCACTCTGACGTGCACACACGCACACGCATATATACTCATCGCCTTACACATAGGTGCTATAAATTTGAAAGACTTCGAAGATTTTCGCCACCGCGATTGCCGAATATTATATTACAATAACGCGCCACTCTTATATTATTATTTTGATATATTATTATACAATAGGTGGTATTATTATACCGAGGTACTTATTTTTAATTGTTGACTTCCATAGCTTCTATTTGTAATTAAACGTCTTTCTTTCGATGGGCACCGGCCGTGATCCAAAGAAATCATTGACTTTTTTTGCACCAAAATATTTTCATCCTATATCGGTTCTACATTTCTGTCTATCCTCTAGTTACAACGATGGCCAGCTGCTAATCAAATCCGTTCCATCAAATTTCATTCTGTGCAACGATTCAAAACCTAAAAACGGGCCATATGGCTTATATAAATTATATAAATAGATGGACAGTGGACACACTAGTCTTTAATTTGTATTATAAATATAAAATAATCCGTTTCATTCCAGAAGAATTTAAGGTGCCTAAGTGTTATTACAGTTAAAATTGAATTTAATAATTCTTGTAGAAATTTCATTGCGAATATATTATATTTGAATAAGTAATATATTGTTATTACTTGCAGTAATCTACGACCACGACGCAGTATATTACATACCACAGCTGTCCATATTTCATCAAACCTCGATAGAAACTCAAGAACAAATATCACAAGTTATTTTATTTTTTTTTTTTTGAAATAGGTGTCACCGTCAGAGAAATTGTTATAATATATTTTACTACCTCGCGGCCAAAATATCGTAGGGGAAAAAATTGTATAAATACGCAGATTATTAATCACGAAATTATAAACTCGATGGGTTTGACTGGAAAAAACCAAATGCACTTTACGGTTATATATAACGATAAATTATCGATACACGTGCGAAGGTGCGCGGCGGGTGAGATATTATAGTGTATATAGGTAGTGAGTGTAATGTGAAAAAAAAAATTATAGGTAGATGCCTACCAATAACGAACAGTGATAAACAGAGATCATCGCCTGTGCGCACGCTGCGAGAGTCGCGCGTGTGGGCATTCCGACGACGCGAAATGTGGGAAACGTTGAGAAAAAATTTCGAAAAGAACATAATATAAAATCTTCGGATCGCGAGTAGGTTTATGTAGGTACCTACCGCTGCACAGTGTATACATATACCTATACGATATTATATACATACAATATTATTATATGGTTAGGTACCTACTCCGCAGTCGACGACGACACGTAAACGCGCTGCACTGTCGTCGCTGTAAAATAAAAATAAAAAGTACAGAAAATAATATTATACAGAACGGGAACAATGAAATAATAAAACGTTCGAGTTCCCACAGGTCGCGGACCGCTCGCGCACATGCCTCTCCACCTCTGCAATAATATAATATATAATGTGCGCCTCTCCGATTTCCAATCCTCCCCACCACCCCCCCTGACCCACCCGATCTCGATCCTCCCCACGCCCCGACCGTCTGCCCGCCCGCCCACTCGCGCGATCGCCGGAGATCGGTCGGTCGGTCGCGCGGCTCGCTCCATCTCGGCCGTACGATAATTTATTGACAGTATAAATCATCACCGCCGGTCGGCCCGCTGCTTACACGCTAAGCATTTATTTTATATGTACACAGGTTACACAGATGTATACACATTATATTATATACATCTCGCACATAATATTAAAATACACATACATATATATATATATCATATACCTACGTACAATATATATTATACGAATGCGATCGTTTTCCCCGTAGGTACATATATAGGTAACATCATATACGCGCGCGCGCGATCGACGACACCGATTTCCGATTTCCCCTGCAGTCACTGTTTATTATATACAGGACGATTCACCGTAAGCATGCTCACCCCCTTTTTTTTCATCTCCGGCAAAACGGTTCGTTCAGTATATAATTTTCGGAATTCTTAAATATACTTAAAGATCATCGTTTAAAATTCAAGAGATTTTTCGTACGATATGGTCAGTTTACTTCGGTGCAACAAACTTTCGATTTTCAAATTAAATCCCACTCCCCTCCCTTGTCTACTGTAAATTATTTAACGGATATTTATTCTGAAAATTGTATTCCATCACAAACATCATTTAAACGAGTAGTTTTTGAGTCATGTAACTCTAAGTACTAATATGACGATATAATATGCAGTTCATAAATCAAGATGATGGGTTCAAAAGTTTGGGGGATAGGGCGATTTGAACATTTTAGTGATTGCTATTGATCTAACAACCATCATTTGTAAGAATGGTCTCAAAGTATAATAAATACTACATCCAAAATTACATATATTTTCTATCTTTATACAATCATTTTTATGGACTATATTAATTAAGTTTCTCTGTATAATAATAATTTGAGAGAAACTATTCGTTCGAATTTTAAGTTAGGCATGGTATCTACATCAACATTTAAAAAACTATCCACTAAATAGTTTACAGTAAAAAGCGTTATGGGAGGGATCTCGTTTGAATGACAAGAATTTCTATAGCCACTGGAATGAGCCACCTCCCCCTTTCTAAAATAGTACGAGAAATCTCAATAATTTGGGATTATGGTCTTCAAGTGGGTATATAAAAAAAATTCTAAAAATCAGGATTCGAATAAATAAATTATTAAATTTAAAAATGGGGGTGCTCGGTGAATCACCCTGTATACCCAATATATTATATTATATTATTCAATGGATGTCGATAATATAGTGCGCGTAATATCGCTTCGGGAAGAAATCGTTTCGCGCGTGAATGTGATGGAGATTACGTACGCGTCATATATAGATATTATTTTTATATTATTGGACGATGATCTCCGGGTTTCGATAAATATTGTTTACTCGACCGGCCATGTCCAGTGCCCGGCGACTCCCAGCACGAGATCGAATTACCCATAGTACGAATCACATATTATAGTATTATTATATGCTCGCACCCGACTTTTCCGATATCGCTGCAGCGCTATATACGCCTATAATAGTATGCCCGGTGCCCACGCACGTCGCATTATATAATATATATTATAATAATAATATATATATATATATGTATCGATGTACGATGATGATATATTATAACATAAACGATCGCGTCTATATAGGTATATGAGTGCAATGATACGTATAATATTACGCGTGATGATGGTGGCGATGATATGTATATAATATAACACCGTTGATCGCGTGCGATAGATCCTACGTACGGCGCGTGTATAATATAATATATTATATAACTATGTATAATGCATATTATTATAGTGATCGAAATAATATTATCGTCTTAACGCAGTTGTGGACGCGACGAACAATAACGATACTACACTCACGTGTAATACCTATGTGAATTGATAGAAAAATGCATTGTCAATTGGCCTACTAAAAAATATCATAACTATAGCTCCCGCAAGCTTTGAATTCAATTTTAAGTTTAAATTTTAAATTTTTTGATCTTTATAAATTATAGGTCTTTTTCCGCCATTTAAGGTAATTTATTAATTTTTCGAATTTTTCAACTATTATATCCACCAACTTTTTACACACATATGATGCATTTTATGATTTAATTTTTGTCTTATATAAATTAATCAATAATAGGTTTCATTTAAAATATTTTACACTTGATAAATATATTTTTATATTTTAGAAATTATCATTCTTTAATCTTTAGTATACATAGGTAGGTGTACTTATACTTTACTTTGTAATAATTTTGGATTTTGGGATTTAAGTACATTATTCGAAATTTTATGTGTAATTTTTAAGGTTTGTAACGCATAATAATAAGAGACGTGCGGTAAAAACTTTTATAATTGAAAACTTTAATCAAAAAAAAAAAAAAAAAATTAGAGATAAAAATGTATCTTGAACTCTTGCTGCATCACTATAATACGTGTTGATAAAATTATATGATCGTGCCGTATTTAGTGATGATTTAAGACCAACGTTCATCACAGAAGATTCAGTAATTTTTAATACAATGGCAAAAAAAAAAAAAATATTATAATATCTTAATAATTTGTATCGTGTTTGACGTTTGTATACCAAGTTCTGAATTTGTGATTCATTCGACGAACGCATGCTACATTTCGATTTCGATTTTTGATTTTTATACGAAAGGCATTAGTCACAATGATACAATAATGTAAAGATATGTTAACAATATATTCGTTGAACTAACTATAGAGTACATAAAGACGGCTAAATTTTCGCATAAATTCCGTCCAAATAACAATATACGGAAACGATAATACATATTGTAATAGAACCATGCCGGTTTTTTTGAACGGTGAACGAAAATACGTTGAAAAAAAAAACGACAAATTACTATAATTATAATTATCTACGTAATCTCCGTGGGCCGCGATTCGCCTTTGAACGTTGTATTTACTGCATAAAGAGACATAAACAGTGTGAAATTAGAAACTCGTTTAAGTCACTCGCGCGTTTCCGTACGACTATAAATTGGGCGCAACTAAATGATTAGGATATGCACGCGTCCTACACTCGTGTTATTATGACGTCCATCCGTATACCTACAATATGATAATATATTATGAATTTCTGCAAAATGTTTGAACACGACTACGTTTCGAAACGATAAAACTTGTACAGGTACGATTCGATAGCGGTTGTGTTTTTAAGGCGCCTATATAATATGTAGTCAAATGCGGAGACGATGACACGAATTAATTGTTTTCGATAAATTTCGAAGACTACATCATTCGCGATATCATATTGAAATATAACGCGTTGCGTGATGCGTAATTTTAAAATTTGAATTTTTTTACATTAATGTTTGTCAATATAACGAATTAAAAAAATCAAACAACCGGTTTCTTTATCACTGCGGGATATAGTTTGTATCAAAGTCCGGGATAACTTTCGCGCGATCAAGCTGAATATTATGGTCAATAACCATATAGTTTAACACAATTTCGCTGTTGCTATCGCGTTCATAACCCGCGAGTTATAATAGTGATTTAAAGTTGGTGTTTACCTCAACGCGTATTTTATATAGTTCAGAAATTAGTATATTCAAAGCCTTAGTTTAACGAATGTAACTGACAAAAATATATGTACCTACCTAGTTAAATAGATCACTCATCGCTATGTAATAACTTTTGTTCTAATTAATAATTGAAACATTTAACTAACACTAACTTTTTTTTTCTTTTTCATACTAAATATAATAATATAATAAGAAATTAGACGAGAAATTTATTATTAGAACAAAATGTTTACTTATTATATTAAAGGATATAATGTATAATATTATAGTCGTTCCTTATGAGTTATAAAAATAAATAAATGTGTCAGTTGTTTCTGTTACACCTCGCACAACTGTTGTACAACTAATTTATTGATCAAAATCATTTATCATTTAACGGAAAATTGAATACAAATGCGCTGTTTATTATTGTACACGTATATTGTCGCCCGTTTGAATCGCTGGGTAGTAAATATGATGATGACCGTTAGTTATTACGTTTACATTGTTAAGTGTTTATTTTAAAGTACGGTACACATTAAATAGCCGATTTCGCATATAAACGATGGATAACATAAAGTCTCCAACACACATAAATATATTTTATAATACATACCCGCGCGTTTTTCTTTTTTTCAATTTAAATATTTAACCACTACGATCTTATAATAATTATGGGACATCGGCTATTATTTTGTACTTGTATATTATATAGGTACTGCGCATATACGCAATGACATCTCTGCAGTCGCCAGCCATATACATATTTTAGCTTATTTAAAAATGTGCAGTCTTTATGAGTGTTTCTGTAAGTGTGTGTATATAGGCACCTAATAATATATAAACCTATATTGCAGGTTTGGTCGATTGAATAATATAATAACATCTTTCTCCGACGCATTCAAGTCTCTCGCAAGAGCTGCAGAAATCATTGGACGTGACATCGCGCGGGTAAACAAGGATTTCTTGGATGGGCACCAAAATCAATAACGCGTCGAATGTATTCTGGAGATCACTTATTTATATGATATGAAAATTGTTTACAATGTTATTCACGTGCTATGCATAGTAGGTATATAGGAAAAAAAATTACCAACAACTATAATATATAGAGGTACCTATATATAATGGCTATATATGTGAGTGGTATATATAATTAATAATGATAATAAAATTTTAATCGCGATCCGTGCAAATATATAAACACACGTTTAAAATATTTTTTTTTTTTTTGATCTTAAGCCCGGCATCTATGGCCATTAGCTCCGTTTAAAATAATTATTCCACTTATAAAGACATTTTAACTATTATAATATCGTAACGTATAATACTGTAATAATATTACACGCACAGAGACACTGCATCACGCAGTATAATATATAGATCATCATTTACCGTGACGAATACGCCATCGACGCCAATATATTATATTGTGTATATAGGTACCTATTACCTGCCTAATATTATAATATTCTACTGCGCTCGCGATGGGTCAACCCATCAATAATAATGCAGACAGACATTTCGAGCAATAAAATATATGAAGTAATTATCGCATCGGTAGGGTATAGTTTTAGTTAAGGTCAGATCTAAAAATAAAATTCTACCAAAATTGTACATTTTATACTTCATGCAGTATAATAATATATACTACTTATACCAGCGATATGAGTTATAATATAGTCGTGCAGTATAAATGAATAAATAAACGAAAATAAAAAAATGTGATAAATTGCCGCCACCGATATGATAAATCTCGCGTGACGATCTATAATATATATTATAAATACCGTGAATATCGGCAAAATCGTATAATTTAAGATTTATCTATTACTATTTGGTTGAAAATATAATCGCTCGAAACTTTTTGGCATGTAATATATCGATCGACACAGATCGACTAAATATTATAGGTAGGTAGGCATCTATTACACACTCATTATATGTGCGCACATAATATTTGCGGACACTCGTCATATCGCGAGCAGAGATTTAGTGGAATTATAATTTTTTTTCAAATATGCATTTCAATTTGAAATAGGCAAATAAGTTCAAATATCGCCTAATACCACACTACTCCCCCTTCCCCCCCCCCCCCCACACACACACCTAACCAATAAATTTTTTGAATATTTCTGCTTTATCATAATAATATTACCAACAAACAGCTATACTAAAGGTACCTATAATGCCCATACATAACATGCATATAAATAATGACAGTTAATAATATTCAAACGTATATTATTTTTATAACAGCAGAGATCAAGAATGTTTTCCAGTATTTATTGAAACACTTTAAAGTTTAAATAAAAAATAAACTGGTTTTTTTTCATTGTCAGTTGGTATACGAAACGAGTCGGGCCAAAGATAAAAAAGTAAAAAAAAAACAAAACTGATTCATAAAATAGACCGAACTATAGAATTAAATTTATAAAAATTATAAAATAATGACAGATTTTTGGTAAATTATTAAGGGGATAATATAACTACCATACGGCGTGCACTTATGTATTTGTTAGCACGACAACTCAATGATTTGGTATGTCCAAAGATTATTAAGTTTAAAAGTATATTATAGTATATAATATTATATACCTACTATAAATTATGTATAATATAAATTCTATAAATCTCGATGGATATCCATTCATGTTTGTCAATATCTAAAAATATTACGGGTCAATACTCAATACAAAAATCAAAAACAAAGTTAAGCCATCGTGGTTATAACCACATAAAGAGCGTCTTAGCCCAGAAAACGGTAACTGGCGGTATAATAGAGCAGAGTCGACCGTGCGGACGATGTGGATAATAAATTATAATAATAATATACGATTTTTGACGCAGAGGAGAAATGAAAAATGTCCGCTCTTTAGAAACGTAATTATGGTAATAGTAATAATAATATATAAAATATAATTATTATATGTATTATAATATCAAAACGGCAGTGTTGTGCGGCGGCTTGTCGGAATTTACTTGGGAATCGCAGAGACGACGACGTGCGAGGTAACGACGGAGGTCTGAGATAAGTATACCCATCATAATAATATATTATAATAATAATGGCGCGGTCGCGACTGCGAGATTATGTAATATTGTATCGTTTTTATCGCCGCCGAGTAAGTTGTAAACCAGATAGCGAAAAACCGTATTCCTCCGATCGTTTTGTCGTTTCGCAAAAACGCATATAAACTATACAGGCAGGTACAAGGCATAATAATAATAATATAGGTGAAGTACTTACATTATTATAATAACCTCGCCGCGACGTATTATATTATATGTATTATTGCACTGTCACGTGCCGCGACGTCCGACTCCGGAACAATATGACTTACAAGTTGTATGACACATATTTTATCTTACAAACTATATGAGATCTACAGGGTGATTCATATTTCACCTGGTGCCGGCTGCGATATCTGAGGAAATAATATCATATATAGGTAAGGCATTTGTAAATTATTGGTAGTCAAACTATTGGCCGGCGGGTTGGGTGGAATGAGGGGATGGATTCCCCCACGACATTTCTAAATATACTTGATGATAATTTAATATACAAATTTCAAGCTCATACCACTACGAGAAGAACACCAAAAAACATTGCATTTTTTTAACCCCCATGGCCCATATACATAAGACGTAATATGTTAAATACCATTACCTTCGCTACCTAATAAAGAATTCAAATGTATGCTATTGTAAAAAAGTAGCGGTGAAGAAAAAAATATAAAGTAATTAAATAATTACGGTTATAATAATAAATGATTACAATAATAATACTGATTTTGGTGATTTTAATGAACTATACTTGCCAACAGGCAACCAGTTTTTTTTTTGTTTTTATTTTTTTGGAGCATGTAATTTGATTACCAATTAAAGTGTATAAAAAGATAATATATAAGAAAAAATTATTTAGCTCTTGTAAATTAAACCTATATCAATTATTTCAATTAAAAGTATTGATGCATATTTTACTAAAGTTTAGAGGACCGTAGTTAAGAAACTAGCAAACCACGAATTAATGATTTGAGTATCAACATTTTCAGAAAAAAAAGCTCCACTACAATCCGTTAAAAATATAGTGATTACCATTTAAAAAAATAAAGTTAATTTTGCTATTGATACACCTGCGTGTTCAAAAATTTTAAATTGTTATAAAAAAATCACATGTTAAAAATAAAGAAACACGTATTTTTTCGTTTTTTAGAAATTCCATATCATCGATCCATAATCGTTAAAAAACCTAGCTTACAATGACATAAGTTACACCCTGTTTATATAGACCTAATGATTATCCATGCTCACCCCACTTTTTGCTTTAATTATGAATTAATTGTTCGAATTCTGTTGATTGAAATATTATATAGTATTATACTTATCGACCATATTTTCTACTATTTAAATGTATAAGTACAAAATAAACTTAATAATATTTACATAAAAATTGTTGAGTTCTCAATTTAGCATTTGAAAAAAAGAAATTGGTATCTCCAGTATAGGTACATAGCAGGACACTTTATTATCATCTTTAAATGGTAGAACAGATCTAAGCATTTTCCAAAAATGAGACACAGCAGCAGTCTTGCATCATACTTGTTCTAAAAAGTTAGTCAATTGTATCCGACTCAATGGATGAAACTCACTTTTTGTGACTTGTTATCCTGGAACAAATAATATTTACTAGCTAAGACCCCGCAAGCTCTCATCTATAGTTGCGACTTTGAGTGGCTCCCGTAAGTCCGGGCCAATAAGCTGATCTAATAGTATATCTATAATTATTCTTCCGGCACTGATTCCAGCGGCCAAGTTCCAGACGATAAAATAATCACTCTGTAAACGGGTCCGATGCTGCGAGACGGTGTTTATATAACAATATTAATAATAATAATAATAACAGTATAGAGATGTGGCGAGCGTATACGTTTATATAATTTTCATATCTTCCATTTCTCCGTCGGCCCGTCTCTCAGGCTTAGCGCCCAATAAATCCGTGGACGCGACTCATTGCGACGATCGCAGCGCCGAGATAAGTTATGAATAATCGCCCGTGCGCTGAGATGTACACGTTATATCATAAACGCGTATACCTCTATGGCGGTTAATACCACTGCAGTGTATATAGTATGATAATATTAAAATATTATTGTCACGAGTATAGTCACGGCTGTTCTTGCCATCACAATCTCGCACAAACATAAGTGTGGCGATGCCCGAACGGGTTGCTCACGGGCTTGTACGATGATTCCTCGTCGGTGACTTTTCCGCCGGTGTTCTCTTTAGAATGCGTCTTGTATATGTTCGCTCAGTCGGTCCTTCCGTTCTTCTATTTTTCGTACTGTGTTGAGTGTCTGATCGAAGCGATTATACCGAGTGAAGAAGGTACTCTCTGGTTATAATACGGCTGGTATATAACCCGTGCGCCGTAACGACTAGTAAACTATTGCGTTAGCCGTCGTGTTGTTTGTGTTTACGGTCGGTGCGGGTTTTGGTGTTGCTCGTTGGTTTTTTGAGTTAATGCTGTGGGGAGGGTCTTGTTGTCTTCCTCCTGACTTCCCCTATTCATAGCCGTACCCCTTAGGTCATTGTTGCATCTCAGAGAGCTTTTATTTAGAAAAAGGTCTCTGATTACTGCTATTTTGTGTATGGTGCGTTCTGATTGGTTGATTTGTGTTAGTCCTAAAAATGACTGTTTTGATGGATGGTGTACCGTTACAATTTGTAGATCGACTGCTGTATATAGGTACTTCAATATATATTATTTTTATCACACATATCCCGGTTTTCTATCATAAATAATTCGTATCGATCGCCATATTATTTTGATTAATACCGACTTTATTATTATCTCACACACGCATGCGCGTTGCAAGTACACGTATCACATTATACTCGACATCTTGATGGAATAACTATACATCTGTAAGACTCCGATCGCAACTACACGCACGTATACCTATATTATTATATTATTATATTATTATATACGCGCGGTTGAGTCTGTAAATCCGATCGATGAATCAATAACATGCAATCGACTTGCGATCGCGGTACCTACTCCAGCAGCCGGTTGTCGAATTTTTCTATTTTGGTATACCTATACTGATATCGATAAACGTTATCAATTGTCACGTATTTTGGAACAAAAAAATGTGCAAATATCGTCGGGTTGACATTACTATAGTTCATATATGGAACCGTCGACTGACCAACAGACCGACCATCGACTATGTTTAGTCGCCTTTCGTTTCATCAAATCATATTCTTTAGTTTTGCGCATAATAGTTAAAGTTACATCGCATAGTTTTCAGGTGGTCGATCGTACTAAAATAACGATAAGGTTTTGTTTATACAATACGATCGAGTTAGGTTAGTAATCATAATATGGTGTTTTTTACAATCTAAAAAATTATATTATATTGTGTAAATGTCTAATGATAATAATATTTTATTATGATTTATGTTGCGTTGTGAAATATTTCAAAGTTCAAATTGCAACAGCCAACCGGAGTATTAAATAAGCATAAGTAAAGTAGGAAAACTATAGTCCACATACTGCAGCCAGTTTAATTTACCACTCCGATCTCCAAATATATTATTTAAACAATAAATCCAACTTAGGCTGGGGTGGCAACGAATAGTAAGCGACAAACCATATGGTTACAAACCTCTTTACTCGAATTCTTGCTTCAAGTCTGTTGCTGGTATTTTATATATACCACATACGCTTTCAAGTAATGAGACGTTCGCGTGATATGTAGGATTGTCTTTCATTTTTTCCACGTCTAAAGGAAATTTATTTTTTCCCCACAAGAGTATACCTATTCCTATAAGCCCAACTATTACGAAAAGCCGTTTAGTATACAGTATATTATAATATTATTATGCTTGCTGCACCGACAAAAAAAATTCCAACTCGAACGCAGTGAGAAAAAATTTGAGAAGGTGACTTTTGAAAAATAAAAATATGTAAGACATTGTAAATTCGTAGATAGATGGTACAGTGTGTGATACCAGTATACCACAAGTAAGAGTGACTTTCGATTATTAGGAACACGCGGTGTGTATTATACACAGTGTATATTATATACCTAACCAATCCTAGCATATTGTATCTACGATTCATATCTTGTATTATACATATTTTGTTCAAAAATTTCAGAATTGACATGTCAGAATATGTATAAACTTGTTTTTGCATATAGGTTGGTAAATTTCAATGTGTGGGTCTTATGTGTATTACCTAAGCGTGAAGTCATCCCGATATAGTATAATTAGATACAATAGGTATATACATTATTTTTTGTTGTACCTACTGCAGAAGACCAGGGTGTCTATCATAATATAAAACCACATTTTTATCCAAAACACTTCATGAGTAAATTGTACGTGTGTCGGTACGTTTTTGCATTACGATTATACGTAGGTACCGGTATAACCTACCTGTATGGCTGTAAATTGTATATATATATAGCGTTTTATACGAAAAAAAACTTCGGAAAAGAAGATTTTTGATCCGTTAACTGCAGCTGGTGCTCTGCACTGCTGCGGGGGTAACGCGTTATAAAAATATATATACTCGAGTATATTATAATAATAATCGTGCACGTCTGTTATAATTTATGATTGTGACTATATATACTAACGCGTTTTTACTGATCCGAAACTAATGGAACAGATATGTCAAAACATGACGATTAAAAATAATAATATAATGTTTTCGAGTTATCGTCGAATGCGATCGCTGCACAGCAATAGGTATAGGTACAGCAAACGCGAGAGACCACGTGATACTGTAATAATAATATTATAATATATTAGTCGACCGCGACGTTTTGGATATGATATAATTGGCGTGTAAAAAATACGATTTTCATTCGCATAACAGACGTGCCGATCGATCATCTCGATATCTGACTAGGTATCGGATGTTCGGCTATATATTATAATAATATAATATTATAATAAACGGATACGCGACTACCGAATGCTTTTCGGTGGGTACTCGCTCTTAACGATATTATAAAATATTCACGGTAAATATATTATAATATACAAAATATGATACATACTCTCCTCGTGTGGGTTATACAAGAGACTTGCCTTGTTTTCTTATCGTCAGTATCATTTTTTTTTCGACGAGTCTGTACGAGCGCGTGTGTTTAATATAACATTATTATAATATAATATTATGTGCACGAAGAAAAATAGATATATTTTTTAAATTTTCGTTATCGATTCCCGGTTATACCTATATAGGTATATCAAAACTACGCGAGTGTAGCTTATCTTGCATTCGTATATGTAAGTTTACTTCGTAGAATATGATGCGCACAATATTATAATATGTTTATGTCTAATATATACCTTCGATATAATATTATTAACGACGCAGATGTCGCGCGCGTTTCATTGATAAGTGCGATAACCAAACAGAAGATATGTCGAAAAATAATTTTTACCGCATGTGTCGTGAAGCAAAAAAATTTAATAAATAGTATAGGTAAGCACCTATAATATTTTTCCGTCAAAAATGTTTCATTTGTTTATTTTTATCTTATCGGTTTCTTGATCTTTCGATCAAATCGTTTAAATCGATTAATTTTTAATATGGAAATCCATTTCAAAATTTATTATAAGACGTTTTAACTTATTAGTTAGATTATTCAGTATACTTACCTAGGTAACTCAACCTAAAGTCTTAAAATTATGCATAGTATTTATAACTCTTACGACGTGCGACGTGTGCCTCGACAATTAATTGATTAATCTAGAACATGGATCAGTTGATCGACGGTGCGCGGGTGAACATACGTCTCCTTTACTGGCTACTATTTCAATGAAAATGCACTTTTCCTGCACACACGTGACGATTGTCGGTCCTGAATAACGATAGCGATATCAGTATAATACAAGACGTAGAAGACTGAAGTCAGTTGTTACATATGTCACGTACCTGTCTTATACATTCTATAAAAATAACAGTCAAAATGTCGGCACAAAAAGAAGTAGGTCCTCTTAGGTTAGGTTGGGTTAGCTCATTATTGTTACTTTGAAAGTCACATCATGTATAATATATTATTATGATCACCTGCGGCTTCGTCCCTCAGTTATTCGTTGTATAACCGATTAAACCCTTTGGTTCAAACCGAGTATTATGATATTATGTTGTAATAATACTGTACTACAACGAGAAAAATATAGGGACACATTTTATTTACAACATTTTCAATAATATTATGTATTATACGCAATATTTTTACAATAAATTATGTAAGTAATACGATTGCAGTGCTTATACATTTCAAATATTTTAACGCCAGCCATGGCCGATCAACACTCGATCGACGATATCAAATTATATTGATCATTTTTGAAAATGTTCTAAGTCTAAACGACTGTCGGTACAAACCGCCCTAAAACATATTAAACGGTATAATGTATAGGTATATTGGTATAATAAATTCAAGGTGAAAATGTACTTATTTATAAATAACGACCCGTAAATTACAATAGTATACGCGCGACTATTGTGCTTACTCGAAACGGGAAAACGTATTTTCTCTGAAGTGCGCTTGTGGCTTGTGCACATATTATTATTTATTATGTCGCTCGCGTTCCAGTCACTCTGTGAAATCGATCTTTTCGCGAACTCCGTGATAATAGCCGACACGATGAAATATTGTCCATGATTACTATGCGTTGCCTATACGAAATTTTTCATAAATTTGTTTTCTATCGATTATAACCCGATCTCGGCAGACACGGCAGGAGACGCCGCGGAGTCTGTGACTAGTAGTGAGGGCACCGTGTTGCAGCAGCGCCGTCGTCACGGTTGTCGTGGCGGTGTTTTGAAATGATTTCTTTTAAGACCCTCCCATTATGTAGAGGTACCTTTGCGTCAATAACGGGAGAATTTATATACGCGCGTTATACATCTCAATAATAATAATACGATACGATATAAAAATTCTGTCGCCGTTGTCGGGACTTCATACGAATATTATTATTTATATATAATACGATTATATATGTTATTGGACCGACTGCGAGGCTGGCGCGAGGGAATTTATGCGCGCGACTCTCGGCGGCGGCGGCGGACGTTGCAGAGGTTCTCACACGGATCGATGATAAACGATCGGTCGGCGGCGGCCCGTGGCGTAGGTAAAATATTCTGTGTACCTATCGCGCACATATTATTTATATACATAAAATCATATATAATATGTATGTATGTATGTATGTATATATGTACTATATTTTATACGTATATTGTGTACGAGGCGCTCGGCAGATCTATTTATCGGACGCCGAACGCGAGCGCGCGCGCGATAAATAACATCGGTTTTATTGGTCGGAGATGGGTTTTTATAGATCATCTCGACGCCGCCGGTGCGGGAGAGGTGAATTTAAGCGCGATACGGCCGGCGCGATCTCCGCGATCAATGGATCACCGCGCCCGCGTCTCACAACAACAACGCTTGCGCAGTGGACCCGACCACGATATTATGTAATATTATAATATATAGGTAATACAAAAAGGTACACCCGAGCCGCTATTTTATCGTAATATATTATTATGTCCTCCGTCTGATCGTGTGCCTGTAAAACGCAAGACTCGTGTGCGGAACATTGTACGTACCTGCCTACAAGCTTGTGATTCACCACCAATCGTGATCACCGGCAAATTTTTTCGTCAACAGTGCAGTTATTTACAAAATCTGATTTTCGAAATCTGTACGCGTGCAGCCGCAACATTATATAGGTAACTATATAACAGGTATGGAATAGTACTTGCCTGTGCTCGAGGGCCGTATTTTCAAAATGTCGAGATTTTTTTTCGTATTTCTCGAGTATATAGTATATGTCCTGTGGAGGTGCAAACTTCAGTATTTTAAACGAGAACTGTAAACTATTTAACTCTTCGTCAACTATAAAAATTATTAATCATGATTTATAACGTATCGAAATAAAAATCTAAACGAGTAGGTATTTTTTGAATTGTTCAACTTTGTGTTTAATAACATAATTGGTCCGTGAGTTCGAAAGGTAAGCAGTGATTTAAACATCGACATTTATACTTTCTAAAAATGGCCTTTTTTTTAGAGTGGTATCGAGAGCCAGAGGAGGAACTGCGTTAGTATTACTTCTCCTCTGGCTTCCATCGATTATTAAAATGAACAATGTGTAAGACAATGACATCAATGCTATGCTCCCGCGACCTAACAGACTCTACTCAGCGACTGCTGTTGCGTTCGTGTCTATCACGTGTCCAAGACGGGTGCCAAAAGTTTGCACGGTGGCCGCGCTCCACTATGGACACTTGAACACCACATAGCTGTGTCTAACTCGCTCTAGTAGCGATGGCATCGCACGCCGTCGGCATGATTCATGGTACCACTGAAAGCAACCGTGACCCGTCAGTGCCTGTGTCATGTGGTATGACAGAGGCACCTTGGGTACCGCTATAATAAGTAAATTCTAATACTGGTTCCAATATTATTACATCTATTTTATATTTTTATAAGACCATTTTGGAGGACTATTATTTTTAGTAGGCATACGACTTTTTTATAAATGAGAAACTACTCGTTCGAGTACAGTAAAAAACGGTTCTCCAGTTCGTATCATCACAATAGACACTCCTTAAGATAGTATAAAAAAATCTGAATTATTTGAAAATATGGTCCTTGAGTTTAATATTTTAAAAATAACAAAAATAAGAATATTTGAATAAACTATCACTATTAAAGGGGGGTGTGGGGGGGGGGTGAACATGCTTGTTGAATCACCCTGTGTATACAACAATATCACATTCCCGGGGACAAGGATACATCGTTTTACCTTAACTCACTCGTTCTTTTTCGATGGTCATTTAGAGATTTTCATTATTTCCACTCGTTCCGCCGACGACGCCGTGTCTGTTCGAAACCAATAAGAAGCATCCGCATCGATAGTGCTCGGCTGTTTCAACGACGTATTATATTTTATTAATAATGTTTGCGTCGGCAATAGCAGCTGACTAAACGTCAGAGGCTCATTTTTCGCCAAAAACAAATACATATTACGTAAGCACAATATCCATACGGTTATACCTTTCTATACGCATGATACAAGTATCATGTACTAACAACTCGATTTTCGCAAGGTCTTGCGGAAACCGCCTTTGATGTGTACCTATATTATGTGTGCACGGGACCATCGCCGCCGCCACCATGATTTTCAACGCCCGTCGACGGGCAAACAAACGGCGAAAACGTAAAATCAGCTGCCGCGAGAAAAGTAGAGACCTTACCTGAAAAAGTATGTTCAAGTACCTATGACGTGTAAGTATGAACGTATCGTATATCGTATTATTTATACATAATATACATACACATATTGATCGTTTACCACTTGGCGGTGCGTGCCAGTGTTTGGCATTATTATAAGGTAAACACTATCACTTCCCCACAAATGTACGTTAGTCTCCTGCAAAACGAAAAAATAACTCAATCGGTATAGGGTGTCGGCTTGCGATGGATTCGCTGGACTCGGACTCAACACATGTACCTACCTATACGCGATTGTATATGAAAATATTACAATGAAATGGAAGATAACTAATAATTATTATTGTAGTTCAGATTGACGTGTTACAAGTTAGCGAGATAGAATATAGATTACCATCGACAATCATTTCAGATTTGGTATCATCCGTATGATATTATATTCAAAGTTTAAAGGTTTAAACAGTATTACTTCATAAACGATTGTCTACGGTCTGTATCTAATTATGCATTGTATAAACTTCTAAATCTACAACAAAACAAAAATTTAAACACGGTGACTTATGTAATCAATAATTATTATACAAACTAACCTGTACTTTTTTATAGTAGTATATATAGTGATAGAAACTAATAATTAAAAAAATCCGTAAATTAATCAATTTTATTTACGTCACAATATTATATAATGGTAGGTAAGTCCGTGAGTATGTAAGTCATCAGTACCCCTTCTAACCAATTTAATTTTTTTGTACTCAATTTGTATCCATTATTTTTACCATTTGAACAATTATTGAACCCATTTTCCTTGGGCGTAAAATCAAATATCCTTTCCGGGTATGCTCAGTACTGTAAGCCTGTAACTCAGTATTTCTCAACCCAGAGTTCACCAATTATTATTTAGGGTCCTTAACCTATGATATTTAAATCAATATAAAAAAAGAATGTAAGTGGATAACTCTCTACTGTACAGTAGGTTATAAGTGTGTCATTGTAATGGACAGTATTAAATTTGAATTCAATGATATGATATCATTGTATAAGAAAAACAATTCTGAGCGAAGACAGTTTGTCAGCCTAGGATATTTTATATAATATTTAGGTATATTGTTATTATTAATACCTACGGTAGCCGGCAAGTTGAATTAATATTATTTACATCCTATCATATTTCAATTTTTGTATATAATAATAAACTTTAGAAGTTTCAAGTACCCACAAATAATATTTATAAATTACAAGAAAATAACTAAAATTAAATTCTTGGTTATCTAGGTTATATGTAATTTTGTCCAAATTTGAACTTAAAATGCTCATAAAAAAAACTGTTTATATTAGATTTTTTAGATTTTTCATCTGCTATTGTAAAAATAATATAATATCGTGTACCTTGAATTACATTTTAAAGCTTTTGGACCCAATGAATAAAATGTTATTGACATGTATACAGAAATAAAAACTAAAAAATTGAAAATTGAAAATATCCATAAATAGCAAAAAACGAGTCAAAATATTTTGAAAATGTTATAAGTAGGTAAAATAAAAAAAATAAAATAAACATAATATAGAGTAAATTTCAAGTAAGTACAGTGTACACTGTAGAGCTATCTGCACGCGCCACATACCGAATAGGTGTAGGTAATTAGGTACTGACGTAATGTGATTACTAAAGTCACTATAACTCCTAAACAATGATCAACCTTCAAATTCTGATTTCACAATTATTTTTAATTTATTCGTTATGATATGAAAAAAAAATCAAAATTCGTTATAAACGCGGCAATAGAGTACTGCATTGTGCGCATGCGTAAAAACGTAAAACTGCAAACTTTGGAAGAATAAAACTTCCAAAATAATGATTTGCACCTTTTTTTTCTGCACCATCGTTCTCAATTTGTTAAAATACATGCTTCAAAATAATCGTGTGGTAGCTTAAGTGCGCAATTATACCACAAGGTATATCGTTGTATATCAATTCTAAAATTAATAAAGAAACATTTTTCCCAACAAAACATGTTAAGTACATGTATACTAGTCGAACTGTTGAATACATATTATACTAAACGAATTTTGATCGATATAATAGATAGCAGATATATTATTCTAGTAAATAAAATATCATGTTTTATATTTGAATTAAAACAAAAAAAAATGTACCTCCATAGATTATTATCAGAGTACCGTCTTAGGCGCTCTGGTTTACCGCCCAAGGACACGGAATCCTTTGCAGGTTTCTAGTGTTTAGACGCGTTGTCCAAATTGATTGGCGGCGTGAACGCGAATCCCGTGAGTTGCCAACGATATCGATAACGTTTCGTGCAATGGAAATAGAGGCGTCGTTTGCGAACCTCAGACGGCGAGATCTGTCAGACCGATCGAGTCGATATCATCGACTTATCTGGAAGAGTTTTGACTATAACGTACTCGTGATAAAATAGATAATAAAAACATTAAAAACATGGATGGGACATAACAAATTGAGGCCGTTTCCTCATATTTTGTACGATATGATACTCGATATAGATGTACACTTATATCAGACCACGATTTTCGATTAGAATCACTGTGATCATCGGTGGTCATGTCCTATCAATGTTTTTCTGATAACATATGAATATAGTGACCGACTCGTATGTTTTTGGCCAACCGGTGAGCTTCGGTGTTCGAGGTGTGAACAGCTGCTGCGTGTTGCAGACTCGACATTTGAACGCCCGGAAACCTCTACAGGTTGGGCAGACTCGACTATACCGACGACCGGGTCAAATGAGAAAAAAACCATCCCGATTTGGCCAACCTGTCGGCCGGAGCGGTTGGCACGCGACCGAGACTCGCGGCGCGCGCCAAAGCCGTCGTTGCCAAATCGGCGTCTCGTTCGGACGTCATAGGGTTTATTTATTAATTTTCCCGAGCGCGCGAAACACAGCACTCCTCTGCGGATCTGCACGGACGACCGCAAGTACAATAATAATAATAATATATACATACATCACGTTCAATTAGCTGGAATTTAAATAACTTCCACACGACTCTCGGCTACCTGTACGGCGGCGACAGTTGCAGGCAGGTACCCGCGCGGGTTAGGTATCCACCGGGTACATAACCTATACCGGCTACTTGGCTACCTACCTACATATCTGCACACATCTGCCTACCGAAACGGGACATAATATTTTATCCCGCTGTGCGCGGCTACCGAGATCGATATCGGGCTCGGCGATAATTGTAGGATTTATGGTGCGCGCCGTATATCAGATAAGCGAATCGCCGCCGATGCGCCGCGACGTAAAAGTTCCTCCTCATTAAAACTATTTTTGATTTGCGTACATTACATTATGTTGTGTCCAGTAGCGCGCAACGCATGCATTATTATCTACATATTATTATGTGGGTATATACCTGTACAGTTGGTTACTGAAGACGCGTCACCGCGACCGCCGCAGCAATACACTGTCGCCAGCGGATGCTTTCTAACGGATATTTATTTATTTTTTCACCGCGCGTCGCCGCCGCCCATATTATCGTTATGTGTACACATTTTTACGAGATTATTGTTCGCAGCGTTTTCCGTACACATGATAAATTAAAATTCTACCGTCATTCGTCTCGGACGGCCCCGGAGTGCTTTGACCGCAGTATAGTGTAACGCGTATACCAAGGTATACGAAAATAATATTATCGCGTGTGCGTGTGGCGAGCGAGGCGTGCGCGCGCCGGTCATCGAGGCGGGGACACAATTAGTATTGATTTATCGAGAAAGCGAATGCGCACGGTTAATTCGATTTATCCTAATCGTTTGATTGCGAACGAAATGATAATAATATTTAATTATTACTACCTAGTCCGGGATGTTTACTTAATATTCTATTAATACATCGTGATTATCAATTATTACAATCATACGACGAAACGTTGAAACGTTTGACCCTATCGCGAACTTTGCATTCTCGGCGCAAACGTACTTTAGCCGAATAATCATGAAAAATCAACGTCAATATTAATGTCAAATTACAATGATTACTTGTGAACACTACATGGGAAACTATTCGTAATTAAAAATCATTTTCGAAAAATTGTTTGACAAGTTTACGTGGTGTGTGTCAGCACTCGGCATACCGCGGGTGCGATGAGAGTTTCGAAAATTAATCGGCAATCGCCCCCATGATTATAATATATTAATATTTCTGAAATAATGTTATAATCGAACATGCGGAGGTGCGGTGCAAATATGTTTTAAGAATGGTCTTAAAATTATAAGGTACTTATTGATGCATTATAATTCATAATATATTATTGTATTTTTAATTATTATACATAAACCTACGACCTCCTACCTATAAAACGTTTTATGATTGGGAAATAAAATATGTTTTTATTATAATAATATTATGTCCACTGCGAATAAACACATCTCTGTAATACCGTAATATACAGAGTGATTCATGCTTGATCGACCAGTTTTTATATCATTAAAATGCAGTTATTCAAATCAGATTTTAAGAACTTTTAAATTAACCTACTTAAAGACCATATTATTTTCAAATTCTTGAGGTTTAATTGTATTACTTAAATAGTGACTTTGTGGCGATACAAACTTGCGAACCGTTTTTTACCGCAAGTTTAATTTAGTGGATCATTTTTTGAAAATGCTGATGTACACTAAATTCGAAGGAATAGATTCCCAGC
This sequence comes from Sitobion miscanthi, assembly GCA_008086715.1. Taxonomy (NCBI): domain Eukaryota; kingdom Metazoa; phylum Arthropoda; class Insecta; order Hemiptera; family Aphididae; genus Sitobion; species Sitobion miscanthi. The sequence goes on from CM017805.1 coordinate 11,132,552, forward strand.
TATTAATATTTATTTATGGACTTCTGGATTATATAGTCATTAAAAATGGTTTACATGAATATAAAATAGATTAAATATTCGATCTATATCCATGCATGGATCTATAATAATATAATATAATATACCTACTTAAAGACCATATTATTTTCAAATTCTTGAGATTTTTTTATAATAGTGTACCTATATCAGAGTGTCATGTAAATTTGTGAACTTCAGGTTGTTCAGATGAATACCTAATTTTGTACTGTAAATTATTTAGTGGATAATTTTTTTGAAAATGTCGTTTTTTCAAAATCAAAATTCGGACGAATAGTTTTTGATTCATTTTATTCTATGTACTAATAGAAGCAAGTACCCATTTTAATAATGGGTTTGTAAGATAAAATGATTTGAACATTTTAGTTATTAATGTAATCAACATATTTTATAATTTCCTTTTTTAAATTATCCAAGTATAATAAATACAATATTATAGATCCATGGACATGGATCGAATATTTAATCTATTTCATATTCATGTAAACCATATATAATAACACACTATAAATAACTGGGAATCTATGTTCCTTCGAATTTAGAGTTCAGGGTACATCAACATTTTCAAAACATGATCCATTAAATTAAACTTGCGGTTAAAAAAGGGTTTGCAAGTTTGTATCGCCACAAGTCACTATTTAAGTAATACCATTGAATCTCAAGAATTTTAAAATAATATGGTATCGTGTTCCTATATTTAAAATTTCAAAAAATCAGAATTTGAATAGGTAGATGTATTACTAAAGGAAAAATGTCGGATAGCATACTTGGTGAATCACCCTATATATTATTATACTGTGTATGGTTTAAAATGGTTATTAGTTTATTGATAACAAATAAATATCGACGAACCTAAACTACATGGGGTAACTAACTTTATACTTTATAGGTTATATTTTGTCGCGTCACGTGCCGTACGTTGCGTATATAAATCGTAACAATTTCAATTCGACTAATGCGGTACAAACTTTCACGAAACCGCAAAATTTACATTTAAACACACCAGTGTGCATATTATATTATTTATGCGTTATATTATTATCTCCTCACCACACGTCATTCGACTTTGAGTCGCGCATCCTGCCACGACCATAATTAGTAGTTGTTTTTACGATGCGCGCGGCGCAGTATATAATAATACCACGCGGCGTAGACGTGATTTTTACGATATTTTTGCAGTTTTCTCTCTATCGTAGTAACTTTCGCTTTTGAAACAAACAAAATTAACCAATCGCTTGTAGTATAGGCAGTAAAATAAGACGAATAATATATTGCACGCATACTAACACAGAACAATACTTATCACGAAAAAATACACGTCATATTATACTATACACATATAATAATTCTATAGTAATATTTGGTTGTTGTTATTTTAATCTAGTTGTATAAAAATTGGGACTGCGGCCTTCCTAGCAACCCTCCCCCAACACCTAAGTAGGGCACTAGATGGCCCTGTCGCGGCCTGAGAACCCGTCGGTGGTTTTCTGAACGTCGTTCCAGGGCTCCCGAGGTCATGTAGGCCTTCGTAAATATTAAACATTTAATTATTTTATTTATTAAACAATTAAGTGAATACTAATCTGTATTTTTGTTCGTTAATAGGGCGTTAAAACCGCGAGCGTTCTCTCAGTTTTACAAACGAATAACATAATAAAATGTATGCTCAGTAGATGTTGTATCCAGACTCCAAGTGCGTAACGTAGTAAATTTACGCCCGGAGAATGCTTTAGTTTAAAAAATAGCGTAAATTGACCTATTATGAAACTTGATGGTAAGAACATTATCTGTGTTTGAATGTGGGTTTTTATGATAGATAAGTTTCTAAGTGAGTTATGAGCATTTTTAATTTACGCTAAAATAGTATACAGGGTGTACCTTATATCATTGTACGCGGGGGTTTTTAACGATTATGGATCGATGACATGGAATGTCGTTAAAACGAAAAAAGAACGTGTTCCTTTATTTTTTACTTTCGACATTTTTAAGCAAGCAGCTAGGTGTACCAATAGCAAAACTAACTTTATTTTTTCAAAAGGTAAATAATGTATTTTTTAATGGATTTTGAATATAAATGATTCTTATATTTAAATGGATTTTTAATGTTAGCACCTATAGATGAACTTTTTTTGTTTTTTTTTATTTTAAATAAGTAATATACAATCTGTATCATTTGACACAATAAGCATATAGGCTCAGAGTAAAACTAAAACATGATAAAGTTGAAGAAAGAAGTCACCCATTGGTGACACTTATAAAAGGAGAGTTTGCAGTTTGTTGATTATGTTAGTTATTAATTAAGTTAAACTAAAATAAAAGATCTTGGCACCACTTACACTTTAGGCACCTTGGGGGGTTACCGGGTATGGTAAGGGTGACCGCACACTGGTAAAGCAAAACTGCTTTAAAGCTTTATTATGACTAATCAAAAATAAAACCTTTTATATTTTATGGAAAACACGCACACTGATAAAGCGTAGTCAAAACAAAACATTTTTGCCTTCAGTCATGACTAATATTGTTTTATTGAAATAGAACTTGCTCTATTTTCATTAGTCATTGTCAAGCAGTCACTGGATAATTATATCAAAATTATGCCAAATTTTATTTATTTATGCTAAATTGTCTACAATATAAAGGTAATTATACATTATACACTATATCTACAAGTACTGAAGTACGTAATTTTGCATTGAAAATATTTATTTTATTTTTTGTTTTTATTTTTAAGTAATAATTTGTGAAAAAAATATAAATATCTATAACATTTGTACAAACTAAATATTTTAACTATAAAATAATAGTTCAAAATATGTTTAAGCAACTTAAAAAACTTATTTGAAGCATTATTTTACTTACTTTAATCTGGGATTTCCACATAAAGTTTTTCGAGCAGTGGAAATTCAAAAAATGATGAGTGTCACATTGCACTGCAGAATTCTTTAATATCTATGATTGCACATTCTTTTATTCAATAGGATTATAAAATGTCGATTGAGCATGAAATGAACCTAGAAAATTTAATATCATTAGTCCAAGAACGGCAGTCTCTTTATGATTACAAAAACAAAAATTATAGCAACAGAAACATACAGGAACAATTATGGACAGAAATATCGGATATTCTAAAAATACCAGGTTTTTATATTTGTATTATAATATTATGCTATTATTTTATTTATTTTATGATTTTATTTTGTTATATTTTTTTATTTTCTACTCTACATAAATCACGATAGTAATAATAATATAATAATAAAGTAGGTATTAAAATAGTTATTAATTGATCAAATTTTTATTATTTAATAATTTTATTATACAGTGTATTTATTTTGCCAGGATACAGAAGTGATATTGCTGCTGTGGAAGATCTATTATTAGAAGATCTAATTCTACTGATATCTTGTTCAATTATTTCATTCTGTTCTTGAGAATTTATAAGTTCTTGAATATCAACACAATGTTGCTCTCTTGTCATAATTAAGTTAATAGCTTTTACGATTTGGGTAGATTTTTCTGGGCCAACCACAATTTTGCTTTCCAACACTTTAAATTTCTTAACCATAATTCCGAATGCGTATTCTACTATTCGTCTTGCCCGCGACTAGGTTCTTGATTAGGGGATTTTTGTGATAGTTTGTTCTGGTTTGAAATCGTTTGTAGTAAGCATTGGCTTCATCGTTAAGGATTTTTATATTTAGATCTTTGTGGAGTGAGTTATTTGTTTCATAAGGAGGGGCATTCGAGAGTTTCCTTATGGCGATATTTTGGAACGTTTGAATTTTATTTAGGTTGGACTTTTAAGCATTTCGCCATAGATATATGATGAATTAAAAATAAATATTTAAAACAAATTTATAATCAAATTTGGTAAGGAGCATTATTATTAAATTTATTTTATTTAAAGCTTAGATTTGATATTCTACTATAAATAACTACCTTTAAGTAAAAACTATAATTAAATTCCACAGAGGTAATAAAATTCATATTTAATTGAATATTAATTTATTTAAAGATGAGATTAGATACACTACTAAAATTGCTTTATAAATTTAGTAAAAAATGTATAATTAGATACAGTCTTAAAATTTAAAATAATAGGTATATTTTAGGCGTATTAGAAATAGAGGAAACAAGTTTTATTTAACAATTTATGATTACTTTAACCTCTTTAACTAAGGAAATATTGTGGAGGTTTTATAAAAAAATAAAAATAATGAAAATTATATTTAATGGATTTTTAGTACCTATAGGTCAATTCAAAATAAATATTTAAATAACATTTATAATAAATATTTGGTATGAAGCAATATTATTATTAAATTTATTTTATTTAAAGCTCAGAATTGAGATTTTACTAAAAATTGTTCAAATTTGTTTACTATAAAATGTATTGTTATGATCTAAAAATCAAAAAAAATAGCTAAAAATATTTCTCTTATAAGAAACAACGGTTTTATAATTGAAAATTTGGTATTAAATTGCGAAATATTTCTTACGAAAGATGATATTATATAGACAAAATTTATTTAAATATTTATTATTAATTTATCTCTCTAATAATTTCTAGTATTTTTGATTTGTTAAAAAACCCCCCAATATTTCCTTAATTAAACAGGTTTAACTAATCCTAGATTTTTAAATATATGTATAAATTTTTAAGCAAATTGATTAAAACAATTTTAGTAGCGTACCTAATCTCAGGTAAACTGATATTCATTTATAAAGTATGATTTTTTTTTAAAACAGTGGAATTTAATTATAATATTTATTTAAATAAAAGTATTTTTTAATTATTTTCTATCATAAAATCCTTTAAAATATACTTTCTGGTATGTTTAAAACACCCGCCAATTTTTAAAAATTGTTTAAAAAATTTTCGAAAACACGCTATTATTTAAAGTTAAATTTCGGAATGTTAGTAAAATCCCTATAGTAGTTAACTAGAGAATATATGTCTACACATTATCTTTCGTAAAAAATATTTCGCAAATTAATCACAAATTTCCCATTATAAAACCCTTTTCTCTTATATGAGAATTGTTATGCAATTTTTTTTTTAATTTTTTGATTATATCAATACATTTTTAGTAAACAAATTTGAACAAATTTTAGTAAAATATCACATCTGAGCTTTGAATAAAATAAATTTAATAAAATGCTTCATACAAAAGTTTTAATTACAAAATGTATTTAAATATTTATTATTAATTTATCTCTATAATAATTTCCAGAATTTTTGATTTGTTAAAAAACCCCCCAATATTTTCTCAATTAAACAGGTTAAACTAATCCTAGATTTTTAAATATATGTATAAATTTTTAAGTAAATTGATTAAAACAATTTTAGTAGCGTATCTAATCTCAGGTAAACTAATATTCATTTATAAAGTATGATTTTTTTTTTAAGACAGTGGAATTTAATTATAATATTTATTTAAATAAAAGTATTTTTTAATTATTTTCTATCATAAAATCTTTTAAAATATACTTTCTGGTATGTTTAAAACACCCGCCAATTTTTAATAATTGTTTAAAAAATTTTCGAAAACACGCTATTATTTAAAGTTAAATTTCGGAATGTTAGTAAAATCCCTATAGTAGCTAACTAGAAATAAATGTCTACATAATATCATCTTTCGTAAGAAATATTTCGCAATTTAATACCAAATTTTCAATTATAAAACCGTTATTTCTTATAAGAGAAATATTATTCAGCTATGTTTTTAATTTTTAGATCATAAAAATACATTTTATAGAAAAAAAATTTAAACAATTTTTAGTAAAATATCAAATCCGAGCTTTAAATAAAATTAATTTAATAATAATAATGCTTCCTACCAAATTTTAATTATAAACGTTATTAAAAAATTTATTTTTAATTGACTTATAGGTACTAAAAATCTATTAAATATAATTTCCTTTATTTATGTTTTGTTAAAATACCCCACAATATTTCTTCAGTGAAAGAGGTTAAACTAATCATAAATTGTTAAATAAAACTTGTTTTCTCTATTTCTTATACGCTTAAAGTACACCAATATACATTTTTAGTAAATTAATAAAACAATTTTAGTAGTGTGTCTAATCTCAGCTTTAAATAAAATAATATACATTTAAATATGAATTTTATTACATCTGTGGAATATAATTATAATTTTTACTTAAATAAAGGTATATAATTTATTTATTCTATCATAAAATTCTTAAAATATACTTTCCGTTATATTAATTTTGTTAAAAAACCCATCAATTTCAATACTTTTATTAGAAAATGTTTGAAAATTCATCCTATTATTGTATACCAATTTCAGAAGGTTAGGACAATTTCCTGAGTATGTATAATAAAATAATAATATATGAACAAATGTCCATCAAGTAAAAAAATTTAAATTATAATTTCCCATTGACTATTAATGCTAACAAAGGTTGCATGGGATAAAAATGGGCAGTTATTATTGGTTCAATCCAAATAAATAATTATTAGAGCCAAAATACTATGAATAACTTGCTATAATATACATAAGAATTATTATGAAAAATGTGCATGATAATAATGAATGAAGTTAGCGAATCGCAACTGCGATTTAATGAAGAGCCGTGGTATTTTAAATAACAAAATATTAAAGCTTTTTGATTTGCGCCCATTTTATTTAAATAATAATAAGAAAACAAGAAGAATAAACTCTTTACTTTGAACGCAAATGCGTCTAGAAAAATATGATGGTAAAATACCCTTGCTTGTTGGCTAACTAACCGAACAATGCAAACGAATATAAATATAATGATATAGAAACAACTATGTTATAATATTTTAGTTTTATATGGATCTAAAAATAAAAAGAACGCTTCAAACAAATAAGCAATAGCTTAAGGAGGTTTGCAAAAACAAGAATTATAACCTTAATTGAACATAGTAAATGAATGAATATGGGTGATGATAATGATGGAATAATACTAACTTATAAATTAGCGAATATGATTTTAAATTTAAAAAAAAGTTATGTTTGGCTTGATGACGGCGCGCCAGGAATACGAAGACTAATATTTTAATCCTTGGTCCTACAGTAATGATATTATGTTATGAATGTACTTATTTAAGGGAAATAACCCTTAACGATGATTTTTGAACTCGTCGCAATTGTCCACGTTTCGACAAACCAACGACTCTAAACTGGTTGACTTCACCAACTTAAAAAATTCGACTCCACCGAACGTGTCCGGTGTCCACGATTGTTTAGTGGTGAGACGATTTGTCAATATTGCGTTGATTATAAAACTGTTAGAAAGGACATTGGCCGTGGGTAGAACTCCGGAACTGGATTTTTCCGTCAGCACGCCGGTTAACAACTCCACCTTCTCCACGGAACTATACAATTTCTCCAATTCAATTGCGGTTTCGACGTTTCCGGTCAGATCGAAAAAGCTGTTATAAGCAGGCAGCCCTAACCGTCTTCTGTAGTTATTGAAACTCTGTAAACATTGGTCTCTCGAGAGTGTCATAAGTGTCTTGGTAAGCTGTCCCGTCAAGGGGCCGTCATCGTGGGCCGTGACATTACGCATCTTTGAACTCATCATTAATTGCAGGGAGTCTTTTAAATCAACTTCAGAAACTTGACTAAAAGTATAGTAAAATCGAATCGTATACACGTATAATGATATAATAATATGTGAATGTAGTTGAAATCGCTTATTTTTCTGAAACTATAGTTCTCCGGGGACTAGAACAGTTCCCCACATGTTTAGTTTCACTTCCCTAGCGTACCTCTTTAATTTCTGGTCACCATCTAGAGTTATATAAAACGGGTACCTATACTAGTTGATGATAATAATTTATAATAATATAGTTTGAAGCGTATTATATTTTCATAAATCATAACGCATTCTTTAAAAAAAACATATTATATTTATCATTAGTTGAACGATGTGGCTATATATTATGCAGGTATAACAGACGTACAGTATCCACGAATAAAAAGCTATGTAAGATTGCGTAGGATATCAAGTTTGGCCGATGGAGAGCGTCTGTAATATGCTTGTCATTATTTAATTAAATGCGTCTTAAGGATGTAAGTGCTGGTTTTTCCAATTATTCGCAATTGAATAAAAATTAAAAACGATATCTATATTTTAGTTGCTAAATTACTACACGGTAAAAAATCTCAGGCATTATTGATACGTCAAAATTTGTTAATATTATCTGAAAGATAATTTTATCTGGGATCAAAGCCCGAATTTTCATTTTACTTTAAACAGTGCCGGACAAACACGTTTGAAAAACAACAAATATTGTGCATTATTAAAATGCTTATTTTAGCTTCTATAATAATATTATAGTTTTGAAAATCGGGTTTTGATCGGAATTCCAGAATGTTCTCTTATTTTAAATAATAAACACAAAATTAACGAAATCCTTCTATTTAACAGGGCGGGAGAGCTTTTCCTGTAAAACATATGTTTTTGTATACTAAAAACGCATCGGCCCCGAAGTCCTTAGCTTAAATCATTAACTACCGTGTTGGTACCTGCAAATAGTTTTTTATACACTATATTATATACCATATTTTAATATGGCTATACATGCACTCATACATGCATGCTCTGTAAATCACTGATCAAACAAAATATTCGTAAGGGCCAAAATCTGACGTGGAAGTTTCTTAAGTTATTATTGGTGTATCCATAAAAAGTCTCAGACTGACCTGGTGTTACTATAGGACGTCAAATTTGTTGAGCTGTATTGCAATTTTTCAGGCAGATTTAAAACAGCCATCGTCAAGTACAATTCAATAGGCTTGCCGGAATAACGGATATTTTCCATTCGATGGTGGTACACTTCCGGTCTGAGTTCCACATTTAGGATTTCGGTCATTATTATGTTCATCATTTGACCTGTAACAATCTTCCTGGCATTTGTATACAGCTCTTTGTTTGTCCACAACGGCCACTTCTGTGACAACTCATCGCACACTCGGTTGTGTTCACGTGCCCAGAGGATCGACATTACGTAAAACATTGTGCTGGTGTTCAACATCTCGGCCCGTTTGAATTGCCGGGCGATCATTCTGCTGAGCTATTTTACAAATCATCCATGTCATTAATTGAAATCATTGCAAAACACAACATTTTTGGAGAAATAGTATTTTTTTACGTTACTTTTTTTAAATTTATTTACTTTTATGAACGACAGCATACAAAAAATATTTTTATCGAGCATTTTGATGTATTAAAATAAAATTTCGAACGAGTACCTACAGACGTACAGTTAATTTGTTTAAAGTATATTAATAGTTAAATTATCGGATTGGCAATATTGTGGTAAACTGATATTTTGCGGGGTAGGTATGTACACCTGTAATTCGTCAATTAAATTAACATTAAAATATTCTCATAGGTAATAAGTGAAGAACTAGTTCAGTTTAGGTATTATAATTTAAAATGTACCTATATGTAAATTATGTTGTCATTGAGAAAAGTAAAAATTAAACTTTTATCCAACAGTTTTGTTTTGTGTAAAAAAAAGCCTTGCTCACCCACGACCCGTCGATCAAAATGCCTTCTGTCAACGCCTTTAAGTATGCGTCTGAGTATGGTGCGAACGCATGGTCCGTCACAAAATGTTTGTAATTAATTTCCCTTGTCTTGATCTTACCACCGGAAAACGATCTCATCGTCCTATCCGACACAGCGTCACTGCCGTACAATTGGGAAGCCGTTACCTATAATATTAAGTGCGGACAATACATTAATATTCAATGTAAGTTTTTTAGTGGTAAGTACGTCTGATCGCTTTAAACGCTCTCGTGTCATAATGTATTATTATAATTTATAGATATTAGCTACTAACTATCAAGTTCGAATTTGCGTCGGAAAATTGTAAAATGAAATATTGGTAAAACACGTCCAACAGTACATTTCTATTTTTCCGATCCGGTATGAACTGGCCGGGTTTCCGTTTGAGGATTTTTTTGTATAGTTTTTCCAGCGGTGGTAAAGTTTCTGAAAAAATTAATTTTCTGAATTTCCTTTTAACCCAGTGTTAATAACTGCGTGTTAGAATACGACGATATATTTCGTCGATAGCAAACAATATGCAGTTTTACCTCGTTTGTGCGAATATGTATTTTATTTTATATTATTATAATAAAATAATGATAATATGTATAGTAGTGAGGCATAAATATTTACTGTCGTTCGCACAGCATTCCAGTTGACATGCTGGAGGCAATATTCTGGGACCGTATCCACCGTTGTTGGCACCAGCGAACACGTTTTCTAATCTTTCCACAGCACTTTGATGGACTAATCAAAAAAATATATAATATATATATTATATCATGCTATTATAATACGCTTAATATAATTTATTATTTATACAACTGCTGACATGTATATAAACATTAAAAAATGTCCCTAATCATAATATATAATATTTAAAAATTATATCGAGTTCCTGTAGGAATTTGTTTTTAATTTATGTTGTTAAAATATAATATCATACTATATTATAATTTAAATAATTTAAAGGGCACCCACTTAGTATATATAATAATATAATATTATATAAATACAGTAAAACCCCTGAAAATTTGTTGTCTACTTGTAGAAAGTTTGTAGTTTGTTCCAAAAAAACTGAGCTATTTAGGAGGGGTGGGGTGGTGTTCATCAAGGAAGGTTTTACTGTCTATATATTTCATTAACTGAAAATAAACTTATTATATTGTAACTTTAACTTACAATCGTAAATGGTTTTCAACTGGAATCCCGAAGTGAACGGAAATACGCTCCACCACATTGTCGGCCTGCCTCTACTGATTTCCGAGTGTCCAAGGCGAAACAGTGATATTATATGTGACATATACGACACGGGTTTCTCTGAAGGTTGGAGAAAAATGTCATAACAAATATAAGGTTTACGCTATTGAGCATTATATTATCATATTAGTAAAAAATCTATACATCGCCAAATTCATCTTAAATTTAATATAAATTAGTACACGTTCCAATATTAATTTTATAGTTACGCTACCTGACTCAGTCACGAATTCTAGTTCTAGACTAGAAAAAGTATTTGATATTTTAGCAGATTTAGTAAAAAATTAATGGGGCTTTCATAGTTTATCAAATGTAATTGCTAAAGTAATAAATTAACTGTACATTTTATTTATTCCTTTATTTTTGTATGCGTATAATATATTATATAAACATTAAATAAATAATTTGTTAAAATCCTTATCGTCTTTTTACGTATTATATGATTGGTTTTTAGGTTTTTGAGTGTATTTTTTGCCATCCTTGCAGACCTACAGATTTTTTTAATATTTAAATTTACTATATTTTTTTTATCAGTATGAGTAAATAACGATACTTTGTTTCAATATTTTGTAGGCAACAATATTTATTATTTTTCTATTCGATACCCAGTAAAAATATCGACAAAAATGTTACAACATAACAAACCTCTCTGAATGTTTAGTAATAATATATAATTTAATAAACCACCGCGCTATAAAACTCACGGCAGTGTTCGCCAACGTAGTCTGAAGTGCACCAGCACGAAAATCCATTTTCCTTGCTGTACATTCTGATTCCACCGTTCTCACACTTAAAACTGTCCATCTCTTTGCAATATCCGAGTCGTTTCTGGTGTTCTAATTTTTTATTTTATTATTAAACACCATACGGTATTAAGTTATAATAATAACGATAACAATAAGACTCGCGAGGAGGTCTCAAACATCCGATTAAACGGGAGGTCAAATAATTAATGAGCCTAGTGAGAACTCGTTGGTTAGTGGTTACCGAATTTTCCCGGGAAATTATAGTGTATAATAATTAATACATATAAGGTAGTCCACTCGTATTTGGAACGTTCTGCAGATAACGAGAAATGGGTATACCTAAACGAGAAGAAATTTAGATTGACTGCAGCAGTATAATCAAATGTGTTTCAAAAACAGTCAGGAAACGTTCGTAACAATATTGTATACTGTCCGGGAGGGTTCGCCTCCTTAGAACGGTTGGGAAAACTCACTTATTTCTTTATATCCCAGAACGACTATCACACATATAACCACGAAGACAATGATACTCCGAACACGTTTGTTCCCTGAAAAACAAAGAGACGTATTAAGTTTTACATAATATTACAACGGAGATAATACTGCACGGTCTCGGTCACGCGGAATTTAAAACACCCCATCATTAAACCATATCATTATGAAGATGTCACTATGTTAGCACACTATTGGTTTTCTCTCTCTCTGATCCACACGCAACATACCAAATATTTTACGTTAAGCAGAACGATCTCTGTTTTATTACATTTAATATTATAGTGAATTCACCTGTTGCCAAATTTTAAGTTAAGAACAACAGTTGTATCCGTATGGCGTTGGCTATTTTATAATATTTTAGCTTATATATTATGTAAGTTATGACCGTTCATATTGTACAAAAATTACAACACCGCTGAAAAGCCAACACAAGGACACGGTTCTTAGCTAAGAGTATGATAATAAGTGAAATCAATCCAATATTTTAAGTAACAATACACGGGGTTGCTTCTGGTGAACGTAAATGTTCTGTGTTGCGCATGGGTCAGCGAGAGAAAACATACGTGGTACCCTGACATCCCCTTGATTCACGACGAGGACACGAACCCGTGGTCTTGTCTAGATATTATATTCGTGATATTGTGATAAAATCTATTCGCGAGCAGACCGTCTCTTGTTACGGTCGTACAACGACAAGACCCCGGGTCTAGCGTTTTTTTGCTGACATCAAGGACCACGCGTTGACACGTCATGACGGATACAATCTTTCGAAGGTACATTAATTACCACACGAGGCCTTTAAAATTCCGACAAAAGCCTAGTCCACGGTTTCGGCGCACAGCATTTGAAACACCCCGTATACGAGAGCATTGTTTAAATCACGGCAAGACCACAGTCGTAGCTGTGCATACGTATTATGCTCGCGAATACATAATATTATATTATTTGTCTAAAGACAAACTCGTGACTACTATATTATTATCAGTTGCGCTTCGGTATCGCCACATATTGTTAGAAAACGCCATTATATTAAAATGTTCAATAGGTATTTACCGATAGCCAACATAAATATCTGCCGAAAAATCTTCACAAAAATACGAGCCAGTTTCCAATACATCTGATAATTAAGCGTTTGTACCATAATAAGAGTTCCAACTGAAACGTAAAATCAAGTTAAAATGCGTAAAACCACGGCGAGTCGCAGCTATAATATATTATACGTATTAAGCTTGCGCGCACACATTATTTGCAAGCAGGCTTCTTATTCGCTCGGCAAACTCGTGACTATATTATTATTAGCAAGGTTTTACTGTCTATATATAATCTCATTATCATTTGAAAATATTATATTAAAATGTTCAATAGGAAGGTACTTACCGAAAAACTCTATGATTGAATCCAAAATCTTGGCAGAAACTTTAACCATGATTAAATCTGTACGCGAACAATTATTGACTCTTCGATTGAAAAAAACAACTGAGGCGTGATGCACAAAATATACAATAAACCATATGATACAATTATAAACAAACCCGTTGCCATGTAATAACATCTATCTATATAAATATATTATTATTATAAATAATAAAGCCAGTAAGTAGATGTCGCTCTGCTGTACAGTAGGTTCAGAATGGGTCAATGTATAATAGATTGTAATAAACTTGAATTCAAAGATATAATATAATAATATAAGAAAAACGATTCTGAGCGGAGACGGTGTGTCAGTCTGTTTTTTTTAAAATTGTTATTATTTATTATAGCCTTTTAGTAGAATTAATATTATAAAATTATTATTATTTTTTATTTGTTGCTACAATGATAAACAAATCGTTAGATATTAAAATCTTTTTTTAAGCGGTTTTTCGTAAATTGTCAGAAGTTTTTCCCGTGGCATTAAATAACTATTGAGAAAATCGAAAAATGACCCCTCTAAAATACCATCTTGATCCAATTTACTAAAAGATAAGGTACCTACTATATGTTAAAATCATGGGATTTTAATTTCTAACGCTTTGTTTTCACCAGATTAACGAATAAAAAATAATTATAATATTATAATATTAATTCAACTAATAGGCTATAATAATTAATAATAATAGTATAAAAAATCCAGACTGACACAACCATCTCCGCTCAGAATCGTTTTTCTTATACAACGATATTATATCACTGAATTCAAGTTTAATACAATCCATTATACATCGTCCTACTTATTGTAACCTACTGTACAGCAGAGCGACATCCACTTACCCGCTTTTCTTTGGTTTGTATTATTATTTTTCGTCAATAAATATATATATAAATAAATGTTAGTGTGTAGATAGACCTCTGGGGAAAAAATAGGTTAATTAAAAAAAAATTAAATTTGGTTTTTTTTATTCATCGGATTTTAGTACGGTTAGGTTAGATTAGGATTTAGTATTAATTAATTATATTAATCCATCGTAGGTGGAATTTAGTAAAAACGACAAACTTGGTATAAATTTTATACTCTAGATCTAATTCATACACTTACGTACAAACAGCACAGGGTCCGCGATCTACCACAGATAGATTGCCTACCTGATAATATACTGCTGCGAACGTTGCAGATTTACTTGATTTTTTAGATCATAACTTTAAATTTATTAGTCAATTAATTATAAAATGTATATTAGTCAAAAGACTTGGTTCATATCTAAAATAATTAATTAACTACAACCGTGCCTACATCTTCGTAATTCGTTTTTTATGTCTCGTACTGTTTGACATCAGCTGCAGTCGAACCCTTAAGGTTTTATGGTCGAATTTTACGACGACGGGTCGTCCTTTCGTCGTGTTTATTATATTATTTTATGCGTCGAAACTTGGGCACAATGTCATATTTATCTTTACAATGAGATGTTATGTTGTTAAAAATATATTTTAATTCACTCAAGTCGAAACCACCTGACGTGGAGCTGCATCGAGACCAGCATTATATAAGATTAACGTTACATCGAGTCGTCGTACACACCGTGATTGTAATATTATACATTATGCTGAGAACGCGAAAAACAAAAAAATAATATAATATAATTATTAATTTGTTATACATAGTCATCGGTCACGATCATATCTGTATAAATTAACATAGAGATCTAAACCGATCGCCGCGCGGTGTGCGATTACACGTCATATTATAATTAAACCGCATCATTATACGGAATTCGTTAAATCGAAAACTTGTGTCGAAATGCGTTTCGGTACGACACCGGCAGCAGGCTATTATATCGTTACAATAATTAATACCGATTCGACGGTAATTGCATATTATATTATTATTATTAGTTATTACTATTAATATTTACGGGACGCTTACCGCGACCTTTACGCGTGTTAGTCGGGTCGGCGTCGGCGATGCGCGCGAAATTAGCACCCCGACTTTGTCAAGAAAATATCTCAATTATCTTGAAAACATATATTTTCATCAAATTTAGTGATTTATGATACGAAATAAGTAGGCGATTCGCTAAGACCGAACAGCAGTCTAACCTTGCCTAAAGTCTAATCATATTTTTAATGTTTAAATTATTATAATATAATAATCCGCAACTTGATAACTATAATAATATGGTTTTCTCAATATAAATCTTAACAACTAATTTACTGTAACATTAAGTTTATGTATGCAAATGTCTGCAAGGTTGCTCCATACTACTAAACCATAACTTAATATTGATTTCAACAAAGCTATATATTATCTATACGTCTATATTCTTAAATAATTATATATAAGAATTTCTCTTTATACTTTAAATCGGTAGAAAAACAAAAAAACTGTATTTATTATAAATACTCGATCCGAAGAATAACTTTTACCAACTGTCCTACAGGGACTAGAAAATCGCCAATGAATTGTCAAATCTGTGCAGACTGTCGACGATGTGGAGTTGTTGATTGACTTGCTTCCTGAAAGAAAGAAGAGCGAAGCCTTACCTACGGTCACAGTCATGACAAATAGACAATGGTCTTATCTTAAACGATTATTAAAAGGGTATTTTAATTAAATGAAATTCGGATTCAGTCAATCACCGTCGAACATGCAACTTTCCATCGGCGCATCCGAGTTGGGTCCCTGCAAGTACTACGGTCTAATCGCAGGTACTACACTAGTTGGGTCCGTGATTTTTTTAAGCACTACACTTATATGGCCTTTTAAGAAATGTCACAAATCCTAGGTATACCTAGGTATTAAATATTATATAACTTCTAGTGTCTAATCTCTGGTTGAAGGTAATTTTGCAGGGTTTTTGCGTCGTTTTTACATGGTCATATTTTACATTTTACCTATGTTATACGACATTTTTAAACGTCGCGATTCCCGAAAGTGTTTTCCTACCAGCTCGACCGAGCGCGTCTCTGATTCGCAGACATTGGATATAGTGGTGCTCTATAGATTATTTTTGTTGTAAGTCACTGTTTTGTGCGTTTGATCTTTGGATGTGGTAGAGATCCCGTATGAACTTGTATTTTGTACGATCATTTTCAATTTGTACACGAATATTTTTAAAATTTGTTCCACCATCGTTCGGTGGGGTGGCAATTACGTTTAAATCTTCTTAAAAACCACCGTCACCCAATCCCCGCCCCTAATCGAAGTGTCAGTGTTTTAATTTTTTTTACAATTATGTGTACACTACAGTTTAGCTGGTGATTGTAGGCAACTTTAAGAATATTAGCGACTTGCGGTTTGCTAGTCATTACTCATTTGCTACACATTTCTTGCGTGAGCCTTGTATAAAGTTGTGTTATTATAATATTCTACCTGCAGTTACTGGAGCTAATATCTAAACATAACTCGGTATCCCTGGCCGTGCGTCGGCCTTCCTATTGGATATTGCATTTCCAAAAATACTGATGATGGGTCATAAAGTTGATTATGCAATACTATAATATTGTCTCCATGTATGCGTTTAAGTCTCCTAACGGTTTTTTGTCCCCGACTACTACCCCCTTTTTGTTTTACTCCGCCGTAAGACGAAAACTAACGAAATGATTTCGGTTAAGCGATTGGTGACATGCGTGCTTATGCGGATCTCTGCTTTCTAATGGACTCACAATATTTGTGAGCTGTTGTCAATATACTCTCTTAACATTGTAGGTACATCGTATAATAATACATTCATATGTGGGTAATCAAAGGGCTCGCGCCCGTATATAATGCACTTTAAATAAATATTGTATTATTGTACAGCATGGTCGACTGTGCAGTAAGTCGTAAATGTTGTTCACATTAGTGTTTGAAAATATCATATAGGTTTACGTGCGGCTGAGATCGTTTCGAATTCAAAACCAGATAGGTCGGGTTCTGATATGATGACACATTTTACGACGCCTCCTTGTTTCGTATACCGCTCAACGTCGGAGCAGGTGCCGAATGCTTATGGGTTTTTTTTATACACAGCACGCTGGCGGAGGTGAATATTTTTGTAAAAGGTATATGTTATTATTGTTATGATGTTATTATTATACCTACTATAATATTAATTATCAAGGTATTTCTGTGTGGCTGTATAGTAGTGTATACCTACGTTTTGTACTTTTTTTTTGGTAACGCGTATTCTATTTCACAACGTAACAATATGTATAGGTACCTCCTATATAATATGATATATTACAATATATTATATTGTATGCCTACTTAAAACGGATTATGAAAAGTAAAAAAGGTTTTCGAAAATGTCTCCAAGTAACTGTATACAGCTGTGTACATTGTACAAAATACAAATAGGGACCTGCATTACCAGCTATTATTAAGTTTTTATGATGGCGTTGAAATGGTTTAACAGATTCCGCAGCTATACCTACTCACTGTTTTACACTGATATAATGTAAATATTAATAATAATTATTATTATTAGGAGTCATCGTTTTTACATGTTTTACTTATAGATACATTATTTAAAAGATTATTAAATAAAAAAATAATAATATTACGAATGATCGATACTTTAAATAATACAAATAATTGTTAATGGATGTAGGTACCTAATCTTTTAAAAGAACCATTAACAAATTATGTTGTTTCAAATTGTGATAGAAAACAAAATAATATTATTGACTATTGTTAATGTTTGAAAATGATTTATTATATATTAATTTTTTTAATGATAAGTATGCCTATATTATAAGTATATATATTTGAAATTAAATATTAATAATATTGTGGTAATTACACTAATTAGTTTTTAAAAAATAAATCTATTTCATGTAGTTGTCAGTAATATAATTTATAGTTTGGGGGTTATTAATACGCTCATCGCTCCACTCAGAATCTAAAATGCAAACGAAACGGTGGTGATTTTTCGTAGTAGAGGCTGCAGCAGAAGCATAACCAGGGGTTTATATCCCTCCACCTCCATTGACCGTGTTTATTTTAGTCTATATTATAATATTAGACTTGGAAAATTATTTTACAGAAGCCCTGTAGCTCCCCCCCCCCCCAATAAAAAAACCATACACAATTCCTAGTTACACCACTCGGCTGCAGCAGACGGATTGCACAATGACCGCCACCGCGAATACGTCGCATCAATGTACACGCGATATATGGGTACGCAATAGGAACGGCACACGACAGACGCGTATTTATTTATATCCTATACCTCCGCATTCCGACGCGAAGTAATTTCTCCTCTTATATTATTATTATTATTCGAACGCCGCCATCGCGTATTATAAATCGCCGTGCGGCTTTCCATACGGTCATCGTTCCCATTTAGGTATAATATATTAAATGGAGGTACCTATCTACAACATATTATACCTATATACTATGAATGATATTATTATTATTATTAATGCATATAGGTATATAATACTCGCAGTGGTCCACACTCGCGGCATAAGCCTATACCTATAATATAGCATAGACTTGCACACCAAACGAACGAATAATTTGACGTTTTTTTGGTGCCATATACGCGTGCGTGGGTGTGCGTGCTCGGCGTGTGCACATGGGTATATATGCTATTAATAATAATAATTTTATTATTATTATAATACTGTTATTATATTTTGTCGTCCGCGGTTCACGTGTACACGATGACCCTCGCGCTGACCCGGCAGACCGCGGGCGAGACCTATCGTCGCCGCCGCCTCGGACCTGGCGGCCCCGCAACAGGTGGGTAAGGACGTGGTAGCGTCGCCGACGGCGTCTCGTACGCGATATCGCGCAGTGATATACGACCGGAAACCGAAATTTCGCCTCGTTTACGCCGATAACCGTCTGTGACTTGTGACTTGTTTGAGGGTCTACGTATTATTATGATTGTGACGCACCGCCGCCGAGTTCGTACGATAATAATAATATGTTTTGCAGTGCATATCATAATAATTATATATACCTATGCGTAAAAATTTGGAAGGCGAGCGAAGGTGCAGGCCTGTAGAAGCGTGCAGAGATTATTCTGCAGACCGGAAGTTCGCAGAGTTCGCGGGTTACGGGTAGGCACACTCGATACTGTGGTGTTGTGGAGACCTAACGACCCGTCATAGAATATACTTATTGTAACGCCGCATTAATAATATATATTATGCAGTCCGATGCTCCCAGACGCACCAGAATCTTCTTCTTCTCGGGCACGGATCACGGATCTGAGGGGGGAGGCAATTTTTTACTACACAAATACAACTACAAATTACAATAGTGTACACTTTATTCTAAATTTTAATTTTTTTCCCAATATTAGTGTATACCTATAGGCTATTATCTTAATATAATAAATCAATTAATGATATTATATTATATTAAATAACAAAATCCAAACGTTTTTTCATATTGTCGCTTTTTCCAAAACAGTCAATTATTATTAGGTCTATGTTTATGCAAACAATGCCTACCTGATAATATACTGCTGCGAATCAGAATTTTTATTCCAGGCAACAGAAAAGTTAAGATACATTTTGAACACCATACACCGAATAATATAACGAATATAACGAATTGAACAAAGTTTGAGTCATATAGAGTTGGTACATTTAACGGGTAACGAAGTGCACGGGATTAGCTAGTAGTAAATATATAAATGATTAGTTAATAAACGAATAAATAAATAATATATGCGTATCTACGTCTTTAGCATTCTTGTTCATTAGTACTGGATCTTCAGTAGTTGTCAAGTGTAACTCGTCATCATAGATAATAAAGGTATGGATAGGCCACGGCTGTTAAATATATTTGAGGCCGCGTTACCGAAGGGGAGGCAATTGAGGCTCCTTTATCCATAGCCGTGATTGATAGTCGATACTCGATATAAGTATACTTCATTTGGCCTCAATTTTTCCCCTCGAAGACCGCTGATAAGACCATTATGTCCTATCCATATCTTTATTCTCTATGCTCGTCATTGAGTAAGTCATAGTGATAATAGTATGTGTTAAATTTAATTTCAATGATAAATCATTGCATTCGAAACACGATTCTGAGAGAATATATGGTCTGTCAGATAACTTACTCCAAATAACCAAATGTAGGTACCAATGTCATATACCTTCTATTATAGTTGTACCTACCCAAATACATACATTAATATATACTATATTATTTATTTGACGTACCTATATTATTTAAATATCATAATATATAATCCCGGAGATGTTTCTATATTATATTTCTATATATTATATAGTTAATCGTTTATTTAGTTCGTTACTACGATAACAAACAAACTATTTAAATACCCAAGAAAATAGGTAAAACACTTGTACGGCCATTAGCGCCGTCGACATATAGAGATGTTTCGGCTAAATAAGCTATGCGACAGCTATATCCTCTGAAGCTGATGATAGCAAGAGTTGAAAGTGTTGTCGTTGATCCGGGCATCTCTTTTTCACATTTTATCGTCTTTACGTTTCAGAAAAATAATGGCTACTTAATCCGTTCTAAGCGAAAGTAGTCGATTTTAATCAACAAGTATTTAAACGTACTGGTTCGATCTACTGCCGATAGCAAAATTTTTGCACTATTTTTTATACATTTTATTATTTTTTATCGATTGCCATAAAATAATAGGTGCTCATTAGTCATTGTATTTGTGACGCAAATATGTTACGCATTATTGATTTTTTATCCATAATATAACAATGACAAGCCGTTTTCGGTTTATTTTGTAAGCAGAGATTAAAATATTAATGCGTTTATAGTTTAGATGAACAATCGCGGAGTGGAACCATACAGCAAGACTTTAACGCTCGTTTGAACTTTTTGCGACGAGATGGGATTATATTTTATTTGTTAAAATCGATATTGATGTTCTAAAATAATTCAAATTGCTGCTGATACAATATAATATAATTATGTATAGGTAGGTACAAAAACCTTGAGCTCTTCAAAAACACAAAAAAAATTGCAAATCTACTCGGAAAATGAGTGCAGCCTGGTTCACAGATAAAAGCGGATTATCTTGCGTGGCGTATTCAATAGGTAGTCAATAATACGAGTAAATAATAATATGTAAGTATAGCACAATATACATATACCTATATATATACTATATAATATAATACCACCGACAGTATGTTTGTAGCTTCTCTACTTTTCTGGTAGAAAAAATGCTCTGGTCTTAAACTTCGATGCCCGATGTATGTTTTTGGAAACAAATTGGATCTAGTTGTTACTTGTAGAAGGTTCAAATTGAATATGCTCAATGGTTTTTAAAACAATTGGAGAAAAAAAAATTAAAATTTGTTAAAATTTTCTGGTAACCAGCTTGGTTATATACCGTCCTTACTTGGACTGTAAACCAACTGACTGTCAAATACAGTATTTGATTAATTAAAAATTGTTTTTGCTTAAATGGCAATAAAAAAATATTTATCCATTAAAAAGCTTAAAAATGTAATACGTAAGTTTTTATTATAGCTAAAATATTAACGATACGACGAAAGTTGTATTAAAATCAGACGTTAAAATAGTAACATCGACTACTTGAAGTACAAAACGCCTAGTTTTCAATCCCCGATGGATGGATCGCGCTCCAGCCCCTTCGAAAGAAATCGATGCGCGGAACGAAATATTTTTATAAAACGGTTTCGCGAGTTGTAACCATAGTCGAGGACAGGGATCGTGTCAGGACTCGTTTAACCGCCACCGCGCCGTGCTGTTCCACTGGTCTAGAGGGAAACCGTACTTACGGTGACGACACGTGCGATTTATATTCTGACCGTCTTGTTCTGCTCGCAGTGGTGCAGAGCGTTGCCCGCATGCGACGAAATACAAACTATTTTGTTTTTCCCCGCATGCGTGCAAATCGGCTAGCTAGGACACGCGTACGATACTACAGAGTATAGATAGTAGTTGAAGTGTATTACCCACTTATAGCTTTATTACCGTAGATTTTCTTAATAAGCCTATCTTTATTACCCACCTCCCCCTCCCCCACCCCCTTAAACGACCGACCAAGCCTACCGATAACCGTAATCGCCCGGACACCCGCCACCCGCCCCCGACACATCGTTTCCGGTCCGTCGTCTCTGCGAATCGAATTTTGGTCTATTTTTAAAACTGATTGGGACTATTATGCCCAATATTGAATTTTGGCGTGTTGACGTAGAGCGCGCGACGCATCGCCGTGAAATCGTTGTCGACGATTATCGTAGTACGAGACGTAATAATGTTATCGCACATTGTATTGTATAGTTGGTCAATGGTTTTGTCGCGCAGCACAGCTTTCGGTCGTCCGATCGTCGTTTAAATGACGAAAAAGCCGTTTACTTCGTCATGATCGTTTATGTTATATTATTATTCTATGTGTTCGACACGTCTGTGGCGGCGGCGGCAGCAGCAGCCGATGGCGGAAAGGTAATATTTACATAGTTACTGTTATTTGTCAGAGCTCGGAATCTTTATTATCATCGAATCGTGATAATGTAACACGTCCGTTACCAGTGTTTGGAAGGTACGCGTTCAAAGGAACTATCTAGTTCCACTAGTTCCGGTGATTTCGTTCGATTCTCATGAACTTCGCGGGAATGTTGTTCCTTTTTCGTGCGAAGGAATGTAATATTGGAATTTCGTTCGTTCTTTAGATTTTAGAGGAACGTAAACGATTTTACCTATTTGTTCTATTTTTTCGTTAATTTATTCTCAAGTAGGTATAGGGAATTCGAATAATTTTTAGAGCAAGTTTTTATAATTTTTTTTTAGTCAATATAAATTGTTATGAGCTTTTATATGAATTGACCTATATACCTCGATATACGATAATATTAGTATTAAATTAATTCCATTAATACTTATTCCAACAATAACAATGTTTACATAATGTCAAGTCAGTCACGGTGATCTTACAGGTTTTAACTTTTTGAAATAAACAAATTAAACATTTAACATCAAAATCACTACATAATGACCTTGGTAAACAATTTATTACTACCTCTTAAAATTTTTGATGAACGAGGAAAGGAACTACCTAGTTTATTTAAGCCAGGAACGAGAAACAAGATGAACATGAACTAATAGGTTAACCTACCATTTTTAAAGGAACTTTCCAAGCACTGCAGTCCATTACAGTGACATAATCTGCAATTATAAATCGCACTAAAACTAACTTACATATTATGTCATAGCGACTTCCTCATTGTTTTTTTGTTAGTTAATAGATCAGATGCTGCTTAGTTATAATCCCGGTTATAATACTGTGATATTTAGAATTTCTGAAATATTTTACCTTACAATTTTTCTTGTAGGTAGTACAAATTCTAAAGTAATTTATGCTTTTAGTCATTCTTTGCCCATGTCAATTAATATATAATTTAATGTTTTAATGTATTGTAATTAATCACTTGTAACTGTTGTCTGTTTCAAATGAATAAGAAGTACCCATCAAATATTTTATTTATAACTACCTACCTATAACCTGTTCCAAAAAGGATATTTAGTATTTTAGTAGCAAAACCGATTTCGCTCATAGCTGGCTGGTATCTTCTCTTTTGGAATGGGGTATAATTATCTGTTATATTTTATATGAATTTGATTTATTTATTTTGATACTCGTAGATTGTGTGAATTTCATACATTTTTTTTTTTTGATAAGGGGACTAATTATTAACAATAGTTGTAGGTAACTGCTATTTAATTAATTATTATTTTATTTTAGAATGAAATCATTCTTGTTTCAAATCATAAAATGTATTCAAAAACTACCGAAATCATGGATACACCTATAAGTTTTTATTCTACAAATCAAACAATTAATGGTATGCATATTCGTAACCATTGTTTTATCTTTAATTTACTTATGTTATAAACTAAAATAAAAATGTATCTTAGGTGTATCAATTAATATACGTACAAATACATATTATATTTTGGAATCTTCTGGCTCATTATATGAATTTTCAAAGAATAAGACAAAAACATTATTAACAACGAGAGAAATATTAACAGACATTTCCTACGATTGGCTGAATCATCAGCTTTATATTTTAATACAAGCTAACATAACAACAGGGTACAGTATTAAAAAAATTGATTTGGAACATGAAATATTAGAAGAAATAGTTTCTGGACTTGATGCAATAACTCAGATTGAAGTGGATCCTTACAATGGGTAATTATTTTGATTAATATTATTTGGAGTGTATTATTATTATTGTATTTATTTAATTTCATTTATGACAGATTTTTATTTTGGACCTCGAAATTGGGACTGCACAGTTTTGATTTGACCGATTCTGAAAAGTCAAGTATACTAATTCTAAAAAACGAAGATATCGGTCCATTTGTTATAAACTATATACAGTCATGTTTGTTTGTGATATTCCGAAAGCAAAACACTATAATGTCTGTTTCTTTGGATGGGTAAGTTTGAAAACCTAATGTACTAAAGATAATTATTTCCTGATGTAGGTGCTTATATATTTTTCTGTAGTTGATTTTTAAATCAATGTCTTTATTTTGGTGTATTACAGTCAGAAAGTAATAAATATTAGAAATAACACACATACAGCGCTATTTTCTGATGCTACATCTTTATTATATGTGAATGAATTATTTTATTGGTCAAATGGTTCTGTAATAATGAGAGAAGACTACTTTATTGATGATAAAAAATACTATCAGACTATATATCCAGAAATTCATTTTAAAGTAAATTTATTAATATCTAATTTTATTGATCAACAACCAATACCGTCTCCTAGAAATCCCTCAAAGTCAAGTAAAGTATCACATAAGTTATTATTTTTCATTGAAACAATTCTATACAGTAGACATTGCAATTACATTTTTTCGACAACTTTAAAATTTAAAACTGATGTATACTGTTTTAAATAATTTTAGAAAATCATTTGTTCATGTCCAAAGTGAAACATGAATTTAATGCAAAGAATCATCATTTGTGGTACGAATATGGATCAGATGAACCATGGATAATATTAATATCAGGACTTGTGTTGATTTCCTTATTTTTGACCATGGTCATCAAGTATTGTATGTAATTTTGTTTGAATTTGTGAGTATTATTTTTAATTAATTAACCTTAATATATTTTATCATATTAGGTAGTGCTAAAAAGCCTAATATTATAAGGAAACTTAGAGAAATGCCACAATCTTTTGTACTTACTAATAATGTGGGTTATCAAAGAGCCGAGTTGTTTCAAAAAAGAGACAACAGTGAATTGATCAGAATTAAACGTAAGCAAATAACGCTAACAAAAAGATTGGGATCAGGAGCTTTTGGAGAAGTTTTTGAAGGAAATGTCAAAGATATAATAAATGAAAAAGTTGAATATTGTGTTGCGTTGAAATCATTAAATGGATGTACCAGTCAATATCTATTAGAAGAATTTTTAAAAGAAGCAAAAATAATGAATAATTTAAAACATAAAAATATTTTGAGAGTTTTTGGTGTATGTTTAGATAATGAACCTAATTTTATTATTATGGAACTTATGAAAGAAGGTGATTTATTGAGTTATTTAAGAAAAACCAGACCAACCCAAGTAAGATTAATATAATTATTATTATTATTATCAAAAATAAACAAAAAATTTAAATCACATGTATCCATTATATTTATGCAGATATTGAATCGTATGGACTATATAAGAATGTGTATCGATGTAGCCGAAGGATGCTCATACCTTAAAAATATGCACCTTGTGCACCGAGATCTTGCAGCTCGTAATTGCCTGGTATCGTCTTCCGACCCTAAAGAGCAAGTTATAAAAATTGGTGATTTTGGATTGGCAAGAAAAATGTATGCACATTATTACCGAAAAGAAGGAGAAGCTTTACTGCCTGTTCGGTACTATCAATATCTGAAGTATATTTTGTGGAGGTATCTATATTTTATTTTTATCTTAGATGGATGTCACCAGAATCGCTAGTGGATGGTGTCTATACCAGTCAATCCGACGTTTGGGCCTTTGGTGTCTTGTTATGGGAAATTATGTCTCAAGGTCATCAACCTTATCCAGGACTGTCTAATATAAATGCCATGTATTATGTTCAACACGGTGGAAGACTTGACAAACCAATAAATTGTCCAAAAACTTTGTAAATATACAATAACAATAAATTAGTAGATTTAATGATTTATTTTTTTGTTTTATTTTAGATATAATTTGATGAAAAAATGTTGGCATGTCCAGCCAGAAAAAAGGCCCACGTTTGAATTTTGTTTAAAATTCTTAAAATCATATTATATGGTTTTAGAGTACATTAACAAGAGAGATACAGAACTACAGATTATTCCTGAATATTTAAATTTATAATATTCATTCAATGTTACAAAACAGATTCAATCAAAGAAATATTGTTAAATTTTTTTTTTATGTACTTTGTATAAGGATTACAATTATTATAACTATTGATTAGGTAATTAAACATTTTGTCAAAAATGAATCATATAACCAATTTTTACCTATAGCACACTAGCTAAAGGAATTTAGTTAATTAGTTTTAACTACAGCTGTAGACTTGTAAATACCCACATGTAATTCATTCATTAGAGTATTTCACTCGACACCTACTGTACAGCAGAGCTGTCCCCGCTTGCCCACCTTTAACAACAATTATATTTTATTTTGATGTGGCGATAAACAGAAATTACTGATAATTTAAAGGTGACTGAGATAAAGGTTCATTGTCATATTGATGATTTAATAAAGTTTTTAAAGGGATATTAGTTGTTAAAGAAGATTTATAGATTTGTTTCATTATATTAAAACCAGTAAATACCTCCATCAAGTAAAAGGTGAGGAAAAAAAAAAAAAATACACATTAAAATCAATAGGTACCTACATTAATTATCACTCTGTTTGGAATCTAAAATATTTAATTAACGTAAAATTCAAAAATATAAAAATTAGCATTGCATTAGAAAAACCAGATATACGTTATAGGACTGTATTCAAGTTTATATTTTACAGCGATTATGACTGGATAATATTATAATAAATTTAAACATTTTTTGTCATTGAAATATTCAACTGAAAATTAAATTTTTAATGTATATTTCTTAAAATAATTAATTGTTGATATTGTACTGTTGGCCGGTTTATTAGTTTAAATGTTATTGTTAAATGAGGAATTAAACAAATGTGTAAATGAATTAAAATTAAACAGACGGAGGTAGCTACGTCCTACATGTTAAATAAAATATATTTAACAATTATAAACAGTTCTGACCTATGGTCTTGTGTTGAAATCAAGAACAATGTAATTTGTAATAACTGATCAGTAATTATGAAATGTAGTTTATAAAATTAGTATAAAATAATTGTGGAAATAACTGAAACAATAAATAAAAAACGGAAGAATCAATAAAATATGTAGCAAACGATTATACACTCAACATATTTTATACTGAAGTAAAAATATAATTTTTTTAATAATATATAAAAATGCATATTTTTTGCATATAAATTTATTTGTATTTTGGATTTCCTATATTATGATTAATATTGTAATATTGACATGGGTAAATGGCAATACAAGTACACAGTTTTAAATATAATTATGTAGGTTAATATACTATAACTATATTATAATATCAAGCGATTCATTTGATATGTAATTCATATGAGAAATGATAGAATTTTTATAATTTTTAACTTTTTGAACATATTTCACTACAAAAATGACATCAATAATTATTATGAGTTATAACCAGTCCCTAAAATTGTGTGTACTACGACACACTTTGTGTAGCACGAAAAGTGCAGTGTGTAGTACGAAATTTAAAAGTGTGTTATTCTAATAAATTAAACCTTTACAATAATATGATGTAAAATTGTATATCTTCACATTTTTTTTTTTTTATATTTTAATGGTTTTTGCCAAACCACATTTTAATTGTTACCTACATTCTACACAGACACACACTAAACAATATTTTGTGTTGTTACGTCTTTATACTCTTATTATAATAGTTATTATTATAAACTAGTCATTGTTATTGAGAGTAGCTATTTTTATTATTATCAGCTTAGTAGTGAACGGTGGTTAATATTATACAAATGTTTATCTAGAAATAATATTTAGATTTGACCGATTTGGGACTATGTGTGTATTACGAAAATTCGGATATTTCGGAGACAGATGTTGGCAATATCAGCTAGACGCTCAAAGCATGACAAATAAAATTTGTCGTGGCTCAAAGTTTGAGCCTCAAACCCGGATTTCATTTTTTCACAAACATTACCGCTCTCCAAACAAGACCGCCTATACGTCGGGCTGCCAAACCAGTGCTACCAACGTCTACGGCGATAAACGTGAAACCATAGAGTTACAGTAAACCTATTTTCGTGTCACTGCTCGAGTAGACCAAAATCCTGATTATTCAATAATTCCAGAAATCCAGATTGCTCTCGTCTGTTGTTACTCGTTATGCTTTTGCGGACGACTTTAGTAATTGTCAAAAAAGTGCTGTGCGAAACTGCGAACCCGTCGGCCGTTTGTAAGTGTCTACAACTGAAATGAATTGTATTATTTTTGTTATTATTATTAGTAGACAGTTACACATAAATAGTTCGAATTCCATAACATACCTACCTAATAATATGAAATCGGGTTACCTTATGAAATATTAACCTTACCTATGTTTTGTTTAGATACTTATAGTTTGCCACGGGATAAATCGTTGTCCATTTTGCCCTGGACAGGCCTCTTGTGTTGACCTTAATAACTCGGGGCCTTTGACGTTGAACTGGCAACTGAACAGTGGTCCTGAAGTTTTAAATAAACCGGTAGCATTTTTTCGTAGCCGCTCTTTCTTAAGAGTTATTTGTCCTGGAAACTCACGGTCATCAGTCGGATTAGTATACAACCAGGAAATTGTCAAGTAATATTACTACCATTAAACAATGATAAATTTAATTGTTCTTAATAATTTGAATTTGTTAGCGTCACCCCATAGCAGCAGATGATTGTACATTCCATCAAACACAGCATAAGGTTAAAAGGATGTGGCACTGTAGACAGCCTCCAGTTTCCAATTCATTAGAAGATTTAGTAGAAACGACAAATAGGTATTGCCAAACCATACAAGGTTATTTGTAGGTAATATAGGTACCCATTCTAAGTAATTAAAAAGTATCAATAGTATAATAATATTAACAGAAGAATCGGTCAAATCTAATGACTCGCATAACATTATTTAGATTTAAACTAAACTAAATTTTTTTTACATTGTTTTTCAGTGGTGTCCTAAAGTTCATGAAACACAAATTTTTCAAAGTATGTGGCCTCATTTCTTGTATTTTACAGTCGTTCCCAATGGTGTATGCTTTCCTGATCTTAATTTACCAAGAAAGTTATGGAGCATTTGTGAACATTATCCTGCCATTGAAGTACTAAAGGCTGTGTATATTAAAATTAATTATGTTCTCGATGTGATACCTGAGACTGAGAGTAAATTAATGAGTTCTTGTTCTATTATTGTCAGGTAAATATAACAAGTAAAAAAAAATATTTACTTAAAATGGTATTTTCCACACAATATTGTAATTTATATAATTTCATAGGTATTGTACTCGGAAAATTAATAGCGTATAATATCATCTGTTTCAAGGTAGCCCTGTTGCATCTAGAGTCCAGATAATGGTAAGCATTAAATATGAATAATTTACTGAGATTTTTTAGTTAGTGGTTTTCGAGGTGGTTTTCTAGTATTTAGATAGCAACTAGTATAATCAATCTTGCCAATGCTCCATCCATATTACTAAATGTTAAAAATGTGATCTATTAATTGATAATTTGTTTGTTTCTCAATTTTAGGTATTAGCTTTTCAACTTTTACTTGAGGAAAGAGGCCATCCAGATTGTCTTTAACATAATATCATTAATGTCCAAGTATTGAAGAACAATTAAGAACTTTTGTCATTGGCTATATGGAGCAATACTGGCTGACATAAGTTGGACCTAAGATCTTAAGTGTTTTTGAGTGTGAATATAGGACTAATAAACCAATAATACCTGGAATCGTTTCAATCTACTTAATTGGCTCGAATATCAAAACATCAAGCATGGGATTTTATATGTGAGTTATTCCAATTAATATTTTTTTTATCTCTAGGTAATACTAATATTATAATATATAATTATATAATGGTATATATAAATTTCTCTTAATTATTAAGGGGGCTGGAGCAGGTATAAATAATCACGTAAAACATCCTAAAAGCCAAACAAAACTGTAGGACTAGGGATTGACGGATTTTAATTTTGAAAACTAATTAAAAATCTTCAACAATTCTACCAAAGCATGGCCGTGGAAATTTATCATTATTACTAAAATTAATGGCGTATTTAAATATATATTATAACACATAAAAATTCTTGTTTTATAAATTGTCGATATTATATCGAAGAATTTGTTGAATAAAATCCCCTCACCATTCCTTAACTATCACAATGACTAATTAATATCCATTTCCAAAATCAAAATCTGTTGAAATCAATTCTCTCAATTTTGTCTAGCTTTTTGGCTTTTTTGTCATTCAAATAGCACGGTATATTTAATAAAATCTGTATAATTGACATGTGTCTACGTATGTGGACATTTATATGCGAGTAGTGAGCCGTTAGTGCCCAGTACTTGATAACAAATTTTACAAATTATACACACCAGCATTTATTTACTTCTTACACAGTAACACAGCTCATATATAAATACCATATGCAAAGCTGGGCAAGTTAACCATTTTTTTTAACTAGTTAAAGTTAAGTTATCCTAAAATAAAAATAACTAATCTAAGTTAAAGTTAGTTTTAAAAAGTTACGGAATTTGAGTTAGGTTACAAATTTTCATGAATAAACTTGGTTTAACAAATTAATAATAAATGTACAGACTATATTATTTTATAAATTATACAACTGTTTTAGATTATTGTTATAGCTATACCTTACATACAGATTAAAATTATATTATATTTGCAGTATAATTTAAATATTAGTATTTATTTATTAAAAACAATTAAATAGTAGTTGAATCTTGAAATATGATTTTTTTCCATTTATTTCCATTAAAATACAATAGAAACGAATAGAATATAGTAATATAGTACCTATTTAATCATATTCTACTCAAAAAATATAAATTAATCTACTGCTGCTAGTTCTGCTATTTTCAGTTTTAAACATTGTCTAATCTAAATATTTCTTTTTTGAATTGGAAGGAAAATGTTTAAAACATTGATACAAAAAAGAAAATATTTACAGTTCACATTAAAATATAAAATATTAAAATGTTACTTCAAGAATATTTTTACAGTCCTAATCTCATCAGTTTATTAAAAGTAGCAATCAAACTATTAGAACTAATAGAAGTGTTCAAAATGACAAAATGACTTAATTCATCTGGTGGTTCTCAGAATATACACAGGATATACAGTTCATAAATCATAACAGGACAATTTTTGTAAATAACTTTAATTTTAACAAAACAAATTTTACGCTCAACAGATCACGTTTAGCTACTTTAGTTTAAAAATTAAGAGTGAATTAACCTCTTATTAAATGTAAAGTTAAGATAATTATCTAGGCTATATTATATAATATATATACATTTTAAAGCGAGTTTTAAGTATTAAAATGTACAAATAATTTTAAATTTTGTAATACTCATTATTCGCTTTAAAATTAAAATAAAATAAAAAGCTTATGATAGGTAAGTCTAAATAATAATCTTACCTTTAAAGTTTATAAGGGGTCAACTTATAAATTAACGGAGCTAAACGTGATCTGCTGAGCGTAAAGTTTGCTATGTGATATACTTGTGCAACCTTGTGTAACCTTGCTAATTGCAACCCTAAATAATATATAAACAAAAAAAATATTATTTTTAAATTTTTTATCATGTTAAATTGTATAAATTAAGGTTCCATTTGTCGTCTATTTTTGCGCCTTAAAATTAAAATTTCAAAAAATCTAATTTAAGTTCAACCCCTGTGATGGTACGAATAGGTAGGTGCGGGTACCATGAAAATTTCAAGTGCCTATTCCTATATCATAGTTTTAGTTGTATACATAAAACCTGAGTAAGTAATTTATAACACACTTATTTTAAAACTAAAATAAATACAAATGGAACATCTGGCCTATACCTTTAATGTATACATTAATTGTCAGTGTTTGTTTGGAAACCAAAACATTTTAATAATATGTTCTTAAAGTAGAAATATTATACATATTTAATTACAGCTTGGTACCATACTGTACATTTTTATTTGACATTATAATGTTTCCTAATATACCTAAACTATTATCTAGTAGAGACAATTTTAATAATTTTTATTCTAAATTTGATCTAATAGAAAAAGTTGGCGAAGGCTCGTTTTCTGATACATGGTTATGTGTGCAACAAAACAACGGACAAGAATATGCGGCAAAAGTATTGAAAAAAGATTATGAGAATAGAAACTTATATGTATCAAATGTTGGAAGGTATGATTGTTGTAACAAATTATAATAATAATAATTATTCATTAGAACATTTTGCATAGGTTTAAGGTATTTTCACGAGAATGGCTTTAACCATAAAGTAGGGTGGCCATTCGTCCCGGATTTCCCGGGACGTTACCGGTTTAGGAACCCATGTCCCGGCGTCCCGGACAAAGTTCTCGGGACACCGATTTGTACCGGTTTTGGACTTTTGCATAGTTATGTCCCGGAAATTAAAACCGTTTTTAAATTGGTATTCTTTTACTTACTCGGTTATCGATTTTAATATATTACTATATTTAATATATTTAAAGAAAAAGATGTAAATGTATCAAATCTGGCAATGGTTGTAGAGTTTGCATTTTGTTTACCGGGGTCAAACGCGTCAATAGAGCGAGTATTTTCTTTAATGACAACTACTTGGACTGACGTTCGAAATCAAATGGATACTAAAATAATAGAATGTTGTCTGATAACAAAAACATATGGATTGAGTTGCATTGAATTTTACAATGAAATAATAAAAAATTCTACACTACTGAAGAAAGTACACAGCACTGAAAAATATAAGGTCTCTTTGGACGACAAAAATAAAGAAAAATAATAAATCAGTAAAATATACCTAGATTAGTATACTTATCTTAACGGCTGGAAATTGTATTATTGTTTTTATTTGAATTTTAAGTGTTCATAAAATAAAGATAGCCTATCTAATTGATTAGTTTGAATATTATTTATACCTAAAAGTTATATACAGCTACCTATGTAATTATATAGTATATACTTACTAGATATTAACCTATTTTTTATGAATTTTGGTGTCACGGATTTCTAAAAATTAAATCTGGCCACCCTACCATAAAGATATCAAGCCAGAAAATATTTTGCTCACGTCGCGGAACAAAAAATAAAAGATTGGTGATTTTGGAACTGCATGTCCAGCCATTTATTCGATTCAACGAATCCCTCTCTGATGGATCATAAACGATCATATCTTTAAGGATATCAAATGCTGGGTGGTATGGTTGGTACATTAAATGCAGTCCAACTCCAGTGGTTCTGTCATTGTTTGTTATAAAATATTTAAATTGTATTTTAAAATTAAACTTCTTACACTTATTTATTAGCTCCTTGAAATATTTCGCGAATCGTGACTTTAAATACCAATTGAACGTACAATGATATGTAAAACATAATATGTCTAATTACAGTTTCCATAGAAAATCTTTATAATCTTTAGTAATTTATAGGTTTATAACTTATATTATATCATTGTCAGAGTTGATGTATTTTTCACTTTTGAAAAAAACTGTATTTTTCGTTTTAAACTGTTTTAGATTCTGAGCGAAGCGATGAGTGTATTGATTCTATAATGATGTGTTTTTTTTTTTTTGTGTCTGTTATCACCTTTTAGGACAGTAAAAATGCTTGGATTTTCTTCAACAGTAACTTTTCTGATAGGAAAGTGAATGTAGTTGGTACTTTGGGGGAGTCAAAAGTAAACATTTTCCAGTAGTTTTCAAAAGTGACATGAACAACAAAAGAAAAATTAAGAAAAAACGAGAATTATTACGCAAGATCGATTTTCCACAAAATCGATTTTAGTTTTAGGTGCAACTCTAAAACAAATGACCGTAGGTACATGAAATTTGTACTGAATGTTTATTTTAGCATTTGCTATACAAGATAACATTTTGAAAATAATTTGACTCTTTTTGAGCTGTTTACGGACATTGTAAGTTTTCAGCTTTTTTAGTTTTTTTTTCTATAAATATCAATAAAATTTTATTTGTTTGGTAAAAAAGCGTGAAAATTTAATGCTAGGCTCTTGATTTATTGTTACAATAGCAGTTGAAAAATATTAAAAATACGTTGACACAATTTTTTTTTTATAAACATTTAAAGTTAAAATTTTGACAACATTTATCAAATTTAAAATGTAATAGTTATTTTGTAGTTAAAAACTTATAAAATGTTCAATATTTGTAGCTAAGGATTGAAAATTTAAAACAAGGTTCCACGTAAATAAGTAAATATATAAATTATTTTATTCACAATAATGTCAAATATACTTAGTAATATCATAGGCTGACTGACCGTTTTCGCTCAGAATCGTTTTTCTTACACAATGATATTATATCATTGAATTCAAATTTAACACCATCCATTACAGTGACCCACTTGTAACCTACTGTACAGCAGAGTGACATCCACTTACCCACCTTTTTTTCTGTTTAAAACGATGTTTTATTTGAGTTTTAAACAGTTAAAAACAGCGTTTAAAATAGTATATTTAAAACAACTTAATTTTAATTTAATATATACCTAATATACTTAGTACAAATTATAGGTATTTAGATATTAACTATATTCTAATTTTAGTATATTTTGATAAACCAAAGGCTAGTAGCAGTTATTAATATTTTATTGTTTTTTATTTTAATTTTTTTCTAGTTTAGACAAGTTGTTTTCTTTTAATTATTAATACTAAATATTAAAGTGTAGTTGATATTTGTTTAATTGTAAGTGTTACATATTCTGTTTTAACTTAATTAATAAACTAAGTACTTTAAATATTTGTACTTTACTTATGTCTGTGTTATGAATTCAGAATTTATGATATTATATGTGTTACTAAAATGAAGGACAATAAATGATAATAGATATAATTATTTAATTTTTTCTGAAAGCTATTTATTATTCTTAACTAATAATAAACAAAAAAAAAAATACATTTATTTAAAAAAAAAAACACAATATTCACTTGGATTTTACACTGTTTTAAACAACGAACAAAACGTTTAAAACAATTATTTATTTCAAATAATATAATATTAATTATATTTATTTAATATATTTATTAAACTTCTACAATTTAGTTGAACATGACAAAAAACAGGCAGTCTACGATAATTAAAAAGCAAGGTCCTGGTGGAGATCGTACACAAAATGTGCAGACACATTCGGTAAATGCTGAAATATCCAATAGATTATCTGCAAACATAAGTCAGAAAATTGATTAACCTAATAAATTGGATAAAAGGAGGTCGAATTTGCATAAAAAATCATGCTATTTGTTGTAGGTATATGCTATCAATATTTAAAAACTTGGGTTTTACTTAAAAAAAATATTTGCGATAAAATACAGATTTTATTACATAAGTTATTAATTTTTATATTGGGACTTCTTTATTCTTATATCTTATGCACAAAATATGTGGAAAATAAAATTTTCTTTTGATTAATTAATCGTAATTATATTATTTTTTAATTAAAAGGAAATAATTATTTCTTATATACATTTGTTTAATTGAAAAAAAAAATAAAAATGAACTATATTTTATTTAAAAAGGACTATGTATTTATCGAATATATTCATAATTTTATGTTAAAGCTATAATTTTTATAATATTTTTATACCAAAACATTTTTACTAAACTATTTTCGTAAAAAAATCCGAATTCTCATCTAAACCTACCCTTCACTTCAAATTTAAATTCGTCCACCAACAAGAATTAAACGCAAATAGATGTATATTATAAAAAAATTTAACAAAATTGAAAGTTTTTTTATTTTTTCTATTCTTATTATAAATAAGTATATTGTATAAATGTATAATAATAGCATAATTATTGTTATCTAAAATATTATACATAAGAAAAATTCAAATTAAGCTTTAATTTAATTTTTATGACGGAATAGCTTAAAAAGCGTTCGAATTTATGCCAGATGACGGTATAGGTACTGAACTAGGTATATCGCAAGTAAATATAAATAGGATAGGTATGTTCCGTTTAATAATACACCTAATACTTACCTAATTATCCCGTTCCATTGTCTTTTATCACACTACTAAAAAATTTATTGTTGTAAGCCAATAATTTGATACGGGTCTTTGAAAGTTTTTTACTTTTTTTTTCCTTCCAAGTCCTAAAATGAATATTGAATATAATTGTAACGCATATTATAATATAATATACAATATACTAAGATAGAGATTATTGTATAAATATAAAATTAAACAAATTAGAAAAAATAATTTCTAGCTATTTTTTTTCTTCTAAATCTACGCATAACTATTATTTTTTTTTGGGGGGGGGGTTGATGGTTGATGCTTCGACAACAGGTCATTAGCCTGTGGAACTGTGGGGAGGGTACTGTAGAATTTGAACACGTGTGTGTTTGTTTTGGCAACATTTTCGAGGGGGCATCCGTAGGTATATGCCATGCCCTCCCCCTTACTATCCCCCATAGCGGCCTCTCCGGACACTGTGAGCCGTGACTACCCGAAGCAAAATGCCGCGGAGTTCGAACCCGCGACGGTGCGCGTTGCAACCGACGCCTTGGTCCGCTCGGCCACTCCGTCCCCCACATAATTATTGTGTTAATAAAAAAATCTTAGGTTTTTATGCAATAAAAAGTATCGCAATACCTATGCCATATAATATGCAGTAAAATTGTGATTTTTTGATAAAAATTAATTTATTAAGTATTTAAGTATAAAAATAACTAAAAATAAATTTACTAAGTATTTATGTATAAAAACAACTAAAAATAAATTTAATAGTTTAATTAGGTTCTTAAATACTTGCAAAATAATTGCAAAACAAATAATATTTTAGTGAATAATTGCTTATGAACAAAAAAGTTTACATAGGTTAATAATTCTAAGCTGAGACGGTTTATCAGTCTGGATTATTTAAATTTTTATTATTTATTATAGCTTTTAAGTTGAATCACGGCTTTAGATACTATGTAAAGCCGTGAGTTGAATTAATTTTATAATATTATGATTTTTTATTCGTTGCTACGGTGATAAAAAAAATCGAAAAATGACCTCTCTATAGTACCATCTTGATCAAATTTGCTAAAAGATAAGGTACTATTTTATATTAAAATCGAAGCACTTCTTCTGGCAGAAATTTTGTATACAGGATATAACAAAAAAATAAAAAATAAAAACAAACACCATTGTAAAATCACTAGCTTCCTCGCTCCGCTCAGAATCTAAAATAGTACTATTTGAAAATTAAAAATTAATCGATTGAAACAGGTTGGTTTGGGTTATTTTATATTTTTATGAATTAGTGACGACAAAATTATATCGAAGTTTGTATGAAATATTTTAGATTCTGACGAATGTACTTATTTTTTAATGATGTGTGTTTTTTGTTTGTGTCTGAACTTGATGCGCTAAAAACAATGAAATATGTGCATACCTACGTAAGTATGCAGTACAATAGGTATGCTTTATGCATTTTTTTTTTTTGTAAAGTATGTATTTATATAGAATAAACTTGGAAACTTTAATTTTTAAGAGTACGGACCCGTATTGGTTGTCTCCGTGTTACAAGTGAGTATAACAGCAAATTTTACTCTCAGCAGATCACGTTTAGCTCCGTTAGTTTAAAAATTAGAGTAAATTGACCTCTTATAAAATTTAAAGCTAACATTATTGTCTAAGTAATCTCAAAAGCTTTTTATTATATTTTAATTTTGAAGCGAGTTAGTAGTATTTTAAAATTGTAATTTATTTGTATATCTTAAAATACTCATAATTGGTTTTAAAATTAAAATATAATAAAAAGCCTATGAGATTGCCTACAGATAACAATTCTACCATTAAAATTTATTAGAGGTCAATTCACTCTAAATTTTAAACCAACATAACTAAACGTGATCTGCTGAGCGTAAAACTTGCTATGTTATGCACTATTGTACGACGGAGACGGTATCCGCCGTTTTTCCCGAATCGAAATTCCCGAATGGTATTTTGCCCGCAAATCCGAAAGCTCTAAACATTTTTTCCCGAATGTGTTTTTCCCAACGATTATTGTTCCCGAAAAAAAAATTTCAAAATTTAACTAATAGTAGGTATATTGTAACGGTTCATTACTGCTGATTTTAATACATACCAAGTTTAAATTTAATTCTTCTGCTACCCGACTTCTCTTGGAACTCAAATAAAATTTTTTTTGACAAAATGGCATGATTAAATAAGAGCCATAGACTGAAAAAACCAAAATTTTTAGAATCAAAACTATTTAATATTTTAAAATTCTAAATATGCATAGGGAACAGTTACAGAATTAATTTATGTTTTTATTATAGGTATTTTTGTCATTATTCATTAGGCGTAAACAATAAAAAAAAGTCTAATAAAAATATTAGTTAGGTAGGTATTTAATTGTGGGTGATTATACAAGGTACCTAATTTATTATTAAAAAAAAAAATAATAAAAATATAAATAAGCCAAAATTAAAGATAACACTTAAGTGATATTAGTAATTGCCAATTGGAACTATTTAATTATTTTAAGACAATATTACTGTATAAATATTTAGCATGTTAAAGAGGATGCCAATATTTTACATATTATGGTACATTAGATTTTAACAACAATAAATTTTAAAAAAAGAGCTTGGGCCGTAATCTAGATTTATACCTTTATTGTTTTCAATCATTTGTAATAGAGATATTTAAGAAAAACATTTGATGAAAAAGGTGCTTATGCAAAATTGTAAACGTAGAAATTTAATAAATGTAACTGATACCTACTGTACATTAGAAACACATATATGGGTGTAGAAATGTAAAGAGGATACTTACAATTTATAAACTTCCGAGTTTTCGAATCGTGTTTCGAAAATAGGTACAATATTAGACCGCAACAGACTGCCAAGTGCCAACAGTGCATACAGGATGTTAGGTTATTACCCAACTATGGCACACAATTGTAGACAACAACACTAATATAATATTACCCAACAACACTAATATATTACCTAATAAAAATGTAATAATGTATGTATTTTAAATAGTAATTAAGACTCGTGAAATAATGGCCTATACTGCTGAGTTGCTTTTTGAAGATCAATAAAAAAAAAAAAAAAATTAACAATGCCACGATGGTATAGATTCTTGATTAAATATTGTTAGGCGTGAAGACACTTGCACAGTACAACAATAAAATACTGGTATTCACACATTTAACACTCTTCACTCAAACTGTAGAGACAATATCATAAAACTCACAGTTACACCATAGTATAGGCATACATATCTAAGTACAATGTACAACAACTAGATAGCCGTCTCCTTCTTGTCATCGAAGCCGGCTGCCATTTACAAAATAGGCAATATAACAGCATTAAAACAAGGTTCCACGTAAATAGATAAATTTATAAATTACTTTATTCACAATAATATGTACTTAGTAATATCATAGGCTGAATGACCGTTTTCGCTCAGAATCGTTTATCTTATACAATGATAATATTATATCATCGAATTCAAATTTAACACCATCCATTACAGTGATCCACTTGTAGCCTACTATACAGCGGAGTGACATCCACTTACCTACCTTTTTTTCTGTTTAAAACGATTTCAATAGAAAATTTAGTATTTTTCGGGCCAGCATGATCATCACAACGTATTTACAACGTCCTTTGCGGTCATCGGTGGTTCGAAACTCCTCGCGGAGTGTACAAATCTGTCACCACTCATCGGTACTCACCAATGCATTAATGCACTATGCAGGTACTCCATCTCCATGGCTCGCTATATTAGTATAATTCATTCGTCATCGTTACCGTGGTTGTCGTGACTGTGTTCGTACCAAATAAAACGTTAATTTTGACTCTTTTTCAAATTCGGTACGAAAATGGATTCAAGATTTGAAGATTTTATGAAACATTTAGATATGTACTGGTCCGTTTATTTTTTTACAATGCTCACGGGAATTATAATTTATTGGGGTAAGCATACATTTTTACAGACCTATTTATTTATGTGGTTCACATTGCCCGTAACATATACATTATACATATTATCTAGGTGTAAACCTTTTACTGCCCCAAAAGGTGATGACAGACACAACACAAAAAAAAAAATAAAAAAACACATCATAACTATATAGAATACTCAATACTAATGCTATTATTATAAAATTAATAATATAATTGACAACAACTGACATTTTTAAATAAATAAATTGGATTTTTTTTCCTTAACTTATATTTATGAACAACTGCTATGTTGAAATTTAAAATTAAAAATGTAATACTTTAATTTAATTTAATTTTTTTATGTATTTATTAATTTTTATTTGACTTTTTTTTCTGACTACCATGAAAACTACTAAAAGCGATAGTAAATTAAACAACCTTAGATATTTTGTCAAAGAGCTCATACATGTATAAAAAATTAAAATCAAACATTCCTTGGTGATTTACCACCACTTATTGAAACACTACTTTAAACTTACGCTTGACGATATTTATGGGTAATTCTCAGAATTATCAGCTGCGGCGACCGCCGCCGTCCACCAACG
This sequence comes from Sitobion miscanthi, assembly GCA_008086715.1. NCBI lineage: Eukaryota > Metazoa > Arthropoda > Insecta > Hemiptera > Aphididae > Sitobion > Sitobion miscanthi. Next base: position 11,173,890 of record CM017805.1, read on the forward strand.
TATCTAATAATTTATAATTAATAATATTTAAAATACGATTTTTTTAAAAAAAAAACTATCCGCGAACAACCGTAATGCGATATGTATTACAATTTTAGGTCTATTAAATGGAAAAATACACAAAATTTGACGCTGCAGCCAAGTCTCTATACTGTGTTTATACTCTATACGAAAATACCTACTAGGTAAATACGCCCCTGACTGACCGTCACCATCACCTGACCGTCACCACTTCGTATATATAGATCATCTATCATTGAAATTTGAGTTAAAACTTAACACATCCATTACTTAACTCATCAAAGTGACTTACTTAATTACGAAATTGAATGTAATAGTTGAAAAATGTGTTATTAAAATAGATGGAAAAATTATACCATACTAATTTATTGTTATTATATTATAATTTTCAGTGTTGAATATCTCTTACTTTTACAAAAAACGTAGATATACACAATCTTTAGTATCGTATCAAAATTCTATGGAAGAAAGCCATGGTAGAAGTGAAAATTTATCTAATGAATCTTTGTCAGAAAACTTAAATTTAGATCAAGAAAAAGTAAGTACCTATAAATATAAGTATATTATTATTTAATTCATAACTAAACTTCCTAGTTGAATTTTCCAAATGTTCTGGAAACAACTGGATACCTATATAAATTTAAACATTAATAAATTAAATAAGTACATAAATATATTTTAATTGTTTATGATTATTGTGTTATTACATCTGCAGAAGTCTATAAAATATTAAAATAAATTTTAAATTGATAGTGTTGTGCTGTTATTGTTTAAAATGAATTAGCCATTCCAATTTTAAATTGACTGTTAATAAAAATAAAACCAATAATACTACATGCATTTTGTAGAATATCAAATTTCATCAAGATGAGGATAGTCATTCGTCCGACATGGATGAAGAAATTCGGGTAAGCATAACCTAATTACATACTTTAAGAATTTCATAAAAGCAGTAAGATAATATCGCTTGTGTAATCCTAATTTGTAAATGTTGTTACAAATTTAAACATTCAATATAGTTATGAAATACTGAAATTTAAAAATAAATCAATATTGTACCTATAATATAAATAATAATATGTTATGTATAAATTTCACTGACATGAATTTAAAATTTCATAAGAGCCAGTGACATTAAATAAAATATGGTTTGGTTTGAATTAAGTATGTTTTTGGGTGATATTTGATATCAGAGTTAATTAATTACAAATATTAAATAATATGTAGGTACCCGTTTTGTATTACTATATTGACCCATTAGGTTGTAACAGTCAATTCTTTTAATCGTTTAGACTGTTGTGTACTAGGGATGTTATACTGTGCAGTGGTTTCCCATTACCTTCTGCACAGATAAATATAAATAGGTAGTTATAATATTTTAATATAGATTTAAGTTTTATAATCCATAAATTTAATAAAATCTCTGTAGTAATTTTTTTTTTTTTTATTTCATAAAATATACTAACCGCAAAGATTCATATTTGATAAAATTATTAGTAATGGCATAAAGTAATATTGTAGAATAAAAAATTTAAATTTATACAAGTTGGATTTCATTTCTTTCATTCTGAATGGTGTTAGTAATGTAGTCCATGTTCTATTCATAATGACTATCTAATTTATTTTATAATTTTCAGTATGTGGAAGACTACAACGATATTAACTTTAAATTTTGATCCAACGTTATTAGATGATGCCACGAATGAAGATATCAAACAACTTAAAACTATTTTTTTTTTATACTTAAATTAAAACTAAATAAATACTAAATGAAAACTATAACAACTAAAATGTATAAATTTTGAAATAATTAATTCTAATTAATGCAATCTAAACTAAGACCTGCAGCCACATCTAAATTGGTTGACGGAATATCACTTCACGCTTGCAACTTAGCACGCTATGTACTGTGTTGGCAGCTATTTTAAGTCGAGGAAAAATAACTCAATTAATTTAAAACATTACTTTGCTTTACTTTAATTTAAACACTATATATAAACACCAAACTTAAAAAAAGTTAAATGTTTATTGGAAATAATTTACTGTCGAAATATTACAATATGAATAAACTAATTCTATTCGATTAAGCAGTGTACAGGCACAATCGTCGTCAACAATAAACAATACTAGCCAACACAGTATAGGTAATATCAATGTTATATGCGACATAGTGTTTACTGTTTATACGTCATAATAATATTATATTAATAATAATAGGGGACGGAGTGGCCGAGCGGATTAAGGCGTCGGTTGCGGGTTGCGACGCACACCGGCGTCGGTTCGATGCCGACCGCAGGTGGCATTTTTCTTCGGGCAAGTCACGGTGTCCGGAGAAAAGTGCCACCATCCCCCGCCCGGGCATGGCAGATACCAACGGGTGTCCAAATCAAAAATTCAAAAACTAATACACGTGTTTAAAACTTACAGTACCCTCCCCCTCAGTAAAAACCACCCAATGGCCTAAGTTGTCGCGGGTTAATTAATAAAAAAAAATATAATAATAATAGGTATATAACGTCATTGAAGGTGGCAAGGGCTGGAAGTGAGCAATTTCAGTCGCGGGCGATGTGTGTACTCATGGCACTCGTGGGCCGTATTTTACTAAAGACTGAAATTTCAAATTGCCTTCCCACACGAGCCACACATACTATTTTTTGTCACGCCTCTGCATTCATCGATCACGACAAGTCGGCAAAGGTAATGCACTATGCAGGGATATTCTATGCAATAACCAGACTATTCTACGGAAACATTTTCATGAAAGAAAATTGTTTGCTCGTCGTACAGGGAGGTTATAATATGAATATAAGATATGTAGCCCATGATGTAGATAACCTAAAATTATGTTTTGTAAGGACCATGGTATATTTTTCAGTGCTGCCCCAATAACTTATTCCAGAGGGGGTAAAATTTTTTTTATCCCCAATGATTTTTTGACAGCATACAGTATAAAATGTATGTATAAATGTATCTAGTTAAGTCTCAAGTCGACTACAAAAAATCGATTTAAATCGCCCATCACTAGTCTCGGCACAAACTAATGTGACATTCTGGTAAGGTTTTCTTTTAACTTTCTCAATTTTAATGAATTTTGTTAAAGTATTAACTTAAGACCCACATAAAAAATAATATATTGTGGATCTGTGTTTAACTTGACTGAGAGAGAAAATTATTTATCGACGATATTAAAAAATTAAAATGTTTAAAGCTCAAAAAGAGTCAATATATTTTGAATGTCTTGTAGGAAATATCTTGTAAGGAAAATGCTCATATATTATAATATAAAAATTTTGTTAAAATATAAAGTTTTTACGGTTATTCATTTTTGAGTTACAACAGAAAGATATAATCGATTTTGTCGATAATTGGTTTTGTGTAAAAATTACTTTTATATATGTTAATTTTTTTTTTGTTCTTCACGACGATTTTGAAAATTACTGGGAACTTTTTTACTTTTGAGTTTTGACCCAACAAAGTACCAACTAGATTCATTTTCCTATCAGAAAAGATGCTGAAGTAGAAATTTGAACCATTTTTACTGTCATAATAGGTGATTGCAGACACAAAATAAAAATAAAATATAAAAGCACAAATCGTTGTAAAATAAAATTCATCCGCTATTTCAGTTGATAGGTACTAATTGTTTTATCACTTGTGAAATAAAAATAGTAAATGTAGGTACTGTATTATCAGAGATTTTTGACTTTTTACACAATACTATTGATTATTAGTACTAGGATTACGATTACCCACCAATTTTGGGGGTACACCCACGCCTTAAAATAGGTGTGGTGGCTGCCACGCCTAATAGGTACATGGGTTCAGCGCCACTGATAATATACATAATATATCATTAAAAAATGATGATATAAGATTAAGAAATATTAAGTTATATTATAGGTTAAAACAAATATAATGAATTTCGATTGTAAAAACAATTAGAATAATATCATATAATGCAAGGTTCCAAATAAAAAGATTTTACTACAATTTTAATTCTTACTCAATCAACGTTTAATTGTCTCCATCTTCATCTTCACTGTTTGAAGTTTTTTTCATCTTTCTAATTTTTCTCGTTCACACTTGGGACACACATTTTTCTCTTTACGACAATTGCTGCGGAATAACGATTCGCAATGGCGACATATACTAGAATAGTATATTGTGTGGCAAGGGCGGGAAGTGAGCTATTTCAGTCGCGGCCGACGTTTCACCCAAGACTAAAATTGCCTTCCCGCACGAGCCAAACATACTATTTTTTGTCACGCCTCTGCGTTCCCCGATCGCACCATCACGGCAAAGGTAATTCAGGCTCGGACCTATGCAACGACCAGACTGTTCTACGAAAACGATATTTCATGAAAGAAACGATTTGGTTTTATTTATTTTGACCGTCGTGCACGGAGGTTGTATAATACGAATATAAGATGTGACCAAAAGTCTGTTTTGTAAGGACCGCGGTATAGATTTCAGTATAAACAATAATTATTGTATTAAAATGAAATAAGGACAAAAAAATGTAACCAGGGCAAAGGTAATGCATCGTGCGGGATCTATGCAACAACCAAATAATTATACGAAAACGATTTCACGAAAGAAAAATGTTTACGCGTCATGCAAGGAGGTTATATAATATGAATATAAGATGTAACCAAAAGTCTATGTTTTATGAGGACCGTGGTATAGATTTTAGCGTCTGTTTGTTCAGAGAATACGCGCGATATCTGAGCTCAGCACTCTTGGGGATTCCCCGCTTTACCGCCCGCTGGACGGATTAAGGACGCTTTCCGACGCTTCAACCGCTATCGAAAACTCAACTTTCGGCGCGGGCGTGACAAAAAATGATTTTATTAATATTTTATGGATATCAATACAAAAATGTTTTATTCGACATTATTTGATTATTTAAGAAGTAGGTTAATGACAAAATTATTTGCGTACAAGTGGAGGCCTCAGGCTGAGGCAACTTACCCTATAGCATGGGGATTGAATGCCGTCGCTTGAACCCGTGGCCCGTGGCAGATTTTGATGAGGCGCTCACATCGGTTTAAAAACAATAAATTTTAATTGTACTATTGTGGGTGGGTTACGCGAGGGGATGCGCAGAACGAACCGATTTTCGTCAGGCCGCGGCGTTTTCTCTCGGCGAACTGAGTATTATTATACAATTTGAATGTTGAAAAGTTTGAATATAATTTAAACTGGACATTTATATATATATTATACAATCTAAAAGGGTCAATGGAAGTAAAATTAAAGTTTACATATTATATGGGAAAAATTAGTGAGATAGAACTGAAACTAAAAATTTGTTCTATCCTCATTCCATTGTTGTATTTCTATTATCGTTAATGATTTTATATTAAATTATATTTTAAGTTCCCTATCTGGTGTTATAATGATAGCTATACAATTTTTTTTTTTTAAATTAATTTTTATGTAGGTACAATATATTGTCATGTTGACATATCATGAATTTTTTACATATTTTGTTCATATTCTATATTTTTTTTTCTAAATACTAATTTTATTTTAAATAGTTTTAACTTTTAACCAATGACATTTTTGGTAATCTTATCTAATTATACACATTTCATAGTTAATTCACTTACAATGTACTTAGTTCATAAATCATTTTTTTTATAACAGAAGTTAAATAAGGTGTTTGTTTTTAAATTTTTTTTTTAGTATTCACTGCTTTAAATTAATTTTATACCTTATACTAACTTAAATTAGGTTAATTATTTTTTTCATTTCTTTATATTTTTTTTTTTACACTTATTTTTATGCTTTTGCTTAGATTAAGTAAAAAAAAAATGTTTACACAATCTTTGTATTTACTTGCTTTAACATTTTCTTATACCTTATGCTAACTTAAATTAGGTTAATTATTTCACATTTTTTTAATATTTATTTTAGTACTTAGATTAGTAACTTAAAGTAGGTTATTTGTAATTATTATTATTATTCTGTAATTCTTATACATTGAGTTGTATAAAAGTTCTTATAGTAGTTTATATAGGTAGTCTTAATAGTTAATGTTTTCTTTTTTTAAAGTTATGTTAATAAAACAAAATATTTATTTGGGGTTTATTTTTTTTGAATCTCTTATAGGCTATAAGAGGTTGATAATATGGTTGAGTGTCCTATAACAGTTAGCATTAATTTTTTTTTTGTTTTTATAATATATATTTTGGATATTTGTCAGAGTAATTATTTTTATTAATTATTGGTTTATTTGACAATTTTTGTGTGATTTGTGATTTATAGACTTTTAAGGATGTTGGTTTGTTTGATCTTTTTATTATTTGTTTTTTTTTTTTTTAATAGGTCCATCAACCAGTGTTTTTTGAAGTGTGTTTAAGTTTTCCATATACCTACTATATTATAATGTCTACCTATTCAATTGTTCTAAAAGTATAGAATAAACTAAAGAATGAATATGATATTTTATTATTTTATTTCTCTTATTTACACTTTTTATATTTTCATTAATCTTATTAAAATTCTAGGGTCATCACGGTCAATGGGAGGGGGAGCCAACCTTCCTACGCCACTAAATATAATTGTTATTTTTGTTTTTGTAGCGCTCCTTCTTAGATTACGAAAAATTAAAGAATTTAGACGGTTTTGAAAGAAGTACCTATATACATACCTAATTATCTATAAATACCACTAAATTTAACCCTACGTACATTTTTTTTTATAGCACACACTAAATAATGACTGCGTTGAGGAAAAAAATTTAAGTAACACAGAAGTATGCAATATTGTTACGATATGCCATCGCCACCGGGTGCAATACTTACTATATCAATACTTCACGACTAATTTTGAACATATAGTTGGTCATAAAATTAAAGTTTAGAAAAAAATCCAATATATTTATTTGAAAACGTCAGTTGTTGTTGTTGTCAATAATATTATTAATTTTATAATAATAGCAATAGTATTGATGTGTTTTAGATTTTAAGCGGAGCGAGGAAGATAGTAGTTTTATTTTTATTTTTATTTTTTGTTTGACTATCATCGCCTTTTGGGGCAGTAAAAATGGTTCGATTTTCTACTTCAATTTCTTGTTCAATTGGAAAGTGAATTTAGTAGGTCAATTAAGTAGGTCAAAATTTAAAATTCCTAGTAGTTTTCAAAAGCAAAGGAAAAAACCAAAAAAAAAAAAAATAACTAAGAAAAAACTGGTTTTTAAAATCATTTTCAAATCATTTTTCAAATTTTGAAAAAATATATTAATAATTTTTAAAATATGATAATAAACAAATAATAATAATTCAACTTAACCGGCTATCGTATTAATAATAACAATATAAATATACTATAAAATATCTTAGGCTGACAAACCGTCACATATATATGTAATGCTGCAACATGTACATTTAAAAAAGAATCACCCTGTATAAAGTATATACATTATACATATTACCTAGGTGTAAACCTTTTACCGCCCCAAAAGGCGATGACAGATACACAAAAAAAATATAAAAATTCAGTGATTTTACTCTAAGATTAGGTACTTAAAAACATGGAAAAAATTATTCTGCGTAAATGTGTTATGTCTATGTTGCGTGTGGGCTGGAGAGAGAAAACAAATAGTGCGCTGACATCCTCTTAACTAATTATTATACTGCGGTAACTGCGGGCTGTCTTCTCCCTCGCTGTCTTTTGAATAACATTATAGGTACATTTTACTTTCATTACCATCACTATGTTCAATGTCAATATATTATATTATAATACAATCGTGCGCCTTATTCAGAAAATGTGAAATCCGCGTGTGCCAATTAATCGTCTTGTTTATAAAACTCAGATTTCCGAGTCATAATTAACCGCAGCGCATGAGCGCAAAATTAAAAAGGGCTTACTGATTAATATTTCGAAAAGTATGAAAGACAACACTATTATAATATGGTAGGTAATACGTTCAAATCGTATTATAACAGCTGCATAATCGGCCATATATATACGAACTATACGCGCATTATGGGTAATTACGAAAATAAAAATTCAAAACATATTTTCGTCGGGTCACATAAAATGATTAACCCGTACGTCGTCGGAATATCCGGATCATCCGACGGATAACATGTAGGATAACTTACGTGTATAATAATAATAATATATTATGTGTAGGTACACGCGCGTGTCATGAATCCGGACACCATCGGTTACACCACTAATTATACTGATTACCGTGCAGCAGCGAATAGAGTTTTGCGGCGCGTGTTTCGAAAACGGTCGAAAAAATCATGACGAAACACAAACGGGTAGGTGGGTATATGATCTTATAAATTATAATATAATATGATAGTAATATGATCACAACAAATTAGATTTCATTCGCGACTGCGGTCACGCGCGTGTATTATAATATATTATAATAGAGGGTGGGAGACTTTCGCGCGTACTCTGCTGCGGATCGCGGGTTATATGTTAATAAAACTAAATAATATAATATATCAAATATTAATACGTACCTACGTGTTGTATGATATTATGCCATCATCATGGCGTAGTTCTATTAGAATTCAGCAGGTGCAATACGTCTTTCACTGGTCTAATTATAATCATAAAGACAAATTGAGTCATATAATATAATATTTGAAGCCAATCACTTTACTGCTCGCCTACCATGGTGGCGGTTTTGGGGGTGAGGCACCGCCTCACTTGTAATTTTCAGGAAAATAAAAAAATATTTGTTTCTTTATATTGGTATTTTGTATTATTTTTAATTTTAAAATTTTAATTGTATACTTTAATTTTTAATTTTAATTTATATATTTCAGACATTAAATGCTTTAGAATTCAAGTTTAATAAACAACAATATTGAATATTATTTTTTTGTACAGAACTTGTACAGTTGTACCCAGAGGGCGTCATTTCAGTTTTCAATAGAGGGGGGAAAAGGTTTTGACCGGCCCAAATGGGTAAAAAAACAGCTTGCAACCACATAATATTATCTACTTACATTTTTTGATGCATAAATAATATATTATGCAATTATTAATATTGAGGATCTAGAATGCGTAGTGTATGACGAAGCCGGTGTTCTTAACAATATAAATGATCTGTGTAACTACGTTATCAATAATGAGGGCTACGTTGAAAATACAAATCATTTAGAATAATATTAACTATTAAATACTATTTTAATTTGATTAGTTTGTTTTTTGTAACACCGCCTATGTACACTAAATTGACACGACAACATCACCTATCTCAAATATTTTGGCTAATTCATAGTTTTCTGTCGTTTTTCAGTTAAAATCGCAATAGAACTACTTATTTTAGGTAAAAATGATAATATAATTATAAAATATACTATCAATTACACAGAAATTGATATTTTTGCTCTCCTGAAAAATTAGCAAAACTGAGATAGTTGGTGTTGCTTCTTAAGCGACGAAATATATAATCCTATATAATATTATATTCACACATAACCCATTCACAATTAATCAGACAATTGGCAATACAAATATTATGCTAAGAGTAATATGAAGCTCATTGTAATGTTTTAATTTAAAAAGTAATTTCATATTACACATACTATTAGGGAAGAGCTAACCATCAAAATCAAAAGGAAATGGTTTCCTATAAAATTATTAAATGCTAGTGAGCCGTGTGAGCCAAATACAAGCTTTTCTAGATTAGTCACCAAGTCACCATGACCAAAGTCCCCACTCTTTTAGTAAGGACCATATAAAAGGGGGTCTGTTGCAAGGGCTCTGCAGACGGTTAGGAATTTCTAAGGCATTTAAAGATAGGTCGCAATACCACTCTTTAGTTTTCAATATCAATTTAAAGTTGGGTGTTAACTCATCATCCAATATACCTATAATAATATACTTACTCTATTACTGTAATATTATTTAAAAGTATGCATTTAATAAAGACTCAAAACAATACTTCAAACAAGCTGTTAAAATTCTAAATATTTAATTGTGAATAATTGTTGTAGGTAATATTTTATTATTTAATAACTAATTACATAATATAAAACATAGCAAATAGTGCTGTTGCCTGTTCGTTTAATAATATATTGTTTAAGTAAATAAAATGAAAGGTGATAATTAAAGTATATAATAGAACACAAATAAATAAATGTTTTAAGTACATAGACAAATTATAAATTATTTTAAAAGGTATATTTAATAATATAATACAAGATGTAAAATAAGTAGAAATTATGTAAAAATTATGTAAAAATGGATATTTTTTTGTGAAACTATTTAAAATTTTTTTGAAAAGTTAACACCCAGTTTGTATATTTTCTGTTAATTAGACTGTTGTTTTTTCATCAAATTTTCCAACTGAAATATCAAATTCATTCTTCAGTTTATTCTATACTTTTAGAACACTCTGAAGTATTAAAAAAATTAAAGTTTACACTTTTTAAACTTATTCTTACAGTTTTTCTTATGAATTAAAGCATATTATATTTTTATGTTACCTGATCATGATGGGCTTCAATCAACTTGAGAAATACCAATTCTCCTAATAGAGATTTTTGTTGTCCTATGATTTGTTTTTTCTGATCTTGATTTAATATATTGGTGGTTACCTTACATGTCAAAAACAAAAATAACAATTATATTCAGTGGCGTAGCCAGGGGGTTGCTAAGGGGACTAATCATGAGGTGTAGGTACACAATGGGAGGGGGTATCCCTTTCCCCTCGAAGTTGTAGAAAAATTAGTAAATATGTTTTTATAGAGTGAGTAGGATAAAAAAGAGAGTTCTGTACCCTCATCCTCATCCCTCATCCTCATCCTCATCATGTCATTAACTGAACCGCCGCCCGATCCGTTGCGCAACTTACTCGATTATGTTTGAGAGGTGTATTCTATCTAATTTCACTGGAATAATGATAATTGCTAGCATATGTACGAGACGTATAATTTCCCCCACCACTATACCTTACCAACGGCCGCCCGATCGTGGACTTGTATTTAATCAACATATATTTTATCACTCACGTTATCAACATATTATATATCACACGTTATCTAAACTATTTATTGTAATCAGTTATCATATATATATATATATATTTATCATATCATATATATTTACCCGCGTACTTAATCACATATATTTTATCACTCACGTTATCAACATATATTTTATCAGTTATCATTTGTTTCATATATTTTTTGCCGCCGCTCGCATACATTTAATCGTTAAATATTATTGCCATCACCATTTAGCATACTAATAGCTTACACCTGTATACTTAGAACTCTATGGTAGACTTTTAAATCAATTATCACATTTCAGCATAGTCCAATATTTCCTGTCATTAGATGATTTCTAAATAATACCCATTTTAGCCATCTGCTTAATGTGCCAAACTGATTCACGTCTTTGTCGCCAGGATGCCGCACACTTGTGATATTAAAATGTCTATTAGTGAATAACACATACACACATTAATAACCGATATACTTTTGTATATAAAATACCATATTATTCGCTCGAGTCGCCAGGTTGCCGTCGACTCTTAATAGCCATTTTATATGTATAAATACTAATAGCTTGCACCTGTATACTTAGAACTCTATGGTAGACTTTTAAATCAATTATCACATTTCAGCATAGTCCATTAATATTGAAAAATATCCCCACCTATTATAGAGACTCCTAACTTAAAGAGTCGGTAGCCGTTTAGTCCGTCTACTGCCTTAAACTGGTGTACACGTATCGTTCGCTCCGTCTTTAAAAGTATTTTTTGAAGTGTTTAAAAATTGTTTTTTTAATCATGGCTGGATCAATTGGAAATATGACTGAAGTGTCTCAGAAGAAGAATTTCGCATATGTGCCTCCGTCACCACCGGCCAATCTCATTGAATCTTCAACTTACACACTAGACTTTGTCGCCCGTAAGTTCATACATATTGGCATCGATCCGACTGAAAATTTCCAAGTCGCCGTTCATTTGATAACTTCATCGCGGCATTAAAAATAACGCCGGATTTTCTAAAACGAATATTTTCAATGATGGGTAATATTTTGTCATTTATATTAGACACACCACGAACAAATAAACGAATAACTTTTCTCGAGACTGATTTATTTCTAATATCGAGTATGGTGTATAAGGGTGAAAACAATCTAGTTGTTGAATGTAAAAATAAAAGCGAATGCAGAGTTTTATTGAATCGTGCAGATTTAATTGAGTTAAATAAATTAGAATGGTGTATTTCAAAAACTATCATTCAAAAATCAGTCATCCAAACCATTCTTCTGAATCAAATCGAAGAGTATTGTGATTATCTAGAAGAAACTAGTTTACAAGATACCAATCCGCCAAATACTGAACATGAAATGGAAGTATTCATAAAGTTGGGTACACCTTTAGAAAACACAACTACATCTCCTAACCTGGCCTGTCAAATCCAGATGTATGCACCTATGCAGTTACTTAGAATTTGGGTAGATCGTAGAAGGGCACGAAACACACCAGAGGTAAACCTTTAAATTATATCACTTGTTAAAAATATTTATTGTATTTTATTATTTTATAGTTGTTCACTGAAGCCGAAGTGAGGCTTATTTCGCCCCCGAGATATTCAAGTATGTCTCCAATGCACGAAGACTGCTCACAAGCAAGGGTAATTTATAATTTATAAATTTAAAATAATTTAAGTATTAATAATTATAATTTTATAGGCAGCTGACGAGGATCGTGGAATTGAAGAATTTTTAACACAGGCGACATGGGCACCAACCAAGGCATTGGTAATATACATACATTTAATTTTATTATATATATATATTAACAAATTATTATTTGTATAGCGTACCAGTCCACCATCATTCGACAATACAGCTAATGGATTTGATTCGGACAATTTTGCACAGCCCCCTCCGTGGTATACAGCGCCTGAATCTTCATCAACGAGACTTGCAGTTGACGAGAACGACGGTCCGACGTCTTTCAACCACTCGCCGTCGATTCTCGACTTCGCAGGCGGCACTGGGACGAAGAAAATAAATAAGCGGAACGCAAAACGTAAACTCTTTAATAATCATCTTTAAATAAAAACAAGCGTGATACTTAAAACAAGTTTTTTCATTTATTAGAATATAAGGTGGTATGTACAAGGTATAAAAATAATTATAAGATATTTACAAGGTATAAAATATTTATAAGGTATAAAAATAATTACAATTTCTAACATCGCCACTAAATGGATTATAAGTTATAATCTGATCATGTAGTATTAAACAATAAGCTGTAGTCTTTTCTGGAATGGCGGTGTCCGTTTCAAAGTCTATTCGTAGGTCTACGGTCGATGATTTAACGTTATCATTCTGGTACGACAAATCAACAACGATGATTGACACATAGTTTTGAAAAATATGTTTTGATAACAACGGTTCACAATAATCTCTTTCGTAATACGATTTTTGAAAGTCTATATAAGCTTTATACAGTATGCTGGTGGTATTATTTTTAAAATCAGCTCGAAAGTCTTCATATGGATACACTTCAGAATTTAAGTGCACCTTAAGATTTTTCAGTTGACAGTGATCGAACCGTCCAGCGTCGACTTCGATATTGTTTTTTCTACTTGTTTGTAATCCAAACAAAACAAATCTAGGTTTTTCGAGCAAACTACTAGACTTTACAGTCCACGAATGTGATGTATTTCTAGGGAGCACCGGATACTCACATAGATCCCAGGTTCTGAACGCGCACGATAACGTTCTACGAGAATCTAATACTTTCAATAACTTTAATTTTTCTTTATCGCTCACTCTGATAATTGGCATCTTCCAAGTCACCTTAGTCAGTTCAATTGTAATTTTTTTATTTTTATCTACGGCGGCGGTTGCGCCTTCGCCCACAACATGTATCGCATCAAGGTCGGTAGACGCACGATTTAAAATCAGTTGCTGATTGCAATTGAGTAATATTTTTTTATAATCTTCACAAAATCCGAATACATGTTTTAATGGAATACATCCGGAAAATATATTATTGGTCATAAAATTTTTATTATCTTCACTATCCATCGCCGAGTCCCAAGCCATGTTCTCTAATGCATTCAAGTCGTTTGGAGTGTACGAGCAGTATGCTTTCAAACAAGATGCAACTCCCGGTGATTTCAATTTCTGTATTTCTATCCCGTTTATTTCATATCGCATTTCGGAGAATAAAAATGCCAATCCGTTATTTGAAAAACGAACTTCCCCCATTGCATCGGCAGGTTTGTTTACTTTACCCTCGATGAAAATATAACTTTCACATGGCAATGTGTAAGAATCCATGTTCTGGACGTTAATTCTAATTTCTTCATTGTATGATAGAGCGGTGCTTGAATACGGTGTGAACGAATGGTAACTCTTTTGAGTTATTTTACAATCGTCGACATAGTCGGCCGTCACGTCTAAATATGAGTCATCCATTATTGCAACGATCGAAGAAAATTTAAATTATTTTTCGTGAGCTTGATATTTTTCGGTTTAGATGTAGACTTCTTAATGGCAGGCGGTATACTGATAGGTTTTTTGACTGTAGCTCTTTTTATATTAAATTTGAGTGCCATATCCACGCGTTATTTGTAAACGAATTGTTATCGGTTCACCACGCAGATTAATCAGACAATCGTTCTGATCTTTTAGTACAATATTTACTCTAGTTATTGAAGTCGTGTTGAGTCCATAGAAAACTGGATGTCTAGGTACCTCGACGATTTTATATCCAACAGGTACAGTAGGATAAAGCTCGTGTATGATCTGGCTCGGCGCCCCATCACAGAATGAGCCGGTTATTAAATTACACTCTACTTTTATACAGTTTATTTTCATTATGTTGACAATATTTTCAGATTCATGAGTAGTACCAGTAGTGTATAGTACATTTCTAAAACCTAGCAATTTTGCTATGCTATTCTCGACTCCTAAATCAACTTCATGGCTGCACGATATCAGGCACTTTAATGTTCTGCTGTTTGCTTTTAATTCAAACATACTGACATAGTCAGGCATCATTTGCTGTATAATATACTCTAACTGATCCAACTCATATGTTCCCGTAGGTATAATTACGTACTCATTTTTATTGATCAAATTACGGAAGGCAATAGTATTGCAACCAGGTTCTATGTTTGGTATAGAATTATTTGTCTGTAAACTCAAAAGACAAATCTGTGCAGTATTTTCTACTTCCAACGGTGGAAAGATCTCGCATGACAACTCACTAGAGTTCCCGTTTAACGTTAATGTGAACATGATAAAAATTTTAAACACAAGTGTCCACAGTTTGTAGTATTATATTTCTGCTCTCTGCTGTAATTGAAATGTATGTCACATCCGTGAAAATATTGTTGTACTTCTAGTGGAGGTGGTAAATTTCCAAAGCTGTCGTAATATTGAACTTTTTTTCCGATTTTTTATACGCTACCCAATGCGTTCCTGTACCGTCTTCCGTATCCAAGTTAATAATCGCTGATTCTCGGCGTTTAGGACGTGTAGATAACCTATCTCTGGTAAACACTCCGATGAAATGAGGTATTTTCATTAAACGAGCGATTTTTATAAGTTCGAAATCGTACAACGCTCTACTGGGTAACGTGGCAATTAGTTTTTTGACTTTCTATATTTTTTCGCTTTTACACCCCCGCCACTTTTATGTGGTGTTTCTATTTTATATATGACCATAGTTTCCGGGCTTCATGATCAATTAAAGTAAAAAAAAAATTTGTTAGTTTTTACGTCAAAATAATAATATATAATTTTAAAGATTATAACATATAAGAATATTAATTCATAATAATTAAACTATAATAATTGTAATTTAAACTTTCATTCACTTTTTATACCTCTGAAAAGCAAATATAATGTTTTAATTAATAGTATTTTTTGGTAGGTATCTTGTATTTTATGCAAAATAAATTATATTAGTTATGAATGTAATCACAATTTTAAAAACTGAAACCTATTTATAAAAACCAGTGGATAATTAAACACGTTAAGGTGCCCGTGGTACCACTGTAAGTTTTTCCACAAAAATACACTCTATATGGGAATAATGATCCTGTAATGTAGAATCAACCAAATTTGATAGTTGTTTTTCTAACTAATAGAGGGTACTAATATTCTACAAGCCGTTTTGAACTCCGTTTTTGAATATTTTAATCTCAAATTTTATAATATGTCTTCAAAAATAATATAATGTTAAGCTTTTTTTACAAATTATATATATATATATATATATATATATATATATATTACTTGTTTAAATCAAAAGTATTTATCAAAAGTATTTATAAGTTTTATCAGTTAAGAGTTTATTAAATTTTAAATAGTATTTTGTCAGAAAACATCATTAATCGGGTTTATTTAAAATTTTGATTATCAAATATTTACATCAATGTTTTCGCGTAATTTTACCGAACACGGGCTAAAACCATTAAATGTAAAAATCTTATTAGGCAAACGTTCGAATTTATTTATATTTCCAAACGAAAACGATGCAGTATAATATGTATTGAAATGAGATATTTCAATATCGAATATTATATCCATAAAATTAGGAAACAGTATTTAAGTACCTAACCCATAACTCTTAATTCAATAATTGCATTTACTACGAATAATTTGATAGTTTTGACATTACGATTTTAGCTAATGGTTTCAACTGTGTTTAAAAAAAATGAATTTGTTATTCTTTTTATTTTCGTATAATATTTGTTTATTTGTTTATTCTTAAAAAAATATGCATTATATTGGCGTCTACATGTGTGGAGGCCCTAAAAATATACATATTATGTTCAAACTTCAAATTAACGAGAAAAATCCATTTCCGTTACAATAATGTACAATTAATGTAGATCGACATTGGAAGAAACTGATATTTTTTCTAAATGATATTAGAAAACTGTATAGAGAGAAAGTCATAACATAAATTAGAAGACACTGCATTTTCATCTAATAATAGTTTTAAGTTCTCATTTGTTACTTAATATTAAAAAGGAGGTAAACAATATATTCTAATACCTACCTATAATCACATATAATATAGTATTCAATTTTTATAATTAGGTTTGACTTAAATGAAATATTTCAATGGAAATTTTAACCTTTTTAATTGTTCAATGTTGTGAAAATATAATAGTACACAGATACGTAATTTCCTAATTGGCTTTATGAAGTGTATTAATAATGCTATAACAACACAGTTCAACAAATTTTATCATCTATAGGAAAGATAATTTTGATTAATGGATTCCTATTTAGGTAAACTTTGTAACAATTTAAGTTCTTATACATAAATTCAAACTTTATGTGAATCTTACTTAAGTGTTCCTTAACATTTGTATATCTTAAAGGTCAGAGGCTTAGAAGTTTACGAGAAGTTTTTGTTTATTCCAAATTATAATGAAATACTTAGTTATAACTAAAATCAAGCCAATGTATTTTTTGCTGATTATCACTTATTTTAGATTACCAGTGAATCAAAGTATGTATTAATCAATTCTGAAGGTAGCAATGAATATATTGATATTTCAATGATGTTTCTTTTTTTGATCTGTCATCAGCTTTTGGAGTGGCTAGGTTAGATGTGCTTGAGGTTAGGCTCAAATGTATTATTTTAAAGTGAATCTAGTTAGTACTCTCTACTTTAGATGGTCATAAGTAAAATATTTCTTAATATATATAAGACTTAAAAATTGGAAAAAAAAAAACAAAAATATGGAAACCTAAAATTGTATACAAAATCGAATATCATATTTTGTTGTACTTATTTCAAAAACGAATAACCGTAAATGCTTGAAAATGTCACCAGATATTTCTAATGATATTTTCTATTCATTGTAAAATATTGTGGTATTTAAACAGACATCAATTTATTGAAAATACTGAAGCTCATTATCAGCCTCTTCTGTCTAAAATTCTGGTCCAATTTGAAGTGGCAACATGTGGTGTTATATAAAGATACGTTTAAAAATATCTATGGATTAACATATAAGAGGAGACAGTTGATAGAATAACTATTTAGATGGAGATAAATAACATGTAAGTTGTATCTAGTTAAAAAAACTAATTAATTTAATTTTCTAAAATTAAGTGAAAAAGTGTTGTACTTATACGTTATTAAAATGATATAATGTGTTCTGAATAAATAATATTTATAATAAATATATTAATTATTAATAACCATTTTTTAGTTTTTCAACTATAACTCAAAAAGTAAGCTTGAGTGTAAATTTTGAAAATACCATAATATACGTCGTAACATGAAAATTAAAAATGGCTTACATACTTACCTACATACCTAGGGTACCTACATACTTACATAGTTTCACTGAATTATTATTATCACTCGATAATATTATCGTATAATATCGTATTTTGTTTTTATGAAATTACAAAATAATGAATACAGGTCGACTGAACAATTTATTATAAATTATAATCAAAGAAATATAGGTAACATACAACAATTAAATAAATGATTTGAAACCCTCTAACAAGTTAATAACAATAATATACAATTATTGACACAATTTCTAATTATTGGACACCTTCATCTTTTTCGCGTATGGCCGTGCGAATGGTCTATGTGCCTGGAAGATCTCCTAATTAAAACAAAAATATTATATCGTCAACATTAATTATAATTTAAATTCACCACATTTAGCAAGCGGTATATTTCAATATTAATAATAGAAATTATATTATTTTATAATCACAGTTCAATTTACAATAATATGTAAATTTGTATTCAAAAGGCCGGAGTATTCATAATATTTGAAATATAACCGTGGAATGCCGATTTGTGTAGAGTATATACAAAAATAGGTATGTATAGTATAAACGTACAGCTTCGGTGGTATATTATATGGTTGTTTGGACGTATTAATACTCACAAAATGTTCCTTTTCGGATTCTTTTATTTTGCGTTTATTGTCTAATGACAAATTTTCTAACATTGCCACAATGAGGTCAATGTCCACCTAATAATACAGGTATAATATTGAATTTAATTTTACATCATAGGAAGATACTAATTTCGGTTTTTCTACGTTATCTATATAATATTAGTTCTTAAAATTATAAAATAATTAAATTATAGGCTCATTATGTATTGATGGGTTCATAATGATACTATCATAATTTCGTACGTATTAAACACCATGTTATGATACTGTTTGTGATCTCCATAATAAGTCGTAAAACTGTTGTATACTACCAGTACCTGTTTAATACGACCTTTGTGAGTCAGTTGGGTCATTTCTGAGCCGAAATTTCCACGATTGGACCATGCTCTATGCCATTCATTACAGTCATGGGTCGAAAATCGTTCGATGGCAAAGACGTACACAGTTCTAATCCAGCAGTCTCCAATATTTTCATCTGTTGGTTTATCTTTGACACGTTTCCGCTACTGGCTAGTAACAACCTATTTGGAGTTGTATGTTTTGTCAAGACACTGTCACTCGAGTCACATTCCAGCTTCCATCGCGTGGCACGGTACAACATTATGCAAATTTTCTAATAAATTATAGAAAAAACGTTGAAAGGCAGTTGAACAGTTCAATGCTTTTTGTAGAATGCTCAATGCCAAATGGATATTTGATTTTTACGTATTGTTTATTTCCGGTTTCTATGTTGATCTACTAATAAAATACTCGTTGATTTAATTTCGGCTGTTAATATTATACAGATGTATGTTTAAATATTATTACAACAATGTATATTAATATAAAGAACTCAAAAATCACTGCACATATGAATCGGAGTGGTACAAAAAGATGTAGAAACGCAAAAATTATACTTATGACATGATGCACGCATATTGTATAATATTATATAATGCCTGTTCATCATGGAACATATTTTGATTTCAGCGGAATTAATTTTGTGTTTTTAGTTTTATTATTAAAGTAGTTATTATCAAATGTAAAGATATTATCCGTATTCTTTCGGTGGCTTTTTTACCTTCATTTACTGAAGTCATGCATTGGCAAACTATTTCCAAAGTCCTAAAAAAGCATTTATATTGTTAAGTATTACTTATAAGTTATTTCTTTATGTATGAAAATATTTAAATCTCAAGAATTCAAATTAGAAGAACTTATCTGATTGTTTAAAAATGAAACCTGAAGTCGAAAGTATAAAATCTAATTTAAGAACAATTATTTATTCCTATTTAATAATGTCTATGAATAAAATCGTAATATAATTATTTAAAAATATACTTGCAAAGAGTTTCTTGCTTGATTTAATAGTATAATATTATGCCTAGGTGGTACTTACATTTTATGTAAGTATTTCACCTCAAGTTACAAATTGCAAAAGTTTTATCAATAAAAGCGTTTAGAAATTGTAGTTTCAGCTAATAAACGTAACATGCAACGTTTTATTAACCTTGTTAAATTAATGTAGTGATTCTATATAATATACTTTACTTTGTTATTCAAGGAGTTAATTACTATACATTTTTGTTTAAGCACGTAATTAACTGTAATAATATACCAAAAAATATATTAGTAAAAAAATAATCTTATATTTCTACTTAAAAACCCGGTATACTTATACATTTTATTATTTTAAAACCATATTATTTTACAAGAAAATATTGTGAGTTAATACTCAAACCTTATCATTACTACATACAATTTATGAAACCTATGTTTTAATATTTATTGGCATAACTACTTAGTATATTGGCTTAGTTTGATGAACAAAAAGCAAAGTCTTCTGACATTGCTCAACTCGAAGCAGAATAATAGATACTATTGTTATTTTTAATTTAAGCAATAAATAATTATTTTTGAAAAACGAGTATGGTTTTAATGAAATATGATTTTATATATCCCACCAATAATTGTCAGTAAAACTCTTGGGATTTACTTATTGTTAAACCCGAGGTAACGTTTCTGTCAGATTCCTACTCTACGTGACTACGTGTTATTGTTGAAATTGAAACTTGAGGACATTTAGGATTTAAGTATGTATTTATTTTAGATAATAACACGACTTAATGGTTATGATAGTTCTGTGATATAATATAAATGTAACATACAAATGGACATCACTGTGGAGGACAGGTGCTGTATGGCGTTTGTGTCTATACGTACAAAGTAAAGCACCATTTATGTGCCATCACTGACGTCATATATATAGGTACTATCGTCTCCAGTAAACACTTTGGCTGTTTCGCGAAAGTTTTCAAGACCTGGTGTTATCAGATTTTTAGCGAGGGAAGATAGACTCGTTGCCATGAAGCGGAATGTATCGATAAACCGAATAGAAAATTTGCTTGACACATATTTTGAAAACGAAATATATTTTTCCTCACTGTTGGGTATTACTTTTATAGTTTGTGTGTCATGACCAAGTTCTGTCACTATCAGGTGCGCGTCGTAGTTGGTCAAGTTGTGTAAAAATATCGGTACAAAGTTTTGTGTTTGCAATTTTTGGTTGCATACATTACATAGAGCTTGACGATATTTTCCTGATAGATGACAATGGTCGGCTGTCTTGCGACGAAGTATCTCCGAGGGTGGACTGAACTTGATTTTACATAAATTGCAATGCGTTGCTGCTTCATGAGTCCGGACGTCATCCGCGGACATGTTTATAGATATATTGGTCTTTAGTAACTTTTCAATCTTCAACGATATATTCGTCACGGTATCGACGAAATGTCTCGCCACATCAGGCTGACTCTCACTTCCTCGATAGATCACTGGTGCTGTTGGAATGTTGTATTCACTCAATAGCTCTGTCGGTACATCTTCACTCGCCTTCACAATGAGACCATAGCTCATAGCCTCATGTTTGTGAACAATCTTCGTATTTTTCCCCTTCACCTCATCCGTCTTTACTAGCAGTGTCTCAAAATCAGCGTAGATGGTAAATGGATGTCTCTGTGTGTGTGTTTTGCCACGCATCAAACATAACACAATCACCCTCCTTAGGCATTTTAGGCAGTATCGGTTTGTGCGCCCCACAAATCAACTTATGCTGCTTCAACTCTTCCTGCCCACTCAGCTTGTGTTTATATATTTGATTATCGAAGCTGGTAAAACACCTTTTACAAAAAACAACGCGACCATTATGTCTAGTTTTTTGCGCTCGTATCAGGCGGGAAAAATTTGATATATACACGTAGTGCGTGTTGTCGCCTTCCGTGACTAATAATAGATCAAAGTGATCTGGTTTTTCTTCATCGACTACACGTAGCGGGTATACTTCATACCTAGGTACTTTAGGTATTTGGAACATTTTGTCAAGACCGTACACATTAATAGATACATTTCTATTATTTTTCTCAAATTTAGCGATGTCCGATAGAGGTGTGGGGAATGTGATGCCTTCAAAATTGTACTTATCCTCGTGTTTGTGATAATTTTCACCAATACGGTTTGTATGCTCCGTCACGTGCTTCGCTAATATAACCCACTTGAAGCATTGTTGATCTGTATTTTGTGGGTTGATGGTGCCCCGTTTCCTTTCTATGTATTTAGGTAACTTTATATATGATGAGGCAGCTATCGGTGTATATTTATATATACCTAGCAATAACCCGTCTATATTTTCTAAGGTAAACCCGCTTCCTCTACTAGTATAAGTTTCTTCCTCGGTCAGCAACTTTATAAAAGCCCTCTCTAAGGTCTCTTCAATGTTACTTTCCGGGAAAATTTCGGTCGCTGATGTTTAAACGCTCGGTTCTCTGACGAATTAGGAACGTTGGGGCGGTTATAGGTCGCCTCGAGCTTAAGATTAAATTTAATCGCCCCTTGCTGAACGCGTGTTTTTAATATTTGATTTAGCTCGGGCTCGAGCGAGCGGAGAAAATCAGGGTAATTTTGAACATTGTTAATATTTTTGACATAATGCCACACGATTTTTCGATTTGCAGACGAGGAGAGGAAATTTCAGTGAACCCAGGAGTCTTAACCATGTCCATCCTAGCTTTTTTCGCCCTAGCTACCGAGGCGGTGTTTGCAGTGGAAACCCGTTTACCATTTACACATGTAATGTAAGAATCTTTAAAAAAAAAAAAAAAAAAAAAAAAAAACTAATTAATATCTAATGAAAATAAAATGTGTCGAATCTATTAAAAATCTAATCAACCTTGCATGTGATAAACAAAACCTATTGGTTTATCTATTAAAATAAAACGACATATGTCTTTGTGTAATTAATCCACCGCGGGTAAATTATTTTAATAATCTAATTAATTCGGGTTTGAAAAAATTAAACTAACCTGTAATAGCGTCCTGTTTCTCATATTCGTCCATTGCAATCATACACAAATCATCCTCGGATACCTCATTCGATTCGCCAGCCGGGATATCTGGGACAAATATTTGAGGGGCAATCTGTATGTCACCCTGTGGGGCAACGCGAGGCGCGAACTGTATGACACTCTGTCGGGTGGGTTGAGCAACAACCGGTGCAGGCTGACGATGAGCCGGAACGATGCCTTGGAAAAAAACATTAGATATAAATTAATATTAGATATAAATTAATAATAAAAATAAATAAGTATACATACCATGAACATTTTTCTCATGCCTCTTAAGATTTGACATGACACTGAACGATGACGCGCAGATAGTGCACGTGAAACGAACACCATCGTGAGTTTTCCCATGTCTGACTAAATTATCCTTACGTGTGAAAACCGACGGACACTGTTCGCATTTAAACATGTTGTTTAAGGTAATAGCAAAAGAAAAAAAATAATATTTAAAAATTTAAAATTAAACACTGAAAAGACATCGTATACGTCACGGATCGGGCGGCGGCTCAGTTAATGAGATGATGAGGATGAGGATGAGGGATGAGCTGGGCAGCGGGGTATATGGTATACGTCACGGATCGGTCGGCGGCTCGATGATGAGGGGAAGAGCGGGGGGTATATCGTATACGTCACGGATCGGGCGGCGGTTCAGTTAATGACATGATGAGGATGAGGATGAGGGATGAGGATGAGGGATGAGGATGAGGGTACAGAACTCTCTTTTTTATCCTACTAGAGTGAAAGTGGGAAAAAATTTAGCCTACCCCCCTTTATATGAACTCGCAAGTCGCAATCCTAATTCCGATTTAATAGTTATATGAGATTGGTACCTATTTATTATTATATATGAATAAAAAAAAACTAAATTAATATTAATCTTTCTCATTAAAGTTGTATCAGTAGTGTAAGTCACAGTATATTTTATTTTACAAATCTGTGTCAACGAATTTCAATAACTCCTCATTCTGAAAATAATATTGACATTACGTATATAATATAATAGGTCGTGTCACAAAAACGCAAAAGAAATATAAATAGCCAAATAATATAAATTTATCATATAATTTTCCATATTAATCTGTTTTGTATTTTTAGTATCTATTAAGATTAGGTAAGCTTTAAAACGAAAAAATGTATATTGGTATTAGAATGCCTTTAAAACAATAAAGAAACAAAATTCGTTTCAGAATTCAACTAGGAAGTTTAATTATGAATTAAATAATAATATACTTATATTTATAGGTACTTACTTTTTCTTGACCTAAATTCATGTTCTTTGATGAAGATTCGTTAAAATCAGTAGAACTTTTCTAAGATACTGCAGAAAATCCTGTAAATATACGTTTTATTAAAATCATCACTGAAAATTATAATATAATAACAATAAATTAATATGGTATAATTTTTCTAACTATTTTAATAATTCATTTTTCAACTATTATATTGAACGTCGTAATTAAGTAAGTCACTGTGATAGATGTGTTAAGTTTTGCTTAAATTTTAATGATAGATGATCTATATATACGAACCGGTGACGGTGACGGTCAGTCAGAGGCGTATTTACGTACCTATAGAGTATAGACACGGGATAGAGTTGGCTGCAGCGTAAAATTTTGTGTATTTTTCCATTTAATAGACCTAAAATTGTATTACATATCTCATTGCGGTTGTCAAGCGGATAGTTTTTGAAGTGAAAACTTCTTTAGCGGCGCTGTGCACTTAATCAGTTTTTTTTTGTGATGAGTAAAAAATGTTAAATTCGTGCCAGACGAATGTGTGCATTTAGACCATTATGCGAAAGAAATATAAACATACTTCTAGAAGTCCGATTTCAATTTTGAAAAATTATTTGAATTCAATAACTTCTTTTCTATGTTTCGTAAGAAAAACTTTTTCATTTTTTTAATTCGTTGAACCTTTAAAGTACAAGTTAATTTTGAGAGATTAAGTAAATTAATTTGCAACTGTACTACAACAACTTAACAAAATATCGAAAATCTATTTCCTACAAAACACAGAAAAGAAGTTATTGAATTCAAATTAATTTTCAAAATTGAAATCGGACTTTTAGAAGTATGTTAATTTTTCTTTCGATTTGCGATTATTCGCTTTCATGTAAGTAGAAAAAAATAAACAAAAAACTACGGGTTTTATTTTATTTTCATATGTTGGACTTGTTGATATTTATTACAATAATAAATGTTTTATCTAGTAGTGACTTGTTATTGTTAGTGTCTAGTGTTCGTTTTGTTCAATTACCTTCAATTTTACTAGCTAAAATGAATGATTGGCATAAGGTTGATTTAAAAAAAAATGCAAAATAATTAATTATAACGCAATAAATAAATATTGTATTTTACCAAAAAAATAATAGTACTTTTATAATGATAATTAAAGCAATTCGTGCAAAATTATTACATAACCATTACAAAATATCAAAAATACACGGCGTTAATATTCAAGTTTTCACTTCTGCCGGCACTCTGGAGTACAACCCGTCGTTTTTTTAAAAAAAAATCGTTTTTATAATATTATTAATTATAAATTATTATGTACGTTGGTGGACGGCGACGGTGGGCCGCGGCTGATAATTCTGACATTTACCTTTACATTTATTTTAGGCTTATCTGATTTTAAATCGAAAATGTGATTTCTAAAGAACATAGGTAGTCTAGAAGCTTTAATTTCAACCAATTTTTCGAAATTACAATTGAACTTTAAGAAGTATGTTTAATTTACCACCACTTTTAGTAGTTTTCATGGTAGTCAAAAAAAAAATTCACGGAAAAAAAGTCAATTAAAAATTAATAAATATATAAAAAATTAAATTAAATTAAAGTATTACATTTTTATTTTTAAATTTGAACATAGCAGTTGTTCATAAATATAAGTTTAGGAAAAAAATCCAATTTATTTATTTAAGAATTTCAGTTGTTGTTGTCAATTATTATATTATTAATTTTATAATAATAGCAATAGTATTTAGTATTCTATATAGTTATGATGTATTTTTTTATATTTTTTTTGTGTATCTGTCATCGCCTTTTGGGGCAGTAAAAGGTTTACACCTAGGTAATATGTATAATGTATATACTTTATATAGGGCGATTGTTTTTTAAATGTACATGTTGCAGTTTACATATATATGTGACGGTTTGTCAGCCTAAGATATTTTATAGTATATTTATATTGTTATTATTAATACGATAGCCGGTTAAGTTGAATTATTATTATTTGTTTATTATCATATTTTAAAAATTATTAATATATTTTTTAAAAATTTGAAACCGAAAATGATTTTGTTGAAAACCAGTTTTTTCGTAGTTACTTTTTTTAGTTTTATCCCTTGCTTTTGAAAACTACTTGGAATTTTAAATTTTGACCTACTTAATTGACCTACTAAATTCACTTTCCCATCGAACAAGAAACTGAAGTTGAAAATCAAACCATTTTTACTGCCCCGAAAGGCGATGACAGACACACAAAAAAAAAAAAAATAAGAAAACACATCATAACTATGTAGAATACTCAATACTATTGCTATTATTATAAAATTAATAATTTAATAATTGACAACAACAACTGAAATTTTTAAATAAATAAATTGGATTTTTTTTAGGCCATATGTGATGCGATTACTATAGGGAAAGTTGACTATATTTTATTAATTTGTGCCTACTTGGTAATTTATTATAACAAAACCATTGGAGCTTTGTGCTTAACCTAACCTAACAACAAGAATAAATAGGAAGGTTAAGATCTACTAACCTATACTCCAGCCATCGCGAGGGAGTACTTTTGGGCGGCGACCAAAACTCGTCCGTTCTCGCGCATTCCCACCACTAAACCTCCCAAACTACTGGCCGCTGTCAACGCGGGCCGCCGACACCGTTGTCGCCACCGTCGCCGCCGCCGACCAGGAAACGGTAACAGTGCCGTCGCCGCTTAGTGAGTGGGGGAATTTAAGGCGGCGACTAGGTGGTAGAGTGGGAAAATTTGGGTACGAAACCACGGACCTCAATCATTTGGATGCGCGAAGGAATAGTTCTCTCTCGATGGCTATAGTACAGGTAAAATTATTCATGTATTACAAGCAGGTGATAACAAATTGCGTTCACCTTCGATACAATACACGAATGTTTATAATAATAAATATATCACATTGTATATTGTAAAAAACTAAAAAAAAAAAACGATAAATTAGGTCTGTAAAAATGTATGCTTACCCCAATAAATTACAATTCCCGCGAGCATTGTAAAAAAATAATCGGACCAGTACATATCTAAATGTTTCATAAAATCTTCATATCTTGAATCCATTTTCGTCCGAATTCAACGAAAAATCAAAATTAACGTTTTATTTGGTACGAACACAGTCAAGGCGACCGCGGTAACGACGGCGAATGAATTATTCATCATATAGCGAGCCATGGAGACGGAGCTGTAGCTGCATAGTGCATTAATGCATTGGTGAGTACCGAGAATGGTGACAGATTTGTTTCTCCGTAAGGAGTTTCGAACCACTGATAACCGCAAAGGACGTTGTAAATACGTTTTGACGATCATGGTCTACATCATTATTTGTTCTACGATCTTAAATCGTGGTTGCCACTGATACACGGCCGTCGCAGTGTCGCACGTCTGTTATCATTTGGTCATGAAATATCATCTATAAGTGTGAATATGATAAAATTATTGTCTAGTTGGCACAGAATAGTAATTTTTACTCATAACTGGCTAATATTTCCGCTCCATTTTGAAAAGAATACATCAACATGTTTTGTTCCTGTGTTAGAGAAGTTAGAGTGATAGTGTATTTACAATTTAATATTTTTCCTCCTCATGTAAAATTACACGTCGAAATCGACACTGTGGCGTACACTATCTTTATTACACACAAAATACATCAAAACCTGTATATTTTAAACACCTTATGATGTTAGTGACGACGTCCCCTACTAAAATTAATCAAATGTAGACATTTAATTGCATAATATTCTTGATTTTACATTTTTTTCAAATATCGCAAATTTTTAAATAGTTTAATTGTTATGCGAATTACCTACTATATGGGTACTACAATTGAGTAGTTACTAGGTAAATTAAATGTATACGAATATTCGACTTTATACGAGTGCTAAATATTGTATCCGTGCAATATGTTCTTTGACGCTCGGACATTAACGTCGATCGGTGGTCACCAACGATATCGTAGCATAATGGACGACTCGTGTGGCCAGCATTAATGGGATATTGAGAATTGGGATGCAAATCGCAAGCCTCACGACGCGCAGGAGTGCAGGATTCGTCAGGGCGGCCGCGGCTTGCGCTTGCCGCAGATAGGAAAATAAAATATGCCCATTGATTCATACGTTTAGGTTGTAAATGACAACGTTGATTATGACCAAATCAGGCAACGTTGCATCGCAAAGCTGTGATGGCGATGAAACGTAAATTACGCAGAAGAGGTGTCAACTGCACAATATTACATTTACATTTAAAACGTAATGTTATAATACATTTATAATTATTATTTTTATGTTTTCATCACAACGCGGTGCGCGCTCTATTGACAGTTCTGGTGTACTAAAATCCATTACGTATCATAATAATATAGGCAAGATGGTCTCTCTCGTGACAAATTAAATGTAATTCGTCGTGGTCTCTCCGTGCTATCCATACTCAATGTTACCACCTACTTTACATTAGTCGTCTGTTACATTAATAATATTGTCGTATGCGAACTGGTTATTTCTCTCAGATAACAGGAGCATAATATTATGGGTGCGCTGAACGCATGCACAACGAGCAGTGTTTGGACGACCAGCAGCAAGAATTCGTATATTATTGGGAAACAGATTAACAAAACGCGCTCTGGTGGAAACAATCTGTACCTTCCAATTCGGGATGTATAGAACGATATAGTTTCATATTGGTTATTTTACTTTAAATTAATTCTGGTGTCGAAACTTTATACGCTTTTACAGTTAACTGTATATAAGTACAATTTCTACTAATGTTATCAAATGCATTCAAATGCACTTCACTTAAAGCAAAAGATATGCGAAATGTCGGGAAAACACGTACAATCTCCCGACTCCACGTAGGGGGGAACCTGCCTAACCATCAGTACGATAGGCGTCGACAGCGCTCCCAGTGTTAATCTGTCTTCCCAATAATGACTTATACGCGATTCGCTCCGATCGTGTGCGTGCGGGTACGTTTATTGTTGCTGCAATGTTATATGTATACAGGTTACGGACTGCAGTAAAATATTCATATATTACTATATTGGGTAATTTATTTTCAAATTAACAGCGTTGTCGGTTGCTAATCGCTAATATTATTATTATTTTAATTTCCATTTTCTACTGCGGTATCAAATGCAGTAAAATATTTATTTTATTTTATTATTCATTCTAATAAATATTACATAACGATATATAGATATACAATCTTATAATGATAATCGACGCTTAAAAGGAACAACATTTTGGAATTCATCAATAATCTCATTAATTTAATTTACACTTCATTGATAATTAGGGCCTTGTCGTTTTTGCTGAAGGGTCTAGGGGTGCCCAGGCACCCCCGGCACCCCCAGTGCGCACGCCTATGGATAACATTATAATATGATTGCGTGGCACAATATCAAACTGCACCGATGCAAATCGACAGGATAATCCCACAGTTTTCCTCGATATCGCACAAGTTCGTATCACCGAGTTGTGATCGTTTACGCCTTTATTATAATACTATAGTATTCATTTCGTCTAGAAAATAACACAATATTATAATATATTATTATGATATCGTGTCCATCGGCAGCGGGCGGGTTAGGGTAAACAATATTATTATGATATATCATACATTTATACGTTGGTGTAAGACCGCATGCAATAATACGATATACGTAATATCCTTCACGAACTCCGTACAACCATGCACAACAGAGGTATTAATATTATGCTTTGCGCGCGCGACCCCTAAACGGCAGAGGTCACCATATGACGTGTATTATAATAACAATAATATAATAACAATATTATTAAACATATTACTATAACATACCATAGGTACTACAATACTATACATACATGATACATATATATATAAAATATAAACTAAATTATAATATTAATATGTAGGTATGTATATATTATATATTGTATACGCCGGATGAGGTCGACCACGGTTATTACGATTGTTATAATATAATTTTTTTACGAAACAATGCGCGATAGCAGGCGATGATCCGTATCTCGACCGTTTATAGATTTCGGCGTACACGACTTAAAACATGTTATTATATATACACACACACACACACACGTTATAATATCCTACAAGTGTATTATAATATAATAATATAATATGTGTAATATAATATATCTACGGGGTGATCCATTTAACGTAGAGCACTCGTCGCAATGACGTTTTCGAGAATCAATTTTGGAAAAAATTTTGAACGACAACATAATGATATATTATATTTACACATTTTATTGTTTTCGAAACAGAAATTCGGAGTATTTTGATTTATGAAAATCATATTTCAGACAAGAGTAGTTTATCAGTTCCAACAGTATAGCCGTTATAGGTACCAATTCCATTTGGAGCTTATGGACGAGCGGAGTATAGTATACCACCATTTTGCGGGTTACTCCTGTACCGCACACCACTCCGCTCATCTTTAGGTATACTTTAGATACATATAAAGGTGGGTAAGTCGAAAACTGCTCGTCCAAATTCGATATTTATGTGCCACAGAGTACTCCGACAACACATTCGCTGCTCCGTAATGGGCAAGAATAATTAAAAACGCGCGTTGTAAGTAACCTAAAAAAACGATATAAAATAAAAAAACTACAAGTTTTTTTTGGAAAAATCTCGAGTGTTTTGACGACTCGAAATCGTGCGAATAAAATGTTTTCAAAAACGTCAACCGTTTTCGAATCGATAATGCTCTTAAATGGATCACCCGGTATAATACGATAATATTATTATACGCACATATTACGAGCCACATAGGACGACTCGCGGACAGTGCTCACAGACGGCACCGCACCCTCGTCGGATCATTCCCACGGCCCATTCATGTGCATAGGTGTACGCCGTACACACATCGCTGACGAGCCGCGAGGCTGAAACAATATTATTATTATTATTTCGTGTTTTATTCATTTCATTTTTCTCCGTCTATAATATTATATATAATACGGTCCGTCTCTCTCGGTTTTAATTAATTCCGTGCTCGCACTTTGAACCTTATGCTGCCCGCGCGCGCCGCCGACTCGAGACCACGACGACGAAGACCAGTATTATTATTATTATTATTATTATTAGGTACGATAATATGGTACGATATTATAATAATATTATGTCATCATGATATTATTTTTATTATCGTAACATCCGATATTTGTACGCATTTCGTCACTGTGATCTCGCCGTCCTTTTTTCCGTGCGAATCGTATAGAGTTAGATATATATAGGTAGGTAATACTATATATTATTCATATATTATATGATCACGATTCGGACGAGCGTTATAATAATCTATGACGGTTTAGTATTTAAGAGTTGTTCAACTTTATATGTTGCAGAGCGACCATATTGTATACTGAGTGACAAGTGCTTGTATTGAGAGTTGTTGGTAAACAAACAATTTAAGTCAAACTATTATTAAAATCCACTATTGCACAAAAAGACGAGAAGCTGTATAACATACACTATTTCCGGATTGTCTAAAAAACGACGAATGTCTTAATAATATATAGATATGAAAAATATGAATATGTAAAGATTTTATCATAAATTTTTCATCTACGAAAAAACACGGGGAAGTGTTTTGAATAATCCGATGTCCCGATTAATTATGTGATTAGAGATTTATCTATATCTCCGCTCTAAACTGATAAGTTATAACAGGATGTATTATTTTTTTTTTGAACTTGAGCCCGGCAACTATGACTATTGGCTATTGTAGGGATTATGGACTATGGTTGGTAAGGTTGTTACGGTTGACGGTTGTTATGGTAGGTAAGCAAGTAGCAACACGCGTGAAACGTGTATTTAGTGTGGCAATGTTTTTGCTACTACGAACCCGAGTGGTCACCCATCTGGGAACTAGTAGCAGTGAACGTTACTTACTCTCAGTCACATTGCGTGACTGATATTAGCCAACGCGCCGCGTCAAGCGTCAGGCTGTATTTATAATCAGGTGCATGGCAATTATTTAGTTTTTGATTTTACAATAGACATATTTTGTTTATCTAAATCTAAAAAATAGTCTCTACTAGTCAACTACCCTTTCCTCGACATCATCATTATCACCATCCTAACCTAATAGTTCCTAACGGCTAACCCTACTTTGGCCAAGGGGAAAAAATACTATTAGGTGATTAATCTATTTTATATTACTGATTCATTTAATTGGCTACATTGACATAACAGTACGTTTTTATGGAAACGATTTTTATTTTTTTTTTTATAAAAAATAATAACAGCCCGCTTGCATATTTTTAATTTCACGATTATCAGATCGAGAAGAATATAATTTACAAAAAATGTCGGCGCAGAAAATAATATAATATTATATATAATAATATACCTATATATATTGAATTAACTATACAGTGTTTTATCAATATATGCGTTTAAAGATAAGGTGATCTGAGTAGAGTTACCTATGCTACTATTAAAGTGGCATGCGTCCAAAAACTGACTTTAGGAAAATCAGTGCATATTAACCTAAACCTATAACCGTTTAAAATTTAAATTCCGCACACAATCACATGCCGTGTCGATAACGCGTAGTTTGCGGATTTCGTTCGTGGGTACTCGGACAAATAATAATAATAATAATAATATAATAACAACAACAACAACAGTAATACAATTCGATCCTATTATAATAATAATAATAATAATAATAATGATATTATATATTGCACAAGAACAAATCGGATAAATTGCGTTACATCCGTGCGTGATGTATATGCGCTCACGTATGAACACGTGATATTATAATAATAATAATATATACAATATTATATCGTATAGTGTGCGAGTACGTATTTTAATTATTGTTTTAATATATACGGCACCGCTCGCGCACAAAATAATATATTATGATATGCGCGCAACAACCTGTACCTGCAGTATACCACATCGACCTTCCTGCGCAGTGTACGGGGGAGGGAGATGGATTTGAAAAAAAAAAAACTGTATTAATCACGTAGTTTAATTAGTGTCGGACGAAGAGTGAAAAATAATAATATAACAGTAATGACGGTACCCCCACCCCCACCCTCCTATCACCTTCACACACGCATACGCACGGCACACTCGAAACTTCAAAACCCTCCCGCCCGACCGGCATGCCCCCGCCCTTACAAGCGATCGCGCGCCAGCTATATTATATTCCAATTATATATTTTATTCGTCAATTTGCGCGCCTCGAGAGGCTACCTGCGTACATGTACGTCGTAAGTAAATTACTCACACACACACATACGTATTATTATAATGTGCGGTGAAAATCGTGTGATGGTGTGGGAGTTGCAGTCGTATGGGATATTATAATATAGAGGTATATGTTATTATTATTATTATGCACAATCTAGGCGGCGGCGGACGTCTTCCCGAGATGACGTGAATTATGAGCTCGACAAGTGTCCGACGACGGCGGCGGCGGCGGCGTTTAAACACGCGTCTACGGGATGCGTTTCGGCAAGGCGTCAAAAACAAATCACACATCGGTTTTATGGTAATAATTATTATCGTATACCGATGAAACTATATGAAAGGCCATGGGCTGGTGTACATAGTGAAGGTACCTAATCGGTTACTGGTGTACAGTGCGGTACCGAAGTGGTTACCGGGCACTGCTCTTATTATATACCCGCAGGGCACTGCTGCAGGACGAATCGGTTCCGAAAAGGTATTTTTTTTCGCGATCAGCCGAATCGAATTCCCGTTGCCGTTCGTTTCCGTTTCCATGCTGTGTTATGACGTCAATAAGAATAGTTCGAATACTGTCAATTTAGTAGATCGTAGACTTAGTCTCGACACTTCATTCCTCCAAAAACTCATCTATGTTTATTACCATCGATTCACTACCCTCCCTTCACCACTCATACATTTTAGAGTACCATTCGGGAACACTCGTAATTATATCACACAACTATATAATAAGACGCAAGCATATTTCATCGCTCTAACAGACAAATAAATAAAATAAATTATTACTAATTCTATGCGCTGCAGTGTCTTAAGGGTTCCGCCCACGCGCGCGACACAATAATAATCATAAAAATCACTCTGACACACTGATAATAATAATAATAATATTAATACAACAATCTTTCGTTATTAGGCGTGGGAACTATCATACAGCTGGTATTAGGTACCTACGTACAGTTTCGTAGTGGTGGTTTGTGGGGGGGGGGGGGGGAGAGACCAAGGGGCCGTGCGTAGAAAAAGAATTTTATTGACCGCGCTTTTATACAAAATAAAAATCTCCTAGAAGAATGAAAGTTTTAGTTCGGACTCGGGTACAACAATAATATATATTGTTTTACGTGGGCAGTAATATAATAATATATTACAAATGAATATCAATAAAAAGTTGTTAAAAACGTTATTTATTTCAGTGGGATGCAGCTGCAGTATTTAATGTTATTATTATCCAGCTAGCGCGGTATCTCAACTGGTCACACAAGTATAAAAATCATCTCTAGTGCAAACAATACGAATTTAATAAGGTTTTTTATCACTCTCCCTCTCCTCCCCCCCCCACACAATTTTATAGAAATCCGTAGCCACTGCAGCAACCTACCTACGTCATCTACGCGTCTAAATCCGAGAACGCGCCCTATAATGGCAGTCCGTCTCGCCGACCGATGTTATATTTTTATTTTTATTATTATTATTATAATAATATTTATGTAACACGTTTATCGTCGTCGTCCGGCTAGTGATTCTCCGGATAAACAGCAGCGTAGGTACGGCACTCATCATTATTATTATTATTATTATAAATATTATAAAATAACTTGAGCGCGTCGTCGTAAATTTCGCCGAGTAAACGCATATTATTTGCTTATTCGCCCGATCGTTAAAAACAACGACGAAATACCTACCTATATAATATTAACATCTCTCCGCAGTATTATCATCATAATAATATTATCATTATAATATACCTACCTGTATATAGGTACTGCGGTCACCCTGCCGAGAGGATAATAATATCATCGCGAGTACTGCAGACCGGGGGCGAAAATAATTAAGTTGGATAAATTGAAAAAAATGAACAACCGACGGCGTCCGTAGAGCGAAACAGGAAACATAAAAATCGACGGTTTTTCTGTCGTATATAATAATAATAATAATAATAACCGCACAATATTATACTGCAGGGTGTGACCGCAGAAAGACCTGACAATAATGAAAAATCGATACCATATTATTATATAATATAGTTGAAAGTGCATGGAAAAAAATTATAAAAGTCATATATATTATGGGTAATAACTAATAAATTACTAATCATTTTGCTTATGTATAGCACCCCTACCGACAGCAACCAGTAGCCGCCACTGCTTTTCATCTATGAATGGGCGCGGTACTAGTAAAGTATAGTAATACGGTTTACTAGTAGTAGTCAGTATCTAATTGATTAAATATAAGTAAAATTAGTTCAACAGTTGTAATTATTTCTTTGTTTATTTTTATTTGGTAACTGAGACAAACTATTATAATATTATTTATGTGTTTTTCGGGATTTATTTGAAAACAATAAATATGATTTAAAAAATGAAATGGCTATCTTCAAAAATTCATTCTGTATAATAATATAAAAGCATCTGATTTTGATCTCATTCAAAATAAAAGTTTTTGTATGGAGTTCCTAAATTTTGTAAAGTTTATTTTTCTTATAAGTCAATACACAATACTACTAAAGAAAAATGCAGCATTATAATAATTATCATTACAAAATAATAATAAAAATAAACTATAATAGGGTATTGTAGGTACCAATGTAGGGTATTAATTATAATTAATATCGAGTGTTGGCTACAAACATAATAATATAAAAAACGTTTATATTTTATTCATATTGTTTTGTATTGTAAAAAAAATATACTATGCTGGCTAAATAATGTCCGTTATTATTTTAATCGATATAAGAAACCAACCTATTATATTTGTTTATTTCTTATTATTAATGTTTGTATTCTTTTAATTTTGTTCAAAAAATATTTAAATTAGTACATGTACATCAGTTTTTACTTTCATGAATAATATATTTTTATTTTTCCGATTACCGTTTTAATTTTTAATTTCTTAAAGTTTTCCAAAATTATTTTTAATTTTCTTTACTTTCCATTAGTCTGCGAAGAATTAATTGTTCATTTTATTTTAAATATAAAACTTCGTTTTAGATTCATAGGTGCACAGATCAACAGTGAATGCAATTGTTGTAAGCGAACAATGGCTTTTATTCATCAAAACACGGATCCGAAACAGTTGCATGTACTCCCGCAATATGGTTCTTAACGATATGAAAACATATTGCATTTTTGAGTCGCCTTGACAGTAAGCAATTATTTTGACATGAGTCTTGGACGGATCAGCCAAGGTAAACTATTAACTAGGTATACCTAAATCAAGTGAGTAAAACAATTTTATATATTTTGTAAATATTATATTATTAGTTATATGTATAATATAATGGATTTGGTAAAGTAGGTATTTTAAGTATTTATTGTAGCATAGTATATTAGTATAATAATGTATAAATAGGTACTGTACCTATAATAGCTTTACACTTTTTTGATAAACTAACGCTCAGAGGGTCATCAGTTGTGATAGTGACTACGAATGATAAATCAGCGAACAGAGGACTTTGGTGATTCGGTTTTAGATTGGAATAAAAATTGTCCACTTCGTCCCCATATTATTATCGTATCGCGTAAAATTATGTTGATATTGTTTAATTTACTGTAATTTCCTCATCACTCGTCGTGGCGACAGGTTGCAGTCTTCGTCTCCTTATCAAACACATCACTATGTAGACCAGTGGTTCTTAAACTTTTGGTGATCACGGACCCCCGATGGAAGATATTTAGAAATCGCGGACTATACCCTAGCTCTACCAATTTTCTTTCGAACAACTTTTTTTGTTTTTACAAAATATCTCATGTTATTATAACCAATATTTTAATAATCATTTTACATTAAAAATCACATAAGTAGATAATTATAAAAACATACACATTTATAATTATTTTGATTGCAGATCATTTTTCACATATTTCTTCCACAGAGTAGACTATCGCCGGCCGGCATCTAGCACACATGCAAACAAACATATAATAATATTGTTGTACATTTTTATAAGGTGTGTCGTACTTCCCAATCGCCTTCGTATTTCTAAAAAAAATAATATTAAAACGTATCTATATTATAAATATTATACCTAATATATTGTGTGAGAGTTTTTTGTTCTATTATATATTGTAACACCCTAAAACACGAATACGTTTTGTGAGCACCTACTGTTTATTTGTTTTGATTATTATGTATATCATCATAAGGGTCCCTCGATCAAACTTAATACCTAATTATAGTAGCTCAGATTTCAGCCATATAATTTAACTATTTGCAATATGATATTATACTATGTCGTTGCCGATTAATTATTATTCCTATTTAAAAGAGCCAGAAAACGATATTTTTACATTTTATTAATTGTTGGGCCAAAAATGAGTACTGTAATATTGTATTGTGCATCTTTGAGCAGCTTTAGTCCTGTATATTGTTATTATTAATATTCTTTCGTTACAATCCATAGTTGCCGGGATTAATTTATTTTTTTCATTATTTGAATTATACCTATATTATTATTCAGCAGCATACCTATAATCTATCAATAAGTAACAATATACATCCACACGTCATAAACCTACATACACACACACACCCACTATATACACTAGCACTCACTGGTTTTGAGTATAGTGACCTTGTCTTGGTGCGACTACGACATCTTGTACAGGTATAGTTAGGATGGAGGCTGATGAATATAGAGGATTCTGCAGTTGGAGTAAGTGGTCGGTGAAATAGGAATCTGGTGTGCACGTGGATGTTAAATGTTAAACCTATGAAAGACATATGAATGAATAGGTAAACGATAATAAATAAAATATATTATGATATTATGATAAAATTAGAGATTTAATAATAGTAATAATAATAATATAGTTATAGTTGTAGCATACATATATAGTATTAGGACAGTGTTGAATTTAAATAAGTATCCAGGGGAGTGTCCTTTAAATAATTTAAAATGACTGTTATTATTATTATATATCTAAATGTTTACTTAATTAATTATTTCCACCTTCGTCACATGGTCGTTATAAATCCAAGGAGAAAACCCCAAAAACTTTACCCATTTTCAAAAATCCCATGTCTTTACCTAATCCACCTCCCGCAAACAATTTTACCCGGTTTTTAACGTAAAACCCATAAACCACATCAATTTGTCTCGCTTTTTTACCTTATACCCGTACCCACATTGTACCCGGTTCGGACGCGAAACCTGCAAACAATTTCACCCGGTTTTGAACGAAAACCTATAACTCACATCGACCCGCTTTCTTGCCCTAACCCCTTATAGCCCGCTAAAAATTGTACCCGGTTTCGGACGCGAAACCTGCAAACAATTTCACCCGGTTTTGAACGCAAAACCCATGACCCTCATCAATTTGACCAGCATTTGTACCCCATACCCTTGGCCCGCTAACAATTGTACCCGGTTTCGGACGCGAAACCTGCAAACAATTTCACCCGGTTTTGAACGCAAAACCCATAACCCTCATCAATTTGACCAGCATTTGCACCCCATACCCTTGGCCCGCTAACAATTGTACCCGGTTTCGGACGCGAAACCTGCAAACAATTTTGCCCGGTTTTGAACTCAAAACCCATAACCTTCACCAATTCGATCCACTTTTGTACCTCATAATTTATCGTCCATCACCCGCGCGCAACATTTTTTACCCGGTTTCTAACAAACGAAACATTTTAACTCGTTTTGACTTCCTGGACTTATATATAATACCACGTAACAAATTAATACAACAAATCCTTCAACGACTATAAAGCCCTCGCTGTCGAGGCAGAAACCCACTTAAATTCAACATATGCGTAAGCTGGAAACGGGCGAATGCCGCGATGCGACAAAATCAAAAAATCATAAATTAAAATCAGTTAAAACCTAGGTATATATTATTCAACGTGCAATCGGATATTTATTTGTTTATATTTTATTTTAAATTGATACCAATCTATAAAATTAATAATTATTACTGAAGTCGATCGGCGTTCGCGCTTTCTCGCTTACCTGCACGTGGATTAGGCCTACCGGGGACACCACATTAAAAAAAACGCGCCACGTATAATACCTCATGCTTTTAAACAACATGTATGATATTTTGTGATATTATGTCGTTTAACTTGCAAAGGTGGCGAGGAATTTTATACAAAATGATACAGTGACATTATAATAATATGTCCTACATCGCATAATTTCACGTAGGTACTGAAAGTTGCGATATAATAATATTATGCATATTATATGGTAATCATTTCAACACAAATATAATTATTAAATATCAATTCGGTAATATTATTTATATCAACAAACCTGAAGTATTGACGGTTTTTAAGGTACCTATTACAAAACAATCATCCTATATTTTATATATATATATATATTATACAATAATATCACAATATAGGTTAGGTACCTCTATACGAATCGTTTTTATCAGGCATTGCGGTTCATGCTAAGAATCACTGTTTTTCGTTTGTTGAATGTAAACATAATATAATTTTCAGTTGTGGGCAAGTAGATGAAAAAGATTGACTCAAGTTAAGTTATGGGAACACAAGATCGATAAGATAGAAATCAACAGTTTCCAATTCATACATTTAACGAATATCAATTTTTATATTGAATAGTGATTATTTAAGATTATATAATATTATATACCCATCTAATAAACTATAAAATATCAATGTACACAATTATTTTATCAAGAAAAATAACCGAAAAGTTTGTATTATTATAGTATTGTTTGATATTTATTTTCATATTTTTATGTATGTATAAAACCGCATAAAAACGAAAAATTTCAAAACAATTTTAGCTTGATTATTTTATAATCAACTGAAAAATGTAAAGTTATTTCAACTGTCAATTAAACTAGTCAAGTCCAAAAGTCGATAAGAAAATAAAAACATTTTTAACTATCTAGTGAATGCCCACCCCACCTTTGATAATATTTCTTTCCACAATCACCACTGCCATCGATTTTATAATGTTTTCATAATAATCAATAATACATTATAATATAAATGTAACGTTTTCGGCAACCTTCATATTTCAACCTTCCATAAGTACTTATAAATAAGTACCACAAGTAGGCACTTATAATAATTAAGTATACTAATCACTGTAAAATAAACTTATGTCATAGCATTATAAATAGCTAGGTATATGATATAGTAGGTATGTATATCATAAAATATACCAAGTAATATCGGCCGACAGACAGACCGTCTCCGATCAGAATCGTTTGTCAATAATGATTTATCACTGAATTCAAATTTAACACATCCATCACGCATTGATTTACTCTATGTGTACACCTAAACTGTCACTGCAGCAGAGCGGTTACCTACTTACCTATTTTTAAGATTTATTTTTATTTTTCACATCAATATATGAGATATTTCACGACCATACATTTTATGAAATGTCAAAACCCTTTACACAATGCGATACCTAAGTCACGTATGCCTTTGCATTTTGACAAAACTTCTATTGTAATATTATAGTGATGATTTGTATACTTTTCCAAGACTGCAATATCTTATAAGTCATAAGTAGAGCGCGGATTTTTATACATTAAAAAGTATCAAAATATGCCATATAATATGCAGTAAAAATCATGAAAATATGCAAAAAATATGCAGTAAAAATCATGAAAATATGCAAAAATATGCAGTAAAAATCATGAAATACATTTTTTTTATTTATTTACAATTTACAAATTAAACTTCTTATAAAAATTAATTACTTAAATACTAAAATATTAAATACTTATATAAATTTCTCTTTAAATTTTTTAAATTTTATTTACTATTAAAATGAATGATCATATGCATTTCAAGTTTTTCTTCAGTGAAACTATGACGTTTATCAGTTAACATATTTTTAAATACTGAAAACGAACGTTCGACGTCAACCGAAGTTGTTGGGGCATATTTGAAGCAACTTATTATTTTCGGGTCTTGATAAACATCTTCGAGCTGAACGTTTTCGCCCGATAGTACTGCATTTATTTTTCGTAGAATTTCTAGACCTTTATTTTTATTGGAAAGCTCATTTAATTTTGTAGTAAGTGTTGCTTTCTCTCACAAACAATAGATTTTTCACAAGGATTGCAAAATACTATTTTTCCGTCAGTAGTGAAAACTTCGGTATCTTGGTTTGCTGAAGAAATCCATCCTCGAATTTTGTTGCAAATCGAACTACTTATTTTCGGCATGTTAACAATTTACGGACAACGACAAACGATGAAACTGAATTTACTGAGTCGGTGGTATGTCGATAGTTGACTGATACAGCAAGAGGTATTAAGATTATAGGTAGACACAAAAGTACATAGTAATCGATTATTTTCTAATCGTCGATGTAACAGAGTGGTATGTCAATAACGACGATAACCGACTGATAGAGCAAGAGCGATTAAGTTTACGTCGTGCCCATAAAATGTATTTTTAATTTTTCTACTTGACAAAATATTATTATTTATACATTTTTTTAAATTTTTGCTTCAATATGCAATAAATATGCAATACATTTTGAATTTTGCCTAAATATGCAAAATTATGCAATAACA
The DNA here is from genome assembly GCA_008086715.1 of Sitobion miscanthi. Classification (NCBI taxonomy): domain Eukaryota; kingdom Metazoa; phylum Arthropoda; class Insecta; order Hemiptera; family Aphididae; genus Sitobion; species Sitobion miscanthi. The sequence continues at coordinate 11,216,175 of CM017805.1, forward strand.
TTGAAATATGCAGAAATATGCAAAAAAAAATTTCACCATTTGCTTCAAATTATGATGGTTCGTAGAGAATACTGACAAAAATCCAAAAATATTAAAAGGAAACAAATATGCAATTGCATAGAAATCCGCGCTCTACTCATAAGTACTCATAGTATGGGATATAACGGTTGACATATATAACAGCCAGTTATACACATGGCTGGTGCGTTAAATCGTACGTTATAGACTTGTGAATTTCGAATTTTCGAATAAACTGATTTTATTTTACGTTCCTGTTGGGCTCAGAGGAAACAAAATTATTGTGAAAAAAACCCGTTCGGGAAATCTGGAGCGGATCGAGTGCGGACGGGTGAGCTGAATCCATCGCAGCCCTCAGATCGTCTGCGTTGCAATCCATAACGTATTACTATTATATTATAGCAGGCACCTATCACATAATATCAGGTATAATAAATGAATATTTACATTTCACTATATTTCAGTATAATATTATTGATGTCATACAGACAAGAACAAAATAAATGATAACACTTAAACATACGCACGATGATGTTATTATTCAAATGCGGAGTCTGGTAATGGATTTTGTTTTGTTAACGTGTTCGCGGTACACGATTTTTAATGTACCTACCCATCGTTCATTTCGGATGTACGCATAAGTATATAATTATGTATAAGGTACGAACATTTGTTCGGTATAAAATACGCGAATGCTCGCGCCCGTGACGTATAGGTACCTATATGCTCACACGCAAACCGCATTCGTGTCGAAACGTATGATATTATAGTATTAATCATAATATTATTATAACGTTCGTTAAGTGCACATTATAATATTATGCACTTTGCGCAGCGAGTGCAGGCAGGCAGGCAGGTATAGAGGTAGGTTAGGCACACGATAATAATATATTATAATATTATACAACTTGCCGGACGGCGACGGCCGTGGAGATATGCGCCTCGTCTCGGAAGCACTCGCCGTTTTCGTGTCAGTAGGGTAAAGATTATCTCGGCTGTACAGTCACACGGGTTTTATACGTTCGCACAATATTATCATAACGATAATAATGTCGCCACGACGCCTAACCTAACCTAACCTGGCCTAACCTGCGGCCAACCGGCCGGCCCGCGTACGATATGGGTAAAATATGTAGTCTGCATGGACGCACCGACGATGGCGATGATGATGATGATGATGATGATGATAAATGACATTGTACAATATTAATGTATGCGTCGTCGTCGGTCGACCGCGATCAATATATTAATATATTATTATTAGGGTTCGGGACTTATTGCACACAAATTGTAGGAAATATGCATGCACATATGCACTTAAAATAACCAAAATATGCAACTAAAAATTTTTTTAAATATGATTAAAAAATTTGATTTATTCATTTAAATTTAGACAATTTTTTGTAACTAGTTATTTTTTGACAACAATAACACTATCAACATTATATTACTGAAATGTATGTTCGATTTTGTTTTCTTCGTCTTCTCCTACAATGAAAAAAAGGCTAGGTTTTTTTTAATATATTAAATTATTATTAAATATAAAAATGATGACTTGTTTACCTGTAAAGTTTGACTGTACAATAAGACATTTTCTGATATTATCAAATTTAAATGAAAACTGATTAGGTATATTGAACAACGCATGAAAGTAAAAAAAAAATAAAGTTAATCTTTAAAATAAAATATGTACTTAACATAAAACAAAAACTGTGTAAATATGCTATAAATAACAATTAAACTGCCAAAATCGGCAAATATGCATTTTGCTCAGAAAACGGTAAAATATGCGAAAATATGCAATTAAAATTATTGTATTTCAATCCGTTACGACTTAAAACGAATTTCAATCTTACTTTGACTACTCTGCAGTCATTATTGAGCAATATGCAAATGCAACAAGTCCCGAACCCTAATTATTATTATTATTAGGTAGGTATACCTAACCTACATGCCGCGAGCTACTAATCAGTGTAGAGATAGGACGATGAGGACGACTTTTGCATGATTTGATCCGTTTGATCCTATTTAATGCTATACACATATCTTAACTTAAAAATTCGTTTCAAAATATACTTGATTCTGAATGTACCACCTGATTTAATTTTGATTTTGTGGTTTTAGCCATTTTTAGCTATATAATAAATGAATCGTAGGTACGTGCCGCGAGCCAATCAGTATTATAGAGATAGGACGATGACGACTTTTGCATGATTTGATCCCTTTGATCCTATTTAATGCCATATCTTAGTTAAAAATTAGTTTCGTGCTCCCCCCCCCCCCAATTTAGAATACACTACTTGATTTTTTTTTTATGTGGTTTTAGCCGTTTTTAGCTATAAATGTATTTTATTGTTTTTAGCTTAAAATGCGTTCTATTGTTTTTAATGTCGTTTTTTTCATATTGTAGGAATTTTTGTAGAAAATCTGGCATTTTTCTCAAATTTTAGATTTGTGGGGTTTTTTTTTATTTCTATTTTACTTTTTAGTTTATTTTTAATAATTTCATATATTTATTTTTACTGTAATTTAAATGTCTACTGTTGTCTATTAACTTTACGATTCATATTTTAAACTACTCTGACACCCATTATCATTCATCTCACTCATATCTCTAGTAATAATAATACTTTTTAAATTCGATTTAGGGTACTTTTGTGTGTTATTCGGGTCATCAACATCCTATGTCTATTAATCAGTAGTCACAAATTATCGTGCGACGAGATTTTATTTTTGTGCGAGAAGTTCGGTCGTTTGTCCCTCGACGAACGCACCTGTTGAGTTGGCACGTACTACATTAGGTAGTAATGGTAGTATAGGTACTACTATAACTATGAGATGATAAAAACTAGATTTATGAGTTTGCACTTTGCACATCATATTAGGTACTTAGATGATGATAATATTATTACACCGTACGATTCAAAGTCATGCCGAAAACGTCACGAGCTTAATACACTATTATATACTGCAAGATAGTTTTTCGAACACCGACGACTTACCAATCGGTTTTCAACGAAAAAAAGTTTCCTTTTTATACCTTTTTAAAATCACGTTATTATCGATTTACTATATTTTAAATTAATGTCTTACCGATGTATTCTCAGTTACTTAAACTTCAACCTAAAATAAATTTTCCATTTTTTTTACATCGAATGGGAACATATCGCATTAGTTTTATTTTTATACTTATATATTAACTGTTTAAATGTAAATAAATAATATATTACAGGGGTCACCAATTAATACTTTCCGCGGGCCACATTAAGAATTTGGAAAATTCAAAGTACATAATATTTATTATCATATTTTGCCGATTAGCCAAAACTATTTTATTTTTTAATAAAAAAAATATACATGTATTATATAACTATGACTAATGGAAATATAATTACATTTAATAAATGAGTGAAACAATTATGAATTAATATTTTTAATGTGATAAATGGCAGATCTTGCTCTCAACTAGCTGCTTTAAGTTGGGGTTATGGTTTGTGGTCGCTATCTTAATCATTATTTTAAGGTGTTCGTTGGTGAGTCGGGATATGAATTTGTTTTTAATATAATTCATGTTTACGTATTAAATTTAACGTCAAAATTCATTCACACGCGGGATGCAGCCCGCTAGCCGCCATTTGATGACCCCTGATATACTATAATAATAAATTGTATAAGTTCGGAAAAATTTAAAGATAAATCATCGCGTTCAATACAATTATTCTGCAGAAAGGAGATTCTGTAATACAAACCATACTACCATCAACTTACATATTAATATACTATATGTATTCGGTGACCAAAAATAAAACTTATCTTATAATTTAGTAGTTCTAATGGTTATATTTTAGTGTAATATGACCTCAAAATCTAAGTCTAAAAATGGCTCAAAATTTAAAAACAACTATCGGACATTTTATCGCCGTCAATATTATAGCACTTACTAAATCACACAGGTAGGTTAGGTACTCGGGATAAATTTAAGAACTTTAATCATTTTCAGAATTACGAAAAACAACCCAAACTCAAAACTGGTAACAATCCACCTTATTCCTGTTAATTGTATACAGTTACGTTTATCGAAAACTTTTAAAATCGAAAAATCATTTCTCAATAGTACCAATTGGATGAAAAACTGGAAAACGGATAACTACAATTTGATTAAATATTCTGATCGTAAAGCCGCACGCCGAAAAGTTAAACAAAATAACATCACTGTAAAACTGCTATTATAATTTACAGCTCCCTCAGAATCTAATAGTATAGTATATAGTAGGCATACTTTTATAATATTATGTCGAGTTGCATAAAAAAATAACTGACAATTCACTAAAATTCAACACGCCGATTATATATAAATCATGTTTAGGTGAACGGCTACACAGGAGCGGCTCCAAGGCGGTTTAGGGGCCACCCACTCCCCCAAACTGTATTTCTAAACGATTTCATACTGTTATAGACAAAATGACAAAAAAAAAAAAAAATCATCGAAATTTTCTGAAAATTATGACTTCCCCCCCTCCCCCTAACCATGTCACTGGAGTCGCCCCTGTCGCTACAATATATTCAATCGTAATATTAGCGATTGCGTTTGTGCAGCCCCCCCCCCCCCATGTCGTATTCAAATATATAGGTACTGCAATAACATCGGTTCAATTATAGTCATACGCAAGACGTTATAATATTATGTAAATAGAGAACGAAAATTCGATTCAAACAGAAGACAATATTGTTGTGCCAGTGGAAAAGAAATTGTCGAAAAAAATCACATCGACAGTAATATCAATTATATTATAACAATTGTTGTGCAGTTACACGCGTTTTCACAATGGCGGTAAGTATATAGTTTTCAGCGACGGCGCGAGTCGTAAGCAACACAACCGTCACGCGCGTCCTCCGCCCGCGACTGACGAAGGGCGAAATTGCCATCCCCCAGCGCCGCCCGAACGAACGAATCGCCGCCGTCGACGTTTCACCCTCCCGGCGACGAGCCACCAGGGCGCGCTCTGTCGTGCGAAAAATTAGTTCAGTGTCGTTTGCTCGGTCGTTTTTGGTTTTGACTTTGACATATCGTATAGACAGACGATATACGAACTGTTGCAGACAGTAGAGGATCGAGTGCTTAATATTGTTTTTTTTTTGAGGGGAAGGGGAAAAGAACAAGACAATCAACGACGTCGAACGTCCACACACGATACCTCGCAGTATTTATATTTTATAGTCTGCACGACGAATTCTAAACGGCGCTTATTTTTATTGGCAAAGCGGTCTATTAGGTCTGTTGAGTTATTTACGTTTAATTCCGCATTTCGCGTCTCTCCACCACGAATTCAACACTGGTAGCAGATACGGTACGACTGATTTAACTAATCGTCATCTCGACGACGCCGGAGGAATAACCTTAAAGCCCGTACATGGGTACCTCATAGCGGAGTTCGGAACAAAACTTATAACGTTTCGAAACACTTTTGTGCACGATGTGGAAAAATCTGAAAAATCTAACAACTGGTCAATTTAAATTAATATAAAAACAACAATAACGTATGACCCGAGAGCGACGATATTGCATCTCCAATAATCGGTACAATTTTTCAGGAGGCACTTGAAAATGTTTTAAGAATTAACAAAAAATATATTATTTAAATCCAACTTCGATTCGTATAAAAGTGGAAATAATGTTAAAATAATATTTGTATGATCTCAAGACCAAAAAAAAAAAAAAAAACTTTAAGATGTCTCGTTGTTTCAACAAAATAAAAAGCGGACACCTCCATTTATATAATATTATATTCTCTGTATATTTTAACGATCGGAGGTGTCTGGTTGTGGCCAGAACAACTCGGTTTAAAAAAAAAAACAACAAAAAAAATCAAATTTTTTACCGAAATGTAGAGATGTCTTGTTGTTGCTCTGAGGTCTTCAAGTATCGTATTGCAATAAATATTAAGTGTGCTGTATCTGTGTACTATAAAATCTATATTACATAATATACCCACTGCTATAACCTGCAGGGCTGTGAATGTATAATACATAGGTACAGATTTTGTACGTCTTTAATTGTTCTATATTTTCGTAGAATAAAATGGATTAGGTCAAAACTTATTTTGAATTTTTGCATATCCAACAGTTAGTCAGGGCATATTACAACGCGTGGTTTCGTCAAATCTTTGTGTTACCCGATGCTTTTTTTCTCATTTTATTATTTTTTTCTCGTTTGTGAATTTTCTCGACTTTTGATCGATTCGACTGTAAATTTACTGACGAATATTCTCTAATTCGATCGCGATCTGGTTATCCACGCGAGTGCTCGACGGACTTCGATATAAATCGTCGTTATTGTTAACAATACAATTTTTTTTATATATTATAATACGAAATGCTTAATGATTGAAATCATACTTTGCCCGATTTTAGTGCGTAAACGCGCGTTTAACGCCAGTTGCCCAGCTAACCAAACCAATTGTAAGTGTAGAATTTTTATAGTTTTGACACGGTTTATAAATTATATTAATTATAATATGTCTAATATTGTATAATACGCAGGACGATCCCAAACGTAAGCTAATGTTTGGACTTGGGAGTTCGGCACATACACCATTCGAACGGGACTTTGGAAAATGTAATATTTCAGAGTTATATAGATATAGAAAAATCACATTCGTGCCTAATATTGTGTGTATAATAGGTTAGTGTTTCCCATTTCTATGGGCGATCGTCGGTGCAGATATTTCACGATAGTGATTGAAATTACACAAGTCCGTCTCCGATGCGGCTGTTTTTTTTTTTTTTACTTCGCTTTTAAACCGGTATTTCGTGTCAATATTATGGTCGGTATCTCGTCGGATCGATTGCTGTTTCCAATTCAAATTAAATATGTAAAAAAAAAAAAAAATAAAAAAAACCAGACGTAAATGTACATAAAAATGTGAGTATTATGCTCCATACCTATATAACACTAAATTATAATATAACAGATGTATTTACTGGTGTAGAAAAAAAAAATAATGTAAAACGATAAATACTTACGTATTAGGTACCTACGTCGTTTGGGATATTTACCGAAGAAATATCTGTAGGGCGCGGATGCAAATTATGCATTAAAAACATCGATTTCCAAGCACAAAATTCGTTTTATGCGAGTGCATCAAAGAATCGAAAAACGTCTAAACTTCTTCGAATTTCAGATCAATTTTTGTGTTTTGTATATTTTATAAACAATAATTAATTAGGACATTGATATCATACTTGTTTCGCTTAATCATATTGTTTTGATTTTATAATATATTAATATTACTAGCGTAATATTATTTTTATATTCTAACCTTACCCATCGCGTACAAGGTAAAATCAGTGGCGGATGCACTGTAAAAGTCAGGCAAACGAAGTGTTAGCAAATAGATTTATCTATAACACCTATATGGCTATATATACATATCTAGATAGGTCGTTTTATTTACGAATCGAGTTAACCGCAGTAACCACGACACCACAATAGCGTCCATGTTTTTTAATTTTTAATCATTATTATCAATAAATAGGTCAAATATATTTTTGAACTTCTCAACAATATTATACGGTGTATTATTAAGTCGTATTTTGAACAGCGTTTTTGGAACGCATTCGATTTAAAGTTTTCACCTCACGCTCGTTCGAAAGTTCGAAAGTATATAGTCGATCGAGAGACGTGAACAAATTGAAAGTAATCGTCGTCTTAAGTCGCGGCAAACTTGCGCAGTGAATTTAACCTATACCTATTATAATTGAGTATATTATAATATTATTATTTATTACGATGACGTTTTCACCACTATAAATAATATATTATAATTATTAAAATTAGCGATTCTTTTATCATTGAACACTCATTATTGCATAAAGTACAAATGTTTTTGAAAACATATTCTTACATTGTTTCTATTCGTTAAAAATAAATAAGTGTTTAAAAAATATTTTTTATTCTCAACATTTTTAAGTTTTTTACTTTTTTGAACGACAGCAAAAAGTCTCAATTTCATATCCCTAAGCAGAATATATTTCTTAATATTTCGATGCATACGAATCGAATTTAGGACGAATAGGACTAGGTTATCCTGCAAAATGAAGGTCCACTACTCGGCTAATCAATAATTTATAAGTATTTAAAGTAAGCTGAGTAGTGGACCTTCATTTTGCGCGGTAACCACTAACCGAGTCCTATTATCGTCCTAAATTCGAATTCGATTAGTATGTGTATCGAAATACTCAGGTACAAAAAAAAATCTAGGGGGTTCGTGTAGTTTCAATCTTGTAGCTATCGATGATGGATATAAATAAATACACAACTATTAATTTTTTTTTTGGGGGGGAGAGGGGCAAAACCCCCTCCGTATACGTTCATGGAAATACTCAGAAAAATATTTCGCTGTAGAATTAAAACCGTACCTATGTTGTAATTCAAAAAAGTAAAACTTAAAAAATTATAAGGACCGATAATACCTATAAATATTTATTTTATTTAACGTTTTTTTCGAACGACCTAAAACCACGGGGAAAAAATATTTCCAAAATGATCACTATAAACGAATCATCCGGTAAAAACCTAGGGCCACTTGGCGGCGATCTAAATATCATTATATTAATTTAATATTATTGTGCACATGCGACGATTAACGTGTAATGTGAGTGTATATTCGATACGGTGTCAGCGGCGGCGTTTTACACGATATTATTATTATTATATTAATATTATCGTATTATATTATATAGGTACATACCGGTTTGGACTTTATAAAAAAAAAAACGTTCAGCCCGACAAACGTTTTCAAAAATGTGTGTGAATTTTAGTGGCCGGTCACGATTTGGTTCGATTTCAAGGTGCCTCTATGTATCATAATATCATATTATTATAATGTATGCTTTAAATAATTAATAATAAACTTATTATATTATTATATAAGCGTATACATATATATAAACATCCGCACGTAAATATAATTATTATATTAATATATTACGTTTGGTCCGAAGACCAGATCGTTGAGTTAGACAATAATATAACATAATACGATAATTTATAATTTAAGTCCCATACGTTTTATACCTAAATTATGGTATATATTAATATAATATTAGGGCCCGGATTTAAATGCTCTTAAAACCGTCGAAAATGCTCAAAAAATAGCCCTAAATGCCCATAAAAAAATGTATTTCACCGCAATGATTCCCTTAAAAATTGACATAAAAAATATTTATCAACACTATACATACCAATAATGATTGTGATACTAATACAAAAATTTATTTTGGACGAAAAAAATATAAATCTTAAATGACGGTGGTATACATTTATTACAGTAAAATTCTCAAACGCGTCCGTCGTTTCGAATTAAGAATCAATTTAAATCGCGATTCGAATAGGTTTCGATCAATACGGTCACAGTAATCTGTGGTAAAATATTATAATATTGGTCATATCATACAGTGGTGTGTATTATCGACTATAGTGTTGAAGAGTTAATTTTTGTTTAACTCTTTTACTTTTTTTTTGGATGGTTAATTTTCTAATGAACATAATAAATTCACTGTAGTTACAGATCCTGTCCACGTATTATAGTTTCGTGTACATATATTAGATTTTTCCAGTCGGTTTGAAAAAATAACGTTTCAAGTCAAAATCATATTTTTATACACATCTACACAGTATAACATATTAATATGTCTAACCGTAGTAGTTAAAATTAGACGATCAATTATTTTTTTGTTCAATAATGCTCTGTATACATATTGCTATTTTAAACGCAAATACAAATTAAACACTCCTCGATTAAAAATTTGGTCGACACAAGCGTGTAATATAGTTATATCATTGCTTTGACTATATCACAATATACTACAGACGCTAGTGCGCAAATAAATAGGAATTGTAGGGCGCATTTTTGACAAAAAATAATACTAATACGTAATAGAGGATGGCTATAATATTTCGTTTAAAAATAATACTCCAAACAGTCTAATAACTATTCGCACTGCATTGTAATCGGGACAGCTGACCTCCCAATTACTTATCTGCATAATACACTGTACATATAAATATCATAATACCTATACATTATATATATATAGGTTAGATTACAATGTCGATTGGAGAATGAATCATATTATAATATTAGCATACATCATAATTCATAATATAATATAACACCGGTTGGAAAGCATAATCTGCCTCTCCGGGCAACAGGTATAATTTGTTTTTTGATTGTTTCCATGTTAGATTTTAATATAATATTTTTATATTTACATTATTCAACACGGTTATATTTCGTTCGGACGACTGGGTCGAAATCCTTCGCTGCCTCAATGATATTATATTATTATTATATCAATGCGTATTGCATCCATACACGATTGCCGCTATGTGCAGTGAACGTCCACGAGTTCTCACGGATACAATTCGGTTTCAAACAATTCAGTGGTCGAGTCTCGAGTGGTTATAATATTATTTTGGTTTTAATTTTTTTCCGTACACTTCGATTTAACTCTATTTCACCGTCCTCTTTCGTTGGCAATTTGTTTCGAAGAGACTGCACACGTAATATATCACGGCGTAGATTTTACCCGCGGCAAATTATAATTTTTACTGTACATATAGATAGGTAGGTAATATAATTGTTTTTCTTTTTTTTTAATTTATGGTGTAATTTTAAATTTCTGTAAAGCACGAATCGTTTGTACATACAGAGAGGTATGTATTCGAGTAGAAAGTAAAAAGTATAAAACGTACTTTTAGTATCTGCGTACATGAAACGTAATTGAAAATTATGGAAGTATTCCTTAGATGCGTAGTTCGTTAGTTGAATTTAAGATTCGAGTGTGCATTGGTCAACTTTATTATACTTATACCATATCAGCTGCGATTCAGACTTAAATTACTATTATAGTATTATGATCGAATCTCGTCCAAATGAACTATTATTGTATTTTAATTTTAGAGGACACTTCATGTGAGTTTGTTGTCTCCGTCTTATAAACGTAAAACACAACAAATTTTAGTTCACTAGTTTTTCAATAATGTGCTGTTAGTTTTGATATATTATAGTGAATTTACCTATTATCAAACTTTTAGGTAAGAACATTATCTGAGCTTGACCTTCGGCGGTTTTTTCGATGTTTTAATATTTAACAAGAAATGTGTACCTAACCCATATGTGAAATGTCATCAATTAAAAATTCTCAAAATATCTCGTTTGAAAATGAAAATATCGAATAAAAGCCATCGCTTAAGCACAGATAACGTTCTTATCTGAAAGTTTGATAAAAGGTTAATTCGCTCTAATATTATCAAAACAACACACTATTGAAACCGGCGCAGAACGAAAATTTGAGATGTCGTTAAGACGGATGCAACAAGTGCAAGAGTAGCGTCCACTTAACGATTCTCGATTGGTAGACAATACTTTTTTAAAAAAAAAATACATACACTCAAAAAGCAAACGTCCAACTGTCTGATAAAATATAATAAGTAAATCAAAAGTTTACAGAGTATAATTGTTATTATATTACTGTTTACACGAAATCGAACGCGGCAATTTATATTGTACATCATTTATTACTATACGCGTTTACCATACGTTCTTTATAATATTATTCATAATTAACAATAATAATACATAAATAGGCGCCAATTATCGAGTACATAATGAAGCTGCGTCGCAGAGTATTACATTTATGTATAATAATATTGGCTGATATATAAATACATTGTCTGTTGCATAATAATATCATATACAGTAGACGCCGCTTATAAGACTCACTTTGGGACCAGCACAAAGTGAGTCTTATAACCGAATGAATCTTATAGGCGAATTGGAAAAAAAAATTAATTACGTATTTATAAATTTTATTTTACTACATATTTTGCTTTGATTTTAATACTTAAAACACATATTACATATTACATACTTGATTATTGAATAAATTAATAATCCTGATAAAAAAAACTAAAATTATAATAGGTAAATATTACGTATAAAAATATTATAAAAATTATACATTAATAAAAAATTATAAAAGATGCATGTACATATAATATATCTATTATTTATTTTGAAAAATTATTTTTGAAAAAAATTTGTAATTTTAGTTTGTTTTTTATTTTGTTCTAATATTCCGAAAATATCCGAAAATGTGTATTAATGTACCCGTAATTACGATAACTGAGCAGCCGCCAGGTACACTATAATAACAATAATCATTGCGATAAAAATTATTATACGTTATAAGGTACCAACAGAAACTAGAAATAATCAACACGAATACTATTTAATTTTTCAATACCAATTATTTCTAAATTATAACCGAAAAAGTTTATTTTCTACTATTTATTTTACGAAATTTGAGTCTTATAACCGAAGAGTTGAGTCTTATAACCGATTTTTTTTTAGTGTATTTGGATACGTCCGGACCGTTCCAGACGATTTTGAGTCTAATAAGCGACTGAACCTTATATCCGCGAGTCTTATAAGCGGTGTCTACTGTAGTTATCATACAAGTCGACCGATTATTGTGTGTACATGACACGCGCCGGACAAAAATTCAATAAACATAAAAATAACGGTTTTTTTTTTTGTACACAATATGCCGTGTGATTATAATATTATTGACATTATAACGATGTAGGTACACATGAATACCTACTCGTTTATTAGGATTGTGTTACGCGCACAATAATTGGAGTTTGAGTTTTTACTACATTAATTCACAATAATACATACTATCTATGATAATATTATCGCTACTAATATACATAATATAGGTATAAGAAACGACGGGATTTTTATGAAACCTGCAAGTGGCAACGATTTAACACTAAAAGCGCGTTATTGGTCCGGTCTTGTCGTGTGGGCATCGCCACTGCAGCGTGCGATTACCAGCTATACCCACGTACGGAGGTGTATCATTCGATATTGGTTTTTGTGAGCAAACAATGTCATATTATGTAATAATAATGTTAATAGTATATTTACGATTTTTTACTGATCTCGCTGGTTCCGATCGAAAAGGACTATAATATACTATGTATGGTACATGCGTAAAGTCGAAAACGAAATGAAAAAAAATTCAAAGATTTCCGACCGGTATTTCCGTCTAGAGCGCTCCCGTGCGATCGTTCTGTCGCATACATAATTCGCGTACTTGTGAACAAAACATGCGTATTATGACGATATCTGGTGCAGCCCAATTTTTCATTTCCGGTCCGACCAGATAGATTGGTAGGCACCTGACGTGTTTTTAAATAGGAAAACATAATATATACGCCGAACGGTTTGTGCTGCAGACGCAGCCGCGGTCTTCCGACTGCGGGTGACATTTCGCTCGGAGCCAATTTGATTTTCAATTTTCGAAATCAAATATTGTATTCGAACACGAGCAAACAAAAAAAAAAATGACTAACGATTCGTCGTAGACCTGTTAGGACACGCCATTGGTTTTACTATAACTGAGCGTCGATATCCTCAAGACTCGCGGTGGCGCCGAATACGTACTTTCGTGGGGTGGATGGTCCCCGTATTTAATTAGGGTGGTGGATGTTGGGTGGTTGGGTCTTGTGTGGACGGGTGTATAAATTGACACTCTATAGTTTGTAAACCTGACCTGACCTGCAGTCGACGGTAGGATACTGTGATGCGATAGACTAATTTTTATACTTTTCCTCACCTAATGAATTGCAAGTCGAACGTGTCCCCGCACGGTTAGGAAATCTTTGGTAACCAGTTTTAGACAAGTTCATCGAGTTGACCAAGTCGAACCCGACAAGACGATATAACGAGCAAGTCACATCTGAAATCCTTGAACCAATGAAAGAACGTATTTAATAATAATTTTAAGTAGGCGGGTCAGAAATTTGTGATAAACGTACAAACGCACTACAAAAAAGTACTTTTAAAGAGTGTTTCGAATACTTTTAGAATATATTATTCGAAATAATACTTTTAAAGTATTCGAATATGTATTTAAATTAAAAATGACACCCAGTGTTTGCATACGTATTTCGAGTACATATTTTGAAAAGCGTTCTTAACAAGATTGCAGGCAACCATTATATTTATATATATAGTAAAAAGGTATAATATTATTCTATAATATGTTATCGTCTACAATCGTTGCGATTATTATAAAAAAACCGAAACTCGTCCGCGTGAAATCTTCTATATTATATCAGTAACATACAAGTACCTATCTATATAACGTTTATACGAGCTGGACAGAGTATTACGTACAGGTAGGTATCTATAAATAAACCGGAACCGGTGTCGGCCACGCAACGGTCGCACACGACGCATCATAATATCTATGTAATGATTTAATAACGATAATATACGATATCATAATATTATAATATATTATTATTGTTATCGATGCGTATTGTTTATCGTCGGTGCAGGTATATTTTAGTACGCGAACCACAGAAATATGATAATAAAACCAGCAAAGATGATATTAATATTAGTTTCCATAAAGTCGGCGTAGAAATAGTAATAACACAGCAGAAACCCGTAAAAAACACGCGAAGGCGAAAACGATTTCGCGTCGGTGGACCGTATTATATATAACCGCCGACCGAGCACCCTAATGGACTCGTAATAGCTCATTAAGCGCTGCTGCAACTCCGTCGGATCGTCTCATCGATACGACGATAGGTTTTATAATATTTTTTATTATTTTTTAATTTATCGTTTCACTCTCTGCCACGCAAATATCATCGACCTACGTGAAACCGGCACTACAAAGTTGGCGCAATAATCTAAAACCATTCCAACAATCTCTACTCGGACTACTTGTTGGACGATTGTTGGAACGTATTTCAAAAGTTATTCAAGTTCAAAGTTTGTAGTGCCAACTTCACAACCAGCACTAAAAATCAAAATAAAACGCTAAAAACAGATCCAAAAATATACTAATACAGTTTAGAGACAATGGTGGACTTTTGTTAGACATCGACTAAAAAATATTCTGAATTTAAACAGTGTTAAGTTTGCTCGGGGACGAGAAGTTGACCGTGGAAGCGGGCGGAACTCAACTACGACGGCTGCGAGAGCAACAATGATGGTTGGTTGCAAAAAAAAAATTGGTTCATCTTTGAAGTATATCTGTTAAGTGAAAAGAACTATGTACTTGGGACGTCTGGTGTCCGGGAGCACCCAAACAACAATGCACTTTCCGTCGAAAAAAGGGAACTATACTTATTATTACTATTCGCCACAGGTGGATTGCTCGTCTCGACTATGCCGCGGGTATAGTATATGAGTACCTCTGGTACCTATACGACGGTTAGTCAAATTATAAGCCGATTTTGACTTCTAAAAACGATTTCTCGAATAAATTGTCTTATTAATTTATATCGCCGTAGCTTTATTATATATATATATATATATAAGTATATTATTTTAAAATCAAAAGGCGAACCTCGCAATGTCCAGCAATGTTATACGAGTATTGTCGGTAGAGTTTTAAAGTTTTTTTTTTTTGCATATGTAGTGCTGGTCATGCTTACAAACTTTGAAATCACATAACTTTTAATGTAGCTCGAAACAAATCCCAACAAGTCCGACTGTCCGAGTAGAGTTTGTTGGAATGGTTTTAGATTATTGTGCTGACTTTGTAGTGCCAGTTTCGCGTAGGTCAAATATCCGTCTACATAGATAGTAGGTATATATATAGGTACACTGCACCGCGCGGCGATAGCAGCAAGTAATAATATTATTATAATATAATATTTCGCGTATATCGCGTCCGAAAATCTCGGCATCGGTATATAGGTATATATTAAAATAGTATTATCCTGCTGCACGTCGTTCGGTCGTGGTGTGCAGGCGATGCGGACGTATCCGAGGAGGGGGCCGCAAGGATCTCCGCCCCTCCCCTTCGAAAGACGAGGGCCTTGGTTTGTTTTTTTAAGTAGTTATGTTTACAAATATTATTATAATCATCGTTTCTATTCAATAATGAAAATGTCAAATTATCATACAGTTATTAAAAAATGGATATAACTGTAAAAAAAAATAATAATAATAATCATGAAATTGAAATATAATGGCGCTGCGCAACAAGATTTTTATTTTAATTAATTAATCTCTCTATTAATCGCAATCGTATATACCTGTACAACAGAGCGTATACTTGACTAGCGTACATATAATATATGTGACTGAAAACGAATATTTTAGCCACGTGACCGGAAAAATATATCATAATATGCTCGTATCATAAAAGTAACCTCCGTGACGTTTCATCATATTTTAATATTATTATATTTCGTTTTTTAAATTTTAATCTTTTATACAGGTATAAGGTATACCTATATGTATATCCCGGTGCCAAGTGAATTGTCGACCTCGAACGCATATTGGGCACTACAAACGAATTGAAATGAAATTGTAATTTTTGAAACTTTGAAATTTTGATAGGAGTATACTTATGATAGGTATAAATGTAAATTATAATATATTAAGTGATTTTGTTATTTTAACTTGCAATTCATTATACCTAGAAATCGTGTATGAGACACCTGTACCGCTCGTACCTAATTGGGTGTATTTTATTGGAAGTTTTGTATAGGGCCCGCAAAAACATTTAGTACCTATATGCAGGGGCCCACCATTTGACGTAACATAATTTATGCCACTCTTGCAACACGCCGTCTTCAGATTTCGGTCCTTCTGGGTTAGGTTAGTATATAGAAAATGACTGGCAAACGAGAGTCTTACTTCGTAAAAATTGTTTTCCAACCCACTGCCGCCGACCGCCGTCATTCGTTTTCAGTTCGCGATAATTATACGGATACCGATGTTATATAGGTACAATATTATATAGGTTGGTATAATATATAGTAATTAGAAAACAAATGTGTACCCATAATATTATGTGCATAAACATACTCGGACACGTCCGCCACTCTAAACCGCGGTAAATATATATATATACCATGCCACTGACAATATTATAATATTGTTACGTTACGTATAATAAATATATACCTACGATTATTATTATGATGTTTTCGCACATAGGTTCCGGCTGCACCGCACGGACGACATTTACGTATTTTACGCGTTTCCGACATACCTGTGTATACGTACGGTGCGTAACGGCGTCCTCCGGGGGAAAGGATATCGCCGTCGCGGTCGTTTAAGTCTCCGCGGGAAAATGGCATCGCGGTAAACATAATAATATAATAACTATTCGCGACGCACATAATATTACATATTATACACACCGCACACGCGCATAAAAATATAAAATATATAAATGCGTACGCCTATATATTGTACGCGTGTAATACTCAGTCATATACTTGTACCCGACACCCGTATATAATATATATATATATATTAATATATTATACGTATATCCGCCGTATATAGCGTAAGGCGGCGTGGTGTACACCGGAGAACCGGTCATTATTATAACATAATATCGGTCCGGTCAATGTACATATTTAATATATATATATATGCAGGGGGCCCCGTCGTCCTTTAAGTCTTAATAAACCGACGTAATTTTAATAATAAAATTAAATACCTTACGCGTACCCATATAATATATATTATATTATTATTATTATTATTATTATTATACTGCAGCACGGCGCGGGGCCGAACGGGTAATTATCGTTTCCAATGAACGCGGCCGGTAACGTAATTTATGTCCGGCTAATGCGCCGCGCGATGGGACGTGTCATGACGCGCATAATAATAATAATAATAATATAACTTGTGCGTATGTACCCATATACCTATATGGCTATATATATATATATATATTATAATATTATACACATAATACCTATACGTAACGCATATATATATGGACAAACGCGGAGAGGCTGGTCGTTGTCCGTCGCGTCCCCCGCCACCCCTACCGAAACGCACAATTATTATTATTTTTCATAATACATTATATAGGTATTATGTTTATGATCACGGTTATCTATACTCGTAGATAACCGTGTTTATGGTACACGCGCTCACACACGTGAGACTATGCGTATTATTGTCTTCCGAACGTATGCGGGATCCTCCCATCCCTACAGGAATATTGTTGTGTGTGATGGGGAAAAATAGAAACGAAACGGACATTAATTATTGCTTGCATACATATACAGGATGCACGTCTATGTCGCCGTAGGTGAGTTGATTCCCGAGACCTACTTTATATGTATTAGTCGATTCCAACAGTTGGTGATATCATTACCAGGCACCGATTTTCAAAAACAATGTCATGTACATTTTTACCAAATTACTACATTTTTTTTTAATAATAACTTTGTACCTAATAAATTTTCTTGCTTATAATTTAATGATTTTAAAAATATGAAAAAATAAAGAGAACAATATTTTTGAGAAACTTGTCAGCCAACCTCCTCGCGGTGTTTTTCGGGTTAGGCTAAATAGGCTGAATATTTGACTAAATATTGAAAATAATATAAAATGACCAGGGAATCAACTCGTACGCAGCCGTCTATGTCAGCGTCGTTTTTCCGGTAGCCTGCAGGTCGTATCCGGTTGGCCTGCAGATCTTCGAGTCCGCCCTAGTCTTTTCGGATGCTGCAGAGTCCTGCAAAAGATCAATATTATATTATTATTGTTGCAACCGTAGAAGACCAATACTGTACGACTGCGAGGAGGTAACTTTTATATCTATACGCTCTATATAGGTTCCTACTCAGAGAGCACTTAAGTTTTCGAAAACATTTCTTTAACGCGATACAATGAGTAAATAGGTTGACATTTGTATACTAGACGTGGCAGCGTCATCAGAGAAGCATCGACACAACTTCCAATTTATAAGCCTAGGGGGTTAAGTTGATATACTCGGCTAGTAGGTAAAATAAACTAAATATCAATTAATAGATCGCGTGGCCATTTACGTCTGAGACGACGCAGATGGTTGTCTGGTAAAATACGTAGTAAAAAATATGATTTTTTTTTTATAAAAATGTCGTTTTTAACAGCTTAAAATAACGTAAATAACGATTGTCTTGTATACGTTAAACGGATCGCCCGATATATAATATGACTGTCGATTACGCACAATATAATATCAATAATACACAGAAAAAGAATATACACATAACACACTGAATAGAATACAACATAATATAATAATGGCTTCTGAGATCGACGCAATTTTTTTCTGCACAGTGCACCGCACCCGGAGCTGAAGTGTTTCCACTGCTCTTTCTATCCGTGACGTTGATTGATATAAATGTTGACGGTGATAGATATAATAATAATGTGTTTGATAACATGTTCACGACGCTATTGACAATAATAATAACCATTATGATGATATTGGTACGTTTACGGTTTACAAGCGCGTATCGTAGGTAGGTAGGTAGGTACGCACATATAATAATATATTATTATTCGAATTGACGTGGTTTGTGTGTGCGATTTGTCAAGTTGTTATTACCTATTCAGAAGTGTGCAAGTGATGAAAAAACGAACTTTAATGCGCATAACTGTGTACAAATGTACATCGTGTACCTGGTAACCTAACCTAATAACCTGCAGACTTGTATACATATATATATATATACGAGATGTCGTAACTCGTAATAACTATAATACCTATACGATACTACCTGATTTCAGACGATATGTTATTATCCAAACGTTTGTGCTTCGCAATGAATAGTATGCCTGCACATCCCAAAATATAGATACACCATAACATATATATTACACGCGTGTTCAAGATAATAACGTTTGAGTACCTTTTCGTATAGTAGGTCATCTAGGTAGATGGGTATCCATAATGATATTATATAGTGTAATAATATGTCTTCGGGCATACATTCGCGATTTTCCCATCGTTCACATTATCATTATGCATATTATATGTACTGCTGACCAGTGGCGTATCCTAAATGTTTATTTTTTTTTTTGTGGTGAGGAGGGGTGTTGAAAATTAATCGTTGACGAATTTCATCTGAAAATGATTTATTTATAAAAAAAAACTGTTGTTATTTATCGATTTTCGGTGGGGGGTGAGGGGTTACTACACCCTCTATAGTCTATAACACCCCCCGGATACGCCACTGACTGGAAATATACGTACGAGCTATAAAGTTAGGTATGTTCATCACCCATTCATCCACTAATAACGAATTTATTCTAATTCTGATTTTTAATTTATTATTATAAAGATCACAATACAATATATTCTCAAATACTTGCGTATTTTTATGCAAATCATGATCGTGCACTATGGCAAACTTAATTTTTTCAAATGAAAACCACCATTTATTTTTATTATAAACTATTATTCATCAACAAGATTTCAAAAGTTGTTGAGTAATCAAACTTTAAGTACCAAGTTAAGACAATATAGTCCGTGATTAAAATTTAAAAGGTGTATTAGAAGATATATGTGGGCCGTGGGGGCAATGATGATGGCTTGAAAATTATACTATTAAATAACATTTTATTACAATTTCAGAATTTATAAAAATTTCCAGTGTACCTATTATACGTCTTATTATTACTAAAATAGTAAAAAATAATGAAATTGTTTATGCATACATATGCACTAATTGCACTAATAATAGCTTAAATATGCAATATTATGCAGTTTTTAAAAAAAAAACATGTATTTACTTATTTTAAATTTTAATAAACTTAAAAATGATTAATCATTTTTTTTATTAGGTATACATTTTGAAATGTATGTATAATTTTTTATTTTTGGTTTGTACATTTTAAAAAATGTTTTGATTATTTACAGCCCTAATTATATAACAATTTAAATGTATCAAATACAGTTGTAAATATTAAATCAAGTTATTATATATTTATCTGAATTACATTGAATGATTAGATTGTTTTTGGCGGGTCGGTAAAATTTATTTATTTAATTAATAAAATTTCTCTCAATGTTCGATGTAGTGCATTTCAAAATAAAGACGATGCGACGATGTGTGGTTGCTCTTTGTTTTTAGTTTTTTTCAATCAACCATTTTCTAACATAATAATATGAATTAATATGCTCGAAATCTTTAAATATGCAAAGTCATATAAACTTAGTCAAACATGCAAAAATATTTGTATACATTTTTGTATTTATATTGTACGTATAGTATACTATGAAACAAATTTGTATCGAATCAGATTTTTAATATGCAGTTTTCTGAGAATTACGCAAATGCATAAGGTCCCGAGCCCTTAATTTTAATAAGTACTAAATATTACCCATCTATTTTCTATTTTATGTAAAACCATTATAATTTTAATGGCTACATATTATACCTGTGTCGGTTGAGTTTAACACTCAGAAACTAGATTCAAATGCTTTAACGTTTTGACAAAAAAATCATCTGAAAAAATAAAAATGGATAGTTCTCATCACTTCTCATCAATTAAAAAAAAAAAAATAAGTTCGTATCCGCCACAGGATGCTATTTGAATGGCATAAAAAAATCTACAAAGAATTCGAATATGTATAATATCTACTACCTAGCTAGTCTTATATGTAAGTGCGCTTACTAGCATTTTATTCAATTGTTATCGAAGAAAACAAAACTGGGGTGAGCATGCTCAGTGAATCAACCTTTTCCATGTACCAGTTATATAAATAATATATTAAATTATACACACTTTACAATCTCCAATTCTCAATCTCCCGCCGAGTTCGGATACAATCAAATAACACGAGTTATAGTTATTATTAACGTTTAACAGTGATTTCGGGTAGGCACTTTGAGATGATAAATGAATGGACCGCGTGTCATTTTCAGACACTTTTCAGCTGCGTGTTTGGCAGGTTATAAATAATTGTCTTTCTCTATACTTGAGCATGTAAAACCCTTTTTTGGACATTTATTTTACAGCACTATACTTGTGTCACTAGCACCGTAAATATTGTTATTAATTATTATTATTCGACCCAACGACCGATCGGTTACTGATTATCAGGGTTGGGATTTTATAGCATTTGCATATTTCTTATGAGATGATTAAAAACTAGCAGAGTAAGCTAAAAATGTGTTTCATGATATAGAGAACTCAAATCAAAAATTTTATTTTGCTTTGTTTTGCATTTTTACCTATTTTTAAATCAAAATCGGTCATATTTTATGAAATTATACTTTTGCAAACGTGTTTTTAGGTTTTTGTCAATCGAATTGTTACGATAATTTCGTATTAGGTATTTGGTTCTAATTTTTGTTATCTGCTGATTTTGTTGCGTTTTTTTTTGTCGATTATCAACGAACGAGCGTTGAATGCGTTGTATAGTCAATTCACTGGATTCTGATCAGAGTGACTAAATTATTTCAAATCTTAAGTAACTACCTATACTAATTTGTAAGTGATCAAAAAATTATTAGTTAATAAATTTCCTTTTTTTTTTTTTGCATATTTTGTTGTTTTTATTGTATATTTTTAGCGCATATTTAGCGATATTTAAGGTAATATAATAGCACATATTTATGCAATTTTAAGTGTTATAAAATCCCAACCCTGCTGATTATAAATAGGGCTAGGATTAATAGGCAATACAAAAATGTAAAATATTCATTTTACTTACACCAAAATATGCAGATATAATTTTTTTTATTTCTCTATTATTGTTTAGATATTGTAGGTAGTTATTAGTCGGTGAATATTGCCGTAATGATATATGCTCTTTTAAATTTTGAAACGCGAATGTCCGGTGATTGGGACGAAGAATGGAATTAAATTGACTAAACCTTGTCGTACTAGAGAAAAGAAAAACAAAAATAATGTAGGTATGATCCTATCGGGGTCGTCTGGCCGACATAAGATTAATATATATTTTAATCGATAAAAAATCAAAAAAGCAAGTTATTGTTTTGTATATTTGAAAATTCCAAACAGAAGCAGTACCAACAAGAAGGTAATGGATTTAAAATGTAATTCCATCTTATCATTCTTACCACTACGTATTAATTTTTTTTGATACCAGGATAGCCATATGCATTGAAAACAATAATGTAAAAATAATTTAATTATTCGAATTAACGTTTATCAAAAAATACGAATAAGGACCCGTTAATTGTATTATCAATGTTAAAAGTGTAAAAATTATGGAAATCGAGCCAATTTCACTGCGGTATGATATGTGAACTGATATGCGTTTATATTATGTTCTCTTTGGAAATAAAATGGGCCGTCGACAAATATCATAATATGCGTTTACTTCGTTGCCCAGGAGATGTTTTATTTTTATTATTAATATTAATTCGCCGTGTTATTTATAATACTTTAAACGTATACATATTTGCAAACATTTTTGTCGCACAAAAAATTTATTTCCGCTCAACCATACGTGCCGCTGCAGTTATTTACTCGATTAAATTGATGATGAAGTGCACAAACACAACAATTATAGTAATTTCGCCAGACGCGGAAAACCAGGTGACGGCTACTGAGAGTGCCTCGCCGCAGCCATCGACATCGGTCTGCCAGACCCGAGGCGGAGGAGCATTAGTGACCAGCCAGGTCTCAGCTACCGCAGATAATAATACAAGTGCAGGGGCAGTGGTGTTAAACCCCAGAAACAATGACGTAATGCCAGTGCAAGAGCAGCCGATTCGCGACCTTTGGCCATCGACTGCGTCGCTGGACTCGGACGACGATTCGTCGTCGGAAGACGACAGCGGCGGCAGCGATTCCTGTCAGCGGAACTCCAGGACACCGGGAGTGCGTCTGCCGCGGCCAACCGATGCCGTTCAGTTCGATGCCGCGAGGGAAATAGTGGCGGTGAGCACTCGGCGCTTATACCGAAGCACTATTTTCCTGAATACATGCCAGATAAGTACGCCAACAGCAGAACAGCGAGACGGGTCGGACGTACATTTGCACGAGGTCGGTTGGACGGACTTGCCCGCAGACCAACGCGTCATGGCGCGTCCACCGTTTGACGACCAAAGCTGGTCGTCGGACGTAGCCGAATTGTGGCTTTCGGACGAGGAGTTGGAGCCGGTCGTCCACGATCGAAGGGCGTCAGAAGAACTGAAAACGCCCACGCCGGACGACGAGGAAATATGGGAGTCTTACGACGAGAAATTGTGGGCGTCTGCACAAGACGGGGATATCCTGCCACCGTCGGACGAGAAGAAAATGTCGGCATTGACTGAGGAGGACCCGGGTTGCTTTTGCGGGACCACGAAAATGTCGATACGATAGTCGCCGCTGCAGATGAAACGGTTGAAGCCATGGCTGAACCTGCAGCTCCCAAACGCAGGTCGTTTATGGCGTCCTTAGGAAGGCGACTTGTCAATGCCGGCAGAAAGATGTTCTGCTGTGGTGTCGGCCGTAAGCGGCGTACAAAGAAGCTTTGATCCACCATTATTGGTATTTATACTTTCACATATTACATGTTTGTCCGGTTTATGTTTATTATTTAACTTTTTTAGTTAGTACTCCGCAACTTTTTCTGGATTCACGCATAGTTTTACATACATTTTAAAACGTAAAACATTTCTACTACGAACTATATTCATTTTTATTAACGGTTTTCAAAATATTAATATTATATTTAGTTTGATCGTATTTTTGCATCATGCTTATAAAGTTATACAACTATATTTTTATCATTTTGTCTTACTCATTGTCTTACTTTTTATACTTTCCAACGCTTTCATATTATATTAATTCATTTAATTCTTTTGTATTTATGCATTATACATCCAAGTAATCATAAATTATTTTGTTTTTTCCATACCTCATGCTATTATATATTTTTAACATTTTTTTTTTTTTGTATTTCCTAACTTGATTATAACTATATTTATTACCTTTCCATAACAAATGGCAATTAATAATTATTATCTTAATTTTTATATTTTCTATAATATGTTCATATATTATCTATTTCGTTTTTTTGTATATATATATATATATATATATATATATATATATATATATATATATATATTCTTTTTTATATAATGCATAAACTATACATTTTATTTGATGTAATACAATTGTTTATATCCCTAATAATTAATTATTCTTATATTTTCATCGACTGTATATACACAATATACCTTTATTATAGGTATCGTTATATTATTATAGGTATATACTATACTTGTTCTGATTATAATGTTATGTAAATATAATATATATTGTTGTAATATTTTAGGCTTGGAAAACCTACTGTTACCTTAGGTTACCAATGAAAGATGCCAAAACAAATTTGACGGAAACGATGCCTCATCTTCAAAAAACTAATTTCCCAGTCGCTATCGCCTCCATCTTCAATCAACTTTCGCATAGCAAAAAATATTCTTTTCACTCTCACCAGCATGTCACCTGTGTGAATATTCTACTATCACTGTAAATAATTTTTCGATCATGTAATTAATTTTAATTCACTCCTTAAATGTACATCTAGACTTAATGTGTTTCACCATAACGTTCGTGGCCTCAGATTTTGTCCGAGCTAACCTATATATTTTTGGCACCTATTTTGTTATACTTATTTCGTCTGAAACTTGGCTCTCTCCCGATATTCCCATATCCGAATTTGGTCTTACAAATTACCAAGTTTTTAGACTCGATATAAACAACCTCATCAGTCCCTGCTCTTGTGCAGGTGGTGGCGTTCTTATTGCATTATCATCTTTACAGGCCTATGATATCCTCCGAATTTAGAAGAGCTCTTTATCCTTGTCCCCTTATTCTCTATAAAAATAGTTTTTAGTTCCATTTACCTTACCCCTCAACACATTCTATTATATCATTATAAGATCCATGTCAATGTTGTGACAACTTTTTCTCTGATTTTGCACACGAATCAATTGCAATTTGTGCCGACTATAATATTCCAAATGTTACTTGGTCAGCTACTGATAGCATTGGCCTCCTTGCCTCTGGCACTCTAGTTCCCTGAGCAATTGCTCTCCTCAACTCTTTCTCCTTTCTTAGTGGGTATAAATGTAACTCTGTTTCCAACACATTTGAAGTATACTTGACTTAGTTTTCGCTATTAATAATAATCTCGCAGTGAGCCGAGCATGTTTCCCTTTAGTAAAAGAGACCTCATATCGCCCTTCTCTTATTATGTCTTTCCCTATTCCTACCACTCTCCCCAAACCTGTGAATAGCTCATCAGTTATATTTCCTCATTCTTTAATTCATTCAACTGGATTGAGATTTTTTTTCAATTCAATGTTAATGATGCTGCCGTGGTTTTCAACGATGTTCTTTTGTTTAGCATAGACCGATTTGTTCCACTTTATTCCTCATTTAGTATTAATTTTCCTCATTAGTTGTCCAACGATCTAAGAAATCTCTAAGGGACCAAAAAAACCTTAATTTAACCTTAAACCTTAACTTCAAAAAAATCAATCAACGATCAGATTACAATATTTTCTTCGAACTTAGAGCAAAATGCAAACGTATATGCAAGCTTAACTACTCTTTCTACATATCTAACACTGAACGTGTGCCCTCTAGTTTTCTAGAACATTTTGGATATATGTCCGGAACCTCAAGCAACGCTCCTTGATTCCTCCTTCAGTTAGTTACCAGGATATCATCTTCTACAAATGCATCTGAATTGGTTGCATTTTTTTCCGATTAATTTTCTTCGGTTTTCAAATGCCAATTCACGATAACTTCCTCTATTGATGTATGTTACAGACTCCTCTTTGATCTCCCCTCTAATATCTCCTTTATTTCGGACGACGTTTGTATAGCACTTACCTCACTTCATAATGTGAATTATGCCAAATTATATATAATAAAATGTAATATAATTTCTATATGTTATTAGTACTCATTACCATTGTAATAGCCAGTTGGCATTAATTGTATAAAATAAACATAATAAAAATATTACCAATGTTTTTTTTGTATTTTATGTTCATATTTTATTTATAAATATTGTTTGAACTGTTCTAATTGAAAATTATTCCGTATGCCGTTCAAAACAGATATATTTTATTAAACATCTACGTTCGGTGATCAATTTTTTTTTTGTAAGCACATGACTAATTGACTGCCGTTGGAAACGTAAAAAATTATGATCACGGATCCATGACCATATTTTGTGCGGACAACGAAATTATGTCGAATCTGATTGGTACCTATGTCACAATTCAAATAGGTACTTACCTACTATACATTATAATATGTATTTATATAATATACAATCGGGAAAATTAACTGACTAAGATATAATGAACCAGTATTATCTTGACGGGGTGAGCCGGAGGTGGACGCAAATTTATCCTCTGTTTAATATCAGACCAGCTAATATTAGCGAGTCTTTAATATATGTGAGAATCGCGAAAAACAACTAAAAGTAATTATTAAAATTAAGTTATTCTTCTCGTAAGTACCTATAATATTATACGCATTAAATCTTAATAATTAAATATTAAACCTAATAATCTTTACGTATCGTGTAATCAATGTCAATGTACTTTTGAGTCTTCTGTAATAAAGATAAGCCGGGTTGAACCTAGCCATTACCGAGTTGTTCGCTGGCCGGATTCGTCATGTATATCAGTGTCGTATAATACGCTCGTACATCATGTCCGCAACGATTATCTTACTTTGTTGTAATTATCCAAAGACGAATAACCGTAGATACTTGACATTTTCACCAAATATAAGTTTTGCCTATATTGATGGTAAAATTTAAAAAATGTTTTCACTATTTCAAGGCTATTTCAATATCCTAAAAGGTGATGCGACGGACACAAATAAAAAAAACACACACACACATCATTGTAAAATCAGTACGTTCATATCTCTCCGCTCAGAATCTAAAATGTGATTTCGAAGTGCACATCGTTGCGTATAAGATTAACCCACGTGGTAGGTACTTACCAAATTTCATAACCATTATATAGTGCGATGGACGCTATTTGGCTTTGGCTCGGTTACAGGCACACACGCAAACTTTATCGATACAATATATGTTACCGGGAAAATTCCCGATCACTATAGGTAAAGCTAGGTTTTATTTTTTAACGCTAGGATTTACACTTTGTACAATTGTACTCCGTAAAGCTGAAACCACAATTATTTGCTGATCAATGCGCTACGAATAAAAACTACACTACTGCACCCCAAAAGGTAATATTATCTGTACAATACTAGTAAAACCCAGCCCTTTACCTATCGAACATTTACGGCAACATAAAGGTTATATAATATACTTCGGGACCGTATGGCGTATGCAAGTATTATGTGTATATAAGTACGAAACGAGAGAAATCATTCCGGAGATGTGACGTGTCTACTCCAATCCGTGTACAACACATAATATTGTCTTACCCGAATGAAGACGAGAGGGTGAAAAATATAATACAATATAATATATTTGTTGGGCGGACCGGGGGTGGCGTACAGACGATCGAGTTAAAAATAATAATATTACACATTTTATGAAATCGGAGACGTCTGCAGCGCACGGCGGTCGTTTCAAATTAACCGTAAATATAATATAACATATTATATATAATATTTATGCCACGGTGCTCAGACATATACCTATATTTATATATATAAGGAAGGTTAGGTATATATACCCGTGAAGGATCCAATTGCGGGGCCGAACGTTTTTTGCGCGCGTTTGTATGCGTACGATATGGAATATATACTTATGACGTATAAATATGGTTTATGTATTTATTATTATTATTGTAACGTAACAATTATAAACGGAGAAAGCGATGTGTGTGTGTGTGTGTATATATAGGTACCTGCAGGCGGTGTCGTGTGTACAAATAATATTATTATTAAACATAATATACGCAACGAGCCTGCAAACACCTATATAAATTATTATCATAACACGCGTGTATGCTTGCATTATACAGGGTGTTTGAAAAGTGATTACGTTTAGCGACCGTAACCGCGGTGTGGGTATAGCAGTAAAGTTGGGGTAAGGTTAGATAATCTGGACGCGAAAAGAAGATCGATTTTTAGGAAACGCCCATCAACGTCACGACAAAACGTATCGATAATTATTGTTTTTAATGCGCGTTATTGAGTCGAAAGTTTACAATTGTCTATAAATCGTAATCGTTTCGAGTCGAGCATGAATATAATATTTTTACGAGTGTAATAATATAGGGTGTTCTAATGTTTCGATCTCTGATTTATTCAGACTGCACCCCTCAAAAGTTGTTTGAATAGTGATAACAATGAGTTTTGTAAAGTTGTCAAAACACAGTTTTCATTACACGTGATATGCCTATGATAGTGTTAAAACCAAAGTCGCAACACAACTATAAGCGATATACCCAGTACGGGTCAGTTTTGTTAGAAAAATTATGCATATCCAACTATCCAAGATAAGATAAGACAAAAACGAATATTTATTGCATTTATTTGTTGCATTTTATCTTCAACAATACCGATAAGATAAACCATCGCGTATAATATTATACACTAAATACTTTCCTATTGAATTGTTTGTACAAAGTAAGTTACATTTCAATATTATAATACTTATTATATTGATATAGACTATAGTTAATAAAATAAACGTTTTATATTGGATGTCGAAATACTCTATATCCACAAAATTATAAAAATAAACAGATTTTTCCCTGAAATCACTGTTTGTATGTGAAACAATAATTCTATGAAATAATAGTAAAGGATATACAATTTAGAAAATAGTTTTTTTAAACAATTAATAATGTAATTTTTTAAAAATACCCGAACTTATTTTGACCGTATCATATTCGATTTTTCTCTTCGAAAAAAACACAAGATTTCAGAGAAAACGGCGTGGATCGTACATAGTGCCACAACGTGGGCGAGAAAAATGAAGAGATGAGTTAAAATATTGCTTCTACACGACTATTTACATCTCAAGAGATCTGAGAGAGACTACGCTCGGCAACAAATCACATCTACGTATAGAGGTCTGTGTTAGAGATCTATGTACACGGTACACATGTATATAGTATCGCGTACGCACAATGTGTTTATAGATGATTATGATTTTTTTTTATCAACGCTCCGTATCGACAAAATTAATAGATTATATAACACCATACATTGTATGCCTATATATTATTATAATATTATACCGTCGTCGCGGCGCGGTAGCCGACGAAAAAAAAAACCATTATTACATACCTTGTGCGTATACCTATACATAATAATAATATGCGCGTGTCTATATTATATAATATATATTAATATATAATAATGGACCGGAGTCGAAAAATATGAGCTACCGGACTAGAAGACGCTCTATAATATTATAACTACCATCATTTGAAGATAGTTTAAGACTCTAAAAGTTATTTCATCATATTATAAAAGGCTCGCATTAAAGCGTTTGATGGATTTTCTTGCAAAAACTAATACGGTTTTAAAAACACCCGAACCTATTTTGACCGTATCATACCTATTTGATTTTTCTCTTCGAAAAACACAAGATTTCAGAGAAAACGCCGCGGATCGTACATAGTGCCACAACGTGGGCGAGAAAAATGTAGAGATGAGTTAAAATATTGCTTCTATACACGACTATTTACATCTCACGAGATCGGAGAGAGACTGCGCTCGGCAACAAATCAAATCTACGTATAGAGGTCTGTGTTAGAGATCTATGTACACGGTATACATGTATATAGTATCGCGTACGCACAATGTGTTTATAGATGATTATGATTTTTTTTTTTTTTTATCAATGCTCCGTATCGACGAAATGAATAGATTATATAACACCATACATTATATGCCTATATATTATTACAATATTATACCGTCGTCGCGGCGCGGTAGCCGACGAAAAAAAAAACCATTATTACATACCTTGTGCGTATATACCTATGTATAATAATGTATACATAATAATATGCGCGTGTCTATATTATATATATATATATACAATAATGGACCGGAGTCGAAAAATAAGAGCTACCGGACTAGAAGACTCGATACGGAGCACTATATAATAATATTATAATGCACACAATATATACATAGACGGTCATTAACGGCGGCGTGCTACCTGTTCGTAGGCGGAGCGATGATAAATCTATAAAATATAATTTAGTGTATTATTACGAATACGCTCGTGTGTGTGTGTGTGCTCGTAAAACATATATATATTATAATATATTTTATTATATAGGTTTAGGCTACTGTCGTGTACCGCACTCGTTTAATAATTTTAATAATATACGTATACGTGTAGGTTCACACAAGAGTGCGTGTGCGAGCCCAAGTCGCTGCTATCGGTTATTATATGCCTATATAATAATAATAATAATAACAATAATAATAATATCGTACGGGCGTGTATATATTAATAATAATATATAGTGTAATCACCGAGCGGACGGCGGCGGTGATTGGTTTTCGGAGTTGAAAACGTAATATTATGCCATCACGTACCCGTGACCGGGTATACGGTGTAAACGATATATTATTGTGTATCGGTAACTCATTCATGGTCTCGCGCGGTTAATCATCGATGTGTCGTACGCATATCATAATATATTATATATCGCGGGTGTAAGGTCGTATATATATATATATACTCACTATGTACACGGAGATCGATATACATATATTATATTAAAATGTGTATTATTATTTTATACGTTCGTGAGTGTGTTTTTTTTCGTATGTTTTTCCGCTCGTCGGCAACGGGGGAAAAACTAGTAATTTACACGCACACACGACATATACGAATATCGTCGAGTTCACGCGCAGAGCACATATTTCCAAGGCTGGGCGTTGACGGGTTAAAAAGTTAAAGTCATGTCGAAAAGTTTATTTTATTTTGACTTTTTACACTCGACCGGTTGCTTTTGGCTTTTCGTCGTCTCAACCGTTAACTTGCTAAATTTCTTTTTTAATTGACGCGAAACGAACGAAAAACTATTCGTTTCAAGAAGTGTGTTGAGTCAATTTATTTTGTTTTTAATTTTATTTTATTTCGCTACTCATCTGTTTCGTTTTCGTGTCAAAAAAATATTTACCGCGAATCGTTTAAAGTTAAAAATGTATATCATGGAAATACACCGAACACTAAAGTCTATAATTTAGTTTTGGAAAAAAATGAAGTACGTATAAACAAATAAAAAGTCCACAAAAAGTGTGCATTTACTTTTGACTCGACTGAGTCAACCTATAGTCAAATGAACATTTAACTTTTTGTAATTTGGTGCATATTACCTAACCTGACTTAACCGAGTTGAAAAAAAAATCATTAACTTGCCCAGCCTTACATATTTTATGATATAATATCATTATACGCGCTGTGCATACTACCTATATACGGTTAGCTCGCGAAACTCTTCTAAATGTTATAATTAAGGACCGGATATATATGTTTTAACATAATATCGTTACTGGGTCTATTCAGTCTTACGAGAGTAAAAAATGTGGACGATTCGTCGGATTCCGAATGCGTAGAAAAAAGTTTTTTTTGCATATATGAGAATATTTCGTGGGTTAGAGAATATTTAACCTATTTAGCATATTTTGGAATATTTCGTAAATTGTGAGGAAAAATTTGTATTTATTTTGAATTCTTAATATTACGGTACCCAGAAAAAAATGTTTGAACATTTACAATTTTTTTTTTTTTATCATTTCCGACTCTTACTAAATGCAATAGTATTCCATTAGAATACGCAACTTTTAATACCTCACTATTTAAACAATATTTAAAAAAAAAAAAATTTAAAAACGCATATTAAGTCAAATAATGATGTTTATTGATTATTTTTGCATATTTTTTAAATTTTCAAGAGAATACAATGAGAATATTTGAAGATTTTTTAGAGAATATTAGCATCATATTTTAGGTATTTTAAGAGAATGTAAATCCGGTCTTTAGTTATAATAATATAATATATCGATAAGTATGGACCGCGGCGGCGACGGCAGACCGTCATGGGAAAAACGCCGATCCGTCCGGCGCGCGTTTAAAGTATGCGATGACGACGATGAAAATATTATCATGTATA
Organism: Sitobion miscanthi; assembly: GCA_008086715.1. Taxonomy (NCBI): domain Eukaryota; kingdom Metazoa; phylum Arthropoda; class Insecta; order Hemiptera; family Aphididae; genus Sitobion; species Sitobion miscanthi. The sequence continues at coordinate 11,249,152 of CM017805.1, forward strand.
TAGGTCCGATATATTATTATGAATATTACAATAACAGCAATAATAATATATACGCTCTGGATGTCGAAACGCATTATTTCTGTTCAAATTTATTATCGCGCCGACAACGCGAGCCGATCGTATTATTTCGAGACGCGTGGGCGCCACTACATAATATTATAATATATACGCGAGAACGTAAAAATAATCATAATATAATATAAAGAAGGATAATATTATATACCTATGGAGGCAGGTACTACTATAGGTATAAGTAGGTATAGACCGAACCGACGAATTCGACCGCAGCGTTGACGAGACGGTAGAAATATATTATAATATGAACGCGCAAACAGCTCGTGTTTTTTAATTTTTTTTTTTTTTTAAATAATTTAAATGAGTACGAAAACGCATTTCGAATATATATCATCGTCGCATTGTGATACGGTTCAAGTCAATCGACTTTCGGTAAAACGCGTTCGGGTTTTTTTCATCGAGATGTGCCGGCAGATAAACTTCAATATATTATAATATTACATAAGAGAGTGTACAAAAAACAGCGATCGTCGGCCGCGGCATATCTCGTTATGTGAAAAACGCTCTTGAAATTAAAATACGTCTCGCGATATAAATTATATTTTTTATATATATACGTGCCTCTACTATGATGTAGGTACCCGCACATCGGACACAACACATAAATAAATTATTATTCTCGTTGGACTGATATTATGTTATATACCTAACGACGACGGAAATCTCGACTGTTTCGTGGAAATTATTGTAATATTATAATAATACTAATGGTGTACGAGCCCGTTTATTCAAAAATAATGTTCTGATAAAAAAATATATATATATATATATTAGAAGGACATCGTTTTAACGCGTAGGTACGTGTATGATATACAGAGTGATTCATCGAGCGTGCTAACCCCCCCCCTTTTTTTACTTCGATAGAGCAGTTATTTGATATCTGATTTTTGGAATTTTTATACACGCATAAGACGTTATTATTTTCAAATTATTAAGGTTTTTTGTACCATACTTAAGGAGTGTCCCGTGGAGATCCAAACTTCTGTTTTTTTTCAAACGAGAACCCCCTTTTCAACTGTAAATTCGTACGGATATAGTTTTTTAGTTATTTAACTTTCTCTTCTAAGGATAACGGGTTAGATTAGGTCAATGGTTTTATAATATAATGGGAGCTATGGTTTGAAAAATTCAGTCTATCCACATAAATAATTTGTAAAAATGGCCCAAATATGATAAACTAGTATATGGTTCCAATATTACGTCTATTTTATATTTTTTGAAAAATCGTTAGATTTAAGAAAATCTAAGAAAAAATTAAAATTTTGATTTATAGGTACCTACATCAGAATTTTCAAAAAAATTATCCGTTTAATAATTTACAGTAGAAAAAAGGTGGGTTCTCAATTGAAAAAACAGAAGTTTGTATCGCCACAGGACATTCCGTAAGTGGCAGTACAAACGAATTTAAGAATTTTTAAATTCTATACCTTAGAAATTTTATACCTAGGTATTATCACTATATTAAGTATTATGCATAGACGTACAGTGTATTACACAGTAATGTCGGTAGAAATTTTCGGAAAATTGAGTAATTATTATAATATTATGTACCTGTTTCAGATTACAGGCACGGTTATCGTGCAGATAACCACGCCAACATGCGAGGTTACGGGTGAAGTTACTATATTTGGATATTTCTAAAAGAAAAACAGAGTCCTTCTTCTATTTTTTTTTTTTGTTCCCCAACTGTTATTTTTCACCAGACTGCACAACCTATAAAATTCCCGAATTCATCACTTTTCATCAAATTGTGGATTTTATTTTTTGTCAATAATACCGTCGATAAACTAACTGAAAATGTAAATACAATTTTTACTTTTTGATAATATTTATCTAAGTTTAGACCAGTAAAGTAAGTTTATTTGAAAACACTTGGTGCAGACTGGCCAGCCACTCCGTCCGTGCATCCACAACGGTTCTTAACAATCTCTCGCCAAACGCCATATAGTATAACTTCGTTATTATACTTACTTATCAATATTATGTTAATTAAGTATATTGAATACAGATTTTTTTTTTATCTAGTTGGACTAACGAAATGGATAATTTAATTATATTAAAAAATTTAAAAAAAAAGTATTAAGTGACAACTAACAATGAAGTAATAACCGTTGAACATTTTGGTGAATATAAAAATCTTTGTTTTACTAATATGAATTATACATAATATAATAGGTACTAAAAAATTATTTTAAAAAATCTAGTCATGTCTGGCGGGTGTGGGTGAGCTGTGGCTAAATATCTTCCGAAGTATATATCGTTCAACTGTTGAAGGCATAATATATTAATATTATACTATTTTAAGTCGTTATACAATATATTAGGGGCCCTGCTATAGTTAACTGTGATTTTAATCAGCAAGTTATGAATAGGTATATTATGAAAAATAACACAATACAAAAAAAGGTCATAATAATGTTATGTGCTTAAAAATTTTAATATCGTTAAAAAACAAACACAATCGTTATTGAAACGACATAAAAATTATACTCGTGCATTCTCGAATAATCATTAATCGCAGTAAGTTCACCTATATCGGTAATGATTACTGTAGCTGCTGCAGGAGCTTGCATGATTCGTGAAAATAGATCTGAATTTATCATATATCGTATACGATTCGTTTTAAAATCACGTCGATCGATTAAAATAATTTAATCGATAAATAAAGGAATGAACCGGCGACTGAAAAAAAAAAAATAATAATAATAACGAATTCGCGAGGATTGCTGCAGCGATTTTTAAGGTCGAACAAAAATAATAATAATATAATATACGAACGGAAACTAAATATATATATTCCCACGAGTCGTGCCTATATCAGATGATGGTATACATAATGTCATATAGATAAACCACTGAAAAATACATAATATTAATATTAACATTATAATATTGTATGTAGGTACGCATAATATAACGGCTTGTGTCGATCGCTCGAGCGGTGGTTGCCGCAGCAGCTGCAGCGGAGGTGTGATAATCGCGAGCTTACAATGGGATTATAATATCGTTGTGTAGGTACATGCGCGCATAAAGGTACACACACACACACGTGATAACATTATATTATCGTAATTTATCCAATTACGTGGTTTTTCGCGTTCGTGTGTTGCAGAGGTGCTGCTGCATAATTTCTTTCCGGAAAATCGATAAATAACGCGCGTGTATCTATATTATGCATCTATCGGCTCGAACCGTACGACAGGAGATCATAACCCACATCTTTGGGCGTTCAAGTCTCCGGGAACGCGAACGTCTTGTCCCGCATAATAGCCGCAACCACCTGTACCGCGTCGCCGTCGCCCGTTCGTCTGTTGCGGCAGAATAATTGACCCCTCGAAATTAACATAATAACTTCCGCAGCGTGTTTTCATCATACCTATATTATACATAGTGTATATAGTATAGTATAAGGAGGTATCTTCGCAGACGGGGAAAACGTTTATTTATTTTATTTATTTTCGTTTTAAACGGCCATCGCGTTTACCGATGAGAAATCTCGCGGTGGTCGAGCGGTGTACAATTATAATAATATTATGTAGGTACGAATATAAAACGTAGGCGAACGAATATAATAATAATAATAATATTACTAATATTATAATGTCGTCACCGCGCATATTATTATTAGGTATATACATCGATACGCGAGTGTATAATAATATACGGGTAGATATGGACGGAGATAGTCGGTAGCGATCCGGGTGGACGTCCGATCCCACATAATATTATATTTTTATAACATATATTTAATATTAATATTATGTAACATTATCATAATATATATAAGCATATTGCGGTTTAACACGCAGCGCAGCGCTAGTAACATAATTTATATTTTTATCACCCATACATTATCTATTCTAACAATTTAAAATCTCCGAAAACGGTTGTTTGTATATTAGGTAATTATATAGCTATATAGCGTGTAATATTATATTATAAATTATAATCATTTACAGTTGTGCGCATGCGTGTGTGGTGTGCTGCTGCGCTTCCTGCAGTAAAAAAATTAGAATAAAATATGTTTATAAATTTGATTCAGAACGAAGTGACCATTCATTTATTGATTCTACAATTACGTGTTTTTTTTGTTTCCTCGAGACGCTTTTTCTAGCAGAAAAAATGCTCTGATCATCAACTTCGATGGAGGTTTCTGGTAGAAAACTGGATCTAGATTTTTAGATGGTACTTTTGGGTGGTCAACATTCTCAGTACAAATAATTGGTATGATAATTATCGCGAAAACCAAAGAAATAAAAAAGGGGAGAAAGTAGATTTTAATTGGTCTGCAGTTGCTGCAGTAGTCGTCGAGTGTATATCGTCACTGAATTGGCACATTCAAATAATATATGATGTGTGAATATCATTGTCTACGATGAAAACCCGATTCTGAGCCAAGACTTACTAACTTTTTAGTCGCTAAGACTACCAAACAGTTATTTAAATAACAATATTAACATTTTGACAAATGTTCGTTATTTTTTTTTTTTTTAGTTTTTCCCAAAAATTGTTTTGAAAAGTGCTGAGAATTCACAAATTTGACCTTTTAAAAGTACCAACTCTAGTACCTCTTATAGGTCCAATAAGTTTCTACAAAAAATTTTCCTTGGATGTGGATGATCAGAGCACATTTTCGCTCCATTTAGAATCTAAAATGAACATTATTTTGTTAAAATTCTAATAAATAATTTAAAAAAAAATTCTTTGGTAACCTTGGTCACAAATTATTTAATGCATCAACTGTACGTAGTTATACTATAACTAGCGATCACATTGTGTACATTAATTATCTTTTACATTAATTGCAATAATTATATATTGATACAGGTACATTGGTTTATTTATGTCTTACGTTAATGGTTTCTTAAATCAGTTGGCTGAGTTCGGCTTCGTTGATAAAATTTTTAGTAAAATAAAATTGCTGGATTCCTCCGGTGTAGGTGCGCGAGGACCTCGTATCGGGTAATTAATTACACGTAATATTTTTATGTCGTATAATAAATATTAAATGACAAATAAATAAGCAATATTTTATAAGTACTAAGTAGATACTATCGAGTTTGCGTACAGGACATCGGCTAATCTGCTAATGATAACATAATATTCATAACAGGTATTCATTTAATAGCCTTATAAATTACAATAATAATAAGTCGTCGTACATAGGTACGCGTAATGTGGAAAACAAATCTATCAATCATTTTATTTTCCGATTATTTTAAACACTGAAAAACGTCTACTTCTGATCCGCACCAAAGCGCAAACTATATATAGATACGATTTTCTACCAGGAACCTCCGTCGAATTTGAATATCGGAGCATTATTTCTACAATATAATTAAAAGCGTTTTCTAACGCAAAAGTTGAAAAAATTTTACAAAACGCACATTATTATCGCCGTAAATCCATCGCTCAGCTCATATACTCTAAAATATCAAACGCATATTTTTTTTTACATAATTTTTATGGTAAAAAAAAATGTGAGGAAGAGTTGTCATCCGCACTAAAAATATTATGCCCACCCCGAGGAAATATTCCGTTCACGCCTGTGCATGTTCATTCGTATAATATTGTATATTATATTTTGTATTACCATTGTCCGGTTCTTGACGAAAAAAAAAAAAAAATCAAACAGCGATATTCGAATGTTATTTCTTCGACACAAACACTGTATAATATTATGTGGTGTTAATTTTTTTTTTTAAGTGCAACGATATTTCAAACGTCCCAAACACGGATATTCATCCTGTCGAGTAACAAGAGCGATCATTTATCACAGACAAGTGGTAGGTAGGTATACCTAAATATTATATCGATCGTCTAAAGCGACCTGCGTGTAGTATGTATGGTGTGATTACAGCTGATATTGTTGTAACGTATTTAAGAACATTAATTTCATATTTCAACCGACTTTCTCGTATTTATTACGGTTTCTCGTCGCGAGTCGTCTATAGGTATATAATACAATACTGAGCGATTATTTTAACGGTATAAACAATGTTAGTAGGTATATACCTACTCGCCGCCTCGAAAAGTATATATTATAAATTATATAATGTCTTTGAAAATGTTTTCTTTTACATACGGTCTAAGTCGATGCGAGAGAATCGTTAATACCTATATGACGTTATTTTAATATTTGTATTATCGCATTTACTTATGTTTATATATTATTGATACATAAGGAAATACAATTTTGAACGCAACAGTTACCTATTTAAAGTGTCGTGGAATGGAGTGACACAGAGTTGCAGGGATAGGTTATAGTATATCATCATATGGTGACCATTGAATTGGCTCCCAATATTAGGTTAAGTACCTCATCGAACATTGAATTGGCTCCCTAGAAAAGGATCATTGAATTGGCTCCCAATATAATTTACAACAAGTGGTTCTCATATTTATTTCCACCTTACATTTGGGCAGAAAAAAGTAGTAGTGTCTGTCGTACAACTAATTCATGTGAATCTTTTCACTCTAAATTTAATTCCAAATTTAGTTCTCCGCACCCAAATATTTACAGTTTCTTGGATGTATTGTATGGTATTCAAGCGGATACTGAAATTATAATAAGAAGCTCCAATGTAGAAAGACAACACAAAAAAAAAATTCAAGAAAAAATACAATTTATAGACAGTCAAATTCAGAAATATGACAATGGTATAGTATCAAGATTTGAATATATAAAAATTCTTGCAAACAAATTTAAGCCTACTAAATAATATTAAAACAGTGCAGGTCAGTGAATATTTGTATATTAAATTATAGTACATGAATATTGTATACCTAATATTGTATATTTTTATTAAATTATTTTTTATGTATAGTTTAATTTATTTTCGAACAATTTTGATTGACTATTAAATGTAATATTTGTATTTTAAATTAGTTATATGTATAGTTTAATTTATTTTCCAACAATTTTTATAACCAATGAATTTATAAAATATATGTCGAGGGAGCCAACTCAATGCATAAATCTTGGGAGCCAATTCAATACATAAAAATATCATTTACCTGTATTTGGGAGCCAAATCAATAGCTCCGCATCATATTATTATATTATGTGGTCATAGACCCCGTGAAATGTTGCAAGTCCACTATTACAGGTGTACGTGTTAGACCAGCACGTATATGCTTGTCTATAATGAAATAACTTATTTTTATCTAATAGATTTTTTTACATTTTTTGTATGTTTAATTTATTGTCGTTTGTGGTACATGTATGCAGTATAGTACAACATTTTATACTTTTATTTTTAATTACTAAAAATAAAAAAATTATAATTTGATTTAGGTTTTTTCGAAAAATTTAAAACGGCTAATTTGTTTTAGAACGTTTTTAGAAAATGGTTGATTGTAAAAACGTTTATTCAAGTCATGTAGTTTATTTTTAGGACTTTTTCTAAATCTCATTATTTTTGTTAAATGTAGTTGATCCAATCGTTAAACAATTTTAAATTCAAAATGTTTTAAAAATTGTATTCCTTTTCAAATTGTTATGAGTCTTATAATTCAAAAAACGGTGAATTTAAAAACCATAAAAAAATAAGCCACTTGATTTAGGCAACTGTTTATACAGTCTAAAGTTTCCTAAAGACCAGATTTACAAATTGGATATTATGAATTTTTCAACAAAAAAAGTTGTAGTCTGCAGTCGTAGTGCATATATAGAATTTAGATATATTATATGATGTCGTTAAGTTTGTTTACCGAGCAGCGAGCAATAGTTAAAGTCTCCAACGGGTTATTTGACGCTTTTTTTGTAATTTTATTTTTTTGTCACCCAATTGATTAAAACGCATAACATTCTTTTGATTCAGTTCTTTTTTACCGGTGTCGCGTTTTTGAAGTCCGAATACGAAATACATGACCGCGCCGATTAAATAAAAAACTGTTTAATATAATTTAATAAATATATATATATATATATACTAGCTGATCCCGTGCACTTCGTTACCCGTTAAATGTACAAACTGTATATGACTCAAACTTTGTTCAATTAGTTATTTAATATTCGGTGTATGGTTTTCAAAATTAATCTTAACTTTTCCGTTGCTCAGAATAAAAATTCTGATTCGCAGCAGTATATTATCAGGTAGGCAATCTACCTTTGGTAGATCGCGGACCCCGTGCTGTTTGTACGTAAGTGTATGATTTAACTTTAAAGTATCAAAGTTATACCAAGTTTGTCGTTTTTACTTAATTCCACCAACGGTTAATATAATCAATTAATACAAAATCCTAACCTAACCTAACCGTACTAAAATCCGATGTTAAAAAAAACCAAATTGAACCCCTTTTTAAATTAGCCTATCTTCTTCCCAGAGGTCTAATCTACACACAAACATTCATATATATATATATATATTGATAAAAAATAATAATACAAATCAACAAACATGTCCGAGTAACCAATAGCAACCAATACAATACAATACACTATTATTATTTTTATTTTATTTTTTTCTGGACAACCCTTATCACTTAGGGGTAAGAAAAATAGATAGTAGCCGATTCTCAGACCTACTGAATACGTATATAAAATTTCATAAAAGTCGGTCAAACCGTTTCGGAGGAGTATGGTAACTAACGTTGTGACACGAGAATTTTATATATTAGATATATATATATACATACATGGGTTCATCTCATAGTAGCCCGTTTAATATATATATAATATTTTATGCGTATAACCGCTTGTATAGGTAAACATATATCGGGCCGTATACCAGTCGGTACCTATACCTTTCTATACTTTATACCCGGTATACCTATACCTACGGAAACATAACAGTAAAGTAATAATTTTTCGTTTTCGCCGCGCGTAAAAAAAAATAAAACGTACGAATAAACCGACCGGGCGACTTTGGATGTAACACGCCCATGAAGCGTATATTTTATCATAGGCGTATACGTCATATTATTTTATATATTATACGATAATAATATAAAATATTATTACACGGTCCGTCCGACTCGCGGACGGGACAACAGAACAGACGCGGAAGACGACGCGTGTCTAATTATCGCGCGTCGACCGTATATCAGAATATAATATAATATAATACAATATAATGATGTGTATAATAATAATATACGCTCGCGCGCGTGTATATTATACAGAGGTAGGTATAGGTACGAGTTACATATTATATTATATGCGGTCGGGTATCTCTGTTGCAACAGGTAGGTATATGATATGCGGTGCGTACACGACTGCTGCGGTGGGAAACTGCGGGAAACGTTTCGTCGAATAATTAGTCAAATTAAATAATAACACGGTTTTGGTCTCAACATCACAATGGACAAGATACTAAATTATAAGACCTACGCGGTCGCACGCGCTCTTCTGGACCTAACCTACCCGCGTTGTGATGTGTGTATATTATTAATATTATTATTATTATAGATCGCTGAAGCTACAAACTCGGCAGTTTTTTTTTCACAAACTACACATTTTATTTATTTTCAAAAAGTCTCCCCGACGCGTAGTCTTCTGATTCTTTTTTCGTCGATTAGGTATTGTCGTTGAGTGGATTTGTATTAAAATAGTGTATGCGCACACACTGCACACGCTTCCTCTTACGATTATCGATACATACATAACATTACAAATTATGAATTATACAGAGTGGTTAATCAACTGATTTTTGGTATTTTGTAGCGGGCGCACTATGAAGATATTTTACTTGCATTTTTTTATACAACCTCATTAATAAGGACTAAAGAGTGACCTGTGGTGATACAAACTTTTGTTTTTCTATAACAAGAACTACACCTTTTTTACCATAGATTACTTAAGTAAAGCTGACTAGGAGTTAGCAGATGATTTTTTTGAAAACTTTTATGATTTACTTATCTAAATTGAAACCTAACGAGTAGATTCTGATAGTTACTAAACATTATAACATTTATTCTAAGGAAAATTGCCCACGATAATGATTAATGGGCTTAAATACACGAGGGCTTTAACGATACGAAAAATGAAGTAAGTACCTAATATAGCAATATACCCATAATTAGCACTTAATATAATTTGTAAAAACTGTCCTAGTATGTATAGTAAATACTAGTTTAAACACTACACATATATTTTAGATTTTCTGCTTAATAACGTTTTAATAACTAAGAAACTACTCATTCGAATTTCGATTAAGACGCGTCAACAATTTCAAAAAAAATTTCTATTCAAAAATTTACTATAAAAAAGGAAGTTTATCGTTTGACGAAAACAGCTGATGTCTATATCGCCGAACAACTCTCGTGCTGCAGATATGGTACAAAAAATCGAATTGTTTATAAATATGGACTTAATGAAGCCGTGTACGCGAAGATTCCAAAAATCAGAATTTGAACAAACGCGTGTGGTATCATTAGGGTGCGGAAGAGAGGGTGGTGAGCATGTTTGGTGAATCGCTCTGTATATACTACGACGCATAACACGGCATATGGATCACATCAAACTACGTTACAATATATTTGGTAGGTTTATATCGGATCGCAAAGGGAGACGTTTTGCATATAACGTGGGCATATATAATAACGCGCTTAATATATTATATTTCTTTTTTTTTCATAAATATTAACTATTAATGCAATCCGGTGCCTATATTGCACGCGAAGAAACAGGAATGTTATTGCGCTGCAGACGAGTAATAACTTGTAACGCTGACGAGTTGCGACCACTTACCAGCTAACCTATCTATACCGCGATGAAACGCACTCTTGCGCCAAACGAATTTCTTCATCTATTTATATTGGTAGGTACACCAAATAATATGGACGTTTACAGTACTTAAATTTTAATTCAGAAGATTACGCACAATCTATGTACGCGTCATGCGTGTGTTGTAGTCAAATGAGCTTTAGGGACATTGCAGGGGCTTAGGGAGCTTTTGGCGCGTTGCAGGTATAGCGATCACCATCCACAGGTGTCAGGTACTTTGGCTTGAGTTTATAATAAGCCGGACGCTGCAGGAATTACGTTGTGATACCTATTATGTGTACTTAATTTATGAACCGAATAAACCACGTAGTGGCATCTATCGAGCCTCCCGTGGGAGGATTTCCTGGGATACAGATGGATATAAGCAGGGTTTGCACGCGGTCGCAAGTCGGTGTGCTTCTGAGAGCGGATTCCGAATAATCGGGACGGGAACAATAATAGTGTGTAGTATGGTTGTTTCTGTGACATCGCAGGAATGAGATGATCGGTGTGAATGGTACATAATATTATATGTTTTGAAACGATGAACGATTATGAAATACGTACGATGGAATTCGTTATGAGTTTGAGGGTTTCTTATCGTGCGCCCCGAAGATGGATGTCATTCATAAATTTGGATCAAGGTATATTATACCTAAATGCGTATAGTTTTGATTTCGAGGATTATTTTCGCACGGCATTTTCCTAGGATTTTCAGAGTGACTTATAGAAACGTTATAATTTTCTCAAGCGCGTGGATGTGCTTTTCCCACGTCAGAAGTCAGTCAAGGGTTACTGAGTATGTACGCGTGTTTGACCGTATATAGTTCGTTTTCTATATTTATGACGTGTATTCAGGTGGTGCAGGTTACGTTTACAATAGGGTAAATATATTTTTAAATTTTTACCCCAATTTAAAATGTCGTTAAACATTAATACGTATATTTTTTAGCTATTGACGGTGGACAATGCCATATCGGTGCAGAATATAATACGATTATTATATCATAACAACAATATAATAACCGTTGTAACTAGGAAAATGTTTTAATTATAATCTCAGGAAATTTAGAGACAGTATGTCTCCGCAGTACAATATATGGGTAGGCGACCTAGCGTACCTTAGCATCATAAATATAATTTCTCGTACTAGGCGATTGATGCGCACACGCGATTAGAATTATCGATTTCTCTTAAATATTCAAATATACAGTTATGCAAGTCCTAACGTATAAGCGTGGGTAGAAATGTGTGTGTGTGTGCTAAAAATGTACAAATTGATAAAAGCTTTCGTGGATTGCGCACATTATGTTTATTACTGCAGTTGACGTTTTTCGCAACATATTATAATGTATTATGCACGCGGGCCGCGGTCAGTTAGGTTAGGTTATACGTGGGGGCACCTATACCTATACACATTATACTATAATATATTAAATTAGCCGCATACCTATCCGGAATTCCTAAACTTTCGATTTGCTCCCAAACACCGAGGGCCGAAGCACCTACCTGTTGCCGGACAATGATGACCGCGAGCGTGACATTATGTCGTTTAAAACGTCGAACAATAAAATATAATACATATAAAAACCAAGCGTGACCACCGGCATCGCTCGATGCACTCTTCCGCGGGTCGTCTTCTGAGGTACCCGCATGGTATTATTATACTTTATTATCATGCGATGATATTACACTATTATATCGATGGCATATTATACTATGCGACGGGTAACCGAATTTATAACGCGGTATATGTAAGGTACCTATTACGTCGCACGCATGTAGCACGAGTGGACCATTACCGCGGTCGATTAATATAACATATTATTATACGGCCGATATCCAATATTATAATATGTATATATAGGCCAACGCGAGACGCAGCAGCTGTGGATCGTAAAAGTCAAATTTGTTTTATTTTTATTCGTTTAGTATATATAAAATTGTTTTTATGCGCGGCAGACAAATCGCTATTCAATATAATATATTATAACCGTATAAAATATATTATTTACATAATAATAATAACCGTAGGTACCTATAATAATTTGCAGTATATACATTAGTCTCCACCGTCCAGAGGAGTTATACGGCTTTTTTTTTCTTTTTGCGTCTTGGTGTCATTAACGGGCATATGCTAATAGCGGTTGTTATTACACGACTTGCAGTATACGACTGCGAACGGTATACATCGGATGCGCAAGTTTTGTATATTATATTTTATTATTATGATTATTATTTGTTGCTATTGTCGTCTAAACCACCGTCGGTGTAATATAATACGTGCCCAGGCCCCCCACATCAAATTTTGGGCCTCTGTACCAAAAGTTTTTTGCGGGCCCTATATAAAATATTATTTAATACGAAACAAGTATTCCGATACAAATTTCAAAAAGTACAAATTCGTTTCGACGGGCCCCTAAGACGGGCGGGCCCCCGAACTCCAGGTCCAACAGCCCCCCCCCCTCCCCTCATTTTGGAGGCCTCGTATGGGGTATATGTCAATTGCGCCAGAAATCACAGGTAAGGAAAAAAAAATTATGGGATTCAAAAAGGTTATACATCAACTGCGCCGGACGATATTTAGGTCCAAAAAAGATTATACATTAATTGCGCCGGCAATACTGAAGTTGAAAAATAAGCTGATTACACACTAGGCTATAGTATTCAAAAAGAAAATAAAATACAAAATAGTAAGTATAAAAAACAAAAAACAAACATTAATGATCATATTTCAAGATATAAAAACGGTACTATCAATATGTTTCAATTTGGGAAGTCGGTAAGTCACCATTACAAGAAATGAAATTTTAATACTTTTTGACAATTTATTCATATGTAATTTATCATCGTTTATTTATATGTATTTTAATTTTTATGATTTAATTTTATGAAATTTTTATATTTTTTAAATTACACTTTATTTTATATGTTTGATAGTTATATTATAATCTAATTATAGTATAATAATTTGATATTTTATAATATCTTCCTGGCACAATAGATATATATTATGTATACCAAATTAATTGATGATAAATTTATTGGCGCAAAAGACGTATACCTTTTTCGTTTGGGATAAATCCACCGGCGCAAAAGATGTATAAATTTCAGGTAGTCTAGAAAAATCGGCGCAATTGACAAACACCGCTCGTATGTGCCTACCTATATTTGATTACCCGCGGAGCGGGCCGTAAAAAAATATTTTATCACACTCCTCTGTAGTTGTTGTAGGCGGTTTCCCGTTGGTACTTATACACTACAATATTATATTGTAATAGATAGTTTTTAATATTTTTTGATTACTATGTCCGTACACATGGCGAATTCGCATATTGTTACTATGTATTATTTACGCGATTTAAACAGGTCAACCTGAAAAATTAACTCCAGTGCGGGACATCGTTGTTTTTTAAATTTTTTTATAATATCGTAGAAATAATTATGAAAATTATTCAGTAATATCGGTATACTATAGTGGTATAACTGACTAAAACCGATTTGGTTTGTCGCTTAAGAATCTGGGAACTGCGAAATTAGGACGTCGATTTTTAGGTAGGTGTACCTACGGGCATCAGTTCTAAATTCTAAATATTATAATAATAATATTTTTACTATCGATTTTTTTCACGTGATTCACATTGTAGAATATTATTCTATGGATTTTCGTGACAACTTACCTGCCATATTATTATTACCTACGTAGACGTATACCGTACGTATGGCCTGTGTCATATTGATATATCGTTTATTTTAAACCGCTTCCAAATCGATACGAGCACCGATATAATATATCTAATATCTATTCTTTAAGAATCTCGTTGCACCTGGTACAGACGCGGACCTCTGCTGTCATGAAAGGATTCCTCTAAAAGTCGGTCTGATTTCATTTAAAAATACACGAGCAAACTCGTATATGCCAATGTACAAATACGGTTGTTGTCATGGTTTCGCTATAGTTTTCGGTAAAATTGTTTTGAAAAATACATTAGTAATAAATAAATGGAAGAAAAATCAAAACTATTATTTACGGTCTAGATATTATATATTATATTATACGACTGGGAAAGTGCGGGGAACCTACTGACTACAGTTGTAGATAACGAATATTTCGTTATACGGTTCATAGGCCATACAACGACAGGAAGTGCAGGGTATGAGCACCAGCACATGAGAACCTTAATTAGGATTCAAGGATTCAAGGACTCAAGGACATTGTAATTTTGTTTGAGGTCTCTCAGGAAAAAAATGTACCAACTTTTACGCTGAGTCGTCGCGTACAGAATATGCACCACCACCTGTGGACTATATCTGCGCACGCCCACACTATATAATCACTATTATAATATATATATATATATATATATATATGCACCTGCTACAGTATACCATATACCTATTTAATGGTATTACATATTATTATTGTGATGATGAATATAACATTATATATCTCATCGTTTTATACTATTGTTTTTTTTTTATTCCGTCAAAAGATGCCCACGCGACGCGTCGTATACGTACGATACTAATATCATATCATATATATACCATAATTTAATATATTTCCATAGTATGATATTATTATATTATTTGTCTTATCGGGCCGGGATGCGTTACACCGCGTCGTCGTCGGCGTGTTATCTAATAGGTTTTTCCGTGGAAAAAAACAGTTCCCATGAACTTGGTCGCGGTGGCCTGCAGACGAAGACGCGCTCGCGGACCACATCGCGTATGTATTATTATACAACAATATATTCATATATATACGTTATATTATTACAACGGATAGTAACGGGCCCGTCCTGATTACCCACAATAATTCAAAAGTAAATTCGTGTGTTTTTGACACATGCTCGTGCATCTGTCAAAACAGAGCCACTTGACCGGATGATTTATACTTTCACTGCGCACCGACGTCGGCGTCGTTCCACAATTGTTTCCGAATTAAAAAATAATAACAACAACAATAATAATAGTAATATTCGTGATTAAAAGAGTGAGAAAGCATCGGGAGAGAAAAAAACACTCTGCCGTGATTGAAGTCTTCATCATCATCTCCGCCGCCGCCGCCGCCGTCATCGCACAATCGTCATCGTCATCGTCATCGTGAACGTCGCGACCGGTCACGAAAACGTTCGTGTGTCTACCTGTGCACACACTGCGTGTTATGATAATAATATTACAGTCGTTCACTCCGGCCGTGTTGTTACAATATAAATCGTTTGTATTATTTGTGAAGCACCCACTACGGGTCGGTCGCGATTTCTAGCGTGAAAACCATTATCAAAACAACGCATAATGGTATTTATGTTTTCAACGAAAATATTGTTATTCGCCGGCGTGCATATCGTCACAATATTAAAATAAAATACAACAACAACACTGATGCGACGACCGAAAACAAAATATACGTCACGTAGGCCCACATGGGTGTACAAGACGAAACGTGCGCCGGGTGGGAGGTGGTTAGGTATTGCACGGCGATTCGAGTGCGCAGTACTTTTCTTGTGGAATTTTCTCGTGGCCATTGTGTCGGCGGCGCGACCACCCGCAGACACCCCGCCGACTGCAGCACCGGAGTGTATAGACCGGACTACTTAAGCACCTGACCCCATAAAATTCAAAAAACTTTATTTTTTTTTCCACCCCTGTGTGGCAGGTACCTGCCTGCGCCCGTCTGCCTACCTGCCCGCCCGCCCGCCTCTGTTTGTTCTTAAGTGACGCGGAATGCGAAAATCGAGAGCGCCGCCGCCGCACCCTCTCGCAGACAGACGCGGTCTCCGCTACCCCCCAAACGAGCACACACACACGTCTGCGAGGTCAAGACGTGCGCGCGCTGTTGTTATTATTTTACGCGCTCGGTCGAAGGGTGTCGCGAGAGCGGATTAAAAAAATACGTCATATTATTTTATATTATATTATTATCGTTGTCATAGCGGCGGCGGACGAGGTTTATAATATTATATGTCTTTGATTTCGTCACGTACGCGCGATGGTCGACGTCAGAAATGACACATACGTAATACGATTATATTATTATGTTATTAAGTCGCCGAATAGATGTCGAATCGTTTAGACGGTCGTCTCGTACTCGATAGTCATATTACCCACACGATGTGACATAACCTACGAGTTGCGACAAGGAGTGATGCACATTATAGACGTTTGACGTCCAATCATTGCGTCTGTATTATGCACCGTGTATATTATATAGCGGTTATAATCAGATTGCTGCAGTTTTATATCTTTTCGATGGACAGGAATTCACAGGAATCGAATCACCGTGGTCAATCGTTACAATAATATATATTATTATATAATATAGCTTATTGCCCGATATGAGATGTGCGAGAAAATTGTTATTATACTATACGAGAACGCGTGTGACCTGGTTACTATATACCTATGCTATAATAGTTTGTTATTTTTTTTTCCAATAGCTTGCAGACGCATAAAACAATTAGATTATAACCTAACCCAACTCGCCGCAGTATATAACATATTATTTTTAGTCTCTGTACTAGGCAGTTGTTGTAACATTATGTTCTCACTCCTGTCCGCTTACTCGCTAGCCAACCATTTCAATTTTTTTTTTTTTTACAAGTCGAGAGTTTATATAACTATGTATCTAGTATAAAAAATCTGAACGAAAAATAATATTAAATAAACATTTATTAACATTTTAAAGCATTTGTTATCTCCGTCTACAAGTGCGCAACATGGCAAATCTACGCTCAGCCAATCACGTTTAGCTTCGTTTACAAATTAGAGTGCGAATAATCGACCTATTATGAAATTTGGCGGTGAGAAATGAGAATATTGTCTGTGGTTGTATGTGGGTTTCTGACGATAGGTCAATTTTTTATCTAGTTTTGCGTGTATAGAGTTAATCAATAACGTACTCGTAATTCACTTGAAAACTGAACTATCGTAAAAAACCCATGCACAAGCACAAATCATATTCTTACCATCGAGTCTCTTATAAAAGGTCGATTTACTCAAATTTTTAAAATAACTGGAAATAAAATAATAGGTATATTACGTTGCGCGCCAATAAAACGAAATATGCCCGTGTTACGTCCTCATATAACCGCAAACGTACGTAATATTATATTATTACTGTGTACGACATAATGTCATAGGTACGCGCGACAATATCAGCAAAACGATTATGAAAATACGACGTAGGTATATTGTGCCTATAAAAAGACGAATGATGATAATATATTTCTCGGCGGCCACGCGAGCTTGTAAAAAAAAATAGGTCTCTGCAGCACACACGCCACCGCCGGGTATAGTGTAAGTTAAGAGATGATAACCATCGCGAGCGCCCGAAGAGAAAGCTCATTATTATTATTATTATTATTTAGTCCGCCAGTAATCGATGCGGTTCTAATTTACAGCCTTTTACACGACGTTTTATTACCGTCGTAACGCGCCGGTGCAGCGCAGTGTACCTATAATAATAATAATATAATCGTCGTTAAGTCGGCGGCCGTTTTACGACAAAACCTTATTAGCAGCTCGTCTTACGGGTAAGTAAAAAAAAAATCATCTACACAAAGTCGTACGCGCGCGCGGTATAATTAAAATGGTATATACCAACAGCAACAGGTACCGCTACCATTATCGTTATTAAATATAGTCGTTGCGAGCAATGTATATAGACACGGCAAGTGACGGGCGTAAACGGGATGCACCTATACGATGTGTAGTAATAATAAGAATAATATTATATTCTCGGGAGCTCGTCGTATATTACGGTATAGGTACTTATTCTCCGTGTTATGAGCATGTGGAACGGTTCGCAAAGTCGCAGTGCACTAATAAAAATAATGTAGTTTGCGCGAAAATATATAGATCGGCTCCGCCGAGAGCAGGTGTCCTGGCCTACGTCACACCAGCCCCCGTTTTGAAAAATATTGCAGTCGTATCGTTCTATCGTTTAGTATGATGTTTGTACGAATTCGTAAGCTGCAGTGGTACAGAATTTGTATGACCAAAGGGGCTCTGCAGATACATAAAAACCCCCCTCAGGGATTATCATACTAAAGGATATAGAATAAAAAAAAATGGCAATATTTTGAAAACGAGAGGCGGGGGTGGTGGTGTGACGTACGCGTATCGTACTTTTCTTATACCGTTTTGATTCATAATCAGCAGGTATAGCTTTAAACAATATAACCTAGTACAACAAATAATGGCTTGAAGACCAATAACGATGACGATAAATTCTAATCTAATATAAACAAAACAGTCTGCAGGTAACCACGACGTTGTATGAAAAGAAAAATATATACAAATTATAATTTGACTGGACCTTACCAAATAGAATTCTGTTAACAGTGACGGTTCTGATTTGGGATTAAAACGTCAAAATTAACGATCTGAAGAAACCTTATACCGTTGTGACGTTTGCTATAGAAGTCGTTCGATCGAAGCGGTAGTTCGGCAATCCAACAGCGGACGCATACAGGTGAGAAATCGTACCAATTATTGTACCAGTGTGACGTTTGCAAAAAGTCGTTCAACCAAAGTGGTATGTAACAGGCCAGGGGGTAACCCGATTTGAGATATCAAGGAAGAGTACATAGTACAGGACCACTGCGACCAGGTTTCGCCGCCTTTGTAAAACAAACGAATTGGCTACCGCCTCCCCTCACCATATAATTTTGTAACTGAGCACTGCCTAGAGTTTTGTTCGGTTTCAACAATTTTGTAAGAATAATTTTTTTTTGCTTAAAACACATTTGTATTTATATTATTAATAAGTAACTTCAATTGTCAGTTATCAGACATATATTATAATATTGTATTATTAAATAAATAGTAATAATATACGTAGGTCGTGGGTACTTAGAAACTAGGTCAGTCTCTTACGTGGAGTTTCCTTGATCGATGCCCATGATAGAGAACACCCGTGTATTACAAACCACGGACTGATACGACCATATCAATATATTACTTGCTGTTATCAGCATTATTACTTTTTTGCACTTATGCACACACACACACATACACTGAAATATGTGTAAATTAATATATGTATATATCATGTTACAGGTAGTTTGACAATATGCCCAAGGAAATGCACACTGCAGGCTCTAAACCGTACCCTTGTAACGGGTGCAACAAGTTGTTCAAACCTAACCGCGAGTCCAAACGTCCGAGGCTTGAGGAGAATACAACTTTAACGCCCTCTTCGCGAACGACCTGTTGCACACATCTAACTGGTATACGGTTCCATTATATATTATTCGTTTTAATGTTTTAATGTCAAACCAGAAAAGTCACCGCACTTAATACTTATATTACCCGTGTCACGTGTGTGGGCAAGTAGTTCAACCAAAGTGGTAGTTAGACAATCCACCAAAGAACGCACACAGGCGCTAAACCATAACCGTGTGACGGCTTTGTCGCACGCATCAGACGGGTTAGGTTTAGAGTCTGTACGCGTCCGCTGGTAGATTGTCAAACTACCACTTTGGTTGAACTACTTGCCACACACGTGACACGGGTAATATAAGTGTTAGGTGCGGTGACTTTTCTGATTTGACATTAAAACATTAAAACGAATAATATATAATGGAACCGTATACCAGTTTGATGTGTGCAACAAGTCGTTCGCGAAGAGGGCGTTAAAGTTGTATTCTCCTCAAGCCTCGGACGTTTGGACTCGCGGTTGTCGATGAACGATATATAGTTTCCTTCTCCAATTTCTAGTAAAAAATGAAAAATATGTCTCTTTTCCACAACGTGTCAACGTAACCTAACCTATGGGACCACTGACGAGTTCCAATACTCTGCTGCAGTGGTCGGTACTCGGTTAGATAATGGTAGACTGGATTAATTAGTCGTCATTGATTATAATTACAAAGATGAAACATTATGTGTCAAAACTCGGATAATATATTATGACCTAGCTATTGAGTATTGATTGTAAGTTATTATAATTTCCGGTTTTATTGTTTGTGAATCATTTTTTTTTTTTTTTGTTTAACTACTTTGTGACTTGTGTATACAGAATTTAAATATTATTCTGTTCGGTTTATATATGTGTGATATATTATGTCGTTTATGTTTTTCACAAATACAATGTTTACAGTTTTTAATTATAAATGCTTTTTTATCATATTATCTTGTAGATTTTCCCTCCAAACGATGGGTTAAGCCATCTGCAGGACGATCCCGTTTGCTCATTGCGCGCACGTCGTCGTACCTATATACGTGTACTGCATATAGGTAGGTGTATAGATGGATAATTACTAATAAAAATGAAATCGAGTGGGTGGACCGCGTTGCACAAATAATATATCGTTATAATTAAAATGTTAATGACGTCGGAGACGGGACGACGACGACGACCGTCGGATAACGACTCAATCCCGGACGAGGGGTGTGTGTGGACGAGATTCATCAGGACCGCCGAATTCGGACCGAACACACACCCATAATATAATATTTACCATCACGCGATATAATATATATCATGTGCGCGCCCAAGTGCTCTGCAGCGTTTAAGTCTCCCGGAGCTGTACATAATACATTACAATATTATGTTCCTGGCGCTGTACACTTGCTGCAGTAATCACCATCGTCGTTGTGCCGAACGAACAATGCCTATATGACGCCTAGTTAATTATTTAAATTATTTAATTATTATTATATATATAGACAAGCGTAGTTATATATTCTATATGCATAATAATAATATTATAGGTATGTATAGATACGTTATAAAATCGCATACGACCGTGAAGTGTAGCATGTTATTGTAACGTCGTATTATATATTATATGTTATATTATTATGTGCTTCGGTTGGGTATGCATATTTCATATACTTTATAATATATTATGTACATCTTAGGCATATCGTAAAATTTAAAGGGCGTAAAGCGAGTAGTCACTTGGGAAACCAAGACGTGATTCTCGTGATTTCCTCCTCGTCTTACCTTGGTGCATTATAACATATACGCCTCCCATACCAAATAATATCATAATAGTATAATATATATTATATAATATTATATTATAATGGTATAGGCGCCTCGATAACGCATTAACGCCACTCGCTTCCGCCGTGTGTGCGTTTCTGCGGTACATAAACTAAACTATAGGCAGGTACATAGTTATATTGTTATTATGAAAATGCGTTACTATACTCACTGCAGTCTATTAATATATATGACTATTGACTATAAAGTACTATACTGTAAATAGGTTAATTTAGTTTTGGAAAATTCAATCTCTCTAACGATGTGAATTTTACATATTTATTGTTACAATATAATATATATATATTATGATATTTTCGCGATCTGGATAATAAATTGTTTAACACGAACTATATAATAATGGTGTGGGTGAAGTTGGCGGTCCCACGACTTAATGTCAATGTTTAGTCTGCAATAAATCACGAGTCCTGATAAGTAGTGATAAATAAATATCTCAACTTTATTTAATTATACATTTTAGATTCTGAGCGGAGCGACGAATTCTGAAAAACCGCTAAAAATGGGATTTTAACGCTAATTGTTTATCGCCATAGCAAAGAATGAAAAATTATAATATTATAATATTAATTCAACTTAACAATAACAATATAACAAATCCAGACCGACAAACTGTCTCCGCTCAGAATCGTTTTTCCTATACAATGATATTATATATGATTGAATTCAAGTTTAATGCAATCCATTATACATTGACCCACTTGTAACCTACTGTACAACAGAGCGACATCCACCGACACGCTTTTTATTCATGATTTTATTAAATAAAAAAAAGAATCGGATGCACAATGTTTTAGAGTATAGTTTTTCCGTTAATTTAATCGCATTCTTAAAATATGATTGGTACACATAAGTCCCGAACCCTATATATATACATATACAGTTATAACACAGACGCACCGACCCTCATCTTATAATATGTTGAAATTAAATATTTATTCTACCTGCCTATATAATATATATACGTTCGCTATAATATATAACTCGAGACTTTTTATTCAAACGCGTTGACCAAATAAATCGATCTTTCCCCTTCGATCCCTATTATATTATATTCTTGCTTTGGGTTGGGTCGGTTATCGTATTATGGGACGCGCACACTTCAACTGCACAATATTCGATAACAACGAAAAAAAAATCGACGACACCCCTGCAAGACACACAATATAGCATATACATATATATATATGCATATAGCCATATTATATATAATAGGTAACTATATAATATATTATCTTATCTCCTATATGGGTACCTAAGCGTATATTATTCCGCACCAGACGTATTATGTGTCCGTCTGCATACGTTTTGGACGTCTGACGCGTCGACGTTTTAAGACCTACAACAGACCAAGTGCAATGTGTGTGTGTGTGTGTGTGTACGAGTAATAATAATATTATTATATCATATTGTGTTACGGAATGGTTCGTGCGTGTATTTCGATTTATAGCGATCTGGGCCGGCCCGGGGGATTGAATGTCGGTTAGAAAGAAAAAAAAGAGTAATAATAATAATATTATAACATATTATATTATTATATAGTCGCTCTCGTCGCCGGAGACCCATTGTCCTTGTGAAAAACACCGTAAAAATGATAATGCGTATAACGCATACAGGGTGATTCGCCAAACGCTATCACCCCCTTTGTATCCTTTACAGTTTATAATATTACGTGAGTGCGTAAAATCAATTAAAATTCCGATTTTTCGATTTCTTTATTTACCTATCTAAGCGAAGACCGTATCTAATTTCGGATACTTAGATTCAAGCTGTACGCCGCTCAACTGGTGTGCTTTAATATATTCGACACATGAATTGATCGCGATTTCGACGAGCGTATATAGCAGTTACTGAGCCGTACTAAACTTCATCTCAAAGGATGATTAAAAATAAACACCTAGGTGTGTACAGGACATTATGTTACACTGGAAAAAAAACTTAAGCATGATATCATAAAAACGATTATGTCAAGTGTAATAAAATATTTCGAAAAATCTACTAGCATCATGCTCGGTGGTTCTGCACCCTGTATACATAAGAGTCATGACTATAATATGTTTTGTATGTTTGTAAGTTTATTGCGTAGGTCTGAACGACTGGACCTGAATGTCGTCGCGTTTTTATTATATTATATACCTGC
Source organism: Sitobion miscanthi (assembly GCA_008086715.1). Lineage (NCBI taxonomy): Eukaryota > Metazoa > Arthropoda > Insecta > Hemiptera > Aphididae > Sitobion > Sitobion miscanthi. The sequence continues at coordinate 11,273,089 of CM017805.1, forward strand.
GCGCGCGACCGTAAATTACCGAATACCGGGTATAAAACAGTACGGGTATACGTTTGCGCTGCGCGTGAATCGCAATACCGCAGGAGACCAACTGTGACGGCTTACATTGTGATATACATTGTGATAAAAATCATTATTATCTTCTCATTGCAGTAAAGTCGAACACCGGCGGGCACATTATTTGGACCGATAGAGCTTCGCCACCCGAACGATTCCGGCCGGTGACGGAAAAACGTCGGTGGGGGGGGGGGGGGTTGAGAGGGGTCGAGTTCGATATTTTCGACCACAAAGTGTTACACCGAATTTGCGCGAGACAACAATAACCGCGAACGAGTTAATGACAGTCGCGCTGCATAATAATTCAATATATTTTGTTCGGACGACCGGGTGATTCGTTTTCACCGTATACCCATAACCCGGTAACGATACGATCAGAATGGACTACGACTTTTGGACGTAGGCGGAAACGAGACGGCGCATATTGGCCCCGGTAGTGAAAACGAGTTTGGTATAATGCCCGCGCCGATGACTCACTTTGTATTATTAATCGTTAATATATATTACATTTATAATGATAATCGGCGAGACGAAACAAAAGGGCAACGCGCACGGGAACGCGGTGCCAAAACGATGAGCGTCATTATTGGGTCTTGTAACACGTATCGCGTCGATATATTAAGCATAAATATCTGTGAACAAGATTACAATAATAATATATGATTTCGCGGTACGTCGTGTTAGTGGCTCGGTCCGCGACGAATCTATAAACGACGAGCTTAAAATTCGTATCCGCAAACACGCGCACACACGTTACTATAAATTAGGATTTTATGTGTACGGCCTCAAATCGAAACGCGCGAGACGATAAATTATTATAGTATACATTTCGCGCTCGTCGATGTCGACGGTGTGTGCTGCAGTAAAAAAAGCGGAAAAATTAATTACATTATCGCACAAAAACGTAAGTTGTAGGTCACTCGTATAGAGGTAGGCAGGCACGTCATAGATTTGCCAACAGATTTGTACACCTAAAAGTACTCTCGTCGAACGGTGATTTCCCGGAAAACCGATGTCTTATAAACGATTTCGGTTTTATTCTCCCGTGTTCGAATTACGCGCGAAAAATTTGTACTCTGCCGACTATATCGACATAAACCTACCATAAAATATAATATCATCTATGTGCGCGTTTGATGGAAATGGAAATTATCTACTCTGTACTTACTGCTCTAACTACTCTCATTATGATGTGATTCGCCGACCATCCTCACCCCATTTTTTCTTCAACAATGCAGTTTTTCAAATGTGATTTTGGGAATTGTTAAACTTACCATATTCTAATTTTTTTAAATCTTTTTGTACTACATAAGGAGTGTCCGGTGGAGATGCAAACTTCTGTTCTTCACCTAACCTTTTCAACCGTAAGTTGTTCAGTGGATAATTTTTTCTGAAAAATTTGGCGGGTAGAGAGTATTTTTTGATTTATTTAACTTATTGTGTTCTAAGGATAAATTAAGGTCCATGGTAATGGGTTTATATTTTAAGATATGTGGGCTATGGCGATTTGAAAATGTTAGTCATCAATATATTAATCGATCGACATTAATATAATTTGTAAAAATGGATCAAGTATAAAAAATGTTGGTTCTGATATTGGGTTACGTTTATTTTATATTTTTCTAAAACCATTTTTAAGGACATTATCCTTAGTACGAACGTTTTAATAACTGAGAAACTACTTATACTCATTCGAATTTTGAATCAAGTACATCAAAAAAATTATCCACGAAATAATGTACAGTAAAAAAGGGAGGTTCTCATTTGAAAAACAGAATTTTTTATATCGCCACGGGGCACTCCTATTAAGTAGTGCAACAAATTCAAGAATAATTTGAATAAATTATCTTAGAGTATATTTAAAAATTCCGAAAATCAGAATTTTAATAAGTTTATTCTTAAAGAGAAAAAATGGGGGTGAGCATGCTTGGGGTGAATCACCCCGTGTACACCTAACCCAATTAAATTTTGAATTACAATTATTATCGTACTTATATTTATACTACTTTATATGGACAATAGGGCGGAACGAAAAAATGTATTTTGTAATTTAATTTTATAATAGTTAGGTGGATTGAACAACTCTCTATTTGTATACAGAACTAAAACGCCGACTTACGCATCAATTTTTCATTACTCGGTTTTTCCTGGTTTTCCATAAGTCACGTCCTTTCTTGAAACGTCTGCATTTCTTTTAGTTCTCGTATATATATACAACCACACGCGGGGAAAAATTTAAAGAAAAAAAATCATAATTATACCGTACAATTAATACATAATATTATTATTATCATGACGTAATAATAATAAATAGTTGTCCATGAATTAAAACATTTATTATTTTTCGTACATACTTTTTTTTACCCCGCACCGCCGCGTCCGCCACTCCATCGTTCCTCGTCCAGACTTCCCGGGCTCGGGCGTATAATAATAATTTTAATATTTTTTTTTTTTTTTAACGTTTTCGCGCCGCGACCAATTTCGGTCCGTTTATTACGTGCACAGTAATCCGACGTTTCGAAATAATAATTATTATTTTTTACCGTGCGATGACCACCGATAACGAATATATGACCCGTGGTCGGGCGCACTATCGCCGCAGCGCTTCGTGTTATTCCAATCGAATTCATCGTACGTACATTATATTATAATAATGATAATTATCACGACGTACACGTTATAAACAGGTGGGGTATATATAATAATATCATATACCTACTTGCCAAATAATCGTCGAATAAAATTATTTACCATATATTTTATGCGCATTGCGCACGAGCGGGTTGAGGCGAACGACATCGGTCCGATATGGCGGCGCCGATGTAACGCAGCGTCTGGACACCGGCTGACGGAAAACCAAGTGGGACTCGAGGGGTTTAACCCCCTCCTCCCCCCCGGGTACCCTTCTAATCGCCAGATATGTTTTATGATTTATGCGGACTCTCCTCCGGCTGTGCATGCACTGTTCAAAAAAAAATTTATAAAAACATGACGTCCGCGTACGATAATAATATACATTGCCGATATATTGCAACACATCGAACTAACCTATATATATTGTAATAATATATTACCTATGTGTGAACTATAATTGCATGCCATGCAAATAGATCGAACACGAAGATTAGCTAGGTCAACAGTGGTGTCGTAAGGGTGAGTATTATTATAGTCTCGTATTAATAGTGTATTTTACAATTGTTTAGATAACAATATACCAATATCGTTCGATGATTTTCGGCCGAAATATTCGTGTGCTCAGGTATGACAATAACATAGACGTGTTTGTCGTAACATGTTTGAACTGGAGGGACACGCGGGGATGGTGAACCGCTGCTGATCGTATTATACTCAACGACGATATGATAGAAATTTAAATCTCCGAGTACACAAATTTATTTTACATTTTTCCATCCCTCTTCTATTTTTTTTTTTGCATTTCAAAAAAAGCACTGCCCGTACGTCATTCGATTGTAAAATATATGTATTTGATTATCCGAGAAAAATTTACCGTAAAATTATTATTGTATTATAGTGGGCCGAACAGTGGTGGGGGCAACAAAGCTAATCACGTCAGTTGTCCGTTTAAAGAGCACAGGACTGCCGTCGTCGATTTAACTCTCTACTTTTTCTATGTTTTGGAAGTGGTTTTCAGCGCGTTTAGAACGATTGTGAACTATATATAATAATAAATGTCACGGCGTCACTGTGAACGGTTTTCCCAATCGCCTACTAATATGATGGCCTTAGTATTACATCACTCTATAGGTACGTAAATAGCGTATAAAGTGGATATATAAATTCATACGACCCCTTTGAGGTTATTTCACAGCCCGGAAGTTCATCCCCAAACCGTTCCACAATTTAACCGAACACGATATAGGGTTATATAGATCAAACCATTGCAACGTGCATGTCCGAGGAACCTCGTTAGGATGTTTAGAGTTATCCAGAGGAAAGGTTTGTTTTCTATTCCTTAGGTGGATAAGTTAGAGGGGGTTAGAGCGAACGCAGGGGTGGACTGGCGACGGATACCGCGCGGGGACGTTCCCGGTTGGTCGAAGCTCATTTGAAATGAGTATAAAATAGGAATACTCAGGCGTGGTTATGGGGGGGAGGGGGATATGGGGGCTAAAACCGTCACTTAGGCATAAACTGCTTAAAATATTTCAAAGATTATCTTAACTTTCAGTGTATTGACTATAGCAAAGAGCTAGGTTAGAGGAACAAGACTATACTTAAAATATATTGTTTATTGACATTATTGACATTAATTATAGGACTGATTGACAATCGAACATTTATTCATCTAGCGCCCCCTCCCCCTTTTTCATTTATAGATCCGTTCATGGGAATAAATATAAAACGTATTGCACTCGTTTGTGATGATTTTTTTTTTTGTTATCAATAAAAGACACGTTTTGTTTACAACGATCCAGAATTATAATTATATATTTTTAAACAGTAGATAGATACACGCTTTACTGTATCGAAAAATACCAGGCTGTTAATTAGACGTGAGTACTTGATGTGTAAGTATATCGGTAAGTTTGCTCGTGTTGATGCGGTGACTGTCATCGAATTGATACTGCCGCGTGTGTCAATATAAGTAATAATTTGGACGGAGACGAAAAGTGTTCAGTGTGTGTATTTTGTGTTGATCAATATTCTATAGTGTGTATACTTAGCATGTAATTTCGCGGGTTTACGTAAAAAAGAATTAAGTCATTAAAATCAAATTTTTTAGGAGAACGAAAACAAAGTTAAATTAAATAATATGCAAGATCGATTTCGGTGTCAAAAGATAAATGTATACCTATCGGTGACATAACTCTTGTACCACATAAAAATTGAGTTAACACTAAACGCACACATTGAAACAACACATTCAATAATGTAAAATGACTTATAATGTAATATCTTTTGCCACAATTTTTTTTTTTAATGTAAATAACTAATTTCACACAAAATGTTGACTTAACCCCTTTTTCACGTGCAACCGCAATTTATTTATGTATAAAGTGTAACGAATTTTAGACGATATACGATAGTCACTATGTGTTTGAATCACTCGAGTACAATTTTCCTAAATCTCGCGGACGAGTCTGTTGCTTCCTAAACAAACTGACCAACGATCACTCCGTTCACCTGTTGCTCAGTTATTTTTAGCCTCAGCCTGCGTCAGGTGTCTGCTGCTGGTTCTGTGCCCTATAGCCCGCGGTGGCCAACGAGTCCTTCGCCCAACCGAAAGTGCCTTATTATGACAATAATAATTATTAATTATCATATTATGATATAAGTCAAAAATAATTATTACATGCTATTATATAATTAACTTTTAACACGTCTTATAACTCATAATATGACAGCATAAAAATGAAAAATTACATACAATTATTCAGTATAACATCGTTAATATTGTTATCGTATAATAAACCAATAAAATATTCACCATAATAGTATATTATTATAATATGTTTTTGATGGCACGACGGGGAAAAAATAATATTTACAATTTCGACTGAGTATATTATGCGATCGTGTTTTCCTGGTTGTGTGCTATTTAATCTAAGTTCACGCGTGTAGGAAAAACTTTTTGGATCGACGAAAAGAACTGAATACTGCTCAAAGAATTCTTTTATCATCGTATAAATATGTACTTTATTGTGTAGTATTTAATAATTCGTATTTCGTACCTAAATGAAAAAAACCATACCCCCATAACCACATATGAAAAATTCTAAACCCGCACCGAACTTACACCTGAATGACGTGCCTAAAAGTTTTACACTTCCGTTGTGCGCGGATGTTTGTATTGAAATGTGTCATATTTTATTATATGAACAATAAAACAGGTCGACAGTAAAACAAAAATAAAATTTAGAGTGTAATGTAAAGTTGTAAAAAATTATGGGGGAGCGGGAAGAGGCAACTTGTTCAAGGTTACGATATCTAATTATATATATTATGTCTCACACCAAAAATTACTCATGACTTAAATTATTATCATTTATAAATTAAAAACTTGTGTATAAGGTTTAATCGGTTATTAATTTATTATTAATCTAATGATCGCACACATTATAATTTATATTATATTATATCTTCTCCGTATAAGAACGTTTTTGCACTGGTGCGGCTTACGTATACGTAATATGTATAGTAATAATATAAAATTATTATTATGAATTGATGAAACGAAAACATTGAAAACAGACCTGAAGTGGCTGAAGTGCATATCATTCAAGTAGGTACTGCAGACGATTAAAACTTTTCCGAAACGTCTTTATATTCAGATTGTTACAACATAATAATAATAATAATAATGTATTGTTCGTGCATGCCTTTCGTTTGATGACTATAAAATATTGTAAAACATGAATGGTGCGCAATTTTTGATTTTGATCATTGGTATGTTTACAAAGCGATTCGCGTTGTAAGTATACTTATACCTTATTTAATTAAAATATTAAAAATTATCTTTGACGAACGAATAAAATAATGCAACATTTTATAACCACCTCACAAATACAATATTATGTTAGGTAGGTACCTAACCTGCCATAACCTGCATTATGTTAAATACTTTTTAGGTGAATTTTAAAATCCACATCATTGCTTACAATGCAATTGAAACGCTATTGTCTTCGATATGTCTAATTCATAATTTCATTAAATTATTATTTTTGAAATAATTATGAGTACCTATTTTAATACCTGTAATGTATGGAAATTATTTTTTAGCGATCACGTTAACTGTTTTAAACTTGTATTATTGTCATGTATTGAATATGAAATTCCGTTTTCGTCATTATATTTATTGTTATTACACTACTTGAAGTTTGAATGAACTGAGTAAAGTGGCCCAAAGATACCCCACAAAATGTTGATCCACAACATTACCATTAGGATAGTTGGATCAGGACTAAGATCAAGGATATTACCACTAATCCACTTGTCTAAACTTTAAATAGTTATAGTTGTAATTCTAATATTCGAAGTTCGATTTTTATATATCAAAGTAATCTAAAGTAATCCATTCTACTTGGGAGTATTGAAATAAACAACGTAAGCTGTCATCAAATAATGGGAAAAACTTTAAGAAAATATTGACGAAATAAAACATCTGTTAAGAAATGTTGTTTTGCAGTAACATCAAAATATCAAATTACCTATACATATAGAATAATATATATTTTTAAAAAAAGTTTGAACTTTTCGAAATAACGAGTGTTGACACTTAAACGGGGCACATTGTATATATTTTAGAGATCGGAATAATAATATTTCGATGGATCTGAAATAAAAATCAGCCATATTAATAATTATCAGTCGTTAGATGTCTTGCAATATTCTATTGCAGGCGCACATTAATGTTTGACGACTTCGATGAAAGCCTATCAAAACGAACGAACAATAGAACAACGCAATAATAATAATAGTAATAATAGTATAAAATTTTTATTGATATAAAATTATTATTATTATTATTACAGCGTGTTATTAATAACGGCCAATAATAGTTATGACAGTGACACCTCAATACTTGACCTCCTCGGCCGGCTGCTGTCCAATCACTACTGAATTACACAGTCACGTGCGAGGATTGCATGAAAAATCGTTTTACGATCGTTTAGTATTAAAACCGACGACCCCGCACAATAAAATCCGCCCGTAAAACCGAACACATAAACGCTGCAAAACAAAACACATTACCTATATTATTTGGTGTCACTATACGAAGGTGTATACGTGATTAAATCGATTTCCGACCTAAGACGAATGCCGCATGTCGAATTGTGTCTCGTGTACCGTATTGTATAGGTACCTACCTGTTATAATAATATAATAATATGTGTAAAAACTGAACAACACGACGCAAAATGTGTAATACCATTATGCGCGAACGTCGATTTACGTCCGATTTCGATCCGATGTATACGCAATGACAATAAAATGTGTATAATAGGTTACGTGCAATACGACTGCTCTCAAAGTCCATTCCAACGCATCTACGAATAGGATTAATAAACTGCAGAAGGCTACTGCAGCTGGAAATATATATATATAGTCGAGACGCTTGAGATGGTGTCAGCGCACTATTTGTTTTCCCTCTCATCATTTACGCAGAGTCGTTTTTTCCATGTTTTTAAGACATCACGTCTTGGGGTAAAATCGCCCATTACAAAAAAAGATAGAGAATAATATTTTTGAGGGAATGACACGTCGATTTGTCTAACTATCGTCTTAGAACGGTTTAAACGTAGTTTAAATTTACAACATTTTTTCGATTATTTTGAAAGTCGAATACAAAGTCGAATAACGATAAAATATAAAATGCGAGCTGACATCCTCTTGAAAAAAATTTTAATAACTGCTTAAAAAGCTCGTGACATAATTCGATCGTCATTCTGTTTTCGTTTTAAAACACACGACGATAATGTTATAATGATATAGAATATTATTCTGTATATAGGAATCACGAACTCCGGAAGTTATTCGTATCGTCTCTGCGATATTCGATCAAAGCGTTATGATAATAATGATATGTTATCGCACTATATAATTGCACTGCGGCGCTTCGATGATTTAGATTCGGTCGGCAATTTGTTTATATTTGAAAGACGCGAGTTTTTGGAGGCCACGACAGATTATTATTATGCCCAACCGTGGCACCTGTGCGCACACATCTGCAGGTGGTTGGCGAGTGGGGGTGCGGAGGGAGAGTTGAGTTCATTTTAATAAGTCACGTTCAAGCTCAACCGATAAATTTAGGTGGATGCGTGATGGCTCATAAATAATTTGTGTAGGATTCGTTTTGCATAAAGCTTGTGTAGGTGCTGCGATATGGTCTTATGGGAAGTACATATAGCCATATAGGTACTTACCTATAATAATATAGTTATTAGTTATTTATTGAATTGGAAACACGTTGAGTTTGATCGTGTGCTACTTGTTGCTGTTGCACTGGTTCATTTTATAGAGATCAACGACTTAATTTTTTTTTTAAAAAACCCCTAATATCCTCTCAGATTTCCAAAAAAAAAACCTTATTCCACATAAAATATAAAAGCTCCTAAAAGTATAGTTACCTTGCCACCTCCCTGCAAATTTCGGAGGTATACGCGATAACCTGAAGGTATTGGTGGTTAGTTAAAGGTATGATTGGATAATATCACAGCACTGCAGCAGTTATCAAATGGAATATTAAACTTTTTTCGTTTTTCCTAACAACGAAAACTCTTTAAGTCAGTATAGGTACATATATTTTTATTTATTTTTCTTAGTAATAGTTTAGACGTACTAAATATCTAATAAAGTTAACTTTTAACTACAGCAGTATTGACTTGACGTTATTATAGCATCAAACTGTAATTATATTTTTGTATTAAATTCTCGATGATTATAATATGGAATAATATTGTTTGCGTTCAATGTGGGATGTGATTTCCCATGTACATTGTACATCTATATATTTCTTCGATTTGTATTTTTTATTTATGACTTTATAAGATGTCTTAACTGTATTTTTAGGAAATTGATTTATAATAAAAAAATATATGCTAAAAGGGTAAACACGAGGACTTATATTTTTATTAATTCCTTTTAACACCCTAATCAATATTGTCAACACATTTTTTTAAGTGGTATAATTTAAAATGTTTATGTTATGATCGTTGTATTAAAATCGGCGTACCTTGAAGTGTTCTAACGACTAAAAAAAATGTATTCTATAATAGTTTTAAATTAATATGATAATAATGGTTTTCCAATAACGAACATCAGAATTGAGTTCACTGGAGGTGGAAAACGAAACGGTATTCCATATTCAGCATTACTGCTCAAACAATAACATTATGAACGAAAAATTCAGTTTAACTGACTATAATAATAACAATATATGATTTGTACGAAATGGGTACGAACGACTAATTATTATTATTATATTACAGGCTATCGTCTGCGTATAGATCTGTCCAAACTGAAGGCGAGAACGATCATCGTCGAAATCGAGACGGGTCCATATGGATGTTATGATATTATTATTATTTTTATTTTATTAAAATGTATATATATAATTTGATAAATAAGTAATCGCGTACGGCGATCAGTTCGATACCAACAGAAACGTGCGCGAGCAATAATATTATAATATTTTATGTAGGTACCGAACGTAGTTTTTTTCCCCTCATAATATTATTATATACCTATACGATTGTTATCGCAGAACGATATTCTAAAATAATTACGACCACAATTCATATTATATTATAATAATAATAATAATAATAATTTATAATTGCACATCCAAAGTCCAAACCCACAAGCGCGTATAATAATATAATAATATTTTAATGATTATGTAAGTCGTCGATATTTATGTTCTCGTATTATAATATAATAATAATAATAATAATATACGACTTCACGATCATCGTATATAATATACACGTGTTATAATATATTTTGAAGACGCGCAGTACATAACGCACAAGCACTCGTTATTATATACATACTTATCTATACATATATATTTATATATATAGGTACCTGGTACATACTATATATTATTATACTGCGCAGGTATATATAATGTCTAATAAGACATCTGAAACCTATTATTTGTTTTATCGAACGTAATAGTATTATAACCGTGTAATAATGATTTCGTTGTACAGAATCATGAAACTAATTATTTTCGGAACGTCGATCTCGCCCCCGCCCCCCCATTCCCCTCCCTCCGTCCCAGCATCGATTTGATTTCGCTCCCTGTGGATATGATGACCACGATTACGACGATGATGGGTACTGCAGTACGCGTGGTTTGACTGTCAACCAGTCGATCTTGTGAGGAATATTGGTCGATCTCATTAAAAATTAATATTATACGATTTATACATACGCTAATACCTGTTGATCGCGTGAGTAATTTTTGAAGTCTAAGACTTAAAACACGCCTTTACGTTTTGTATACAAAGCAAAGTATATATTTATTAGCGAAGAAACATACGATTTTCCGATGGAGAAATAATTAAAACAGAATATTATTATTTATAAGAATATTATACAATTTATTATTATATACTGCATGTAACCACAGGGGCAGATCTAGATACGTGGCTGGGGAAGGGGCTAAGTCATAGTTTTCAGAAAACTTTCGATATTATATATCAATATACAATTTTTTCGAAATACGGTCTTAAAAGAGGGCCGCAGCCCCTAGAGCCCCCTCTGGAACTGCTCCCGGATCACCAGATACTTGAAATTGTTAATGTGCAGGCTCACTTGTCGATTAAGGTTGGCGGCCCCTGATAGAGTACCCTTATGTCATATGGTTATCACTTTATCAGGGCCGTATACCGCGTAGGCACTATATAGGCACTGTTCCTAGGATCCACAAACAATTAGGGCCCCACGAGAGAGTGCCCGGGGCCCCAAAATGACTTAATCTAGGCCTGATGGTTATATACAACTCATGGGTAAGCATCACAACGCGGGTTTACAGCCACCCGTATCGTCTGTCGCGCCGTATCCAAAATTTGAACTCGGCTCGACTCCAGAAATGTCCTGCACGGTAGATCATGGTCAGTGAATATGATACCATGGTTACGGCGGTTGAACGGTCAATCAGAACACGACGCGACAGTCGAGGTAGCTGCAGTGAACCCGGATTTATAGGTATAGGTATTGATAGCTGCAACTGCGGTAGCGGCGCGGTAACCGCGGTACCTATATATGTATACAGTCCGACGGTATTTAAAATCAAATGCGTGATAATACAATACGATACAATAATATAGGCGTATCTACAATGGACGCATCGCAGTCGAGGGTAATCGCGCGTCGTCGTCGCGGCGTTTGAAATCAAATCGACCGGGAAAATCGCCGTCAACCTCATTATGATTTCGACCATATACCACCCCCCCCCCCCCCTCACCGATACGTCCGAGCGCACAATCGTTTTTAAATACACTCTCGGCCGGCGAGTACGATTATAGCATTTAAACGCACATATACGTAACACTATCAATCGTAGTCGTGTTCAGCGGCGTAGGTACCTATCTATATGCGTATATATATATAGTATTTTAACGATAATGTAACTACAGCAGCAGTACATATATAGTCCATATAATAATAAGATATTATATTGTGTAACGTTAAGCGCGCACTATACTCGTCTTCTAAGGCGAATCGTTTGTAAAACACGTGTTGCTATTATATCGTACGCGATGTGTGTCGTATGATTTATGTTTGCGTAAGAAAAGCGCCTCGCCGCACAATGGACGGGGACATGTGAAACCGTACGATAATATTAATATCGCGACCAAGAGATCTCGCGTATATAGGTGTACATAATATAATATATATACGTATATTTCATATGAGAACGAGAGGAGTCGCGTCCCCCGTACATCGACAAACAAAACGAAAAAAAGATTACTTTCTTCTTCTGTTCGTCTCCTCCGTCTCCGTCTCCTTCTCGTTCTGATCGATTGATTTCGAACAACATTTTTTTTTCGCTCTCGGTTTTCACGATTATTATATTTCATACAGGCAGCAATGCGCATATTATAATAATATATTTTACGCCTGCAGCAGCGGTCGTCGCGTTTGTCCTGCGGCTTGTCGTCGTTCGCACACCCTCCCACCCCCCCCCCCCCGGCCGGGGCATAATAATAAATACGTTATGTATTATTATTATATATTATGTGCCTGCGTGTGTGTGTGTGTGTGCGAGTGTGTGAAAGAAACCCGGACGGCCGACGACGAAGACGACCGAATAAATATTATTCGTGCGGGTGGAACACGCTATTATTATTATTATTACTATTACTATCATTATATACCCGGCATCGCACAATGGCACTCGCGATGCACATGTAGAAAAATCGCTCATTGTCAGACTTGACGTTAATAAATACAAATTGCGCGACGCCACTGTCCGCCGCCGCCGCCGCCCCCGCGCACCAGTCGGCGGCGGCGGCAGTCGTCATCGTCGTTTGTTACGTTATTTTCGAGAACACACGATTTTCCCACAGTGAGCGCACAGCATATAATAATATACGATTTATATACATATAATATGTATAGGTATTTACGAGCATTCGTACGGTGGTGTGTGTGTGTATATATATTTCACTCAAAGACAGTGTTGGCCGCGATTTATGTTGCGTAGGTATGTGTTTTCCCTACGGCACAACCACCTGTTTTCATCCCCCGGTAGTCAATCCGTGTGTGTGTATACATATTATATAATGTTATGTATATCGCCCGCGTACCTAAGTCACACCAACGTTCGATATGATATTATTATGATTTGCTGACCTCGTACTCGTCGTGTGACCATGTGGATTGAGGGGATTCGATACCGCGATTTTCTGTTTTTGTCTGACACACGCGGATAGGTTCGTTTTCGCTGTTAACATATAATTCTTAAACGTCCTATATTCCGGGCCACGGTAATACGTTTCCACGAATCGTGAGTTATAGTTATTTCCGAAGCAAAATAATTGAGTAATTAAGTAATTAAGTAGTTAACAAATAGTTTTTTTTCATTTATATATAATTGTGTTTCATTGAAAATTGTAATCGAGTACTTATCCGATTCTGTAGTATAATTAAAAGACCTATTGGTTTGGATCCAAAACCCGTCGGAGCTCGTTGGGGGCTGCTGAAAAAACGATGAAACCCAAGCGCAAACAAATACAAACGAAAATCCTTGGTCGATGGTGGAGTGGGCAGAAGGAAACGAATAAATCTTTAAATTGTTAAACGTATCAAATTTTTTCTGAATTTTTTTGCAGATTTACAAATTTTCCATTTTGAAAGTAAACGATAAAAAAAAAAACCAATAAATATTGATTCGTGGATAACAAATAAACACGTCGAACATATTATATAGATATTCCGTTTGACAGCTGCAGGTCTTCGCCGCCGTTGCGCCCCGTAGGACCTATATATGATACGTAGATTCGTAATACTAATGTATCGCGGTGTAAAAATGATACATATATATATATTGTTTTCAAAAAAAAATTTAAAACTTTTTATGCACATTGACGATAATAATAATAATAATAATATATAATGAGTGGGCTTATCGACGATAGTGCGTAAATAATATAATATGGACACTTAAAATGGATCGCCTCGCATAACAAAATATATAAATCAACGTTTACTCGCACATAGAGTTCAGAGACCTCACACACGCACACACACACACACACGCACACACACACATACACACGCACGCACACACACACACACGCACGCACACACACACACACACACACACGCACACACACACGCACACACACGTACACATACACACACACACACACCACACACACGCACACACACACATACACACACACACACACACACACGTACACACACGCACACACACATACACACACACACACACACGCGCGCACGCGCACGCGAGAGAGTTCGCTCGCGGGACGAGTTCAGATCGTTTCCGATACGGCGCGCGCGGCAGAAGAGTCGGCCGGCGACGGGCGCGTTAATGGACGCTCGCGATAACAGCCGCGCCCGCGCCCGCGATCCAATAAAATATTATGCACATCTCGTGCGGGGCCGTTTTCTTCCTTTTCGCGTCGTCCGTCTCTCCTTTTCTCTCCGCTCATTCCGCGTTTCGGCGTCTAATGAGCCTCTGCACAGCAGTATACGCCTATATATATATGTAGAGCCTTACAGGTATACAACGCGTCCTGTTCGACGTTTATACGTTTTATAAATTATACATATATACGTACACGTACCACGGAGTGTACAATAAAATATATTATATTATTGTGCGTGCGACGGGGGCGACCCGCAACACTGCATATCGAAACGGTCGGGATTAACGCGCGCGCGGCGGCGTACGATAATTTTTACGGAAAATAATAATAATATATTATATATTATTATTATTATTATTATTATCGATCCGCACACGAGGGGTCACGGAGCACACGATTTTCTCGGGCGCGCGCGCGCGGGAAGAATGCGGCGATCGCGATTTCGTCGATAGATTCCGCTCGTATATATCGATGCGAGCCGATCGTACCTATATATACCCATATCTACCCACCCACCCACCTACCCGCCCGCATAACACCGCCGCGCCGTAATATTATATATTATTATTATATCTTTTGTAATGATAATGTGCGCGATACGATATATGTTTTTCCGGTCTGATCCGCACGCGCGGTGGAAATAATACGCGGTATAAGTGTTTTTAACCGATGACCGCGGTCGTACGAGTCGCACGCGTCGCGTATTATATTTCGTATTATTATTATTGTTATCATTAATATTCACACTTCGTCGACGTAAATCTCCGCCCACGTTTATGACTCGGTGGTGATAACATTGACTCTTAGTCGTCGATCAAAAAACGTCCGAGAGTTATCGGTTTGCTGTCTCGGATAAAAAAAAAAATTGACTATTGTGATCCGCGCACATTTCATCGACGCCGTTCAACTCGACAATGGGTTAACGACAGCTAGAAATTCTGCGCTATTGTTTTGTAGTCGATTCAAACTGTGTGTGTAAAAAAAAAATATTTCCGGTATCGCTTTTCGAGAATACGAGTATATGCTTTTTTAACAAAATCACCTCGTACATAATATTATATCATACGACAGTTATTGCCTATATACTACAGACGGATATATACTATGCTATTGTTGCGTGTCGAGTGAATACTAGTTCAAGTTTCATCCCCTGAGGGTAAAAGACTATAAGATTTACTATAGAGCGGTTGCGTGATCTCTATGGTGTTCATACCTTTGGTACTTATTGTGTCACTGCTCAAAAATAACTAGTCAATAATAATAATTACTGTAAAAAAACCGGCCAAGTGCGAGTCGGACTCGCGCACGAAGGGTTCCGTACCATATCATCTATAAACGTGTAAGCAACACTGCTTGTATTATATATTCTAGGTTTTTTAGTATTTGTTGTTATAGCGGCAGCAGAAATACATGATCTGTGAAAATTTCGACTTTCTAACTTTCATAATTCATGGTGTACAGCCTGGTGATAGACGGACGGACAGCGGATCCTTAGTAATAGGGTCCCGTTTTACGAAACCCTAAAAAGCACGTAATTATTAATAGTTAGTCTATTGGGAAAATTTATAAAATAACATATTTTATGTCATGTCAATTTTAATAATCCGGTTGACATTTAGGTAGTGACATTTACATTTTTGAAAAGGATAAAAAAATCTGATTATTATCAATAATAATTGGTCTATACGATAGGTGACTATACGATATGGGAGTTTAAAAAGAAGTTAGGTATAAGTCACGTTTTTTCAGACGATAAGTCCACAGTTTCGTTTATATACCGAAAATCCACTAGAAAATAACTGCAGCATGTTACTCAACGGGTGTATTCGACATTTACGTATTATAATACATCAATACGTATTGACGTAGGCATATGGGTGGGACTTGCTGGAGTGAGTGTCCTGCCAAATTCCGATGCTCGCGATTTACAATTTATCCGTTTCTATGGTTAGGTTAGGATAAACGAAGCGTTCGAGAAAATCGGTTAGAAAAATTCAATATTATATTTCGTGAACCCAACTCAAAAACATGTTTATGTTAAAAATTTAGCCGAACTAAATATTATTATTTCTCATCCTCGGAGACGGCGCGGGCGGCAATTCGCCTCCCGCGTGGCGAGGCCTTAGTAAAAAAATAAAATTCGCGTCCGAAACTTTATCCGAATTCGGACCCCACAGCTTTCTACGGATTTATTTCGAATAATATACACACACATATATATATATATATATACTTATTTATTACGCGTTTAGTATATATTATATACGCGCGCAAACGATTATAATTAGGGTTCGGGACATGTTGCATTTGCATATTGCTCAATGATGACTGCAGAATAGTCTAAGTAAGATTTAAATTTGTTTTAAGTCATAACGGATTGAAATAGAAAAATTTTAATTGCATATTTTCGCATATTTTGCCGTTTTCTGAGCGAAATGAATATTTCCCGATTTTTGGCAGTTTAATTGTTATTTATAGCATATTTACACAGTTTTTGTTTTATCTTAAGTACATATTTTATTTTAAAGATTAACTTTTTTTTTTTTTTACTTTCATGCGTTTTTGAATATACCTAATCAGTTTTCACTTAAATTTGATAATATCAGAAAATGTCTTATTGTACAGTCAAACTTTATACTGGTAAACAATTCATCAATATTCAATAATAATTTAATATATTTTTTCCATTGTAGGAGAAGACGAAAAAAACGAAATCGAACATACATTTCAGTAATATAATGTCGATAGATGGTATTGTTGTCAAAAAATGAATAAATCAAATGTTTTAATTTTATTTAAAAAAATCTTTAGTCGCATATTATTTCGATTATTTTAAGTGCATATATATGTGCGTGCATATTTCCTACGATTCGTGTGCAACAAGTCCCGAACCCTAATTACAATACAACAATATAGTAAATATATCATAAACCTACAGCGTGCGTATGTTACGTGTACGTCATGTGTCAAACCAGTCCGACATTGGTGTGGCAGGGGTGAGGGGTTGAAAGGGGGGGGGGGAGGCCATAACGCTCGTCTGTAATGTACGACGAAAGATTCGCGTCGGGCTTTCGACGGCAAGACAGCCGTACAATATCATATACCTGTATTATACATGGTTGTACACACAGGTATACATAATATACGAAACGAGCACCTATATATGATACCGCGGTTTGATACCTATATACATGTATAATAATAATAGCAATATTATGGTCGCGCGCGCGGAGGTCGCAGCATCGTCGTAAAATCGACGAAATATAATATACACGATATTATAATATAATATCTATGCGCTTTTCGAGAGACGCCTGTTGCTGCTCACTCGCATATTTTCAAGTATAATAATATGTTATGTACAGCAATGTCCTGCGGTGACGGCGGCAGCGGATGTAGTCATAATAACACAATACGCCGCGACAATTAAATATATAATATAATATCGCGGTTCGCGTACAGTGCGTAATAAAATATACGACCATATTAACCGCCATAACGTACACGCACACATATATATATATATATTATAATACGCGAGTGTTATATATTATTTCGTATGGTTTAGTGTTACCTACACACGGCTTTATGTGTCGTCGTCGTACCTATATCGGATTGAGTTGTAATTCACGCAGCGGTCGTCGCGACGACGGGGCAGCTCGCGTGATGTCCGAAGAGAGAATAATAATGATAATAATAATAACATGCTAAACAACGACTAAAACGACGACGATGACAATATTGTTACAATAACATTATGTACGCATATTATGCGACGTGGTGTGCAAAATAACGTACGATATTCTTATAATCGTCATTATAATATACGTCTGCTGTCGACGACGACGCGTGTACGTCATTATATTATTATTATAATAATAGAAAATTCTTGTACGGGCACGAGCCGGCCGTCGGTCGTAGAAGGAGACGAGCACGCCGACCGGGTAATCCGATACCGTCGACGACGGACATCATAAAACGATCGAGTTTATAATATTACCGTGTGCGTGTCTGCACCGCGTCCGTTTTGGCAGACTGCGAAAAATATATTATATTATATTATTATTATGTCCCGCGACGACGACGACGACGATCATAATAACACATTGCGAACGCGGATGATAATATTTTGATATTCTCCCGAACTCGACTTTGTCCGTCCGTCCGTCTCACTTGTCGTACGGGCGAAAATCGTCTGTCGCCGCCGATTGTGATAACAATAAATTGTTATTCTTCGCCAGCGAACGAAACGATTCGATATGAGACCGTGTGCGGCACTGCATCGATAATGATAACGGTTCGACTTTACCGCGACAAATAATAATAATATGATTCGTCGGATTTGCGGTGTTCGTTGCTTTACGTACTTACCTAGTTCACGACCGCCGCGATTCCGATTCACCGGCTTGGCCAGGTGTGGTGATGCCAAACCATCGATCTTTTTCGGTCCTTTTTGCCGCCATCCTCCGGGTCAGCGGAACATCCGGCTCTCTCTTATATGGGCTGCAGTGATGACGGCAAAATCGTTCTCTTGAATTCGGAGTTAAATCGCAATCACATATGAAACGAAATAAAAAAAAAAACACGAGAAATCGTACATTGTAACGTTAAAAATGTATATTATGATGAAGACATTGTAAAACTCGTTTCGGAAAATAAAAATCAGACAGCGTTTAATCTTCCGAGTGTTCTTCATTTTGAGATCTCGTGAAACGATTACTATAGAAACAAAATCATAGACAATAAATTGCTTGTTCGAAACTAGTAATTACGGAATGCCTACTAAAACGTCTTGATTGAACCAGAGTTGAAAAATGTAACGATTATAACAAAACAATTATTACGTAGGTACCTATCTACCTACCTAACTCACTTAACATAAAATAATTTACGTTTAATTACTATGCAAAACCATTGGAAATGCAAATGAACCACAAACGTAGGAAAATTATAATTTTCAGTTAAGAAACAAAACAAACCGTTTCGAGATATTATTAATCATCCACAATAACCGTCGTAAACTGAGTTTCTCTTGTTCGTATAATACCCATAACAGCACATCAGCTCGTTTACAATGACTGTACAAAACACGTCGCTGAAGTACCTACCTAACTAATGCATTTAATATCCAAGTCATAAACGGTTTATTAATAATATTTTAAGTACAGGAAAAAATCATAAAATACGTCCCAACAACGTTTCATGCCGCACCGGTATAACACCATAATAATACGATAAAACGATAACTGATCGTATTTTATTCGCGTGGAAACGGTACCCATGTGACTGTAAAATATTTATTGAAACCGAGTGATTTATGGACGAATACGTTTTAATTGAAATCGTTAAGTTTCAAGGATTTTTATAGTTTCGTTATACTCAATATTTTATCGAAACTATCTATTAAAGTTTAAACAAAAAATGATTTTGTATCGATTTGAGGGAAAGCCATTAACGATTATTATAGTCGACGTTCGACACGACTTCGTGGGGATAAAATATAATATTGCATTACACAAATTTAAAACATTTGTATGATAATTTGCTTGGAAACAGAATACTGTGAGCTGTATAACACAATAGAGGACCAAATGAAAATATGATTAACAATGTACGAAATATAGTAAAAACAAAATGAATACCCACATTGCTTTCTATTATAATCTCGTTAATCTTATTATTTCGTTATTAAAACTAAACAATAGTTTATCTAGCGATGATTCATCTTGATAAGAATATCAAAATAATATTATAATACCTAATAATTCCGTCGTATTCTTTTTTTTTTTTTATTGTTCGCTATTTTACTGGATAGGTATTATTATGCTTCAGCGCTCCGGTTAATACACTTTTGTTACAATATTATAATAATATGTAAACCGAGGTGAATAAATTTATTACTTTACGACGAGTAATTATTTAATAAAATAAGTGTTTTAAGTTCGGAATAATAAACAATTTAGACGCATTAAAAGTTATTTAAAACCATTAGCATAAATTATTAATGAAATATAAATAACACTTTTAATATAGTTATATGTAACTATTTATTACACACACACACGGTGGAGGTACGTTATTACGCATACATTAGGCGTATGGCGTAAATTTTAACACCTTCAGGTACCTACAAGCTTGTCTCGAGAAAATTAATTCAATACTACGCCACGTTGGAATTAGTGCTATTAAAACGCAACGAAAAGTTAGTCGTTATTTGAGTTGTGAATTTGTGGCAAAATGAAATTTTTATTCTACTATATTGTATATGGTGTAAGACAAAATACTCGACACATGAATACAATTTCGAAACTATTTGCTTATTTTGACATATTTTAACACCTTCAGGTACCTAAAAGCTTGTCTCGAGAAAATTAATTCAATGCTACGCCACGTTGGAATTAGTGCTATTAAAACGCAACGAAAAGTTAGTTGTTATTAGAGTTGTGAATTTGTGGCAAAATGAAATTTTTATTCTTCTATATTGTATAGTGTAAGACAAAATACTCGACACATGAATACAATTTCGAAACTATTTGCTTATTTTGACATATTTTAACACCTTCAGGTACCTAAAAGCTTGTCTCGAGAAAATTAATTCAATGCTACGCCACGTTGGAATTAGTACTATTAAAACGCAACGAAAAACTAGTTGTTATTAGAGTTGTGAATTTGTGGCAAAATGAAATTTTTATTCTACTATATTGTATATGGTGCAAGACAAAATACTCGACACATGAATACAATTTCGAAACTATGATCTATTATATTTTGACATTTGACATTTTTTTTACTTGTCTATATAGTGTCTGCAGTTTTTGGCTTTTTAAGTGATTTTAGATAGCGGAGCGATGCATGTATTGATATTAAAATGATGCGTTTGTTTTATATAAGTTTTATTTTTGTGTCTGAAATATCACTTTTTTTAACAGAAAAAATGCTCTGATCGCGGCCTTCGATAGAGATTTCTGATACGAAATCTGATATCTGGTTGATATACTTCTGGGAGGTCAAAACTAAAAACTTCCAGTACTTTTCAAGTTTCTGTCAGGATCTCCATGTTACATTATAAGTGCACCTATGCGGAACATAAACGTAAGTTGTGGTTCGGTTTTTTTAAATAAAAAAAAAAAATCAGTGATTTAATAAACATAATGAATAATGATGAGCATATTATATTATGCCAATCGATGAAAAAAAAAATAATAAAATGAACAAAAAATAGTGCAAAAATGTTGCTGTCGGCCGGGGATTGAACCAGGGCGTTTAAATACTTGTTGATTAAAATCGATTAGTTTCGCTGAGAACGGATTAAAAAGCCGTTATTTTTCTAAAACGTATAAAGACGACAAAACGTGAAAAAGAGATGCCCGGATCCAATCTAACTCGCCGACAACACTTACACTCTTACTATCAGCAGCTTCAGAGGATATTGGCTGTCGGGTAGCTTATTTGACCGAAACATCTCTACATGTCGACGACGCCATTGGCCGTACAAGTGTTTTAGCTATTTACTTGGGTATTTAAATAGTTTGTTTGTCACCGCGGCAACGAATGAAATTTACGAATCAATATGTAATATATTGTTATACCTATAACCTACTCGGTCCAGGGCCGTAGCTGGAACAAATTTTCGGGGGGGGGTTTTAAATCAAATAATATTTTCATTTTAAGTAATTAAAAGAACACTTATTTAAAAAAAAAATCACATTTTACTATGTTAATGCATTATAATATATTATATTTTATAGCACAAAATCTATTTGTCGGTTTTTTTTCGGTATTAAATCAAATAAAAAATTATACAGTAATATTTGAGGGTTACACAGCGCGCACAAAACTGATACTAATTTGTACTAAAATATTAGTAGTGGTATACTTATTTAATGTTCACGATAAAATTATTAATAATGCTATAACTATGTACACTACGGACAATATCGTGGAGTTTTTCGAGATAAAATGACAATTGACAATACGATCGATAAGACCATAATTTATTGTTCGATAATATATTAAGTATTTATAGACGTTTCGTCTGTCGACAAAACGTCTTTAATCTTGTATGACTTATCTATGTATAATGTATAATATAATATAATTATATTATATTACCTACCTATATTATAGAAATCGCTATCAAACATAGTTATTATATTATTGGGTACCCAAATGGCCACATGGTAAATTATTATAATTAAGTTACTTATATAAATTTAATTTATTAGTTGTAAAATATTTCGGGGGGGGGGGGGGTTTGAACCCCTAAAACCCCCCCTCATATACGGCCTTGACTCGGTCTACTTTTGCCTTGGCGTATTCAAACGTATTACGAACGGGCCTCCCGGTCGAGACGGACTTGAAATAAAAAATAACGGGCTGGGGTTTCGGCGGTCACAAAATTTTTTTATTATGTTAACTTTACACTGTATCGCAAAACAGCACTAATTCGAAAGTGCACGTTTACGGTGTAGCGAGTTGATGATCAAAATATATGTCATTACAATAATTGGGTATAATAATTGTACGATTTGTCACTCTGCGAGAGGAAGATAGAAAAAAAAATTCTAAAATCGATCCATAAGATTATACGGTATGCGGACGAAAGTAAACTGTAAATTATGACTTTATAACAATAAATATTATACATTTCACGTGGATATATCGAATGGGTACTATATAGTAATATAATATAATAGGCGTTTCGATTACACGGCGATAACGAGATCGGGAAATCTCAGACAAAGCGGCGGAAGTTTATCTCATATTAATTATATATAGGTACGATATTATACGCGTCGGGGAGTTGAACCTCCGTCCGATCGGATCTCCGTTTCCGGTCACAGCGGTATTTTTTCCTCCGATCGTCAGACTCGTCCTCCCCCCTCCCCCCGACATCGCCGTTTCCCGCGAGAACGGCGCACGCAAACGTATACAACTCATATAATATGATGCCATATACCTAGGTAGATACATAGTTGTAGGTAGGTATATAACGTATTACAATATTGTAATAATTTGATGTTTCTCTTTATCAACGACTCCGAAAAAAACCGTACGACGCATAAAACGATAATTATTACCGCGGCGGCGGCGTCGTTGGGTAACGCAGTCACGTTTTTCCATTGACGGGAAATCGAGACCGGCGCGCGCGATGACCGTCTGCGGCGATGGTCGTGCGGGGGACGAGGGGAGAAGGACTAAAAAAAAAGAAAAAGAATTATTAACGTCTCCGCCGCTGCAGACAACAATATTATCATAAGACAATAATGGATATTATGATAATATTATGATTTCTCGGTCTTTTCGGGAGAAAAGTGCTTCGGATATAAACCGTCGTCGGGCCGCTCTCGAGAGGGGGGTGACAGATACCGCCGAAAAGGTTTCCGGTATACGGAGGACCGCGACGATCGCGCAGACAGACGGCAGCAATATATCACGCACACGCGGAAGAGACGCACATATTGTAATAGACGCGATACGAGTGCAGTATACGTATTATTAAAATTATTTAGGTGGATAGGTAGGTAGGTAGGTAGGCGGGTACGACGTGTAAGCAGGGGAGTCGTGTCGCCACTGCCGAAAAGGGTGACGACGATATTATTTAAATCGGACGTCTTCCTGCTCTGTACGACATTAGTCACATCGATGCGTGTGCAGCGTTTTTTATTTTTATTTTCACCAACACACTCAAAACATTCGTTCCGCACTCGATAACATTATCCACGGTTTCGCCGTTGCAGGGTTTCCACGATGGTCTTCTGCGGTGTCGTCGGTAATTATAATATATGCGAACGCGGCGCGGGTATGTGTTTTGATTTATTGTGAGACGTTATTCCGAAAATTAAAATTCACCAGCGCCCGGATCGCGGACCGCGGGGAAAGGATTAAAATAAAAAAATCGAACGACGCGTTTCCGAAATGTTACGTTCGTTAAGGCTGGATTCGAAATAGTCGTACCACTTATTATATAGGTATACTATAGGTTACCTTATTCTGTGTATGTGCCCGCCTAGGCGACGGCGACCGTTCGTTTTCTCGTTATGATTCGATGATACGCACTGCGACGTCTCCGGGACCAGCTATACCCGCAGTTATTATATTATTATATTGTACGTGTCGCGATTTATCTAGTCAGTAGTAGTAGTTGTGCCCCACGGGTTCAAGGACGACGTAAACGACGAGAAACGAATTAATAGCGATTCTTTTTTTATTTTATTTTCATAATAATATCGTGCTTGGGCATATGATATGATGCATTAGATATTACCTATATATAGTGCTCGTGTGTCACAGAGGCCATTTCCGGTCGACAAAAGGTTGACGAAGAAATGTTCGCGCTTGTTGGAGTCGACCGTAATACTGTACTATACGGTGAAGAATGATTCTCAATTTGACGAAAAAAAGATTTAGGATTTTACTCTTGGTCGAGTCAATAATAGGAAGTATCACTACTGGGTGGCTTCTTCCGACAATCTCCTTCGTGTTCACGTAATTTAGCCCATATTCTTATTGTGCCTCCAGGGTACGAATTGTATATTTCATATAAGAGATAAAAAAGGATTTTACTCGATCTGTAATATTAGTTTTAACTCCAGTTCCGCGAGTTTCGCTCAACGAGATGACTCTATTGGAATCGAAATTAGAGACAAATCCAGCTGCGGCAATAGCGCTAAATCGTAAATATTTTAATAAAATATAGGTACGTGTCAAAATATGAATTTGAATCTCCGAAATTGTCCAGCATATCCTTAATTATTGCAGATAGCCACAGCCTTAATTGCAGTGAAACTTTCGTACAACGAACTTCCATTTGACGTTTAACAGCATTTTACCAAATTAGATATTGTAAATTGTATTTAACAAAATTTTCTATCATATGAATTGCCCGTGAGACTTCGTAATGTGGGAGTTTCACTGTATCTATATTTGATTTCATCTTAAAATAAAATCGATGACTTTATATTGATTATTATTGTACATTATTTGAATTACATTCAATAGTGAACTAATGATGGTCCCTTAAACATGATTTAGTGGCCCACGATTGGTCCATAACGTTTTATCGAACCGTCAAATTAATTACTATTTCATGTAACCCGAAATAATATGTGTATCGAATTTAGGATAATACGGAGAAAACGAAATAATATACGCGACGACCGAGGGAAATCGACTGTATACATTGCAGTTATTCTTTCCTTTTTCGATAGTAATATGTTATTATGAACGATGTATTTAGTTTCCGTTAAACTCTTAAGTAAGTATAACAATAGGTATGGGAGGATTCTTTAAAAAAAAATAAATACTCTGTTAAATCGATATCGTATGACCTGCACCCGAAATGTAATCAGACATTAAACAGAACATATTATTATATTCACTCACAGGTATTTAGGACTTGGGCACCGCGTGTTATCATTTACCTTGTGTAAACTTGCTTATCGTCTAAACTCTTGTGGGAAAAAAACAATTGCGTTCATTATTATTAATATTATTATTATACGCTCGCGCGTATACGACATCGCTCATCGGGCTATCTGTTTTTGTGGATTTATACAATAATATTATACGCTCATAAGTCATAAATATTTAAACACAAAACGTTAAAACGGTCCACCAACCTCGTAAAATAGCGTTTTGTACAAAATAATTTGAACGTGAAAAATTATTATCATTTCACACGCTGGGTCCTCGAAAATAATAATATTATATATTTACTACGAGGCGCGTCGCGCGGTCCGACCGGATTAGAAATTAATGAAATTATAATATTATTATTGCACGGACTTACGTAAACCGACCCGGTGACTTTTTGCCAGGCATAAAGCTAATAATTTATCGTTCTTATTAATATAATAATATATTATAATGTCGACTATCGTGCGCACATTCATCGTCGTAAATTTGTCATCCGTACGCTTTCCCAAAATATCTCCCGATGACATCTGCGCGGCGCGCGTGAATAGAATTTAATATTTAATTATTTACCAACGTCGCGGTTTGATGGCGTTTTTCGCTTTACCTCTCCGCACTTCTACCTGTATACGGGTAACCAGGTAGATACCTATGACACTGGTAACCTATACCTACCTGTCGTGCCGCGGAGCATCGACAGCTTTATCATTTATAATTATTATAACCGCGGCGATAGATCTCGTGTCTTCCTTCGAAATTCATAATCCATAATAGTTAGGTGTATTCGCGGACTATCTCGTCGGGTCAACTTTTCATTAATTATATGCCAATTTGTGTTGGGAAAATTGTGTTCTTTAACTCCAGGAATTCAGAGAAATATTATTTGAGTAAAACCGTTTTGAATTGGTCGATAGATTCTCTAGAACAGTTTGTTTGTTTTATTTTTTAGTTCTATAGTTTTTTAAATGAAATTCGCGAATCATAATTGCGATTCAACAATGTATAGTATTAAATTAAGTTTACTCAATGTATATAATATTAACTAATGTATACATATTTTATATTTATCGTTGTATCGTTTCGTCATATATTTAGCAACTCTCTACCATAACAACACAAGCCTAGCTTAAAGTCGGTAGATAGTATTTGCTGTAAGTTTTCAATTATTTAAAATAACAATCTCTTCAATAAAAAACATATAAATATATATATATATAGGTACCTACTTGAGCGAATCGAGTGAAAACAACGTATATGCGCCTACGACAAATAATGCCACTTACTCGGTTATTTTTTTTTTTTCATAAAGTCACCCAACCCATTAAAAATGCGGGCCACTCTAATGTCATGATTTCGTCGATTTTTTTTTTGCTTTTCATTCTTTCGGCAAAACTCATTACCGGCCACTGCAGGCTAATCCGAAAACACTAAGATAATCCTTTGACTGAAACAGTTCTGTATATTAATACTCCAGTGGCTCGAGTGAGACACGAACACGTTTATAATATACAAAAAAATAAATATATTGTATATCATGTCCAACGATTTTCTGTGCTTGTCATATTATAACCGTACAAATCGGTTCACTTCGCAACACGAGCAATAATGATATATAAATTATATTCGTTAAATTTCAATTCCACTTTGCGCTTTCGGCCGTCGCAATTATTATTATTTTATTATAATCTAATGTTAAATAACGTAAATCAATGTATTCATACAGAGATGCTCGGAAGTAGAGCGATTTCGAATGATCCATTTCATAACAAATTACATAGGTAGGTATATATGATTATTATTATTATTATAAATAAACGTTTCAGTGATTACTGATCAAAGTATTAAACTATATAATATACTTAAGTGTTGTTAAAAGTTATGGAATATAGGTTAGCTGGGTATAATAATAACAGTACAACATGTAAAAAAATATATTGTTTTTACCATACTAAACAGAGATACGTGTGCAGTAAAACGCGATTGGTGTGTATAATATTTATTTTTTTCACAAAATCGTAAAATATACTATACATTTATAAATATTAATTATAACATCGACTATTTGTAGGTACCGGAAAAATCAATTTCTTCCAAATCGGTTTTGTTCATGTACAAAAAAAAACTAATTAAAAACAAGTTAATTTCAAAGTGTGGTAAAAAAACCATCATCAGATTAGATTTTATTTTGTATAGCAGATAACGCATAATAAATATTGATCATTCGTCTAATTTTGTCACCTAAGATATTGCATTGCAAATGTATAACTGGCTATGTCATAATACTATAATGTTACTCTATATAACAGTATATCAATATTATTAAACTGCAAATTATTTCGAGGTATTTACAATAATCTCATCTGCCTATACTTACAACATATTTTGTGATTTATCAAATATGTAAATTTCTAACTGAACGCATGCGCATAGTAGTGGGAACGGAAGGTGCGTTTTTAAAATTAGTTAGCCTATACACGAGATAAAGCCAAGATTAATCGCTTGTCTTATTAACAAAACAATATTTTTCAACACATCGGAGGTTCTTTTAATTTAAAAATATTTTTTTCTGAAAACAGTGACACCGTGAAAAATATAGCTAAAATAAATGTATTTTGACCGGTTTTGCGCATCACGAGATGTTTTTCCAGCACACGCAACGACGATACCTATACATCGGAGTTGCCGCCTCGATATTGCCCACCCAAGTCACCCAACCCGCGAGTATAATATAGTATAATATTTTAAATATAGGTTTATTCGCTGTTCGACCAAATTTTTTAATCTTCTATGCAAAAAGCTGAATATTCCGGATTCATCCGTGTGACAAACCATATAAAGTGTATTTGAAGTATCTCGGGTTGAGTGCATCTCAGTTTTAATGTAACTGAGTTCATAGACTCAATACAATTATAATACTTATACGGCTTTGTGAAATAATTTGACCCAGACGCGGATTTAACAATCGGTATAAATTTTTTAACGCGGTCACAACTATACTTAGGTATACTGTCTAAACTTTTCCGATGTCACTAAAAACGATCTACGAGAACTCTTAAGACATTATATTATGTATAGTTTCTTTTATTGAGGAGACCTTGTAAACGCGACGACTCGATACGCGTTTATACCCGATCTTCTCGAGTAACCAATGGCAACCATTTATAAGCAACAGTTTCAATTTCCGCCGTAAGTATCGAGAGCCCTTTATAATCCGAATATCGGAAAATCCTTTTTCATCGCACATCTAGATCGTTGGGGGGACCACTGTTCTAAATTTCAAGTTCTCATACGCGGCATTTCGTATGTAGTCTACTCTTTAATCTTTGAGATGTAGCGATGAGTGAGTGAGTGAGTGAGAATGTCTGAGACACGATTGAGCTCGGTTGTCGGCGTATCAAAGGAAATCGGAATACAAAAGAAAACCTACACGATTGAGCATAAAAAACTCTGCAACTCCATTTTCCATTCTAAGCTCTGTCATACAAAATTATTTGTTTAAATAATTATAATAATTCGAATAAAATAAACAACATGATTTCATAGTCAATAAAATAGTCACATTTCCTAAATCTGTTTGATAGGTAATAATAATGAAAAAAAATACTGCTATACAAGTCAAGAATTCTATAGAGCATAACGTGGGCGATCGAACACTGATATTCTCTCTATAATGATTTTGGAATTGTATCTTGATTTATCATCTTATATTTTTCCCCGATTTTCAATGTTTAAGACGTCGGAACTTTATCGCCCCGGAACTAATTTATTAACCGATAACATTGTCGATAGAGCTGGGCTCACGGCTCACGTCTGGTATCAAAAGCAGCAATTGGTGTGATAATACGTGAAAATAATAAATTACAAAATTTCGGCCACGTAATGTGGCAACATCGCACGAAATATTCTATTCTCGATCGTGTTGCTAAAAAGGTATATTATGCTCGATTATCGTGCTTTACCGGAGTGAGTGTGTGAGCGGTTTTCGGGGCTTTTACAAAATATTATATACCCATTCATATAGATTACAATTGATTTCGTTATATTATCTCGTTTCTGTAATTCGGTCTATTATTAATCGTGTAAGATCTGTTAATTTCGTTGTCGGAACATTAAAACCCAAACGGGCTCCGCGAGCAGATAGACCGTGTGTCGAATTGTCGCGAGTCCTACATACACACATAATATACCATCCACAATAGCTCTGTACGTAGGTAACAATAATAATATAACAGCAAACGGTTCGCGGCTTATTCGGTATTTACCGTCTGTCGTCCGTCTTGTGTAATAATAATATCGTAAAGGTTTATATTAATATTATTGTCGTGCCGAGAAAAGCCAAACGCCGCCACCTGGCCCGCGCGAAAAACCTCGAGACGGCGATAGATAACATTATATTATATTATTATGTACGACGGAGGGTCCCCCTCGATCGAATCCGGCGCGGATTTTCCACGGCTGTCGGCGCAATAACTCTTTGGCATTTTTTCGGTTTTTTAATAGGTTTAACTCGCCGCGTACAAATATATATATATACACGTAAAAATTACATCGTTACGCGTGCAGAGTACGACGTACAATATTATAATATACCACCGCACACGGTTTCGGTTTTTTATTCGTTTCGCAGTTAAGACGTCACCCGGTACACGCGTAAAAAAAAATAAAAATAAGCAAGCGAAAACGTTTCTAGTAATCCGCGCAACCGTGTACATATCATTATACATTATGGTTATTATTATTATTATTATTGTCATTTAAATTAATCGGACGGTTTTGTGTTTCGGGTAGCTCATAATTCATCATTACACGTCCTTTATGCCGACCCGTCGGCGTGGATAATGAGCGTGATGGCCCGGCCATATATATATATATGTGTGTGTGCTACGGGAGAGTAAATTGCACCGATCCTCGCCGTACATATTATAAATATTAAATACGTTCAAACGGGGAAAAGCTATTTGAGTATTATTATTATTATTATTATCAACTCCGTCGTCGTGATATCGCACACCGCAAGTCCACCACCAACCACTGCGACGACAACAACAATGCGATGACAGTAATAAAAATAACAATATAATATAATACCCGCAATTTAAATCGTCATTGTTCGCGGCGCGACCGCGGTTCACCTAAATCACCGCCGACGGGGTGGTTTTCGTGATTTTTATTTTCTTAATTTCGTTTTTCATTATCCGCCATTATATTATTATGCCGATTAACTAATGCGTACCTACGCCGTGTCTCGTTGCACATGCAAAAACCGCTTCCATGACGAGCCTGCCACCGATCCTGCTCCTGCCCCTGCCACTGATCCCGCGCGATTAGTCCTCTGCACACGCGAATTTATAATATCAAATGTGCATCGATGATTGTTAGATAATCTCGCGAGTTCGATGCGAGCCGGCAATAATTCTCGGTCGTAACACGATGACGGCTTTGCGTGTTCATGCGACGATTATTTTCGGGTTTTTACGTGGGACCCTATATATATATATATAGTCGTGTCCATACTTGGATGAAAAAAATAAAAACCGTTGTAAAATAGGTCCTACCTCACGAATTTTCCAGTCGAAAATCGATTAGATATCATTAGGCCCGATATGACGGTTCGATGTTGTACATATTACACATATATTTGCAGCTACGATGACGTGCTTACGCAAAAGTTTTTCCGGATAAACCAACCAACTCTCGACACTGAACTACCAACCAATACTAACTAGCTAACTAACTAAATATGTCCCATACAAGCGCAGGGATGCAGAGCAATGATACTTAAAAAATTTACAAACGTACCACTATTTACTCGATATTTTCCACTTCGAAGAAAATGTATTCAACATGTATTAATTAATAACCGTTAATTGTATATCATATCCCCCTCCTAGTGAGAATTTCACTCACATTACATTTAATTCGTTTCTATGGTGATGGGCAAAGCGTTACGCAAAATCTGTTAGAAAATAAAACTCGGCCGATAAACATATAATTGTGTTCAAACAGTATCTACTCATAGACATTGATTTTTACCTCCATAGAACCTAGCAACCTAGGTATGAGATAATGTATTCGACCTTTTAAAATTACACCTAAATACTTTTCGTTTGCCTTTAGACACAAGATTCTAGAACTAGATATTATAATAGACACTATATTATGTAATCTAAGATGCGCGATGATTTTTTTTCTTAAATAATTATTTTATAATTAGGTACTATTATAAATTATAATAACTAGGGAAAATTCAACAATTGTTATTTGAACCCAGGTTCAAATGTTCAATACCGCAAAGTGCAAACACTTTTAAATTTGTTTTACTAAATATTTTTTCAACTGTAAGACTTTTCCATCAATAATAATGCGTCTACAGGGCAATGGCACAGGGCAAATTTAAAACGTATTTGAATAAATTATAATTATGTATTATTTTGTATCGTTTATTTAATATGTATCCATAGCGTTATATAACCAAATAAAAAAAAATACAATTAACGGATGCTAAGGAATACAAGATGCAAATGTATCTAAAGATGCACGCATTATTTATTTGAAGTCATTTTCCTAAAAAAAGTCACTACATCAGTATGATATACACAAGTGTTTTTTTTTAAGTTTTAATCATACTAACTGACGTTGTATAATATATTATGAGATAACACTATACATAATATGCTACGCCCTACGCCAAAGGAGTCTATTTGCGCCATATTGAGGGTGGAGGGGAATTGCCCCATCAAAAATATCATAAGCCCTCACGAATGGTCCGTAGACCATTGTTGTGTTATTGATCCTTCGGGGTATGGACCACATTGATTTGGATAATGACCCCCGCCCCCAAAACAAAGTTCAAGCAATGTTCACAAATAGCTGGTATACGCTTCAAACAACTTTTAAAATCCGATATTGCCGGTGGATTGTGAAACTTTATCGAGAAACTATAAATTATAATAATTATATGCTTAATCGTCTGTGCAAACTAAATTTATTACAGTCTGCCGTTAATTTTAAAAACGCCCGTTTTTTAGGTCAACAGTTGTTGTGTTCGTCGAAATGATTGTTTTTTTTTTCTGTAATTCGAAGAAAGTACAATTATTGTGATACTGCAACCTATTATGTATTGCACCTACATGTGCCGTGTATAAATACAATTTTACAACGAAAAAGTTGTAAAGTATACAAGGAGTGTAATAAGAAATTTAAAACGTAGGTATATTATATATGTAAGTATACTTTAAATTATAACGATAAAAATCGTAAAAAATTTACTATTTTTTTTAGAAAATACGTTTGTCGCTCGTTGTGACATGACTTTATAGGTATAACTATATCATTTCTGCAAAGAAATATATTTTCCTACAGCGTCCAAATACCTATCGAGAAAATGGTCGTGTTTACCTTTCAATAAGAATCGCGGTGTACATATAGGTAATACAATAATAATAATAATAATATTAATATTATGCTGAAGCGACGCGAACGTGACGCCATTTTTCTTTTGCCATTATCCGTACGTATAGGGGGGACACGGACATTTCGCGCGCGTGATGATTATTATGAATAATAATATTATAATCAATAGATAGATTTCCCTTCGTTATCTCTGGTGATGTGGGTAATTTATTATTTTTTTCTCTTTCCCGTATATATATATGCGTACATGCGCAAACCTCCCGGTGCAGCCGATCCGACGAAATTACCATATTCGTTAACACATTACCTATACACAATTTCTAATCGTTTTTGCACTTTAACGTATATACATGCGTACGTGTAGGTATTATTACGCGCGTACGCTAAAAACGCAAAATCACGTTTATGGGGAAATTTAATAAAATACCGAATGATACGACCGATACGATAATATATTATTATAATACATAATATTGTATATATATATATATAGCTGGTGTACGCGATGCACACGTTCGCGGTGCACATCACAATATGGTCCGTATAAACATAATAATATATTTTATAATTCGCGAGCGTATTCATTGCGATCGTTCGACGCAGAAGTCGCAAAAGCTTTTACGACGCGAGTGAAATTTTATTTAATCGCGAATTAAAACGAACGTATTCAGCTCGCTCGCGGATTGAAAATATTCATCCGTCTCGCGGCTACTTCGGCAGGAGGAACCGCAATTAAAAATACCCACATATCGGAACCGGAATCCGTTCCGAAAATCGTGCTACCGGAACCCTTGGGCGTTTGATTTTCTGGGGGTGACCAAATG
Source organism: Sitobion miscanthi (assembly GCA_008086715.1). NCBI lineage: Eukaryota > Metazoa > Arthropoda > Insecta > Hemiptera > Aphididae > Sitobion > Sitobion miscanthi. Next base: position 11,307,386 of record CM017805.1, read on the forward strand.
GTAACCGCTACCGATGTGTGACTTACCAACGCAGTGGCACGGTGTAGGTAGGTATAGTTTTTCCGGTTTTTAAAAATCACAACGAAGCCCGCAATACGAACGCGTTTGAACGATATTGTAGCGATGACATTAGTGGACAATTATCCATTGAACGTGTGCGAGATATCCGTAAGAGAATTGTAAAATTATCTGAAATATCCTATTAAATTGGTGCAATTCAATATCATAGACGTACCTATATATATTCCAACAAATTCCGTCAGGACATTTTTATACGGTACAGCTTCTGTGCGTCAGTAAATGTTTACAGCCTACGCAGGTATTCTTTACTTCGATTATTGTAAAATTAGTTTCAAAAATGTCTCTAAAATTTGACATCGCCACGTGCGATTCACAGATCGATTATTGGTCCATCGCGCGATGACAAATCATAAAAGTGATATGCCGCGACGGAGCAGGACGGAAACCGCAGAGTTACCAGTAACGCGGTTTCGGGTCCTATAGTCGCACAGTCCTGCGCCGCGCGTATTACGCAATGCATATCATATCGTATTAAAATAATATTATGCCCTCGACCCGGGGACGACCGTTCACAGTCTTCTCACACCTGTTTGCAGCGCACATTCTCCGCCGCGGATTTGCGTTCGCGTAATCGGATAATCGCTCGGCTATGATAATATTGTTTGCTTTTATGCTAATAACGACATCACACGACAATGATATGAGCGGCGGCGCGACTTAAATAATAATAATAATACGTATACAAATATATCGGTGCTGCTGCGTAGGTATAATAATAACGTGTGCGCGGCTGAGCGAGCGATCCGTCAAGCGAGGGTCACGTGTAAAGTAAAATTACAAATACAAACACGAACGCTGGAAAAAGCAGAACGCATAATGATATACGGCAAAAAATATAGCCGGCGAATTCTTTATTGCCCTTTTTTTTTTTTTTTCATTTCGTCCGAATCGTTTTCGATACGCCGGATCTAGAAATCATCTGCCGGCGAGCAGCTATGGCGCATATATATACGGCCATACCTACCTATCCGTATAATATTATTATATTCGAAACGAGACGAAGAGGTATTCTCCGTCATAGGTATACGGTATAAAAAAAAAAATATAACCGAGTCTAAATAATAATAATAATAATAATACCTATCGCGCCGTATGTGCGCGGCTCGGTCTGTCCGACGACGTGCGGTCTCTTTTGACTCGTCGTCATCTCCGCCACCAATCTGTCATTTAAAACGTATATACACACATGCTTATATCGTGTACTACGCAGCAGCATCAGCACGCACACGGTAATGGGATATTGATTGCCAGGAATTCGTCGTCGCCGCCGCCGTCAAAAGACGGACAAACGAGATCGAGACGTGTCCATTTACGGGGACGCGATCGGAGACGAGAAATTGAGCTGTACAATACACGTAGAATAATATTATTATTCCTATACAAAGCGCGCGCGTATATAGGATTATATATATATATATATACTTACTTACTTACTTCGATATAGTATGAGTTGGGTGTACGCATAAATAACAAGTGCCGTTTTTACGAAACGCCGACTCCTCTCCCTTACCTCGCCGGACAACACCCCTTCGCCCGCCGGACCCGTTATCATATTATTTATATAGAACAATGGACCGCATTTCGGACGGTCCTTTCTCTTTTTTGAATTTATTTCGAATTTGTCGTGTTTTTTTTTTCCGTATTATATCCGAGGTACCTACGCATAACATTATGTTTGTCATTTCGTTTATCGATCCGCCGTATAGGTCCAATATATACACACACACGCACACACCGAGAAGCTCTATATAGGTACTCACGTTATGGCTACCGTAGATTCGCGATGAATCATTATATTATTATATATATATAGGCAAGCCGAGAACGACTCGAAACGCGGACGACCGCGTCGCGAGCTGCTGCAGAAGGATACGAAGAAGAAAAAAAGAGCTTAAAACAGATCGAAGACACAATGAGAGTTGTCTCGCGCATGCTCTATAGGTATATAATATAACATGTCGTAGTCGCGCGTCGAATATATAATACTAATATTACTATTATATTTGGGTCCAGAGCGGATTTTTTTCTGCCAAACGTGTATTATTATTATTATTTTATAGTGCAGACGTGCAGTATTTTCGTCCACCGGTTTCAATAGTGCGCTGTTAGTTTATCAAACTTTTAGGCGAGAACGTTGGCGGCGCTCAAGCGTCGGCTTTTATTCGATATTTTAATTTTCGAGCGATATCTCACGTATCATACCCAAATCTATCGTTCGTAAATTAAAATGTCAGCAAAATTGCCGACGCTCAAGCTCAGATAACGTTCGTTCGCCTTAACGTCGGATGACAGCTCGTCGGTTCGATCTATAATATCTAATCGATGTCAAATATATAATATTATTATTATTATTATATTTGGGTCCCGCGAACGGATTTTTTTCTGCCAAACATATACTATTATGACATTATCGTTATTTCATAGTGCAGAAGACGTGCGGTTCGTTTTCGTTCACCGGTTTCAATAGTGCGCCGTTAGTTTTGATCATATCGTAGCGCGAACTGCGACCTTTCGTCAAACTTTCAGGCGAGAACATTGGCGGCGCTTTTATTCTATATTTTAATCTTCGGGCGAGGTACGATCGTTCGCGATATCCCACACGCGCCCAAATCTATCGGTCGTAAATCGAAACGTCAGAAAACGCTCGAGCACTGCCAGACAACGCGATACGCCGTTCGCTCGCCCGCCCAAAAGTCTGACGATAGCTCTCGTCAGTTCAATCCGACATCAAAACCAACGGCACGCGATATCATACCATTATGGCGGACGAAAATTTCGTTGCTCGTCTAAGACGGACACGACAAGCGCACAATGAAACGGGCATGGAAGCGTCCTCTCCAGTCGATTCCTACGCCGATTATTATATTATTATTACTACGACGCGACGTCCGCCGCCGCCGGTCGTATATGTTCTCCTGCAGGTGCTGACGCCGATGCTCCTCACGCCGACGGGTGTACACACACTTTCTTTTTATCGCCGAGTCTTCCTCTCCTTCTCCTCCTTCTCCTCCTCTTCCTTCTCCTCCTCCCCCTCATTCTCCGCAAATAATAAACGCGTATTTTATTATTATTATTATTATTGTGCGCGGGTAACGCGGCTGGTATGCGAGTCGCGCCGGCCGACCCGTCATATATTTCATCCGCAGATTTATACCGGACGACCGTTTTTACTGTTATCCCGGTTTGATTTCGACCGCCGTGTACACGTAGATATATATATATATATAGGTATTTAATATCATATTATTATCACTCGCGAGAGCGTCCGTCCGAGGTTCGCACAATAATATTACGTACAGGCGACTATATATATATTATATACCTTCACCGCACAATCGCGGCATTATTAACCCTACCCACAATGTGTATGTACTGCACAGCCGGACGTCGAATTTACCGTCTGTGGGTGGAAGTCGCATCACTTCGATAGCCCGCGAACACAACAGAATTTATTCTTCCCGAAAACATTGCATTTGAAAACGTCATCGAGTGTTTGAGTGTGCAAAGCATAACGATATAGGTACCTACTTTAAAAGTACCCGCGAGTAATGTTTTTAAACTACAACGAAACAACTGAAATCGTTATTCTTTGATTAAATTAAAATCGCAAAAAAACTGTGTTCATATGATATATTTTTGGATATTTTGATCGGAGTATGAAACATTCACGAGAAACCTTGTTTTAAATTTTCAATTCTCGATCATAATAATCGAACATTTTCTAAACTTTTAACAACAAACTATAGTTTGCGAACTTTTTCAATTTAGACGAAATCGTCTAAATCCCAACTTTAACAAAAAAAATACTGTTGATTTACGTTCAACTTTTTTTGATTCATCTATTTAATACAAATAACAACTTATGAGAAACCTTGCATTAAATTTTATTTTTTTACTAAACACCATCTGTCTGTCGATTTAACTTACTTTTTTTATTTATCTTGAATAGGTTAACTAACTATATTGATTTATTTCTCAGCAATTTTTCAAACTTCTCTCGTTTTGTATTCAAACACCGTATTCTTAATCTCATAAAAGTATGACTTTCGTAATAATCGATTCGCCGAATCCCTCTTGGATGGATCATAAGTTATCATAGATATGATATTTATTAAAATTTTATAATTTAGTCAAACACAACAATAAACAGACAGTCTTCGATAATTAAAAAGCAAGGCCCTGGTGGAGATCGTATACAAAACGTGCAGACACATTCGGTAAATGCTAAAGCATCTAATAGATTATCTGCAGACATAAGTCAGTGTTAAGATGTAAAAGGATAAAAAATATTGCTTTTAAAAAGGCACATTATTATATGTTTTTTACACTTTTATTGAACGACATCTTTTATAAAATGTAAAGTATAAGTGCACGTTAGCTGTTGACAAAATTATCTCCATAAAGGAAAATTACAGTGTTGCACTTTATAACATTATATAACACTTCACCGCTTAAAAAACTTAATATTTTATATTACAAACAAATATTATAAGGTAATGTAATAAAATGATAAATGTGTACGCAATAACAATAAAAAATGAGACAAATATATGCTTAATAAGATTAAAAACCTTATTTATTATATTTAAATGGTTTCCTAACAGTTATCTTAGGTCTTTGTTGATTATCATTAGAATTATGAGTTATTTCAAAAATTGGACTTTAATTACTGTTATTATTATTTGAATCAGCGATTATATTGGGAATTTGTTTATGACTGGATTCTTTATTTTTTAACATTTTATCTACAGCGTGACGTCTCCAAATGATATACAGTATAATTACAATGTCAAGTATGAGTGCTCGTTATCTGTTAAAAAAATTATCTCCATAGGTAAATGAAAACTACAGTGTTGCACTTTATAATATATGACAGTCAGAAAATTGATCATCCTAATAAATTGGATAAAAGGAAGTCATCGGTTTTATAATGAATTATGCATGTATATGCTTTTTGTGCTTTTTATTTTTCTACATGATTGGTACTTTACTTCTTGTGTAAACTGTAAACAATTATTTATTTCAAATAATATAATATTAATAATATTTATTTGATATATTTATTAGACTTCTACAATTTAGTCGAACACATCAATAAACTGCAGAGAGTATTCGAGAAATAAAAACGGAGGTCCTGAAAAGATTGTCTGCAGACATAGGTCAGAAAATGGATTGAACGTAATAAATGGGATAAATGTAGGGCGATTTTAAGTGAATTATCATGTTATATACTTTTTGTTACTTTATTTTTTTTATATATCTTTAGTACCTATAAAAAAAATAAAAACAAATAAATAAATATACGAATGTATTGAATATTATTTGCTATATATTGGCATATATATTGGTATTTATGTAGGTATATGCTATCAATATTTAAAAACGTGTGAAAAAAATATTTGTGATAAAATACAGCTTTCCTTACGCAAGTTATTGTGAGGCCTCTGCAAATGTGTCATTTTTAAGGAGTTGTGTTTAGGCAATTGTTTCGTTCCTGCGATTACTGATCGTCTTTGTGTGTGTAGTAAATGATCATTAGTGTGTGTATACTCCGCTACCATAACCTGCGATCCGCATCAATTTACACTTCGTTGTTATTTCTTATCTGGTTAATGGTCGCACGCACAAGTCATTTAAAGTCATCAGAAAACCAATTATTGGACACGAGATAGCCGTCGCGCTGACAAAAATTAAGGTACTTCTAGTGGTTCGATCTAAAAAAAAAATGTAAAGATGTTTGTGTCGGTAAACGAGTTTACTTTGCGTCGGTCGGAGCCGCATTTTTTCGATTTTAGCAAATTCTTGATTCGTATGAGTTTCGTTAAAATCCACTCAGTAGTAGAGTGACAAACATACTTACAGACTTTCGCGTTTATAATATCAGTAGGATGGGAAAACCTATACGGTTCTTTTGCGCCGAGTTCGAATGTGAGGTAACTATATATATATCATTATGATGCGGACTGAGGGCGATTCGTATCTCGCAGTCGATCCCCATTTATGGTACCTATCTATACGTATATAAGCGACTTACATAATAATAATAATAATATCATATCTTTAATCATTTGGGCGTTTTAAGGCTGGTACTCGCTCGTGTACAATAACACTATAGGCGGTTTCGGGTTGCATTCCTCTTGACGTGCCGTTGAATCCGAACGAGAAAATTGACACGTCAAATCGTAAATTTAAGGTCAGAGTGCAGAATATTCAGTTAATAAAAAGTGCCGTACATCAGACGAGCATCGTGTCGATCGGGTATGCAATTTAAAAATAATATAATAATAAGAATAAATCGCAAAAATAAAAACAGTATCGTATACTAGCACCAAAACTCTATATAATATTATATTGTACGAATATAACCTTTTAAAATTGAAACGATTACGTGTTAAAGAGATTTTACTAAATGTATATTATATAAAATTGATTTTAATTAAATGAGGTTTGATCACGATTATTACAATAAATGCATTTCCAAATTTGGTAAGCGAAATCCTTTAAATATTTGTATTACCTTATGTAAAATTTTAGAAATTGATGTTAGGAGTTTCTCTAATTTTGGATTGTTTAAGAATTGTGTTATGCATAAGATACGTCCTTAAATATAATAATTGCAAATATAGTGTTTATACATTAATTATGTCGTACTTTAATATTAAATTAAAACTTTTAGTTATTATATATTTCACTGTAGATTTTAATACTACGCCTATTATTGTTAGACTAACGAAACCTTTTCATATTAGTATATTACTTTTGTTTCATCTTTAATCTTTATATCTATATTATTAGCCAACTTAATTTGGAACTCTTGTTTCCTACTCACGCTTTGCTTTTGAAAACAAAATAATTTTTTATTTATATTTAATTTAAAAACTTTGTATACTATTTCGTGAAACGATAAATTACGTCTACTAAAAAGTAAAAATATGCTTATATCTATATACATAGTGTGTACAAAATGTAATATTATACGGTTGGACATATCGGCCTTTGATGAGCCTATAGAACTGCAGCGCAGCTATAAAAGTATACAATATTTGCGCAATAATTATAATTTAGGTATAACACTGTTTTTTAATCGTACACACGACGAGTTTGGTTCGTTTGCCAAATCGCGTACCACGCAATCGGGAATCGCAAACGAAAATAATAATACGAAATCGAGTAAAAATATACATATATATATAGTGTTTTGAAATGACACACTAACATACTATTATTATTTTTTATAAACAAAACGCTCTTCTCTGTGGGTGTACAAACGATAATATTATAGTCTATCGTGTGAGGAAAAAAAATGTGCGATACATGTTTTATGTATACGCTGACAGCCATTTGGGGCGTTTTTGGGCTGTACCAGCTCATAACAATACTATAGGCGGTTTCTGGTTGCAATTTTCCTCTCGACGTGCCGTTGAATCCGAACGAGATATTGACACGTCAAATTTTAAATTAAAGGTCGGAAAAAGAAAGTAGGTACATTATTGCATCAGACAAGAGCGTAATATACATAATTGCATCGATATTGGGTGTATACGGTATTCAAACATACATTTATGTATATATATATATATATATAATAGGGTGGCCCTTATTTTACGATATTGGATTTTTTTCAGTCTTACCCCCCTAATTTGGTTCCAATATATATAAAAACTATGTGTACAAAATTTCATGTCGATAGGTTAAGTTCAACCCGCGCCCCTGGGGTCCTTAAAGTTCGAAAGCGCCATTTTATTCAAATAACCACGGTTTTTTTTTTAATATTTTATTTATATCTTGTTTCAACTCGCTCATATATAAATATGTGTAAGACATTATTTATAGTAAATTAAATTTTCTATAATTCTTGTTCTATGTAGTTTTTTGATTAACATAATATTTTTATATGTAATTAATTATGAAACATAAAAGTTTATAAATAATATGTGACATTTAAACAATATTATTACAAAACGTAGGTATATTATACTATATAGCGTGTAAAAAGTATGATATTATGCGATCGGCCGTCAATAAGCCTATATAGGTCTGCAAAGTTATAAAAGCGTATAATACGGTGATTTTTTTTTTAATCAGCCAATTTATATTGTATTGTATTTGCGCATTAATTATGTAACATACGTCACACGACCCGTCGAGTCTCGTTCGTTTGCCAAATCGCGTACCACGCAATTGGGAATCGCAAACGAAAACAATATGAAATCGAGTAAAACACCTATACGCCTGTAGGCTAAATATAGTGTTTTCATTGACACACTAATATAATATTATTATTATTGTAACGCTCTTCTCCGTGGGTGTACGATGCAAAACTGTAATATTATTATAACGTTATAGTCTATCGTGTGAGGAGAAAAAAAAATGTACCTACGATATATCATCGTCTCGCGCGTACGCGCTGACCTTTAGACTTATCATCAGAATTTGTCAACCACATTTCATAAGTGATTACGAGGTGTAGAACGAGTTTTTAATTTCGGATCGGAAACATTCCTCACGCTGATTTATGAGTTATGACGAATGTTCGTGTGCGCCAGCAAAACATTGAATGGATTTCGCGCTCGTCCTCCGTACCCGTATGAGATGTATTCCGGTTGTGTGACATTGTATAACGAGTGTGTTCCTTTAATTACTGCGGAAACCCGAAACACGATCCGAAAATGTGTACGAGTTATTATATTTTGTGTGGACGTATTTCACGTTTCTTCACCAAATTCTTCTGTTTATTTTACTACACATTATCCGTAGGTACCTATATATATATATATAGTTTTCCAATCCTTGTAGACGTATAGGTAGGTCACGGCGAGAAACGCTTGTCAAATAATAATAATATACCTATTGCACCCGTCGCGTTTGTGTAGCGTATAACAGTGTTCGATCAATTAATTACGCGTATCGCGTGTGTAAAGCCAATATTATTAAATATTTTAAACGTCTGAGCGGTCGACATTTTAAAAGTGGATTTCCCTCTGCTGTACAGTAGCTGGTTACAAGTGTGTCACTGTACAATGGATTGTATTAAATTTGAACTCAATTATACCATAATATTATATCGTATACGAAAAACGATTCCGAGCGGAGACGGTTCGTCAGTCTGGATATTTTCATATTGTTTTTATATTTTATCGTGGCCTGTAAACTGAACTAATATTATAAATAACAACAAAATAACTATAAAATCGTTATTTTTAAGTCAATGTTTATTCGTTTCTATGGTGATAAACAAAGCCTTAGAAATTAAAATCCCATTTCTAGCAGTTTTTTTTGTAATTTTGTCAGTGGGTTTTGTCCCGTGGCCTTAAATAACTATTGAGAAAATCGAAAAATGACCACTCTTGTACCATCTTGATCCAATTTTCTAGAAACTATATTATGTTGACATCGAAGCACCCTTTCTGGTAGACATTTTGTATACAAGAAAAAAAAAACACCATTGCAGTAAAATCACTAGATCCCCCGTTCCGCTCGGAATCTAAAAATGTAAGACAGTTTTACAACTCGGCTTGGAAAATGTATGAAACAAAAAATATCAACTTTAAAAATAAAAGTCAACCCGGAAAAGCCATATTTGATAAGGCGTGACATGGACTTCTGCTTCTGAAGGCCACCAGATTTTTTTTTCATTATTTCGATTGTACTATTCTTAGTACCTACATAAAAATTTGAAAAAATGAAATTTAATTAAACTGCAAGCATAAACCGTAATACATTATTAGTGCAACAGTGTGAAGGTTTAATTTCGAAATGCCAACAAATAAAATGTTATGAGATTGATACACTTATTTACACTCTTAAAATCGTGAATGTTTAATACGATTATTGTGATACCATTGTTGTCTTAAAATAAATAAAATTTTGAAATTTGTGATGCACGAGGTGCTTCAAATTTTGAAATAAACGCGATTTAGGTGTATGCGTGCGAGTCGGCAAATTTTGAATTTTTTCCAAAACCACACAGACAACGTTGGGTATTTTAAATTTTTTACTGCTAGGGGCTGCAAAAAAAGACTTGCACCGGACGTCCGAAAGCCGAAATCCGGCCCCGGTGCACACGATCTTATTATATTTGTATAGGTCGCGGCGGAATTATTATCAATATTGTTATAGCAAAGTGTTACGATTATTCATGACTATACACACAGAGAGTAACCTCATTTTCAATGTACCACGTGTAACCCAACGTAACCAGCTATATATTATTATTGTTCGTGTACCTGACGTTACGTCGAAAGAAACGAGACGGGTAATATACTCTTTAAAACGATATCGGTAGAGCCTTTATTATGGGTGTAGGTATATAATATACCGTGTTTTATATGCGGGTAGTATATTATATAATATGATAATGTGCCTACGCCGTATATCACATATCCACCCCTTTATCCGGGGTTGTTTGCTGTTTTTGTTCGTCGTCGGCCGAAATCGTACAATATAAAATATTTGATGTACAATTATATAATATATATATATACATACAGAAAACAACGAAACAGAAACAACACAAACCTATAGGTAGGTCGCGCGCGTTAGGGGTGAGATTCCCTCCATCAATCAGCCCCTGCTTGTACACACGGGGTGCGCCCGCGGTGTGTGTGGCGCGTTTGTGTGTTTATTTTCAATCTCCTCTCAGGGGTGCTCGATTTTTTTTGTTTTCTCATTTTTTTTTTTTTTTGTTTCGTTTTGTTTCGTTTTGTCGCCCGTGTCGTTGTTTGCGTTTTATATTAAGTCGTCAACGGAGGTACATAACGTGGGCATCTACCACCTATATCCATGTCATCGACGCGCCGCCGTCGCCGAGCGTTCACATCATCAATTTGATTAATACAAAGTGTCGAGACCCCACGGTATATGGGTACCCGCGGTTCATCATCGTATACCCATACCTCCAACGCGGTCTCGTCGGGCATGTGCATTTGCACGCGGGAAACGATGCTATGATATAATAATATGTTTGATATTATATATTATGTGTTCGCGTCGTGTACGATTATGTGTCGCGTGTAATGAATACGGCAGACGAGGCGAGCGCGCGTCGAGTAAAAAAAGAGTAAAAAAAATTCGGACGAAATAAAATTTACGAGAAACGAAACGAGCGCATAGACGTATTATATATGTGCGCATAATAATACTCAACGGCATCGCACCTATCGTCCTCATAATATATATTATTATTATGTATATTATATACATTTATATATAAGATTTAATTTTCGTTCAACTCCTTCGGCGTATAATATTATTATCTCGAGACTCCGATCTAAAACCGTTGTACACATTAATCTTCGTTTTTCGGCCGTCGCCGTTGTAATGGATATTATATTATATATATACATAAGTATATTATATATATATATATAATATATATATATATATATATATGTATATATGTTATACGTACAGAGCGATTCTCTAAGCATATGCTCACCACCGTCTTTCGCTTTAAATAATGAATTTATTCAAATTCTGATTTTCGAAATTTGTTTCGACCGTACCTGGGTACATACTTATAAGGCCATATTTTGAAATACATAAACTTAAATTTATTACGTCACCTTTTAAGGAGCGTGGTACCGTGCAGACGATACGAACTTATTATTTTCAAACGAGAACCTGCAATACCTTAAAGACTACAAACAACGAACCGGACGATTTTTTTGACAATTCCGAGTTTCTGAGTCATTAAAATGTATTATTTACTCAGCATAATTTATAGTCCTGGTATAAATGGTTTTAAAAAAACTATAAAATTGATCTAACATTTAATAAAGTACATACCTACTTTTATTATACTCTGATGATTTTCATTTTGACTAATTTTTAATTTTCAAAATAAAATTTATGGATATATTAAAAGTCGATATTAATTACTATTCATAATATAGTAATATAACTTTAATCGTCGTGGCCTCCATATCGTCCAAACTTTTTATCATAGTCTATATATATCATGTACACCTTTTGTTTATACAAAGTCGACTAATATGGACAAATCGTTAAAATTTCACACGTACAATATATCACCTACTCCAAACTTCAAAAATCGAAATTCGAATACATTTAATATAAAAAAAAAAAAATGTAGACCGAGCACTACGCTTGATGAATAATCGTCCTGTATATTATATATAGTGTTTTGCAATGACACACTAACATACTATTATTAATTTTTATAAACAAAACGCTCTTCTCTGTACAAACGATAATATTATAGTCTATCGTGTGAGAAAAAAAAATGTGCGATACATGTTTTATGTATACGCTGACAGCCATTTGGGGCGTTTTTGGGCTGTACCAGCTCATAACAATACTATAGGCGGTTTCTGGTTGCAATTTTCCTCTCGACGTGCCGTTGAATCCGAACGAGATATTGACACGTCAAATTTTAAATTAAAGGTCGGAAAAAGAAAGTAGGTACATCAGACAAGAGCGTAATATACATTGCATCGATATTGGGTATATACGGTATTCAAACATACATTTATGTATATATATATAATAGGGTGGCCCTTGTTTTACGATATTGGATTTTTTTCAGTCTTACCCCCTAATTTGGTTCCGATATATATAAAAACCATGTGTACAAAATTTCATGTCGATAGGTTAAGTTTAACCCGCGCCCCTGGGGTCCTTAAAGTTCGAAAGCACTATTTTATTCAAATAACCACGTTTTTTTTTAAATATTTTATTTATATCTTGTTTCAACTCACTCATATATAAATACGTGTAAGACATTATTTATAGTAAATTAAATTTTCTATAATTCTTGTTCTATGTAGTTTTTTGATTAACATAATATTTTTATACGTAATTAATTATGAAACATAAAAGTTTATAAATAATGTGACATTTAAACAATATTATTACAAAACATAGATGTTATACTATATAGTGTGTAAAAAGTATGATATTATGCGGTCGGCCGTCAATAAGCCTATATGGGTCTGCAAAGTTATAAAAGCGTAGTGATTTTTTTTTTAATCAGCCAATTTATATTGTATTGTATTTGCGCATTAATTATATATCATACATCACACGACCCGTCGAGTCTCGTTCGTTTGCCGAATCGCAACATCCCACGTTGTTGGGAATCGCAAACGAAAACAATATGAAATCGAGTAAAATACCTGTATGCCTGTAGGCTAAATATAGTGTTTTCGTCGACACACTAATATAATATTATTATTATTATTGTAATGCTCTTCTCCGTGGGTGTACGATGCAAAACTGTAATATTATTATAACGTTATAGTCTATCGTGTGAGGAGAAAAAAAAATGTACCTACGATATATCATCGTCTCGCGCGTACGCGCTGACCTTTAGACTTATCATCAGAATTTGTCAACCACATTTCATAAGTGATTACGAGGTGTAGAACGAGTTTTTAATTTCGGATCGGAAACATTCCTCGCGCTGATTTATGAGTTATGACGAATGTTCGTGTGCGCCAGCAAAACATTGAATGGATTTCGCGCTCGTCCCCCGTACCCGTATGAGAAGATGTATTCCGGTTGTGTGACATTGTATAACGAGTGTGTTCCTTTAATTACTGCGGAAACCCGAAACACGATCCGAAAATGTGTACGAGTTATTATATTTTGTGTGGACGTATTTCACGTTTCTTCACCAAATTCTTCTGTTTATTTTACTACACATTATCCGTAGGTACCTATATATATATATATAGTTTTCCAATCCTTGTAGACGTATAGGTAGGTCACGGCGAGAAACGCTTGTCAAATAATAATAATATACCTATTGCACCCGTCGCGTTTGTGTAGCGTATAACAGTGTTCGATCAATTAATTACGCGTATCGCGTGTGTAAAGCCAATATTATTAAATATTTTAAACGTTCGAGTGGTCGACATTTTAAAAGTAGATGTCCCTCTGCTGTACAGTAGCCGGTTACAAGTGTGTCACTGTATAATGGATTGCAGTGGCGCCGAACACGGGGTATTGGTCGGGCGACCGCCCGACCAAATTTTGGGGGTGGTGGTCAAGTTGGTGGTTGTAAATAATATTAATATTATGCTATACTTCTAATAGATATATTATTGTTTCATAACATCATAATTAAGTCCGTTAGCCATTTTATAAAATAATAACTATTAACTAATAAGCAACAAGAATTACCAATTATATGCAGTAAGACCTGTATAATGTGTACAGCGTAAATAACAATATAATATTGTTATAAATGTATACAATCATTAATATTATTTGGGTTATTATGTGAATTCTAATAATTTTATTTATTGTATTAACATAGCTTATCTTATCATTATTAATACGTGGTTGGCCCGTGGACGTTGATATTAATGTACGGGAAAAATAAAAAAAGTCTATTTATAAATTATATTTAGTACGGATGTACTGAACGTACGGTGAATAGGTTTCATCAACATTTCATAAGCATTAAGCTATAATATAAGTATTGTCCATGCCAGTGTCCACTGTTCAGTGTGCCCTTTATGTTATAACCGTAATTGGCGCAATTATTGTTGTACTCTTCAGTCCTCTTACATTAATAATATTGTCAGAAAGAAATTGTCGGACGATTTTAAATATTGAACATTAAATTTGTTACCTATTAATCTCTAGTGTTATTATCTTTTAATGATACAAAACAAGATTTTTTTGTGGATTGTCAACTTTTATTGCGAAATCTGTTATTTAATTTGAATATCAATTATATAATAGTTTTGGTTTAAACTTGAGTTAAATAGCTAATTTAAATATGTCTAGTGAAGGTGAAAAATGTAATTTTTGTAATCGTTTAAAAAATAATTTGAACAAAGTAAATTGGAATCGCCATTTAGCTAAGTGTGAACTTTTATTTTCGACAAAAATAATTAAACCAGGCAAAAAATCTAAAAATAATCGATGTGGCGATATTAAATCATTTTTTTCATATAAAAGATCAAAAACAGAAAATCCTGATTTTGATAAACAGATTCAAATACCATCAGTCAATGACATTTTACCAACCGACACTGCTACTGCTGGTAATTATAAAAATATTTTTTTTATCTACTTCTAGTTTTAAAATGTATTGGCATTTTATTAGAAAAAATACAAAGCTACAATTAAAAATACATGTTTTTAGTTATAATTTTTTGTTGTATATTTGATGCGTTAAAAAAGAAATTTTTATTCATTGTCTTACAATAAAATGTACTATATAAATTCTTTAAATCCATTAATGACAGAAAAATCATCTGCAGTTTATGAAGACCATATAAGTATAAAAAAGGATGAACTATTGTGTTTGGAAAATTGTGAATCTACTCAATTAGATCTTTTGGAGGTAAACAAATTATATTCTTGATTAAAAACGATATTGTAATTTTACTATTAAAAAAAAAATAGATATTGATACCTAACTGTTTTTATTGTTTATATAAATACAGAAAACAGAAAATCTTGATTCTGATAAACAGATTCAAATACCATCAGTCAATGATATTTTACCAACCGACACTGCTACTGCTGGTAATTATAAAAATATTTTTTTTATCTACTTCTAGTTTTAAAATGTATTGGCATTTTATTAGAAAAAATACAAAGCTACAATTAAAAATACATGTTTTTAGTTATAATTTTTTGTTGTATATTTGATGCGTTAAAAAAGAAATTTTTATTCATTGTCTTACAATAAAATGTACTATATAAATTCTTTAAATCCATTAATGACAGAAAAATCATCTGCAGTTTATGAAGACCATATAAGTATAAAAAAGGATGAACTATTGTGTTTGGAAAATTGTGAATCTACTCAATTAGATCTTTTGGAGGTAAACAAATTATATTCTTGATTAAAAACGATATTGTAATTTTACTATTAAAAAAAAAATAGATATTGATACCTAACTGTTTTTATTGTTTATATAAATACAGAAAACAGAAAATCTTGATTCTGATAAACAGATTCAAATACCATCAGTCAATGATATTTTACCAACCGACACTGCTACTGCTGGTAATTATAAAAATATTTTTTTTATCTACTTCTAGTTTTAAAATGTATTGGCATTTTATTAGAAAAAATACAAAGCTACAATTAAAAATACATGTTTTTAGTTATAATTTTTTGTTGTATATTTGATGCGTTAAAAAAGAAATTTTTATTCATTGTCTTACAATAAAATGTACTATATAAATTCTTTAAATCCATTAATGACAGAAAAATCATCTGCAGGTTATGAAGACCATATAAGTATAAAAAAGGATGAACTATTGTGTTTGGAAAATTGTGAATCTACTCAATTAGATCTTTTGGAGGTAAACAAATTATATTTTTCATTAAAAACGATTTGGTAATACATTTTACTATTATATAACTGTTTTTATTGTTTATATAAATACTTAATACATAGGTGGTATTGTAATAAGTATTAAGTAGATTGTTTACGATTATTGATTAGTATAAGACTTATTAGAAATATTTTTTTCAACCTTGAATTTTAATTACATATTCTAAAATGTCCGAGAAATTGAAAGATTTTTAAACCAACATTTTAGAATTGTAGGCTGTAGCTACCTATCACGATATTGTATCAACTATCAATGGTGGAAAAATTTTTTAAACAAATTATTTTTTTTTATTTACAATGATAATAACCGTTTTTATTTGTTATTTAATGAGTATTTTTTTTATTAAATAATTTACAAAAAAAAATGAATTCTAGAATTTTTATAAATTTGTAATACTCATTTACTTAGGTTTTATGTACATCAAATTCATAATTATATAAAAATTGTGATGTCTAACTTAACTTAAATTCAAAATTCAATAATTTTTTTTATGTAGTTATTTGTTAAGTATACATAATAATTATAAGTTATAAATAAATTTGTTATAGGAGAATACTTCTGAAGATTTTTTTGAAGTATCAGCAGCCTCAACTTGGAAAAATGATCCCTCTCTATTAATAAAAATTAAACATTTTACGCCAGAAATTATAAGTATGATTGTGAAATGGGGACCATGTCAGCCAACTTGTGATGTTCTACCAAACAAAGAATTTTTAAAAGACAAAGATGGACGGCATTTTCATGCAGGATGGTACTACAGAACTCATCCAGATGGAACTAAAACAAGAAGAAACTGGTTAACTTATTCACCATCACTAAATAAGATATTTTGCTTAGACTGTATTTTATTAGGCAGAAAAACCATTAAAGCTTGGGTAAAAGACGGATTTTCTCACTGGAAGAATATGGGCATTGCAATAATTAACCATGAAACAACTAATGCGCATATTGAAGCTTCATTAAAAATGAAATTAAGGGAATCTGTTTTACCCTTAATTCCATCCTTGGAAGTAAACCGAAAATCAAGTGTAGCTCTTAATAGGGAAGTTGTGAAACAACTAATAGATATCAGTCTTTTTGGGACGCCATTGTTTGCCTTTTAGAGGGCATAGAGAACGCTGGACTGATCAACTCAAAGGTAATTTTAAAGACTTGGTACTTCTGTTAGCTGAACATTCTCCGGCACTTGCGTCTCATGTTTCAACTCTCAAATTAAAAGGACGTAAAGATACATCTTTTATTTCCTGGGATCGCCAAAATCTTTTGATTGAATCTGTTTCAGAATACATATCACAAATTATTCAATCTGATATAATTTCTTCAAGAATATTCAGTGTTTCACTCGATTCTACCTTTGATATATCCCGTAAGGAACAGGTTTCTTTTATCATAAGGTATGTTATAAACTAATGGTACAGTTATAGAAAGATTATTAGCGTTAAGAGAATCCCCATGCACTACCGGAGTTCATCTTTCTGACTTATTTCAAAATGTTTTTAATTATCATAATCTGGATTGGAAATCAGATTTAGTGGGTCAGTCATATGATGGGGCTGCAAACATGAGTGGGCAGTACAATGGGCTTCAAGCTAAAATACTTGAACAAAATCCTCAAGCCCTATTTATTTGGTGTTCTGCTCATAGGTTAAACCTAATAGCTAGTCAGGCAGTAGGATCTTGTTCAAATGCAGTGGATCTATTTGGAAATTTAGAAAAAATATTTACTTTTATCACTGGAAGTAAAGCACGATCAGCTTTTTTTAGAGAAAAACAATTAGAACTCTATCCAAAACAACAAATAAGATCAGTGAAGCGTGTGAACACTACTCGTTGGATGTCACATGCATATGCCTTAAATACCGTACTTGATGTTTACGATGCAGTTTATCAAACAATAGAAGAAGTAAGAAATAGAGACGGAGGATCAGATTTTAAGCTTGGTGCTGATTGTAATGGACTGCTTAGCTATTTGACTTCTTATAGATTTTTAATGACAGCTTTTAGTTTTAAAAAAATATTTGAAATACTTGAACCATTAACCCGTACATTACAAGCTCGTGACATAGATATTTTAGCAGCAATGTATTTAGTTAATAATGCTAAAGAGTCCATAATGGCACTGAGAACTGAAGAAACATTTGAAATATTTTGGTATTAGCTAAAGAATTTGATGACAAATATGAGAATGAAGAATTTGAGCCGTTACGGATAACAAGAAAACGTAAAGTTAGAAAAATGGCTGGGGAATTGTGTAGTGATGAAGTTGAACAAAATCCTATTCAAAAGTTTAAGGTAGATACTATTTTGTAGCATTGGATATTATCAAAACCCAGATTAGTCAAAGATTTACAGATAAAACTATTGAAGTAATGAAAGATTTTGCTTTATTATCAACCAAACGTATGAAAGAATTAAAAAAAAACCCTAAAAACATTCCTATAGATGCATTTAAGGCTGTTTGTTTGGTATATAATACATTATTAAAGTTAGAAGATGTCCGTAGGGAGTATGAACAGTTTATAAATTGTGATTTAATTATTAATGAAACTTTGCCATTGTATCTGCATCCTAATTTAAATGATGACAATTCAAGTTTGAGCTCTAATGATTCAAGCAGTGACAATACTACATGTGAACAATTAAAAAGGTGGCAAAATTCATCAAGTTTGATGTGTGTTTTTCAAGATTTCTGTAAAGCTGGTCTAAAATCTATTTTCCCAAGTTTATTTATGCTTATAAAAATTGGAGTGACTATTCCAGTATCAAGCTGTTCCCCAGAGAGATCTTTTTCCAAATTAAAATTAATAAAAACTCGTTTAAGAAGCACAATGGGGGAAGATAGATTGGAAGATCTGATGCGTATCACCTGTGAAGCTGATATACAGTTAGATTCAGAAACAATAATAGACAACTTTGCGACAAAATCTTCAGTTTTAAATAAAAAATTAAAATACTAAAATAATCTAAATATTTTTTGTTAATTTGTTTTTAGTCAATAATTTACTCTTTACTGTGATTATCATTTTTTTTTTTTTTTTTTTAAGAAAATTTACAATCCATATACAATTTATATAATAAGTATGATTATCATTAAAATAAATAAAAATCATTTATTTAAAAGTTAAAATTATATTTATTTATTATCTTTTATTATATTATAACTACTACTATTAATTTATTTGTGAAGGTCTATTATAAATTATTAGTAAATTATTACGGTATTACAAATGTCGCAAGTTATGAGTACCTATGTTATTAATTTGTATGATATATTTAAATAATTTTTAAATACATTTTCTAAAAATGTGTGTTGTTGTAAATAGAGGAATATTATTACGGGGGGTATGGGGGGCGGAGCCCCCCATTAAATTGTAAACATTTTTTTTTTGGGTACGTGGTGGGTGTATTTTCTATTTTTGGCTTTTTTTTTGCCCGACTATTTTAATACTGTCTCGGCGCCACTGATGGATTGTATTAAATTTGAACTCAATGATACCATAATATTATTATATCGTATACGAAAAACGATTCCGAGCGGAGACGGTTCGTCAGTTTGGATATTTTCATATTGTTGTTATATTTTATCGTGGCCTGTAAACTGAACTAATATTATAAATAACAACAAAATAACTATTAAAATCGTTATTTTTATTTTTATTATTAAAATCGTGAATGTTTAATACGATTATTATGATACCATTGTTGTCTAAAAATAAATAAAATTTTGAAATTTGTGATACACGCGGTGCTTCAAATTTTGAAATAAACGCGATTTAGGTGTATGCGTGCGAGTTGGCAAATTTTGAATTTTTTCCAAAACCACATAGACAACGTTGGGTATTTTAAATTTTTTACTGCTAGGGGCTGCAAAAAAAGACTTGCACCGGACATCCGAAAGCCGAAATCCGGCCCCGGTGCACACGATATTATATTTGTATAGGTCGCGGCGGAATTATTATCAATATTGTTATAGCAAAGTGTTACGATTATTCATGACTATACACACAGAGAGTAACCTCATTTTCAATGTACCACGTGTAACCCAACGTAACCAGCTATTTATTATTATTGTTCGTGTACCTGACGTTACGTCGAAAGAAACGAGACGGGTAATATACTCTTTAAAACGATATCGGTAGAGCCTTTATTATGGGTGTGTAGGTATATTATACCGTGTTTTATATGCGGGTAGTATATTATATAATATGATAATGTGCCTACGCCGTATATCACATATCCACCCCTTTATCCGGGGTTGTTTGCTGTTTTTGTTCGTCGTCGGCCGAAATCGTACAATAT
Organism: Sitobion miscanthi; assembly: GCA_008086715.1. NCBI lineage: Eukaryota > Metazoa > Arthropoda > Insecta > Hemiptera > Aphididae > Sitobion > Sitobion miscanthi. The sequence goes on from CM017805.1 coordinate 11,328,092, forward strand.
AAAATATTTGATGTACAATTATATAATATATATATACAGAAAACAACGAAACAGAAACAACACAAACCTATAGGTAGGTCGCGCGCGTTAGGGGTGAGATTCCCTCCATCAATCAGCCCCTGCTTGTACGCACGGGGTGCGCCCGCGGTGTGTGTGGCGCGTTTGTGTGTTTATTTTCAATCTCCTCTCAGGGGTGCTCGATTTTTTTGTTTTCTCATTTTTTTTTTGTTTTGTTTCGTTTTGTTTCGTTTTGTCGCCCGTGTCGTTGTTTGCGTTTTATATTAAGTCGTCAACGGAGGTACATAACGTGGGCACCTACCACCTATATCTATGTCATCGACGCGCCGCCGTCGCCGAGCGTTCACATCATCAATTTGATTAATACAAAGTGTCGAGACCCCACGGTATATGGGTACCCGCGGTTCATCATCGTATACCTATACCTCCAACGCGGTCTCGTCGGGCATGTGCATTTGCACGCGGGAAACGATGCTATGACATAATAATATGTTTGATATTATATTATGTGTTCGCGTCGTGTACGATTATGTGTCGCGTGTAATGAATACGGCAGACGAGGCGAACGCGCGTCGAGTAAAAAAAGAGAAAAAAAAATTCGGACGAAATAAAATTTACGAGAAACGAAACGAGCGCATAGACGTATTATATATGTGCGCATAATAATACTCAACGGCATCGCACCTATCGTCCTCATAATATATATTATTATTATGTATATTATATACATTTATATATAAGATTTAATTTTCGTTCAACTCCTTCGGCGTATAATATTATTATCTCGAGACTCCGATCTAAAACCGTTGTACACATTAATCTTCGTTTTTCGGCCGTCGCCGTTGTAATGGATATTATATTATATATATATATATGTATATATGTTATATGTACAGGGCGATTCTCTAAGCATATGCTCACCACTGTCTTTCGCTTTAAATAATGAATTTATTCAAATTCTGATTTTCGAAATTTGTTTCGACCATACCTAGGTACATACTTATAAGGCCATATTTTGAAATACATAAACTTAAATTTATTACGTCACCTTTTAAGGAGCGTGGTACCGTGCAGACGATACGAACTTATTATTTTCAAACGAGAACCTGCAATACCTTAAAGACTACAAACAACGAACCGGACGATTTTTTTGACAATTCTGAGTTTCTGAGTCATTAAAATGTATTATTTACTCAGCATAACTTATAGTCCTTGTATAAACGGTTTTAAAAAAACTATAAAATTGATCTAACATTTAATAAAGTACATACCTATTTTTATTATACTCTGATAATTTTCATTTTGACTAATTTTTAATTTTCAAAATAAAATTTATGGATATATTAAAAGTCGATATTAATTACTATTCATAATATAGTAATATAACTTTAATCGTCGTGGCCTCCATATCGTCCAAACTTTTTATCATAGTCTATATATATCATGTACACCTTTTGTTTATACAAAGTCAATTAACATGGACAAATCGTTAAAATTTCACACATACAATATATCACCTACTCCAAACTTCAAAAATCGAAATTTGAATACATTTAATATAAAAAAAAAAAATGTAGACCGAGCACTACGCTTGATGAATCGTCCTGTATATATATATATATACATAATAATGTCTTGATGTATTACATTTTTCTAGTGTAGACATATATATATATATTATGTGCATGTTTTTGCAGACCAAAAACGAACCGTATTATTCACTGCAAGTTCACAACCCACTGCAGCAGCGAACGGACAACACGAATTTCATAATTCGTTTTACCGCTGCCGAACGGTTGTCGTCGAAACGAAAAAAAAAAATCGTAACCGTCCGACCCACCGATATATATCCCGAGTCGTCAAACGACAATATTATTTCGTTCGACCAGATTATATTTTCTTCTTTCATTCATATATATTATTATATCCTATATGACGAAACCGTACAATATAATGATATACGACGCTGAATGACATTTTTTCCTCGTCGCATTACACGAGTTTTTAACATTCGTCGTCGTCACCGTGTATAACCCACGCGAAAACAATCAACTGCGACTGCAGCAGGTATATATATAATATATGTGTATAATGTGTGTGTGTTTTTTCAGATTCATAACACGACGACAAGTTTATTTATTTTTATGGCCTATTACGACGATATGCGCCTAAAACGGAACATTGCGATCTTTCGAAATGCACGCATACGCATTAATTCTATATATATATATACGAGTGGTAGCTAAACTGAAACGTATATATAGGTACGGATATTGCGCGCATGCGTGGACCGGAGTAGGACATGTATATTATTTTGTAGATGTTTACCGATTTAGTCGCGACGAATAACATGATTCGTATATAACGTGTACGCGCGTATTACATATTATTATTATAAATTTTAATATTTATATATTATACAGTTGCAGCAGGCACCCATAATATAGGTAGGCAGAGGCATACACTCAAAACATCTGTCGAGACTTATTATTATTGCTTCCTCGATATTAACGTGACCGTTCGTTAAAGTCACCACGCGCAAAGTATATATAGGTACGCGCGTGTAATTTTTGGCTCGCAGTGCGCGTTACATACCCGTGTACTTCGTACCCAAGCATTATATACGTGTGTTCTGTTCTCGTATCGGTCATCGTTTGCGCAGTTGCACAATATAATATAACCCATAAACAGCTATATAATATAATATACTACCTACATAGATGTACATTTCAGAGCGTACGACAACATTATTATTATTATTATTACCTATATTATATAGAATTAGAATAATATTTTTTTTATCCATGTAGGTACTCACGATATTGTAATTAACGACGAATTCGCTGCAGCCACATAATGTAATATAACGAGATACGCGCTATATTGGCACAGACGCGTGCTGCGAATTGCAGCTTGTATTCGGTACGATATGTATACGATTCGGAATGTGCCAAATAATAATTGACGATAATGTTGTACACTTGCAGTATACGTATACCGATACATAACAATTTATGCGCGTATAATTAATAGTATAGTGATGCGACAATATTATATAGGTAGGTATAGGTATACCGCGAGCATTCGGAATACGTATACAGCAGCTGATATCTATTGAATATATTTGAGACTACGTATCCATATCTCTGCAGCGGCGGTACAAGGTATGTGGTACCTATAATATATTATCTGAAAAACGCACATTATACAACTATATACATAGATTTCCATTTTAAAAAGCGTGCGACAGTATTGCCTAACTATTATTATTATTATTATATTAGAGAATAATATTTTAATATTATACAACATACTCACGAGATACGCGTTATATTGGCACGGACGCGTGCTGCAAATTGCTCGTAATCGGTATATAATATAATATAATATAATTATGATTCGGAATGTACTAAATAATAATTTACGATAATGTTGTACACTTGCAGTACACGTACCTAAATAATAATATATGTGCGCGTGTAATTAATAGTATATTTACGCGACAATATCATTATTATTTATTTGTTTACGGAATAAATCCATTTACAATAGTAATTTAATATACTGAACAGTGTAACAAAACATATTACGATGAATATTTAGTTTAGTGGCTACACATTATTTAAACATAGATGTAGAAAAATAAGAGTTTACAATATATTAAATATAATCAAGTTTTAACTGAATTTACAGTGAACAATTAAAAACATCAAAACAAAACGAAAATTACACTTTAAATAATCATATATGATGACTTGACATTGACTTGATATTATTATGTTATAAAAAAAACAAATCTAAATTAACTGAATTCACAAGGGACATCAGTGAATTTATCGGGGAGGAAAAAGAATAATTGGTACGTATATTTTTTGAAGTTAATACTCATTAGTGAGTGTCATTGATGGATGGCTTCTCACATCTCGTGTTTCTGTAAATATATATTTTTATATTAGTTCTCCTTTTAGTTGTACTAATGTATAATATATATATATGTAATTTCTCTGTCTACCGCATTGTGCCTCTTAGGTATAGATAGTACATTTCAAATAAAGAAAAAAAAAATATTTTTTTAAAGTAAATAAATCGTTATTTCTTGTAAAACTAATTTTTGCTTTAAAATTTAGTCTTTCTAGTATTTCTTATATATAGGTATAGGTATACCGCGAGCATTCGTAATACATATATACAGCTGATGTCTATTGAATATATTTCAGACGTATCTATATGTCTCTGTAGCGGTATATGATAATATATTGTTTGAAAAACGCATATCATACAATTTTACATACATAGATTTACATTTTAAAGCGTGCGACAGTATATTATACCTAACTATTATTATTATTATTATCATATTATAGAATGATATTTTTAAGTGTAAATACATACTCACGAGATACGCGTTATATTGGCGCAGACACGTGCTGTAAATCGCTTGTATTATTGGTGTATAATTAGGAACTTAATTTACGACAGTGTATCGTACCCACATAATATATATGGGCGTACATATAGTATAGTACCTATGCGACAATAAATAGCTATATAGATAGGTGCACCGCTAGTAATATATACAGCTGATATCCGACGAATATAATTCAGACGTGCGTACATCTGCGGCGGTATAAAATATATAGTAATATAATATCATCTGCAAAAAGGCAAATATTATATTATGTATGGGTACACTGGCGCCGCGGAGGTGATCCTCGGGTGATTTAAATTTCAAAGCGTGCGGAAATATTATTATTATTATTATTACATTATAGAACATAGAATAATATATTGATCGTACATGTATGTACAGGTACTCGGGATATTATAATAATATTATACATTTATACGACGAATTCACTACTGCAGCTATAAAACGACTAATGAGATACGCGTTGTTGGCACGGACGCGTGCTGCACATCGCTTGTATTCGGTAAAAATGATTCGGAATATGTATACGTATTAAAATAGTCGACGATAACGTGCGGCGGTATACCTACACGATATAATAAATGCGCGTTTATTTTAGTGCATATTATATAGTGATGCGACAACATATCGGCGGTACCTAGGTAGGTAGGTATTGGTATAGGTAGGTAGGTACTATCAGTGCTCGAATTGGAAAAAAAATTGAGGACGGACGCTGGTTTTAGTTCAAAAAACACCGTTCCATAGCTAATAAATTGTAAAGTAACCCGTTGTGAAAATTAAACAAAAAGTTCTCAAAAGTAGAATGTAGAAACAGTCGTATACGGCGGCAATACAACCGAAATCACTTCAAAATTATCACACTTGCAGATAATAGAGATAAGGTAGACATGATGTCTTTAATCGTGGTAGTGTACAAACCAATGAAACCACCGCGGCGGTAATAATCATTCATACGTATATGAAATACACTATCCATACGTACAATTGATAGTGACTACACCGTTTTATCTACATCGTGCGTCAACGATAACCGTTTTCTGCGAAAAAATAACCATTACTTTGCAGTTTGCTATAAAAAATAGAAATAACCGAAACAAAAAAAATCCAAATACACCGTTCAAAAGTAAGCATCCCCAGGGGTCAGAGGGGGACTCGTTTTTAGCGTTCCCCGCTTAATTAAATAAGGGGGACGCTGAAATCTATGAAAAAAATGAAAGCGGACTCCGTCCGCCCGCGTCCTCCCCCCCAATTCGAGCACTGGGTACTATAGGTATACCGCGAGCATTCGCTTGTAATAATACTATAATATAATACTGCTGCAAGTATATTATCCGCGTAAAATATATTTCAGACGCGTACGGCTAGCTGCAGCAGCGGTATAAAATATGCGGTATAATAAAATATCATCTGAAAAACGCATATTATAATATACGCGCACACTGCGCCGAGGTGATTAATTATATCAAGTGGACGTATAACATTATTATAATATACAAATAATCCGACGTCGGATTAAGATGTAGCTACACATATATATAGCTATTATGGTGGGTACCGCAGCTTATTATCGTGTGATGCACCGCGGTGCACCCCTACCCATTGTACACGTGTATTATAATATTATTATATGTTTTAATGCGAACACACAAAGCTCTCATAATATTAATATTATTATAATGTATATTATTATTTAACTATAATATGGCGGCAATTTGTTGCCACGCGCGCGCACACCGCAACATCCGTCGGGGATTTGCATATTTTGCATTTGCGTGTTGTTTTGATTAATACGAGTATAATCGAAGTGACATTTGCAAATTCGATTTGTCGTTTCGCGTGATGACGATAATAATAATAATTTTTCCGACTCGAGGAAGAATATTTGTCCGACACACATTACAGTGTTGTTATACGTATAAGATAATATTATTATAATATACATCATAATCGTGTGTAATACGCAGTGTTCGGATATCCAAATTTTTTTTTTTTTTTTTATAATAATTTATTACGGGTGGCGTGCTGCAAAGAGCGAATATATTATTATTATTAATATTGTAACTAGTTTAGAAGGAATTTACGCGGAAAATATTATTATTATTATTAACGATTAATGTGCGTATGCCTGCACTACTGTGGTAGTAGTTCGTGTTGATAATAAATCGAGCATAAATCATCTATAAACGAGCGTGTATATCATGTGTGTGTCCAACGCCTATAAATTGTTTTAATCTAAATTGCACGTGTTCTTATAACATATTATTTTATTTATACAGTTGCAATCCCAAATGCACTTCCCCGGCGGGACGTCTGCTGCAGACGCTCTGACATTAATAAATATAGTGCACACGGCATTTTCCGATTCCTGTCATTTCGGCGACCACAGAGAAACCCAATAATAATATTATTATTATTGATGTATACACCCTAACAGAGTGAGTGAGTATATCGTATCGTGACCAATTAACGCGTATCTAAATGCGTGTGTTGCTGTCATCGTTCTACCAATCATTCAGGTATGTATAAAATAAAAACACCGTACCTACTTTTGAACTGTTCTATATGTCAGATGTATAGACTCACGGGGATACGCAGAAACAACCGACAAAAGTGTTAAAGTTATAACACCAACCCAGCCGACGACGGACTCTTGCCAGTGACTGGAAGACTGAAAAGTGCATCGAAATTATATGCTGACAATAATCGTGCCGACTCGCTCGACATTATTACACATGTAGACGGTATATTACATAATATTTTATTTGTAAGTTCTTTCTGTCACACCCTGTGCACAACATAATATTATTATAACCGATCAAACGTCTCTCAATAAAGTCGCATGCGTGTACCGATCGTTTGTTTTTTTTTTACCTTATTTTATACAACTTTACACGTTCGTACACATTTACATAACACACACATGATGTAGGGTACTTACGTATATAATTTAAAACTATATTATATAGTCGGTTTGTTGAACGCATACGCTGCAGCACGAAGGAATTCACATTAAAGTGACCACGATAATAACAATAATAATAATAATGATAAAAAATGAGCTACAAATGATATGCGCGTCGTTCGGGTAAACCGAACCTCGGAAATGCGAAGAGAAAAAATACACATAAAAAAACACCACGACTTTGAGAGTACACGGGTATAATAATAATAATAATATAATAACAATAATAATCGTACTTATTCCTATGTGTTTATGATACTGCAGCTACGATTTCGCGTTACACATTATCGCGGTAACCCATACCTGCACCGCGGTCCATAACGTACCATAACCATGTTGTGCAGGTGTAATGTATATGCGATGTGTAGGACATGTAGGTACATGTATGCGCAACCAATTTCGATATATTCCTGTACGGTTTTCAATGATCTCATACGCGTCATATTATTATAATAATTTAGGTACATAAGGTTTAATGGGCATCTGGCGTGCATACTATATATTATAATATTATGATTTTTCATATAATTTTGCGCGAAAAAAAAAATCGTGACGACCGTCGCGCCGCCGCCGCCGGCGACAATGCATTACCGTCGGCCCTATAGCTGTTGTGTATATTATAATAATATTATTATTATTACGGTGCTGCCGTACGACCACTGTCGGCGGCGGTCGATTAGACGCGGAGAACGAATTTTCCATGAAAAAAACCGCGAAACGTAATGAAAAAATAAATAAATATATGAAAAATTGAAAAAAACAACAAATATATAGTTTATCGTACCGCGCGTTATTAGGATATAATATATATTAAGTATAGCCCGTGCCCGAACCATCACCGCCGCCGCCAGTACAACATCACAAAACCGTCGGCGCGCATCGTCTATACGCATATATAGCTATTCCCGAAAAAATCGAATTAATCCGACGACGACGACCTGTAATATACTTTAGATGCCGCCGCCGCAGCCGATGACGGACCGTGCCTGTGTATATAGGAGCACAACAATCGCGCCGCGGAATTCAGAAGTCAATTTCGGAGAGATAATATTATCGTCGTTGTGACGTGTACGCGCATTTCCGGGCGCAATCGAAAACCGCAGAATCGTTAACATATAATAGAAACACGAATAATAATAATAGAGAAAAAACAAAAACATCGGAACCGGCAGTCGTCTAATCAAACCTTGTGCCGCACAGGATGTCGCTTATATAAATGTATAATATTATTATATTGTGTACGCGATATAGTACGCCCACGACGACCAGACCACTGCCGCCGACTGCTGCAGTTCGCCGCTCGCAAACCATTACCCGGACCTCCCCGAATCGTTATCACAATAATAACGACTTTATTATTATTATTATTATTCTGGTTGCGACAGTCTTGGAATAGTTCGTCCGAGGGGAGAGATCGGCTTGCATGTAGCTATAAAGATTTATTGGGTGCAGGAGACGTCGGATAAAGTCTCGCTGCAGTATAGGACCAAGTATATTTATATGCACTCGTCGTGGGTCTATCGAGTGTGATATGGGGACATATTATAGACGATGAAGAGATTGAAGTCGCCTGCAGTTGCGTTCAAATTTTTATACAAGACATGTTGCCACATATATTATTGTTTTCATATTTCATAATAGCCCCTTAAAATAAGACTAATATGATAATGATTTAGTGCTTCAATTAAAATACAAATTTTTGGAAGGACAAACTGTAATATTGGAGCGGCCCCTCCAAGCCCACCCCCCCAAAAAGAAATTGCGCTGATGATCGTTGGGGCTTTAACTTCGAAAACGCTGTCCCTTGGGCGTTGTCCTCAACCGAACGTACCAGTTGCTCTCACATTGTATTATATGCACGATTACAATAGCTAGGGGAGGTAAATATATTTAAGATATATAATTATCAATATATATTATATATATAAAAAAATGCATATAATAAAAAATTAAATATAATATTTACAATTACAAGCGGCATACAATGCAATTTGTCGAAAAATAGTGCGAAATTACATCATAAAAATTATATAGTTGCAAATATCTAAATTTTTACTATTTTTAACAAATTACATTGCGTGCCGCTAATAATTAGGCATATTATATAATATATATTTTTTTTTATTTTCATTTATTTACATATTTACCTCCCCTATTTGACGGGTAGATACTGTAATCGTGTATATAATATCATGTTAGGGCCGCAATTGGTGTAGTGGTGTACATTTGGCCGATGGCAACTGGTGCATTTTTCTAAAAGTGGTTTGGGGGGGGAGGGGAATTGGTATCAAAAAAAGGTATATTTGAGGGCAACCTGCAGCACACGCCCTCCACGCTGACCTACAAACGTACCGCATGGTTCAAATAGGCTGAAATATTGCATAGTTTTGAAATTTGAATGATTTTTGTGGCTTTTGTCGGTTCGCGTCTTCCGTTCATCATCGCGTCGTTGACGCCAGTTCAATTATCATTACACTAGAAAAATATTGTGGGTAAAATTAACAAATCAACTTTGTAAACAAATAACGAACGTCTATTTTGCTAATACTACAAGTATGGTATTAAAATTAGGCTGTACAACTATAACAAACCCGGTGTGAATCTCCACCAATAATTAATTAAATTAATAGTATCAATATTTGTAATCGGTACGGTGCATCGATATGTCGATACAACAACAAATACCAACTCGTTTCAGGCAAACAGAACGAATCTCGTTGATTTCGTTTTCATCAAATGTTTTGACTTTTTAGTAATACGAGTCCGAGTGCTTTCGTCGCAGCAGCTACACGCTGCAGGTAGCGGAAATGAACAACAATTATTATTATTATTATAAATTATTATTCCTTCTACCATTAGACGGCGGCGGCGGCGGGGGCTGATTAACGACGACGGTCGATGTGAGATACCTGAGCGCGGGTATACCTCCTACTAAACAGTTTCTAACAAATGACGACGGTGATGATGATAACGATGACGATATCGCGGCGGCCTAACCTAACCTAACGCGATTTTCGGACAGTCATTGTGGTCGGGTCGAAAACGCGCGTTTCAATGGAAGATTTTGCGTCACGTTCGAATAATATACAATATTCCGTGCATAATAATCCGTATAATAATATGATATACGGGCGGTACCCGTGTGGGGCTATATTAAAACTAAGGACCGGATTTATATGTCTTAACATATAGCTACTGGGTCTATGATGCAGTCTTATGAGAGCGACAAATGTGGACGAATCGTTGGATTCCGAATGCGTAGAAAAAAGTGTTTTTTTGCATATTTGAGAATATTTCACGGGTTAGAGAATATTTAACCTATTCAGCATATTTTGGAATATTTCGTAAATTGTGAGGAAAAATTTGTATTTATTTTGAATTTTTAATATCACGGTACCCAGAAAAAATTTTTTTTTTTTTATCATTTCCGACTCTTGCTAAATGCAATAGTATTCCATTAGAATACGCAACTTTTAATACCTAATTAATACCTCACTATTAAAATAATATTTAAAAAAAAAATTTAAAAATGCATATTAAGGCAAATAACGATGTTTATTGATTGTCTTTGCATATATTTTAAATTTTTAAGAGAATATAAATCGGGTCTTTAATTATAACATATTTCAATAACGACGACGCGATTCCGCCGTGATTGCGCAAACAAGACACGAGCCGCCGCCGCAGTGTTGGGACACCCTGGAACCGAATTTCCCTAAACAAAACTAAAAACTCGACGCGAACACACAATGAGCCGTATTATTATATATATATACGAGAGGGCGGTTTGACGAGTTTTCGGTTGCAGGTGTAACGCGCATCACACAATGAGAGGGTACATTATATATATTATATACGAGATGTATAGCAGTTACATATTGTTATTATTATTATTGTTATTATTATTATTCGGATCCCCGCGGCGACGCGGACACATATTTTTACACACGACGTTTTTTATCGAGCGGTTTTTATGATACTTTTTCGTATATTTATACTCTCGACGACGACGACGACGACGACGTTCCCGTGAAAAGATCACCCGAGTCGCAGTGAGCGTCGCAACAAACACGAGTCGCCTTAACGAGCGGACAAAACGTGAAAAAAAAAATAATATTTAAAATGTGCGCGCGAAATAATTTATACGCGATGGATATAATATAATATAACACACACAATATGACAACCGCGTAAAGTCTTCGATATATGTGAAGATGATAATAATAATATTATTCTCTCGTATATTATTCTAATTACGAGTCCATTGTGAAAGTATATGATTATGGGTGTTGCACATCTTGCGGTCTGGACAGCATTAGTTTAATGCCAACGGACGTAATGGACATGCGCGACTTAATAACAATGGTCGACCGTAATATTTCGGTATTAAAAAAAAAAAAAAAAGAAAAAAGAAAAGAGAGTTGGGTACGTCGCCGCCGTCGCCGTTTCTGACAGCATTTCGCATGCTAATTTCATACTTCAGATTCACGACGTTATAATATTATGTGTGTTCCTGCGCAGTACCTATACATATATTATTATACATATTTTAGTTTTCGTATGTATGACGTCTTATCCGTATGATATATAAAAATACTCATATATATATGCGCACAGTACGAGCGTTTAATATAATAATAATATATGCACTCGGAACGTCTCCGACGCGGTTTCGTCAAAGAGCTGTGCAGTATAGGTCCGTGTGAAATTTACCATCGATCTGAAAATATGTTAATACGCGGCGCGCGTCCTACGAATTCGCTACTTAAGTCCCGAGTTTACAATAACGACGATATATATAGGTAGGTAGGTAGGTAGGTACCGCCTGTACGACTACCCGGGTCAAACGCGTCAAACGGATTTAAATAACAGTTTAAAAATGTCATTCCGCCTATACAGAGTGATTCACCAAGCATTGAGTGTATTTTTTTCCCTCGAGTGCAGTGATTTCTCTGATTTTTACCCGAACCCAAAACCACGAGGTTTTTAAATTCTGGCGAGGTTAAGTTTTTTAGTTTTGTACTTTTTGACGAGCGTCCGGTGAAGATAGAAACTCAGGTTTTTCAAATCGAAACACCGGCCCCGTTTCCTGCACTGTAGGTTATTTAATGAATCGTTTTTCTCTGGAAACGTTGACGTGTCGATATGTCTAAAGTCGAACGAGTAGTTTTTGAGTTACGCTCAACAGTTAACTTTGTATACTAAGGATAATAGGTCCATTAGTGTAATGGGTTTGGAAGATACACAAGATGGAGGTTTGAACATTTTAGTAATTGATATTAATCTAACAACATTTATAATTTGTAAAAATGGTCAAATGGTTTAACAATATACCCACGCCTATAGTATATTATACAGGTACATGAGTTTTTTTTTTTCGAAAACCGTTTTGAAGGACATTATCCTTAGGTAGTATAATATATAAACATTTCAATAACCGATGAGAAACTATACTCGTTCGAATCTTTTTACTATGGATACGTCAAAGTTTTCAATAAAAAAAAATTCTCCGCTAAATAATTCACAGTATAGGTACAACAAGAGAAACTGGGTTCTCATTTTAAAAACAAAAGATTGCATCAGCACTGCAGGACATCGCCCTCAAGTAGGTACCTAGTTCACAAAATCTCAACGATTTAAAAATAAGGTGCTGTATTTAAGTAGGTATATGTTTTAAAAATTCCAACCGTTAACATATGTACAAATTCATTGTTGACATTATAAATCGGAAATAAGTGTGGAAGTAAGCGTGCTTTGTCAATCGCCCTGTAATCTGTATACAATATAAGAATGCGATATTGATTCGAACGACGACGTCCTGCACGTTCACTCGGTTTGACGTGTTTGCGCGCATTACTGCAGTAATATTATTATATTATTATGTATTATTATTATATTTGTATTGACCTAATGCGCGTAGAAAATATGTCTGAAATATAGTGCACAAACCGACTAACGACAATACCATTAGTTTGGAAGCACAATTTTTATTATTTCTTTTTTTTTTTTTTTTCATATTTTTATTATATTTTAAGTGCACATATATATATAGTGTACAATATTTTATATATTATTATTATTATGAGACGTCAGAGGCGGTCACCACCAGGTAATGACGCGATGGTTTTTTCACAGTTCCCACGGTCGGCGCAGTCTCCTAACCCATCTTTATTCCATTTTTTACGGAAAATCTATATCAACCCGTCGCCACTACAAACGCACTGCAGCATTAATCCTTCTTTTAAAGCTCGTTTATCATTTCGTCCATTAACCCTTTTTTTTCGGTGACTCGGCCTTCGTTTCGGTCACGACAGCCATGCACAGCGTACAGATATAGAAAGACGTTACGGGAACGGGTTACGCGCGCGAAAACACGGTAAACCACATGACACGCGTCCTTGGTCATAATATAATATTATAATATATAGACGGCGCACACGACCCGAAATTTTCGACCGACTCAATGTATATTGGTGGGCACCACAGAGTTTTAGAGCTAAAGCGATATTTTAGCGAAACCTAACCCGATGCATGATTCCTATATAATATAATAACTGAAATGCAATCCGTGATGGTAGGTATCATGTATATGGGTAGGTACTATAATATTGTAATGTTGCGATATAGTGTATATATATATATATATAGATGCGGATCCTACCAATAATATGTAAAAAATAAAAAACACGTAAAAATAGTATTGCACAACTTGTTATTATTTTTATTTATAGTCGAAATGTCCGTAATATTAAACTGTATATTACAATCATAATTTGTACTCGGTTAATTATATGCGTTTTTATTGAATTTCTCGTCCGTCGTTAATATTATTATATGGTAATCCAAACGCGACGAGCGGTCGAATGCCGCTCAGGTCCGCATAATATATATGTGAATCGCTAACTGCGGAAAGGGGATAAGTCAATTTTTTATAACTTTTCGGGAGAGACAAAAAACGAAATCATAACATTGGTCCCTTTTCTGTAGTAAACCGAAATTTCCAAACACTATATTTAGCGTTTGAATGGTCGGATTTGACTCCGTTCTGCAGTAAACGATGTATTTACGCGTGCTTAATGAAAAATGATAACAAAACCGAAATTGATAAAAATGGACTTGTCCCCTTTCTACAGTCAGCGATTCATGTGCATTGTACACTGTTTTAATCTTGTGCCTTTTATGTCACACGCATGCAACGTGTTTTTTGTCGAGAAAATTCTATATTTTTGGTTTAAAACGATTTTAAAATATTACCATGTTATAATATTGTCCTAGTATGCAATAATTTAATGGACACTTTGTAAACATAAATCCAACTCAATCGACGGGACTAAAATAATAAATGACTAAAAATCATTTCAAATAAATACTTGCGAAGACTACCTTCGATAGGTACCTACTAATTTTATGTTTATCTCGTTCATATAATTTCATTGTTATTATTTTAAGTGCGTCGATCTTTCAAAATTCAAATTTAACAATCAAAAGTAATATTGGCACCTTTTCAATACCTACGTCAAAGTGATATATTATTTACAAAAATTGAAATCAATGTTTACCTTAATAGAAACTGAACAACTAGGAGTCACTAGATGGTTCAAAAAAATGATCAGTATAGGTTAAATAGTTAATACGCTTGAAAAAAGACACCTACATGTTTGAAAAAAAAACAAACAGTATTATTACAAATGTACAAGTTTTATTCGAAATTTAAAATAGGTAAAATAAAATAATATATTATAGTGTTCGATCATATTATATACGAAGAGCATACTATTGCAATATTACGCGCGTTTCACCTGCCTCTCCCTCCCCCCGCGTCAAAATTTGAGTTTTTATAAACATATATATGGTACCTGCAATAACGTTAGCATGAAATCAACACGAATCGGCAAGACTATCTTCAGAATTTGCGCGGTACTCGTTAACGAGAAAAAAATTGTCGAGAGAAGGGTCACGGAGTACACTGCACATGTCGTTGAAACGTTTAATTTTTTTTTTGAAAATTTTTGTTTCCGACAGTTTGTCATTTCATCAAGATCATAGTCGTGAAAAGATAAAAAAAAAAAATATTAAACAATAATATCAGTCGGTCGGTCCGTCCGCGTAAAAACGATAATAATATCATTATGACAAGGTTTAGGTACACCGTAGAAACACCGTAAAAACACTGTACAGTAGATAGTCTTTATAGTCTGTATAATATACATATGACGGGTGTGAGGTCGGCATAGGTACGTACGAAAAAAAGCTAATTAATCACCAAACTTATGTTAAATACGTTAAATTATAGGCGTGTCGTTTCGCCGTTTGCCGTACAGGTACCTGTGCATACCTATAATGTATTATGTGCGTATAATATATAATGTAATATAGATTTTTGAGATATTTTCCCACGAAATCGGCAAAAGTTAAATCGTTTCAGAGCATTCCGATAGTAATAATTATTGCCGGACGCCTATATGGCAGCTATATATATTAATATACTACGCGTATGATATTATTATTATTATTATTTTACGATGTATATAATGTACGGCGATGCACATATATATGTGTACAGACACGCAACGCATGCATAGGGTGAGATTATGGGGAAAAAAAACCAAATGAAACGTACACGCGTATTATATTATTATTATACGTGTGTAGGTAATATAATGATATACGTTATTTATTATTATTATATATATATATATATTGAATGGGATATTAAATTATTTGTGTCTGCGGGCTGGAAACGTACGCACTCGGTACCGATACCGACGATTACAGGTAGCGAAAAAAAAATAATACGTGCAGTAAACTGGACCCGAACGTTTATCGCGGTTGTGAAGATAGTGAGAAAAAAATGTTAATCGTAAAACTATTTACCCGGAGAATGTACTACGTATTTACGTGTATAGTGAAAACGATAACACGCGTAAGTCTGCAGACTAGGATTATATCGATTAAAAAAATATTATATTTAAAAACCCTTTTTCGGAATATTATCGTATTGTAATGCGACCTAGATAATATTATTATTATGATTTATAATTACCTTTCGCAATGCTTACGGCTATAATATGCTAAGTATGTCTGTTTGGGGTAGCACGAAAGTCATAATAATCGGAGAGGCTGCAGTCGTAGTAGTATCGGTAAGCTTATTATTGATATACGTAACTCAATGATTATAGCTAAATAAATAATTAAGAAAAACTACAAATATATTATAATGTAGCTCGATCCCTTCCCGGTTTTCCCTCTTCAATCTTCTCAATAAAAAGTTCTTATTTACATTTCTCAACAGTTTCTACGATTGTTATAATATTTATTTAATTATTGTTGTGCATCAATGCTTTTTTAGATAAAAATTTAAGATCGACAGTGTCGTATGTAGCCTACACGTCATGTCGTTAGGAGTTTTGTTCTTCAACCACGAGACAAAAATGATTTCATTTTAAGTTGGACGTTCGGATTATTTACAGAGAATGGTATTAATGATTTTTTTTATCTTCGATCGAATAACTGCAGATGTAAATTTGACATTTCTCAAGTAGGTAGCCGATACTTTCCGTGAGTTTTCATTATAATACCATTTAACATTTCACTGATAATAATATTATTTTATCGACGTCTTCAGATTTTATACTAAAACGGATTAATTAGAATACATAGGTATCTGATGCTTATTATTTTATCTCTTGTAAACGGTCGGTCTCTGAAATCCGAATTCAAATCTCTGTGTTCCGTCCAAATCAGAATACATTGTTGTCCTTAATATATTTCCAATATTAAAATATGAAAAGGGTACCTATATCCAAACAAGTTAATTTTGTGAACTATAAATATTATATTAATATTTACTTATATAGAAACTCTTACGCTTACTATAAACTATTTTTTTTTTAGAAATATACAATCAAAATTTTAATATAATCAATACCTCTACTTACTGTAATAATATTGGTTTGTGATTAATTAATTTACTTATACGACGCATGCGTAGTAGAGTGCTGTTGGCGCAAGTGGAGAGAAATCAGCAGTAGAACTCATAGAGTTATATAGTAGCCAGTAGGCATCTAACATAACATGATACTGAATGGTCTCATCTTCACGTGATTCGTGTTTTGATTAGGATTTTCTATCTGTCATCCTTATAACTTAATGTTTTTATTTCGTAAAGAGATGGAATATATATTTTATTTTGAAAACCTATCACATCTAAATTCTCTGTACCAACACAAATTAATTACAATTCGGGTAAAAAGTCGAACTCTCTCCACCAATTAATTTTCACGCGCCGAGGTGAACTATTACTGTACCAGCTACCGATGAGGTTGTTGGATGTAAAGTCCTCGATCACTGCTCAGTGAATTTTCACGATTTCGGACTAAATATTATTCTCCGATCTCCTTATATTCCGATATTTATATATTTTCACGTGCAAACACAACGCGTTTCCTGGTCGTTCCCGTTATAATTTATGATAATATACACAAATCGCAGCAGCTGACACTAATAAATAATTGACTGCGTGCAGGTTACGTTATATATATAAGATACTTACTACTTACCTACGTTATTGCTGTATTATATTGCGGTACACAATTTGCACTGCAAACAATTCCATTACGTGAAAACGTATACCGCGGTACATTCGCCACGTACAAGTACCAATATCGATATCGATTACCGGTTTGTGACACGTGGGTACCTCCTATTATATCTGTGTAATAGATAGCAATATTTATAGTATTATAATAATACCTATAACACTATAATAGGCCTAAAGTAAATCGATTTTTGAATTATACTATTATGTAATCCGGAAGTAAAATAAACTGCGCATAATACGTACACGACCACCAGACGACGTATCGCAACCTGTAGTGTTGCAATGACGTTTTCCGAAACTTCAACAAAGGTACCGAGAAAATATTACACTGTTATATTATTACTATACTTGACCAGACTAATCCAGCTGTACTGTACATTACGGATATGATAATATACGTTTTTTTTTGCGGTTACATATTATATACCGAATAAACCGCGCACGTTCGTGTCGCTCGGATCATTATTATTATTATTACAATATATTACCTATACATATTATACGCATTTTCATCATGTAACTCGCGCTCGCGTGTGGTCTTCGTCCAGTTATAATAATATCATATATACCTACCTACCTATATTCGTACATGTAACGATATCATATTATTATACATAGAACGATAATAATTAAAAAAAATATAAAAAAATAATAATAAAGAAGAAACGGCGAAACATAAAAAAGGGGGTATCCACTCGACGGCAGAAACACGAGACCGAAGGAGGTCCTTCTCTGTCCGTCTCTCTCTCTCTCTCTCTCTCGCTCTTTTCATACCTTTCCGTCTCGTCGCATATCTTCGCGCGGACGGAGCAGATGTTCGCATATATAGGCATTTTGATAAATGATTCGGGTTTTGTTTTACACTGTACTGCACACGGGTATCCGCCTTATCCGCGGACGTATCGAAATGTTCTCATTAACGGAATGTTTTATATGGGAGGGAAAAAAGATAAACGTATTTGTTGTTGTGATGTTGTGTGCTGCAGTCTCTTCGCGCCGAGTAGACGCCGCCGCACGCAGATCGGCCGGAGATATATTATATTATATATTATATCGCAGAGGCCAGCGAGTCGCCGAACGGTATCTACCTATATAGATGTGCATAATATTATTTTAATATGAATAAACGAAACGGGCCACGTGACGACGATACGGTTTTAATGTTACCATTATAGTCGTCTAAAATCGCCTAAATACATATACAATAAATAGGTAATTGCATATTATATTATCAAAATGTCGAATATTATACAATTGTTTTAGGCACGTACTCTGAATCGTTTTTGTATAATTTGTTTGAGTGAAAAATACAATTATATTATGGGTATACGTATGGCTATAATAATCGTATTCCTCGTAGCAGTGAAGTTTGAAATACTTTGTTCACTAAATATAATCCAACCTTTTTCACTATTACGAATGGCTTACTCGCTCTTAGTCAATTTGTAAAAAATATTCGGGGTGTTAGGCTCCTCCTGTTTGAGCTTCTGATGACATGATAATATCCTTTTTGATAAAACAATAATTCGATGTTTAAAAAAAAAAAA
Organism: Sitobion miscanthi; assembly: GCA_008086715.1. Taxonomy (NCBI): domain Eukaryota; kingdom Metazoa; phylum Arthropoda; class Insecta; order Hemiptera; family Aphididae; genus Sitobion; species Sitobion miscanthi. The sequence goes on from CM017805.1 coordinate 11,347,648, forward strand.
CATTTTGTTTGCATAATATTATAGGTACATATACTTGTTTAATCACACCTGGAATCACGTTTGGATTTGAATGGCGGGAGATTGTTAGTAAAAAATTAAAACTGCATGATAACGACTAATTAAAAATGAGTTTTCGAACACATATAAGACGTCGAAATAAAATTCAAACACGTATTCTGAATGCGATGTAAAAGTACTGTTTACAAGACTGCATATATTATAACACATATAGGTACGATGGAATCGGATGGACGTATTTAGCTATATTGTATTATACCAGCTATTATAATATAATTGGCCTGATTATTATTGGTCGCTGTCGAAGCAGTACCCACACACATTATACATCATAATATTATAATATAAGTATATATTGCATAATATATCATATCAGCATAATATAACACACGTGTGCGAATATTCTTTTCCGCAGCCCTTGGACCGCGGCGAGACAATAATAATTATTACGTCCATGCACGTATTAAACATTATGTACGGTTGTGTGTTACACATTCGTATATTATTATTTATCGCGTTGTGCAGTGTATATTGTATATGTATACGTAATGTTAATAGGTGTATACGATCGGGCATAAATATTGTGCTATTTATGTATTATGTAGGTATACCTCCGCGGACGGAATAGCGAGAGGAATGGAGAAAGAAAAACACATAATAATATTATCCGCTCGCCGCGTCGTGATTAGCCCGAAAACAAACAACAGTTCTCACGGGTGCTCAGACACACCGCGTGCGACTATATATATATATATTATACTCGCGTACAGGTATATAATATGCGGTATAAGGTATAATATATATACGTATATAAATACGGTATATTTCACGGCGTCGTCGGACGGCTATTATAACACCGGCGTGCGGTATATATTTTACGCGCGCACACATATATTACATTGTACAATCATAATGTGTATTCGACGGCCGTAATGGATTTTAATGTTTTTTTAGAGCTTCTGTGCGAACGCGAATGGTTATAATAATAGCGCGGCGGCGAGGGCGGCCGCGGTGTGCCCACGACCGCCGGCGGCTGCCGAGAGACTGCCGCGCGGTAGGTGTGGGTGCGCGCGCACAATATATAATATAATGATATAATTCGGCGTTTTATTATTTTCGATTTTTGTGTTTTTTTTTCTTCTTATCATTCGGTCGGGTGGACGCGAGTCCGCGGTCGTGGTGATCCGGGAGGGGGTTACGCCTCCCAAAAGGGTTTAGTCCGCGCGATTCCGCCGTTTAACGTTTAAACAGTACCATTGATTATAAATACTAATATTATACCCGTATTTATAATCGGTGATAGTGCCTATGTCGATTCGGCAGGTTATTTGAATATATAGTCTGTCGATTCAGCCGGCTATCGATTTCCGTGATATGCGGTAGCTGGTATATGGCGGGAAAAAACAATAGAATGTAAAATTATTGTTATAATACAATGATATAAAATAATGATATATAGCTCAATTAACACTCATAGGGGTTATCATTTTTACAAAATTGAATAAAATAGTACATTTGATGTCAGTTATATGTTTTTTCATTTCCATAATTTTTGTGAATGCTGATTTTAATTGTGTGCAATCTTCTAATCTAATATATATATATGTCCCTTATAGAGCATCAACGACGTTGTTTTGTCAAGAGTTAACTACACAACTGAATAAGTGCCGATTCAATTTTAATCATATTATACTTGTATATTTAATATTAATTATGTTATACTCGATCGAATCAATTGTTTCTACACGAGTCATGTGCTAAATTATTATTAAGATTATTGATAACATGATATTATTATATAATTAAACATAATATTGATAGTTTATATAAATGAGTCCACACGTCCAAGTCAAAGCTCAAAAGTAGCGAGTAATGTTTATTCATTAATTTACAAGTTGGGGTTATTAATCTATATTATGTATATAAAAATGAATGTTTCACTGTCAGTCTACTATAAACTCAAAAACTATACTAAAACCGAGTTCAATAAAAGTTATATCAATTAATTTCCCGAGACACGAAGTATGTTTTAGCTTATTTTTTTAACCCCTATACTCAATATTGGTTGTTGAAGGGTGACTCACACATGACTTTAGTTTCGGCTCACAAAAATCGAATATATTTTTGCTTATTTTAATTGGTTGTAATTTGTTATAGATTATATAACTTATTAATATTCTATTAGTATAAAATATATGACATACTATAATAATGTTCAAAAATATAAACTTGTCTATGTTCAAAAAAATATATATATTTTTTTTAAATCTTCAAATCATAAGACTTATGAACACAATTATTAGGTACCTACAATGATTACTTTTATGATTCGCTTTCTTAACAGTGGACGTATTATTTTGGTATGTAAACACGTATAAAGACAAATACCAACATTAAAGATATTGACCTTAAGCATTCTTTAAATCAGTCTCCAGTTGTTTGTAAAAAATAAATAAAAAATAAAAAAATATTTCGAGGGATCAGAATTAATAAGTGGAAAATCGTGAAATGCTATATAGTATATAGTATACATTGTTATGTAAATTATAACTATGATTTGTTAATAAAATTAAATTACCTACAGTGTCTTCTAATCTGTATTGTTTTCATAAATTCTATGATAAGTACCTATAGGCACAACTAAATAAAAGTTAATATTAACGCATGATTTCAATTTGTATCCTATTTTTAAAAATCGAATAGTAATTGTTAAATAGTCAAGAAAAACAATTATTTATAAATGCGATAAATGCATAATTTATTATTATTGTAACGTATTTTGTTTCAGGATAAGTAGGTTCAGTTTTAAACCTTGCCACCCCTCAAAAGTCGCCGACCGGAGCAGATGCTCCTGTCGCACCTATATATAATATATATAGGTTAATGCAGTGGCCCTGGCTACGAGCAAGACACGACCATAAAAATATAATATAAGTACGATTGCGTCATATTATATTATACGATTGCGGTGGCGGTGGCGGCACTTTGACATACCGCCGCCGTTCGGGCGGGTTTCGATGTTACATTATAATATTATATCGTATTATAATAATAAAATATATAATACGGATGGGCGTCGGACGACGATATTACAGAGTCGGACCGACATGTTGCCGGAGGTCCAGTAGACCGGTCGGATGTGTCGTATCATTATTACAGTGCAGTCGTGTAATGTGTATCATCGTCGAGTGTGTAATTTGTATTGCAGTATAATATTATAAGACCCACACAGTGGCGCACTGACATCACCCCTTAACATTGTCGCGACGTGTTCAACTGCCCCGTCTTATTGAGTTAACAATATTTTATTATATTATCATCCGCGTGTACAGGTCGATATATCACGTCTCGTAATAAACACCTCGAAAACACGGCCAATCGCAATGCACACAGATAATCAGATACCTCTAATATATGTCTGTATACGTACGTGGTATAGTATCACATGATATAGTACACCATATACCTAAGTTATGAAAGGACCCCTTTTAAGGGTGGGTATAACTTTTTAGTTTTTTTAGTTATTTTTTAGCAATTCGACTTCTTTCTAAACAAAACCGAACCTAGCGCACATTTGTTGATGTACCTATCTTCAATACTTTTCAACTTTTTATGGGAGTTTTTTTTTTTTTTTAAGTTATTTTATTGTACTATCGATTAACATAAACGATCAAACCAGAAATGTACAAATTATTTTTATTAAATTAAAAAATGGAATTCTATAGAATAATAAAAGAAAAATAAAAACCGTAGTAATATTTTAGTAGTAATAGTCATTTTAAAAATGCTAACTTTTGCCAACTTTTAAATTTTTTGATTTCATAAAAATAATTTGTACATTTCTGGTTTAATTGTGTATGTATTGGTTGATAGCACAATAAAATAGCTTTAAAATAAAAACAAATAACGGTAAAAAGTTGAAAAGCTTTGAATATGCAGTAAGTTCTGTTTTGTTTAAAAGAATTTTGAATAACTAAAATAATAAAATGAAGTAAGACACTCCTCCTTAAAAAGGGTTTTTTTTATAACTTAATGTATACTATCGTGTGATGCAGGCCGGTCACTTCTTCCCGGGACACATTGTATATAATATACAGGTACGATGACACCTCTATGAAAAAATCTGAGTATGATTCATGGGCGCCAACTAGGTTTGTTTTAAAACAATGCAATGAATTAAAAGGGCCTGGTGCTGTTTATAAAAATTTTTAAAAGAAAAATTCCCACAGACTTCCTGTATTGAACTCCGATTTTTATTTTATTTCAAATAACGGTATAAAATAATTTAATAAAAAAACTTAAACAGTCGTCTTATTTTTAAAGACAAATTATTGAGTTTCAGATTAAATTATTGAAAAGTGGAGTTCGGTGAGGCCTGTGGAATATTACTCTCAATTAGTAAAAACAAAAAAAAAGATAAAATTTGATTGATTTTACAGGACAGAATCATTATTTTGGCACTGTGAATTTTTGTGGACACAATGATACACAACTGGTAGCAGAATTTTCTCTTTTGCGGGCTACACTTCAAAAATATTTTTTATATAATTTCGCATCCACCACCTCGAGTAAATTATCTGACAAGTCCCCCAGTCTTACCGTACTACTTTCACGCGTATAAGTACTTACTGGCTACTGTATAATACAATTGATGTCACATCTAATATTATACAATATTAAAAAATCCGCAGATGCACGATTTATTTTTATAAGCGTTTAACATATTTTAAACTTTGACAACATTTTCTCAAAATATTTTTAAAATTTGATGGCGTGTATGGAAAATGCTTGTATAAACATTCAGTCAAACCTGGTTTACGCAAAAATTACTGTTTTCCATAATTTAATTTTTTTGTTTTTCTGTCAGTTTTAAAAATGACTGGTAATTTTCCATTTTTACTTCTTGAATGCACCATTTATAGATTCACTTTTCCACCAGAAAAGATACTGAAGAAGAAAATCGTAGCATTATTTCGACTACTTATTGTGTACACCGACAAAAAAATATTTCATTGCTTTTTTCCCGAAAACCAAAATAATAATATATAATACACGGGATATCACGAAGACCTTTTGCTCTCCGAACAGTATTTGAAAATAAAATTAGTTTGTAATCTTATATAATATTGTATAACTATAATAAGACCGTTTGAACAAAACATGTCAAAACTAATAACTTTCTTTTATTTGAGCATACTCTCACTTGATTTACTTGACCAGCCAGCGTTATAGGTATATTATAATACACTGCAGTATATGAAATATGCGATATCATCCAATTTAAATACGGTTTTAAATCATAAAATCGGTGATTTCGATAGGAACGTTGCCACACGGTTTTTGAACGTAATCAGTGCAAAATAGAAATTGATGATTCCGTATAAATGAGTTCAGAAATAAATTGTAAATTATATTGTTAACGAAATTAGAGTACGAACGTTAAAAAAAATAATAATATCGTACGTCTGCAAGCGTGCCTATATGGACTGTAATAAAAAAAAAAAGCTATAAGTCATCTGCAAACTTTCACTAATTTTATGGCGTATAGGCATCATATAGACAACTTTAATACCAACCAATATCAGTCACCTTCGGATCGCTCGTAAAAAAGTACAACAAGTACGCACATACACAGTATACCACACTACCACTGTACATCATCACACACACACCAGGTATATATTATATACATTATAGGTACATACGCACATATTATATACATATACCATCGTACACGCCTCCTCGGGGCACGTAATAATTCGGCGCACACGTACGCATATCATCGGACCAAACTAGACCTTGTCGGGCGGTTCCGTGTACGTATGTATATAGGTACTACTCTTATATATTATGTTTTATAATAATATACGATATTTTCGGTTTATTCAATTATTAAATCCGATGATGGGCGGCGGCGGCGGTGGTTTTTTATTATTATTATTATTATTATTATTACTTTAATATTGTACACGATCCTGTCATAACATCGTACGACGTGCGCACACACGTGAGGCGGTCATGCGTACGACGATGCAGACGACTGCGACGACGACGACGACGACGGAATCTGCGGCGGCGGAGCGTGCGCGCGAACCCGACAGCCGCGAAGATAATATTATAATATTGTATGAGAGACTCGCGTGTAAGAGAGAGAGAGTGAGAGAGATGCAGTGACCGTGTGTGTGGTTGTGTGTGAACGCGTTTAAGGTGTCTGAGAATTTGATCATAATAATTATCTCGTATACGCACGTAGGTACCTATATACCGTAGTCTAGGTATGTATAATATATTATATCAGACGTGCGCGAGTGAGTATCGGATTAATCGTACGATATTAGCATACGCCCTTCGCACCTGAGTCCACGTCATTATTGTCAAGCTCGTGTTTTTCATCATCATCATCTCGTCATCGTCGTCGTCGCGGTCTTCTCCCTCGTCATCGCATCAACACGTCCGGGAAACCCGTGATTTTCTTGTCAGTTTTACACGATAGTATACCACTTTTGGTACCACGATTTTCTGTAACCACGTCGCAAGTACATAATACCATACATGTACATACCTATACATAATATATCAGAAATATTATGCGTACAGCACTGTTCAGGTGTTCGTGTGTAAGTTCCCGTATAATATATATATACGCGCTCGTCGGACCGGCGTTATTAAAAAACAAAATATCACGTCCGAGCGGATTTCTCTTGCTCGCCCGCGTGCAATGCGCCTCTCGTAAATGTGTGCATATTATATTGTATTTCGGATAAATATTTCGGTACGCCCCAAAACAAAAAAAAAACGAAAAAAAAACGAGAGAAATAGAATCCGCGGGCTCGCGAGTGTTTTTTCTTTCGTTTTTAAATTAAAAATACGCGTACGGACAGGAATCCGACCCTCTTTCTGTATAATAAACAAGTATAGACGCTTACGTGTATATATAATATACATATATAGGTAATATGTGTAATATAATAAAATAGGTATATATAGGCATATAAAATATATCGTTTTGCAACGTCGTTGTTGTCGGGGGCCGAATGACGCATACATATACATTATACGTATATATAGATACCTATAATATATAATATAATATACAACGTGAGTGTTCGCAGCGTGTGTGTGTGTGTGTGTGTGTGAGTGAGTTTATGGATAGTGACAACCCGATTTTTAACAAGAACAAAAACGCCGTCTGCGACGGTCCATTAGAGATTGGGGTAAAAATGCCGTTTCTCCGGTTATAGGTCGGGATCGGTGAAATGAAATATATACATATATATACTTATGTGTGTCTGTGTAACAATATATAATACATGTATAAAAAAAAAGTAATAATAATAATAATAATAAAATGTATAACCTTGCGTATACCTGTGCGCGCGGACACCCTAATTTACATGTGGGGTGCGCGAGATATTTATAACTGTTGATCTCGTATCGCCCCGGTGCGGGGGTTGAGAACGAACCAGACCCGCACCGCGCATACCGCTCCTCCTAAAACCTTCTTTCCCCGTGACGTTTATTATATACGTATAAGCGCGCATACAATATGTAGACACCTATATATGATACACGTATGCGGCAATAATATTCTCCTCGGGTCCTGATCTATTTCCAAGGATCAGATAACGCGCGCGTCCCCCTGTGCGTCTGAAGTCAAACAGAAACATATTTTATTTACAAGGGATTCGAGGGCGGAGTGGAATTCCATATAATAAAATATATATATATATATACAGCGGCACATAACCGATGGCCCGTAAAAACCGTCTGGAGAAGAGATAGAAAGGAAAAAAAAATAATAATAATAATAATAACATTCGTATCACGGCGACCCTCTTGTTTTTTTTTTTTTTTTTGTTACCTGCATTATTTTTTACTCCCTTGACAGCCGTGAAAGTCTCCCGGACACTTTATCATACGATTTTGCCAAAAAGCCGTTTTTAAATAAAAGAACAAAACGAGAATACGTCCAACAGGTTTAATCGTATTATGTGCACTTTACAAAACGCCCCGTAATGGTAGCCAGACGTTGATGAGAATTTATGACTAAACCCTCCCACTACACATATTGTACATATGTATAATAATATCTATAATGCGTCGTTTTATATACGCGCGTATATTCAATTTCGTTCGTTATTGTTGGTGATAAAAAAAAAAAAAACCATACTATTATAATAGGTCCTGCACACAAAAATGCATCCATGTAAATGACTTGCGGAATCGACGAATAATTATACGTAATATAATAATATATAAAAAATATTAGCCGGAGAAGCTTATACACACATTTAATATTATATTAATATATCTACTACGCACCTATATAGGTGTACCTGGGACCCGGATTCGCATGCGATTTGTGTAGATTAGGTTAGGGTATAACCTAACCTACACGACTATTTTACTTTACGACTACGATCGTGTTTCGTTAAAATTGACGATTTAAACATATTCACATAATACAATCGAAAAAAACAATAATGAAAAGCTCTTGACTAATACACTATATGTCTATACATACACAATTTTCAACGAGGCCAGTCGTTCGATTTTCTTCGTGACACACAAACAAAATTTTTATGTATTTGACGCAAGAACAGTGGTTAGGTTAATAAGTTACAATGGTTTATAAGGACGATTATGATACATTAAATATATGTTATACAATTATTATTGTTATTAATTATTACAGTTTAGTTAATTTTAAGTATTTAAGCGGTTTTTTTTTTTTTAATGATGTCAGGGGATTTGGACTTAGTGCTCTATCAAGATTTTCCGTACAGAATATTATTATTATTATTATTATTATTGCAACGGATCCCATGCTGTTGACGAAACATTAATCTGATTTATACGGATATACACAATACCTTGTTAATAAACGTTCATTATAATATTATATATTTTGATATTTACGACCTTGGAGTGACTACGTTATCTCAAGATTTCCATTTACAAATTTCTATTACTTTATGAATATTTTAGAACACACACAATATATATTATTATGCACAACATACTATATGTATACATTTTAATACACGACTAATTGACGTTTCAATATATCCACCAGAAACACAACTCTTAAGTGCCACAAAATAGTTATGATGTTTATTTCGTAATCCAAATTAAATACTGACGATTATTATTTCTTGTTTAAAATTATAATCATATAAACGGTACATAAATCAAATAGGTACCTACGTAGTAAGTTTGCATTTAAAATATGGTCTTAGTCCTCAGACCATAATATACGAAACAGTAAACTAAAACGTTTTAAGTAATGATTTGTCTAAAATTTAACATAATATTACAAAGACCGTATACCTATAATGTATACATTTATTAATGGGAACATCAATTTAGTTTATAACCAATGGCCCTTATTCAAAAAAAAAAAACAAGAACATTCAAAAAACTATTATCTTATTAATTATGTAAATTTACATTTTTTTTTCGAGTTAATTTATAATATCAATTTATAGCTATTAAATCACCTGCTTATGCTTAAATTATAATCATAATAATATTGTGTACCGACTTTTTCTTAAAATGTTTCACAACATTATTCATCAATTAAATGATTTCACTTTTTTTTTTAGAGATATTTACAATCTATTCTTATTTAGAAAAATACACAAATGTGAGGAGAGGAGTTACATTTGAAGCTTTTAAGTGAAGAAGCCACCACCTATTTTGAGTTTAAAATGATCTCACTTGAATATATTTTAAGTTACTCACTTTTTGCATTTGATAATATAATTATAACAGCTATGAGTTGTGAGTTTGTGACTATTGTGTACAGTATTATTCTGTCCATGCTTGATTTGCCGGTTGCACCACATAAATTCTCTTGAAGATAAATTAACATTACTGAAGTAAACAAGAACTAATTTCGAGTAACAATTAACAAATTTTAGACTCATGCATGTATACCTATATAAAAAAGAATGGTAATAATTTGCAGACGCCAGTAATTATATGTATTTTAAAATTAGGTAATCGATAGTTTTACATTGAGTATAGGTATATGGAAATACTGTTCTATCTTTAGTTAACATTTAAGATATAATATATTATAATATATTATGCGCATAAACCTCATTGACTACACAAGTTCAAGGTTCTGGTATGCGTCATTCTAAGACAGCAGCGGAATAGATCACATTGCCTGATAAGTTATGTACTCGGATATTCTCTACTACATGGAAAAAAATAATTAATAACTTAGCTTAGAAGTACAACCAGATGTCAATGAATTAATTTCATAACATAAATAACATATTGTATAAGTTCTTTCGCAATTGGGACGTACCCATATACCTATTGGCTATTACCTACTATATATATAATATTATAATAAGACAAAACAAATTATAACAGTCATCTATTCGGTATTCGCGGCCATGTGCAAATATATCTAGATATCAATAAGATAAGTAGAGTTTATTCATTGATGCCAATTTAGTATAAATTGTTTTTTTTTTTAAATGTATACATATTTGAATCACATTGTGATATGTCCGATAAAACGATTTCAATACACATTTTAAAATTATCTATCGCGCTCGACTAATATGTTAATAATAAACTACAAACTATGTTTACTCATATAATATTCGAATTGCACCGAATAATAATATTTAACTTAGGTACATAACACATTAATTTATAGGTACCTAGCTGCTGTAAAGTATTTCTGTATACATTTATACTAATTTTTTACCATAATGTTTGTTTATCCATCTCATTCAAGCTAGGCTTGTGTTGGAGATAGCGAGTTACAAAATTTTAAAATAGATTGTAGATTATAAAATTAATAAACAAAATATATACAGTTAAGTAATATTATATAGTATAATTTAGGTAATAGAAAAAAAGATAATATAATAAAAATTATAGTTTAAAAATAATTCAGCACAATGTGAAACATTAACGAATAAAAAATGTACATTCAAATATGATATAAAAAATATCAGCATAGTATACGGTATACAGTTAAAATTAGGGTTATGGTAACCAATTATTTATTACGCTATTTTTTTATTTTTGTTTTTATAACATAATAATTTATGTCTTACTAAAATCCGATGAAATAAATATAGTTGTAGGTTCAAGATAGTTTAAGCATTTTTGACCAATAAGTAGTTTTTGCGTAGATCACTTTAGTGTAAGTCCTGTGTTGTCTTTTATTTATTTGTACTTCTATATTGTACCACGAAATTGTATTTTTCTTTACCCAGTTTATAATTTTTTTTTATTAATCGATCTATTGGCAATACATTAACATTTTTAAAGTTTTGATTCGTCGAATTTATCGTTATAAATTAAAGATGTATATTTCAAATATTATAAACATTTAGTATAAAATACAATAATGTTGATGCAAACAAAATTGTAACGACCTGCAAATCACATATTTATATAGGTATAACAATATCGATTTTACTTTACAAGATATTTTTTTGAATTAAAAACGATTTCGTACAGTGAAAACTAAGTGTATTTTATACTTCTATACATTTCGTTATCCTCGAAGAGTAAAATGTATTATTCGGTTATTATTGCATTTGTTGTACACTCGCACAATTGTTTACTACTAATTAAAAAGAAAGTTAACAAAAACGATGTTTCAATCTCTCGCGCACATCATCCAATCCGTATAGTCAATTCAGAATCACAAAACTACGTGTACAATATAATAACAATAAAGCCCATATGCTTCAATTCACATGTACAATGCTATTATGTATTACAATTCGTGATAATTTTTCAGGTCAAAAAGACGTGTGTAGTGATGGGTGCATCGTTTTCATTGTTGAAGAGCCTTCGAATAGAAACTATTCTCAGTGTGACATCGAAAACTCAATTGGAGTTCGGGAGCGCATTATTATACTTTGAAATATCGCAATAAATGTCAACTTATAAATGAGAAACCACGTAGATACAATTAATACCGACACACATATGGATTACAATATGGTACCTAGATAGTATATTATGTATGTATATGCCCATCTGATCATCGCCGTCGCGGTTTTCGCAAATTTTATTTTTTCGCACCGTCCGAAAACAATTATTTATACATAATGATAATAATATTACTATCTTGCCACTCAATCGTATTGGTAAGTACGTACGTACAGCGTACACCATTATAATATGCGTAATTGGTAATTATATTTTATTTTATGCTTGTTACGTTTCGTTAAGCTATTGTTTACAGCATTAAACATACATCATTATAATAATATATTAAATAGTTAATTTATAATAAATCAATGTTAGCATAATATATTATTATAGTATCAGCTGCAACTATATATATTTATAATTTCGTCATTATAACTATAAAATCAAAAAAATATTGTTTCGTTCATTGGTGTGATCATCACAGCAGTTGGAGTTGGTTTAAATTGTAATCGAAATTCAAAATACATATTTTTATCTACGTCAAACTGTATGAGAATGATAGCAATTATAGTTAACTGAAATTCCACGTGAGTTATATTTGCTGAGTACATACTATTTATATGGATGTATACGAAAATAACACGACCTTAATATTTGTATTTTAAACGAATAACTGTTAGTTGGTAGTTATAATCAAATTGCATTTAAGCAATGAATTTCTTTATCCATTAAAGTATTAAACCATGAATGATTACAGCGCTTTACTGCTGCAACTCAACTTGAAAGGAAAATAAATAAAAGCAAACAACATGTTGTTATATTATATTATAATATTTTTTTCAACAAATTGTTGTTTGAATGTTGCCCTCATAACTAAGTTTATTTACATATTTTACCATCGTATTGATTCGTAGAAATTCATGTAATTTACATTTATTATTATATTCCACCAATTCGTATAATATTTTTTGTACTGTTTTTTTATAATATGTTATATACTCATTACTCGCTAGTGGCGCTTCTATATATAGAATATATACTCAATATAACAACTAACGCTAAGACTAAACCTTATAAATCATTTTTTAAATACATTATCGATATTAATATCATCTCTACACAAATCACACCTACGATTCAATGAGAAAAATATTAACACAAAATTAATTTTTTTTTAGACAGTTAAATAATTGGAATCTATCCAGTCAACTTGAGGAATAGAGTGGTTTTCCAGATTTCGCAAACTCGGGAGAAAGCAGTTTGATAATTTATTTCTATTGGAAGAATATATTTGTTAAAGAGCCTACATATTAAATTATATTATATCTTAAACAGTTTATAACACTTTTAATACTGGCCAAACCGTCGATTATAGAGGAATATAATTATAACCACTAATCAGTTGACTATCCGATGATTCGATAATTTTTGTTCTGAAATAAACATGTTCATATTATAGGCATCATACAATAAATTAACATAATATTTTGACAATATTGTATGTAAAGTAGTGAATAATAATATTGTCAAATAAACTAGTATCATATTTGCACAAGTGCACAACTTTTTAAATCGGTTCCTTATTATTATTTCAAATAAAGCTCACAAGCCGATGAAAGTATATATTCTATTCAGATCGATAGAAGCTTATTTAATTTGAAGGCGTGAAATTACGATAGTGCCATTATAGGTACTGAGAAAGAGTGCAGCAGAATATAACAATAAAATAGGTATTACACCTACATTAAACAATGTCAAAAATAAATCGCTCAGAAAAAGCACCGTACCTAAATAATAATATAGAGTCTATTCGAGAGGCTAAATTGAATATCATCAATATTATAACGTGCAGCGCTTCACTTAGAAAAAAACAGTTTTAATTTCATTCCATTGATTTTCTTGTTTCGCGAATCTCTTCATATCAAAGATAACAAAATCAATTAAAAATATTTTCTTAAATATAATTAATGTACGATCCAATTTTAACAAATCCATTGATTCTACCAGCCATTTTTCTTTAAAATAAATAAAAAATAGGCAAATAGGCACTATAGTTTATGTTCATTAACGCTTAGAAACTATGAACAATTTCTTATTTTTTACACATAACTCTAACCTTAAATTAATGAAAAATAGTATTTTAAAATAGTAAATTGTCAATAAAATTATTTAAAATCAACACCTTATTATTATACATTCGATATATATTAATATAATTATGCGTTCAATCCTTACAGTTTACAGCAATGCTACTTTTCTCATAATCGATATCACAGTTTCCTAAACTAGCATTCGTCTTAAGGAAAGATAATAAAGGTTATATGGTGTTAAAAAACCGATATCGCGCGGACACGGATTTTCCATCGCCGCACGTAAAGATGTAGCAATATCTATCTCTGCTCAGCGCCTATCCATACGATATAATAATAACACACACACGCGCGTACAACAATCATATCGTACACGCGGTCGAGATAAAGTGTGGCGAGTTATTATAAGGTTACAACCGCGTGACCAACAGAGTCCGTAAATATGTGTGCGCCTATACACGTGTAATATACCTATATAACGAACACGTTCTCGGGGCATGAGAATTTTCTTTGGAAAAACGACGAGCGTGCGAGCGAAATACCTGGTCTCTCTGCAGCCGGTATTTCACGACCCCGCGCGCGCATATAGGACCTTATATATATATAGTATAGGTTGTATATACAATAAACCATATATATGTAAACAATGCGACGACGGCACATACACAGACCCGTTGTATATATATATACATATTATAATAATAATACAACGCGTGTACCTACGCCATTCGTACAAAAAGTTGTATTGTTATTATTATTTTACAATCATCATCTCTATAACGCCGCCGATGTGTACGGTATTATGAATTAATTTCGTTTGCGTGCCGCTCGTAGGCAACCGCATATTATATTATATATAAGTGTGCGAGTGTGTGTGTGTGTGTGTATGCATCGTATGTAGGTACAGGGTGTCTCGCCGCGAATGGTTTAAGTATTGGAAAATAGGTGGTCTCGGGAAAACACTTTTATGGCTTCGCGTGGAGTTATGAAATATAATTTAAATATAGTTTATAGACGATTAATACATTTACCAAGTACCGACGCAGGTATATGGTTACTTTTTTTCCTCGACACTCTATATTTCCGGATATTTTTCATCTAGCGGGTCTTTTTATTCCGTTCCCTCTCGGCCCGGTGTTTGCTCCGAGTGGCCACGACACACTGCAGGACAGCGTTCTGTCTCGACCAACAAAACGTACATGACATATTATAATGATGGTTGAAATTCGAATGAGCGGCATTTATAGCTGTTGTAGCTATTTTATTTATAGCTGCTTTTTAAAATGTTTACACCACCTAATATAATTATAATCTAGGTACTCACTAAGTTGTAAATCTATCCGCATTCCGGAAAAAAAAAGCTAAATCATATAATATTATCATCAACCACCGCAACACTTGGAAACACCCTATATATGTGTACGCAGGCATATAATACGGCGCACGTAATAATATTATAATATCGTCGTTTCTGTGCGAGCTATTAATTTATATATAAATACACTCAGACGCAGGTACAAGTGCATCGCATAATATAGGAAACGAAAGGAGAGAGAGATAATAATTTCCGAGCAAAGTGCGCACGGCGAAAAACAACGGCAGAAAAGTTGCGGCGCGCGTTTAAAATTTACATTTACATAATAATATTATGTACATATATATGTAGGTACGATATAAGGCGCATGTACCTAATAATATTATAATAATGTATCCATACAGGTATAATAATAATATAGTCGTTGATTGTCCTCTTCTTCGACCATAACATTACATTTTACATAGGTATATAATATATACTGCACAGGTATATATATATAATATAATATTATCGATTAATTATTACGTTTATTTTGCTCACAATTTGTTTTATGCGAATCGCCGGACCGTAAAAAAAATATGTTTATTATCTATATACCTATATACATATATACACCTATTACGTATGTATATAATATTATAATATTATATACTTTTATGTACGTTATAAAGCAACGGACTCGCGCCCGTCCTCACGATTTTACCATACTCTGCACAGTACAGTACCTACACACACGCCGTATGTATGTATGTATGTATGATATTATTATTACGTGTTATGTATATCTCGTGTGATGAGAGAAGACTTAATTATTATTATATGCGTCGTCGTCGTCGTCGTCGTTGTACCCATATAATATAAAAATAATATGTATATACTTATGGACATCGCTCGGTTGTGTACGCGTGTACGATGTTGTCTTTTTAAACGAGACGATCGGTTAATTACGAGCTCTTCACTCTCGCGCTGCTGCATCTCCTCAAAACGTGTATATAATATGTACTTGTATATATATATAGACGACCGCGTATACCCACCATGCTGCCTGTAACGTACATTAAGAGTTCGCATCGTTTTTATTATTCTAATTATAAAATTATAATTTATAATCGTTTAAGTTTACAGAAAAGTATATTATTTTTTTTTATTATATTTTTTCTTTCGATCTTTTAATAACAAAAAAATACGCGTGGCCGGTTTTAAAATAAATATCACACTGACAACATAAAACAAAAAAAGCGACGATAGTTAAACAAACATTATCCGTCTTTCATCAATTATAATATATATTATAACGTTACTTCTGAGTTCTGGTATTTATTAAATTGTTTCAAACCTAATACCGCATTGAGACCCGGAATAGATCACCCAATCACAGAACAAATATTAAAAATTTAACAAATTATTTAATTATAATATTTAATCGACAAGTTCAAAATTTATCAACAAATTATTCAAAAATAAATAGTATTTTCGTTTTTAGTAATTCTCCTATTTTCATTTAATAACAGGTACCTAATGTCGATAAACATTTTGAAGCATTCTCCAAACTCACACAGCTCACTTCAGTCAATCACAAATGTAAGATTTAAAATAAATCGATGTCAGAAATGGAATATTATACGTTTTTACGACTAGATATAATGTCAATATGCGATAGAGATTATAAAGCAAATGAGTATCTTACAGGATGTAGGCGACTATATTATAGAGGCTACACTGTAGTTTTTTCAACCAATATAAAAAATAGAACCTATATATAAATAATTTAAAAAATTAAGCTAAGTAACGTGTTATGTAAATTTTTTTTCTAATGTTGTTAAATTAACAAGTTACGAAAAAACATGAAAATAATACTTACAAAAATTAGAAAAATGCAATGATATTGCTAAAAATGACCTTCATTCCCAAGTGATCGCCAAAATTCAAAAAACGTAAATTAAAATATTTGTACCACTGAATTGTGCGTGACAAATTAATCAAATTACGAGTATCCTGTATAGAAGCATTAAAAATGTAATAAGTAATGCGAATGCATCAATTATTCAATTTCAACTATTTCGGGAAGGAGTAAAACATTTCTTGCCTCTCTAAATGCGAACATTTATGGTAATCCTCCAAGGAGCCGGAAGCGCAAACGGTGTACACAATATTAATATCGTTTAACTATAGTATAAATCAATTCAATTTCTTAGTCTAATAAATAAAAACAAAATATACGAAACGTCTCCAATAATATAGTTAGCTATAAATTATAATGATATTATTCAACGTACAAATATATTTCATTCGGCCGCAATTATTCTGCACTCCACAGCCATTATAATTTTTTGTTTTCGAAATAAAGAATATTACAAAACAATGCTGCGAGTTTCGGTGCCCATATCGCAGGTCACATGCGTCAGTTGTGGCTTTACGCGCATCACCCGCACGGTTAATTTTTATTTGCACATTAAAACGATCGATTATAACGGTGAAAGAGAAATATACAATAGAATTTTATCAGCTGATAATATCGTGTATCATATTATTATTGTATCCGTCAAAAGCGAGATTTGGTTATTTTTTGACAACCGTCGGTTTTCGTGACAAATGCGTGTTTACACGCGACGTGATCGATAACGCGCGGGGTCGACAGGCATGTGGAGGAGCAGGAGGCGAGAGACGCGTCGCTGTCGTCGTCGACGACCGTGGGGAATGACCGCAACACGAGTTTTTTTTTTTTTCGGAAAATTTCCCGCCGCGCGAGGAGTCAATAAAAAAGCCAAACACAAAACACAAACACACAAAAGATTATAGACAGAAAAGAAAGAAAAGGAATACAAACCGTCACACAAGTGGAGTGCATTGTCGAGGCGGCGGCGGCGGTTGTGGCGCAGATGTGCCGTTATCAGTTTTTTGAATCCCGAAAAAAAAAAAAAAACACACGAAGTCGCGTCCGACCGCGGGGTGCGAAATTTGTCAACAAAACCGTGCGGCCATCATCGTGATTTTCGTACGCCTTTCACACCGAACACGTTTCTGGTCGACTGGCCCGGGATAATGGGTGGGACGCGTCTGCTGCGGGTGTGTGTATATATCGCGTATAATAATATATATATGTGTGTGTGTGTGATGAATACGGACGACGACGACGACGACGGTCGTGTTTATGCGCCCGTTTTGCCTTTTGAGCACAAAAAAAAACGAAAAAAAAACGAAAATAATTCAAACATAATAATAAAAACCCCCGAGCATTATTATAAGGTATGTATCGCGTAAAAGCGTTGTACGCACTGCTCGTGTGTGTGTGTGTGTCGTTGTCAAAATATCTCACATTATCTCCATTGTGTGCGGTGTACGCCTATGTGTGTACAGAGTCGATCGGTCGGCGTGTCGCGGGTCGGTCCGTGTAGTCCGTCGGTGGGTCCGTCTCGTTCGGCCGGCTGCTGTTCGTCGCCAGACCCGCGCAATATTATTATCTATCGGCCATCTCTGCGTTTAATAAAGTAGCTTTATTATATTATTATATGTAGACGTACACACACACACACACACACTATACAGACGTTGTTGTGTGTTGCTGCCGGCCGGGTGATTTATTGCCCGTAAGTAATATAATCCGCATGTGGTCCCGACGAACGAAGATATCGCGCGCACCCACACGCACCCATCACGAGCACTGCAGACTCGCCCGGCGCACAACCTTCGAAACAAATGGACCAATTAATAATTTATTATCGTTATAGATCAACGTGCACATGATATAATAATACCGATGATGCTGCTGCTGCACGATCGCCGGATCGCGGGATGTGATGCGCGTCCCTGGAGCACCGCGCGAGGTTTACGGCGCCATTCGTCATAGTCACCGTCGGCCGAAGTGTACAAATGTGTTCTGCAGCGGACGCGATTGATATTACACACGTCCCTTATCCGTTGATGTAGCACGCTTACCTATATATATATATATATGAGCGACAATCCATAATAATATAATATATATACATATACCTACCAGATGTTTTACTCAAGTACATGTGTATACCTACCTGGTGATCTATTTAACGTAAGACGCCATCAGTATTTCAAAAACGTTACCTATAGTAGTTTATGAAAATATTTATTTTAGATAAATTTAAGTCGTTTCTAAGAAAATATATTTTTTTCACTATTTTTATCGACGTCATCGTTTTTTAAATAATTTACTTTTTTAACGACACGCATTTTTGCATTTTTAATTCCTCATTCAAAAGCAGCAGATTTTTTGGATTACTTATAGATGTACAGAAATCGAATTTTGGACTAGATATCTAGTTTATGAACTATTAATATTTAAAGTTTAGATGAGCCGAGTGGAGTAATACAGAGGTACACCGCAAAATGTTGGTCCACATAACACTATAATAAACTGCTTGTACGAAATACTCCAAAGAATGTTCTGTTTCGGAACATGATATTATAATATGTATGAAGTCGTTCAAAAGAGTAAAAAACTTAAAAACTGATAAAGATAAAAATTGAAAAATATAATATTTTTTTTTTAAATGTTGTTTTGTAACTACATAAAATTATGTAAAAGAAATATTTTAAAAATTTTTGGTTTTTTTTCTGAGATAATAAGTGTTTTGCGTTAAATGGATCACCCAATATAGGTTATGTATGCGCTGGAATAACCTCGCGTACCGACTACAACTGTTTCTAAGTTTTCCTTATTTTATGTACCTATATGTACATACCCGCGCAAAGAAACGATATGATCGTCGTACGTTATTTTTCACAACCAGATTATATTATTCACAACGACAACTAATAAAAAAAAAACAACACAATTTTATAATATTTTATAATATTTGAATATTAAAATAAAAAAATAACCTGTGAGTTGGTCATAATTATTTATTGTAAGGCTCGAAAGTTGTTGCATTTGCATGTTTTTGGTGGGTTATTAGATTTATTACTATAGTAAGTACCTACGCTAGAAATTAGTTTCAAGATACCAAGAAAAAAAATACTAAAAGTTAAGTACATATTTTTAGCATGATATTTATTAATTTTAAGGACACATTTTTTTATTTTTACAGTTTTATATTTAGAACAAGTATTTGAAGATTAATAATAGTATAATTCAAAATGTTGTAAATTAAAATATATAATAAAAATTAATTTTAGGACATCTCAGTTTTCACTATAATAAATCGTGTTTTTCAAATACAAATATAGTTGGAATAAAAAACACAACATAGAACATATAGCACACTTTATATCATGGTTTTTCCATCTCCAATTTTTAACTATCATACGTTATTATACCTGTGCACAATATGTGTATAATTTTTTTTGAGATTTTTAAGAAGCAACATTTTATTGAAGAAAAAGTTGTTTATTTATTTATAGCCATTTTAGAAATTATGTTTTAACAATTTACATTTATTGAAATATTATAGGTATTAATTTATTATTTTTGTAATTTTATGAGTCTATAACTATAAAACCATATCAAATTGATTTCTTCTAAAAATGTTAACTCTGATTACAGATTTATAAAATATTTGGGATGTAAAAAAATAAGTGCATATTTTCAAAGCGTATTAACTGTACTTTTTAAGCATGCACATTCAGTGATTTTACAGGAACATCAAGTTCCGAGCCCTACGACTCGTATAATAATATATAGGTAGAAATATCTTATCTACGTATTGTGTATTACTGGTATAGGCGCGTATAGCTAATATTAGTATATGATATTACGTGCGTTTGTCGTGGTTGTATTCGAGATGAGCCGTAATAATACATGTGGTCGCTTTGGACTTGAAAATGGCATTTTATTAACCCCTGAGTGTCGTGCCTACCTAAGTATTTGTAGGTACCTATGTTGTGCACCGCGGTGGACGAGTGCGCGAGAAATGAATTAACGAACAATCGAGCAACTGCATATCTGCTGAGCGTATCAGAGTGGCGACACACCCCGCGGGCTGTAGATCAGAGCTGAAACACAAAATTTACTGCTCCTTGTTTTGACCCCCAAAAGGTAAACACGCACGTCGACGTCGTCGTCGTATATTATATATTATTATTATTAAACACGCGGGGAGGCGTGAACGTTCGCGCTCGCGCCCGCGCGGTTGAACGCTTTTGTCAACGGTCGATTTTTCACGGGTCATTAAGTCCTCTTCTATAATGTATTTAGCTCGACGATCGACTACACACGTACGTATTATTATACCATGCCTACCACGACGACTACGATAATATATCATATCGTTGTCGTATCGGCGAAATTAATATTGTTATATTATCTGCGAGAGATTTCATAGACTTCCTGCGCCCAACACACACACACACACACCACGTATAAACTCCAATGCCCGCCCATTGTCCGGTGCCCATTATTCCAATATATTTCGCGTGTGTACAGACAGACAGACAGACACTCGTACACCGTTACAAACCGAGAACCATCGCCATCCCATTGTGTGCTCGTGCACTTAAAGCCACCGCCGCCGCGTACAAAATAATAATATAATATACCCGAATACACGCGCGTACACATAAATAACAGTGGTTATAACAATATTTTGACGGGTAGCTCGTACACACACGGCCGAGGAGAAAAAAAATTTAATTCAAATCGCTAATATATTATACCTAGGAATTTTTTTTTTTTTTAAAGACCGTGGAACCGTTTCGGAAAAGTCCTCGCGTCATCTCCTGCACGGTAAATATAACCGTATGTATATTATGTTATGGCACAATATGATATGATATTATATACACTTAAAACGAGATTTATGTGAAGTCTGTGAATGCGGATTATCAATGGTTAGTATATTTTTATTTTTTTTTGAAAACTCCAGAACTATAAGAAGATTTCACTTGTAAGCACGCCACACACGGCGCGCACACCGCAGTGCACAATACAAATCTATATTACTTCATCGTTTGCCTGTATAAAATATTTATGTGTGTATAATGTATATAATATATATACTACATAATGATAGTCCGTTATAATATATAATATAATATTATGAAAAAGGACAAAAACGGTGGGATATAATATTATTATTATTATAATAATATTCAATGTGTGTACACAATACACATGCCTATTGCCTATAGACTATAATACGTATAGGGTGGCTACGTATAGCATCGAAGATTTTCAGATCAAAGTTATTATTGAAAGGTATATATATAGGTATACGAGAATTATTATAGACGACATTGTGTTATAATTATTAATTATAATAAGTACTATTATAAATGTTATGATTTGTTATTCGAATCTATACAGCGGTATCTATATAGTTATGCCCCAACAGACATATTATTTTAGAGTGATTTCTGTAACACGTTTAATACACCCATAAAGACAGGTACATCGTTTATGTATAAACTATAAAATATATAATAATAATATTTGGAGATATCACGGGTATGCGCGATATTGCAACGGTAAATTGGTGTGTTTGGCATTTAAAATACGACACGTCTTATGTAATGATTTAGTCTCGCAGTTAGTATTTCGTATCCATATAATAATAATAATAATATATAGGTAGGTATGTATGGTACCTGCTAAAATAATACGACGGATTGTCGTATATTTTCTACGTTACAAAACCGACCGACTATATGCGTACATGTGTTTCAGTTTTAGACTTTGGTTGATTATTATCGCATATATATATATATTGTATTATATAGGTAGGTACGTGTTTTTTCTCTCTCTTAACTTGCACAGTACTGCCTATACGCATCATATTACTATATATATATCTACTGTGTACATAGCCGTAGTGCTTATATGTATATATATATATATGGGTACCTACGTGAAAACATTATATTATAAATTACGACACATTACTTCACTGTAGCCGCGCACGATAATTATTGGTGTTCTAACTTCTGCATTTTATCTTGACACCCAACCCCTCGGGGCGTGCGCAAAGACTCTCCTTCAACGACTCGTGTGTATGTTATATAGAGGTCAAACCTGCTCATCACCGGACGTCTGAACAAACGAGACTGTGCCTGTGTGTCTACATAATATATAGGTAATATGTGAGTGTAGCTGCTGCAGCGAAACGGTGTAAACATAAAGACAAATGTAGGTCCGTCCTCTGTTAAATATTATAAATTAGGTATTACTATATTTTGTCAGTGTTATTTTTTTATACACTCACACACACATATATATATATTATCTCGTTTATGATATCACACCATATTATAATTTAGAAGAATTGATGCTGCTTCGGCTACCGGCGGCTTTGCAGTGTAAACATGTTTATATACTGCAGCATGCACGAAAGCACTCTGGCACTCTGCTCATGTATTCGACATTTTTCAACATTAGACGAGATGGTATCTCGTATATTAACCCCTTTGCCCTCCGTTCCGCAATCGCAAAATAACTGTTCTTAAATAGTCTGCACATCAATAATAATAATATATAACATTCGTCTGTCATTTATAATAATATATAAATAGTACCTATATGATGGTATTATAATGTATACAAACGCTAACGAGCTCGAATCACTCTGATTTCGGTGGGTTCAAATAAATATAATAGCTGTTCGTTATTGATTAATCAATCGTTTTATTAAAAGCCATTATATTTTATTTTTTAGAATATTTTCCCCGTTATAATCGTCATCTTCGGCTGTCGAGCGATGTTATTACAATTGTGAAACAAATACATTACACTATAAAGTTGTACTTACTATTCAAATGAGAGGGCAGAGCAAAAACAGATAATGTCGAGTTTTATTAATACAGTAACAAGCATTATTTCCAACAGTAAATGACAAGAGATAACTAATACTATTATAGGCATACAATTTGTTTTAAATAGATGGACCATCTTTAAAGCTATTATATTATAGGCTGTGTCAGCTGAGATGATATAGTTCAGTTTATCGACAAACAATTTGATTATTTAAATTATAGTAAATATGTATATTTTAATGATATGTTATATCACCTTATTAATTAACAATAGATAAGATATAGAGAATAGTATTTATTATTTACAAATATCAGATTTTTATAAGACAAACAGTTCAAGTGAATTACATTATGTGATTTTGAAATTCAATTTTTAGACATCTGTAATACAATATACGCATAACGAAGAATGTAATCATTTTAATTGCTTAATTAATTCGTAGGTTTTAAAATAATTGTTATTACTCGTTACTATATGGCATACGCACGTTATCCCGTTTTATATCATACAAATTACTAAGCCAATAATAATTGTATTTATGTATAAATAAATTATACTTCAATAAAAACCCACTTGGTTATAGTTTAAAAATGTATTAAATAATAATTGAATAATAATTGTAAACTACCTCAAATTAAACACCGTGTTAAATGCGTTCGCATAGGTAATAATTCAAGGTTAACTTAATTTAACACTGAAGCTATACCAGTTGATTATGGTATTATAATACAAATTAGTAGAATTATGACGGAAGTTTTCTTTCAAATGTTAACTTATAAACGTGTACAAAAACAAATACAAACAATGAAATGTATTTATCCGACAAAAATGAATCTTACACAATATTTGCAAAAAAAAGAGAAAGGCTGTTATTTTTTCAGAAATGGAACTGCAGAAATATCAATATTTATTTAAAAAAAAAAATGTTTGCTAGGTGCTAATACCTACTACAGTGCGTATAAAAATTATTTATTATTTACTAAAACTAATGCATGCTCACTAAAACGTATTGAAAATATTATCAAGCGTATATATCACAATAATCTGTTAAGAAATTTTATTTTTCGTGGGACAACACTATGAATAACATAATATTTTGAACTTGAAAGTACTAGTTTATGTGAAAAAACAAACACAGAGAATGTATTTAAAAATATGGGTGACATTCGGTGCGCATAGCCCACAACAACTGCCGTAGCCCGACGGTTTACCGGGAGTGTTGGAATTGCAATTAAATACGACACCGACGACAATATCATTGATTTAATTTATGTAATGATAACCTGCCTTTTGCCTGCAGACAAGATGAAACTCCACATCGTGCGTCGCGGATTCGATTGGCGAAAACGAGAGAAAACCGACAAATAATGCGTACGTCCAATATAATTATGGACATGTACCTATAAATATGAACTTATATGACGGTATAATATTCATAATGTGTAGGTATATACCTAGTGAGCTCGGTCGGCGCGGGTCGTGTGTCGATGAAATATTGAAAAAAAAAATAAAAAACAGTTACTCGGGTAGTCGGGTAGCGTGAAAGAAAAAAGATATACATTATAATAATAACGCGATATACAAAAATAATATAAAATACCATAATGTGAAGAGAAAAAATCGTGCGGAGGCGGCAGCGCGCATTCCGAATATTATAATATGATAATGAGAGAAGAAAATTTCGGGTTTTTCGTATACTATTACCTATAATATAAGTTCACGCGGTTTGAGCGAATTACGTTCGCGCGCGGTGTGAACACGTCTCTAATAATAATAATACCATCACAATATGGTTCTGGGCAACGCACCTACGTATATAATATTATACATTATACAGACATACGTGTGAAGAGATCGTGATCGTGATCTTCGCATTACGCGTCGTACGCTCGTAATATAGGCGTATTTATGGCGCAGGGTGTCGTGGACGAAAAACACCTCCGGATTTGCGCGCGTTTATATCAGCCGCTCTGTCATCATCACCGTCATCGGCACTATCATCATCGTCGTCGTCGTCGTCGTCATCGACAAATCTAAAATAATAATAATATAAATAAATATAATATTGCACACTGCTGCAGAGTGCAGTTATATGCATATGCCTACATATATGTATATATATATAATATTATTATGCGGGGGTACCTATATATATATGTGTGTGTGTGTGTAATGTATATATACACATGTTGTATACCCGCGACCAGTGTACCTATATGCGTCTATAAGTGTACTCGTAAGGTCACAATAATGTGCGCGCGGGGGTCATACGAAATGCACAAGCACGACCTGGCCGGCCAGCGCCTGCGGTTTTTTTTTTTATTTCTTCACTTATTCTTCAATTTTTTTATTTTTATTTTATTCATCCTCCGCTTTTCCATAATAATATTTTATTTTTTTTTTTTTTTTAGAAAGCGCCGCACACACACAACAGCACAATCATCATCGCCTCGTATACGATTTTTCTCATATTTCGCCGCTCGACCGTCGGGCGTGGAAACGAAAACGAAACATAATAAACGGTTACATATTATAGTCGTTTTCGAACGCTATATTATATTGGCCTGGGCGCGAGACGGTGGAGGTATTAATATTTGAACCTCCTATATGTATAGGAACCATAATCGTCGTCGTCGCCGTCGTTGTTCCCGCGAACGAAATTCAAACGGCGGCGGTGTCGAAAACTTATGGTCGACTGTGCACACCTCGGCCACCGAAGGAAAAACCTCTCTCGAAGAAAATACCTATAAGGCATAGGTCATCTCTTTATACAGAGTGAGTGTGTGTGTGTGTGTGCGTGCGTGAGGTCCGCTCCGTTATTACGCACACATGCGCCAGTCCCGCCGGCGACGTGAGAACTGCATAATTATTATATTATTAAAATATGACTTAAAAAATCTGCGGCGAGACATTTACCAGTTCGAAATGCGTTTGCGGTACATACTATATATAGCTATTATGTAAATATCGTATAGTTTGACGATGTACGAAATCGTTTTGAAAACCGATATGAAAACGGATATTATGATATGCTCTATACCTATATATATATATATATGATGTAGGTATAACTCAATGTAAGTAACTACCACGCAAGCTATATATATGACGAGACCGTCGCGATTTCGCCGATATGATACCATTATATTATATATATATATATATGCATATTACCCAGCTATGTGTATAATATGTAGATTGTTGGTATGCTCGGGCAGCAGTGGAAATTAGTTTTTTATGTAAATCCCTGGTGTGATTTCGACGATTCGTTACGAAAACAAATAATCATAATAATATTATAATATATCGTTACGTATATAATATACGCGAGTGCCTCGTGGTGTTAGAGGATGGCACATATAAGGCTCGATTTGTAATAAACCACGTTTTTTTCTTCTTAAGTTTCCATAACGAGTAATAAGCAAAATTAATTGATAGTTGGTGTATTATACCGATAAGACATTTACTTGAGGCTGTTTTTTTTTATTTGTAACTCTTTTGCACTTTTCTAACACTTTCTATTAACCGAAACGTACTGCAGGCTATAAAAACATATGTTAAACAATCGTACAATTGATTCAAAACAATTTACTATTTATTTTAACTAAAATTACACGTGAGCGTCAAATTAAATTGTATAAAATAAATTGCTCCATATCCAGTGTGATATAAAAGTATTTAAGTAAAAAAAAGTCGTCGAGTATCAATCAATTTAAATTTAACTAGAAACTCAAACATTTAAAGCTTAAACAGTAGCAGTAGACAATGATTGCAATACAATTTAAAAAGTGAATACCTTAATTATCAATATTAAATAATAATTTATACATAGTGCTTAGAATTTTTTAGATATTTAAAGTCATTTTCAAAAGTAGCCAAAAGAGTTTCTTTAAAAAGTAAAAATAAAGTGATATATATATTTCTATTTAAATATATAATACAAATTTCAAAATTATTAATTAATAAACTTTGTATAATAAATTATTATTGTATGTATTATAAATATAATTTGTATTATGCCAGTTAGAAATTTAAAACAGGTTGGTACTTAAAATTAAATGATAAAATACACAAAAGATTTTTTAAATTTATTTGGGAATCTTTGACGATTACTTTCCGTACTTCACCCGTCTTAATAGTGTGCTGTTAGTTTTGATATTAGAGTGAATTTCCTATTAGAACATTTCTAGGTAAGAACATTATTTGTGTTCTCTCTTTGGTTTTTACGATATTTTAATTTTTAAGTGAGTTATGAGTATGTAAAATATTAATTTTTGGAAATGCTCGTAACTCACTTAAAAATTAAAATATCGTACAAAACTGACGAGATAACACAGATAATGTTCTTACCTAAAAATTGTATAATAGCTGGTCAATTCACTCTAATATCAAAACACTCTATTGAAACTGGTGAACGTAAATTTACTAGTATGATTTACGAGGATGAGATGTTCTCTTAACTTTTGATTATAATAATTCAGTGACTTTTGTACATTGTATTTTTATAGTAGTCATTTTATTCAATTCAAATCGTTTAAATATAATTAGAGCTGGCATTGCAGACATAATACATATTATAGGTGCCTCAATCCCATTTATACGGATGCGCATAATATTTGTTTTGATCGTCAAACAAACCGATCGATCTTGCATTAATTTAATATAATAATAATAAAAATAATAAAAATAATATCAACAGTGCCCCTTTGTTTTGAACCGTATAACGCGCGTAGGTTTTTTTACAATTAATGCTGCAGCAGTGTAGGTACGTCGGAAAAAAAACCGTTCGCTTAAGCCTATAATTTATATAGGTATCGATTAATTAGTGTAAACAATTCGAAATTCGTGAGAAGCATAATAATATATTGAGTACGCAAACGCGAGGCATATAATAATATATTGTATAGCTAGAAGAGGAATATATATTGCGAGAGGAATTAAATGCGTATAATATAAGCTCGGACTGCATTATGATCTGGCCTTATAGGTCGGCCGTTTGGCGCGCGTGGGTGGAGGCGTACGCTCTATATTTCACCTCCAAGCAAATTTATTACGCCGTCTCGGAAGTTTATAACAGGCACGTATATCCGCGGCGGGGACGTGTGGGCAGATTGGCCGGAGTAATGAGTTCGGCGGGACGTGAACGCTTAAAACCGACGATTTTTCAACCATGGTTGTAGTTGGACTCAGTGTTTCGCCGAAACGCATGTGTAAGGCGCAGGCTATGTACAATTAGGTGCGATAAAGTGATTGATGTAAGATTATAAATCAGCGTAGTTATATTGTGGGGTGTTGTTAGGTCCGTTCGATTTTATTTTTGTTTTTACCAACCGATTTTTAATCGCTCATATTATATTCGGCATTATTTTATATTTTTTCTATTAGATAGGTACTATATAAGTATGTATGAATTAATAATATTATATCATGTGTATTTAAATAGTATTGATCTTTCTCGATTTTCTCAATAAAAATTCCCAAACAATAAACTAACACGATAAGTGCTGTTATAATTGAATAGAAAACATCATTCAATATCTAAATACAAAATAAATAAATACCTAGATACTTAAACGATCGACCGGTACCAAACGATACAATAAGCCTGAATTCGATTAATTACATTTTGTTGGGTTAGGTGGAAATCACTAATCAATATTAATCAACCATCTCATGCTTATGATAAATCATATTTGTCATAAAAGCTGGAAAATAATCGACCTAGTGTAACGTAGTTGTTTTTTTAGTACCTACCCATGCAAAACAAATTATTGATGTCCGCTTTGATTTGCGCGTGTCTATATAGCAAATGGCGGCTCGCGGACAAATTTTATCCAGCCCAAAAACAAGAAAAAAAAAGATAAAAACCGTTAATATTATACGTTTTAGTGATGTTATTTATTATTTTTTTTTTCATTGGTTTTTATCGACGTTCGGCAATTTTGATGGCTCGCAAGCAATTTCTATAGATTCGCAATGTGGCCCATCAAAAATATTAATTGGTGACCTCTGTACTATAAGGTCTAAGAATAATATAGAAATAACACTCAATCAGCTGATCGGTTTTATGTTTACCTGAAAGATCTGAAGTCCCAACATAGAAACGGGCCTCAGCACCAACTTTCCAACGTACCGAGGTTACACGTTTGTTTACCCAAGTTACTAAAACCTTTACTATAACCTTTACTGCCGTGGTTTCCATACCACAATCCGGGCGATTTGACAAACCACACAGTTTCGTAGGCCTGCAGCTAAGGTCTAACTTCTGTTCCAGCAAACCGACACAATTCACGGAAAACCCGTGTACGGAGCTTCCTAGTGAGAAAAAATGCAATTGATAATATTATTATTTGCGATCTCGTTCATCTCAGAAGCTTTTCGCAACGACAATATTATTATGATCACTTTTTGCTCATCGTTGACAGTATAAACAATTTCGTTACGGTACAAAGCCAGGTTCACACTACACCGTGTCGTGTGATTTCTTATTTTTATGTTTATACCAAAATGTAATACCAATGATATGAATATCGCACCTGATGATAAAATAATGTAATTTATATATATTATAATTTTATTTTAGTTATCACTTTTCCGCACATAAATGTATAACCACACGGTCAAAAGTTGAATATATTACGTTATGTATCGTTTGGTAACTGTGGTAACTGTGATTATTTTACACGTCAAGCCGTCACGGTGAAGTGTGAACAAGGCTTAACACAGCCATATACAGGTAAGGTGTACCAAGACCAACAAGTCATAAAATACATGAAGTCTCTACATATAGAGACACATGCGGAATGTTGACTTTTGAAAATCAATTAAATGCAAATATTCTCTTAAATAGCGAAGCATGTTGACTTTTTGGTCTTCAAAAGTGTATATTCAGTTAACGTTATTGAAACAAAAGTTTTTTAGTATTTGAAATTGGTTGGTACATTTAACACAATATTTCAAACTTGGTCCACAATATTTTATAAAAACGTATTTTTAATAAATCTATACACGCCATAAAACTATAAAAGGTTTTATTTTGCTTAAAATATATTTATATTATTATATTAATACCTGCAGATTATTTTTAAAATTATTGCACGTACTTTTAATGAATTCATAAGGAGTTCGATACCGAGGTGATATTAATTGTTTCTGATTCTGTCTTTTAATTATGTTTGCATATTTTGTTGTATCCTTGGTATTTCAACGCTATTTATTTTAATTAATATCAGTTTGGATAACATTTTGTTCAATATTTAATCAACTGACTAAAGATGGAGAATTAGAATTAGAATAAAAATTGTCATTGAACAACTGACAAAACGATTCTCACGCATTCATCGTATATAATTAACTTACCCACTGAATTATACGTAAATCAATTAAATGCTAAGATTGTTTTAGAGGAAGTTTAGCATTTAATAGATTTTTAACAATCAACTTACCGCAGTGTCTTACTTTGCCTCAAATAATTGCTATTAATCCATTAATTTTTCGGTATTTTTATCAATATAATATAATATTGTTTTGATATTCAGAGACAATAATTGTGAATATGCAGAAGAAAAATACGAATTCAAAGATGCCTTTGCACAAGTTGATTTTATATTGTACTGATATGCAGATATTATTTTTATATATATTATTATATACATAATATAATTTTAAAATATATTTTTCCAAGACACTTCAAATATTGCTATATCACCAAAATATTACTGATAAACCAAAAACATTAAATAAAAAATAATATGGCAAAGCGAGACACTGCGGTATGTTGATTGTTAAAAATCAATTAAATGCTAAACAGTAAACGTCCTCTGAAGAATCTAATTGATTTTTAACAATCAACAGTATCTCACTTTGCCATATTATTATTTTTTTTTTTATGTTTGTGGTGTATTAATAGTATTTTGGTGCTTTGGCAATATTAGAAATCTCTTGGAAAATATATTTTAAAAATTATATAATTTCTAGGATATTTAAAAATAATATGTGCGTTTATTATATTCATATATCATTTTTGAAAATTACATAACATAAGCACAACAACAAAACAAATATTTGATTTTATCATAAAGTGCGGCGTTTGTGTAAACATTTGTACACTGGTATTCGTATTTTTTTGCAATTGTCATAAAAAGTTTTGAGAATTCCATATTTTAAAGTTTTAAGCCATCTAGTCCCAAGCAAACCGGCAGCAATCTTGATAAGAGTTTAAATTGTTACTAAAGACCACTTTTAATATTGAAAACATTCCAATAGTATACGTACTATTTCATTATTTAAAGCGATCTCGACATTTTACTTCGAAATAAAAATAAACAGACTATTATTATGTCAATACTAATTACATAATATTACAGTTATTAATTTAGATTATTTCGATTTACTGAACCTCACCTATAATTTTGTCGGTTTGTCCTAATGCAGAGCTTATTGAGCCGATAAAGGTTTAGTCACTTACTCATTGTTATTATTCACTTTTTCATCAGAGTTTGTTATTGATTACAAAGGTAAACTAGATTTATTTTTAAACATAATAGGTATACATTATATTATTATATACGAACTATATTATAATATGAATTCCTCCGGGCTCCAACCATCCAGACAGTATGCCGATACACAGCCGTTACAACGTTACGAGATCTGCAGGAAACAAAGAATAAATTTAGATAAAATTCTGAATTTCAAAATATATTATAACTGTTGGAAAAATATGTGAAGGAATATTGTATATTATATACTTTAATACTTATAATACTTATAAGTTATAACTAAAATTACTTTATTATAATTATATAATATATTGTAATATTAACCCGATTCATGTACTATAAATAAGTATATTGTATATACTTGTATCATATACAACTATACAAGTATATAATTAAATTAATAATTTGTCATGATGTTTCACAATATTTTATATGCTTATTTATTTATTATTAATATTTGTCGTGAAATGTATACATAAAAAGTATTAAGTATAGTACCCATAACCTGCAGTGTTCTTACTTGAGTTGAGTTATGTCACTGTTTATAGACATCGCCATATATTTTTAATAAATGAAAAATCCAAGTTTTATTCATAAGAACTTACGATTACACATATAATTTATACTTATATAATAATTGCTGGATGCACTTCTTCAGTATAAATAAGTGGTATAAGTGGTGGTAACCCAACCTAACAGGTTTACCCATTTTGATATGTACTTAACATGTTTATGTTTATATCGCGAAAATGTTTTTTTTAGCGAATCACAACTAAAGCACTGTTGTTTTTATGCAATATGATTAAATATTTGTATAATATCCATCAATATATTATGCCATTTAATTTACGCACAATACACTAAGAGAAATTAACTTAACTACAACGTGTTCCTATTTAAAAGTGTATTATAACCATGTTTATGGTAGCTAGTAGGTACCTATATACTATTTTCCAACAAATTACCAAAATTATTGATAATTTTTGAATTGTTATTTTTAGGTACCTACCTATTGTGAACTCATATGAACTATTAAGCTTATATCACATCATTCACATCAAATATTTGTAACTGAAAATATAGGTATAAAACAACAATAACAACAACAACAACCAACAAATTACCATTTAAATTATAGTGAAATGTAATACCACCTATATGTATAATATTTTTGTCGCAATAAACGGTGCGGAGATGAATAATAATTGTACGAAAAACCTTGAGCTCGCCTTCAATGTATAATATACCGACACAATGCAGCTAGTTAGTAGTGATATTGTACGAACAAAACAATAGACCGGTAGTCTAAAGATTCACTGGCCCACAATCGCGGGGTGTTCAAACTTCAGAACCAATACACTCGAAAACAATAACGGACGTTGCAGGTCATATGTAGGTTAAACAATAATATAAACGTCATTTTCACTCTCCCCGTGACGAGACTGTATGTCTGCATGCATCGATCGATCAATATTATGACCTTAAGTTTCTGGTGAAATACATATTTTTTTTATTTTTGTTTTCTATTTTAGGGATATTAAAATTGAAGGAAACAAATACAATATACAATGCAATATAATATAATATAGAGGTCACTTGTTCGTGTTGACATTGCTCATCGTCCTTCCGTCGTCGCTTTCGGAATCATTTAAGGTGCAATATTATGGTACCTATCAAAATTGTCAGAGTTAAGATCAAATATTATAATATTATAGGAACACTACGATTTCAGTAAATATAATGAAATTGAATCAAAGTTCCTTATTTTGATACAAAATTTGTTTAAAGATATAATGTTGCCAAATGTCACCTGGCCGACTAAAAAAAAAAAACACTTGTATGAATATAAAAATGTATAATGATTGTATTGAGATTCCCGAGAACATTTTCAAGTATACAGGAGTACCTACACGACTATACCTATGTTATATTATACTTTCATGATATGTTTCATGTCTCGCAATAATAATATTACACACTAAAGATTCATCTAATTTCATCCGGTGTGATCATCGTCATCAGATCTCATCGAGTGCAAAACATACACGGGCGTTATAATAACTCTGATGTCGTGTTAAACGATATACATAAATCGATTGCGTAACCATGTCTTCTCCTCGTCAGTATCGCATATTATGATGTTAAAATAACGGTTGATGATTTGAGGCGATTATCGGGTACAAGTTTCGGGC
Organism: Sitobion miscanthi; assembly: GCA_008086715.1. NCBI lineage: Eukaryota > Metazoa > Arthropoda > Insecta > Hemiptera > Aphididae > Sitobion > Sitobion miscanthi. Next base: position 11,382,402 of record CM017805.1, read on the forward strand.
TTCGATATAAACGTTATACTTACGTACACATAGTTGCCAGAGGCTGTGACGAGTCGCATACAACACGGGTAGCGGGTATCTCCTGATTAGTGTTATTATTTTTGTGTTTCACACGGCCGGCTGCTTAAGTCAGTACCTATGGAAAAAAAAAATGTTATAAATAAAGTGTTATAATCGAAATAGGTACATTCTATTACGCAATTGTTTAGACTTGCACAATTGATAGTAATAATATGAAGCGACGACGGTCTTGTCATTCAGTCTACGGGATATATCGTATTTTTTGTCTCCAATCATCATTGTTCTGCTATCGACCATTATATTAATATATATATATGTGTAATAATTGGAAAATTATTACAGTCTGTCGATATTTTAGCTCATATAACAACTACTGCACGTCGATAGCAGCCGATATTGTGTTATTGTTTTATTATTGTACGACGAAACTCGGTCGTCTCGGATGCAATCGAAAATCTCATTAGGCGTATTATCTTTTTGAAATAATAAAATCTATTTCGAAACGCGCCGTGTGTCTCGGTTTCCATACCAGCCGCGGTATTGTAATATTGACAATATTGTACACATAATACATAATAATAATATAATCTACTGCCGGTATAACGCAGTGCGATATTATATCGTGTTCGAATTGACTGCACCTATATAATATATTATATTATATACAATATACATGTCTTATATTCGAAAATAACTACATTTCAACAATCGTTTGTAATAATTAGCCTATATACCTGTTATGTGAAACGTCGATTTTATTTTATATTTCCAAAACAAATAGTCAATAGTATTTGCAATTGGTTTTTCTACCACCGTCTAAATGTCGTATATCGGCTCATATTACCTACATTTACCGACGTCTTATACCGTGCATCATAATATTGTTATGCCGTAAAATATTTTCATCAACACGCGTTGGTTTTGTGACGTAGAAATCGTTTTTCAAGATATTCCGATAAAAATAAAATCACACGAAACCATAATGGTATAATATAATAACTACTGCAGGAAGGCGACGGCTACCGGTTTTGTGTCTATATACCGACCGGAACATATAAAATATCGACTGCATGCACACGATAGCTGCAGTAGGTTTATATACCATAATATTACTACTGCAGGTATATTATATAGGTATACGGTGGAAATCCTCGAGGCGTACTTATACATACATATATATAATATATAATAATAGTACGCATTTTGTTGCCCCTTTGTTTACAATTTATGGCCTTACATTATACCGAACCGTCCGAACCTCTCTCCTGCATACCTTGTACCCGGCATATATAGGTGTAAACTGGAGTATTCATATGCGTTTTCTGGGTCGTCGTCGTCGTCGTCGGGTCTTTGGGGGTCATGTGCGATATCAGCTGATAATGATGTTTCGAGGGGCTCGCGAGAGATAGGCAGAAGAGGTAACGCATACGGTATAAACGGCATTGTATTGTCGGGCGATAGAGACAATAATAAAATATTGCTACTGCGCGCGCGTACACACACACACACACACACACACAAACAATTTGGTTCAAAGGTCTCGCCCGAGCACTCGGCGGATAAATGGTAACGATTTGATTGGCCGCTGCAGTATAATATAGAGTGTGAGTATTTTATAATCGAAGACCGTTCGAATATTTGCAGATGGTATAGGCGTAAAACGTAGTAGGTATATGTCTAACAGGTGTTCGTATATACGCTAGGCATAACCCATGTAATAAATTAGGCTAACCCAGGCTATAGACCTATATGATCTGAAATCGTTTATGTCAGGGATCACCAATAATTAATATTTTTGGAGGGCCGGGTTAGGAATTCAGGAAGTTTTCGGGGGCCATCAAAATGTAATGTACATAATATGTTATCATTTTTGCCTAAAGAAGGTGAAATCAGAAATAAAATCAAAATTATTAAAACGCTCGTAATAATGATTCATCATCAAAAATAATAATTTTGACCCTCGGTTGCACAAGTATCGACATCGATCGTCCATATAATATAACACGCAAACGTTTAGTGCAAGTATCGCGGAATTGTGCTAGTCATGGATATAGGTCTTATATATAGTAGCTGCGAGTATCTGTGTTTCACCCTAGGTATTTACGAGTATATATTATATCTATACGAGTTTCTGACCGTTAACTTTTTGCTGCACGTCCACTGCGACTTTATGATATTGTAGTTATTATACTTACCTATAATAGTGTACACCTGCAGTCTGTAGGTACATATAATAATATCTGTTGTACCTATACAGGTAGTCTGCAGGTAGATACTCGATATTTTATCGCATACATATATGCAGAAAAGCTACGGTATATATTGCCTATTGTATTACACTCGTACACACTACAACCGTGATTGCACTACAACTACTATATTACCCATTATGTGCATCATGTGTACCTATAATATTATTGTCTATCTATAGGTGACACTGCAGCACAATTAGGAAATATATAATAAAATAACGTTCGGACGTGCCGTGTGACGCGGAGTTGTTACTTGTTGCTTGTCTTCGCGCGATTGATGACGGGAAATCGTGGCCGATTAGCATAAAGTCGTGTCGTCCGACTAATCGTCGCGGCAAAAAGCTGCAGCCATCGCACTACAACTACACACGTACCTATACGAGCGCATCAATCGATAAATAAAACATATATTATTATACTGCTACAATACAAGCGCTGCACACACTCTTATCCGAATAGAGGGTACATAACTGCAGCCTTATATATATATATGTATATATAGCTGATGCTGCTGCTGCTGTTCACCGCGGGTTCCTATATATTATATTATTATCTTTAGAGTTTAGACACAGCCTACTTTCCTAATAGTTGTTTACGGCCGCCGCGCGTCCCGGATGGTAATCGATGGCCCCCGGGCGCCCGCCGCAAATAACTACGCGTAGTACCTACATAATATATATGTGTACGGTGTATACCTATCATACCCATATATACCGCTACCGCGGTGCTACGCCGCCGCAGAGCGATAGCAGGTCCTGTGCAGCGGGGAGGAAAAAAAATTGTCTCGAAAATAAATAGGTACGTATGCCGACAATGATTTATGTATATATAGTGTTACGCGCATCACGACTATAATAATATAATGTCATGTATGCTAGCTGGTATATACCCAGGTACCCGTTCAATAATATATATATATATATATATATATAGGAGCTATAATAACATCATAGTCGATGACCTCCACCGCCGCGATGACGTAACCCGCGCGTCTCGCTGATAAGGGACACAGATAACGCGAGCGGTCACAATACACACAATATGATGGCCAGGCGAACCGCGACCAACTCGTGGGTTTTTCAACCTCGTCAAATACGACCGGCGCATAAATCCACAGACGTCCGTCAGTAGGTATACGAATCGTGTTGTAAATTCGTCTTCCTTTTCGAATGCACATAGCTGCAGGTTGTTATATACCTACAATACATCCGCTCGACAGATCTCGGGAAACGATATTATGTGTCCTGTTGGCTTTTGTTCTCCTCTGCCGTCGACCGCGACGTGAATGCTGCTGCAGGTACCCATGTATAGCCACAGCGGTGTGATGGGTAACCCATTATCTATATAGATAGTACTATAGGTATTATGATATCCGACGACAAAAATATTACCTATTATAATATGTACCGCTGCTCGTTCGATACACGTCTATAGTCACAGAAAACGTGAGCGTACCTATATATATATATATATACAGTACGTTTGTGGTTTGCGCTTATGATTCTATCTGAAATTAACAGTTTAATAATATTTCTAAAGACAATGTAATTCGCATACACATCATATTATAATATTGTGCATATATCGTAGGACGTATAGGTATTATTGTGACTGCAATAAATCAGATTTTCTTTACCGAGAAATATAGTAAAGCGATTTCAGAGCGTGCGCGAACTGAAGGATTTCGTTTAAGCCTGAGCATGAAAATTAACAATATTAGTTAACCACGATTCTGCTATTTTATAACCTCAAATCCTTGAAAGTTGTAAAAAAATAAAACGCAAGTAGCATAAATTGTATGAGTCTTATACAATTATAGCATTGGATATTGTAATTTATGGTTATTATATATTATTATGGATACTAAAGTTGTTTCGCCTGTTATTGTATATGAATAGAATATTAGAGCTGTCACCTATCCAATTCTTCTTTATGCAATTAATTTGTATATTTTTACGACGTAAGTAATATTTATGGTTATAAAGCATTAAGCAATATGGTCTGCAGTCCACTATCGTCACAATTAATAGTTTCACTAAGAAATATCGTAAATAATTGTAGGGCGAATGAGTCAAGCAAATCTTTTGTGCTTATTTCCACCAATGAAAACTAGTAACACATTTTTCATTTTTCAAAGCGAAAAACTATGAAAAGCTTAATATAACAAGTACAGATAATCTACAATGTATTTGTGCACACAATCACTGTGGAATTCTTTAACATTAATATTATAGTATGTTATTTACTGGCGAATACAATTTTTTTTTAATGATATTCTAACATAAATTATTGTATCTCGACTATTACAATAACGGTGAATAAAATACATTATGAACAATAATTATTATTCCGTAACAAAATATTTATTTTAAATCGTTTTATACGACTACCATGTTCACACCTATATTGCATCGAATTAATACAACTTTGTTTTTAAATAATATCCTAAACGCAGTTTAGTAAGATAAATATTAAGATTACAAAAAGTTAAACATTTTTATAAAAATATCTGGTTTAAGGATATAACTTAAAAATAATAAATATGCGCGCAGTATAGGTACCTAAATTGTAGGTCATATATTATACTCGTATCTATAATCTAGATAGACCTACCTACCTGCCTATAGTATGCATTTATATGTAAATAATATCCTGAAATTTAATTTGCCATTTATTGTAATATACTAATATACAACTATACGTGGTCAGCTATATGGTATACCTAAGTACTAGGCGGTCGGTAAATCTAAATATAATATATATTATGTGGCTAATACCCAACTCAGCGCGGTGATGGCTGCCATTTGCGGCTCGACGATGCCAATACAGAAAACGAGTACCAATAATTTTTTACATATTAAAACAAAATATAGATAGGTATTTAGATATTATATATATATGATGTAGTAAACTATGTTTTTCATCTGTATAAACATATATTTTACGAATCGCGGACATAGTCCCCCAGACTGTTTTCGGTGTAGTAGGACATAGAGTTTACTATTTAATAATATGATATTAGAATATTATTATTCAATATGAATATATTTATGCATATTGTCTAATATTTTCATAAATACCTATAGTAAATTATAGATGTATATTTTTGATCAATTGAATTACTTGAATCAAATTCTCAAGCAATTATTAAATTGTTAAATATTCAAATTGGTACAGTTTTAACAAAAAAATAATATGAACAAAGGCTAAAAAATATACCCAAGTAAAGAAACAACAAAAAAATCAGAATTCAAATGTTTTTTTACAAAATGTATCATTTTTATATCAGATTTTTTAACCATTTTTATTAATTATTAATTATACTTTAATTAATACCTACTTATTTTTTTTTTAATTTGTATGTTTCAATTAAGTAGTTCAGTTGATCAAACATATACATCTATAAAAAAGATTTCATATTAAATAATAAATAATATTATATAATATATATATTATTAAATTCAACATTATTAGTTAATAATTAACTTGAAAAAAAATGGGAGGGGGGGAAATGTCTGCAATAAAAATATATCGGGGGGAAAATGTCCCGGGGAAAAATGTCCATTTACAATATTTTACGCAGGTATATATTATACAGTATACGTTCGAAAAAACTTTTTGAACTAAAAACATCACAGGTTTTTTGCAACAAAGTACTGCAGCAGTGTACCTACCTATAGGCTATATTATTGTACAAGTTTAAAACTGATTTACAGCAGGTAATATACATCCGGCTGAAGGGGCTGTCACTCAAAGAAATACACCACGATGGTCTACAGATCATAAATACGCGCACGTCATACAATATCCGGCAGCGAGTGCATTTTAACTGCATTTGTAAGTGACGGCATTTTTTTTTTTTTTTTTTTGTAACGCGAGCAAAAGAGTTTTACGACCGTTTTACATTCTTCGAGGCAACAGCAACGCACAATGTATAACAAAATAATAATATATTACGGTCTGACGGTTATAACACTATTATAACTGTGACGGCAGCAACGGCCGCGCAACGCATAATAATAATAATTGTTTCGCAAATTTATTTGTTATTACTATTACGATTATTGTTATTACTATTAGTTTTTCTTGTTCCTATCTACAATGCGGACAATCGGACAAATATCGCTTGTAATATATTACGATGTAGTCGATGGTTGCTCGTTATTAGAGATGCTGCACAATGCACATAATATAACAGCGTCTACAATATTATTATGTACCTATATTGTATAATATTATATAGGTACGTATATATAGGTAATGTGCGGTGCATAATATGTGCGGTCGGATTTTAATTCATTTGCAACAGCGGCGGCAGCAACAGCAGCAGCAGCTCGTGCGGAGACCGCGTGCTGGCGGCGGCGGCGGCGGACGACGAATAATAATAATATGTGTTATAAAGGGATGGGCCGTTTTTTATGTATAATGTGTACCTATATACGGAGGTCTGCAATAAAAATAATAGCTTCTCATTGCGTTTATTACGTATTAAATTATGAGTATGTGTTCCTATAGATGTTCTCGCTACATCTCGCATGAAAAATATCTCTGCCAACTTTTACTCGAAAACACGACCAAGACGCGTTATGTATTATTATATATACCGTCACACGTGCAGCACATACCTACACCGTACTTATATATACATACATAATAATATAATACATACATATATATATATATACTAAATATAATATAAGGAATATACGCGCAGGCACATATAATATGACATATAATCGCTTTATCTCACAAACTAGACTCATCGGTCGTGGCAGTGATGAGCTTTTTTTTTTATTTTTATTTTACACACTGCGGCAAATATTTTACGCGCGGAGATGACGTTATTTTAATGCAGACGATACAACATAAATACGATAAATACGTGCTTTATGGTGTTTTAACATTCTCCGACGACGACCCATTAAAATACATATATATGTATATATTTATTGTATAGGTACATTTATATTATATTTATTATACGACCCGTAGTAAACGAATGAGGCGTCAGTTGACGAAACGACATATTTCCGACGCGTATAAGTATAGAGACTTGAACGAAAGACCAAAACGCGTCTCACACACATATTTATTATTATATTTATATATTAATATTATCTATCTTTTCAAAACTTAATCCAAACCGTAACATTACGATACAAATTAAGCTGAGTAAACAACCAATGATCATATAAATTATACTTGATTTATTTTAATAAATGTATAAGTAGGTGACTAAATATAATATGTAGGTATTACAAATTAGATGTAGATATGCCTGCATACGAGTGTTGAGTAGTATTATATACATACAAATACAAAACGATTCTACAATCATATTACTGTGCACCTATATAATATATTATACGACTATTATAATATTTACGCAGAAGATCGTATAGTGCCAAATTATAATAAATTAAAATCGTAGTTTTGTAATTATTACCAATACTGCAGGCAATAGGTACATAGTTAATATAAGTACTAATTAATACTTAAATACTATAACATATACTTAATATGAGTATATATAGGTATTAGGTATTTAGAGGTAAATATATATTACCTATACTAATAAATAAAAGATTGATAATTATTACTATGCTGCACTTTCGGAATGCAAATATAGAGATGAGTGTGGAGATTTTGTAATCGAAAACCTGTGCCAAAAATCTACATTTAAATTCAACGAGTTCTGTTATTCCGGTGACATATCATACACCGTTTGAAATTTATTTACCGGTGTTGTGTAGTAAAGTTATATTATTACAATATATAGGTACATAAATAAAATTTCTGTGTGTATGATATATTGCTTTAAACAAATCGTTTTGAAATCATCGTGTATAGTACCTTTCACAAATGTAATACTGTTTAATATTATTCTGTACATTTATAATATATATTATAATTAAAGCAACATTTTATACCACGACTTAATTGAATTTATATTATATTATACATTTGTGTTACAATAGTTAGTATTAGGTACTTATATTATATATTATATATTATGATTGACACGCGTTTTATTTTACATCGATAAGTGGAGAAATTAAAAATAATAGCTATACATAAATATTAAAGTGATAAAATAAATAATAGTGGCAGCATAAATGGGTAAGTGCGATATGCCGACTATATTAATATAAAATAAAATTTAGACAAAGTATTTCAAATCCACGGATGATAGATTTGCAGTAATTTTATTACTGGTATTTATTATATTATAGTACAGATATTATATTATATATCATTATATCATTATATGTATAATATGAATATATGATGTAAGATTTATTGATAGACGCAGTATAGTATTGGGTTATACTATACATTCATATTATAAAATGCTGTTTAAAACTCTTTGCACAAGTTCCAAGGGTAAACGTGAATTAGATTTGTAATAATAATATATAGGACATGAATAGTAGATCTATAATATTTTTGAAGATTTGTTTAAAAATCAATATAATTCAAACAAATCTGTAAATTATTTAAATTTAATTTTACTCTGACACTGGTAGCCGGTATATTATTATAGTGTTTCGACTTTGAAAATATGATATGATAATTTTAAAAAAAAACTCATTAAAATATAAATTTTATGATTTTAAGATGTAAATAATAACCATTATTTAGAATGCAATAATAGAATTCTCATTTATCATTACCTGTGACGACCTCCTAAAATAAAAATTATGTACCAAGATAAATAGATTTAAGTCTTCGGTTTAATCTAGAATATATTATAATCTCGTTGACTTGCAAACTAGATTCGTATAGTTTCATTTTTTTTTTTTTGCAAACACAATTTTAATAACCGCAGACGGTAATAATATTTCATATTGATAATAATAATTCGTATATATACTTACTGTAACGGTAAACAAACTCATCAGGTAAAATCCAATTAACCGGGCTAATAACATTGTGTACGTCGATTAGGCTCAGGACAAGAACAATGTAAGTCAATTACAATCCGAAATTAGAGTGGGAAAACGCAACATTATAAATCGATTTTTACTTTACGTCGTTGACTGTATATTTATGTGGTTCAAGAAAAAAAAGTAATCAATGGGATTTGGTTTTAAATTACAATAATAATGTTTATATTTGTGCAGTAGATGCATATTATAAAAGAAACCAATGCATACAAAATTAAGCGCACCGTATGGCATAACAGATTTACAGCTGTACAGTATACCTACCTACCTATACATTTTCCCTAAGTCATTAGGTATATACCTATATATGTATACGCGCGTATATTATATACTCTTCACCAGCTTGGGGTCACCAAACGGCTGACCGTGAACAATTTTTTTTACGGACCCTGCTGGTAACCTCTATAAATACAATTTAAACGCTACATATGTTCGAAAACCATTCTGTCATATTTTTGTATTTATATAATAAGATAAGTAAAAAATAAAACGATTTGGTCCGCCATTTGGTGGCCCACGCACCTGCTTTATACCAATATAATATACCGCATGTCTGCATATATAGTTTAGTTCTAGGTAGGTATATCACATGACATATTATACTAAATGGTAAATTTATTTTATATGCCTATATATCTATTCCATATACTATACATACATGAATATAATATAAGCCTATACGTGTATAAAACAGTTATGGGTTTAAATATTACTTATTATGTACCTACATATAGGTAGGTACCATACACTCGAAGGTTAACCCCTTTAAACGACAATAATGCCTTTTTATTATAACACGCGCGCTCTAGAAATGACGGCGTAGGTAATGTAAAAGCGTCGAGAACTTCTTTCGGTTTGAGACTAATCTAGTTAATGTGGACCATAATTTACATTGCGCCACTATATACACGCCTATTCAATTTATTTGTAACAACATCCACATTTTATGTATAACGCACACACCATATTTTTACAGATTAAACAAGACTGTCAAGTATATAAAAATAAAAAAAACATTTTTATATACAGACATAATCGAATGTAAATATATATATATATATACATTTGTACATAATATGACAATAATTTATAATCTATATTATTATTATGTTGTCCAATAAACACGAAAAATAAAATTACACCTCCTCTGCACAATAATCGTATTATAAAAATATGTTTATAATAATGCGTAAAATGTTATCAAATAATGCGGTAGATACTTACATCAGGAAATCTATATTCTTTTTTCTTCTTCTATACTAGCGCATCCATACAAGTATAAAGAAATCGGGTTTCATATACGAGATCCAGTACAGGAATAGTTTTGGTCCTAAGCTAGGTGTGGTTTTTCAAATTAGAAAGACGATCATTAAAGTATAAAACCTTTATATAATTCGGGATTATTAAAAAATATACCCATTAGATATAGTCTATATAGTATATACCTATCTTATGAACAAAAATAATTATTTGTCATGTGTTGTTATATTTTGTGTATCGTGCGTCTATCAATAATGTACGTTTATAATAAATAATAATAATATTATATTTTCTTTATCATATTATAGTGGTGTATTTATTATATGATATATGGGGGACATATCACTTGTTAGTAATATGGGACAATGCTATTAATTTTTAAATTTACGACTTTTATGAGTTTCTACATCAGCTATTCACGAATATTACCAGCATTTTCGGGCTGAATTTGGATACATTATGACTTTATTTCAAATTACTTAAATTGCCGTAACACAAATTTATCCACTTTTGGTATATACGTTTATACTCATTATACCTAGCTATATCTCAATAACGATTAAAATAACGGTTCACGGAAAATTTAGGTTTGGTATATACATAGGTAGGTACATAATAATATTATAGTTACATTCAACATAAACGATTAAATCGTGTACAACGACTACAGCGTAACTCATATACACGTACACAAATATATTTATATATTATATAGCTGTATTAGAACTTCGGTCGTCGTTACTAATAGTGTACATGCGCGTATATCTACATCTCTCATTAAATTGTTTTGCTCGAAAATGTCCTCGAGTAAAGCATTAAAATTAGTTTTACTTGTATTTTTATTACAAATAGCGACGTTTAGACCGAATATAATATTATGTTATTAATAAAATAATAGTATATAGGTACCTACCTAAATGCAATTAAAGTAGGATAATATTATAAATAGTTTTTATTATATCCACAGCGGTCAAACTGAAATCCTCATTACCGATATAGCTGTTCAATATATATTCCATATACCCGTTCAAACTTCAAAGTATACAAAGGTTTGGTAAGTTTGAATACTAGTTGTTAAATAGGTACCTATAATATATTTTGAATGACAATAATATGATAAAATGTGACATTCCTTTTTTTATTTTACAATATGGTATAATATGGTTTGAATGGTCTCAACATAATAATTTTGACATGAATTAGATTGAAATATTTAGTAACATATATATATATAATTAACTACAAATTACTCATACCATTTTGGTGTTTTTTTAATAACTTTATCACATACTCATTCAACACAATAATGTTGGTGAATAATCTAATATTACTGACACCTCCGCACTGACCGCACCTACACCAAAGGATAAATCTATCACTATATAATGTGTCTATATGGAATGAGATAAGTGCCTACCTGCCTACGACTTACAAGTAATATTTTACGACAGATATACCCATACTTAAATTATAATTATAATTATTGTTCTTTCAGTTATACTATAATAAATGTGATTGAATAATTGTTTACTATTAAGTATTTTTAGGTACGTTTAACATTTTGATCTCTGCAACCTTCGGGTGTAATATACCTATTTATACATATTATATTATTATTCATTATACCTGCATAAATATAATATATATTATGTTTTAAAAATGTATATTATGCCACATGCGTATAATTTAGTTAATAAAAAAAATCACTCATATAATAATAACAATTTTCCGCAACGAAGTTTAAAATATAATATAAATCCATATATTATTATAATTTAAACATTATATATACCTACCTAGAATTTTCGTACACGTTTAACAACACGCAAAATACATTACTCGTATTATATACACCTATAATTATTATCAATACGACTGCTCGCGCGCGCACACACACACAACTTAACGTAATAAATGTCTGCATATAAACCTATATAACCGATACAGATGCTAACCGATTGGTTTGCGTTGATTGGTTTCTTATATATATTAAGTTATACACATATACCCAACTTGTAATACCGCGGTAAACACGGTAATTTGACGTCCGCGTTTGCGTTTTGGCTCGACGCATAATAATTAGTCCGGTGATAAATTCGTGGGAAAATCGTAAACCATTAGCCGCGGGTATACCTAAATACACCTATTATACAGGTATATATTATTAGGTATATCATGGTATATATATATAGTAACATTATTATACTTATGTAATAACTACGGTATTATTATTATTATTATATCCTAGGTACGCCGCGGACAATATTTTGGCGAATTTTAGTATTTTTATACAGTTTTCGCGGACTACGATCATAAACGATGACGTTTAATAATTATAATAATATATTATTGTAATATTATAAAATTACGAAAAAACAGAACGCGGGGTGGCGATTACCAGAGACCTTATAAAAAAAAATTAAATATTGAAAATCTCGGACGACGACCGCATCGGCGTGACGCGCGCGCGCGCGCGAAGTGCAGCAGGTGTGAACCGCCGAGCGGATGTGTCGCTGCGGGACGGGCGGCGGCGGTGTAAAAAGGGGCGAGTTTCGCGCGACGGCCCGGGCGGTGGGGCCGACTCGGCATTGGTGCGTTTCGGGCACGCCCCCCGCGGCTCCCACCGCGGCCGCGGCGCCGGCCCGGTACCCCCACCCGCGGAACCGGTGCGGCCGCGTCGCGGCCCCCCGGAACGAGACGCGGCCCGGGCCAGTACAAGCCGGCAGGCGCTCCGGACCAGTTCGTGTTATCCCGTCGAACCGCTAATCGCCGTGGCCCGCCGTGGTCGTCAATCGTCACTCGTCGTCGTAGTTACTAGTTATTGAGCCGCTGCGACAGCGTCGTCACCGCCGCGAAAACGATATATAATTATCATTATATCATACGCCAACTCGATAATTCGGTCGCGATTTTTGCTATTTTCCGTATTTATTATTTCGTCGTTCGAATTTTGCGCGTTCGCCAATTGTATTTTTCGGTTTTTATTTTTTATTTTTTTTTGGTGATTTTTTGGCGAAAAGTTAACGATTGTTTTTATTATTCTATAAACTCTTTTCTGTGCGTTTGCGCCATGAAGACCAGACGGTGACATCGAAGAAAGTCGCGAGCGACGGAAAAGTACATTTCGGCGGAATCTCCATTGGATATGCTGCTCGCCTACGCGTCGATTTAAAATTAAACGTAAGCAAAACAACAATATTCTATCGATATATAATTATTATTATCATTTACGATTTACGTACAAAAATTTTCCGCGGTAACAGCTTTTTTCCCCGTTTAATTACAAAAAGGTTAAAATAAACTCATATTTATGTTATAATATACAGCAATTTATAATAATAAATGTAGGTAGGTAGGTACGTTTTCCAATCGTAATAAAATGATTTATCTTCGCAATTATTATTATTTTATTATTTATGGTAATTGAAAAACTATAGGAGACTTCAACGCCTGAACAAGTATGTTAATCCGATTTGTAGGTTTTGCCGTTTTCAGTAAAACTAATTACTTTACATATACATTTTTTCCCCGCTCTTCGACCATACAAAATAACATAAAATATTATAATATGATAAATATTAATTATTATCTTCAAAATACATTTTTTTAATTTTATAAGTCAGATATAATTTTTTTCAATTTTTAAAATACGAAATAGATATTTTTAGATTGTAAATGGGTTTTTATTATGAATTGGCGTTAAAGTCTCCTATATGGGTACATGCGTATATACTTACAGCTGCAATCATGCGAATAGTTAAATATCTCATCTATATTTAAAAAAAAAAAGATTAAAATAGACATAATTATATCGATTTATCGACGTACATTTTGTTGTTATTGTAACTGGCTTATTTTGCAACGATTGGAATACGGACTCATCGGAAATGTACGTGAATAATCGTCGGATGATCTGGTGTGGGCGAATGGGTCACGAAAAGTCCGTGCGAACACGGAATGGGCGTAAAGTGTTTTTTTTTTCTATGAACGGAAAGTAATAGACTAATAACAATATATCGATTCATAGGCTCGATAGCGGCAATAATAACGATTATATATTAATATCGGTTTTTTTTTTTTTTTAATTAATTTAGTTATAAACTCGCGTTGCGTTTGTACCGAGCACGACCCAAGAAACGGCCGAGGCGGTGGGTATATAGAATGTATATATTCTTACACGCCCACGCTCGATCATCGATTAATCGGTTTAAAATGAAAACACAAATCCTATACATATAATAATATATAGTACATACATAGTATTATATTTATATATATTGTACACGTATGTTTACGTATTACCTGTACATAACGAACACATCGATTATTAATTAATTATTTATTAAATTATAGAGTATTATGTGTCCCGTCCCCTAAATTCCAAAATCGGCGTCCGACGCTTCGTGTGAGGTTTCTCATGAACTTTCTCCGTTATGTCTCGCAGATATTAATTACTCTAATTGGAACAAACAATTATAATTGTCCAATATTCAATAGAAAAATCAAAAAATAATTCCTACGTGTAAAAGTATTAATTAATTGTCAATGGGAATACCTCCTTACCTATTACCTATATACTTCTATAATCTATATATATATCTATATATATATGTATGTATGTACCCACTACAAAAGGAACGCGTAGTTTTCTGAAAAAATTCATAAATTAAAAGATTTATATGAATGTATATACCTATAAATAATACCTACCTGCTTACACAATGTATTTAGCGTATAATTTTAAGGTCATTTGTATACAAATTTACTACATAATAAATAAAAATAAAGGCACACGAATATCATAATATTATTACGTATACAATGTTAAATAATTAATAACAGCGAGTACCTGCGTTTTTTTATAATATTGTAGTCTAAATTAAAACCTTGTCAGTTGTGTATGCATGTGTTGATATGTACATTACATTCGACATAGTATATATTTCCCATGGTTCAGTGTATATAATACTAATTTGTTGACTGCGAATTAAATCACAACTAATTATTTTATATAAGTTGCTACATAAAACCGCCTTTATTATAATTTAATTTGCAAATTTAGTTGTTGAATATTATTCACTATTGTATTAGAGACTTATTTTTAATCTAAAAAGATCGATAATATCTTATTTGTGAGCTACGCGAGCAATTATAAATTAACTCACTCATTTTAATAATAAATTATTATATGAGAATTGTTGTTATAGGTATTGTCAAATGAGTCGAGAAAAATAACGATGGAAATAATTTATTTTGCGTTTCAATTTTCATTTCACACGCGAGTTGCACGACGAGTTCGTTAAAATTCTAGTTAAAATCATGTTTGTTATGAACATGTTACAGTTGTTGAGATTTCTGTGCATATATTCGTTAATATCGACTTACAGTAATGACTATTATTATATTTATAGACATGCGTAGTATATTATTCACACGATATAGTACTTAGTCTTGTATTAATACGATTTACGTTTGGGAATCTAGTTGTTTTTATTTTATATTTCCTTCTTTAATCTTTGACCGGAGCGGTCCATTTGATGACACACGCGGACGCGGAAGAGAGATCTCGCACTGCCACCGAAAGAGGAGCAGCAGCAGCTGACTAAAAAAAATATACGAGTAGAAAAAAAATTATGTGTAGCGTACACACACTCTAATAATAATAGTCGAGTCTAATGAATACCGGATATTTCACAATTACTCGCTAATGGACATCACGATATCCGACCATTAGACCCCGACACTATCACACCCACTTTATCGTGCCGTCAGTGTATATAATATATAGCAGAAGCAGCAGCAGAAGTGGTGGTACTATATAGTAGTAGTCGTAGCAGTGTGTTTCAAGGTGACCCACATTGATGATGATCCGCGATGAGCGAATACCTAATGTGTGTGAAAATATAAATAAAACCACGAAAGAAACAAAAAAAAATTGCATAACTTTATTCATATACCTAAATACAACGATCGCAATAATATTCGGTTTTCCCGGACATCAGCTGAGCGAAATAACCAGTTTTACCAAGTACATCATCGTAACTATATAGGTGCATGCATATGTATATATTTTTTTTTTAATTTCCCAATATAATAATGAACGAAAATTACATAGTCACGGACTCACGGACAAGGAAAAAAAACAAATCAATGAGAGTATATATGATAATATATAATATGCATAATATGCTCCTTCTCAGCGCACAATATGCTTGTATAATATTATAAGTAATATATTGTGTGTATAATATGTATGTGTTTGTGTGTGTGTGTGTATGCGTACAGTACTTATACTTGGCATATCTGACAAACAAGCTGTATTTTGTTATTTTCGAGCCGTTTAGAAAAAATAAACCACTGATTTGCATAAACGGCACGGTCCGTATACGATCAGTGTAACGTCACAATGCTCCATTGATATGGCTGTTGGCACAATAGGCAAGTTTCATTAACAGGCTTGTTTTATGTAGACCATCAGAACGGCATTGTTTCCCGTGAACGTCCTCTAGTTTGCTTTCGGTGCATATTGTGTCATTTATATTTTATATATATACATATGGATTATATATATATTTATATGTTACTAACATATCATACAATGAAGCTTTTACGTAAAAAAAAAAAAAAATGAAACACTGCAGGCTCGTTATGACCGGAGCGCGCGCCGCAAACCGACGCCCATCATACATATAGCCATATTATAGTACATTCATATTATATATTGCAGTGTATACATGTGGATTCTGAACCACGCGATGTATAAAAGACAAAAAAAAATGTCGGACATTTTTTTGTTAATTTTTTTTTTTGTTTTGCAGTGATTTGTAGTCGCAAAAACAAGAGACGTGAATTAGCGACAACGTCGTTGTTAGCACGTGTATATACGCGCCAGCTATTAATTTAATTATATTATCTATCTAATCTAAAACATGCAACAATTTTAGTCAGTATTATAGTATTATATAGCTATATTATATTGCCGTTTATAATAACATATATGTATATGTTTTTATTTTAATCTTAAAATTTATTTTCATTTTTTTCCTTATTCATATTTTACCCGACGTTGACAACGACTGCGTACGATTTTTTTGTTGGGATATGGTTAAAAAAAACACGATCCTTTCGTCGTGTTAAATACATAATGTGCGCGTTCCGATGCTTATCTGCTGCGCTGTCGACGGTCGTCTTCGTTGGCAGCAGCATTTTCTACACGCATAGGGACATATATAATATATATAAAGTATATTATAATAAGTGCTTGCGAGTTGCGGTGGTACCCGATGCACCTATATACGTATATACGCATGCTATTTATACGTTTATATAGGCAAAGGTATATATAATATTATCTATGTACGCGTACTGTACAGTATTATTGTGTATATGTATTAAATAGGTACATTGTATTATATCATGTGTATAGTATACATCCTGCGCGCACTTACCCTAAATATGTTTTGAAACGTTATATCCATTTATATCTCGAGGTGTCTAATTTAAATGCGACACGGTAGACGCGGTCCCAGAGCGACCCCCGAAAAGGAGACCGAAATACATCAAATCATTAATCACCGAGCGGCATTTCGCGGTACGATATCATATATAGGTACGATAGATATTATTATATTTTTTTACACGCGTTCTTATTCTTATATTATATAAATGCAGCGTGTGTACCGGAGCTACGTTTTGACGGAAATCTAAATGCTCCGCGGCTATTGTGCTCTCCGCGCAGCGCCTAATGATGCAAAAGAATAATACACTTCTGAATATAATCGGCCTCGTTATATATATTATGTGTATATATTATTATATCCTTTTCATGGTTTTAAAACCGTTTATCGCGCGTATAAACGCGACGTCGTCTATAGGTATATGTGGGTATAGCCAGGTAGGTATAATCCGAAAAGGGATTTTTTTTTTCCACCAAAACGTTTAGACGATCTTGCACAGCAGTCGTCGTGCATTCATCGATCATCGTCACGAGCAGAATCGATTTTGACGATCGTCGACTGCTATTGCTGCAATGACAGAACCCATGCGCACAGACGACGCTGTCACAATACGACATTACTGCATATTATATGTATAATAATATATTATTATACTGCACACGCGTATATACCGTTATTTTTTTACTCGGAAACTTAAAAACGCACAATATAATCGATTCAGTCGCTAAACGCTTAGTCATCTCGGATTTCGTTTGTTTATACAAAATATCAAATCGCGTGATTGATCCATCTGCACGTCTGTTGCTGTAGTAGTGTAATGCACATAATAATGTTTCCCTATATTATGTTATATCTATATGTTACACGTTAATATTGGACTGTCGCATACACCACAGATAGAATCACACTCTCACAAAACGCACGTGAGTACGTGACAAATTATATTAACGGATGATAATATTCAGTCATGGCGACTGCAGCGTTTAGTGTGCATTCACATATTGTTATTATTTAATGCCCGATATAAAATATAATGAGTAATAGCCAATTCAAGCATAATTAGATTTTAAAGAGCGTGAGGTTCTCGGTACTGCAGAATAGTACGCGTTTAGGCGGTGTTTGCTAATAAAAAACACATCGGTCGACAAAATTGATAAAAAAAAAACAATATATATATTAAAAAAATTCTCAAATTACTTTTTTACTTGGTAAAAAAAATGAACAATCATCAATTTGTTCAATTTGTTCGTGGTACGTACTAGTTTAATTTTCTCTGGGAAATATAATTTACAACACGATGACGAAGAGTAATGGATAATATATTACTTATATATATTATTCGCGTTCGCCTCTTGCCGGCCTTCGGTGGATATTTTTCACCGACCGTCATCGTCAAAAGCTGCAGTATGGAACAACGATGGCGGTCGTTTTTTCTATGTGAACTATGGTTCTCTCCCGGCAGAACTCTATAATAGTATATACACATAAGTATGGTGGTGAGCATATTATGTGGACAACGCTCGAGTGTTTAATGGACGCACAAAAATAGAAAAAAACAAACACGTAGATCTTATATGTGTACGCAAGTAACGGTTTTGTCGAGGCGATAACAACGACACTGCTGCAGAATGGCATAGTATTATGTATTATTATATACCGTTCACAAGGATAATAATATAACGTTCTCACCGGTCACGGGCGCTTATAGGATAATAATATTATTAATAATAATAAAAGCCGAGACTGGCCGCCGACGACACTTTATATATCCCTTCGTATTTTCTTCTCGCCGCCAGTGACAGATTGTTTATGTATACTGCACGCACTGCAATGTGGGTACCTATATACCGTGGCTCTTTTGCACATTCGAGTACCGTAATTTTTTATTTTTGTATACCCATAACAATAATAATAATATGGTCCGTGTTACTTTATATATACGCGTCGGAGAACAATGGACGGGCGACACGCATCCCTTTCACACTCGAAAAAAATAATAATAATAAAGAAGAAGAAGAATGAAGAATATAAACGACGACGATGACGACTGAAGTGGTTTTGCAAAACACGTCTACAATATTAATGATGATCGGGTGCTCATAATAATAATATGTATATAGGGGACGGCGGCGGCAGAGGAGTTTCGAGGATCTCGCGGGATAGGGTCAACTGGCGTATATATATTTACGGTTAATTTGTCAATGACAAAAAGACGCGGTGCATCGACAAAAAAAAAAAACACAGGAGACCAAGAGAGAAAGAGCGAGTTAATATTGTTCCGGGGGATTAGGCGGATGACTTTGATTAAGTTTCGGCAGCTGCCGTTCGAGAAAACCGTTTGGTATGTTGCCAAATCACGCGCGCGTGTGTTTCGATAATGCCAAAAACCACTGTTTGCAGCAGGGAAGAGCCTCCGTCTCCGCAAGCTTGCTCTCATTTTTACCGTGTTGTGCAATCGTCGGAATCTGATCGTTGGCCAAAAATCATATTATACCGTGCAGGCCATCATCAATTTATACTGTAGTGTAGGTACCGCCGTATATTATTATTTATTAATATATTTTATTACGACTGCATCAGTGGCGTGGAATATAGGTTAAAATAATAATAATATAAAAATCGTTTTGGCAGAAAAAAATAACCAATAATCGTTGTCGTCGTTGAGTAATATTTTACAAGAGGGATGGATATTGCAGTTGACATTATTAAAACCATTAATTATGCTTGATACAATGATACCTTCAAATAAATGGTGAGAGACGATTTCCTCCGAACCGACCGGTGCAGTGGTTTTACAGAATAAAATTATGTAAGACTTTGGCGTTGGATAATATCAAAAAAAATAAATTGAGTGCGTGAAATGTTTTATAGTCATGCGGCAGATTCTTAAGCGATCGAAGATGGGTCTTCGTCCCCTAGGAATAATATCATATGATATTCGTTTCATATTTATCATATAATTATCAAAAATAGAACACGTTATATTAATATTGTGTTGGTCGAACTACGCTGCGAAAGGTTATGAAGTTAGGTACGGTGACGATGGTTTTATCTCAGATCCGATCTGCCCGTGACCACATATATACGTGTATAATATAATATAATTTAATATAATATATTATATACGTGTATTGAGTAGGTACGCCTCGCGTGTGGCCCGCGCACACGGTGGTGCCGACTGCGTTACGTAAAAAAAAGCGTTCAGTCCGTTGTTCGGAAAGAAAAACGCACACGTGGCAAATAAATAATTGATCTACTATTTGAATAATAAAATTATATGAACGTTGGACGGCGATATAATAATAATATAATAATAATATGATGTATAATATACAGGCGATTAATAATAAAAAAAAATTAAATATTACATAAACATGCGCGTCCCCGAGACCACCGCTGCCGTTGACAATGTCGTCGTTGTGCGATAGCAGAGACGCGCAAGAGATTGTCGTGTCGAAGACGGCATTCGGGCGAGGGTGTGTGTGTGTGTGTGTTTATGGAGTATTATGTATACGCTTATATACTTATATATATATATTATATATATATGTGTGTGTGTTATATGTATATAATATCGTAAGCCCGCTTCTGAATTAGGAAGCCGGCCAATTCGTGCGACGGACGAAACCGGTCGCGGCCGGTGTCATCTTTTTAAACGTGTGTAATATATAATAATATAATATAATATACATAAAAATTCACTGTCCGCGCGGTAAACGATCTTATACGCGTGTATTATACAATACAAAACCCAAGAGCAACCGAAATAATATCACAACGATAATAACATTATACTGTGAGGTACCCTTATATATATATATATATATATATCACATTATATTATGTACTGTTACATACACACACACACACACATATATATATTTATGGGGGGAAAGGGAGCCGGATAACTGACTTGATATTATTATAAATTATTGTTGTCCTCTGCGCCCGCTCCGATTTCTTTTCCATGTTACAAACGCGTATTGGATACCGATCGATGATGATGACGACCGTTAATTTAACACAATTTATATATCTGTCCGGAGCGAGTCTTCCGTTCCGGTAGCGTCTCGAGAACACTGCTGTCTTGGGTGGGCTGGTGTGTCTTTCGAGAAAAATAATCTCAGGAGAATACGACCCACGATATCGCCTACGCCCACTAGATGCCGCCGTTCAGATATTTCACCGTCGCTTATTCGCGCAGCCATATAAAATTTAATTAACCTCCGTCCCCAGCCGGCGACACTGCTGCCGCTGCTGTTGCATACTTAAACAGTAAAAAACTTCGTTAACGACCGCATCGCGATGGCTTACCTCTTTTCCGACGAAACCCTCGCAGAATCGTATCGCCATATCAATCGAAAATAATGTTAAATAGAATACTATAGATATACTGCGAATATTTATTAATACGACTATGCCCGAAAACCGTCGAATAAATCTTAATAATTGCGCTCTGGTCTTGTCGTCATGGGCGAAAGTGCAGCTCTGATGGAGCACGCTATATATACCTATAATATTTTGTGGCACCTATATAGTAGATCTAGCGATAAGACGCGTCAATTCCGTCAACGATGACTATACGGATTTTTACAAGAACAACGGGTACAATAATATAATATACAATTGGCGTTTAAGCCGAAGGTTAGGTTATGGGAGCTCCGGTAGCAGTTCGAAAATAATAATACCTAATTATTTCGTGACTCGGAGCAATTGCACACGTATTATAATAATTAATAACGCTATTAATTATTACTCGCCTCCTTAACACGCACGTAAACGTATGCGTGCGTATGCATAATACGCGTGTAAGAAACGGCGAAAATCGATTTGGTATAAAGTAGGTATATAATGTACGCGGAAGACACACTCGGACGATGTGTATCCTGTACAGCCACGTGAATATTAATCTCAATTAGTTAGCGTGACAAAAAAGTATTGGCCGTTGTTATAGACGTACCGTGTATACCGGAGATAATATACCTTTATGAAATATCGAAAACCATTTGTCCTCTATAATGACGCGTCCGTGTGTAAAATAATATTCATTGAGACAGAAAAGACGCAGTGTATAATATTATAGTAATAAGAGTTATAGTCATATATTGTATGTAGCCGGTATATAATATTATACAGTAGTATTAATAACAATAATATGTTAATGCCAACCCAATATTTTTAGTAGGTTTCCTTGACCAGATCTATTTAGCATATATAATATATATTGTTCAGCGATATACCTAATACGACGATGTATACGCGCATCATTCGAGGATAAGCCACCTCCTTGTTTGGAGATGATTTATCAATCGTTTTAAAAGAAATGTATTTTTTATTTTTACAGATGAACCAACAGTGCAAAGTTTGCGGGGAACCAGCCGCCGGTTTCCACTTCGGAGCTTTTACTTGCGAAGGCTGCAAAGTGAGTACCGCACGCGTAATGATGCTCGCATCAGAATTATAATAATTTATAATACTTAATAAAATTGTAGTAGTATTGAAAATAATAAATGAAGGGCCGCCGATATAGGTATAGTGTTTATATGAAAATTGTACACAATATTATTATTTTTTACCATATAATATTATAATACGCGGGTAGTGTACCTAAACAGTTTAACAATGTCGAACGTACCTACAAATGCGAACAAGTTTTATTGTCGTGACGACGAAGTAAATCTTTCTCCGCCGCGGCTGCCACGACGGCTGGCATTGGCTTTCAAAAATAAAATAATTAATTCTTCTCCGTAGATTGCGCTTCTTCGAATCGATCTAATAATATAAGACGGTATAATACATAAAAAGAAGAAAGTGTAATCTCTACTGTCAGTCCACCCCACCAGTATTGTTGTCACATTATCATAATTATTATTATTATTGGTAAATATACGTTTATACAGAAGACGAAAAGTAGTAGTAACCAGTAGTATATATATATAGGTAAATAATGATGAATTAAAAAACTCTTTTTTTTTTTCACCAACTCGGAATATAATTATTGTTTATCGTTGTCCGTGATGTCCATTATTATATTATTATTGCATCGAGAAGAGTATTCGAGACACAAACCGGCCGCGTGCTTAGTGTTATAATAAATTATTTCGACGCGCTTAAAAACAATCACCGTCCATTATTTTGATCTAAAATCGTTATCAACGTGCCAACACGTATATTATTGTTAGACGAGTATGCGTTACAGCGGAATGTTGTGTGCGCGAGTTGTCAATAACCGGCATGCATTCGCGACATCGAAGGGAAAAATAAATTGTAATATACTGTTTGTACGGATTTACACGGATTCAATCGACCAAAAAAAAAAAAAACCGCGTACCGAATACCGATCTCTGGCCCGAAACACAAACATGTATACATATATCATTATTCTAATATAATTGCACAATATGATATACAAAGATTATTATTATTATTTGGGATAAAATAACGTTTGTTACGCAATTACACTCGCCGGATAAAAAATGTCTCTCTCCCTCCCACATTCGTATTATTTCTTCAGCCCAATATATTATAGAAGATGCAGTTGCCGATCGTTAGATAACGCATATTATTATACTCGCTCACGTGGACGAACATGTATTACATATACCTATATGTACGCTTTATAAGATCGAGTTAATTTCGTGACACGATTTATTTGACCAGTGTAATAATATAATATTATTATCATCGTAATATCATGAGCCGGGCCATGTGACTTTCTATTTATTTTTTTTTCATTATTATTATTATTATCGAGATGATATGTATTATAAGGTGGACCGAAAAGAAGAGTAGAGAAAGAGTTATAAAAAAAAAAAAAAAAAACAACAATTTAATAATAATAAAATGTCAACTGCGAGCGTCTTTATACGCGCGTATATGCAGTGTATGTCGTATATGTATACCGGTTGGTTTTCATCTGCGATGGTCCAGTTGTGGTGCGGTCAGGTCGACGCGGAATGCGGCATCTTCGCCTACATCTAGTGTGTATGGTATATACGTATTATATATTATACACGCACACGTGAGACAAATGTCAAACCGATTGAAAATAATAATAATAATAATGCGGATGGAAAAAAAAAATATAAATAAAATGAAACCTCGCGCGCGCATTTTATAACCTACCTATATATTATATTGTATTATAGTAGCAGGCTATAATAATAATAATAATATTATGGTATATTGTTGTATTTCTCCCGCGTCTCTCTTTCTCTCCGCAGCCATCCCAGCGACCTAACTAATTCACCATTATTTACAAATTGCTTTTATGTGCAAATGGAGTTGTAAGGACCGAGTTGACTCTCGTCCGGCTCTCCATCTCTGTCCCCGAGATATTCCCGGAACCAACTGCACCATCATCCGCGGCAGTATAATATGTATTATAATAATTTAATGCCGGCGGTGTGCCCCCCGTCGGATCGGTCTCTCTTGCTCGCGCGAATAACGTTTATTTTATTTTTTTTCGTATTCTAGTATGTTGAATAAATAAAACGGCAGAACTATTATGGTCAAAAGAGTGATACAATTACGCACCGGTCGGAAATACTTAAAATTGTTCAAACACAATGAACGTATTATTACATATTTAATTCTATTTTGTACCGTTGCGTCAGCCCCGTACGGCTATGTGCGGACCCACAAGTATTTTATAGTCTTCGTCCACTCTCGTTTTTCACCGCCGTTGCTACCATACGCTCACTCTTCCCGCCGACCGCACAGACACGAAATAAAAGTGATATTTATTTTCAAAACCATTATAATATACGTCGTATTATATGGACAAACCACATACGCGCGCGTCTCACCCGAGATAATAAAAATATTTATTACATAAATATCGATTTCACAACAAATAGTTCTTGCTCTTCATATTTATATAAATATGGTGACACAAATTTACTTCCCGGAACGTGTTTGATGACTTCAGTTGAACATAGTTATTTAACGACTGTATAGACAACACAACCTCCGTTCTCCCAGAAACATAATATAAAACCTAAACCCTATAATTTTCGTATATAATGTACACAGAAGCTTTCGGTTGCGATACAATATTTTTTACCAGTGTCATACTGTCGTACCTGGTGAACATTTTCAGAGGAGGGGGGGGGGGGGTATCAAATACCTTATGGAGAAATAAAAAAAAAAATCCAATAGCAATCCTAGCAACACAATATTATGTACTTATTGCGGAAAAAGCTTAAACCACTAAACAAATACAGTAGATACATACTTGGTCGTATCACGAATATAATATATATTTCAAATACGATTATTAGAATACGGGCACGATGTAGAGAAGACTCGAGACTACATCGCGTCATTCGGTGTATTTATAAATACGCCTTGACTACGTCGCGATTACGGATTGCAACGATTCACTTATCGAGTTTGATGAGTGATTTAAATTTAAAAAAAAAAATGTGTAGCTGCGATATAACGTCGAAGAATGAAAAAGAACATTTTTACATTATAAACGTCGTCCATTAATCAATATACTAAAAATAAAGATATAGTGGGTGGACGGTGGAGGGGGAAATGCAATTTACCCTTTCAGTTGTGCGTGTATTGTGTTTTCCCAAACACGTCATGCCTACACCGTGGAGAACGATTACTCGTACCCGTTCACAAAATAAAGTGTCGGCGGCGGCCGCTCGTATTAAACAAATTACAAATTGTTTTTCGTTTGTATAATATAATATTATAATAACCAACATAGTACGTTTTAGCCGGACAACGGTATTTCACGTTCAAAACCCTCGGGGTACATTTAATAGCCGAATAATGCGTGTGTATTTATAACATAGGTGCATTATATATATATTAATAATATGTATATTACGTGCCTATATTGTGTGTGTGTGTGTATATTATAGTTATAATTGTGCCGTTTTCGTCGGCCATTCAATATAAATTGTGTACACGTAAACCGTAAGTGCATTTCGATCCAAACACGCACACACACATTATATAGTTGTATGGGCTGTATAATAACATTCATTCATTCGATCGCGATACGAAGATTTATGATTAATATAACGATTCGTATTTAGTATATGCGCGCGCACACTCGCACACATTTATAAATATGTATACGATATTATAAACGTATATAGATGTGACTCATTAGTCTTTAGATGCCTATCGCGGTCGGGTGAAGTCTCCGTGCCTATATTACCGTTTTGGCGCACGAAGACACACACACGCACAATATATATCGACCGTGTGATCTATCGTTTTTAATAACATTCGCCGCCGTCGGTCGAAATAATATTACAATATTATATATATATATATATACATATACTAGATAGGTATATACTTATTCGTGGGAATAATGTCAGCAAAGTATCTGCTGTGTGTGTGGAGCGGACTCATATAGCTCGGAGCCAAGCCGGACACGCCCTCGCCGCGTATATTACATATATTATTATTTTCCGGTCAAAACGCATATAAACACATAGCTGCGGTACCCATTCATATTACAATATATCGCGCGCTCACTTTTTTTCGTCGTAACATGATATCTTTACCGACGAAATTACAAAAATACCATCCCAATCCGAAAAGAACCATAATGAATATGAATATGAATCATAATCAATCAAAAATGTAAATCTCCTGTACACTAATATCGAGCTGGTTAAGTGTTATCTCGCTTTACTTAAATTTGGATTACACAAATTGTGAAGTGTCTATATCTATATTAAAATGCAATTGAAATCAAATAGCAGAAAAAATATAAAAAATAAAATTGTATCACAAACTACATTGTAATATTCCAATATTCCATCGATTACAAACTATAATAATTTAATAACCATAAACGACATGTTCTGTGGATGTTATACCTACCCCTATTAATTTTATAATATTATCTAAACGGAAAAACTTTGTTTTCTTTTCACAGTCGTTTTTCGGACGGACTTACAACAACCTGAGTTCGATATCAGAATGCAAAAACAACGGCGAGTGCGTGATCAACAAGAAGAACAGGACGTCGTGCAAGGCGTGCAGGCTGCGCAAATGCCTGTTGGTGGGCATGTCTAAGAGCGGTTCGCGGTACGGCCGCCGATCCAACTGGTTCAAGATCCACTGTCTGCTGCAGGACCAAAACGCGGCGGCCGCGGCCGCGGCCGTCGGCCACCACCCGCCGCACCATCACCACCAACACCACAACGGCAGCAGTCGGTCGTCACCGCACCACCAGCAGCAGCAGCCGCCGCACCACCAATCGCAGCCGTCGCCGTTCGGTTCGCCGCTGTACCCGGCCGGTCTGGTGCACCCCGGCCACCACTTCCTGACCACCGACAAGTTCCTGCAGGCCCGACTCAACGGTTACGGAGCCGCCGCGGCCCTGATGACCGCCGCCGTCCAGGACGACGCGTCCTGCCGGCGCCAGGCAGCCGCCGACGCGATCATCAGCGGGCACCACCATCACCACCACCATCACCGCAACCGCCATCATCACAACAACAACAACAACAACAACAGCATCGACCGTCGGCACCGTCACCGTTACGACGATGAAGACGACGACGACGACGATTGCGGTGGCCGCCGTCGTCGTGACGGTGACGACGATGACGACGACGACGACGACAACGGCGAGCGCAACGACAACAACAACGGCGGTGACGACCATTCGCCAAAGGGCGGCCGTCGTCGCCGTCGCCGGCCGTCCGCTTCCGACGACTCGGGCGGCTCGTCCATGCCCGACGACGAGGACAACCGCGGCAGTGGCCGCCGCAAGACCGCCAGTCCTGTGCTCCGGCACCACCACCGCAGCCCGTCGTGCACCACCGGCGGCACGCCACCCGCGTTCCGGCCGCTGTCCTCGTCGCCGTCCGCCTCGTCCACCGGTTCGGCGGACGCCAAACGCATCCGGCTGTCCGTCAGCCCGTCATCGGCCACCGTTGGCTCGTCGCCCGTCTCAGGGTTCCACTCGCCCTACTACCCGCTGTCCGTCACCCGACCCGGACTGACGCCGTTCGTCGGCGGCGGCCTCACGCTGTCCATGGCCGCGGCCGGCTGGCACGCAGCAGTGGCCGCGGGCCGCACGGCCGCCGGCGGCGATCTGCTGCTGTCCAGCCCGTCGCCGGGCGGCGTGGCCGTCGAACAGGAATACCCCATCGACCTGTCGCTGAAGACCACGGCCGCCAAGTACAACAGGTCGCCGGTGCCGCACGCGCCTCAGTCCGCCGGCGGCCGGCACTCGGCGACCGACGACCCGGAGACCGCGGCCACGGCCACCGCGCTGCCGCCTTCGCCGCTGGACCTCACCAAACGGACGGCCGAAGTCTAGTCCGACTGATCACCACCGCCGCCGCCGCCGCCGCCAACAGCAGCAGCAGACGACAGCCCGCGACATCGCTCCGGAGGAGAAACCTTGCTATACTACTACCTATACCACTATTACTACTACTACTACTATTATTACTACCACCTATACCACAATCGCGTTGTACCGTGCCAGCTGAGTGTACTCACGTCGCCGCCGCCGCCGTCGTGTCCAAAAGTCGGGAGAAATTTTTTTTTCGCTGAATTTTTCATTTTTTTTTTCCGCATCGTCCTAGTCATTGTATAAAGAAAAACAAACGATCGTTCCCAGTTTCGTACAGAGGTGTAGTACACCTCCATAATAATTTTGAACGACGCGACCCGAATGAGTTGCGGTGTGTCATGCGCACTTAGACGCGTATTAATATCTCTCGGCGAGGGGTTGGGGATAGGGGGGGGGGAGAAGAGCACGCGTACCGCGGTACCTCCGTAATACATATATTATTATCATTATTATTATACCGGTTATACGGTTACGCCGTATGACGTGGTGCGGTGTGCGTGTTTACATTGCGGTAACCCCGTTGTCCATTTCGGGTTTGGAAGACGAAAACAAAACGGAGGAGAAAAAAAATAGGTACTGCAGTGGGCACATCACAGTGTCAAAGACAATAGGAGTTTGTCACACTCGGTAACAATGCCGGTGGGCGGCTGTCTTCGCGACAACGCATATTGTGCACATTATAATACACGTGTGTGTGTACACCCTAGGCCCACACCCGTAATTTATTACCCGTATTTTTATGTTACATATTATAATATACGTGTGGTCAACAAAGCAGTAATTTATTTTTTCAAGACGGAATAAGACAAACTGCATACATTATTTTATTATTATTATTATCATCATTATTATTATTATTATTATTTTTATTTTTATTATTATTATCATTATTCTTATAAATATTATTTTCATTATTATTATTATTATTATTATTAGATACGTCGTGTTGTACGCAACTGCACGCGCTAGGCAAAGCCGATTTTATAATATTATTATTTTACTATTTCGATTATGATATTATAAAAACTGAATAATTATGAACGGGTCTCGTGTATTATTGTAGTTAGCTCGTTGTCCACACACAAATATTGTTTATATAGCTACATAATATTTTGTAAGAATTAATATTATTACATTTTTAATATTGATAAATTGTTATTATTTTTATTTTCATTCTTTAAGTTATAGGGATTCGGCCAGTAATAGCATTGTACATAGTGTATTTCATTTAATATATTATATAACTTTATTTTTAGCAACACGTAATTGTAATTTTATTTTATTTTTCGTTATCTATGTATATGTAAAAATAAATTGTATAAATTATTAAAATTAAGAATTTGTTAAAAATGAAGAAAAATAGAAATAAAAAAAAATTTTAGATTTTAAATACATTGTGGTGTTTTAAGTATTCTCTTATTATATATTATATGCTAATATAAAATACGATATGGTTTTATTTTTACAGTCTAGGTATAAATGGTATAATAGTAAAATAATATCACCTTAGCCTCGTCCCAATT
Source organism: Sitobion miscanthi (assembly GCA_008086715.1). Taxonomy (NCBI): domain Eukaryota; kingdom Metazoa; phylum Arthropoda; class Insecta; order Hemiptera; family Aphididae; genus Sitobion; species Sitobion miscanthi. Next base: position 11,413,209 of record CM017805.1, read on the forward strand.
CGGTCGAGCGCATACCGTACTTGAGCAATAAATAGCTCTTATATTGTACTGCGAATACAATACTGCAGTGGACTCTGTGTTATAGGCGTATTGTTTGAAGAAAAAAAAACTGTTGGGGTTATTGAAAAATTGAAACGAGGAGGCAAAAGTCGCTTTTGTAATTATAAAATTGTGCGCACCGGTACGCGCGGTGGTGATACAATAATAATTACCAACTGTGAGATAGTGACATACAACAACACTCAGTCGATAGTCGGCTGCTGATCGATTAAAAATGCCGCAACGAAAGCGCATATAAACATATTATATAATGCATAGGTAGGTACTGACTGTCGAGGAAGTCACGACGTTTGCGGACGGCTCGTGAACAAAATAAAATAATAATATTATACACCGTTTATTATTGTAATTTTTATTATTTTTTTTTCAAAGGTCAGTGTGGTATGGTTTACTTGTCAAAATAAAATCGCGATCATGTCGGGCGGACTGATCCGGCGAGAGACATCGGAGAAAAAAATGATAATAATATTATGTTGTGCGCAGAACGTTTAATGCCATCGTCGTGCCCATTATATTGCGCGCGCTGACACACACACACACACACACACACACACAACACACACACACACACACACAACACACCACAAATGCAACTAAAGCACCGTAGCCGTGTAATTATTATTATTACCACCGCCGACCTTGATAAATAGTGCACGACGGCCGGCAGAGGCTGTCCAAGACAGGCCGCGTCATCGTCTCCGTCTTAATCGTATGCGATTAGTAAACTAGCAGGAAAAAAATACACCGACTAATAATCTAGGTACCTACGCGAACAATCGTGTAAAAATAATAATAATTCGTCCACACGCGACATGCGCACGACGGTCAACGTATAATATCCGTAAATATAGTGGTTATATGCAGGTTTACCAATTTGTGGGCCCAGTACAATTTTCAATTTTGGGCCCCAAATTTTCCATCTCTACTTTCTTCAATGCGTATTGTATTTTTAAATCAGTTGCATACACACGATAGTAGTTGGCTCATAGAATAAAATTGTATTGTTAACAATTTGATTGTTTAATATACAATAACACTTTACACTTTCAATGCGTCTAATTAATGTTTAATATTTATTCGAGTAAGTGTACAAATTAAAAAGCATTTTTTTTTTAAAATAGTATTTTTGATTATTACACTTGTATATCAAAGTAAATGTTATTAAGTCAAATTTGATTTCAGCTAATCAGCTTTCACAAAATTTCGATTGTGTGCTAGTAGATAAACTAGTTCTAAACGTAAATTTATCTAAACTACCGTGTAGTATTTTTTGTTTTTTCATCTCGTCTATCCTTTAATTTTCTCTCCATTGAACCAATTAAGTCATTTTTTGACATTTTACATTATTAAAAATAATAAACAAATGACAAATAGATAATATTATACAATAAATACGACTGACGTATATCACATAACCACGCAAGACAACAACGTCACTAGTAATATTACGACGATAATAACGGCAATTTATTAGATTTTATTTTCGGGGCCTTCGTTTTCAAGGAAAATTCATTATATTATATAACCCACCAAAATATCCCAGTAAAATCCAAATCTATTTTGTTTTTCCAAAGTATTATAAAAAGGTATAAAATTAATATTTTGTATACTTGAAGTCGGTGGGCCCCTCTTTTGAGTGTGCCCAGTGCAAATGTCCCATTTGTCCTTGGTTATATGGTTCCTATAACGCCAATCACCTTTATAATATATTTTATCACTATAGGCAGTCGTCAGACGGTTTTTTAGACGATTGACAAAGCTCGGACAGCGCTATAATAATATTTTAGTAGGCACCTCTACAATATAAACGACAATCTATTCCGAATTCATATTTCGTTTCGTTATTTTTATTTATTTATTTCCTGAGAGTCGATCGGCTCATTTTGACCGGTGAGAAAATAAGGTATCCGTAAATACTGTTCCGACCACTAACCTGGTAAAGTTACACATGCGCTCTATTATAATATACCTTTATAGTCAATACCACTAACTTTTCCGATAAATGTCCGATCCACCGTTGCCGTTTTATAGTAAGGCTATAGTGTTATTACCTATTAGTTATTGCCCTGCCTAATCGAACAAAGAATTTGAAAATTGTATCAACGACTGCGAGCGCTGTGTGACACATAATTATTTCCGTTCGGCGATTATCCGATTAGTTTTTAAATCCAAGTATAGTTGAATATCGCGATATGCTCACAATACCGTTGTACCGACAAACCTCGCCTACGTTTGTAGATACGTGTTATACATTAGTATAATATATAGTGTCCGCTTTTAAATTCGCTATTATATTGAAATACGGTCAAAATATATTAATACTATTATACCTTAGTTACCATACTAGGAGTTCTCAAGAATATTATCTTTTAAATAGAATTCGAATGCAAGTACTAAGAAAGAGTATTATATTTTATGCCTTGGACATGTTTTATTTTTAAATAATACATCGCAGTTTGCTATTAAGTACATACATTAATTTAAGCTCTATAGGTAATATAATATTATAAATAGGTACCTTAGGTACCTATATTAAATATTATGTGTGTACGAAACGAATTAGCTATACGTTATTTGGACGTTTGATAAAATAATGTTATTATCGCACCTATTGGCTTTTAAGTAAGAAATTCGTACCTCCGACGTCCTCGTTCTAAATACAAATATTATAACCCGTCTTAGCTGCTGATTATATGTGTGTAATGTTGTATCATAGTATTTATATTATTAATACGACGAATTATGGTCGTCTTTAATATACGTGTCCGACACAGCTTCCGGTGGACAAATCGATTGCGTCCGAAAACGATAAATTTTTCCAAAAATACTGTGGCCCGGATGACGTATACAATTAAATTTAAAACGTTTTGGCGACCGACCGACGGCTCTCTGACCGTTCTCTCTAGTCCTCCGATGCCATTTTCGTATATACCTACGCCGTACGCAATAAATTGTCCGCGTACGTTTTATAGGTCCACTTTTACGTATTCAGGTCGACTTCCGAAATTATTAACAACAATAAAAATGTTAATGCAGCGCACGTTGGCAAATGCGATAAGTCGCCGCCGTCGGATCTCGTCCTCCTCCAAAAGCAACCGATCCGGCGGCGATGGCATCCGCGCCACGCTCGCGAGATGACACATTTTCGCTTTCTTCCATTTTTATACGCTGGTGCTATAAACATTAATCGTCGTTGTCCCATAAACACGTGCGACGGCGGTCCAGCCTCCGTCGTTTCGTAAGATTTTTGCCATCGCCATGATATTTATTGCTATCATCGTCGTTCTTTAGGTAATTGAAACTCGAATAACTCCGTAAAAAGCGTCGGGTTTCCGATGCGACACGACCACACTATTATAATGCACGTACATGGGTACGTTGTGGTATATATACCTACATAATGGTGTTATTACGACCGCGGTGGGTTGGAAGCGGAATGCGATATCGGATTAGAAAAATATAATATATAATAATGTCTGTAGCAGTAATAATGAGCAATAACAAACAATATAACGTCGAACTCGTTTCGGGGACTCGACACGATGGCACACGTCGTTTCGCCATTGATTTACTCGTATTATAGTGTATTTTTGGAGGATCTCGAAATCGTATACGATCGCCCCGGAGAGGGGACACTTTTCGACAAGTACATTTTTTCGTTGGATATCGTTAATACAATGTGATTACAATTTAATCATTAACAATATTACTGGGCGATACTTTATCGATGTCGGCAAACTATTATATTATTATTGTCTTGGTGGTGTCGCCACGGTAGCCGTAACCTAAATCGAGTCCGGCCGTACTCCGACCGCCGCAGAGCGTGTCTTCTCTTTATCTTATTATTCTTTATACTTAAAATATGATCCGAGCGTCTTTTCCAATCGAGAGAAATCGATAAAACGCGATTATTTCACCAACGTTTCTCATCTTGGATTTTAGAATTACATTATTGTTATTACTTATACGCTTAGCCCTAATGTACACACTACGCATTGAGCGAGACTGGTCACTGATGTAAAGCTCTTAAAATATTAGGTTTTGAAAAACACGTAGCCGTGCTCGGGTTAAACTAGTATTTCCAGGGGAGGTGCAATAATTATTCTCTCCGAAAGGACCTTTACTGTTCACTTATTATAGGCCAATATTCAAAGGCGGCTCTGTCATTTGGGACCCTGCTAGTACTGAGTATAACTCAAAAATGCTTGAGCTAGTACAAAATAAGTTTTTTAAGTATGTCAGAAACGTACTCAATGATCGAACGTCCTCCTCATAATATCATTCATCGGCTCTTCAGCGTTCAGCATCTCAACTTAAAGATACATTATCAAGTCCACAAATACCAAACGGATAAATTGATTTACCTTAACTCTCTTTCTAATATTATACTTTCAATGTCCCTTCACGCTTGACTCGTCGCCATGTTACTTTTAACCTACCTGAACTATGGTTTAAATGAACTACTTAGACGTTGCATGTCTGTTGCCAATATTCAGACCCGTTCTTTACTATTTCATAATATAATTAACTAAATTGTTTATTTAAGATTATATCCCCAACCTTTACAACACCGGTTTGCTGTATTGTACTAAATCTACAAATTGTAAATTACTAATTAGGCACATCGCCCGTATTGTATTATTAAATAAAAAATAAAAAATATTATTTCAAAACAATATATTATATTATAAACTACATTGTAGAATTTTATGAATAACTCTCCTTACCTGGATCCCGTGGGCTGTGAATAATTATAATTTAGGTTACGTCTTATGATCATTCCAAACGGCTCGAAATTCTCGGGAAACGCGTTTCGTCGTCGGACTAGAAAAGATGATTCTCGCGGGAAACATACGTAGGTAGGCACAACAACTTCAAGACTCGTTTCAATGGAATTTCGTCGCACCGTACATCACTATATTATAGTTAATACGCTCTCGCGACGACGACGAAGATTCGATGGCGGTTTGAATGTTTGATCGGGAATTGAACCCGAACGGCACTGAATACGCGGAAAAAATGGCGGGCGCGACATCCGCGTTTTCCTGGAACTGACCGACCAACAACGGAAAATATCGTGTGGGTACCCGCTCGCGAGTATACCGCATAGGTACAATAATTTAGACCGCTGTCACCGAATTTGGACCACGGTCGAGGCGTTATACCACTTTATAGTTTATACCATGGTCGAATCAATCGGAGAACCCCTGTCCGTAGTATAAAGCCGGGTTCACACTACAACGTGTCGTGTGATTTCGTATTTTTATGTTTACACCAAAATGCAATACCAATGATTCACGTGTACGCGCATAAAAATACTTTACTGTGATTGGTTGATATACATGGTAAGCTTTTGTTATACCAGAGTGTTTAAACGTTCTTATCACACAGTTAACCACGATACCGTGATGTTGGATCTAGTTCAACAACTTCGTGTATACACGGCTGTGTATTATGATAACATATTAGAATATACGAGGTAACTAATATGTTACCATTCCTAACCAATTTAACCCGAGATGGGAAACGTTTGGAAGACCGTTCATAGTGATTAATAAATGCACGTACACGTGAACGCATGTAGTGGTAAACCCACCTTTATGGTTAACATTACTCGCCAGCCACGATATTAGTTAACGATGAACAAATTCTACAGCGGAAAAAGTTTTGAAGTACGAACGCAGCTCCACCTCCATTATCCTGCTGTGTTTCGGTAAGTACTGAAATGTTATAGATTTGGAGTACGTTTTTAACTCCAATAAAAACAGTTGTAGGCATTTAATTAATACCAGAAAAAATTGAGCTTTTTTCATACTAGGTACCCTCTTTGAGTGGTTATAGCGTAATATCATACACGTTTAATTTATTGCAGTTTTACGGTGCAAAAACGTTCCGTCAAAACGGTTGTAGGTAATAAATATAGGTTTATACTTACCTACATAAGCGAACCTTCCGGTCCGACGAAAACACGTCTTCGTTTTTCCGAAAATTTCCAGCCGAGGACGGTTCGCAAGGGTAAGACGCACACCAGTCACCACGTATTGTACATTTATGTAGATAAATATGTATATTGCTTACAGGTTTCTCATAGTAGTCGTAGGTACTACTCGTACTAGTGGGATAGCCAGGAATTTTGTATTATGGGGGAGGGAGGGCTATAGGATTTTTGTAAAATCATTATAATAATATATACATGGCTTTAAATAAACACGGGAACAAGACTACTTTACCGGGGGTTTTTTTTTTTCGATTAGTTAAGAACGAAGGTGCAAAAATAAATTAGCACCTTAATTATAGTACCTTAAGAGTTACGGTTAAAAAGCTATTTTCGTTCCTACCGCCCACGCGCTCACTATTCTGCACACGGTAAAAAAAAAACGTAAATATCGCTTGAGTTGCTATATATGTAACACCACCTCAAGTAGGTCACGGGGTAAAAAAGTTGTATTGAACCAGAGACTTCAAATAGAGAACTAGAAGGTACTTAATACCACTAGGCTACGACGACCAATTTCTAAATGATTGTATTATTGAGTTATATAACATAAAGTATTAATATTCACAATGTGCCAATACTAAATTGAAAGTGTTATAACTTTTAAACTAATAATTTCCGCAAATTTATTTTTTTGTACCATCGTTATGAACTCTTCAAAATACCCCTTTTCAAAAATAAAAAAAAATTGAAAAAAGGTCTCCTTGTTAAGTATAGACTTACACATGGTCAATGATGGGAGGCTATAGTCCTCTTAGCCCACTCTTGAGTGGGGAATACGCTTCTGACTCGAACTATTATCAAACGCCTATACAACTGTTATTTAGGATTTTTCACTTTTGCTCGTCATAATGTTTTGTACAAATGTGTATTAGGAAGGTATATAAATTAGTTACCTAAACCAAAGTAAAACGTTGATGAAAAATAGTTGCGTGGTTTTCTTTTTTAATCTTAAAGCTTGTTAACAGCCATTACTTTTTACTAATTGTATTTAGATAGTAAAAAGATATCGAAAGTATACGGGTTTTACATTTACCGTTAGCTACTCATGAAAGTTTTTGAATTTTAACTACATCATAGAAATCTAAAGTTATATGTTAACAAAATGGAAATTTATTTAGGTTGTCATTAATTTTATACAATAAGTAATTAGTATTACTACCAAATATTATAATTTATATTTATATATTATCAAACAGAGGTATACCTACTTATTAAACTATGTACCTATACTCTCAAATGAGTGGTGAAGTGTTCAATTTTTAGATTACACTGTCTAGCTGAATAGAGGTTTTAAAATTGTTCACTGTCAGGTATATTAAATTAGTAGTCAAAAGCATTTTTATTGTCAGGTTAATTATGTAACCCTTTTATGTTGTTAATGCCTAAAAGCAAAATTATTCATTGGTCATTACCAATTTTGTATTATGTTTAACATTACCAAATTATTTTATTATTCTACGCCTTTATTCAATGATAAAATGTTTTTATGGGGAAAATTATAATTCACGGACAAAATACATAACTTTAATTGCGTATAACCTATTAAATTTAAAAAAAAGGTTTTATTTCTTAACGATAATGTAATAGTATGATGTTTATTTAAATGTTTTGCCATTTACAGTTTTTATCGAAAACAATACTATTTAATATATATATATATAATATATTTATATTACATGGAATAGTGTTTTTATACGTCTATAGTTTTATCGTAATGGCTGACATTTTTAAATGTATTGATATATTAAACGGGTTGGGTGGGCTTGGGTTTGGTTTGATTTTTTACGACTTATAGTTTAATTTGATCAGTTTAGTATTAAATATTATAAAGTGGTCAATAAAATTTACATTTTATCAAATACTACTATTTTAATAAATTTAAATTAAATCGACCACCAATGACTTGTATAATAATTTTAAATAATAAATTCTAAATAACACATTTAGTAAGCTTTTACATACAATACACAGTTTTTATTATTCACGAATGCTTGTGTTTGTTACTTGAGTGCAATGAATCACATTGTCATTAATGCATTTATCTTGAACACTTTATTTAAAACCAGAAAAAAATCAATTTAAAATCTTCATAATTCATATTGTTTATTTATTTTAATTAAAATATAGTCTGTACAAACATATGTATAAATATAAATGTTTGTTTGTCCTATATATTATATAGTTTCAAAAATACTGGATTGTTTTCAATATAAGTTATTTCAATATGTATCAATGGATTCCTAGGGACTCTCGGTGGGTGTTAAAGGTTTATTTTATTAACTCCTATATAGGTTCCTATATGGTGGCTTACACATGAATTTAGTTTTGGCTCATGAAAATCGTAATTTTTTTGCTTATTTAAATGGTTGTCATTGTTTACAGATTATATAATTCTACTATTATAATTAGCCGAAATAGGTATGGTATGCAAACATTTTTCCAAATATATTTTAAAAACAACAAATCTTAAAATCAAAAACTTATGAAAAGAATACCAATGATTACGTCTTTAATGATTTGTTTTCTTAATTCTGGACATAATTTTTACAAAAATATTATTGTAAATACATACAAACGAATACCAATATTAACCATATTGGATTTACTCAGCTTTCTGCAAACATTAGTTGAATTCAATTTTTATTGTTTACTTCAAAAATATATCGATAATTAAAATTTGGAGAGTCATAAAATTATTCGTCGTAATATTTGTTGTGTGTGCAATGTATTTCAACTGAAGTAAAACGGAAAAGTTTTTAATCCGGGCAAAGTTGGGTAATAGTGTAACCACTAGTTTAAATACTAAGCAAACTAATCCCTGATATCTACTGATTATATCTTCTAATTAAAATCTTTAAGATAGAAAGACTACAATATTATATACAACACGTTGTCATGGACCATGGTATAGGGTAGTACTTTCTTTTTGACTTGAGAATAGTCAACGTACCAATTGGTTATTATATTGATAGTCATCTTAGAAATGTAATTTCGAACTTATATTTAACAATTAGGTACTAAACACTAAAGTAATTAATATCATAATATTATTACATTTAATCATTCATAAATTATAATTTTATTGTCAATGGTATTTATCTACTGTCCATGTATAAACAATACTTTGTGCTTAGATTCTAAACTCGTATTGGTATTAGAATTTAGAATTTAGATAGTACATAGATGATTGGTTATAATTAGTGTAGCCGTGCAGGTATACTATTGTAGTATAGGTATAACTATATAGTAATAATATACTAATATATCGTTTTGTAATGATATAAATATTAAAATAACTACCAAGTTAATGGTTTTTTTTATAACGATTATTTTTCAAAACTTAATTTTACATAATTAAAATAAATATAACATAATATGGTATATTTTAATACCTTATGTTAAACTGAAACGTGTACCAACTATATTTTTTATATGTATTATGTAAATGTATATGATATAATTGAATGAATTATTGTTCCAGCGTAATGCAATTCACTTGTTTCAAACCATTAAGAGAATAGTAAAATAAATTACTATATAGCAAGTGTGCATGGATACTGGATATATAGAGTGACTTATGGAAGTGTTTTATAAAATGTAAGTAATATTATAATAGTGCTCAAATGTCATTCCGTGTATCAGAGTTATATGTTAAGAATTAAACTATACGTATACGTATACGTTCATTGTAAGTTTCACGCTTTTTTAAACGTGAATTATTTTTAAAGACAACAGTGCATAACTAGAGTAACATCTTCGTATGGTATAGCTTGAGAAAATGAAAATCCAAATAAGGTTTTACAAAAACCAATTTATTTAGAATACACGGTCAATTTTCATACCCTCTAGCAACTTTTAATAACACATATTTGGTATATACTACTTAAACAGTGTTATTAAAATGATGTTGTGCTAATACCTCGTAATTAACTCGTTATTGCTATTGACTGCACTGCCATTAAATGTGTTTAAACGAAACGTTGAAAAAAATTATCTAACTCTGTGTATTGTAGCGTATTATTATACGAGGTACCCAATAAAGAAGGGAAAAAGAATCATTTTTTAAGCGAGAATATTAGTTTAAATTATAATATACATGTTAGGTACCTATATACTGTCTTATGGCGCAACATTTGATTTACGTTTCTGAAGTACGAAATTGAACTAGTTTTCACCTTGTAAAAAAAATAGTATTAATAATAACAACATGTATATTTGGAGACTTGTATAGAATGGTGTCTTAAACATAATTTATTTAAATCAATCGAATGGCATTGATAGCGAATAACAAATATATTTTTCAAAGACTAAAGAGCATCCTTATTAAAGTATGTCGATGAATCTAAGTCAATAAAATCGTGACGAATTTTCGTGTTAAGACACAATGTGCCCAGTAAGACGCCTTGGGATATTAGTATTACTACTGTGTCTAACACCTGTACATGTATAGATAATTTAATTCATATAAATCCATCCGCTGAAAATTTCATAACTCGTTTAATATTAATGGTAACGATAATTAAATTATAAATAATAATAATATTAAAGTAATGAACGTTCAACGCACTTATGTATACATAATACATAATGTAATATAATAGGTATATCTTACATTTTAGGTTATATAACTTTGGTTTTTTATATTTATGTACGTTTACGCGTTGTAATATTTTATGATGTTCTGACTTTAAAATTAAATATTCTAATAATTACACAATGTAACATTTATATATAATTCTAGTTAGTAATTATTAATCGTCAAATTAGTAGTTCTTCTTAGTTGATTATTCATTAGTAATTATAGTCTTAACACCATATTGAATTAAAATTGAATTTATTCTACTCTTAAAAATTTTAGGTATACAATTTCCGGGCTTAGGATTGTTTCACAATAATAGTTGATGCTGTTTATCAAAACTACACCAAATATATAAAAAAAAACATTTCTTATTTTCGTTCAAAACTTTTTTTTTCTAAAGTTTTCTGGTGATAAGTTCTATAGGTTAAATTAATAATATCAGTAATAATATTAGTGGTAATTATGTAAATTTAGTGTTATATACCTATAATTATATTGTCAACAATCATTATAGGTAATATTATTAGAAACTAATTGTATAAGGAAAATTCTTTAATAATCATTAGGCATAAATTAGGCAGTACACTGAATGAATATAGGTGATAGGTATTGACTAGGCATTTTCGGCATTTCCTGATCACGTATTAGTATGTATCATATACGTATAAGTATGTAACGATACCTAACGAAAATGATCGCCAAGCCCGTCGTCGTTATCTAAATTGCTATTTTATTTTTTTTTAAGTTTATACGTTAGCATCTAAAACCCTACCTGACAACCCTCCCCGTCGTCTAAAAAGAAAATGGCCACGTGATCTTATAACTAAATAAATCAAAATTTAATAAATACATTTACTATGTACAATAATAATTTAAATTAATCAAAGTTCATATTGGAAGTAGTGTCAATGGACTCTCCCTTCCCTCAAGCCGTCCAGACTGGTAAAAAATGTTAACTAAATTACTTATTGTATTATGTTATACAGATTGTATATTTTTTCTATTTTAATAAAAAAAAAAAAAAAAGTTTATACGTATGGGTTTAGATTATAATAAAAAGTTATCACTATTTAGATTCATCTTTGACAGTTCCTTTTTGGAACAACAACTGTGTGCGAACAAGTTTTAATATGCCTATTATAGGTAGATTGTATTAGTGTGGTAGGTATGGCTATTGAAAGCGAACTAGGGATCGGTCATCGGATTGAGGCAATATTATATATCCATCGTGAGTTATGTTTGACTGTGTGTGTAGTGACTGATAATTTTAGTGTGCGTGAGTTCCCCGAACGTTTTATGTAATAAAAGATAAACTACGGCTAAGATTCTTGGAAATCAGTAACAAGTCACTAAATTTTGCGATCAAAAAACTGTCAACATGTAAGTCACAAAAGCGGAAGAAAAATGCATACAGTACCAAAAGCCCGATTTTAATTTTGAAAACATTTGAATTCCTTATTCTACCTCCTAGGTTATGTAGGAAATAGATTCTCGATTTTTATATTGTTTAATTAGTATAGTAAGTACTATAAATTTGTCGCTAACATAATATAATATAATAAATATTATGTTATTATTGGTTAATTATAATTCTGAAATTTGAATCGACAATATAGTATCGTTACAATTGTTGGAGTTACCAGATCAATATATAATACAACCGTGAACCGGTCATAGTATCATTGTTATACAATATTGCTATGTATCTATTTGTTTTTTATTTTATTCATTATTTAAAGAAGGGATTCATCCAATCGCCATCTCACTATTGCCATTAATTATCTTCAATTAAAATCGCGCACTGCAATGATTAATCGAATTGCAAATTATGTGAACGTCAGTCATGATAGAGGCATCTGAAAAAATGTTGAGACCGGTTTACAGAACATAATATCGTCTAATAAAAATAACGTTCCGAAATCTATAAAGATGCGTGTAACTTTTTCACGATCGACTTTCACATTGTGCATACCTATAAGTACGCTAGGTATACGCTGCTGCTGTCTTCTAAAAGCAAACTTCCGTCCATATTTTACATGCGCCATTTCAATTTTTATTTACAAACAAATTATCAACATATAATATGAGAGGAACATAATAGTTAATCGAACGCCGTGTACTCGTGTGAAATACGAAGATAAACGATGATTATAATAATTGTTAGAAAAATGTCAGATGAGTAACTGTTTGAAAAATAAAAAACGCTTTCGGGGGAAATCGTCCACACGATGTGGTCTGAAATAAGAGACGGTATAGGATGGGACGTAGAAGTACCAACCACTGAGTACATATACATACACACACACACATGCGTTGTGTACATAGAGCATAAAAAAAAGAGTACCTAAACTCGTACTATCCATTAGCGTTAACACGATATTTCGATAATTGCCATGTCAGAGTCAAGGGCACACATCATCATCATCATCATCGTCAAAGTCGTCGACGAACAGTCGTATATAGAGAATCGAGTGTACTATAATATATAGAGAGCATTGAGTTTTGGACAAATACAATATAATATCATTTGGACCGGTCGAAGACAAAACGAGCTTAGTGTATTTATACACACTGCAGCACTCATTTACACATACGCGTATTTCGCCTCTGCAGTGTATTAGTCTATATATATATATATATATATTACGTATAATATTTACTGTCTTGAATTTTTTTTATGGTGTCATTATTTGTTCTTTTAATAGTCAAACGTTTTCGCCTTCATCATCGCTCGCGCGCGCCCGTGGCCCGGACAAGGTCGCGCGCGTTCATAAATCGACGATTACTGGGCTCGCGTCGTAAACCGATCGTTTTCCGAGTAAAAGCGTTTGAAAACTGCGATAAGTACGCCATCCGTACGTAATAATTCTGTTCCTGTACACCAGGGCGTAGGTACGCGTGGGTACACATAGGTATTATATTGGCACGCGGATCGATACCTTTGATCGATGACGGTGTGTACACGTGTGGAAAATGTTGGGCGGTCCTACATTGCGACATCGGTTCGTAACGATGTAGTCATATATAGGTAGTGATGTGCACTTAAAACGCGAGCTCTCCGGAAAACGTCGTCCAAGGTTGATACCTGTATTATTATTATATCATTATTATTATTATGTATTCGCGCATCACCGCCAAACGCAGTGGTATACATAATATTGTTATTGTATAGCGGGTACCGGGTATACTGCATCGTTATGTTATTATGCCGTCTGCTGGTTTATTATATCTACGCACGTACGTACATCATAATATGTACATAATAATATTATACATTAAAATATAATATATTGTATGTTCCCTGTAACCTTTCGCTTTCCACCGTGTACCTATATGCGCACGGGACCCGACCGAATTACTAGAGCGAAACGGCGTAGTGCGAGCGTTGCAGCACACAGACGACGACCTTGAAACGGTTTTTATTATTATTTTTTTTTTTTCTCAAAACCGAAACAAAATAACGCATTGGTATACGTAGGGCCATACGGTTGTGTGTATGCATATCGATTTCGTAACCGAAACAAAATCGTCGAATTAACATACTTGTGCCAGATCAAATTGTCTAATTAATTATTATAATATTCCTAAATATACGTATAGAATAATAATAATAATAATAATATGCCAATCGTCGTCGGTCCGCGGTGGCATTTCCGACGACGACGACGACGACGACCTGCACCGCAACTCTTGAGGCGCGACTTTATATTATTATTACTATTTATACGGGCGACAACGACGACGACAGTGTTGTGAAACGGTTAATTATTTCAAATCGCGTCGCCCTTCCCCGCCCCATACTCGCCACCGACCACTTCGAACCGGTTGTCTCATTTTGACAAATCGTTCGGCCTTCGTATAGCATCGGAAATTGACATGTCCGCCAATAATCGACTGCAGCACATAAGCACTGCAGCACTACACCAGACGGAGTATACGATTTTTCGTATTCGGGTTGTCACGCGAAAGTGATAATTATACATGGTTGCAATAAAGATATTGTACTCCGATTTTCCGGTTTTTCGTTTTTTCCCTTGCTCGGAAAAATACTGATTTCCAAAAAAAACATCATACCCGATTAATATTCTTCATTTTTTTTTTTTTTTTTGTAACAACAATATTATTTGCAATTTTTTTCGAAAATAATATTCTGTAAAAATTAACTAATACTGTAAACGTTTAAAAAACTACTTGTAAGAATCCCTCAGCATAATTGAGCACCTATATAGTGATCATTTATCAATAAAATATTATGTAAACATAATAAATAAGTATCCAATTAGGTAGGTATCCAGCTTAAATTATAAATTAAAAGTATTGTACATTTGTATAGTATTACATGGTAATATTACGGGCGTAACTAGGGCGGTTTTAACGAAGGGGTGATATATTTTGTGTCGGTATAATGACAGAATATAGATTTATTTAATATATCGTGTCATAACTCATAAGTATATAACATATTATATCTAAGTTAAATGCTTATAATTTATAAATTATAATATTATATATAATTTTAATTACGTAACTTGATAGTCTATATGGATGATGTCTACTATACTTTGTCATTATATTACAAATGTGATTCATCAATCATGCTAACCCCCATTTTTCGTTCAATAAATGTATTTTAATTGAATTGTTTAAGTATACTAAGGAGTAAGTACAATATTATTTTCAAATAGATTTTTTTGTACTATTTAAGTAATTATTTATGTCGTTTAAACTGAAAAAACTGTATGATGAACAATTTACAAGAAAAATGGTGATTCTTATCAAAACAATAAATATAAAATGTAAACATTTTCTGTAGATATCCGTTTAAAACGTAGTACATTTTGAAATAAAAACTTCTAGAAATTTAAAATGCCTTTTCAATATAAAATGTACCTATATTTCTAGTTAAGTACGAATTTCAAGATTATTGTTTCAAGACTATTGTCTCTGCAGTTGAGAGGGGTGGTTCTCCCTCTTCAACAATAACCAGTTTACTCATATGCATAGTAATATATATAGTATTAATAATTTTAATTCTTCGTTTAAAAATGTCTTTATTATGTAGGTATTATTATTATTATTCAGTATTTACGTCAAAGAATAATACACAACAGCTGTATCCAAATACAATACACTTTATTAGTAGGCCTATTCGGTGAATGTCATAAATAAATATTCTACGCAAATATTATTCATTAAATAAAAAAAAAAACATATTCTCTTCCCATTGTTCTTTTAACACACGTGTAAACTCTAGAGTGATCAAAAAACAGATAAAAAAATGACTGGGATACATATTAACATTTAACGTAATAGGTATTCTACTTTTCATTGCTCTTGAATTATTATAACGTTGTTGCGACTATTATTATAGGTCACACACTCATATGTATTATTGTGCCCACTCTCTCTAGTAAGTATCTTTTTTGTATGATTTTTTTTAACCATCGCACGACGCCCGCATAATATACTTACAAAACAACCTTTATGACGCCCTATGCTGAAATAAAACGAAACATTGTTCGTAGTAGATTATAAACCTAATCTAATTAACTCTAATATAGACTTGCGCGATGATCAAACAATTACATAATATCATACATGATTATTATAATTCCTATACGGCTAAACCTACACAAGACTTTAGCAGTACCTATGTGTACCTATTTACTAATTTAAAAACTTTTCAGTATTTTTTTTCACGTTATTATTATATATATATTATGTACATCGTACATATACCTTCAACATATGTTATCATTATAAACAAATAACGATAATCATATAATTAACTCTCCGTGTTTTCTTTTTAAGTTTTTAAATAAATTAACTCATCAATGTACTTGGTTATAATTTCAGTTTTTAGATTTCGAGCAAAGTGCGAGGAAAGCATATACAAGTTATAACTTATAACTTATAGTGTTATACAGTGGTTATACTATGTTATTATTTTTCTATTTTTATTTGAAGTCTATTTCAGGATTGTGTTCTTATTTTTAAAATGTTATAGAATATTGAAAGTACTTATACATTTCGATATCAAATTCATTCAATATTTCATAGATTTTCTTTCCGTCGATTTATTAAATCTAGACGAATAGAAAATAACTCTTGTTGAATCGATTTTCTTAAAACTATAATTTATTATATTATTAATCCAAACTGACAGGTGATTGTAATAGATATTTCACATTAAGTAATAACTAATAACAAATAATCAAAACTCCTTCGGTAGTAGACAGTAATTTAGAACATTGCAAATGTCTACTGGATTGTATGAATTATGGTTGTGTGAAATATAGATGTTGATGTCAGTGATATTCATCGGATGTGTGGTAGTTTATTTGCTTGTCAGCTGACAATGACGGAGTCGTTGTTTTCCACAGGGGTTCCGCTCTGTTTGTCAGTTTACTACATTCGGAAAGTGAAAAGACCTTCCCGCTGGTTGATTAGTGCAATAATAATGATAATAAATAATAATGGGCAGAGTGAGTGAGAGAGAGCAATAGAGAAAAATTCCGTCCAAGGCCACGTGTTTGTAAACTCCTTCCGGACAAACTGAACCGGAACATCAGTGTCAAACGACCAAACGTCACCCGTTGCCGCCACCGACGAACCGTACCGTTACGGATTGTGTAAACAAAATAGTTGGCCAACCAATTCAAAACACCGTACCTACACTACAATATAATTATATCCAAATGATATCGCAAAGACTTACCGTATTGAAACAGAAAATGTGTACATATAACTAGAACAACTGTGCATATTTTCTTTCAAAAACCTTTCGTAATTTTTGAAAATTAAAAATGTTCCAATTCCGACTCGAATACACGATCTTCCAAGTGACATACGTATTAGATGGGGTCATATAGGAAGCTAGGTCTATCAAGGGAGCTATTTTGAAGCATTTTACTGGAAGTACCCCGTATAGTAAACCTTTATATTACTATTTTCATTTCATAAAACAATATCTTGAACACAATATATTATACTAAACGATACATAGCCACATAGGTAAATCATTTCTCCTTAGTTACTAAAACAGTAAAACATTTAAATTGATTTTGAGCTAATATTACCAATAATATTTGTTATCATTATACATGATCAACGTTTTAAACTTTTAACGCGTGTCATATCTATAATATATTATATAATATCTATATCTTTATTATTAATATTCATTATCTACATACATTTTGTTATTTCGTATTTTTCCCTGATATTTATTTACCTGGTCGATGTTGATAGTGTGTGTCTAACCGTTTAAATATGTGTATCATTTAGTTCCCGCCACATGTAAAATAAATTATTTAATGCATAAATTAGTCAATGTTAATAATATATAGTAAAAGCCTATACTTTCTACTAAAATACAGAGATCAACAAAGTGGTTTCTATGTGACAACCATATAAATAAAACATTATAAATACAAAACAAAATTATGATTTTTTTTAAATTTTAACGACTACGTACGTTATTTTAAAAATTCCAAAATTTAGAAGAAATTATGAAAATATCAAAAAATGCAATATAAATGCAAGAGTGAGATTCAATGTTGTGAAAAATGCTGCAAAGAACAATAAAATCAGTTAATGATTGCAAACGAATAGTAGCTAGTAAACTTACGTGTATTATAAAGAGATTGGATAAACCAATTAAAATATCAAGTCTTAATGAATCGTCGTGCAGTAACAAAAACCGGAAAAGGAACCCCATACGCTACCACAAGAAAATGTAATTTCGGAAAATACCCGAGAAAATCTAGATGAAAGTCTACCACAAACACGTAAAGTTCAATCAATACAATTATATTTTGTTTTAGATTCTGAGCGGAGCATCAGAATATTTTTATTTTTTTTTCTGTCAGCAACATTTCGGATAGTAAACATGCTTAGATTTTGGAGATCAGCATCTTTTCTGATAGAAAAGTGAACCTAGTTGGTAATTTGGGAGGTAAAATTGAAGATCCCAAGTACCTAGTGTTAAAAAACGTCGAGAAAAACTTCTAACAAATTACAAAAAACCGCTAAAATGGGATTTTAATTTCTAACGATTTGTCTATTACTAACGAATAAAAAATAATAATTTTATAAGGACTACGCTAACCGCTCAGAATCGTTTTTCGTATACAATGGTTTATCATTGTATTCAAATATAACACATCCATTACAACTACTATACAGCAGAGCGGTACCTCCCTTGTCCACCTTTTATATATTATATCTGTTGTCACTATTATAATTTCTCGTTAAAATCGTCTATTCTAATGAATAAAAATGTATGATAAAAAATTTTAAATTACAAATCATAGTTTCAATCATTTTTTTATAAAACAAATATTCATATCAATAATTATCGGTATTTTATAGAATAGATAGTAAGATTAATTGCTTTTGTATCTGTGTCTTATGTACAAATATGCAATAATGGAAATACCTCGTAGTAATAATCTTTATATTATTATTTTTATTTCATAAAACAATATCTTGAACACAATATATACTAAACCGTACATAGGTAAATTATTTCCGTTAGTTACTAAAATATTTAAATAGATTTTGAGTAAATATTACTAAATATTATTATTATCATAATACTTAATTAGCGTTTTAATGCGTGTACTATCTATATTTTTATTATTAATATTCAATATCTATACATTTTGTTATATAATATATTGTAATTTTTTCCTGAACCTTCCAAAAAAATGTTAGTGTGTGTCTAACCGTGTGAATATGTGTATTGCTTAGTACCCTCTGCACGTAAAATAAATTATTTAATGTATAAATTAGTCAAATCTATATATATATATATGTATTTACAAAATATGGACCCTAATCATTTGTCATGGCATCACTTGGGCACGCGTTTAGCGATTTGGCTGATTTTTTTTTCTGTTGTGTTCGTAATTGTAAAGACAAGGTTTATATGAAAGAAAATGTTAAGAAAATCCTCTGGAAAACTAAGAAATCTGGATGTCTAAAGTACAATAGTGGCGCCATCTACTCAACAAGTAAATAAACTAAAAAATAATATATTTTTGTTTATTCTTAGATTGCTATTGGTTATAATTTAATATAATTTTAGGCCTGTATATTATATTTGGTCAAAACCATATAACTTAGTAAACATGGAATTCCTAACGTTAATATTTCAACCGTTGTCCCGGGAGCCTATAAATGCATAAATATACATTATAAACAACGTGTTAATAAAATAATTGTAATTACATATGCTCCTCGAGGGGTCTGCAATCCACTGCAGGTTCAGGGGCGGCTCTAGGGTATTATTATTATTATTATTACCTCAAGCTGTATTTCTCAACAATTTTATACTGTTAAAAACAAAATAACAAAAAAAAAAATCATTGAAATTGTCTGAAAATTATGACTTCCCTCCCCCCCAACCATGACTCTGTGCCACGCCGGTCGGTATATATCTATATATAATATAATATAATAAATTATTATAAAATCGAACGTGTCCTGACTGACTGACTGACTGACTGATCAACATAAAGCCTAAATAACGATAGCTTTAGGCTTGCAATGTGCATGGTACTTTGGTACCACCATGTAAGAGTGTACTAAGAAAATCTTCTCTATCATCCAAAATTTATATTTTATAAAGTGGTGCTTGCACAAGTATTTTGAGATTCAAGATGATCGATGACAATTTTTAAGTTTTGAATACCATACACCGAATATTAAATAATAAAATGAACAAAGTTTGTATCGTACACAGTTGGTACCTACCAAATGGCAACGAAGTGTACTGGATCAGCTAGTATATAATAAAAACCTATACATTCCACTAAAATACAAGGATCATAAAAGTGGTTTCTATGTGAAAAATACATAAATAAAATATTCTAAATACAAAACAAAATTAATTTTTATAATAAAGTTTAGCGACATTATTTTAAATAATTTAAAAATATTAATAATAAATATAAATATATTTTAAGAAAATATCAACAAAAAAAAGATGAACACTGCTATGTATCATTAAATTACTATACATATATTTGGTATATTTAGAATTCAGATGCTTCAAATTTGTCGTAAGAATAACGATAAACATCTTAAAAACAATTTGACATTGAAATTTTTAATTGAAGGGTAATTTTTATAAGAAGAAGGAAGAATATTAATGTTGAGAAAAGTGCTGCAAAGAGCAAACGGTTAATGATTGCAAACGACCTGGACCAGTGTAGCTGTTAAATTTAATTGTATCATCAAGAGATTGGATAATCTTATAAACATATCACGACATTTAGGCCAATACCACCGATACCAATGAAAATATTCCAGTTGAAAGTTTTCCACGAACTCATAATTAATACAATATATCTTGTATTGTATATATCTATTGTATATCTTGCAATTTCTTGTTTCTAATTATCTAATGAAAATAGATTTTGAATTTAAAAAATTTTAAATTATAAATGAAAAGCATAGTTTCAGTTATTTTTTCATAAAACAAATATAATTCACGTCTGAAGTATCGACATTTAAAAATTATAGATATATTAAGATTAATTGCTTTTGTATCTGTGTCTTATACTAAATTCAATAGTAAGTTCGATTTTAAAATGAATTTTAGAAATACGAATTAAAACGTAATATACGCTATTATATAGTAATATTTAAAATCAGTGATGACTGATGAACATTCTATTTTTCATATTCTATGCAGGTTAATATACGATGTTAAATATCATTATAAATGTGAAATGGTATGAACTTATGTACAATTGATATGCAATAATGTTTGTATTTGTGAAACCACGACGTGTCCGTTAGTTCTTCCACCCTGAATCATTGTTCTATGCTGAGATGAAAGTATAAAGTATAAACCCGTTTTTTACCGTATAAAATACGATTTATATCGTAGACAGGATTCAGGTGTCTCAAACTGACTTGGACATCGTAAATGCAGATGGAACAATGAATGAATCTCATTGTGGACTCACGTAATATCCAATGACGGGGAACATAAGAGTGTTTTTTTTTCTGCTATAAATGGCTAATGTTAAATGTAGTACCATCTGGTCTTTTATGATGCATTAAAAAAAAAATATATATATAATGTGCGATTCGATTCAAAAAACAATTCTGAATAACGGAAATGATCATCCTCTATTTTGAAGGATAGTGTTCAGTAATATTTTAATTCGATAGGAATTAATTTTTGCAGTACAAATTAGCATATATATTTATAGTATAGAGAGCTAGCGACATAAATTTATATTCATGTAAATAAGTTCCTGTTAATCATCGAATAAATATACTGAAAGTATTCTAAAATCTAAATATTTTAGAAAAGGATAATAGCGGAGAGTTTTCAGTCTCTTCGTTTAATATTTTTGAATTAGGTACAACAAAATTACTAAACTAAAATTATTTGATAAAAAAATCATCTGTGGCTTGATGCAAATATTTTTTTTTAATTTCATTAGCAACGACCTATATGGTTAGGCAACCTCTACTCGTATAAAATTTCAACTACAAAATAATTTTAAAATGTTCGAGATTTTAATGCATTTTATCAGTGCAATGCTTAGGTACACTTTTTACGTAGGTATACCTAATATAATATCATGTAATAATAGATTTGTTTTGATATTCGCAATATTTTTATCGAACGCGTATAGGTTAGGTACCTTTGAAGTTTTAGGATTGTCATAAAATTATAGCACGAGGAACACTAAATAAGGACGACGCACTGTCGCGGGCGGCATATTATTATGTATTATAATATTCTCGCTGCATGTTATACCCATGTATCGGAAGACTGAGAGGGAATATGGACGGAACGATAAGATCTATATAAGAGTTGCAAGAGGCCGTGGATGATAAATAACGTCGGTAAGTCCAATTTGAGTCGGTCGCAACAACAATTGATGGCCTGCCTACGTTTTATGTAACAATACACTGTGTATATACCGTTTTAAATGCCCATCTTATTTCCAGAGAGAGAGAGAGATAGAAAGAGAGGGACAGATACTGCTCTGGCGCGCGTGTTCGTGTGTAATATTGTTGGCGTCCGGTCGTCCCACCATATCCATCGGATTTATGCGATTTCTGTCTCGGGCGAATCTCGATTCGATAATAGAGTCGATCGTCGTATAATACGAGCGTATGCATATTGATATTATTATATTATTATAATTTTAATTTTTTTTTAAAACAACAAATAAAAAAATATCTACCATCTTTAAGCACATGCTTGTGGTGGTGGTAGAGAGTTATACAACATAATATGAACAGTTTAATTATAAATAAGAAAAGCGGATAAGAACTGAATAATCAATCTGTACAATAATTAGAATATCCTTATAACCAGGGCTCGTAAGTTCATGCATTTGCATATAAATCTTGCTAAGTTGTATTTAATGCCAGATGACATAGAAATCCATTTCAAGGTACCACGGTTAAATATATGAAGTCTTATTTTGCATGTTTTTGCATATTTAGAGGTTTTTTGCCTATTTGGCATATTTATGCATATTTCTATTTTATCGGGCATATTATAGATGATTTTGATATTCCTATTCATATTAAATACTATATCAATATGCATTTTTTGATGGAAATACTATGAAAGAATCAACATTTGACGAAAAAAAAACGGGATCGTTTATAATCTATTTAAAATCTATTTTTTTTAATTGTGACATAAAAAAATAAATTATAACAATAAAAAAATAAATGGATAATTCATGTTATTTCAATAATTGTTTATGATTTTTTTAAATAAGCATTTTTAAAGTGCATAATTTTAGACATTTAGTGCATAAAATGCATATTTTTTTTAACTTTTTACGGCATATTTCAATGCATATTTTGCCAATTTTGAGTGCATAAATAATGCATGCTTATTTAGGCATTTTTTAGGGCATGAACTTACAAGCTTACAACTTAAGTTATAACTAATATTAAATTACAACAGTTAAATATAATTCCTTATTATTTATTCAAGTATTGAAAATAACCAAATCTGATTTTATTCCTTTTTATATTTACTGGCATTAAGCAGTAGTTTTTGGACCTAGATAATCTATGGATTTTCGACCAAACGCTTTTCTAAAATACTCCACTCTGACATCAAATGCCCTATAATAATATATCTAAATAATTATAAGCCCAATATAATATTAGTGTATCGTGCTTATCTATCGTCTCGTCGGCCGCAATCGTGGCAGCGCCTTATCCCCGCACGTATATATATATATGTTAATATCGTATTATTAGTACATAATATTATGATGATAATAATAATAATATATATTATTCTCGACCGCGTAATATAATGTATAATAATATAATACATATTATACATATATTACGAGGATCGTAAAAGCAAACGACGGTGGACCCATATAGTAGGTATCTGGCAACGTTATTATGTGCAGTGGATATATGCGTACAAGACGATAACAACCGGATTTCGGACGGGCCTCCAAACGAACCATAACTACAACTGCTATAATATGTTTGCTTTTCGATGACCAGTCGGTCCGTTAAATACGTCCGTTCGTATAATATAAACGATCGTGTCGTCTGTCGACGCCACCGCCGCCGATTATTATTATTAGGTAGGTATATTATATACCAGATACCTATTATATGAACGGCGATGAAACTCGTGCACCGGTCGCCGATCGGTTCGACTCGTTATGGCGCATTTTATTATATATTATTATTATACGTTTTCGATTCCAAGTGCACATCGCTGTGATATTATAATATATTATTATTATATTGTTATATTGCTGCGATCTCGGACCGCGGGTGCTCGCCGTGACAGACGCGGTGTTGAAATCGGAGTCGATTTCCTTTTGCCGCAATAATAATAATATCGTACCGTCTATACGCTGCCGCCGCAGTTATAATGTATAAATATAATAATATACTTCAGCAAGTATATTATACGCCGTGTGACCGTTCACGCGGAAACGTTCGGTACGATAATTAAAAATTCGAAAATTCGACAGACAATATATTATAACCGATAATCCGAAACAATATTATGAATTACTGCCTCAGACGCGTGCAGCAGTGCAAACGATATTTTAATATCGTACGATTATAATCGCTGTCCGCCGAACTGTATACACACATACACACTATATTTGTTTAACGCAATTTCGTCTCCCACAGTCTTAGGTAGGTATATATATTTTTTACTATTGTTAGTTGGTATCCGAATCCGATTAAAGCGTGTACGCGTCCTATGCTAACCCGACCGCGCACGCGCACGCGCACTATATACTATTATACCGCCACCACTAGTGTATACGCGTTCCGCATGTATACAGAAAACTAATTACTTTACGGGTTAATGTGTTTACTATAGTATATATATATTGTGTGTGAGTAAAAAAAAACAAAACAATGCAACGCATTAAAATACTATGTTTGCGGTCAAGGTTGTTTCTGTACCGTAAAAACTGTGCGAATCTTGCGTCTGCCCTAGATATTTCTCCAGATTATTATATTATACGATTTATATAATACAAAGATGATGACTTCTTATATATATTGTTGTAATCGTTGACAAAAGATCCGAAAAAGATGAGTGTGTACACGAATCACAAATACATATTTTATATCGGCTGGTTTGGAGTGTTTGGACACATTTATATAAACAGGTATAATAATTATGCAAAATTTTTATGAAATACCTACGAATTTTAATCAAAGTGCATATAATATAGATAATTAATGATTAGGCGTAACATAATATAATATGAAAAATAGTAGGTTTACTAAATTATTATTACTAATGTACCTATTAAAATATTTCAAATACTAGTAAATTAGCATAATACGTTGAATGTTGCGATGCTGCGGGTCTTAGCGGTATTCTGATATTTGATATTGTTTAATCAAGTATTTAATCTTTGATAAAAAAAAATGTATTTAAAATATCTGAAAATTAATAGCTATACGATGTTGACATGTTATGTATTATTATAACTATTAATTCATAATATAAATGTATAATATTATGATACATTTTCCTTGTAAATGGTTGGAAAATTTACTTAATATTTATTTAAATTTCTTTCAAACCATCAACCGTTATTGAACATAATGATATCTATAAAATGCCCGCTAGATCTGTATATAAATGAAGAGACTTAAATAGTCGGTTTATTTTCTGAAGTATCAGATAAGGAACATTTACAAATTAAACTAAATACCCGTCAAGCTACTATATATAAAAATCATTTGAAATACCTTTACGTTTACGAGAAACAATATCCGATTGACAACTACTATTATAAGTACCTAGTACAATCGTCTATAAGATTAATATAATATTTCAAATGGTAATCGTTTGAATGCATTTGAATATCAAAGTTCCTGCGGAGAATTAAATTGAATGGAATCCATTCGAATGGCATTTGAATATGGTCGACTGACATTTGTGCGTAATACTGTTTGTCTTGCAATGAGTATTTAATAGAAATTACTTGAATGGCGTTTGTTTTAACAGCAATATTGTAAACCGATCATATGATGTTCATTTGAATTGTAAATGATTTATGGACGGAATTTGTAGGGGCATCACATTCTTCTGTAGAAAGCAAACAGAATTTTTCTCGGACAAAAACAATATTGTGTTCGATTCACTTATAATATAATATTATTATGCCTGCGGAGTTCGCTGATCGAAGTCCATCAGTATATTATTAGGTACTCGTTTATATTAATATGGCGGCAAATGGATGTTATTTCGCGTCGAATGTTTAAAATATAAATAGAAATTAACAGGCAAACTAAACGGATATTGTGGAATAACGCGAAACGCGTTGACACGATGGCGTGTGATGCGTTAAATCGTTTTCGGATAGGTCACATTGCACAGGCCGTTTACGCTCAGATAGATAGATAGTACCGCGGATGAAAGAAAACCTGAACTATGTCCGACGTGCGACGTGTTCATTAGAGTCAAACAACTGAAACGTGTACACGTTTAGCCGCCGACTGGAACTTGTGGTGGAAACCATAAAGACGTAATAATATCGAAAGCACCGAACGCCGCATGCTGCCGGACGAAATCGCAGAACAAAACCTATAGTAAGACCACGGTAGCGGTAGCCGTCTTGGAATTCCTCAAGGAGACAAACGTAGGTACGTACCCACTACCCATATATATATATAAATAAATAAATAAAACCGCCACCTGCCAGTATCTATCTTAAGTCACAGCAAATAATTTAATTAAAAACACAACAATATGACAGTATAGATTTCTCGTGATGGTGCTAAAAATTGAATAATAATAAAAAAAAAAACAATTAGGTTGAATAATATAGCATTATACTCGTTCGACACCGTCGCGCGTGCGGTGTTTCTAGCTTATTATATAATAATATAAGCGCGAACGATGATTAAGGATCGAATATTCGACGACTCTTCCTGCAGACTCCAGTTGCCGAATCCGATTTTCAAAAGAGACAATAAAATACCTATTTTTTAATTATCGAAACAATGAATTAAGGTCATGCGCGGTGTAGATGGTTTTTGAATCTTTCCGCGCGGAGATACTAGCGGTGTCCTTATTTGTTCTTTTTTTTTAGAAAGCACTTAATAGTAAATTAGTTTGACTGTTCGGGTAAACACTTTTATAAATAATGAATGGGTTTCGGGCAAACCACAAATTTGCATGGCGATATAATATTTTATGTAACCCGACCATATGTACTGCTGCACCTAATTAATCATTGTAATCGTGATTTTATTTGTGACTCATTATAGTTCGTACCGTATCAAAACGGTAAAGTTTATTTTTGGTGGTTATAATTTTTAAACAAGAACACACACCTGTTTTGGATAGTAAATTAATTTACGTTCCATATTATATATTATTATATTTGATTTATTTTACCTCTATTTTCTTTTTGCCCCGTAGTATTATTAGGTATACATTTTGTATTTACATATTATTGAATTTCAACATTTTAATGCGGTTTGACGATAAAACTTATTAGGTAATAGTTACATTTCTTAACAATATGTTGAATGTTGATTGTCATATTATATTTTATGCGATTTATTGGGTAGTCAAGAATTTACGATTGTATAACGCGCGTGCTAAAACCATCATTGATGTGCATTATTATTGTCATAAATCAATTTAGCCGTATTTTAATAATTTATTATTTAATACTTCACAGAATTATTATAACGTTACAACACCGCGTGACTAAATATATTATACATTCAATCAATTCAGTCGTGGTTGCAATCATAATTGGAGAACGAACGAACAATAAATATATATATATACTATATAGGTACGGCGTATATATAGTGTGTTATATACCGAGCATTATTAGTTGATTACCACTATTATACCGTTTTATACCACGCAGGGTATAGCGCGACACAAGCGCGAGTGAAGGTTTCAAGAACGATTTTCACCGTTTCCTACGGAACAATAATTACCTGCTGTCGATACGATTATAATATTATTATTGTGTACATACTATAGGTAGCATATTATAATTTTGTTTGCGTCGAGCAAATCGAACGCCATAGCTGGTATTATAATCAATATATATACAAATGAATGTTTGTCCGCCTGTCCGACTGTGTGCGTCCTTTATGCATTCCTAAACGGCTTGACCGATGTTGATGAAATTTGGTACACAGATAGGTTAGATATCTGCGCAGAAGATAGGTTAATTGAAAAAGGGAGAGAACCGACCCCGAGAGGTGCTCAAACAGGGATTTTAAGATTTCCGATGGACATTTTTGTTTATAAACGGTTGCCATGGGATATAAAGCTATTATAATATAATAATTATTAGTTACTATCGGTTTAAAACATATTATTCATATAGATTTGGCATTTTTAATGGACAACGAAGTGCACGGGATCAGTAAGTATTTTATATAATGTGCGGCGGTATGCGTGGCATAGGCGCAACTAGGGTTAAAATTCTGGGGGGGGGGGGCCAACAAAACTATTAATTTAAAATAACCTATAGGAGGCTTATATCTAAATCAATAAGGGATATTTTTGGGGGCGCTAAATCTTAGTCAGGGGAGCTAAGCCCTAAGTTTCAGTATGTATGATTACGAACACGATTCAAAGTTTCAGTGAAAACCCTCACCGAATTATCTAAATATAACATGTTCCCCGCGACCCAACCCCGTTAAAATATTATATATAACATCATATACCTAGGTACCTCGCGGGACGTAGACCGCAGTGTGCTTTGAAAAACATTTCGATTTATAATTTATTATATTATATTGTAATTACGACGTGCAGATCGTTCACCGTGTTCGCAAACACGCGGCGCATAATATTAATACGGTGGTATTTAATATCGGGGTCGCGGCTGATATGTAATGAAGTGCACGAAATCATTTGGTACGGAGATAGATTCTCTGGGCGGAAGATAGGCTAATTTAAAAAGGGAGAGTACCAACCCCGAGAGGTGCTCAAACTGGGATTTTGAGATTTCCGATGGACATTTTTGTTTATAAACGGTTGCCATGGGTTATAAAGCTATTATAATATAATAATTATTAGTTATTATCGGTTTAAAACATATTATTCATATAGATTTGGCATTTTTAATGGACAACGAAGTGCACGGGATCAGTAAGTATTTTATATAATGTGCGGCGGCATGCGTGGCATAGGCGCAACTAGGGTTAAAATTCTGGGGGGGCCAACAAAACTATTAATTTAAAATAACCTATAGGAGGCTTATATCTAAATCAATAAGGGATATTTTTGGGGGCGCTAAATCTTAGTCAGGGGTGCTAAGCCCTAGGTTTCAGTATGTATGATTACGAACACGATTCAAAGTTTCAGTGAAAACCCTCACCGAATTATCTAAATATAACAGGTTCCCCGCGACCCAACCCCGTTAAAATATTATATATAACATCATATACCTAGGTACCTCGCGGGACGTAGACCGCAGTGTGCTTTGAAAAACATTTCGATTTATAATTTATTATATTATATTGTAATTACGACGTGCAGATCGTTCACCGTGTTCGCAAACACGCGGCGCATAATATTAATACGGTGGTATTTAATATCGGGGTCCCGGCTGATATGTAACGAAGTGCACGAAATCATTTGGTACGGAGATAGATTCTCTGGGCGGAAGATAGGCTAATTTAAAAAGGGAGAGTACCAACCCCGAGAGGTGCTCAAACGGGGATTTTGAGATTTCCGATGGAATTGTTGTTTGTAAATGGTTGCCATGGGTTTTAAAGCTATTGTTATTATTTTGAACATATTATTCATATAGAGTTGGCATTCTTAATGGGCAACGTTAAGTGCACGGGATCAGCTAGTTATATATAATATCATATACTTAGGTACCTCGCGGGACGTAGACCGCAGTGTGCTTTGAAAAACATTTCGATATATTATATTATATTATTGTAATCGCGACGTGCAGATCGTTCACCGGGGTCGCGGACACGCGGCGCGTATTATTAAACGCGCATAATATATAGCATAGGTACCTCTGCGACTATACCAGCTATATCTAACCTATTCCGCCTACCGCCCGAGCGGTTTATACCTGTATATACCCATCCGAATAGCCGGTAGCCAAACCGATGCGACCGATGCGGCGGCGGTGAAAGCCTGGGAGAGATGAGCGCGTATTTTATGGGCGACCGCGCGTCGGGGTCCCGGCCAATATGTAAATTGACGTGTTCTACCGATTCGGTCGACCGGTTTTGTCGCGCACTCGTCTCTGCAGCGTACCCCCCCGTGCGAGCCGCACAGCGTCCCCACGATATGATCTTCCGCCGCGGCCGGGAGACAACGCGAACACAATCGGCTGACGTTGACGTACGCGCACCGACATAATAACGGTAGAGGCGTGGGAGTATTATTCAGACCAGCGATTTTTTTCCTCTCCGTTTCCTTCTCGTACAGGTAATACATACACGTATGTAAATGTGTAATATATATAATATATACACCGGCTACATCGCGTATACACCTGTATGAGTGTGTGTGGGTGGGTATCCATTTAACATATGTAGGTATTATTGTAAAAATAGACACTCTTACTGTTTCAGAGAGTTCAAACGCGTTTTCGAAAATATCTATTTTACATAATCTTGATTCCAATTATCAATACAACGTAATTTTTGGTAAAAAAATTATGGTTTTTTTTCATCGTTATCGGTTTTCTCTAAATTGTTTACTCTTTTGAATGAAAACATATAGGTACATTTTTAATTTAATACTCCCAGTGGCGCTAAACTTTGAAAATAGTGGTCAGGCGAAATCGAAATTCGACGGCAATAATTATCTTAGGAGCCTTTGAACTTATAGTTTTTATAATATTTGGTATTCCGTCAGCTATACAGAACGCAAATGTATACGCACATTTTAATACGACGATGCATACAAATCAATTTGTGTAGCGTAAATACGCATGATGAACAATCATTTTATTTTGCATCAAATGTAGGACATTTTGTCATTTCCTCAAAAATTGGGATACGTTAAAATCGTACACCTAAACCTACGTAGTATCGTCAATGGCCAGTTGAGTTGGTTATGTTTACTATAGATCTACCAAAGCCGATTATTTTAAAATAATTATAATGATATACATTGTAAAAGCTGTAACAGATGTTGACAAATATTATACATTTTAAAAGAACTGCGTAATAAAACTATGTGCTTATTAATTTGTTTTCTTTTTCGATTTACATAGATGATACTTTATATCGCAACTGTGGTGGCTGATATAACGGATAAATAG
This sequence comes from Sitobion miscanthi, assembly GCA_008086715.1. Lineage (NCBI taxonomy): Eukaryota > Metazoa > Arthropoda > Insecta > Hemiptera > Aphididae > Sitobion > Sitobion miscanthi. The sequence continues at coordinate 11,444,626 of CM017805.1, forward strand.
CGGTTTGGTTATTGGCAGAGAAAATTGTCGATAAGCTGTTTTGTTCAAGTAGGTTTAGTCATGTAAATACTTATTCAACTAATTGATTTTTAATCAAATCAAAGTGAGAGCCAGTTTGACGTTAGTAAGAAATAGCTTTCTTAATGATGCATACACCTGCAGTGGCGCCGAACTTTGAGAAAAGTGGTTAGGTGAAATCAAAATTCGATGGCTACAGTTATAAAGTCCAGTGGCGTGAAACATATAACATAGGAAACACATATTAAATATCGGTGTGTGGGTATTTATAGGTGGAAAATAGAACATTTTATCAGTACCTATAGGCATGGTTGGATAGGCCATAGGGAAAAAGGGATTTTCCTTGTGGGCCCCTGTCTATGTTTATGTTGGGGGGTCCACTCGGGACTACACATTGTTTTTTTGCAGAATTAAATATTCACCAAATAGGAATAGTTTAAATTTAAAACTATTCATTTTTTTTATATAAATTATTGTTACTTAGGTACTATTATTTTTAACAATATAATAAAACCGCGACAAGTCAAGAATTTGCTTATGGATCTTTAACATAGTATTTTAAATTTTTATAGTTTATCGAAGACCGAAATATCCCCGTATGTTTATGAAACAATTTGTAGACGAACGTTTACATTTATTACTTGTAAAAAGTTATTTCTTATTTATTTAATCGTCGTATACCTATATCATTTTTATAATAAAATTTTTTATTTTATATAACAACTTAAGTTGAATATTTAAAATTTGTGTTCGTATAAATCCTTAAATATGTTTTTCCCTTTTAATTTTTTCCTATTGCTTATTTTAATTGATTTAATTTATTAAAACTCCAAGTTTATACGAGCATCTAATGAAAACTTAAATTATTTTCAGAAGGGGTTGGCATATTTAAAAGGGCCTCGGGGAGCAGTCGCTCAAAATCCGGCCCCGGGTTTGTTATGTTACGTACCTATATGTATATCGTATAATATTGTGTAAATTTAATGTACGATATTCGTTCGTATATAGTGCTCCAATATCCGGGCTGGCGGGCTCTGCCAACAGCGACTCCGTGATTCTCGTCGTCTTCCAGCTCAACCAGCTGCCAGACGCTGTTCGGTTCCTGTCACTGAAAGCTTACACCGCCGCGTTAGCCGATCTCTCGATGACCATCGCTTCATCAAATTATAGTTTCGGGATGGTTCGAGCCCCTGCATCAGTAACTGACCGTTTTGCGCCCTCTCTGGGCGGTCGAGGGGTTGCTTCACAGCCAACGGCCACCGGCGCTGCTACGCAAAATCGAAGACGGTGACGACTCCGTCCAGGTAGGACTCAGTATTATCGGTGAGATAATCAACCTGTCTACCAGCCATCCAAGGGTTTTCAAAAAAACTGATGTCCCTATATTAGTCCGGTTGTCACTTGTCAGTGCCACCGTTGACCGTCGCGTTATCAAAAGTGTTCCGAAACGTAGGTTTGTAGTGAATATCGATGAAAAAAAACAACGGAAGTCGTCTCCCCTTTGTATAATAAATTTATATAAAATTAATTGATTTGTTTTATTTTTAAATAGTATTAAAAAACATCAAATATCCATGGTTACTGCCGTCACGTTTGTCTTCGTTGGCAATTACCACAGATAAATTGAAATACCAGTTTTAGATAGCGGATTCTGAATACTATCATCTGTTACTGAAAATGTATATTACGTATCCAAAAATGGCCAGTACAAATCTGACGGAGACACACCTTTAGATATTTTCAATACGTTTTAGTGGCGTTATCGTTGCGCAGTATTTGCGACGGTTTCACTCTACACGGATTTAGTGTGTGTCGTGTCCCCGGCCTAACACAACGACTACATAAACAAGGTGGCCACCGGACCATACACAAAAAAAAAGTTATCTGAAGACTTGGGGCGCCACTGCATATTCCGAAGTAAAATATTTTCGGAATATTTCGATCAATGGAAATCAAAATTTGGGCAAAATAAATAGTTTACTATATAGTTATATATTTATACAAGTATATTTAAAGCTTAGATATTAGCGGATATACTATACATAGTGGACCAACTTTTTGTGGAATAACTACTCCTGCTGCGTACCACTGTACTCCGCTCGTCATAACTTTAAATGCTTATAAGTTATAAATAATAAACTAGGTACTCGTTAGAAATTCGGTTTTCATACACGAAGAACTCCAAAAAATTGATCTGCTTTGGAATAAGAAATAAAAAATGCATTTTGTTAATATACAAAAAAGTAACGATTTAAAAATTGATAGAACAATGTATTTTTTTTTTGAAAAATGAAATAATAACGAGTGGCTCGCGTTAAACGGATCACCCGGTATAATATTATGTATATTTGCGTAGGTATATATATGCTCGGACTGTCCGTGGCTCTTCTCCGCGCGTCCTCGTCAGTCGCGATCGCACCTACCTGCGGGCGTTCATTTCTCCGCCGGCACATCACCTCCTTCCCGCTGCAGCGGACAAGGAAGATCGGTATTCCGTCGCGATTTCCATACGTACACGCTCGAGTCCAAGTCGTTTCTATATACACACACACACACACGCACACACACATGCAGCGATATAGGTGGTATACACACACGTCCTTTTCGACTTCAGGTCGTATTTATCGACCGAGACACCACTGCAGGCGTGTGTGCGCGTATAATGTACGCATCTTATATATTGTGTGCTATCGTATTGTGCAGCGAGCCCGCAAACGCACTCTGCGGCGGAGATTTCTACGAGTTTTCCGCTCGCGCGATCCCCGAACGGAGATTGCGCGAGGAGATCCGACACGGATAATATTCGAGCGAAAATCGTTGCACGCGCAGACGACGACGACGACGCGCGTATAAGGTCATACGCCTTCGTTACAAACGAAATTCTCCTTTTATTCGTATATATATATTATAATATGTATATATTGTTTTCCACCGGTGAGGCGCGAGAACGAAATCTATATATACATATATGTGTGTGATATTTTTCTATGCCTACGCGTAATCGGTGCTGCTGCTGCTGCTGTTGCGGGTTTCCATGTTTTTGTACGGAAAAATTCGCGTACGTATAATATGTGCGCACGCGATTGATATCTCGCACAATCGATTGTCTTGCTGCGGTGTAATATTATTACGGTATTGTTTTCAGCTATATATCCCTCGGATACCAAACACTGCACGCCTATAGAGAGAGAGAGAGAGAGAGGTGCCTCACATACACACACGACCTAGAAAATCGAGTACCCATACGCGTAATACTATACTGCTATCATAAACTGATGTGATAATTATATTTTAATGGTTTACATGTTATTATTATATTATATTATCGTACACTATATTATTATTATATTAGTCGACATTAGCGCGCGATGCGGATTGGACGCGTTTGGCGTTTCTCCAGCTGACGCGTATAAATGCCGTCCTCCGGCTAATTCGCACGAGACTGCTGCACTCTACAGGTAGGTACATAATCATATAACATATATACAATATTACATTATATATATATACTTGTTCGACGACTATCTCGAAAATATAGTTCGTGAATCTTCATCAGCATCACAGTCCTCGTGTAGGTACGACGACTATACGTGCATCGCAGAGTAGTAGCTGCGCTCTGCAGTTCCATCATCATGTGCGCTCGGTATACATGTTCGATTTTTTTTCAACCTTCTGAAACCATACCATCTATATACCTATATACGACCATTCGTACACGTTGATAATCACCGTATAAATCGTTGTCCCCGCCGCGACGATGGAAATTTAATCAAATTAGCGTTTGCAACAGAGCATAATATTATTATAATATGCACGCGCATGCATAATATATACGCGACAGAGTACATAGATAATCGGGTTTTGACGTTTTTATTCGACAAACAATTTCTCCGACCGCATAGGTTTACGCATATTATAATAATTATATTATAATATATTGTACGCGGTCACCGTGGTGCAGTACCTACCTGTACAACTATATACTATTGTCGTCGTTATTATCATTGCGGGCGATTATTGTTTTTATTATTATTATTATAATAATACCGCACTCGGACCGAACCACTCGATAAATCGCACTACATAATATTGTATTGTACCGCGTGTCAATTCGCTCAAAAGTCGACATAGGTATAAATCAGCCACTGCGGCAGTGTAGTTGTAGGTACCTATACACACAATGAGACGTAACGAAAGTTATTGGCAAATATCGATTGTAAACGAAAACCGTGCGGACACATACTAGGACAATAGACATGTTTTGCAAGTAGAAACTGGAACGCGAACGCTATATTATATTAATCCGTGGGACCGTGGAGGATTTAATGCACATTAAATGTGCACACACTGCACACGAACAATTTCAAATCTTCCATAAATTCTTCGTATCGGGCAGCAAACAATTTTAATTGATCATATACAGTTTGTATTTGTCGACGGACTCACAATAGTATGCGTTATTTCAATTGTTCAATTAAAAAAAATAAATAAACACTATTTGTGTTTTCCACATTGTATCTGATTTAAAGCAATGCTTTGAGAATTGCTAACAAAGTTTTGCTCATTTCAAAATCGTTTATTATATTATTCTGTACTATCTACTATATAGGTAGAAGTAAGAAAATCCACATACCTATCTTGGCTATATAGTACGGTGTGATATGTGTGTATAGATATTTCGATTAGTCGACGCACCGAAATAATTTTATACCGCATTTATGAATCGATGCTTGAGACTAAACTATGGTTACCTATTATAATAAAATACAATTGGGATGTAGGTAACTATAATATATTAGGTTTTATACAAGCAGTATCTACTCAAAAGTAATTTTGAAGTATAAACACACAATTTGTAATCGTCGATGTACCGACTAGGTAATCTAACCGTATACTTTGCTCGAGTCCTAACAGCCAACGAATTACTGAGAGGTGGGAAGAATTTATATTATTATAATCCCGTAGATTTTAATTGAGTGTCTATATATTTATTTTATTTGTATACACATAAACAATTTTATTGCATGAAGAATTAATAATGATTGCTATCCATTTATTGAATTTAGTTATACCTACCGCTAAATTTAGAGCCATAATAAATTATTGTATTTTTTTTTATTGAAATATAGAAACATGTTAAAGTAAGTGTTATTGGACGCTACCATTACTTCATCCAGTTATTTTAATTCTACACAAGATTTACTCATTGATTTTAATTTTACAGATTGTAAATTTTCTTATTTAAGTAGTTTTATAAAAAAAAAATTAAAATCAGATTCACGCAATATTAATGATTTATTACCGGGGACATGTCATTACTTATATAAAAATAAATATACCTATTGAATATTTGTACCTACTTGCAATATTACTTTTATTATTTAAGTTCTGTTTGAAATCGATTTAATTTTCAATATTTTAATTTTATGATATCTATATAGTAGGTATTTTCTCCATTTTTCACATTCATTGCACTTATATTGATCACAGATACGTATTTTCAGCTTCATCGAAACCACTTCAAGCCGATTCAGCCCTCATGACGTTGGTATAGTTTCGTTCCCTGCCGTCCGCAGAGGATGGCGGTCGTCGGTGGGTGTATGTAAACGTATAAAAAATTGGGCGATGACGAGCGACCTGCATATCATTATATTGTTATAACACGACCGTAAGTCACAACGCCACATTTCAGATTGTAATTTGATATATTATGTACTTGATATATATATTCATGTTCAAACGTGGGTAAAATGATTTATTTGTGCAGTGTTAAACCCATATACGCGTACCTTAACCCGAGTTCCTAACCCGTACATCGTCATCATAATACGCTGGGTGGACGAGACTATACGAATGGTGCGATAAATTCTGATCGCGACCTGTAATTAGACGTGAAAACACGGTGCTCGTAAATTGATGGAGAGCGCGTGCGTTTCCGCTAATTGTGTGTGACAATCGACAGGTGGCGGAGGCGATGACACTGTCGCTTGCGTGTTGTGTTTTGCGGCGACGGCGGTGGTGACAGTTTTTTATTTTATTCCTCCTCCCCCCCTCACCCACACCCCCGCCACCCTTCTCCTCCCAATAGAACCAATATACCGCAGTATACCGTTATAATGTGCTGTAGCACGTGCACCGTGTTTATTCATATAACGATGCGGAATGTAAAACCATGACGTATATCACCACCTCCCACAAAATATTCAAGTATGGCCACTTTTTTTTCTCATACAAATCGTACGCCAAACCACCAGAAATGGCTATTATGAATTATCATATTATTATTATGCGGAAATTTACATAGAATTCGGGCGCCATTCGGTTATTCGTTTACAAATTATTATAATAATATAAAATATAGATTAATAGCTATATTTTATAGTCTACAAGCTCGCAGATGGTGGATTGTAAGGTAGATAGGTACACGCAATATTATATATTAGCAAGAATTTGAATTTTTTTGTTTTGACGCTTTGCGCATACGACTTTAACGAGCGTTGATTAATTAATGGATTAATTTATTTTGAAATACATATCGTTAAAAACCCGCAGAGATACATATATACTATGACGTAATACTCGAGTAAGTACGTTTTTAATTCGTCGGCGATGCAGTGGACACTTAGGACCGCACCTGCCTACCAATGGTCGTGCCAATTCAAACACACATCGAAGAACTCGACGGTTTTCGTTGCGTTTTGGTATAGTTATCGACGATATCATAATATACCTATTTTTAAGATTCGACTCGTCGGAATTGAGTCATTTTATGTATATAACGCGTCAATATATACGCGCGGGGTACCAGCTATATAATTGACCGAATGAAAAAGCTGATTTACTACGTGCCCAGTCGATATAATATACAGTTTGACGGCATCAATGAATGTTTAACATGATATCGTACGTGTAACAATATTATTATTATAATACACAGGCGAGACCGACTGCAGTGAGTCCTTCAAAACGATTTTCCATCGGTGGACGTTTGTAACAGGAACGGAAAAAAAAAAATAATAATAATAATAATAAATAAACGATTTGCGTATGGAAAGAAAAAATTAAATCCGTATAGTTACGCGGACATATAACAATGTATACCATATAATAATAAACGATTAGGTTATTACGAAACGTGTATAACTGGTCGGGTTCGGGACGGGTTTTTGTTCCACGGTAGATGATACACTTTAATGCGAAGGCATTAGACGCGTAGGCAAACGTCGTCGTCGTCGTCGCAGTCGTTGGCCGAATATGCGCTTTATGTATAGTTATATTGTATATTATTATTATATAGTAGTAGTTGTGTAGTGACGAATGAAAAAAGAAAAATCTCGCGTATGCGCTGTCCCATATTATTATTATTATTATTGTGTATAATATCAATACATCCGCAACCGTAGTAGGTACGACGAATTGTTATATAACTGTGTCAATGATACGGAATATTAAGAAGAATATAATATATTATTGTATACGACTATTAAATCTGCAGAGCACTTGACCTGCAGTAGGAGCTGGTACAATATAGGTACACTAGTGTGTAACCGATGAATTTCTATCTGGAAAATAATCGACCGGGTTTAGGCAAGCCTGGGATCTAACGAGTTAAAAAGTTAGAGTTAAGTTATAAAGTTAATTTGATTTTAACTTTTTAACTTAACTAGTTACTTTTGGCTTTTAATTAACTTAACTGTGAACTTACTAAATTTCTTTTTTAATTAATGTGAAATTAACGAATTAATTTTTCATTTTAAGAAGTATATTATGTTAAGTTAATTTATTTCGTTTTAATTTAATTATATTTCACTATTTCAGTCTATTTCGTTTTCTTGTCAAAAAATATTTACCGTGAACTGTTTTAAGTTAAAAATGTATAACATTCGAATCTAACTTATATGGAAATACTGTATAAAGTATAAACACTATAGTTTGTAATTTAGTTTTGGGTAGGAAAAAAATCAAGTAAGTACGCTGGCGTTGTAGGTATAAACAAATTAATTTTTTTTAACTTAATAAAAAGTTAACAAAAAATGTGTACCTATTAACTTTTAATTTTTTATTGTTGGTGCATATTAACTATACTGAGTTAAAAAAAAAATCATTAACTTGCCCAGCCTTGGGTTTAGGTCCGATGACTATGAAATTTTATTTTCAAACAGAAAACCATTTTATAGGTTTTTTTTTTTTAATAGCTTCGCGCGACTGTTTTGTAACCCCCGAGCGTGGGACAACTCGTTTACGCGAACACCCTACAACAGAGTAATTATTTATTATATTCGCGGACTACAGGCGATGTTGTATATGTATAATTAATGATGCACTGATGTGCGCGTATATATATTATATTTGTGTACAATTATTTCGACATTAATTTCTTAACATTTTTACGAGTGTGCACGCGCTGCAGATGAAAATTTACACCGAAACACTTTAATCAGAACGTATTAATAACACGGAGCGTCACTATATAGTATAATAATATCTATCCTATAAAGTCGTTGTACTCGTATTATATTATATTATTATATAGCTCGCGGGGTCGGTAAAGTGGCTGCCCGCGAGTGAGGCTATAAATAGTTATAATAATAATATATATTATGAGACTACTAGTTTTTTTCATAACACTTTTTTCCCGCACTATTATAATATGAGTACATCAAATATAATACATTATAATACGCCGTCTAATCGGGATCGATCGTTCCTGTTCACAATACAAATGTTCTAATAATGTCCTTTTCAAACCATTGAAAATTAATACGTCCAACGCTAACAACTGTGATGATAACCATTCGATGCATTTCGCTTGCAGGCTATTCCTAGGTCACCTGATCTTACGTCGCGTGTGATTACTGACCATTTCGTTTGGGGTTATGTTAAAGATACACTTCGCGTATATACGCGTACACCGACATTATCATAAACTACATAGGAGCTAAACAATTTGTGGAGTAAATTAGGTTAGTCTATGGATTAGACGTCGTTCGCGTGCTGTGACCAAAAGAAGCCACGTAGAACATGGAAACATTTGAAATTGAATGAATCATTTTGAATGACCCTGTAAGTGTACGATATCCGCGTCGAGGGGTCGGTTGTCACCATCATCCGTATTCTGCGGGATTCGTCCGTTCTGCGTTTGACACGTCATTCAAATCACAACAATATAGGTACTATTTTTTTATAAAGTTTTGCAACTGTCATCACAGCTAACGTTTCAGTCGTTTCGTCAAGTCGACGGTACCGGTGATAGGCTGCAACTTAAAGATGACGTCCGCGCGAACGCGTCCGTTGACGGAAGCAGCGGCTGAAATTCTAAAATCCATAACTACGATTCCAGGTTGTAACTGTAATTTGAGTAATCATTAGAATTTGTTTATGTATGGTGATTCACCTAGTATAGTCATAGAGGAAAAATGTTGTCGAGCTATAGGTGGATCACACCGTAAGTCCTATATACCGTATTATAGGATCTCATGTTATTTGGCCGTTTGTTATTAGGCTAAACATTTAAACCAAATAATACACATTTGAATGCCTTTTTTTGATAACAAAAAAATTTACAATCATATTGAACCTATAGATTATAATATTATAATATAAGTACTAATATATAAATTATTATGATTAAGTAATTTATATGACGTAGCTAGCAGGTAAAGATCATATTTAAAAACAAAATCGACATAAAATAAGTACTTAAATGCAATATAACACTTACCATTTAATTATTCGATCAACGATGAACCTGTAGCCTCAATTGTTCCATTTTCACATTCGCTATTCATTTTCCAACCGCTAACTATTTAGTATTTATCATATTCTCATTTAACATGTGTTATATGTGATTGGAAAATGAGGACCCCCACTTTCTTGTTGCAACATAATTTTTAATTTAAGTTTTAAGTATTAGTTTAATAACTAATAAGTAATATTTTTGGGTTTTTGCTTGTATAGTTAAATTAAAATAAATAAAATAATATATAATTAATTCATAGCAGCTATATATATATTTATATGTATGATCTACATAACATCATATTATATAATGTGATTCATATATTTTACATTTTTCTTGATTGAAAAATGACTTATACAATTAATATATTATATAACAAAGAAATTGATAGCCAGCAGAAACGATAAGTATTACAGCTGCAATGCTGATACCATTAAATTATTTATTTATTGAAACTAAAACATTATATTATGACAATTTGATAATATTTGATAATTTTACAATTAAATAGAGTCGTTGAGATTTTCTTGATTAGATATAAGATTACCTGTTGTAAAAATGTAGCACCGCCTACAACTTTACAATAAGGCTCGTACTTTTTAAACATTCTTCACATCTGTATTATGAACTCTTCTATAATTCCCGTCACCACGACCTGTATATTATAGGATCAGTCGTGCGGAATTTCTTTCACTTAACCACCTACATGGCATCGAGATCGAGTGTAATATTTTATTATAAACGTTAAAAATCTACAACAAGCGGGTTACCTGCACCATCGCATAATAAATTCGATCTTATTTCGAGTGTGTCCATACTATATTATAGTCGTTGCAGTTCGTTTAAACCTTGATATGATATTATTTGTATATTATTTTACAACATATTTTTTTACACATGATAATATTATAATCCTGAATCACATTTAAAACCCGTGTGCCTGCTCTTTAATACATTCGTTCCTATTGCATTAGCATTTTTATATACCAATATGCCAATCATTACGACATTACACGCGCGCGCATCGCAGCTATGGGTATAATATATTGTTATATATTATTATATTATAATCTTGATAAGTTTAGTAACATCGACGTATATGCACGGTCCGAAGATTTTTTAGATCGCATGCCAACCAGGAAAAAAAACCACCTTCGTCGTATTACAAGTGAGTTGCGCAGGTATATAATAATGATATTGTATATTATATTTATTCAACCCTGGACATAAACTAGTTTAAATGTTAAGTTAATTTTAACTTTTTAACTTGACTTTTTTTCGTTGACTTAATTTTTAACTCAACTGATTTATATTGGTATAAACTTAATAAATAACGGGTTACTTTTAATCAAATCTAAGTCACATAAATTTATAAATAATTAAATAATATATCACAATTATTATTAATGATTCATATTGCATAAACATTTGCTTTTTATTATTTTAAATTGTATTTCTGACTATATAGGATGACTATTAACTTTAAACTTTTTCAAATATTTTCTATTAATTTAACTTAGCTCGATTTAAAATCATCATTACCTTACCCGGGCTTGAATTTATTAGCCGATGTTATAAACTCGTTTTATTCAAAATATTTTCGTTTTTTCAATTCTAGCACGACGAGATTTCGAGCGTTCAACCCTCCCGTCGAGCGTCGTACAATAAAATGCGATAGACAAAGTTTCGGCCAAAATGGTGACGACGACGACGATGACGACGAACCCTTTCCGATTCACCCGACACCCATCAGCGCATAATATAATATCATTATATTGTTATCGTGCAACTATTTACGCGTTTCGGCGGCGGTGTTTACAAACGTCTATTCGTTATTACGATTATTATTATTATTATTGTCGTCCGAATGGGTCTTCGCGTCCGGCGGTGGAGGCTGTGCGTCGCACGCGGTCGTCGTTGTACGTATATAAAAAAAACGACCGGCGGAGGTGCAGGCGTGAGCATAATAATATATCGCACGTTATATATTTATATATAATATAAATGTTCACGTTGGTACGTACGATATAATATGGAAGACGGTCGAGATGAGATTATTGACACGGTTTCGCGCGGGTCAGTAGACAACACCGGAGAGCAAAACTATATACAGACGTCGGACGCGCGCGCTCGCGTTTTCAAATGGTTTTTTATTTCCAGATCGTTATATTTTCTGTTTGGTCGCCGCCGATCACCACCGCCGTCGTCATCATCATCATCAACAGCACCATAGATCCGCCGAGCGACCTGCAGCAGAGGACGAGGAGGAGTAGGAGGCACGCGCAGCTCTATAATAATAATATCCACAGACGCACTGCTGCACACACACACACACACACACGTAAGTGTATAAAAAACACATAACAAACACTCGTATTATACCCGTATATACACACGTATATGTATCGCAAACACTATATAATACGTCTCCTGATGTGTGTGCGTATAATATATATATATATATATATAGGTATTGTACGCGGCGTACGTGTGTGTCTTTTGTGCGCTGCAAATGGTCCGTCGGCTAATAACATTGTTGTTGGTCCAATAATAATACGCCCGAGCAAGTTTCCTTTTAGACGTCGCCGCACTTATTTGTAACCAAGTTGCAGCACACAGCCTCCGCCACCAATCGTGTTTGCCATTAATATACCACTAACCGCTGCGGCGTGGTCGCATATTATATACCTATCGTGTGTAATGCGCTCACTCGTCATTATTATATAGAGTTTATTTATAGTCTATATATTATATAAAATACATCGTGTCATAGTGTGGAGTGCATCGCGTTCATTAAACGCGCTAGTGTGATTCGTATCCCATATTTTGTTTGCCGCCGCCGCCGCAGCCGACCGGAACGCGATCGCGGCACTCTTGAACGATGAAAACTTTAATTCTTTTTAGTCGGGAATTCCCGAAGTTCGTCCGTACATGCCGGGCGGTGATTCGTTATATTTAATAAGTTAATCACGCTTTTGAAAAAATTATTTTCCCATAATTATTTCATGTAAGTATTAAAAAAAACAACATTTTTTTTTCAAACTTTAGACGTGTAGCTTATAGAATTTAAGTATTTAAAGTACTCGTCCGAAATACGATTTTTTTAGATCAAAAGACTCCGTATAAGAAATTTAAAATGTATAATGTCATTCAAAAAAGTAGAATAAACTTAAAAATGAAATATATTATCACAATAAATCAGCTGTTAATCCGGTTGAAACGTATGATATTTTGTTCCTAAAAGCCATAATATGTCGTTAATTTGAATAAATAAATATAATTTATTTCCAAAAATGTTGTTTCGTAACCACTTACAATATTATGAAATAGAATTATTTTCTAAAACGTTAGTTTTTTTCCGAAATAATAAGCGTCTTACGTTAAATGGATCATCTCATATCTCCGCTCCTATTCCGATTACCACCCAAAACGATATTTCCCAAATCCATTTTATAATAATATATATCTTCTTCTATACTATAAGAACGAATCGTTTTGGAGACGAAGGCATCCGTTTTTAAATATTATACAAATATTATACGTATAGTTCATGTGGGTATAATTCAACAAAATAGTATTATTTTATAGTAATAATTTGTAACCCTGCATATAAAAAACGACCTAAAATACATACGTAGTAAATAAATATAATAATAATAAATATGTTTATGCTTATTTGTGATTTTCCACTGCAACCTTTTTTAAAGTTATTATTGTTACGCCTATGGTAATAAGATAAATCTTGAAAAGTTTGGTATTCCGGTCATCGTTTATTATTATATACCGTGTCTAGTATAAAATATTGTGGTCTGAAATGGATTCGCAAAGCACAAAATCGACGAACGAAGTCGGTGCCGGCGTAAAGTATTTACAAAAGCAGTGCCAAAAATTGAAAATGAAGTTGATGGACAGCAGTGGCGTGGACGGAAGAACCATCGGCTGATGTCACCTCGAATAGGGCCGCCGAGAACGTAGACATCCCAACGGTGGTGCACCGCGATTTGGTTACGCGTGAAGACGCCGATGGTCGCCGAACGAGACAGCCTGCTGTTGTATCAAAATATATCAAGATTTTCAAGGAAGAAATTTGAGTTCAAGAGCGTTAAAGAAGTTACATGTGCAATATACAAGCGATACGTACCGGACCCGTATCGGACTCAGACTTCGATACGAGTCGGAACGTAACTATTCCTGTCGGTAAGTAACTGTTCCATATCGATACGCATCGAATTTTTCTTCTTAAAAATCTTCTATCTAAAGTTTACAATATATACGGGATGTAACAGATAGAACTGACTTTTGGAATAACTTTTGTTGTAATCAATATTTTAATTTTAATTTTTTATATTTATAATAATTTATAGTCACTTGCGCTACACATATTATATTATACAAAAAAATATTTTCATATTTAATACTGAAAATAAAAAAGTTTAAATTTGATTTAAATTTTTTTGAATATTTTCAAAATAGCCGATTTGTGATTTTGATTGTAAGAACCATTTTGATAGTAAACACATTTATCTAAGTCAATTAGTTTATTTTGTAGTATTTTTTAAAATATCAATATTTTTTTGATTAAATTGATTTGGAACGTAATAACTTTTTTTCAAAATATTTTTTTTTGGGAATTTGCTGATATGAGTATATTTCTTAAATTATTTACTATTCATATAATTTTAACATTTTTTTGTCATACGTTTAAGTACCTAGCATTATTATTTTTTTCGTCGAGTCATTCTTTTTTATAAAAAAATGTATATACATATTTTTATATGTAGATAGGTAGGTATATAAACGTATAATAATATTTATTATGAAACAGTTTTGGGTTTTCTTCAAATCACAAATAAGCACAAACGACTGATGTCGAACGTCTTCAGGGCGCTACCGCGTATACCATGGTACTAACGTCTTGAGTGAACGTCGACCGCCCGCGCCGCGAAATAACATGGCCTGGCGGATAGTCGGGAAAGCACACACTATTGACGGACGGCTTGTGGCTCAGAAAAGTGCAGTTTTTACCATTTTGTCGTCGTCGTCGCCTTTTACAACACGGACGAACAGCTCATATCGGCATAGAGAGAAATTCGTTTTTCCCTGGGAAATTTGTTGCTATACAAATTCTGAAATAAGTGGTTTAAATTGGTACCAATCGTAGTACAATTAATGGTGCGGGAAAAATGTAGGAAAGTTAATTTGGTGAGATTTTGGGTGCCGGGGAAACGTTTTTTCTGGCTCCGCTGTGGAGGGAAATTTTTTGGTACAAATTGGTACAAATCATGGTACAGTTAATGATTCAGGAAAGATGTGGATTTTTGAACAGTGGCATATCGGGGAAAGTCACCTGGCCGCGGCGCACCACCGCCGGGATGTCTACGAAATGTGTAACGAACCTTCTCAGCGGCCCTATTCGAAGTTACGTCAGTCGATGGTTCTTCCGTCCTCGATGCTGCCGTCCATCAACTTCCTTTTCAATTTTGGGCACGGCTTTTGGAAATACTTTACGCCGGCACCGATTTTGTTTATCGATTTTATGCTTTGCGAATCCATTTCATATGAAAATATTTTATACTAGACATGGTAAATAATCATATACAATGACTGGAATACCAATCAGATGACTTATTCTAAAGAGTAATAAACTTAAAAATGAAAAATATTATCACAATAAAACAGGTTAATATTTTAAATATTTTGTTCCTAAAAGCCATAATATATCGTTAATTTAAACAAATAAATATATGATTTATTTCCAAAAATTTTGTTTCGTAACCACTTACAATTATGAAATTGAACTATTTTCTAAAACGTTCGCTTTTTCCAAAATAATAAGCGCGTCTTACGCTAAATGGACTATATATCCACTACTATTCCGATTACCATCCGAACCGATACTTCACAAATCCACTTAATGTAATATAGTCACTACCGTTGTGCTCGCATGTACTTGCTGTACTCGTAAAGATCGGTCAGACCACCCACTCTCCGCAAAGTGTCGTTTCGTATTTATTTCAGTACCGATTTATCATGCTACGACTTATATGATTAAGTTTCAGCCTACATATGTCTTAATATGTCATACACAATAATGAGTAGGACCAGATTTTCGTTCGCATGTATAGGCTTATAATATATTATTATAAATTAATAGAAATATAATATATGCGAGAATATTCGTCTAAATATACTGATGCAGATGTTTTCCAGCACAATTCATATAAAATGTTTACGTTACACATAATATCCGATTGGTTAGATATTATTTAATTTACATTTTACATGGTTACGGTTGTCAGCTGCCTTGTACAATATTTCAGTTTTAATTTGTTACGTGAAATATTAATAAGATTGAAAAAACAGATTACCCGTATCGGTATATACCTACGTTTCATATATATATAGGTGTATAAAACGTATATTATATTAATATTATAATTCATATTATATGTTCGAATTAAAATATTGTATAGTATTGACACGCCGGACCGACACGATCAAAGATACAAATCTTAATGATATTATATACTTCGGATTTTGAAACAACATGTTAATCTAATAATCGATACTCTCGATTTTGGACGTTGTGTATAAACAAATTAGCAGCGCATAATATAATGTTACCGTTTGACGTTTCGTTATGTATAGGTATATTTTATGCACTATGTTCGCTTCCGGTGCATGAAATTAGATTATAATATATTATATTGATAAATATATATACATGTTATATCCATATTTTATATATCTGGACGGCGCTCAATGAACGAGCTGGTTACTGATATGCCATTAAGATTCTGTAAATTGATTTGGTTTTTATGACACGGGCACGTCAGTGAATACTCGATCATATTTTCTTTCCTCCGTCGCAGCCGATTATTTTGCGCGTCATCGAGAGATCGTAGTTCATTAAAATTATATTATGTGTCTTTGAATGCTAATATATAAACTACAAATTATTATATATTATTGCGTCGAAAAGACATATTGTCGCGGTTAGACGTTGAAAATATAATACCTACCTATCGGTAACGTTTAAAAACCGGTGAACTCGGTCTGCTGTATAGTAGCGGTATAATAATAAGTGTACCTCGCGGTCATTACAGCATAGTATAAGGTAATGAAAGTGTTCGATTTGGATTTGACGATAATTCATATCGTATATTTACGATTCTAAACGGAAACCGTGGTATATGGTCATCAGCCTCTATTTTTTAGGATATATTTGTGTAAGACTATTTTAGGTATTTATTGTTCTGCTATATACTTATATAGTAATAAGGTAAGCTGAACACATTTTTTCCAAAAACGTCACATTTAGGTATATATTTTTAATTATTATGATATTTATCGCATAAACTATCAAGTCAAATATTAACCTTTGATTGTATTTTCGATACGAGGAAATTATCTTTCAACTTGTTTGGTCTAAAAATTTTAATTTTATCAACATAAATCAAAAGAGAAGAACATTTTAAAACAGGTAATCAATCTAAACTATGACACAAAACTAAACAATATCGCTGTAAAATCAATACATTTCTTGCTCTGCTCAATCTGTTCAGAATCTAAAACGTGTCTAATAGATTATTATATATGACAATCGACCGTTTTCCGGTTTTCGGATGAATGTGTATTCGCGTATATTATAGAGTTAATTTACGAACATCGAGTATTAGTATCTATTTAACATATGGTCGTGAGGATGATTTTTATTAATGAACATTATTTGTTGTTTAATATTTTACGTAGTTACATTTACACGCATAATATTAAACACAATATACCTACGCATAAAATACGTATACATAATTTAAGCACATTAAGTAATACATTATATCTAATGAGTAATCTCGATCGTTTATACATGTTCGATATCCCTAGGAAACTGTATTTTTCAACGTTAACTATCCAGTTTGGCCCACCCCAGTAATACGAGTTTGATCTCGGCCGCAAATCCCTCAGCTCGATCGTTCATGTAACTTACATGTTTTTACCAGTGCCATTTACCTACGTAAGTTTTGTATCGCGGGGATGATCGGTGGTAAAAAAAAAACGTCACAATCTGCCCGAATAATAAATGGCGTTTCAGGATATTTACAATGACTAAGAAAAAAAAAAGAAGCTGGTCATAATGAAGTGTATGAAAAAATAATGTTAGGGGAGATTTAAGTCCCCCCAAATCCACTTAAACTATCATGACAATGTGACAGTTATAAAATGATCTATAGTCCTCGCAGTCGCTGCGTCTGTTTAAACTATATCATATATGGTATTGGCTATTGTCTGTTATTATAACCATTGCAACTATCGAGTTTTACTATCACCGATTTAACTGGTGAGATTGGTGATTGGAGCTATTTGTCTACATCTCGATTTTATAATATATATATGTTTTAATGTTTATTTATCCTATGAGTTGTAAATGATAATATGTGAAATATCTGTTATCGCTATACTGAAATGAAATATCTAAAAAAAAAAAGAATAAAAAAGTTTAATCGTGTATACCTACATCAATGACTATATTATATATTATTAAATTACCATGAGAAGTCTTTGGTGTTCCAAAATAAAAAAATAAACGTAAACACAGAATCCTTCTGGGTCATTAGTTTTCTTTTTCAATTCATAATTGTGGAAGGTCGAGTGTACAGATTTTGATCGAATTTTATTTCGACCGACCGGTCGTATAATCAATTACCACAGCGTTAGTAGTATGATCATCTGAAAAAATAAAAATAATAATAACCATAAATGATATTAGTTATAAATATATTATGCACTAGGTACTAATTATATTGATAAAAAACACACTCGATTCTCCGCATGATTATAAATTAACGACTAAGAAGGATTATGATAATGCTCTGTATGCAGTACTTAGGTACCTACTATCAATGTCAGTGAGAGTTTAATTGGGTGATTTATTCAAAACTTAAATTATCTCTTAACCTTGACTCACAATATTATCATAATGTTTTTTATGCTTAGAAGCAGAGACGTACTTACGTTATGTTCATAATATCATTAAGATCGGTATTCGTCTATATGTGTTTACATAAAAAATATGTCCAGAAGTAAAAAAGCAAAACATGATTGAAAATTATCGTAATATTGTGCTCATAGGTGTTTTATTTTATTTTGTTCTTTTTTAAATATTTATTTATAAACAATTTTACATGCTACATTTCTACTAATTATTCAATAGTAATATATTATAATCTGTAATCAATGGCAACCATTTAAAAGACACAAAACTAAATTCATGCGTTCAAACTAAAACCAATCTACAGGGGTTGAAAAAATAAGCTATAAACATCCCCGAGTCTTAATAAGGATTATCTATTAATATTTATTACTTTTATTGATATAACGACTCTGTAGTTTTTGAGTCTATATATAGAGGACAAACAAACAAACGTTCATTTTTATGTATTTGCGTACCTCTACCCTTGTTATAATATATTATAAACGTAACTTTGATTTGTTTTTTAAGCCACCTTCAAAAGTATTTTATTAATATATATATATCAATAATGAGGCAAAAAATACAGTAAGAAATAATAGTTTTAGTGCTGCAAGTCTCCACACCACTTTGGAATTTCGTAATAGGGTCGACTTCATCATCGTGCTGCATTCCTGCTTGCAGCTGCAGTTTCTCAACCCATTACCAATAGTTATCCAACTTTCAAAGTGGCGGTGGGAGGGGGGGAGGAGGCGCTATGTGGACGCGGAGCTTAATTTTAGTCGAGACTCAAAAATCAAAAGACCAGCTATAGCCTGCAGGCCACGCCCGCGCCAGGCCGATGCGCTCTTCGCCAAAACGCAGTTTTACGATTTAACACGAAACATAGGTAATATTGATGAGCTATAAAAAAATTATACCTTATCAATACTGATGAAACGATTAATCCGGCACGGCGGCGTGGGACCGTGCGTCGGACATCATCTAATATTATACCATTACGGTAACTGCTGCAGCAGTCGGCTAGCGATGCTTCTATGTAATAATAACACTGTGTATTATATGGATACGTGCGTATAGTTCGATTACGTTTTTACCGACGACCGGCTCACGATCTCCGCTGCGTTTTATACGCATTGTATATGGCGATGAAATGTGTCTTAGTGCTACTCGATGCACCTTTTAAAAATACCTTCTGCGCGTGCAACAAACACTCGCCGCGGCCGGGATGATGATAAATATAGTGTATAAATGATGTGGAGCGCACATATAGATTTGCGCGGAAAGACGCGTCGGAACAATAAAAATAAAAAAAGAAACAAATAAATAAAACACAGCGCAACAAATTTACTACTTTCGCGGCGCGGAGAGAATGAAAAAAAAAAAAAATCGGTATTCAATATCTTTTCTTTTATCTTTTTATTGTCATGCGCGGCCGCAGAGGAGAAGCGACGAAACGAGTTATTGCCTTTGCGGCCCAGTCGGTGTTATTAGTTATAAGTTAGTGTCGTGTCTGCTACTATAACTACTACATAATACTCGCCGACTCGCGTTTCGAACGTGTGGCATGTCGAGTTTTGCACTAATTAAAAATAATGTCGAAATCACCATTGCAGCGCGTCGTCATAATAAGACGACTGCTAGCTTTCTTCGTCGTGTGTTCAATGCTAATCATTATTGTTGTACGGGGAAAAAGAACAATAATAGCTATAGAATATATAATAAAGAACCATATTGCGGCCCGCATAGAATTTCGTAGAATTTTAAATAATAATATAATTTATCTCATTATAATGTGGTACGTACCTATATAGGTAGGTACCCCGTAAAATTGTATTGATCCGCAGCAGGCCAGATTTCTCGTGTTCATCTAAATTTTAAATTATTACGTTAAAAAAACCATATTTTACTATACAAATCGTAAAAATTAATTTACATAAATACATTTAAAAATGAAGAATTTTCGATTCTTTTGATTTCGAATAAAATATATATAGTTTCTTTTATAAACAATAATTTTAAAATTATTTTTATTTAAATAGTGTTATAAATACTTTAAACCAGACTTTATCTATTCTTTTTCTTGTGTGTTGATTTCGAATATATTTATAGTGTATACGCTGCAATAAAATAGATCTCATCGTGTATGATATTTTATATTATTACATGCGTATTCGGAGAGAGCGGTCTGATTTATCGATGTACAACCGAATCATTATTTATAATATTATATTGTTGTTTATACGACGTGTCGAGCCAATTGGAAGATACAAAACGTACGGCTGATTTCTGCCAGCTCACTCGCCGTGGACCGTCATAAACTCAATATTATACGGAAATAGACATTTTGAAATCCAACGCGACAACAATGCTCGGCGAACGATCTCTCGAAGTGGGGTTATGTTACAAATATCATACGTGTTCGAGACGACAGCTGGAGTTATACAAAATGAACAAATAATAATAATAATAATAATAATATTAATAATGCACGCGAGCCATATTGTAATATATTATATGATGATGGCGATAGAACTTTCACCCATCCGACGGAATGATGCGAAAACTTGTTTCCCAAGCACGCGAGCCGGGCCCAGTCGTAAAGTCGGTGATGACACCGCGAAGACGATCGCAGTATGGTGTACATAATATATACCTGTTGCTGATTCGCTCACATTTTCGTGTTGTTTATATATTATATATATATATATATATATTTATTATGTACTTATGACAGTATTTACTAACTATATATATGTAGGTATAGGTAGCCTATATAGCTCGACGTCGCGTATACATATATTATTATGCTCGTCACTGCAGGAGACAAACTGTAGGTATAATAATAATAATAATTGTTGTTGCCAGACAACTACACAGTTTTATATTCCTACTTTTTTGATGGAGATGTTTTGCAAGCGTATTGAATCTCAGACGCGAGCGACGACCTGTTGACGATATTTTTGTATGTTTAAAATTTAAATTATACGTATATCATGATATTTTTATTCGTTATATTAATACATTAATATACTCACAACGTTTTGATTTTAACCAGAGTCTTACCAACATAGGTACTATACAAGTACGTTTATACATACAAGGATAGCTTAGTAACCGACTACCGAATATCTATTTTTAATAACTATAGCTATGTGCGTAATAGGCACAGATTTAACTGTGTTTATATTACGAAAATATATGCATATAAAATGCGTTCAAAATATTTAATATGCTAATGTGATTTATATTTATTGAAATCATGCCCATATAAGAACTATGTAAATATCTTAAAAATTTAAAAATACATTTATATAATTACTAATATTTAAAAACAAATCAATGATCTCTGTTGCACGAATGATACATATTTTGGAGTTTTTCCAGACTTAGATGATCGAATTTTTGGCACGATTCGAGCAATAATCGTTAGGAATAAATAAATGACTGTTTTACTCAACGCGTACACAAAACGAACAAACATTGACTAAACCACGAGAACTGCACTTAAGGCTCGTTGTGCGCACATAGATTTTTTGGGAATTGAAAATAAAAATCAGTTAATAACATCTGATAGTTTAGCCGATAAAATGTTATCTAGGAATAAGTCGTCAAAATAAAATATAACAGTGTATTAGTCTAAATAATTATCGAATGAGTTGAAATATATGTGGGAGAAAAAACGGAATTATCGTGAAATATGTAAAAACATATATCTATCACAAAATATGTAAAAAATATATAAAAACTAATAAGCTCATTGAACTTGAAAATCACGTGAAACGAATCTTATCACCAAATTAATTTATCACAGTGAAAATATGTATTTACATATAAATCCGTGCCCATAATATTGAGTTATAACAAGTGCATAATACCACTTGTTGCTTATATAATTTTTCCAATTATTTTTTTTAAACTTAACGAACAACGATGACTCTATATAACAATATAATATTATAGATATTATACAGATAGGTACATAATATAATATAGGCACATGGTATTTAAAAATGTCTCAACTATTTACTTATAATATGTCCATCGAAATCCAGTGTCAGAAATTACCTACATATTAAATAAGTTAAACACAGTCCAAGACAATGTGTGTTCTGAACAAAATTGTTCATGAAATCAAATTTTTGTAATTCTTATAATATACATAATAATATAATATACATTATATACCTATATTCTAACTTTTCCATAGAACGCAATTTTAATTCGAGGTCATCCGGCTTAGAATTATTAATGTATTACATATTGTTACCTTAAAGTTAAAGTTATAGCTGTTACATACATATAGGTACACAGCTGCAGTGTTCGCGTGCATGTATTGTATATAAAATAAACAGTTTGAATCTTTTAATGATATGCAAATCGTGATATTGCGTATACCTACATAATAACACTATTATCATATTATATTCATTAGCAATAAAATGCAAACGTTCGTCATTTGACGAATGCGTTATCTATTATAATATCTGTTGCAGAAGGGGCAAAGAATCAGAATGACGGTAGAAAAAAAAAAACAACGCATTTTCCAAAGCCGACGACTGCTGCATTGTGCCACCTGATGGATTAGGTATTATTATTAACCATACAATATATATATATACATATAGCGCAACGGTGCATAATAATGCACCCCGGTAAATTGCAGTTTTCTACGAGATTACGTTTACGTTGTTATAATATGATGACGACAACGGCGATGACTACATATGACGGCACGTTATTGTTGTGCAAACAACATAATATTTTACACAAATTATAATGATTTATGCAGTGCTTGACTTGGAAAATATGTAAATAGAAGAGATACTCCGATGACATATATATTATGCACATATACATTTGCGTTCCAATACCTAATTGGAATACCGAATAACGAACCTCGTATATCTATAACCACAAAATATATTTACAATACCAATTTAATATGTAGTTAATGTCTAAATAATAATAATAATATGTTTTGCCCGAGTGCGCGATTGTAGCCTACAATGACCTTTCAACGGAATTGGCAAAATTAATTTATCACGTATCGTTGCATCGGATATGATTTTATACTTGCACGCGTTTTGTAAACAGTTTTTTTTTTTTTATAAAAAAATAATACACTAACTCTGCGTAGTTTTCTTTAAAAAAAAACCTAAATATACAGTACCGCGTTCTGTCTGCATTTTAATTTGATAAATGGTACGCTAGAATATCATGACATTAAGTCGGGGTGGGCCTCAGTCCCCCTGCATCCCTCCCCCTCATCTCATACAGAAAAAAAATAATCACAGCGTTGCATAAAAGTGTTATACTTGGCATTTTGACGTGTGGCAATGGGTTTTTTACTACTTCGCCAAGTCGCATTAATAATAATCCGCTACTTATATTATGCTGTTATCTTTTTTATTCGTAGGTGCGATGTATACGCTGTAGGTGCAAACAAATTAAAAACCTCAACATTATCATTCCGTTTCGAGCTCGCAGCAGTATATTATTATTTGTACAGACGATTATTCTTCGTACATTTTACGCGGTTTATAGTTTTATACAAATTGAGTTGTTTGTTAACACTAACCCAGTAGTTTTCTTAAAAAAAAACCTGAATAAAGTACCGCATTCTGTCAGCATTCTAATTTTATAAAAATATCAGAGGTACGCCAGAAAATCATGTCGGGGTAGGTGTCAGCCCCCCTTGCAACCTTTCCCCACAAATTATACACTAAAAAAAAAAACAAATAATTATAGCGTTGCACAACAGTGTTATACATTGGCATTTTGACGTGTGACAATGGGTTTTTTTTACTACTTCACCAAGTCGCATCGATAATAATCCGCTACTTATATTATAAGTTATAAGTGTTATCTTTTTTATTCGTTCGTACGATGTACCCACCTGCCTACGATGCACTGCTAACAAATTAAAAACCTCAATATTATCATTTGTCATTCCATTTCCAGCGCGCAGCAGTATAATATTATTGTACGGACGATTATTCTTCGAACATTTTACGCGGTTTATAATTTTATACAAATTGAGTTGTTTGTTCTGTCTTGCGACTACATATTTTATCTCGCGCGCGGTAGTAATAGTTCACGAATCGTCGTGACCTTTACGCGTATTTGACCAAAAAACATAATTTATATATTATTTAAAAGAGAGATCAGCGCGAAATACATATTTATGTTTCGAGTATAATATAATATTCAAACTCGTTTTGAAAACCGATTCTAGATGAGATTTTATTTATCATGTCGTTACGCGTCGTTTTCACCTTAACATATTATTATCATCGTTATAGATGCGACGCAAAAAGAGTAGTTCGTATTGTTACTCGCGCATTCGAAATCGGCGTAGCGTAGTCAACTATAATAATATATTATATCGAATTATTGATTACCGTGAAATCGGTAAAAAAAAGATCGGCTTTTGTTCATCATGACGCGCGTGTGGCGCTCATATTTCATGTATCAACAAGTGCGCCTGTCGTCGTAGACGCGTATGTTGTGTGACAGGGGTATTAATGATATACCAATTAATATACTTTTGAAGCGCCACGTTAGAAATCTGGAAATCGTTCGCGTCGAAATGACGAAATTGTCGACGTCGGGATAAAAACCGACGAGGAACAAAAAAGATAAATAATTACAACTCTAGATGTAGATTTTTCGCCTTCGGCAGTCGCTGATCCCGATCACATCGTTGCTTGTAAAAAAAATTGTTTTTGTTCGCCTCTTTTTAGGCGTCAATCAGCCTCCCCGGCAGGCCATCCGACTACGTCGGACAATGTGTGAAAATTTGGCATGACGCATTATGCTTGCCCCTGGTCCGCCCCATTAACCAATGGCAACCAAATAATAGCCTAACCCGTACTAATTTATTTATATTTATTTATTTCTCCTATAACCAATAATAGGTAGCAACAATTTATAGACAAACATTTCCACCGTAAATCTCAAAATCTCCGTTCGGGCGCCTCCCCGGATGGATTGCAGGAGGGTATGGACCTATTCTCAGACCTACTGAATATACACACAACATTTAACAAGAATCGGTCAAACCGTTACGGATGAGTGTGACCACTATAACACTGCACGTGACACGAGAATTTTATATATTATATTAGACGGACGGCGTACGCATTTACACGCGACCCTGTCGGCGGGCAGTGAAAAATCAAAATATTTAACGAATTGTGTTAAACTCGAACGAGATCGCCGCCAACTGCAGCCGAAGCAGTGGTCGTTACACACCTATATAATATTTTATCATCGTATTCAGCCGCGACGCGGCGACTGCAAACTTATTCATCCACCCATATTATTGTATTATTGTAATGCGCGCGTGTACCCGCCTGCAGCCATGTCATGTACCTAGGTATACCCAGGTATAATAATAATACGTCTCTCCGGAGAGAGAGAGAGACAGAGACAGACGTGAGCTTTCTTCGCGCGCAGTCATGTGCTCCCCCCCCCACCGCGGACCACACCGCGTACGCATTGCAGTACAAAGAAAGCTGTCGGCGACGCTGTGACAAATAACCGCGACGTTATTCCTCCCATATGATATTATATTCGTATGCGGAATAATATATATTATTATTATTATTATTATTGTTAATACCGCGTGTACCATCGGCGATAGTGCAGCGTACCAATATATAGATTTATCGCGACGGCCGATAGGTTCTCACGGGCGGACTGCAGCACGTCACTCGCGACCCGCAGCTATATATAATAATATTATATATATATATATAAATACCTATACGTTGTATATTTACGTAGGTGCACGATGATATGATGTGTGTAAATATATATATAAATGCGAACGTGTGTGTATATAAACGCATGCGCGCTGAATCGATTAATTTTAATTCGCATCGCGTGCGACGAAAAAAAAATTATGACGGAAAAAAATCGCCGTCGTTACGGCAGAGCTGCTGCCGGTGATGCTACCCTCTGCGGATATCGATTTATTTATTTATTTTTCATGCCGCGGCCGAGGATCGATCAAAATTGAGTGATCACGTTCAACTGCAGCAGACGCTGCACCGGCGTTATGCGCGATGATTGACGCGCTATAGAGATCGGATCTATTATGTACAGGTATTATCATTACTATTATTATTATTATTATA
Source organism: Sitobion miscanthi (assembly GCA_008086715.1). NCBI lineage: Eukaryota > Metazoa > Arthropoda > Insecta > Hemiptera > Aphididae > Sitobion > Sitobion miscanthi. The sequence goes on from CM017805.1 coordinate 11,471,495, forward strand.
TTATTATTATTATTATTAGTATTACTATGTGGACACGACGTGCGCCGTTTTCTCTGCGCGCTGAACAATAGCTCCGGCGGCTAATCGTCGGAGGAGCGGACGCCGCTACGAGCGCGGTCCGAGCCATAGCTATAGGTACACATCGGCTCTCGCATGGCACTTGGAATATTATTATTATTATTATTATTTTTTTTTTCCATTTCGACTGTCGTTTACGGCTTTTTAGAAATTTCACCGAGTACGTCCTATCTCTGCCGTAACCTCGATATAACTTTTCCCACACCGTTCCTGCTGCTGCTGCTGCAGTGATTTACCGCCGTCGCAGCCGCCGAATCGGAAACGATTATACCGCTCGTCTATACCTATATGGGGCTATATATATATTATATTATATCCTTTTTTACTTTGACAAAAGTTTCTTATCGTTTATAATATAATCCGCGTGTGATGGCGTGCCCGTATAATAATATATGTGAACGACCCCGTGAACTCTTTGGACCACGATGACGGATGATCGTCTATGACGGCGCAATGCGGAGCCTATATATATATCTATAAATTGTCAAGTCTACTAAACGAAACGCAAATTGTTGTGTTAGCAATTATTGGCGTTACCCTATATGAAACAACAGCTCAGAACCGGACGAACTCTGGAGAAAAATATCGAACATACCTACATGACGATTCAGCATACATAATGCTCGTCGCCTCCATCTTTTCCTTTAATAATGAATAATCTATTCGAATTCTAATATTCGAATGATATCCTGACAGACTATGTTTTCTAATTCTTGAATTTTTTTTTTTTGTACTACTTAAGGAGTGTCCTGTAGTGAGACAAACGTACTGATATTAATTACTAAAATGTTCAAATAACCATCGCGTTCATAGCCCCTACAACATTTTCCAATCCTATTATCGTTGAATTATTATCCCTATGTATAGTACCGACAAAAAATTAAAGAACTCGAAAACTACTCATTCGCGATTCCGAAACGAACAACTTTTAAGAAAAATTTACAGTAGAAAAGGTTAGTTTTTATTTGAAAAACAGAAGTTTGTATATCCACATGTCACAGTACACTCCTTAAGCATAGTAAACAAAAAATATCAATAATTTGAAAATATGGTCTTCATAAGTTCCTGGATTTCAAAATTCCAAAAATCAAGTTTTGCATAACATATATTTATTGAAGAAGAATTAGGCTGCAGGTAAATACAGAGTAGGCTTATGGTGAATCGTCCTAAACATACTTTTATACAGCAGGCATTGTAATTGCACAGTCGGATAAGCGTACCTACTTGTATAACGTCGGATGTTGAAAGTTAGGTTGGCGGAAATTGAAATTAAAATGTATATTCATAACTATTCGTATAGGTTTATATTCGAGTTTTTTACGACATATTTGTGCTATTCCCCACACCTATTACGTTATTCACTTGGTCAAATATTTTCTCTCGGGACAGTTTCAAAATAAAAACCGCGAATTGCTCGGACAAGATAATGTTGTACAGTATTATATTTGTCTGCAATTCACGATAAGATGGCAAAATCGAAAGCAAAGCATTCCGCGACCAGCGCCCACCAGTGACCCACACCTACCTACCCGTCTAAGCATATGCACGTGCTCGTGGTCATAGGTGTTACGAGACGTCTGGAGCCGTTTCAGAGCAGCAGCAGCATCGCCAGCAACGCGATTCACAGTAGACGGCGGGGAAGAAGGGGGAGGAGAAGAGGAAGGAGGAGATAAGAGATACGAGAGAGAGAAATATGAAATTCGCACACAAATAACCGTCGTGCCAATTAAGCGGCGGGCGATTGCGGACGAGAAATGCGCGGGACGCGCGCGCTGAAAATCGCGGGACGCTGTAAAATAAGTTTAAGTTTATCTCCTCGCAATTTATTCGTACGTACCTATACGCGTATTATATACACATATTATATACAACCTCCCGGTCGTCTGTGCGTATATTATAATAGTGTCAGCTAAACGGCGACGACGACGACGACGACTCTCGCAGAAGCAGCGCACCAGCAGAAGCGGCAGCAGCAGCAGCAGTTGTCGTGCACGTTCTGTCCAATAAGTAACGCCGCGGAGTACAACTCAATTACCCGACTGTAATATACATGTACTCGTATAATCTCCGAGTGTGTCTGTGTGTGGGTGTTTGGGTGTGTGTGTGTGTGTGAATATGTGCACTCGGATTTATATTATTATTATTATTATTTTGCGATCGATAACGCGCGGGCGAGAGAGACGGCAGCCGCCGCCGCAGCACACGCTAAATGCTTCTATCCATGCGAGAACGCTGCCGCGGTCGTTATCCCGTTTTCCGATCCAATGTCGTCGCGTACTGGTCACATAATATAATATTGTTACGCGGTCGTTTCTCGTGTACGCATACACTCAATAATTACCCAGAGCGGTTGATTATAATATTATACGTTTTTCTTTCTTCTGCGCGTTTTTTTTTTCTCTCCGATCCCCCTCCCCCCACCCCTCCACCCCCGGAACTCTTTTTTCCCCCCCGATCGCGCCGCGCCGCACAATAGAAACGCACGCGAATCGACGACCGCGGCGCACTTGCCCCCGAAAGAAAAACCACCTCGTGTGGCACAACGACGACACACACACACACACACACATGGGTACCTATGTAGGCGCGTATTATAAAGTCGCGTATCGGTCCGACTCATCGTCGTCGTGAAGTCATTTCTCCGGAACATATTATTATAATAATACGCTCGTTGCACATATGTATATGCGCTAGTTGTCGCAATGCATGTGAGTGTGTGTGTGTGTGTGTAGCTGCAGCGCGTATTATTATTATAGTGTTTTACACGACCGTCAACAAATGGCCGATGCACTTCGCTGCTAATGTCTTTTTCTTCTCTTCTTTTCTTCTCGGACAGAGGTATTATATTATATACCTACGTTCCTTTTTCCAATCAAGAAAACGGGCGCGCGCCGGCAATAATTAACAATTAACTCCAACACTCAATCGCGACGGCGGCGCGGAAACGTGACCGCCGCACTGCCACCCTATTGTTATTACCGCGGCTGTTATACCTACACACCGTAATAACCAACACTTGTGTACGTGTACAATAAATACTTATAAACATGATATAAAAATATATATTATATTATATGATCTCTGCCGATTATAAACATGTTTAGAATCGTATGCATATTGTGTGTTTGTGATTCCTGAACGCGACTCTCTTGGATTTCGCTTCTATATATTTGCTGCGACGTTGTGTGTGTACACATTATATTGTACAGCCCCGTAGGTGTAAAACAATAGTTAAACGATTATGAAATGTATTATATTATAGGTGCACCGATCAACTGGTGTTCATTGAAATGTTTTCAAGTATCGTTAGGCATACTATGCCTCTACAAAAAGGATTTTTTTTAAGTGAAAGAGAAGTACACACATGCGCCTATTATCAGGGATTTGCACCCGATTACATGATATAACGATATATTATATATGACCTCTGTCGATTATAAACATGTTTGGAATCGTATGCATATTATGTGTTTGTGATTCCTGAATGCGACTTTCTTGGATTTCGCTTCTATATATTTGCTGCGACGTTGTGTGTGTACACATTATATTGTACAGCCCCATAGAACAATAGTTAAACAATTGTGAAATATATTATATTATAGATGTACCGATCAACTGGTGTTCATTGAAATGTTTTCAAGTATCGTTAGGCATACTACGCCTACACAAGAGGATTTTTTTTAAGTGAAAGAGAAATACACACATGCGCCTATTATCAGGGATTTGCACCCGAATCATTTGTCCTGGTTAATATGTTACTCGATATATTCGGGTGTTCATACTCCGGAATAAAAAAAATTTAATAATTTTTTGGGCACTCCATGACTTTTATTATTCTAATTAATCATGAAATATGTCAAAAAGGTCTGATAGCGACAAACATCTAATAATTAATATCGATTGATAGTATTTAAAGACTTTTTTGTCAATATGCTATAATATTTCTGTAACTATAAAGAATCAAACTTATCGTAAAGAATGCATACAAAATTACATATATTCTTCCACAACATTTGTAAAATAACGATGCATTCGGATTTTGAATTTATGTTTTTAGGGGTGTCGCGGGTTCCCGGTAATTTAGGTACTAACAGGCCTTGCTCATTTGTTATTTGCAGCGTCAATCGTTGTGTTTTTACGTGATTCATTATTTTTTTTATAAAAGTTAGCGTCTATGCGGTATTAGTGGTGGTACTCGATTATCCGTCTATCTAAACTTGAAATATATGTGAATACAAAAAAAATGTGAACAATCTCAATTAAAATATAAAATTATTAAATCCAAACGCATATTCCATTTGTAAGCTGTGTCCGGTTTTTTCGATTTAAGCGGCACGGTATTATACGAAACATAACAAACGTTTTGAATTCCCAGTTTAGAGTAAAATATATTTTCAAACTCTGCATAAACGCGTTCGTCGATTATCGTATTTTTCCGAAATACCTATTTTCGCTATGATATATTACACGCGCGTCTAGGTCGCAATATAATATCGGTAATAATATAACGTTTTAATCGATCGCATTAATATAAAACAACGTGTCGTGTCGGAAAGACTTGACGCGAGGAATATCCCGCTATATCTCGTAAATGTCACTTGGCGGATATAGCTCGTTTCCGAGAAACAAAAAAAAATAAATAAATAAACCAAACGCCTCCGGTCACTCGTATAATATATACCTAATACACAATTAATGTGTGTGCACACGGTAATAATCGTTTCAGCGGTTCTTATTATTATTATTATTATGCACGATTATTTTTTCGCCGCCGCCGCCGCCGTCACTACGACACGGTAATTACATATATACAGCAGATACGCCGGACCCACATTAAACAATATGGGTACTTAATCCATCATCCGCGCGCGCATAATACACTATTCGGGCGACTCGGTGAAAACTCATATTTTTTTTCGAAAAAAAAAAAAAAAAACCATCATAATAATTCACAACAAGTCTTAACGCGCGATAATGTTATACAATCGTATAACGTAAACATATTTCGGACGCGGCGGACTAAAATAATAATATATATATATATATAGCGGAGAGGAACTATTAGTGTCTCTCCGCTGCGGCGCGTAAAATACATGCTACGCGTTTAAGCATAATATATAATTACGGTTAGGGCCGGTATATTATGTACCTGGGTAGTGTTAAATGTACCGAATAATATTCCAAACGTTACACATACATATTATTATTATTATTATTATATACGTGTACGACGCCCGGTGTTCGCAGATCGTTAGAGATAGTATTACCGTGTTATTATTATCGTCGTTTTTTATTTTCCATTCGGAAAATTAGTCGCCCGCCGTGCCAATAATCAGCACACGGATTAGGCGACTTTCTCGGCGATCTAATCGGCACCGGTGCACACTTACGGTTCGTTAAGTCTATAATCGCGGACGGTATATTATGATAAATATTATATTATATCGCGGTTCGACGATGTTTATTTAATTTTCTCCGGCGGTGTGCCGTATGCACCGTCGAGTGTCGGAAGACCGATCGCAGTTGTAATAACATACCTTTATTCATTATACTATTATATGTTATACATCGATTGATATATTTGAACCGACCCGCTCGGTTGACGTCGCACATACTGTGCATAGGTACGCGCATATTTCTAATTTCTGATTTCTAATCGTTACGCGGGACCAAATGCACGCGTGATATAATCATCGTCGTAGGTATAGGTACGTAAACGCGTCGACTTGGACGTGTAAAAGAAAAATACGCCTAAGCGATAGTGTAATCATTTGCTTTCATCCCGGCGACGACGACGATGATGACGAAAACGGTCTCAAGTACCAAAAATTACGCAGGTATACGAACATTATTGATTTGTGAAAACTAATTCTACGATAAAATCGTGAACGGAATCGAATCGACATGCTAGTCAAACCATAGATGATACGAGAATGGATAGGACATGAAAACTTATCACATGAAACTTTAATGATACTATTTTTAAGGTTATATGGGGCAAACTTTGATATGATAATTGATAAATAATAATAAATATTTTAAATATTTAACAAGTTTAGAGTAATTTTCCAGGCACGAGTGGCATAACAATCAAAATACAAACTGACAAATATCTAAATATAACTGACTATCGTGTTATCATTATTATTTAATAAAATAGTTTTGCACATAGCCTTAAAAAGCCCCATATCGTCTTTCTCTCTTTACGTTCTCTCTTCCCCAAAAAAGCACACGGCCCCATATGGAACTGGTATAGGCATGTCCCGTCCATTCTTATATTATCTATGAGTCAAACGCAAATGTTATCATTAAATTGTGGAATATTTACAAATATTGCATCCTGCAGCAGTTGTGACCTAATTTAAAGATCATTTATGCGCCATCTTTACACCTATCTACCGATAATATTATTACTAATCCAAATAGGATGGACTCATAATATATCCAACGATCGGCACTTCAAATGTGTGCCCGAATAAATTCGTTTTACGGTTGAGATTACAATTAAATCTTCGCCTTTCAGCTAACACAATGAGCATAATATAATGTTTTATGTCAATCGATGAACAATTAAAAATTAAATTTAAAAAAAAAGTGCAAAAATAAGTTTATAGCCATGGTTAAGCCATTTATCGCGAATATTTATAAAGTTTGTTTGTTATCGCAGTAACGAATTAAATGAAAGATTTACCATAAATATATTATATCCAGGTTTATGTTTTATGACAGTCATTAATCAAATATAAATTTGATTATAACTATAATAACTTGAACAAGAAATCCGACGTTTATTGTGTCGAAAATTATTGCGTAGTCGAGATAACTTAGTTATAAATATTTTGCATTAATATATAGTTTGTATGTCCTGTACATGCATAAAAAAAAAAATGGAATTGAAATATTATTTCCGTAAATTAAATAATAATTATTATTATTTTTGATCAGACTTTTGCCCAGAGCACTGCAGTGTTGTAGGTATGATTGCAACTATTACTGTCGATTATTGATGTAGTATGAATTCCATCATATCACTCTTTTACATGACTGCGTCTATATTCTTAATTCTGTGATGTGACTCAATAATATATTATATTTTTGAATTGGTTTGACGGTGGTGTGACTTGCAGCTTGACTGAGGGCAGATGCGGCGCAGTGCATCCATCTACAATACTTGTGGTGTACAGGTAAACGCGCTAGACTTTTATTTTAAATTATTATCAAGTCCTGATCCGGATTTTATTATGAACACTAATCGTAATATCGCATATTATACAGTAATTTTCCTATTATTATACTTTGTTTTTTCCTATCTATACGTGTACACATTAGTGTTATTTAGTTTGCGTTTTAAGACAGGAAAAGACTCGTAAAAACAACTGTCGAGTGTGCGAGGTGTGACTGTTGATCCACACGGAATACAAATTGCAAATATCTTTAAATATTGACAATGAAAATTATTTTTTTCCGTCCGAATGCTGATGTTTACTATTAATAATTATTCATCGTATGGAACGCGCGTATACGATAGAACGATATTAATTTGCTTTTTTAAATTCGGAACACAGCCATAGTCTTAGAGTAGATATATGGTCATAACCTTCGTTCAAACGTTCCATACTTAATTTTCGGTGATTATATAAATATTTTTTTTCTGGTCAGTTCGAGTTACCGGTTACCTGTTCGTTGTTTCTTCTCTCCTGCCAACGTATAAATACAATCGATTCCTTTTTATTCGCCTACCCATACCATATTAAAATCACTTAAATACATTTAGATGATATACAGTTGTACATTTTTTTGTCCGACTTCACGGTGTGATTGCGACACTGTTCTTGAACATCGATTTCGGACTTTTTAAACGGTTTTGGGTATTTTAATAACTTTTATACATCGATTATATAGGTACCTAATGCATTACTTCTATAGCCGCCCGGGCGAGAACCTACACCACACTGTTGTTTCGACAAAATATTATATACGTCAGTATTAGTCATTCATAAACTTATATAGGTAGGTTAGTATTATATCTATCGTTATTCCGCAAATGACTTGCTTTTTTCGCAGTCATTTAAAATTTGAAACATGGCATTCCATTACTGTTTTAAGCTCACGGCGCCAACGTGCCACGTCCGTAATCAAATAACATAATATAGAATTTCAACCGTTCGATGAATTCGCTATTCACTATTATATTAATAATATATAGTGTAAGGTCGAGCATAAAATAATTGTTCGATTTTTTCAAATCAAGACCGGACTTGGGTACCTATATACCTTACTATGCAGATTAATTCAATAACAATCGCTGCCGCCACGGAATATGTACAAACATATAATTTTCAACCCGCGAGACGATTACACAGTCGTGTGCATACTATTATAATTATTCGATTTATCGCTAAACGGCGCAGAATATGTTAAATCGACGCACTTCGCGAAATACCTATCCGCACAATAATACTTACCCGCAATAATATCGCAAAGTATATTAAAATAATTAATTCACTTTTTCATAGTTACGCTGTAGGTATTATTGTTTAAAAAATGTACACGCACATTATAATGTACATATAAATATATATATACATTCTACACATTATATACCAGCTATAATAATACTATATAGCTATATGCCTACAGTCTACATAATATATATTAGGTATGTGTATAATAAACGGCGAGATCTGTACATTTCATTAACAACCGTACACAGGCAATAACAATAATGATAATTATAACGAGTAACATTTAAATCCCAGTAAAAAAAAAAAAAAAATAATAATAATAAAAAAATACCGGTTCCGGAATGGATAATAATAATTATTATTTTCGGGTCTGCCCGCGTGCCCGAGCTCACATTTTATAGCGACATAGACACACTGCTGCATTACCTATAATGTCGTATTAATATAAATCTTTAATAGGTACACCTATATGCACTAAACTGTTTACGTGTGCAATGTACATTACCTGTACGTACAAGGTGACTTTGTATGCACGCTGACCTCCATTTTTCGCTTCGATTGTACATTTATTCAAATATTGATTTTTGGAACGTTCGAGCGCCATCGTATTTTCGAATTCCTGGTATTTTTCGTACCACTTGAGGACAGTGTGCACTGTGGCGATCAAACTCCCGTTTGCGCCAAATGTTTGGCTCCAAATCGTTTAGAGGACGATTTTTTCGAAAATGTCGACGTGACTAAACCGAAAGACCGTGGTTTGTGATTTATTAAAACGTTTATGCCAAGGATAATAGTCCTTAAAAACGATTTTTTATTTACAATCTGTTACATAATAAATCGAACGATAAATAAAAAAGGAAGTGGAAGCGGCTTGGAGAAAGGACAGATTTAAAAAGCCTTCCATTGAAGACACTTTGTAATTTTACCAAAATATAAACTAAATATTATGTAATATCAGATGTAGTATTTACTATATATTTGGATGGTTTTTACAGATTATTTATTATGCTGATGGATTATTATAGTAATTACAAACATTTTCAAATCAGATGATCAAAGCCTCTATGACCCGTATCCATTTAATCCATTACGATATAAATTATCTTTAGTTGTACACAAAGTTATATAACTAAAAAAAATGATCTGTCGAATAATTAAAAGTAAAAAAGTGGTTCCTATTTGGAAATACATAAAAGTCTGTACAGTTACAGGATCATACTTAAATGGTACGAAAAAATCTCGAGGAATCGAAAATTTGGTTTCGATTATATTTAAAAATTCCAAGAAACAGCATTTGAATATATTATGCCTATTGTTTAATCATACAAATCGGGCGAGCATGCTTACAAGAGCACACTGTATATCATGATAATATTCTTCATTCATATATTGTACTATTTTTGGTACCGTGATCGGTACGAATCTTCGTTACTGTCCGACGGCCTTGGGTCGCGCGCGACCATAGATTATTAAAACGAATAATCGTCCGAAATAATAATTATTAAAACAATAATTAATGCGCCGATTATAAGCTACATAATATATATATAATATCATCCTCTATAGCAGTGCACAATAGAATATTGTCGGGGAAAAAAAACATTACAGTTGGCTAATTACCTATAATATAAACGTGTTTTTAACGAGAACTCGTTTACTTAACATATTATATTAGCCGGTACTTATAGGTATATTATGTCTATTATACCAGCTAATATAATATTGCAAACTACAATAACTCGCGTATGAGTATGACTATATAGATTTAATATTCATATTATATACTGTCATACTGGTGTATCGTTTAATCAATGTTATGACCAAGGTACCTTTAATAATATAATGGGTTAACGATGACCGAGTTAGATGAACGAGAAAAAATACAATATTATGTATTTATATACCGCGTGACCACGGTAACAGGGTACACAGAAAAAGCCAAGTCGTTGCGCATGCGCAAAATACAAGAATTAAACGATTTTGAGTCATATATAGGTAAAATACTCATCTGGGCCCAACATACAAAACAGAAAAGAAAACAATCAAACACACGTCTACATCTCCTCCGTCCATTATTATCTGCTTCAGTAAATTTAAAAAACAAAATATCAACATACAAGACGATTATTACCCCTCTCTGGTCATATGGCATTCAAATTTGGGGACAAGCCAAACCATTCAATATAAGACCCATTCAAGCTTTCCAGTCTATATGTCTTAGACAAATAACTGGGGCCCCGTGGTATATGACCAACGACGCATTACATTAGGATCTACAAATCCCAACAGTCAGCGAAATAGCAACTTGTCATTACAAGAAGTTTCACTTCAAACTGCACTCAAACCAAAACCCTCTACAACCATCCCCAATAACCCTCCAAGGAGGTTAAAAAGAAAATGGCCAAGAGACGCTCTTGCCTAAAAAAAAAAAGAAAAAAAACTCCATCCTGTCCACCCATCAAATAAATAGGAGGTACTGTTGATGGACGGTTTTCCCCCCACAAGACATTCAAGTCATATATTACCTATGTTATCGAATTTACTTATTGTACAAATTGTATAGATTGTAAATATGCTTTTCAAATAAATAAAAAAAATAAAAAGTCACATATAGGAGTTTATGATCCTGCAATTGTAATTAATTTAGTCTCGTGCCCTGCAAACAGAATTCAAAATTATAAGTAGGGCAGCGTTTCTCGACCTGTGGGCCGAGTGCCACTAGTGGTACTCAGAAAACTCGTAAGTGATACGATAAGAAAATCTCCCTTTATAAAAAGAAAATGGAATTATTCAGTATTTGCGTTAAATATTATTTGGTTAATTCGATGTTACAATAACAATATAAACAGTAAATGTACATATTTCCTTTTCTTGCATAAAATATCACTTTGTAGTTCTTAATAATATAAAATTTATACGCGTAAAATAACGTATAAGCAAAAAAAAATCTCAAGTGGTACATGAAAATGTTCAAACTCTATAATATGTGGTACGTGGATATAAAAAGGTTGAGGACCACTGGTATATATATATATATATGGTTCTTATTACAATATAAGTGACTGAGTTAAGAGTGTGCCCTGTTTCTGTAGACACGCGGTGTATAATATATTTATGTACATATTATAATATTATGTTATTATATTATTATGCAGACCGTTGGCGGACCACGTTTCTTGGATTTCTTCGCAAACTCGGGACTGTCACGAGTAAAAGTAGACTGCATCGCACGCGAAATGTGAATGAAATTATAAAAAAATAAACGGTTCCTGAAAAAATTAGCGACAAATCGGAGAAATCGACCGTAACAATATTCACGTGATACGATCTGCAGCGAGGCCCGACGTCGCGACTTATGTTCCACATGTCAATATAAAGGTTTACGCCTAAGCAAGGTACCTATACTATACTTAACGACTCTACTAATTTCACGATTTTTATAACTCCGACGCCGTCGAGAAAATAAAAAAAAAATCGACCGTCGGTTCGTTAAAATTTAACGCGAAGCTGCGCAATCACGGTGGCCCGCACCATCAATCACGTCTGTAAGGGACCATAATATATAATTAGCTCGCCGCCTATGCTATTGATTCGTTAATTTATTATTATCAGTGTTCAGTGAGATTGTTTGCGCAACCCGCGACATTGAACGTATCTACGCGTTTTACGATAAATATAAATATTTTTAACTCTTATACTCGGCGCATGCGCAACCGTACTTGACATTTTCTGCACACCCTGTTATCGCGCACACACGAATTGCGTTTCACTCTTATCTCTCGAAATAAAGGTAGCGCGGATTATTGCGTCCCGAGTTGAATTGTTATCAAACGTATTGTTTTTAGTGGTTTCCAATACGTGTGTCTAATTCGTCTTATAAATACATTTTTGGTTTTTTTTTATGCGAATACCTACTCGGTATTACGGCGGCGTTACCAGCCGATAATATGAAAAAAGCTAACAACATCGAATTAAATATTTCGTATAGACATTTTAAACATTATGTTTTGAATAGTTTTTTTCTTGTTAACATGTTCAATAAAAATAAAATCACAGACCGTACGAACTTCCCAATCGATAACTTATAGTAATTATCAGTTTAAAATTAATATTATGCTCACACGCCTTTAGTGTCAGTAATTTTTGTTTTATAAATCGCAGTTAACTGTTGCGCGTTTCTTTCGATTAGTAGTCAATGTATAATAATATGTAACGCGACAATATATGGTTTACATCATATAGTGTACGATTTATCGTACGATTAATTTAAAAAATACATTAAACTGAAAATTATTTATCATATCAATTAAACCGTATTATACCGTGGTCGCCCCATCGTCGCTTATCATCACACCTACCCGTAGGCTGTATTTCAGTATGCGAAGCGTAATCGTATGCGGAGCCACAGCGTTCGCAATATTATTATTTTTATATACTTTGGCGTTATAATTTATACTATATACTTATCATCATAATATTAATATAATATACTTAGACATTGTAATTTATAACACACGTACAATATTCTATCACTTATCGCGCGGGCTCGTGCGCGTTATAAAGCGTACGTGCGACGCGTCCGCAGTATAAGAGTTACACATTTTCCCTTAAACATCGGTCGTAAAAAAAAAAAAAAAATGGCAGTGTAGTTAAGTTTTGATTTATTTTTATGGGATTCGGTACAAGTGAACGCGATCGCGACCGCGCACCCGCTATCGAGGTTAGGTATATTATATTTGTGTTTAATATTATTATATCGGACGATATATTATAAGTGCGTTCGCCGTGGACGTGGTCGCGATATAAAGTGCGAGTTTTTACGCCGAGCGATCTCCTCGGACGACATAAATCTATATTTTCGAGTAGTATTTCTTATTTACGACGCACAAACCATAAAAGTGTAATTAGTATTCCATTTGTACGAATAGTTATATTGTCCGATGCGTAACGCGTTTTGCACCTGAAAACTAAATATATATAATATTACATAATAATGTGTTTTACGGTTGAACGTTTTTATATCTCGCGGGTATATATATAGAGGCACCTATTCATAATACGGGAAGGTATATATATAGGTTTGTATATTATATACTTATATACCGATACAAGTAACAGTGTATGATATCACAATATATACTGCACATCATAATATTATATATATATATATAATGTGTGGGCATTATAATATATATATAGAACACGGACGGAAGTACACGCGAGTATGTGTATATATTAATTTCGCGACGGTAAAAACGTGACGGGTTAGGCGAGGGCAAGGGGGCAGAATGTGCAGGCGAAGGATTGGAAAAAAAGTTTATTATTATAATAATATATTTTATGCATCTCGTGTGCTTTTTAGTACATATTATATACACTTGGTAAGTATTATACTTGCCCATCTCCGCAGTCGACCGGTGGCTCCCGCTTAATCCACACCGTGATTTGTTGTGCGCAATTTTTTTACTCGGTTTTACAGCGTAAAATATAATAATATTATATAGTCTCCGACCGCTATACATGACATATACCCGCAGCTCTCATTTACTGCAACACTTCAAGTCCTGCGCAATGCCACATTAATGCGCATACGGTGTCGCAACCGGAGAAAAAACTAAAGGGGGGAGGGAGGGGGTCAAAATAATTTATTCGCCAAAATCGATAGCTATATAACCTAATTGTTTGTTTTTACGCGCGAGTCTTAAAACTCATTTTATGGCTTGGTAACAAATATTATCGTAAGTACTTGCGCCCGTAATGTATCGTTAAATAATAAATAATATTGAGCAAGTATGCATTATGCGTACGTAAAACGGTTCATAAAAAAAAGGTGCTGTAACTTGTTTGGAAAAAAAATAACGTGATGACAATCCTGTAATCCGTGAATCGATATTATTGGGTTATTTTTGTCACCCAGATAAAATGCTATAACGCGGACAATATGCAAACACAATATCAGGAGAAACGTGAAACGAAGGTTCTCTTATGTGCAATCATTTGAGGAAAACATATGTTTTTTTATTTCTTTCGTACCGTGTAATATTATCGCGTTGAACGTACTGCATTGTTTATTTATTTTAGAAGGTTTAAACGTTTCTGCCGTTGACGCGATCTGGAGGGGGGAGGAAAAATTACACCTTTCAATTTCTCCCTCAAAAGTCGCCGGGGGAGGGAAAGCCCTCGCCACATTTACGACATCGCTTTACGGTGTTATAATACTATGTTTATAGCTAAACGGCCGTAATAATATCCTACAAAATATCCATAATGCGAAGACCATATAGGTCCTCGAAAACGACTTATCGACGACGAAAACACACAGTTAAACCGCAGCAAGTGCCTACCTCGCCTATACCCATACAACATATTCAGCGGACTGCATAGAGTTAGCTTGCGGTTTAAAACAATAGGCGGCCAAGCCGATGTTTTGTCGTTTGCAAAACAATTAAATATTAATTTAATGCGGACAGACATAATAATAATAATAATAATATAGTCGTACAATACACATTACAAACCTATTTGACTTTATTCTTGATGTGTACGTATATAAGGCATAGCATGTATACGTATATAATATATAGATGTTAATCAAGAGACCGGAATAATGTCATTTGAAAAAAAATTTATCGTGAGATCCAAACCGCAAACGTCGTATATGATGCGTGCGTGTTCGACTATACAACTGCAGTTTATAATCTCGTCGTTATCGGATTAGCCCGACAAAATATTATGATGAACAAGTGCGATAATTATTACGAAACAAATGATAATTATATGCGAAAAAAAAAAACGACCGACTTGTAACTCGTTCGCGGCGTCAATAATTATTACATATTTATTATTATAATATACACATAATACCTAATATTGCTATAGGCATTATAGCCATACATATATAATCAATTAGCTATTATAAGTCATAATTATGAGTTTACCTGTAGGCTATAACCAATAGAAAATAAAAACAACGTTTGGCAAACTCGCGACGACACTGTTGTCAGAAAACCCGTAGAGGGGTGGAATTTCGAACCACCTGTTCACCACGATTTGGCCGAGCACATATCACATACGATGTGGAACGCATAGTCAAATTATATATATACATTTTTAGTGAATTTGAAAGTTTGTCACCGATGACGTCTCTCGATTATTTAGATATAACTCTAACTATTCGTCTGCCTCACTCCGCATTATAATACATAGATAAATATGGGCAGTGTACTATAGCAGGCGGTACACTGAGTTTAAAAAATATCTAATAATTCATAATACTTATACATAATAGTAATAATAATACACAGTACCTAGGTATTGTAAAAGCGCTGTTTTTAGGGTTTTTAAAATAAACGTGTGAACGTGGTCATGGATGTGCAGGTGTAATTTGTGACGCGTATGTAAATTGGCCGAGTAGGTGTGTGTGTGGAAGACACGATTAAATTAAATATATACATTTTAGTGAAATTTGAAAGTTTGCCACCGATGTCCTACGATTGTATGGGTATATAGGTAACTCAAAATTCGTCCACTCCACTCTGTGTGTACATGTACGGACTATAAAATAAGTTGAGAATAACTATATCAACTTTTTTGCTGCACAATTCATAGTATAACAATAATAATATACAATAGGTACCTATATCGTAAAAGTAGTGTTTTTTTTAAAAAATTTGAAACATGGTAATCGAACGCATATATGTTTGACGCAAGACATATCTATAATAGTTATAGGTAAAAGTCGATCAATTTAATTTTTTCATTATTTTTTTTTATCATTGGAAACACTTTTAATCTGTGACACAGACGCAATAAGTTTAAACAGGCTATCGGTATGATAATCAATCGCATATTATTGTAACAGTCGCGATGAAGAGGGGAACCTTTTGACATTGACAGAACCCGAGGCGATTTTAGTTTTCTCTATGTTTTTGTTGTACAGTAAGTGTAGGTCTTCACCGTTGGCGGAGAGAGAATTACACCGCGAGAGCGAGGACAGTAGTCAAAGGGTTTGGATGTGTTGATAACGGGAAATCTGGAATAGTGTTTGGTCTATATACATATAATATACACAGCCGACTGTCGTACTGAAGTTTCGATTATTAAATCATCGTGAAGCGTGTTGCAGCCGGATAATATTATATACCCACCTGTGGGGTGCAGCAGAAGTGACAAGACGGAGAGCTGTATCACGTGCGATTGGAACGCCTGTTGATCCATTTAACGTTCGAGACATTCATAATAATATCATCCGAGTCATAATGTTTGTGGCGGTTCTGCAGCGTTTGCGGGTAGTGAGTGGGGGGGGGGGGGGGGGGGGGGACAAGAAACATTACAATTTACATGCACATATTCGTGCGAAATTCTTTTATACGTACACATCATGCGCTGTGCGTATTACAACTAGAATTTTTTTTTTCTCATTCCTTATAATTTACCCGACTCATCGTGTCCGTCGTGTCTCTGCGTTGTAGTCGGACTCGTTTTCCTCGTCGCCGCCGCCGCCGCCGTCGTGATGTATACAATATATTATAATAACGATGATAACGACGACGATATAATCCGTTCGATATATAAACCAGATTTTTATATAAACGCGCGCGCGCATACAATATACATAAATATTATACGTGCGTATACCTATCCATATCAGCTATATATATATACATAATATAATATGTTTATTCATGAAATTTGAATCCGTTATGGTCGTTCAAAAATGGATGTAACATTTAAGGTCAATCAATTATTTAAAAAAGAAGAAGAAGTCGAGTTGGCGGGTGCGCAGTCCGTCCGTCGGTTTGTATACGGGTGTGTGTGTGTGTGTGAGTGTGCGAGTGTGCGTATTGGTACGCTTTTTAAATGTCACACGAAAAAAAGTGGAAAAAGCGATACAAAAAGATGCGGTGGCATTAAACCACAAACTGGTTCATCTGCCAGAAGAGTTCTTCTTTATTTTTTTTTTTCCTGTGTGGAATGCCGTTTTGTAATATTCTAAAAAATATATATTGTAGCAGTTTCTATGTAGGTATTAAAAAATATTATACGCACTACGCCGCGCGCGCTCCAAACGATATTATTCCTGCTGATAAATTGTTTTTTTATTATTATTTATTTTTCGTATCTTCTCTCTTTTCCGCGTATACGCTTAAATATTCATATTATTATATACATGTTCAATAATAATTATGTGTACCGACGTATACTGTACGTGTCGCGATGGTGCGGGTTTCGACTGCAGATGTACCGATCACCGAACGACCGCGTGCAAACGCGCCCACCCATGTGTCCGGGGTGACCTGCACGGCTCGCGTGTCATCGCATCGTATAGAGCATAGTTTTTTTTTTTAAATATTTGTCTTCAAACAGAAATGCGTTCGTCGACATCGTACATCGCCATCGTGTCTGCCCACCTACTTTCGACGGGTTACGGTATACTATACTTATATAATATACGACGAATAACATGCAAATGTCCTATAATATATGGGTATACCCACCCAACGTGACGAGGAGTAGTAAAATGATATTTCGGTTTTCGGTCGAGACGACCGGCGTGCATAAAACGACGGTATTGGGAACGAAAATCAGTGGTCGTGCGATAATAATAATTATAATATAATATATAGCTGCTATAGCTCCGTAGTATTTTCGAAGCCGGGAGAGTTGATTTGATTTTTGGTCGACTTGGTCAAGTCGAAAGCGTTAACACGACAACACTGTGAAAATTGTTTTTTCGTTCATAACACTAGCGCCCACTCGATTTTTTCAACGACTTAAAACTTACTAAACTTACAGCGCAGGTTGTAAAGCGTATACTGTTCTTCTGTACGAAGAACAGTACCGCGTCGAAGTTATTCGTCGCCTGTAAAAATACAATTCGCGCCAAACAATACCGATAATAATTATTAAAATTATGTTGTTCATTTTCTATTGAAATCGATGTACTAAAATATCAAAATCGAAAACCGATCGAACGAATATGACGTGTGGCAGTCGATTTCGCGTCGATCGAAAAACAATCGACAGCCAGTAATAAATAAACACAATGATAATATTATCGGAAACCCGAGGCGGGTAAAGACCAAATGGACAATTTTTTTTGTTCAACTCGACTCGTCGATGCCCAACCGTCTTGATCACATTATTATTATTATTATTACTTGTATCGCCGCAGATTTCGACCGATAATGTCGTCGTCTGGACGTATTTTTGCGATTTCTCCCGCGAATACTTCAGTCGCACGAGTATACGTATTATGGCGTTCTCGGAGGAGTCTCATCTTCGTCTCCACGTGCGGCGGATTTCGACGTGAAATCGCGCGGTTGTTGCGATAGTATAATTATTATTGTATTTTTTTTTTCTTTTCTTTTCGTATTATTATTATATTATTACTAACGCGCGCAGCGTCCCCGCCTCGACGTAGCGGTACAAACGATTTTTTTTTTTTTTTTTTTGAATGCGACGAGAGACGACTACGCGGATCTCGTTACGTATTGCTCGGCTGCAATATTATATTTTTCAAAGACGGCACACTGCAACAACACGACATTACATTATTATTATAAACTGCTGCGACGCAGGAGATCGCGAAAACCACGTCCTACATTTTTTTTTTTTTTTTACTGTTTCTCTCTCTCTCTGCCCGTCTTTCATTACGTTTTATTAGTTTCGTAATTATCAGCAGCGCGTCATAATAATAATATGTCGTCGCGACGTGTACACGACGAGAATTCCGCGTACTCGCCGTTTTCTGATGCACAAGTGCCGATATTCTGCTCGAGTTTCGGTTTTCGACACGTTTATAATAATAATATTAACGTCACAGTAATATTACCTATACGACAGTCGCCGGCGGTGGTTTATCCCTGGAAACAGTGCTTACGAAACCTTATGACAAGGAATAATATTATTACGACGACGACGACGATAATAATATAATATTATAACACACATCGTTGTAACGCAGACTGACGTGCAGTTGTCATGCTCGCGATAGAGATAATAATAATATGACGTTAAAAAAATAATAATGATTTCCCGGTAAATAAAAAAAAAAAATGAGACTGTAGATAAATATTAAAATATACATCGCAGTCCGTTTGTGTGGCGAAACACTATAATATTATAATATGTTACATATTTATTATTATAATATTATGGAGGCACATAAACAGTCGTACAAAAATATAATAACATATCGTACGCAACAGGTATGATCGGTGTACACGCCGCCGCAGCCGATGACGACCGATCAATAAAACGTGCCTATTAGTGTATATTATAATAATATATTATGCACATAATATTATCAAAGCTGATGAAATGGTTACCATTATAATAATATTGTACCATAATAATATTATACAGACAGCCGCCTGGTGACTATATATATATATACCGAGCGTGGTCCATTTAACGCAAGACTGTACAATCAGAATTTCAAATTTTTTTCCCGTAATTTTAAGTCGTTCAAAACACAATTTTTCGAAAAAATTACATTCTAACTATCACTACACTTAGACAACGTGCACATTTTTAATACCTTATTCGTAAGCAGAAGAGTAATATATTTTACGAGTCATGACTTAAAACAATGTTTTGTTGTAAATATTTTCAATTTTATTCATCGTGATTAATTTATCATTATTTTTTTTTTTTACTCTTCATTTAACAGTAAACTTTGTATGAATATTTGATATATATCATTTCACATATATTTTCATTTTTTCTCTTTTCTTCGATAATAATTAAATTCTACAAAAAATAAAAATATTTTACATGTTATATTAACAACCTAAACATTCTACACTACTACGTTAAACATCGTTGAATTTAACTACAAGTGTTTGTTTTAAATCAAACATTCTTCGATCGAACAAAATCAAAAATATCTTAAACTTTTTCATAAATGAATAAATACAATGGAATTTAAAAAAATCTAAAAATGCCATAAATCTTTAGGTTTCAATTATTCGTACTTGCACGCAACGCATCTAAAACTTACTCGGCAACGAATTGTGACAGTGGAAAAAAAGTCGGAAGAGCAGCAATACATCCGTGCCCCGGTCATAAGTCATTATTGATTGTTAGTGTCTATTCGAAGTATAATTGCGAGCAAAGCAGCTGACGGGAACCACCTCGGTCCACCGCTCGGATCATCAAATTCTGGAAAATGACTTGCCAAGAGTATCGGGCGAGAGAAATATATTTTTAAAAAAAAAACGCCTGAAACGACGAGCGTCTCGGGGCGCGTTAAACGGACCACTCCGTATAACCTGTATATCGCGCGGTGTTATATTATTATAATCTATAGCTGATAACATTATCGTCGTGCGTCTATAACATAATATCATGTCGTACGCTTGTGTCGGGCGCGATACGCGTTTCTCGGTGGAAGTCTCGTGCGACGTGTAGACATTCAAATGCCGGTCGTGCGAAGGGCCGGCGAGGGGATGGTGTGGGGGGGAGGGGAGGGGGAGAGTAAAAAAAAAAAATAAAAACAAAACAGAACAATACCGCGTGCGCACATACGTTATAAACAGCTTCCTATAGATATAAATTGTATGCGTGCTGGGCGCGGTGTATATTATGTTTTATTTATGTGTTCCGCCGCGAGTTTTAATGACGCGCGAGCGCGCGATATCTTTGGCCGGACGGAGGCTCGGGTCCAGGTCGGGGCGTGAATATCCTTCGGCAGCGGTCCCTCCACTCCCCGCGCAGTTCTACGCGCGTAATCACAATGATAACGCCGTGTGCGCACAATGCAATATGATATTATGTATTATACAGTGTGCGTACGCGTAAACGTGAAACGCATAAAATATATATTGTAATGCATTGTAAATAATGTTGTACGGTGTGTCTTGCGCGTCGGACTGCACTCGCGGTGTCGTCGTACCCCGGGTCGACCTACGCGATTTAATGCAATAATATCGCGGCGTACGATAACACATTGATATTATCACAACGTAGACTGTATTGTGCGCAGACCGCGGTGCGCGCCGCAGTCTAAAATAAGAGCTACTCCTTATCACGATGGCGGAGGATCGCGTTTTCGACGAGTCGCGGGCTGCAGGACACTATTTATACGATGGATGTCGTGCGGTCGTCGAAGCACTGTGATAACAAGACGTGTGACATCGTCGACTAGTACGTCGTATCTAAAAAAAAAAAAAACTCAATTTGCGATATTCTAAGGTGTACGGCCTGCACGTCGACCTGTTGTTATTATACCCAAGTGATTAGAGTTTGACCATGCGATCGACTCACAAAATCGGCTGTGGAAAAAGACGCCAGCGGTCTTGTCGCCTGCACGGTATAGGATTGCACTGTGATCACGATTTAAGCTATACATTAAATCATGACGGTAATTAACTTTTTTCTCGTGTGGAGCGCTTGCTGTAATTTCCAGCACCATAAAAAAACTCAAATTGATAGTCCGACCAGATTAGAGCCTCTGCAAACGTGTCATTTTTAAGGAGTTGTGTTTAGGCAATTCTTTCGTTCGTCGTGATCACTGATCGTCTTCGTGTGTGTGATACTCCCCAAAAATCACCCGCATTATGCACATTGGGTACGCACCCACTTGCACACGTAATTTAGTCATTAGATCAAAATATTTAAAATCAATTTATGGACGTGAAATAGCTATAAAATGTCAAATTTCATGCTTCGCCAAAACGAGTCGGAAAAAATGTAATTTGAGGAGACGGATAGTGATAGTCTCCCACTATACGTTATTGGTTGTAAGCTGTAACCGAATCAAATATAATATAATGTTATAATATGTATCTGTTTCTATGTGTTATATAGTCACTATATAAATTCAGTCTAATCGTCTAATGCACACAGAAATACTGGGTAATAGGTGGATAAAAAAAGGGAATGATATTATAACCCACCGCAAGTATATGGAACTTATATTATAACCGGCAGTGGCGTGCACAGTTTTTTTTAAAAGGAAGGAGAGATACGAATTTTTTACTGTTTTCAGATCAAGTCGTATAGCGGTCGATATACTTTCATTGCTCTGTCATCAATTTTATACGACAAAAATAATTCAACGTGGAGGGATATGACACCCTCATTCCCCCCCCCCCGTGATAAATCTCCGGCCTATAACCTGTATATACGTACAAAATACAAAATATAATATTATGTTATATTATATTATATAGGTACACGGGCACACAGGCCTAATCAAGCTGGTGTTTTTTAACTGCAGTAAACATTACCGAATGAGTCAGCTTTTTTGTGCGTGGAATATATTATATATTATTTAGTCCGTGTCCTGGTCGCACTCTATGCCTCCCTCGCAATTTTTCAAAATGCCTCTGGCGCGATAATTGTAAACGCGATGTAACACGGTAATAAATATTATATTATACTTCTTAAATATAAGTTGAATATAATATATTACGTAACGTTACGAGATTCGTTTGTTATAATTTTAATATATTGTGATCATCGTGCCATTGTTATCTTGACACACGACTTCACTTCCGTTTACAATATATTATATTACATATATAGGTAGGTACCTACACTCGTATATGTACACACAAATCGGTCACGTCCAAACATATTGTACCTTCTCTTTTCTCAAATCGTTTCCTATAATGTTTCCGTCTCTGATATATAATTATATAAACGCGTATCTATATGATACCATTTCACATGGATACCATTTATAAATCACTAAAATAAGTTAACCTTTAGTGACGCGCGCGGTGTCAGACCATACAGTTGCGCGCGTGGGGTAATTATTTTCCGTTAATATAAAAATTCTTTTTTCTTTACATTGTTCAGTTATTATTGACTATTTATTGAAGATTTTAAATTACAATTTATAAAACATCTTTCTTATTAAATTAATAAAGTATATACTAATCAATTTACATGCGTGTTTTACACATTTTAATAAAAAAAAATAAATATATAATAACCTTTATTTACAAATACATAATTTTTATTTCCTTAATATTTAAAATTATTAAAACATTTACATCGTTTATGTCGTCCAATAGGCTTGTAATACGACGGCGTTCTAATTCGTCCATACTTACAAAAAAACGACTATTATTTAACAAAAATAAGGGCGCGTGGGGTAAATTTATGCCGAACTACAAACACAACCACTTTGGTCAACGATTACTCACGTGCCGATGATAATTAAATCCAGATTGTTACGTTTTTATGATTGTATGATAGTGACTATAAGATAGCATGACCCACATGAGTGTGGAAAATCCAACAAATATTTGATAGCATTTTATAGACTGTGGTAAATAATTACCCCGCGCGCGTCACCAAAGGTTAAAAATTTAAAATGTTATCTACGATAAATATATATTAGGTAACGCCCGACACGAATAACATTATAATATATACCCTTGGCTCAAATACAATTAATAATTATTTAAATCCTCTAACTATATCATGCATATCTACAGACTTAAACAGTCCAATGTGCAGCACAACAGTTTACAAATTTTGGAAATAAAACAACAAAGTCCATGTCCCTACTCCTCGGCGCCCACACCTTCAAATTTTGATTCTAAACCTATAAAGAATCGCACACACCTCGTTTGTATCTGATTTTACCTCAAGTAAAATCGTTTGTTACTCGACGGTTTTTAAACCATCCCATCCTCAAGCTATGACGTCGTGTTGCTGGAAATAGTATTATTTATTATATTATTCACCCGAATCCATGAATATGAATATAAAAAAGTAATAGTAGGTACATATTTTATTACTATACGTACACGGTTCGTCCTCAACTTCCTTAAATTCCTTCGGCCTTCGCAGTACATGGATAATACGTCCGCATACGGGAATATTAACGTGCGAAATTATAGGCCCGAGAAATTCTCGTCGCAAAAACGGGTAACTATATAATGTCATAAACCTAAATATCATAAAAATATCTCCGGTGCAGTCTCGTACCGCGATCCGTATACCTGCCCGTGCAATGCGATAACCGCCGTCATATGGGCGGTATAAAATGATATATTTTATCGTTCGACGCGTATAAGTGTTTGTGGGCGATACATATAGCAGGAAACATGTGATATTATAATGGGTGCGCGCACTCGTCGTATTATATTTACTCGCATTCGCGCATTCTCTATACACATAGGTAGGTAAAATACAATCTAATACGAAAGTGTAATGGGTACGGATGGGTAAACGCGATTCGGCGGCAATAATGAGACGACTGCGACGACGATAAATCATCGGGCGCAGTCGCTTAAAACATATTTTTCGGCACTTCGGGCGCAAACGGTAGCGCCGGGTCGTCGCCGCCTCCGCGCACACACGTTATTATTATCGCTACGAAACGGAAGAAAAAGTCTTATATTATCGCCACCACGTATACTGTGGACCATATATATATACACACACACACGACAGACGGACTACCGGGCAATCGTAAAATTAACACGTCCACCGGCGGTGCAAGCGCTTCAATTTAATATTATTAAAAGGTAGGTACAGAGTCGGCGGCGGACCGTGTGAACTGGACCCGACGACTGCACTACACACACACTCACACACACGCGACCTGCTGCGACGTTTATATATTATATAATAGTCTCTCTCTCTGTGTAGTGTATATATATTTTAT
Source organism: Sitobion miscanthi (assembly GCA_008086715.1). NCBI lineage: Eukaryota > Metazoa > Arthropoda > Insecta > Hemiptera > Aphididae > Sitobion > Sitobion miscanthi. The sequence goes on from CM017805.1 coordinate 11,496,668, forward strand.
TTTTTTCTTCTCTCGCCGGACAAAACCAAATTACAGGGTACACCTCGGCACACCGTCCGTACACCTCATCATTTGACCGATCGCTTTTGCGCGAGGAAGAGAGAGAGAGAGAGATCGTTTCGTATGTGCGTCGTGCGTGCAGGTCGTTTTATATAATATTATTATTACATATATTTTATATATAGTTTCGGAGGACGGTATAGTATAATATTATGCGCATACCTGGGTAGGCGACGATGGCTCGAGTTCGGGCGATATTATATTATGTACGTGTGTGCCGTCGAATTTCCCAAGAAAATGCGCAATATGCACACGCACACACCTCGACGCGGCTATACCATTATAATATCGTATATATATATATATATATGTGTTCGGTAAGTCGAGAAAGACTGCCGTTTTAAGTACATATATTATAGATCGAGCGAAATCGTCCATTCCGCACCATTATTTTATGACCCACGGGCCACGGCTACAATATAATATTATAATATTGTAAGTAGGTATGAGCGGTGTATGTTATACGTTTAATAATAATATGTCATTACGTGTGGAAACATAGTCGTTACATAATATATTATATACTGCAAGAGTATATATTATGCGCAGGCGTACCGCGCGGTAATGCACTTTTCATTTTCAAACGGTACCTAAATATAGTAGTTACGTCGGCACGTTTTTCGAGGATCAACAATGCGAGCTCTGCGAAAATCTGTAGAAGTGCCGCGGAAAACTGGAAAATCTTCGCGATCGGCACACGCAAAGTGTCGGCCATAGAAGCCAGGTCGTATCTGCCGCTGTCGTATCGGGTCTGCACATATCCGTCTACATCGGTCAGGCCCACAGATATATTATATACTAGATGCCCGACTCGGAGACCATACTTGAAGCCAACCGTCGTGATGTAGGTCGGGCAATGTTTACAAATCGATTTTATCAATCTTCTATCTCTAATATTGATAACAGATTGTAAACATTGCCCAACGGCTTCAAAAACCCATACGCAGTAGAACATAGGGTCGGGCATCTAGTATCGTAGTATATATCTGTGGTCAGGCTCATACCTATATCTATATCGCGTGTCAAAACATCCTATAGTCACATGTATAATAGGTACATATATCACTATTATACTGCAGGAGTATAATTTCTGCAAAAATTACAAATTCATTTCAACGGGCTCCTGCAGTATACTCCAAGTCCGACCACCCTCCGCACTGTGGTGGCCCTGGCACTGCACGGTAATCTATTTTTCTGTTTCAATCGTATGCAAGCTCGTTTTTGAGGATTATGTGCTCTACGAAAATAAATGTGCCGTGGAAAAGCTTCTCGATCGCGTACGGCCCATGCAAAGTATCGCGGCCATAGTCATATCTGCAGCCGTCGTACCTGGGCACTTAACACCTGGGCATTAATACTTAATTATTTACACTATGGGGGGCTGAAGACATGTGTCGCCAGCCCCCCTTCAGTATTTCCGGTATTGCTCGAATACTGGTGTCGTACAAATTCTAAAAACCATCAAACAAATTCATACAAATGACATACAAAATATTTAAATAAAAATTTTTGAGAATTTCTTTGGTGGGGGGGTTGGAGACATGTACGTGATATATCACCATAGAAACGAATACAATTACCTATTTCCCATTAGCCATATAATAAACGTAAAGGTATACAATTCATTGATGGTTGACCCAATACTATTTATTATTTATACATTTCACGGTTCATGTCACATGATAATTTTCTATTTTTAATTTTTCAACACCATTACAGCTATAGTATAATATTATTATATACCGATATGTGTGCATGCCGATTTCACAAGATTCGTATTGATAACAATAAATGCAGGCGAGGCGTGGTAGCTATGGTATACCTTTACAGATATGGTACCACAACCACGTACAGAAGTCATCAGATATTACATTCGAACTCGACGCGCGTCACACATAATATACCGATATAATACAATATGAGTAAAATATAACAGCGATAAACAATAATATTATACCACCCACCCTGCTGCGGGCTGCAATCACCTAAATTTCAACACTGCACAGACAGTGCGCGGTGTGCGCACGCAATTTATAATCATAACGAATGTAGCGAAAAAACTGTATCAGAACATTATCTACATAATATGTCAATTATTATCATCGTATATTATAACGCGAATATAACATATTATTTTGATGCGTTTGCCGACCGCTGCAGAGAAAACGATGAGACGGTTTTTTTTTTCATCCTAATAATCCGATGCAATGTCGTGCAGACGATGACACTGTCGATTTGTGGCTTAGTTATTCTGCGTCTTCCTGTAAAAAAAAAAAAAAAATACCGTAGTCACACCTCAGCGGTCGATGAAATTATATTTTTATATCTTTATGAGCAAGCGGGATCACCGCAAAAGGTTACATAATACAATGATAATTAATATGTTAATTTGTCGTGTAAAATATTCCGCGTGGGCGTCCACGATAGCTAGAAATGTCATCGGATGAAGGAGGGGAGGGGGGGGAGCGACCGAGTGTATTCTTTAATTTTCACCCCGATTAAAAATTTTGTCAGACGTTAATATATATTTTGCTATAGCCAATGACGAAACGTTAGGGGGGTGTAGGATGTAATACTGATTCCGTCGTACAACAACTCATCATGGTTACTTAGTACTTACTGACACAATATATCGTATTCACATACGATTAATAAATTTGTCTTCGAAGTGAAAAATATCGAGTAGCGTTTCGTACGTTTATGTCACACCGCGATCGCCACTCCATCTTAATACAATAATAAACGACGATTTTTTTTTTATCTAATTAATTTTTTTCTTCTTTTTTCCTATCGAAATCCGAGCACCGACGAGCGTGATGCGAATACGTCATCTGTCGCCAGTACCGTTTTCGCGTACTAAAATACTGTTCACATAGGTAGGTATAGCATAATATTACGACGTGCAGAGACACATGCGCGCTCTGCATCGTGTAAAAACCGGATAAATGATTAGCCGCGTTCACTGTTTACTGCGATATATCGTCCCATATATATATATATTATATACATACCGTATACCTATGAGTTGTGTGCGACATGTCGCGCGGCAGACGTACGCGACGGTTATTAATTCTACAAATCGCAATAATTAGCCGCTCGCGGAACGTGCGTTTAGGTACGCGCTCGAAGGGGTTTGAGAGACGTACAAGAATAACACATAAAACGGGTATATATATATAATATACGACCGTAAACTAGTTAACACACGTACGGTATATACCGGGTGATCCATTCGACGGGGGGGCGGTCGCGTCGATTCGGAAAACGGGCACGCCGAAGTGTTTGAAAATATTTTTTCCAAACAATTTCAAATCACTATAATCGCCATGCGAGGCGACGACTTTTTTTTGGAAAAATCGATATTTTTTTTCGATTTTTTTATCGTTGGGATTTTTTTAAGTTTTATCCTTTTTTCGACGACGACTCATACATTTTTAGTCTGATACTCCGGCGGTGCAGAGTATTATTCGGTGTATTTCGATTTATGAAAATCGAATTCCGTACGGGTCTCGTCATCGTGGTCAATAATATCTTAGTATTTAAAGTTTATGGACGAGCGGAGTAGATTTTGCGGGGTACCACTGCTGCACTCTCCTCGACTATATAATATCTTTAGATATAGGTACCGACTTATAACTGAAAAATCGATCGTTCAAAATTTGATTTGTCGTATGCACTACCGCCGAAGAACTTCAACAAATATTCTGTTTCGGAGTAAGGCATTTAAAGGAAAACCTAGCACGAGGAAAACCTATATAAACCGTAAATGGGTTTTTGTTAGCACAAGCAACCGTCGGATGACAACGAAAAAGTCTATTTGGAAAATCGGTCGGAAAAACAAAAACATTCGTACCCGGGCCAAAAACACGATATCATAGAATCGTGGTATAATTTTTTTTCAGAAAACCGTCGTTTTTCGTCGACTCAAAACCGCGTCGAAAAAATAATATTTAAAAAGAAAAAAAACTCAACAGTTTTTGAAACCGTGTGTCTCACGGCGATCACCCGGTATACAAGTACAAATCATCGCACACACACACACACACATACGCTAACATGTCATATAGGTATACAATAGGTACACTATGAGCTGCAGACGATGCGACCATCGTCGTCGTCGTCGAGCGATATAGTTAACGACACAAGCGTAGCTCGCCAGATACACATTACCCATTTAATATCATTTGTATACCTATATGTACAGTTGGTTTATAACATATACCTAGGTATGCGCGCGTTCCGCGTACATATTGTCATCTCTCGTCTGCCGCCTCCGCCACCGTGACGAGGGTATTTATTAAACGACGTTAAAAAAAAAACGGCATCCATACCGCACGTCGTACACACACCGCGCATCAATATGCAATACGATACATTATATTATTGTACTATTATTATTATTATCGTCGTTGAATAGCTGGTACCTATATATACGTACCTACGACGTGGCATTATAATTAATAATAATAATAATAATAATATGATATTATTATTGCGATGACACGACGAGAAGACGACGACGACGACGGGCGATCGGGTTTTCAATTTTATTCTCGCCGTTTGACGTGATAATATTATAAGCGCATATTATTATTATTATCGGCCGGTTTAGACTTCCGCTTTCCGTCCGAATTTCGAACGAATCGAAATTTAAATTAATACGTTATTATTATGGTGTTTTAGCTCCGAAAGCTGTGCCCGAACACCACGGCGGGGTGTCGCTGTGCGTCCATAATATATTATTATTATTATTATTACTGCTATTTCTATTATATTATTATTATTATCACTGCCGCCGCCGCGGCGGAAATAAATTACGAATTAATTTCGGAGCCCGGCAAAATCGATTCGAAATATAAATTAATTTTTTTCCCCAATATTGCGTGTGCACAGATATACTGCACGTGCGAGAGACGTCGTGTAAATATTTATTCAAATATACGACGACGTTCACCTGAAGGTCGCTGTCGTACCTATATATATGTGTGTACATTATATTATGATTATTACAACCCATCCGCCGCCATCGCTCGTATATACGGCTATGACGTACGAAATTGAATATTAAATCGAATTAAAACGATAAATTCAATCGACCAATATTATAATCTTATTTACAATAATAATACGATATTATTATTATTATTTTTTTTTCTCGTTCGAGAGACACAATATTATATAGTCAGACACCGCGTTATACACACATAGGTATTATATCCATTGTATATTATCATAATGATAATATATTCTCGGACTATCGAGTGTGATGTTATTATATCGTATTCGGCAAACGTTTTGTTTACGACTTACGAAAAGCGTCCCGAGTCGTTTAATCATTTTTAATGGAAAAAATCAAAAAAAATCTCGCGCCACGGCAGCGCGTAGTTCGTCTATATATATATTATAATAATATATTACAATACTTCTCTCGCTTCCTTTCCGCCGCTGAGACAGATATTATAATATATATATCGTGTTCCTATATATATATATATGATGATGAGTACGATATCGTAAGTTGTATAATAATTTTTACGACCAGACCGGGTCCGTCGTGTGTATAGCTTTCGTTTCAACCTCCCCGGGGGGTATACCCCGAATCCCGGTCCCACGATTCGTTTAAGTGCTCCACATAACACGCGGCTTCGACGTCATCCGCTAAGTACAATATATATATCACGAGACGTAATACACCACGGTTTAAGTCGTCGTGTGCGCGTGTACCGCAGTAGTGGTATCCAAACCAATATTTAAATTTTCAAGTTCTAATAACGGCTGTGCGCCCGTCGGAACCGACCTTGACATTTCCGAACGACGGCAGCCCATAAATCAATCGATTTATCTCGAGCGCACTACGAACGGCTGTTGAAAAATTGTTTTTTTTTTTTTGTTTTATTATATTTTCCACTCTTGTGATGGCGAAAAGGGGCAAAGTGAGGATACCATCGGCTGCAGATTCCGAGTGTACACCTCGTCGTCGAGGGACAAGGAGTCCCCGCAGTAATGTACGAGTATTAAATATTTTAATTCAATAATAAATAATCGAAATAATTGCATATACACGAAAAACGATTCCGATTTCATTCAAATCCCAACCAACTCGTCTCACGATTCCCTTCAAACCAGTGGTGGCTATCGGTAAGGGGGGTGCGACCACCCGCCCTCGGCATTTTCACCACATTATTACGATATAAATTAATGGGATGGGTTGAACGTCATTACCTCTGTGGATTTGAAATTCACCCTCCCCCACCCCCTCGGAACTAAGATACATCCGCCGCCAGTGCTTCGAGCAATCTTATACTGCGGGTATCCGCCCAGACGTACCTATTCCTTCAACCGATAATGATCTCACCGTCCAAAAATGGTTGTTTTTAATGGAATTTATAAAAATTCTCGATTTACCTATTTCGCACTTAAACTTAATTTAAAAACGACATGGTTGTGTATTTATAAAATTATTTGTTTTTAAATCGTTGTCCATATGTTTATTTTACTTTCATATAAATTCATGCCACTATTTTTGTAGTTTTGAGCGAATGTTCCAACTTTCACAGATTGAATTCGTGTTTACTTATGCGTAATCGTATCACGTGCCGTTCGTTGACCGATTACTCATTTGTCGGTAAATTCTCACTAATCATTAAAAAATATCGTAGACCAAAATTATTTGTTGTAATGTATAATATATGTATGTTCTTGATTATTCAAATGTATAAAGAATAAGTCTCCGACCGATCGCATACCTCTCACAGCTGTTCACGAACCATCTGGTTGTTATACAAAACAAACTTTGACCCTGCGAAGAGGTTTTGTCACGGTTTTTCGAATTCCGACGGAATCCTCTTCGATTACGTTCTAAATGAGCCAAAGCCTCGACATAACGTAGTATAATATATTTTATTACAAAACATCTTAAACCGTCAGCTGCACTAATTATACGCGATTCTAATATCATACTACGTACAAGATAGTTTCGAAAAACAATGTTTTTATGAATTAAAATATCTAAAATATTTAATCGACATTAAACGAATACAAGTGAGTCGTTTTTAAAGTTTTTTCGGTCGGCCCTATAATATAATATTATCCGTAGTATAGTGTTTGACCACCGCTTAGTTCAATTTGTGTTTATCAGTCGGCGAGCACATATTTTGTTATCAACGATTTACTATTTATACAAATTTAGATTACCCGTGTAAGCTAATAAAGACATGGTAGGTATATTCCTCTTCGCGAATCACAATAATAATTGTTGTTGTTTATTATTATAACACACTATAGTGTAACGACTCGCAAAATTGTAAAGTTTTATCACAAATATAATTAACAGTTATTACTGTGGATTTGCACGTTTTACACATTGCAATATAGCGACGCAGGTACCATTTAAATTATATCCGATAAACTAACGAGTATTGTACTGTGTGGGTATGATAACGAAGAACATATTTTCTCAGTTTTTAACGTTTTCTCTCCTCAGCCAGGGGGTGCTCGAATCAAATCGAATTAAATACGCAGAACTCCTCGCGTCCCAAAGAAACACCTCGCTTCAAAATCTCGTGTCAGATCCAATTAATGACGGCGACGGTGATGGCCAAAAGCCACAACGGCTCACAACTGCAGGTCGGTACCTACCTATAATACGAAATGCGGTGCCAGCGGTTTCTTCACTTTTCCACGGTCGGTCGTTGGTCCCGAGTAACCGGGTATAACGCGAACGGTAACATGGCTGGTATACGACGTTACGTTCGTGCTCGTATACGGGTACACCACACGATTTCGGCGTGCGGCACTGTCTCACCGTCTCTGTCTCGTGTGTGGGTGGAAGCGCGCGTCCCCCGTGGCGCGATAAAAGAAATAATAATAATACAAAAATAATAATAATGATAAAGAAGAGAGCCGAGACACCGACCGGCTCTTATGTAGGTACGTTATATATTATTATATTATATAAAATGTAGATCGGAGCCTCGGGTGGTATAGTTTTGTCGAGATGCATACGCGCGCGCGCTCGCAGATAACTAATTTACATCCAATAATCGTGTTAACACGACGACAATACACTCTCGCACACACGCACACACGCACACACACACACACACTGGTAGTCGGTCGATTCCCATTCACGTCTGGTTTTTTATTATTATTGTTGTTATTATAATTATTATCATTGCACAATCTTTTGATCTCGTTTCGTGTATACGCGCAGTCAGTCAGTCCGCAGACGTGTGTATAGGTTGTGCGCGGTATAATAATAATAATATATACCTAACTATCTGTGCGTCCCTCCCCTCCCCTCCCCTCAATCCCGCGCACAAACCGATCTCTTTGTACCGCCGGTGTAGACGAACAATAACGCACAAAAGCGCAACATCTGCTCCCCGGTCTGCCCGCGTGTGCGTGGATCGTAATCGATTGTCTAAAATCTAAGCCCGACCGTACGAAATGTATTATTATTATTATAGTTTGCTCTCGTATCGCAGTCTTTCGACTTTTCGTTTGTTTCTCATTTTCCCCGCGCGCGGATATGATATACCCGTGTCACACAGCTGATTACTATTAAACGTTGTAAGTTTAAAGACCTTTCGCCCAAATCTCACACGCGCCGATAACATTAGCGTGCCTATACATATATATTATTATATTATTATATTGTTATTATCATATCCCGCTAGACGGTTCGTATTGTTAGGACGCGACACGAATCGTTCGATAAAATGTATAACTTCTATTGTTTCGACTAGCTCACTCGCTCTCTGTTTCCATCCCTCTCTCTGTCTCTCTCTCTATCGCCGCCTGTTCTCCGAAACCCGGTATAAATTGTTGAGACCGCGTGTTGATGCGGAGTCATTAGTAAGTCGACCGTTTACCAGGTAGGCACCGGGTAATTATTTTGTTAGATTTTTATATAAACTGCTCCGAGTTTTTAGTTGAAAACGATAAAATACTTTTATTTCTGATTTTTTTTTCGTTTTTAGCTGCTGCTGAGCCATTACCAGTTGCTGACCGGTATTTACATAATGTACTTCAGATACACGGTTTTCTGTGCACTCCGTTATCGTTATAATGTTTTGTAACCTATAGGTTTGATGTGAAATATTGTCCTCCTACAAAAATAAAAAAATGTTTCACGATGACTATAACTTGATATCAAGAGAGAAACAATATTTTGCAATAAAAATGTGTGATTAATTATTTTACTTGTGAACTAAACTCACAAGATATAATAACATTAGATCTGTACCTACCAATATATTATTTTGTTAAACTTATTAAATGAATCATGACTAATGGACTGACTAACGAGTAATGACCAAATGTCTATATAATATAATTATTATATAAGCTCTATAAAAAGAAAAATCGCAAAATTCCATTATGCGTCATAGTCTACGTTATATAGGCCAACGACATCCACTATTCGCTAAATCGAAACAAGACTACTCCATGACAAATCGAATTCATTGATTGTATATTAATTTATTTATTTTTAAATACACGCGACCAGCACAATGCCCAATAATAATATTATATTATAACTAGCTGATCCCGTGCACTCCGTTACCCGTTAAATATACAGGCTGTATATGACTCAAACTTTGTTCAATGCGTTATTTAATATTCTGTGTATGGTGTTTAAAATTTATCTTAACTTTTCTGTTGCCTGGAATAAAAATTCTGTTTCGCAGCAGTATATTATCAGGTAGGCAATCTACCTGCGGTAGATCGTGGACCCCGCGTTGTTTATACGCAAGTGTATGATTTAACTCTTAAGTGTCAAAGTTATACCAAGTTTGTCGTTTTTACTTAATTCCACCTACGGTGGATTAATATAATCAATTAATACAAAATTCTAACCGTACTGAAATCCGATGAATAAAAAAAAACCAAATTTAACCCTTTTTAAATTAGCCTATCTTATTCCCAGAGGTCTAATATACACACAAACATTCATTTATATTTATATATTGACAAAAAATAATAAATACAAATCAACAAACATGTCTGATTAACCAATAGCAACCAATATAATATAATACACTATTATTATTTTTATTTTATTTTTTTCTGGACAACCCTTATCACTTAGGGGTATGAAAAATAGATAGTAGCCGTTTCTCAGACCTACTGAATACGTATATAAAATTTCATAGAAATCGGTCAAGCCGTTTCGGAGGAGTATGGTAACTAACATTGTGACACGAGAATTTTATATATTGGATATAAAGTTCATCAATAACATTACATAGAATAACATGCATTTAATATTAGTTATGAAGAAGATACGATCATTGTATTAACTACACCAAAAACTAAGTATGGTTAGTCCTCCTCGTGGACTTGCGGTTTCGTGATTCTCAGAATATAGGGCGATTGGTCCAATAAACATACCAAACTTATGTTCAGCAGAACCAACCCTATGTTGTAATTATAAAACTTTAAGCAAAGAACTTAACCTGTGTCTCTATGTTGGATTTTTTCAATAATTTAATTTTTGTATAATTTATAAGCATTTTTAAATTGTAATAATGTACGCGCTCATAACTACATAAAAATTTAAATACATAAACTAGCCAACTTAAGGACACTGGTAATGTTCTTAACTTAAAATTTGATAATGGGTAAATTCACTCTTATATTGAAAATAACACCACAGGGTTGGTTCTCCTTAACATAAAATTGCCATGTTGCCCACTTGTGCGTCAGAGAGACAACAATTAGTCCGACGAAGACTAAGAATTTGAATTCAATTATATGAAAAATAAATAAAATGCAGCATGAAATACGAATACAGATAATTCTTGTTCTTTTCCCAATTGTTAAGAAACGTACCGGGAATTTATAAATAAAAAGTATACTTATAAAACACCCCCCCCCCCCCAACTCCTAAGTACCAAATGGATTCACTTACGATTGAAAAGAAAATATTGAAGTCGAATACTGCAATAATTGGTAAAAATAACAGTAGAATGACAGACACATAAGTAAATAAATAAAAAATACTTGTCGAATCTCTAAAAAAAAAATATTTCGGTTGATTCAACTAAATCAGATGTAGTAAATTCAACAATAATGGTTTGTCAATTCAACTAAATTCAACAGTTGCGTTGACTATTTCATGTAAAACATTGGAAATTTGTACCAGGAGTGCATGCAACGGACGTGGAATTGCAGTGGTGCTAACTAAATCGGTTGTAGTCGATTTAACAATAATGGTTGGTTAATTCAACTAATTTCAACGGTCACATTGACTATTTCGCGAAAAAAAATTGGAAATTTGTACCAGGAGTGCATGCAACGGACGTGGCATTGCCGTGGTGCCAACTAAATCGGTTGTAATCAAAAACGGTTTGTTAATTCAACTAAAACCACCGGTTGCGTTGACCATTTCACGTACAACTCTGGAAATTTATATCAGGAGTGCATGCGACGGATGTGGAATCGCTGTGGTGTGCACGCAACGAACGCTCTCTTAGGGCCAGTTGTACCGTCTACGATTTAACTTCGATTAATTATATTTAAAGTAATAATTAATAATCATATTAAAAGTAATAACACAGGGTTGGTTCTGCTAAACGTAAAATATATGCTATATAGTGCGCTGACATCATCTCGAGAAGTGTCCTGTTGAGATACAAACTTCTGTTTTTCAAATAAGAACTTTATCTTTTCACTGTAAATAATTTAAAAAATTTAAAAACTTGGTCTGAGTATATTTAAATATTCCGAAAAATTAGAATTTGAATACATTAATAACTAAAGAGGACTAATAGATTACAATACCACCTGTTATCGTTTCTTGCAAAAAGTCTGTATAGTCGACTGTCTTTATTTATTACATAATTTTTTTACAGTTTATTCGCTTAGATGTACATCTCAAACGAATAGAAATAATGGAGTTTTGTTTTCTGGAGATCTATGTGTAGTTTGCAATGTCCTGACGACGTAAGTAAATATTAAACTTTTTACATTTTCAAAACTGTTTTGCGTGTTAATCGAAAAGGTACGTTACTTACCTCTATTGCATTATTAGACGTACAGACTTGAAAAAGCGCTTTGGATATTAATTATTTCCAATCGCCCGTGTAAAATAACGCGTTGCTCTGGACTTCGCTGACGGGCTCTCCGCGATATTTAAATACGCCTAATGGGTATATAAATAGCGCCACTGAGCGCCGTGTAACGTGTTATAATAATATGATTGTACCCATATGTATACATTGTATCGTATATATTGTTACGGCAGACCGTTGATATACATATAGGTGACCACACACTTGTATATGTATACAGTATATATATATGATATTTAAAAAAAATACATGTACACGGAAACTTTATCCGTCGACCACTATACATATAGTCCTCTACATGCCAGCAATCTCGACAGTTGATCGAAATTATTCATAAGCGACCGTAATTATAACTACATCTGTGTAATACACATATATATATATATATCTAGTGTGTGTGTAATATAGTCTCTATCGGACAGCTTTCCGCGCGCGCTCGTGTCGGTATACAACAGCAGCGTAAATAATACGAGTAAAAAAATGAGGTGAATCGACGGAATTACATAAACGTACGTGTACTTACCTATATATATAATATCATAATATATACTTGTACTATGTGTGTGTGTACGTGTATATATATATTACTCATTATTTCTGCTCCGGTTAACCTTGAAAAACGTAACGTTCGCAGTGCTAAATGTACACGGGTACCCACGCGAGAAGAAGAAAAAAAAAAACGTTGTTGCTTTTTACAAATTATTCAATCGCGATTATTATTAAAACGAGATTAGATTTAATCGATGCCCGTGTTTATAATACGATCTTATTATGTATTGTATAACATTAACACGGGTATACGTCCAGAAATTACACACTGCAGAGAAACACTGAGGCCGGTATACATATTATATATATATGTACATATTTATCGTGTCGTATACCTGCAGGTGCAGTTGTAACACGGTTCGCTCGGCGCATCGATATAATAATAATAATAATAATAATATATATAATAAGTGCGCTTGTCCGCCTCGTGTGTGTAAAACGTCTTAATTACACGACGATAATGATGCGTTTTGAATAATATCAGACACGCGAATAACGCATAATAGTATACATTGTTCCGCGGACAAAAAAAAAAACAGCGAACTTTTTTCGTTAACCGTTCGCCATAATTAATTACCACCCAGAAACTCATTACGCGCGAGCATTATTAATATATATTTTTTTAATCGAAGGTCCTCGTCGTTCAATCATAACAACACAACTATATGCCATAATACGATATACAAGTGGGCAGGTTGCTACCCTTGTATACCTAACCCGGTACCGATATAGCCACCTATATAGGTATATATATACATGGTACAAATCGATTATATTTTAATCCTTTCTTAATTAGACGTATGCATACCTCTTTCTATTCGCGGCATCATTCATCCCCGTCACAACCTGCAGTCTTACGCCTCTTACCTTCGGCCCAAATATATATAAGCAACGTACCTACCTACCTGATAATATTGTATTATATAAACGACCTTTTGTTTTTCTTCTCGTCCGTGTGCATATATATATATATTATACGCTGCACATCCGCTCCAACAACTGCACAATAATATACACGCACGATATAATGAAGCTCAAGTGTAATCAGTAATCACTTTCGTTTTACACCATTAACAATATAATACAATATATAATATATTGTACGTCAAAAGTTTTTTTCGTCGTCGAGTGTTGAATGGGTAAAAGACCGAGACGGTCCTCTTCAGATAATATAATATTATATTGTGTTTTCGTGCTGTACCTATATCTCACGTCGATCATAATATATATTATTATAATATACCCAAGCATAATATAATAATACCGGTTATTGCGTACGGCATCGGATTATAGGTCCGATTGTAACGGATATCGATTTCTCAATTAATATCGCATACATGTGCCTTCCCATCGTATCAGCGGCGATTTTGAACCGATTTCGTCTCTCGTCGGACACCAGTCGGTGTGATATAGATACGCGTATAAGATGCATATAGGTAAACCGAGTCGCGAGCATTAAAGTCTCCGAGCTCGGCTTACATATTTATTATTTTTATTTTATTATAATATTGTTGTTATACGCCGTGTGTGTGCTATGTGCGACGTGCGGTTCCTATACACATAATATCGTATACATGTGGTTTTTGTTTTTGGTAAAACATCACCGTTATTAGTATTATTTAGGTGAATAGACATAATTAGGATCCACTTGTTAAAATGTTGACGTCTCGGTGTCTAGACATAAATTCATCAGGATTTTTAAATGAAATTACCGCATGGTGAAAGGATCGCCGCCGCTTCGTATATTTTTATAATAAGGTTTTCGTCCAGTTTCTTTTCGTATGCGTATAGGTATTCAATTTAACTAAAAAAATAAATAAAACCCGACGGTATACGGTACGCTCGTATAATATTTTTGTTAATAAATTATGATTATTCACGAACTCCACTCTCGTGTGTACATTTTTGTTAATCGTGATAATGTTACAGATGTGTACAGAAGGTTATATATAGGTATACATCATCATCGTATATCTGTATGTTTAATATAATCGCTTATTTTGCAGACCGCAACAGTATAATGTTTAGTTTTGTAGATTGGTATACGCCACTGCATAATATATTATATATTAAAATGTATAAATAATGCACTGTAGCCCAGTATAGTGCAATCGTATAGTGCATCGTACGCGATACCGATTTATTGCCGCAATGACACGTATCAATAATTTGTGCTCGCTCATATTAAATATTATACTCGTTTTTAAAATAATATTATGTGTACTAATTTTTTTTATAAATTCAAAATCATATTATAATATTTATGGTGTTATACTAACATACCGTGAAATATAGAAGTGCATATTAATTTTACGTTCTCGCAATATTATACTCGTACAATGTTATAGTGCTGCAACGCGACTCGAACGCAAACCGTTGAATAGGTATGAACGTTACGAAAACCGTCGGAGATAAAAAAAAAACTGAATTATACGTATACTTACCAACCTATATTATATCTGTCGTGTTCGTAAGATTTAAATGAACCATTAAACGTAAAATGCTACATAAATATTGTGTGCAATATATTTTATTCTAGAAATTTTTTCGTTGAAAATTCGTCATCATCGTGGGGTTATCAGCTGCTTTTTCCGCAGTGTATCAAAGGTGGGCAAGTAAATGAAAATAATTGACTGTGGAAAATTAAGTTAGTTCGATTAAATTGCCTTCGGTTAAGTTAAAAGTTAACAAAAAAAAAAAAATTAACAAGATTAAACTTTAAAGTTCACATAGAAAATGAAATTAATATATCTATCTCAGCTAAAAAAAAATGTAGGTGTTACCTAGTTTTTCAAGGTACAACATTTCTAAGTCATAAACTGCCACAGTATTTTGTCATACACAAACATTTACCGTGACGTATTCAGCACTGTGTAAAAAAATAGATTAATATAATATATAACTCGAAAATAAATTACCGAAACCGAAAAAGAGTCGACGAATCAGTATTGTCTAGTTGATTACTTATGACTCGAAAATAAAATTAACTTGACTGCACGACAATGATAACTAACTGTATAAAAACAACAATAACAATTTTAACTGAATAAGTTTATGAGGTAAAAACAAAAACAATTAACTACCCTATCGGAAATTTATGTCTTACGCCGACACTGACAAAAGGTGCTGTAATGCTCCTGTACTGGTTACCAACAGTTGGCTGGCCCTTACGGGCACAGTACTGGCCAAACTTGTATCCAGTACTGCGCTAGTACTGAAAAACTAGTACTGGCAGTCAGTGTTAACTCAATACTGGCATACTACAGGTGCTGAATGAATAGTGAGCAAGGGCCACTTAGTGATAGGGTATAGTCAAGTCAAAAAGTCAAAAAAAAAAATGAGCTTTTGAACTCAACTCAAACTTTTTAACAAGTTAATGCCCGCCTTTGCGGTGTATACACTATGTATAACCTAGCGATGGGCGAATTCCCGGGAATATTCCCAACGCCGGAAAATTCCTGGGAATATAATAAGTTTTTAAATATTGATCACGGGTTTCAGTTTTAAATCGAACTTATGGTTGTAAACGATCCAAACGACAGCTCTTTATTAATATTACGTCAGTTGAGACATTTATTCTTTAAAAATAAGTTATTATGAGTAACTATATGATTTAATTTTTTTATCGATATCTGTACAACGATCACAAGATAAACGATCCATCTCGCAATCGTATATGTCGAAAAAATAAAAATAAACATACTTAAATTAAAATACCGAATAACTAAAAGAAAATTTTTTTTTCTTAGGAAACTTTCCGAGAGGTTGAAGAATATTCCGGGAATATTTCTAATGGCACATCACCATATATACCTAAGCATCTGAATCAAACCGAGTCCGGTGCCGACGACCGCCAAAACTCTACAGCAATCGATTGCTTTCGGATACGATTGTCATGAAAAACAACAGCGGTCGATCTACTTTATTTTCCGTCCGACCGTAACACACATCATATTATTATTATTATTAAATATCGTTCTCGAGCAGCTCGTGTCCAAAATATAATAATATGTGTAATGGTGCGTTTTGTCAATGACGGTTATAATGACCGATGTCACGGAAAACGTGTGTACAAGTGGTTATTAAAAAAAAGAATAGGTACACACCGTACACACGCAAATAGCTGAATAAATCCATCCGAAATGTCTTAAAATATTATGTAAAAATATGCAAAGCGCAATTTAGTATGCCGTCTTGTATAACATTGTATCTCACTTAGGTTAATATTTAGTTTCTATGATAATATCCGAAAAAATATTCGTAGTCATAAACATCGCGGTAACAAATTACCGGTTAGGAGATTATAATATTATTATTACCGCGACTGCAGCGATTTACCAAACCGATTTTTCATCGTTCCTAAATATGCTCGGCCGCCGCCGCCGCCGCCGCCGTTCGGTATAATATATACAAAATTACAGCAGCTCCGTGTATATACAATGTACATATATAATTATTTCGAGTTTTCGAAGTCGAAAGCACACGAAAAGTCCTTTGAGCCGAGTGATATATTACTATATATATATATACGTTTTCAGTCGTATGCCTCTACACAGGTGCGGGTCATATACCCACATGAAATCCGACGTCTTTGGAAATAATTTACAAATCGAACATTTTGCAGCGTCTTAATCCCCGGCCATACCGACGCACGTCCCGAGACGCATAATGTAATATGTGTCATGATGTCCGTTTGTGAATGAAAAAATATTTTCGTTGAATATATTATTTTCATAATAATAATATATCTGTCCGTATGTGAATATTTGGTATTTGTGTATATAAAAATCCACAGAAACGCGTCGAGACGATCGGAGACGACCATTTATTTGCCTACCTACTGCAGCGTTTGGATGATGAATTTATTTCATTTTTTTTTTTTTATATAATAACATATACTCGGTAAAAGGCTACAAAGATTTTTAGCCTGCTTTAACTTGACATTTACAAAAATATCTTAACACAAATACTGACAATATCGTGTTATCTATGTACAATGTATGACTCGGGTTTACATTGTGGAACACTTACGGTTTGTTTTGACCAACATTTAAAATACAGGTTTAAAAGTATATCCAATCGTAATGACTAAACATATTTTATTACTAAGTAACTAATGGCAACCGTGTTATAATATTATGCCAACAAACAGATTTTCGCTTTTCGCGAGCCAACTATAATTCCGGAGTGAGCCCCTGTTTAGTATACAAAATTGAAAAAAATTGACTTCGAGAGAGTTTCGACCCCAAAAAACTCCTAACGACCTCCCTCCCCCCCCCACCAAATAATTCCTAACTCGACTTTGACCGCGTTATTTGACGTCACCTCCAGATTTTTAACCATATATTATCCACGCCGATGTGCGGATCGCTTGCACACAATCACGCGCAAACCTTTCCATTTATCAATATTTACATATTATGGGTAACGTAGGTATGAAATTCATATGGCACGCGGACGATGATCTTATTGTGCGATCGATGATAATGTCGTTGCCTCATAACGATAATAATTAATCGAAAAGAAAAGGCGCGTCGTGACGAGTCGTGTGTGCGAATAACGAGCGCAATTATTTACAAGTGACACCGACGATTGTAATATTAATGGTAAAGTGCATCTGCAGTGGCGTGTGTCATTAAACAATATTGGTGTCGCTCAAATAATTGTAGGCGACCTACCCCTCATAACGCCGGTATACGTCGACCTATGAAATGACCTATTTTTTCATCTATACGAATACCCGCCCAAATTTGAGATGTTTCCCTAGAAACGCTTGGACCCTATGTATTACACGCCACTGGATTACACTTATAGGTAGGGTTCTGAATTTGAAATATTTCAATGAAATCATGAAATATATTTTTTCTTCTTTTAAACGTGTCCGGTTATAGACAATTAGAAATCATATAATGATTACACACTTAGGAATAAAGAAAAACATATTACTATTATTTTTATTATTTCATATTTGTATATTCTATGTGTAGTCGTGAAAAATATTCCCGTCATTATGTTGAGAGTAAAAACATTTTTTATACGAGTTTTAAAATATTGTCGTATTCAGACTGTCAGCTATCCAAAAGTTAATGGTTAGAAATAAAGTCGAAGCGAATTTCAACAGCGAATGAAATAAAAGTGTATTTTCAGTAATTATAAAGTGTACAAAAATCGTTTATGTGTGTGTGACTGAGTGACGTGATTGTGCTCTGGACTCTTTCATTTAATACTTAGATCATATTTTGTATATTGCAAAAGGTCACATCTCACGACTATTAAGAGTGGTTTATGTCTATACATTGTGAATATAATATTATAATATGACTAGCAGACCCGTCGAACTCCGTTTCGCCACCAGATTCGTTTTAAGTAACGTTGTAATTTTTTTTGTTATATATTTGAAAAGGAAAATATTTATTTCATTTCACAACAGTAATAAATTCATTACAATTACCTACTAAAATGAAGTGTTATTTAATTGTTTCATTGTAGTGCTCTTTGGTAAACCACATTTTTGTTTTTTTGTCTGTCGTTAACACAAACAAAGCGGATGGTTTCCCAACTCGTGAACACGCAACGTATAACTGTCCATGTGAAAAACAATGATTTTCCAAATTTATCCCGCAAACACTAAGCGATTGGCCTTGCGACTTATTAATTGTCATTGCGAACGCAAGGCGAACTGGGAATTGCAATCGTTTGAAGTCAAACGGAAGATCAGTCGGAATCATTGGTATTCGAGGAATACATACATTTTCACCTGCGTACTTTCCGTTAATAATGGTTGCCTCAATTAAATTCGGTATAAGTCTCTTTACCGAAAGTCGAGTACCGTTGCAAAGTCGCGGTGGATTCAAATTACGCAGTATCAAAATAACTGTACCAACTTTCAGTTGCAAGTTATGTGGTGGAAATCCTGGTATCTCCAGAGAGTTCAAAAACTCCGTTGGATAATTTACTACATCATCGGGATTTGTTATTGAATCAACGGATTTGTATGTCACCAAATCGCCAGCAATTTTTGATTGAATGGTGAAATTCAGTGCGTGGACATCATTATTCGTTGCTGCAAGAATTGCTCGTTGACTTAACCAAGCATAATTCTTATAATTCTCACTAATGTTTGGGAAAACATTTTCAATAAGAACTAATTGAGTGTCTACAAATCGGCAAAAGTCGTTGGTAAGAGTAATTAATCCAGATGTCGCATCAACTGGGACTTTTCCATTTCCAAGATCTAACAATTCTTTTGAAAATTGTGCAGCACTTTGATCATTTTGAAGTTGAACTCTCATATTAGTGGTTAGCGATAATGTTTTTACGTTATTCCATAAAGGTGATGCCTTTAGGCAAGCATTCAATTCATCTGCAGGCGTTCCACGGGGAACTACTGGCAACGTCTGCCTGAAATCGCCTGCCAACAATATCATCAAGCCGCCAAAGATGTTGTTATTTCTCCGAAGATCCTTCAGTGTGAAGTTAAGTGCTTCAAGTGATTTCTTATGTGCCATTGTGCACTCATCCCAAACAATGAGCTTGCATTGCATTAACAATTTTCCCATTGCACTGGATCGGGAAATATTGCACGTTGGAGTATCAATTGTGTTTAAATTGAGTGGCAACTTAAGCGCAGAATGTGCAGTACGACCGCCATCTAGAAGAGTCGCCGCAATTCCAGATGATGCTAACGCCAAAGCTATGTCACATCTTGATCGAATAGTGGCCAAAATCAATGAAATGACAAATGTTTTCCCTGTTCCTCCAGGTGCATCCAGGAAGAATAGACCACCAGTATTATTGTCCACCGCTTGCATTAATGTTTTGTATACTTGTTTTTGCTGTTCATTCAGCAACGGAACATTATTTCTAACTAATTCCTGCAATGTATCAACATTGTATTGCAGCTCTCGATTTAATTCTTGGTTGAATGCATCGTGCATCGATCGATTTGGCGCAATCATTCCTACTTCAATCAGTAGCTTGTTTGCAATAGTCAAGCATTGATCCTTAATCAGAATCAATCCTTCATTGTAGATTTCATCGGTTATTTGGATGTCAGGATTATTCGTTTGAATACGCAAGCGATGCAAGATATCTTCACATATGGCGTCTTTGTATTTGTTCCATAACTGAATTGGTTTTGAAGGAAAACATGTGGTGATGATAATTGCGAACAGCGTTCGTATTTGGTACGCATTTGATGAAACAACTGAATCTGCAAGTGTTAAATCCCAATGAGAATCGTTCTCCAGCAAACCCAATAGTTGACATGCTTCTCGATATGTTTGGCATTGGTTGCCATTCACAGTTTTCAAATGCGCAAATGATTTCGGTCCACGTACATTTACTAACAGCAGTCGCAAATAAAAACATTCATCGTTTCTAGGATGAACAGTGTACATACGACCTAGTGCATCAGTTGAAAACACCTGTGGCCAGTCTGGAACTGGGGTTCCTTGTTTGCGACGTTGGAATTTCTTTGTTGATTGATTCCAAGTGTAATACTTGGGCATTTCAACGTACATCAGCGTCGCTGCGAATGGATCTGCTTCACACATTGCAAAGAAGCTAGTCAATGTTGTCGATGGTGGTCTCTCAGCTCGTTGTGCCGCATTAGCCTCAGTGAAGTAAACTCTTTGGCCATTTTCCAAATGCACTGCTAAATGTACAACTGTAGGATATCTTTCATGAATTTGAAATGACAATAATCGCCACAGTGCTTCATTAGTACTGACGTATCTTCCCATTTGGAAGTTGCTGATTTCGTCATTCACATTTTCCGACGCAATACCAAACACAGCCATGTCGCTGCCTTTTGTGACGTACTTGCACAAATATTTGATTGATTTTGCCGAATGACAACTCTCAACGTTTGCATGTGTTTCGAAAATTCGTGATAGCAGCGGGCAATATGGTACAATGAATTCATTTCCGATCTCAACCTCTTTATTTTTAACTTTAACTCTGATAGTTCGACCGTTATCTTCTTTTGAACGCCGACGATAAACTGGATATCCATCGTTCCCTGTGACTGTTTCAGCAACTAACGGTCGCGGATATCGTTTTGTGCACTTTCCATCAGCCATGCAAGGCGATAATGGATTTAATGCACCGCACGGTCCATGCACCATCTGTGTCGTCACAATGTCGTGTAGACGGGGATCAGTGACTGGATCAGGAATTTCAGCTGATATGATGTCATCAACTTCATTAGAATGTAATTTGTTCAGCAACCAAATTAGGATATGAGCATGCGGTAGTCCACGCTTCTGCCATTCCACCGAGTACATATAACAACGTGTGTCACCAAAAACTCGATACTTACTAAGCACATCCATCATAACCTTCAGTTTTTGCTGAAATACTCTGGCGATTATGTCATGGCGATCTTGCGGTTTTTGACCCGGTTCCAACTCGCGTTCAATTTCCGTCCACTTCGGATTGCATGTGACCGTAATAAATAAATCCGGAGTTCCATAATTTCGCACGTACGTCATAGCGTCTTGAGCGTATTCGTGCATGTGGCGTGGGCTTCCGATATAAGTTGATGGGAGAACCGTCAGTCGTCCAATATTCTGAACATCACCATCTGAATGAATAGCATCACGCAAGTGTATATAGTCCTCAGATCGTAGCTTTGGCTGATTGAATCTGATGAACGCTAAACGTTCTGTCTCGACTTTGACATACATGTCGACGGCGAATTGCTGGAATAGCCGACCGCACTTCAGAATGACATTCTCCTCATGTGTACGAATCATCATACGATACGCATAGTAATTCATTGCGCTTAGATTTTTATTATTCGTTGATACTCCTGAAATTAAATGAATGATTAATGGAAACCAATAAAAGTAATAATGGAAATAATTAGTGTTTGAATATTGTACCTGTAATTGGATCGACCATCTTCAACGTGATGTCGTATCCGTCTTGCCCTTGCCAATAAATGATTGGATATTGTAACGCATCGTACAAACGATGTGTCTCGTTTACACGATGCATGATATTGCTTCTTCGCTGAACGACAATGTCTCGTGATTTAGTTGGATCGCCAACAATAATTGCAGCAACATCATTAACGGTGGGTGCATTGAATCTTCGCACATGTTCACCTGTTGGAGTACAATCCGCTCTTATGACAAATTTGTGCGTATCCGATGGCATTCGTTCCAATGCTGTTTTGAACATATTAACCACAGCATTATTAGCGTGAAAAAATGCTTGCAACTGTTCAATAATTCGTCTCTTTAACTGTTGTGCTCCCTGTATATTGCACCGCACGTTCAGCTGATCCACCATCGACGAAATGAAATATATTTGCAGAAATTGATGCGGTTCATCTGGTGTGGTTGGCACCATTGAACCATGCAAATGATATATTTGACCTTGTATCTGTAATTGCAAATAATCATTAAAATTTGTTCATGAATACATTTTAAATCGTGTGATGGTGTAGTGTGTGGTGTATATGAAGTTGTTATGTGTTGTAATTATGTGTTGGTTATGTGTGTTGTATCTTTTACCTTGCAAGTCGGCATGAAGCCGCCTTCTCGAATGATATTAGCTCCAAAGGAAGTCATGCGAAAGCAGTTATTGTATTCAAGGATGTGTTTAAGAAAATGGCTTGAATCGGGATCACTTCCATCAAACAATGTTTTCAGTGGCTGTGGTGGTGTAAGTAAAGGATCCAGTTTGACTTTTCCATTTGCGCAGCACAATCCAACCGTTTCTCTTTTGAACTTTAACGCATTGCAATATCTGCATATAGTCGTCATTCGTCCAACATCAAAATTTTCATCATCACTGTAGTTCGCAGTGGGATCATATTGGAATGCCAAGCGATTGTATGATGCCAATGATCTTCGTGTGCTCACGCGATGTCTCAATCGGTCATTTTCTCTTATTATATTTTGTCTTTCTTCTCTTAAGTTCCTTGAATAGACTTGTTGCTGGCTTGCATGTCTTGTGCGGCGGCCGATGTTCGAACGTCGTTCTCTAGGCATTTTGGACTATGGACAGAGTGTTGAATTTAACTTCAAATGCACGATCCACATAATTTACACTGAGCTTAAATGAAATTAACTGAGCAGAGAATGTCTCAATCGGTCATTTTCTCTTATTATATTTTGTCTTTCTTCTCTTAAGTTCCTTGAATAGACTTGTTGCTGGCTTGCATGTCTTGTGCGGCGGCCGATGTTCGAACGTCGTTCTCTAGGCATTTTGGACTATGGACAGAGTGTTGAATTTAACTTCAAATGCACGATCCACATAATTTACACTGAGCTTAAATGAAATTAACTGAGCAGAGAATAATGACTATCTGTCAAACACTTTATCACGCACCGTTGCTATTGGTTTGAAGTACATAAAAATAATATATAAAAGATATAATCTAATATATAATAGATGTATAATAGATGGCGCTGTATGTGAAAAACGATTTCAACACTTTTCTGTTGAATTTTTCCTGAATTTTCAAGAATTTTCTTTGCTATAAACCTCACGTAGCCCAAGACCTTTCAAACGAATGCAAAACCATGGAAATCGGTTGGTGCGTTCTGGAGTTATAGCGTCAGGGAGGAAAACCGGACTTATTTTTATATATTAGATATGTATTCAGGGATCCACGGCTCTCGACAATATGTTATGATGTTGAGTTGGTTTACGAGGTTGTAACTCGAGATTTAAAACGCAATGTTTAAATTCGTCAAACAACTTATAAATTATATATTCATGTGTAAATATGTTACACATTTTCTTCGTTCCGACCATTAAAAATGTT
Organism: Sitobion miscanthi; assembly: GCA_008086715.1. NCBI lineage: Eukaryota > Metazoa > Arthropoda > Insecta > Hemiptera > Aphididae > Sitobion > Sitobion miscanthi. Next base: position 11,521,136 of record CM017805.1, read on the forward strand.
CACTTGGAAGTTGACGATAATATAGACTTTTGGACATGATAAAAATTTTGTTTTCATTTTTCGCCCAAACGACGTATATTTCAAGACGACGAATTTCACGAAAATTTAAAACCCTACATCACATAGGACCCACATATATAGTGCACACCGGTTTGACGTGCGTTCTGTATATATATATAATATATGAGTACACGTCGCGTCGTAGACATCTCGTAAAATCACTATCGCGATCTATACATATTACACGTATAGGTACCTGTACATGTGTATGCGGCCTTTACGATCGCGGGATTATATTACACGACGTGATAATAAAAAAAAAATGTACAAATAACGAATTGAAAAACAAAACGTCTCTCGTGGGCGGCGATGCGTGGGGGGGGGGGGTGGACGTGGTGCGAAATTCGTGACCGTTCCGGATCTATCTCCGCGCAGATTTCCATCGTCGTCCGGTCCCGCCGTCGCTATCGCCGCGTTTCGCAATTATTGCCGCCGCAGTTGTGCGTTATCGGACCGGACGACCGGATACCGCGATTTGTGCACATACCCATGTGCACGTGTGCACATATAAATTGTAATATGTTTATGATAAACGCCGAGAACGTGCGCATACTCTGCACACACTTTGCGCGTACACTTTGAGCTGTACCTACCTATATAGTTATTATATATAGGTACAGCTCTGGTCGGATATTATTATCATAACGCGAGTAACGAGTGGTGCACTGTGCACCGGCGGCCGCGGAGGAGGTCTCCTCCTCATTATGTTGTGCGCGTGTTGGCGAATTTCTTGCACCGCACCGCAAAACCGCGCCGGATAATTGGACACGGCATTTCGGTCGATTCGACCGGGTCGTAAATTAGATCACGATCTATAGCAGAAATGCACACACACACACGGGCCGGCAGCATTCCTGCAATACATCAAGTAGAACGTTATAATAATATGTGGAGGAAAAAGAGCACGTGATAATATTATTATAATGCAGTGCACCGCGGCGGTGGTGAGAACCGTTTTGACACACTCGCGGCGGGGCGGGTGGAGGTAAAAATATATATCGAAAACAATCTGTATCATCCGCCGCCGCCGCCACGCAGCATCGGTGAAATTAAAACCGGTTACCCTCCGATCTCCGATTGTAATTTATGCGCCGTCGGGTTTATTATATTGATAATAATAATAATATATAATATTATTATAAAAATATTATATTATTATAGGCGGGTAAGGTTGGTTTTTTTTCACTAAATTTCTTCCTTCGTTTTTTTCTCCACTTCTTCATTAATTCTACGCGATGTATCTCTATGTTTGAATTTTAATTATTATGTCATGCGGCGACGTAGCCGTTTTGTTGGACGGCGGCGGCGACATTTCGGTACATTATGATGATCGGTTAATGCGTACTAGCCGCGTACACGCATGACCGGCGCGAGGGAATTTCGAAATGTTTCGATAGTGTTTTATACCCAGCACCAGGTATAATATTATAATAGAACAAAATCATAATAGTATGCCGTATTATGCGCCACGCCGCCGCCGCGTTTAGACGGAGGTTTTATTATTGTTCACCGCAGCGACGAGACCGATATTAATAATACGGACGAACGTAATAATATAATATTTATTTGCATGTAGGTAATACAGGTGTCAGGTGCACACGTTAAAAATGAAACTCGTCACGGACAATATATGATATATAGCTTGGATGCGCGGGGAGGGTTGAGTTCGATTTATAAAGTTGGGTAAACGATTATTGTGCATGCCATGTGGTAGATGTCTGAAAGAATGATATGACAAACGTGAAAGTATTGATAAACCAAATAAAAAACAAAGTGCGAGCAACTTACAGAAATATAAATATTTGATAAAATATTGCCGAAATCTATATTAGGTAGACTATAAACGGAACGAATTTAAATTCGTTAAAACTTTTGAAATTAATGTTCTCGATATTCTCAGAAGACACCTGTCGAGCTCACTATATATATATATAATAGTGGGCAAGTAAGGTATAGTGTTAATAATATTTGCCGGGCACGAATAGACTCGTTTTCACACATCGACTTAACGCGGTTGCCGCCGCCAAATACCAGCCGGCAGGGCTGGGCAAGTCAATGATTTTTTTCGACTCGGATCGAGTTACTCACTTCTTAAAATGAAAAACGAATTCGTTGATTTCGCGTTGGTTAAAAAAAAAAAATTTAGCAAGTCAACAGTGAAGTCAATGAAAAGCCAAACGTAACTGGTAAAGTTAAAAAGTTAAAACAAAATTAACTCGACTTTAATTTTTTAACTCGTTAATGCCCATCCTTGTCAGCTTGGGCCCGTACCGTTTTATTATCATTATTATTATTATGATATGTACAGCTATACATACGGGTACGTGCTATATATACATATATACGTATTATTATATTATATTATACGTCCATAATTATTGATTTAATTCCTCGCGTTCGGTTCGTCGGGAGGCATAATCTAATCCGATGGAGGGTCCACATATAGTTGTAGGTATCGTATGTTCGTGTAATATAGGTACCGCCTGTAATCCGTATAATGCGATGGTACACGATCCGACTGATTGAAAAATTAAAACGGTAAGGCGCATCGAGATGGATTTTTTAATAATATACAGAAGATCTATAATAATACACGCATTATGTCATGATAATATGAGCGTTATAATGTTGAGCGTGCGGCCAAGTCGTAAGAGAGATAGTATAATATAATAACGGGAACGCCAGTCGACGAGTAAGAGCGGCGCATACTTCATATTATTATAATATTATTTATTATAAGTCTATTAGGTATGCGTCATATAAGCACGAGACTGGTATTCGAGGAGTCCAAAATCTCAAGTAACCCGAGAGAACGACCGTCATCGGTCCAAGACGTCGTCGCCACCAGTAATAATATGTATCAGCGCAGTGGCGTGTTTAGGCCTCGGGGTCGATGTCTCCGGCAGGAGGTATTTTTCCCGGAGGGTCTGCGCTTTTTTATGTGGACGTAGTATATCTGCGTTTAAAATCATTATTACTGTTATTTTAATCGTAAAAATAATATTATATTTGCCTAATAAGACATATTTTTGAACCCCAAATGTGACGTCTACTGCCAAGACAAATTGGATGGCAAACACAAAATCAACATGGCGGGGTGCGTTATTTCTGAATTCACCCACGTACGGTAATGGCGCTACGATTAATATAGGAAGCCTGGGTGAAATCGTGTCTCCGGGCCACCCCTTTCTCGATTAAAATTAAATATTAATATCGTCGAGGCGTCCCTTCGTCCTTATACTCCGATCGCCCACCCTTAACGCCGACCCTACCCACATAATATTAAAATAATATGTATCGTCAGTTCTCGATCTTTACTGGAATATGCGTTTAGTAGCCATGTTTTGGTCGTGTCATATTATATATTTAGACTTACCGGCGACGACGTCATATTCGGTCCGTCGCGCGTGGTAAAATAATATATATTTGACTAATGAGATTTATTTTTGAACCCCGAATGTGACGTCTACTGCCAAGACAAATTGGATGGCAAACACAAAATCAACATGGCGGGATGCGTTAATTCTGATTTCACCCACGTACGTAATGGCGCTACGATTAATAAAGGAACCCCCCTGGGTGACACCGTGTCTTTGCGCCATCCCTCTGTCGATTAAAATTAAATATCATTACAGCGGACTCTCCGGTCGCCCACCCCTAACGCCGACCCTGCCCACATAATATTATAACAATATGTATCTATATACTGGAATATGCGTTTAACAGCTATGATTCGGTCGTGTTATATAGATTTAGACTTACCGGCGACGACCTCATCGTGGATATTCGGTCCGTCACGCGTGGTCAATTATTATATATATTTGACCAATAAGACATATTTTTGAACCCCGAGTGTGACGTCTACTGCCAAGACAAATTGGATGGAAAACACAAAATCAACATGGCGGGATGCGTTAATTCTGAATTCACCCACGTACGTAATGGCGCTACGATTGATATATAGGAAGCCTTGGTGAAATCGTGTCTCCGGGCCACCCCTCTCTCGATTAAAATTAAATATTAATATCGTCGAGGCGTCCCTTCACCCTTATACAGCTGGCTCTCCGGTCGCCCACCCCTAACGCCGACCCTGCCCACATAATATATTAAAACAATATGTATCGTAACCCGAGAGGACGACCGTCATCGGTCCAAGACGTCGTCGCCACCAGTAATAATATATATTATAATAATATGTATCAGTACAGTGGCGTGTTTAGGCCTCCGGGTCGATGTCTCCGGCAGGAGGTATTTTTCCCGGAGGGTCGGCGCTTTTTTATGTGGACTTAGTATATTTGCGTTTAAAATTATTATTACTGTTATTTTAATCGTAAAAATAATATTATATTTACCTAATAAGACATATTTTTGAACCCCGAGTGTGACGTCTACTGCCAAGACAAATTGGATGGCAAACACAAAATCAACATGGCGGGGTGCGTTAATTCTGAATTCACCCACGTACGTAATGGCGCTACGATTGATATATAGGACGTCTTGGTGAAATCGTGTCTCAGCGCCACCCCTCTCTCGATTAAAGTCACATATTAATATCGTCGAGGCGTCCCTTCACCCTTGTACAGCTGGCTCTCCGGTCGCCCACCCCTAACGCCGACCCTGCCCACATAATATATTAAAACAATATGTGTCGTCAGTTCTCGATCTATACTGGAATATGCGTTTAGTAGCCGTGTTTCGGTCGTGTCATATTATATATTTAGACTTACCGGCGACGACGTCATCGTGGATATTCGGTCCGTCGCGCGTGGTACGCGGCAAGAGACTTGTTTTTTTTTATTTTTTTTTACGCGTCTGGTGTGGTTTTTTATTTCGAACGCCTCTCTTCGCGCCGCTGCCCGATTATAATAATTATAATTATATACAGTTTTAGCGATGAGCATTAATAAAACCACCGCCGCCGCCGCCGCCGCGACGTCCAACGTATACTGTTGTACCTATACATATATTATGCATCTATATATACGTATAATATAATTATATTATTACACATCCGTTTCCCGATCATCATTATTAATGAAGCGCTTGCGTCGCGTCCTTCTCTGCGCGCGCGTCTGCGTCGAAAAAAACCCTTTTTTTTTCCCAAGACAATAATTAATCATAATTCGAAACACGCGTTCGTGTACGATGCGTGTGTGTAATAGTGTTCGGTTATGCGTTTTATATTATTATTATTATTATATTCTTACCTCGCGCGCGCGCGCGCATATTATAATCTAATCTATTTATAATAATAGCAACAATATATCTCACCTGAACCCAAGCCGCCTTTGATGGATGATGGTCAACCGGTCGGTCGGTCGCGCGCGGCTCTCCGGCGACGGTAATCGATTTGGAAAACGATTTTTTAAAACCGTAGGTACAACACTGCAAGAACGGGTCGGTGGCGGGGGCGAGGGAATAATATCATTACTTGGACGCGCATGTATGGGCGAAAATCGCTACGATTACACGTGTATAGAAGAGGAACACGAAATATGAACGTATATATATGACGCGGAGCCGACTGGGCTATATTTTGTATATACATATCATGTGATTACCAAATTAAAAAACGACGACGGGCACAACCGTCCCTTTGAATTATTCGTACTTTGATATCATCGAGGATCACCGCCACGAGTTTGTCGGTATGTGCATATAATAAAATGGTATAAATTACAATATAATATATATATAATATTATATGTGGGGTAATGTCGCAGAAGGCAGCGTGAGTATATTATAATCTATGGGTACACAGATAGCCGTTGAACGTTTTTTTAGTTTTTCTCGATTTTGGGATTTTGTAGGGCGTTTTAAAAACCAACACGATCAATATACTATAAATCTATGGCGATGATAAGGTTTTTTTTGGTCGGCTGTTTCTTATCCATTTCGTATTTAGCGGTGGTTCTTCTCTCTATATAGGTCCTCCGCGTGGTCTACCACGTAACCTGGTACGCATCATACAGTTTTGTAAATGTCGTCTAATGAATAAACTGTTACCGCGGAAAATCGTATTCATAATGCACTACCGTTGAATTATGGTATTCAAATTCAAGTACGGTATTTGTATAGACGGATAGGTACACCGATCAAATCACCAAATAGTATTGAATTATTTTATTATTTATTCTTCGAGAAGATAAAGGATATGCGAACAAGGATACGTCCTTATGTAACCAAAAATATAAAATTATTCAATATGCGTTTTTTCATGTTATACACAATAATATACTCAAACGAGAGAAAGTCTTTGGTTTGTATCCTAAACGGAAATCCGGGGGTGCCAGGGAAATGCACCCACAATTTGCAGCAATTAAATGATACAATGTTAAACTATGATGACTATATTGACATCGATATTAAAACATTTATCGAATGCAATTAACGGACTATTGGTACCTTATACTGCTATGCGACAGTGCTGTTAATTTGTACATATTATATATTATTTTTTCTGGCTGTAGCACTATAATATTGTAACATGCGACGTATAATCAGTAGGTATATAAATCAACTGCCTTTCGATTTCTTCGCGTTGCCTTATTCTTCACCGTCCGCAGCTTGCTGGTGACGATGCGAATTATTAAGAAAATACATTATTACATACGTCATGATATCGTAACTATGAGCCCCTGCTTGGTTCTTCGACCGCATCCGCCTCCAAAATCTTTTTCCGAATGTGCCCGATAATGTGAACTGCACACAGCCGTTTGGTAGGCGAAGGTACATGGGCGAAAAGCGCAACTTGAGCAGGTATCACTTATCCGCACAATAACAGGTGGTCTGCAGACACACGGTCAACATATTACAATAGTGATATTGTGTAACACATGTTATTGTTATTATAGTATCATTATTATTATTATTATTATCATTATTATTCGTAAGCCGGGCGCGGGGACTGCCACCGGTTTTTGCGATACCATCGTCGTGTGATAAACGGTCCTGATAAACAGGTTTGTTGTTTTTATTTTTTTTTTTTAGACACTTGTTGTACCGCTCAAATGTATCATCGTCGTATTTTAATTTATAATTGCGCGCAGTTTTCACCGTCGTCTCTCTCTCTCTCGCGCGCACGCAAAACCCTTTTTTTTTACGCTCGACGACGTTAATACGCCGATTACAACGTATTTAAGCGCGTCGGCTACTAGTTTTTCTGTATATATTATTATTATGATATAGGCACGTCAACGACGTGACAAATGCGCGAGCGCCCGCAGTCCATTTTTTATCGTCTCGGGGATTTTTTTTTTTTTTTTTTTGGTTTTTAATTACCTACGCGTATGCGATGATAATATTATACAAATACACCGTGGCCGCACCCGTGAATATCGAGAAACATTTTATACTCCGCCGGTGTCCGCCGTACCAGGCATATCGGATGACAATAATCAAATTATATTAATTTTTTACCTTCCGCTCGCACGATCAACATACTATTATTTATGCAGTATAATAAATGGGTCACTATTTGGTATTATATTGGAGACATACCGTCGTGAGTGTGTCCCGTTTTAAATGTTTACCCTTTTCATACATATATCGAGTCCGTATACGAGCCACGCAGCGCGTAGTTGTCGACGAATTATACATTCGATTGCCCGAGGGCGTCCTCGGACCGCAGCTGTGTAAGACTTTTGAGAGGTAAAAAAGTAAGAACAAACTTTGTAATAAAATCGATACATTCATCGCTCCTCGAATCTCTATATATATAACTCTAAATGAACTCACCATCTAGGGCCACGTCAAAAATTTGACATATTTTTCTCGGGAAACTCCCTCATTCCCTTCGTGTTTGAAGTGCGGATTAAGGTCGATATATATATATATATAAGAACCGGCGCAGCTATTTCAAATTGTGATACCGATCCCGGTATACGCGGTTTACCGTCGTTATAAACGCGGGGTTTCCGATAGTGCGGTTTGTTCGGCGTACCGTTGCCCGCGAGACACGATATTTTCGGTAACCCGCAATACCTATATAATATACCGCGCGGTCGTTACCGGATCACGAAACGTCTACCTGCGGCACGGTATAATAATGTTCTCGAATATATTATCCTCTGAAAATACAGGGATATCTGTATAATCGACCCTGCAGCCTTGTATAATATGCCTACCGCGAGTATATTTTACCCGTACACGTACACCTCCGACCACCTGTATACACGGACGGAACGAACAAGTGTCATTTCCGCTTTCGATTTGTCGGACGAATAACGACGAGAACTCGGACCGTGTAAAATGGCGTCCACACGCGCACGTCGGACGATAGGTAAAAAGTGAACGTTTCGACGATACATTACGTTTTTCTCGTGATGTATATGCGACACAAACCGTATTCGGTCTGCAGTGTGTATATAGGTATATACGTATATATATATATGATATACACACTCGAGACGTTATAGGTTTATGTATTATGCATTAGAGTGTGGCGTATTGTTTCTGTTGTACTGTTATGGTGAGACTGCAGCGGCGGCGGCGGCGGCGGCGAGAGCAGCCTGCAAGGAGTGTTCTCGTAATATATGGTTTAGTGTAATATATTATTATGAATCGCGTTAAAACGCATATAAATCTTGTCTATAATATAGTAATTATTAAAACGGCACTTTTGCTATAAATGTTATAAATTACAATAATGATATACGCGCCGCGCGCGTTTAATTTGTATAAATTGTCGACGACGTGCTCATATTGATGATAAATAATATCTATTTAGCTGCGGCGTCATACCTATGCGTACGTTTAATATTTATTATACCTTCGTATTTTATGATATTATTATACGACGAAAACGCGTTCACTCCAATTCACCATAGCTCAGTAATGGATTTCGTTAAGAACTTAGTTGGAAATTCCAAGGGGGGGAGGGGAGGAGCGACCGAGTGTATTTTTCAAATTCTAACCCAATTTAAAATGTTGTTGAGCGTTAATATACTTGTTGATTGTTAGCTGTACCCGGTGGAAGGAGGAAATGTCCGCTCCCCTTGCCATTCGACTTCGCTTCGTCCTCGGATCTCGTTAAAATTCGTCCTTTATATGATATGAATGCGTATGGTTCTATGAGCATTAGGCAGTTGTTGTTCTTGTGGGACGTGATAAATTATCAGGATTTTCGAATCTGGCATATTATTATATTATGTTTAATTAGTAATCGTTTATCAATAGGCACATTGATTAACTAACGATGTTATCTATTTTTTAGTTTTCCTGTTAATTCTTAGACACGCCTAACATATTGTGCCAAACATTCACCGAAAGCCGAACGGGTTGCAGTGAAGTGCAGTGAAGTTAGTTTGCTCAATTATTGCTGTACAAATATAATAGGTAGATACCGATTAATATAATTTCTATATAAATATATATTTTAGTTCCGTTAAGAACATCGGTTTGATGTAAAAATCCGAATAATATCAAAATTTCTCATAGCTCGTGATGAAATTCCGATTTAAAAAACAATGTATTCCCATCCTCTATATACCGGGTGATTCTTCTATCAAACAACACTCAATATTTCAAAAAGTGTACATTTTTTTGAAAATATTTTTTTACAAATTTTCAAGTCGTTTATAAAACAAAGTTTTTGTCAAAAAATTATATTTTTAAATATTTTTTATCCTTATATTTTTTTTAAGTTTTTACTTTTTTGAATGACAACATAGGGTTTTAATTGTATATTCCAAAGCAGAATATTTTTTTTGGTATTTCGATACATGAAAATCGAATTTGGGGTATGAGTTATAAGTATTTAAAGTTTAGATGAGCGGAGTGGAGTGGTACGGGGTTACCCCGCGAAATGTTCGTCCACTTCACAACTCATCAAAACTTTGAATATTTATAACTCATAAACTACTCACCCCAAATTCGATTTTCGTGTATCGAAGTACCGAGAAAAATATTCTACTCTATTAAAACCCCGTGTTGCCGTTCAAAAAAGTAAAAAACTTAAACCATTATAAGGATAAAAATATTTAAAAATATATTTTTTTCAATAAAAACACGTTGTTTTGTAAGCGACTTGAAACCGTGTAAAAAAATATTTTCAAAATCTTACACTTTTCTCGAAATAACGAGCGTTGTCCGATAAAAGAATCACCCGTACAATATAATATCAATAAATATTTGGCGTTCAGACGGTATTTTTTCAGAGGTACGCTCCTCTATAATACCCGTGGCTGTATCACCGCAGCAGGCACACACTAATACCATAATATTTCCGACGAGATGACAACTCTAATTAAGCATATACTATAGGTATCGAAATGTGTGACGACTGTCGGTCGTCGTTTATTTCGTTCTAATACCTGTTTTCAGTATTCGTCGGTAATATTATACCTCCCAGCCAGTGTACCTATATACGAGTTCAGAGTCGTCTGCTGCACCGTTGACGCGGATGCACTCGTTGCACCAGTCGCGGACGTGCCGTTTTGTAAATGGCGACGTGCGACGGATGCATCTGCGAGACGAGCAAATAGTTATGTTGCACGTGACCCATTATAATATTATTATTAAGTATTTTCTGCATACGGACGGCGAACGACGCAGTGATAAAAATAAATAAATAAACGTCGTCACACGTAATATATTTTACATTGTAAGGTTAGGTTTTAGTCGGTCGCGTCGTCCGTCGTGGGTATTTAATGTCTTCTCGACGAAATATTATTCAAACCGCTACGACGACGATATATTATCATTACCTATATATTAACGTGTGCACCGATCATAACTTCGGTTTTCTCATCCCGCCGTCGTCTCAAGTCGAAGTGCACACGTGTATATTATGTATTGTAAATTATGTACTTACTGATATATATATATACACGGGACCATATAATATAATTATTTCATAAATATTCAAATCGTGTAAATCTGCCGCGGCAGAATGTTGCGGACAAGACTGCGACATCGTCTAATTCATATAATGATATTGTAACCTAACTGCAACGGCTATTATTTCGTTATTTAGTGCGCGTGTAGACGGATAAATTTAAAAACATGAAAAAATAATATAAGTAAATTATAATATTATCATAAGTCATGTGCATAGGTTATACCTACACGAGAAACTGCAGCGCATGTTTTGCGCTAAAAATCAAACGATCGTCGCGGATAGCCCACTTGAAGGTATATGCATAATAACGTATAGTTGGCCGGTTCAAAGCGAAAAGTTTTGTTCGGAATACATTAAAATACGATTATAATACATATATATAACACACACACACACACAATATTCATTTTTTTTTATTTATATTTGTAAACATTGTCGATAATTTATAAAATTAAGAAAAATTTGAACTCTTGTCTCCTCGCGAGCTCAGGCTTTTGGAGACGACATTTTTCGCATTCTATTCATTTTTTTATGTTAAATTTAATTTGTAAATATTTTTTTGAAAAATAACAATAAACGTTTTTATTATTATTGCATAATATTATGTGTCGCGCGCAGTGTGGCAGCGTATATTATGATAATATAATGTGTGTACTGCACTCGTCACTTGGTCCCGACGATGCAGGTCCGCGGTGGCGTTGACTTAATGTTCAAATATTTTAATATATATTGTAATTTGCAGCAGTGGTGTGAGAATTTTAAAAAAAGAATCCGACGACAATGTCGTAAGTGATCGATTGGAAAAATGATTGCACGGTCGCTATATAATACTGTTCGACATAGTTATGTTATCACAATGACCAGTCGAACGTTTGTGATAAATATTATTTTGCTATACACTTCCGTTGTCGGAGTGTCGATCCGATTTACGCTCACAGGGACACAGACGTACAATCGATATATATTATATTATTATATTTTATTAGCTCTATGAAAGTTTATGGGTTAATTCGCTAGTCTTTATCCGTGTGTCGTAATAATGTAGTTATATTAACAACTGTCGAGTGCGTTGAAAATCACGTCGAATATAACAATAATATTACAGTCGTTGCCGTTTTCGTACCTACTTAGTTTTGTACGATGTTATTCGATCGAAATCGATTATTGTTCTGCAGCACTTCGTATGATCATCTGCACACCCAACTTCCTATATAGATATAAAATATGTACGGGCACACTCCTGAGCATATAAAACTTGACCTTGTAAAACTGTACTATACAAATTCGTGTGTATATATATATATATGCTTATTTATTTACCTAAACTACAGTCGACGTTTGGTTTCGAGAAATGCGTTTTCGAAAAGAGTGGTACTTTTACGTTTGCAGCATTTCTCTATAAAAAATGGAAATCGAATACAAACACAATATCGCAGTAAGTTAACGGATTACGTACACTCCGCATTATTCATAATAGTTTTCAGTAAACCCGTTTTCATCAAAATCTTTACCTTTTTTGGATATAAAACGGAACACTGCGCTTGGACTATTTTTTGCGTCGACGATTTATCGCCGCTTTCAAATTTATGAAAGACACCCGTTGCCGCGGCCCACCCATCTCGCGAACCTTTTTTATATAATATAATAATATTATATGTGATATCGTAATATGTACGTGTGTGCATAATATGCGCATAACGTATAGTACGTTGTTGAGCTATACGTCTTAATAAATCGGTCTCTCGTCACGAAAGTAATAGGTATCCTACCTACATATATTATATACAAACGAGGATATTGTATTCACCTCCGTGTTCGCGCATTATACCTCGACGATATTATATATAGAACAAAATTATCTACCAGGTCGAGTGAAAAAAATGTCTTTCGGTCTAACGTGTTGCGAACCTTTTATAGTTTTACGTATAATATAAACAGAGTGGTTTTATAAGTATATAGGTACTCACCCTATTCGTAAACGATGCTTGTGTTCAAATTCTGATTTTTTGAATCCTCGAAATTGTTCGTACCACTTGAGGATGATCCTGTGGCAATACACACCTCAGTACTATGTATCAGAATTTTGATGTATCTAAATCGAAATTTAAACGAGTAGTTTCTGAGTTATAGAATGTTGCAGTGTACTAAGGATAATATGTCTATACCATGGTAATGGGGTTAAGTAGGACTTGGACGATTTGAAAAAGTCGGTAATTACTATTGACTTCTCTATGTAAATAATTTGTAAAAACTGTCCAAGTATAATGAATACTAGATACATCTAATACTAAATGATATACACAGTTTTATTTTTAAAAAAACCTATTCAAGCATTATTATTAATTACCTTTTAATGACTCAGAAACTACTCATTTGAATTTTGATTTAAATTGTACATAAAACAACTTGCAAGAAAATCACTAGCTAAATAATTTGTGGCAAAAAAGGGGAGGGGGCGCAGTTCCAATTTAAAAAATAGAAGTTTATATCGCCGCGTAGTACCAGAGCAGTACAAAAATATCAGAAATTTAAATATATGGTCTTCAGGTTATGGGTAGGTACTTAAAAATTCTAAAAAATCAGAATTTGAATAAACGAGCTATTGAAAGAAAAAAATTCGGGTTAACATGCTTGGTGATCACCCTATACATATAATTATGTGATATGTAATTAATCTGCGCACAACGATAGTATTTTGTTATGGGAGGTCTCATGACACTAAATTATAATATATCTAGGCACATATTACCTACGAAACGTACCTAATGTATATTGTATAATGTCTCTATGGCATATAAGCGCATGCGCAAAGGTGCCCCAGAAGGGTTCATGTACTAAATTTGCAACGTTTTATGGGCCACGGTGGTGTGATAGCCGCTTATCAGTGGCTCATAAATTAATTATTTAGCATAAGCAGATAAGATGGACCTGAAGCAATTTTTCCAATAGATAATAACATTGATATACTTTGTACAATATAATATAATGGTGGCAGAATGTATACAAAAATATACAGAGCGGTTTTTAACACGAACAACTCATTTTATCAGACAAAAAAAAAATGTCTTGATACATGCATTAATCTGAAGTTAATAAAAGTAATAAGACACTGCACTTTTAAAAACTTATCTTATTTTTGACTTATGATTTGTGATACCAATGCGATTTTTTTTTTTTAACTCGATACAATAGTGTCAATTTTATTTTATAGCATGAAGCAAAACATTTTACCGAGAATAAAAGTTGTCGGATCAAACAAATAGTTGTTTTTACTTTTTATTAACAATACTATCGACAAGGTGGTTTATTGATTGTTGAGCACGCTAGACAACGCATTGCACGGTGAATTCTTTGCCTATACGCTACAGGTAGGTATTTAAAAATCAAAATGCTCGTGTGTATATTATTAATACGAATAAAATATAAAAAACAATTGTATTGGTTGTTAAAAAAATAAATAAATCTCATGACCCTAGGCATGGGTACACTTAAGTCGACCGAGTATTTTATCGTAAAAAAATCACCCTGTACATCAGATGTATTATACTGGTATAACCGTATAGACGGGTACCGTATACCGTTTAGGTACCCACATGCACACATATATATATACGATAAAATCTGTCTTTGATTTATTTCGTGATGTTCAACATTTAATTAGGTCGAACGTGTTTAATACACTGCAACACTCTTATTATAATATTATACATGTCGTGTAAGTACTGCATACAGCAGAGGCAACAATATAGATAGATACCACCTGTTGTAGATATATTATGCAGGCACTACTACTACTACCGACAATAATATAATATAATATATTATTTTATAATGCGGTCAACGGATTTTAATCAATTTTTGGGAAATTCAACCGAAACGATACAATGCAATAAGTGTGAACGTGTTTAATACATCTACCTACTTATTAATTCCGGTTTTCGGTATATTTTTTTTTTTATTCCCAAAACTCCGTTTTGAGATTAAGTATATACAGTAATAATAATAATAATAATATACATATTCCGAGGTTCCTCTAATGGTATTTACCCTTAATATAACGAAGCAAACAGAACACATCTCAACATCGCGCACAACGGCACAGACGTACATATAATAATAATAATATGTATATTATATTAGTATACAAAGTCGATTTATAAGCGCACTGCACACATAATATAATATAATATACATAAACGCGTCTACGTTTATACGTTCGGTCGTGTACTGTGCGCATTATTATTATTATTATTATAATATGTCGCGTGTATGGTAAACACCAAAAAAAAAAAAAGAAGTCGTTTTATTTATATGTTAACGACGAAAATGTTACATTTCGGCTGTATAAATTTCCAAAACGCGTTTTGTACCGTACGACTTGAATAGGTATCATCGAATAATGGTATTGAACATTGCCCAATTATAACGCATAGGTACAACGTGTAAACACACGTCATGACGTATAATATTATGTAGGAGGCAAACAAACGGTACAAAAGGCGTTATACATCGATATAATGGTATTGTGTTACTTCGATATTATCGTGAGATCGTCGTCTGTCGTACGGGTAGGATTTGTTAAGGTTTTGATTTAAAAACTGTGTTAGCGCAACAAAAATATTCGTACGATGCGAACGTTCGTCGTACAGTATACATATTTTACGAGCTTCTCTCGGGATTAAGGATAAGTGAAAATTAATCCGCGACGAACAAATGTCCAATGACATATTATTGATTTACACCGCGAGTTGTCCACTACGCGCGGTTTTCTATTTCGAATTCGATGAATTCAATTTTTTATTACTTTGCGAGTAACGACGATTTGTGATAATTTATTGTTTTAGATTCTCAGCGAAGCGATTGATTTTACAATGATGTGTGTTTTTTTATTTTTTTTTTTTTTGTGTCTGTCATCGCCTTTTGGGACGGTAAAAGTGCTTGGATTTTCTTCGATAGTAACTTTTCCGATAGGAAAGTGAATCTAGTTGGTACTTTGGGGGGTCAAAAGTAAACATTTTCCAGTAGTTTTCAAAAGCGCCGTGAAAAACAAAAGAAAAATTAAGGGAAAACGGGAATTCTTACGCAAAATCTGTTTTCGAGAAAATTTTTTTGGTGCAACTCGAAAACAAATGACCGTTGATACTTGAAAATTTCACTGGATGCTTATATTAGCATTTTCTATACACGATCAAATTTTGAAAATAATTTGACTCTTTTTGAGCTGTTTACGGACATTGTCAGTTTTCAATTTTTTTGCTTTTTTTTTCTACAAATATCAATAAAATTTTATTTGTTGGTTAAAAAACCTTGAAAATTTAATAGAAGGCTCCTGGGTTATTGTTTCAAAAGCAGATGAAAAAACTTAAAAATCCCTAGTCACAGTTTTTATTTATAAGCATTTAAAGTTCAAATCTTGACATAATACGGAAAAATCACGAAAACTAGCAAATTATTTTGAGTTGAGAATTCATAAAAATTTTTCTAACTACATACTTTATTTATATACTTTTTTATTCGTTTTTGCAAGTTTAGCAATGACCTGATGGTTCAGCACCCGGATGCCTGCAAATCGGCATACAATTTTTATTACAATTATGACAATTTATTACCTATTTATCGTAACATGTATATACCTGGTAATCGCGATTCCACCGAAGAACATCTCTGCCCAGCGGTTCTAAATGTTCTAATGACATATCCTTGCAAGGGGGGTACTCTGTTGGTCAGCGGCCGGTAATAGCTGGTATAATACAGTTGGTATACTTACCCAAAGGCAAATCGAAATAGTCCATCCGGATTTTCTACTGGGGTGTGGACATGAGAGGAATTTCCGCTTTGCATATTATTTTGTCTGAAAGCGTGATAATAATTATTATCATAATACGCGTAAATGCACCAATGGTAAACTTCCGTATTATACCATAGCCCATTTATAAATATATATATATACAGAGTGGTTCGACAAGCATACTCATCCCCATCTTTAACAAAGCATTTATGAAATTTCTTGTTTTTGGAATTTTTAAATAATATACTCAAAGAAAGTTTTTTCAAATTCTCGAATTTGTTTGTACTACTTAAGGAGTGTCCTGTGGCGATACAAACTTCTGTTATTCAAATAAGTACCCCCTCTTTTTTACTGTAAATTATTATTTGTATGATTTTACTAAAAATGTAGATGCACCTAATTCAAAAGTCGAATGAGTAGTTTCTTAGTTAAAATGTTTGTAATAAGGACAATAATATAGACCTTAAAAAAATATAAATTAGACGGAGTATTGCAACTAGTACTTATTTATATTGGCCATTTTTACAAATTATTAATGTTGATATAAATTACTAAAATTTTGAAATCACTAGAGCCCCCATGATATCTTATAAACCCAGTGTCGTGGACCTATAGTATCCTTACAAAGTTAAATAACTCAAAGACTACCTACTTGTTTGAATTTTGATTTTGATGTGTTAAAATTTTCAGAAAAATTATGCGGTAAATGAGAACAGACGTGTTCTCATTTGATAAACACGAGTTTGAGTTGCCACAGGACACTCCTCGAGTAGTAGAAAAAATCTCAAGAGTTTGAAAAATTGCCTTTGAGCATATTTAAAAATTCCAAAAATGATATTTTGAGTAACCGCATTGTACGTACGACGTAGATAATTCCAAGTTCAATATAATAAACGTACCGTCGTGCGTATCGTATTATATTGGTAACAAATAGGAAAAAAGTCCGAAGAAACGAATGGCGGGCAAAACGCAATAATAATAATAGGTACATTTTAATATTATTGTATTTATATATTATTATAATGTGTGTGCGGTACAAGTCGGCCGTTGTGGGCGGTCGAAAACGATATAGTCGTATTATATATACCAGGTATATCATACCTATACGACTTCCATATTATACATGTATAATAGATACCTATAAGAGGTACGTGTGCGCATATATATAGGTAATACGCGCGTAATGGGTCGGCGGAAAACACACGTAAACGCTGCACGAGCAGCAAAGAGCAAATAATACAAGCGACCGTACTTATATACACACAAATTTACTCGTATACCACGTGTGTGTGTGTGTGTGCTCGCGTACAAGTAGGTATATACCACTAGTAAACGCATTTATACCTAATATTAATGGGTGCAGTCAGCGGCGGCGGCGGCCTTCCATTTATAAACAAATATTGAAAAAGAATATTGATGAGCCCCTTAACAGGCGTGTTATTTGAAACGCTTTGTGCTCTCGCGTACATATTTAACGTACCTATACCGTACGCGCACACATCGGTCGTACAATAATATATTATAATAATATTATACCGAAAACTGTAAACTCTTTTAAAGACCATACACATATATATAGGAACGCGATTGGCGCATTCGGTTTGCCAATATAATATGGGTAATACACATTGTACACTCGCTCGCACGTCGTCGTCTGCACGCGGGCAGGCAGGTAGGTACAGGTACAGGTACACATTATTATACTAATATTACAATAATATTACGCATAACGCGTGTGTAACATGTGCCCAAGGGCATTTGACGAGTTAATAAGTTAAAGTCGAGTTATTTTTAACTCGCGTATTATAATGTGCCGCAGCGTTAACGAGTCACTTTTGTGTTTCTCATGCTATTAGCGGGCGCTCGACTTGATCGATAATAAATAACGCGTCCGATAATATTATGATATTTGTTGAAATCACACGATGCAGGTACACTTGTGCAGTGCAGTTTTGCATATTATCCGCGTGTATGAACGGGCACACACAGTTCCCTCTCGGTCTTGTACGCGTTTAAAATATATTGATTTGGCGTAAGAGTTTCCGATTTTTAAATGAAATTTTTAAATCGTTCTGTTATAATACAATATTTACTAGAATACTAAACGAGTAACTCGTCGTAAATCTAATTATTATTAAACGTCGGTACGCTTTTTGTCGAGGCGTAGGCAGAACGGTTATTATTGTACAACGTACATACACAATCATATACAGTGGGTGGATGTAAAAATAAATCCTATCTCGTGTGCTCGTCATGGCTTAAAAATTGAAAGTCAACGTCGCTTTGACCGCATAAGTACACACACACATATATATATATATGTTGTAGAAAGATACTGCGATGTAAATACTTTAATAATTAGATTATATACCTATATATATATTTTTTTTTATCGATTTTAAGCGTCGGCGATAGGCGTTACGGTCGGTCGAGAAACACGTGTACGCGGGGCGAGAACTCGTCACCAAAAACCCCGAGTGATGGTCACCCATCCGGGAACGATGCGACGTCGGCCGTTGCTTGACCCGAGAACACGTTTGTGACAGAGACCAACCGCCGTGCCACACCAGGCCCCAATTAGAATATCGTGTGTATAAGTACGGGCGAGTTTAAATAGAAAAAACCATACTTAAACTTTCAACGACGGCTGCTGACCATTATAATGTGACAAGTCTATACCGAAAACCCGTACAAATAAGGTAATCAAAGAATCTGATTTTGATTTTAAGAGGACATCTTACCTATGCATGTGTGCGATGAGTCCGTGTAGGTACCAACACTTACGTTCAGCAGTTTAAATTTCGTGACGTTTTCAGTTTAAAAAATTTAGAGCGGACTGACCTATATAACAATATTATCATCAAACTTCGTCGAACGTATATTATCTGTGTTATCTCGCAGTTGTTTAGCATGCGAGTATCGCGTAAAATATTTGTATTTAAAAATTGTTATCACTCGCTTGAAAAATTGCGGCATTGTAAAAAATCAAAGACAGAACACGGACGACGATCTCGTCTTGAAATGTCCAAAGTAATTCACTGTATATAATTATCTACAATATTAAAGCTCGCGTCAAAAATTTGGAACCTCGCATCGGTCCGTTTGTAAGTCAGAGACAACAAGTCATAATGTGGGTGTAACTAAACCGTTATATTATCAGTAGGTACAGTCGCTTATCAGTCGTAACTTTGATAGTTCATAATACACATAATATGTTCGGCTGTCCGTCCAAAATGAAAAAGCTTTTTTCCAGTTATGATGTGCAGCCACTTCTACAGATTTGCAGTTATCGGTCTCGACTATATCATGCGACGTGATGACTATCTACTCGCCCGACTAACTGTGTGTAATATTATAATAGTTGTTGTTTGAAACTATTTTTAATGATATGTTTAATCGCGCGTATTTTTCTATTGCGTTGTCGGTAATAAATTTCAGTAGTATAACACAAGGACTTTGCAATAGTCGTTGGTCGAAAATCATTTTTTTTTTTTTTATTAAATCTCGTGATTAATAAATAGCGCTTTTAGTTGTTTTTTTTTTTCGTTATTTTCATTTACCTCGTTTACGCGTGTTATCCGTTGCGACCGAAGAATAATAATAATAAATAATAATAATAGATAGATCGGTTGGCGGCGGGTGGGTGGGTATATAAATGTATAATATCGCTGCACGACGCGCACAACGCTATTACTCAAATAATATATTATATTATATATTATCAGCTGTTATTATATTATATTATTATAATACGCGTAGTACACGGGTATAACATGCTTTCCGTAGGATTAAGTTTATCCTACACGCACGACGACGACGACGACGGACGCGGCCAAACATAACTTTCAATCGACAGTTTTAACGATGATTACAACACGTTCAATGTCATTACTATTTGAATATATTTACGGTGGATAATGTAAACCTTTTTATATATTATTATAAACACCTAATAATAAATAAATGCGCCTAGACGTGTACCCATATAATAGTGTAATAGTATCGCGTGAGTATATGGAAAACAATATTGTGATAGACGCGACGACGACGTAGGCGCACAATATATTATCATATTATTATATTTTATAACGTACAATAATGGAAGGTACCAATTATAATAGTGGTCACCGCTATTATACCGGACGATCATTTTACCATTGAACGATCGGTTTTTATTCGAGTTTTTGATGATATTTTGACATGTGTGTTCGTCTTACGACTGCAGGAGGTCATTGTGAATTTTGTGCGACGACACGGTGAGCGTTGTACAGTGACGTCATCGTGTTGAGGCTGGGACCCTACAAAATTATTGCATTTTTCTGACCGATTACACGTCACAGTTGCCACGACAGCCAAACCGTGGCACGGGTGAAATCAATGTTATGAAATCCCTAGGCCGCCCCTAGCAAAAGACGATTGATATAATTAGGTGACCTTGTTGTACTCTATTAGATTCTGTAGCGATGAATTTTATTGAATTTACCGAGACATTTACTTGTAGCGATGTATCCGCATGCAGTGGGAATACTCCTCGAATTTTTTCCATGGTTACAAGTCGTTAAAAAACGAAATTTTTAAAAAATATACATGTATACTTATTTTTATCTGCAACATATCTTCAAGTTATTACTTTTTTGAACGATAGTTTTAATTATTTCATATTCCGGACGGAATCGATACAATTGTCACTGCTTAATCAAACGCTTCGTGTCAACTCCTACCCTATTAGCATATTATACACCTGTCGAGCATCTCACGTGTATCATAATATATATTATATATCAATAATATCATTTATTCATCTCAAATAAAAAAAATAAATAATTTTACCAAACCCATTAAAGACGAACGCAACACGGCTACTTGATAATTTCCGCTCGGAAGAAAATTTATGAATCATAAAATATATATGCATAAACAAGTAACCATTAAAAATATACTCCAGAGAAGAATATTTTCCGAAAAATGTGGATACATACAAATCGGATTTTTGTAGTTTATGAGAAACGGACCTGTTTACGAGTAGCATTAACATTTAATGTTCAGTCGAGCGGAGAGACACTGGTATGCGGTTACTCCGCAAAATGTCGGTATAACTATTGTACTCGGCTCGTCTAAACTTTAAATACTTATAACTATAGTGGGATATACTCATCCAGAGTTCGATTTTCGTGTATCGAAATGCGCAGAAAACATTCCGCTTTTGAAGGTAAAACTAAAAACGCGCGTCGTAATTCGATAAAAGTAAAACGACTTAAAAATGTCCGGGATAGAAAAAATTTTCAAAAACGTCGAAACTTTTTGAACAATACAAGTGGTCAGTGACGAAAGGATCGCCCGGTACGGTGTGTACGTAATATAACTGCGCGTATTAGTCTTACACGTTACTATATAGAATATAATACACAAAAGTAAGTATATAATATATAGGTACGTGATATATATATGTATATGTGTGAGTGTATTACGAATACACGTATAGTTTTCAGTGATAAAATCTTTCGCACAATCTTGTGAAACCGTATTATCACAATGCTAACAGGTGTCGTATTATTATTATTATTATTATATTGTGTGCCTGCCGAGCGGACATCGCAGGACGCGCGTATATTGCGGTGGCAAACTCTTCGGACGAGAGGCGTTTATTGTTTTATTGTTATTATATTTATATAGGCACGTTTTGTGCAGTCCGTGCCCGGGTATATATATATATAGGTACAACGATATACCATGGTACGAGAGTGGTACCTCCGCGGCGGTGATACGCGCGTCTTACGATAATATACCTTTTTGTTTCATATAACCATTATATTATTATTATTATATATTATTATGACCACCGCGATGAACGGCCAGACCATAATAATTTATTCCTCGTCCACGCACAGACGCCATTACGATATCACATACTACCTATATATATTGTGCGTATCTGTGCACACACGTGCGCGTTTGAGTTTGGCAGTAAAACCGTCCGTCGTATGCGCCGACGGTTAATTAATTTTGCGCAACGTTCGAAATTCGTGATATTTGTGGGTGGATTTTATAACGATAATAACGCCGCGATTTTTTTTTCTCCTCTCGATTTTGTTTCATTCCAATGCGGGTCTTCGCGTACAATCGCGTCCTCGCGCAACCGCGACGATATTAACATAATTTTGTATTATTTTACTATTGTAATACGGTCAAACGACGGTAATATTGTTATTATAAGAGCGCGGGGCGCGATTCGGTATACGTCATTATAATATTACGTACGATATATCGTTGCTATTATTACTGTACACGATGCGATATAATATTATTATTTTATTAAATGTACGACTGAACGGTTCGGGACGGGGACGGATGTAGTGTGTGGGTGGCTGCCTCGGTAGTTTCACATATTATATATATATGCACACGGATACCTCACAACACGCGCAAACACATCATAATATATATTGTATATTTGTAATATTATTAGCAGCAGCCGTGTTTATATAATTTTACACGGGCAGCAACAGGTAGGTACGGACGCGATATTATGCCCGATACGTAATATAATAATATTTTATTTATGTGTCATTTTCGGTACGACATTGAGAGACACACTCATTACATGAATATCATAGTGTAGGCACCCACCTGTACAATATACTCTTCCGGAAATCTGTGCACGCTGGAGTTAATAAATTCGTTTTATAGCTGTTTGCTAAGGTTTAAATATAACATATCGATATAATGGCTACTATAATGACAAGTGCCAGTTATTGATTCGCGGAGCAGTCGCGGAACGATTCGTTTCGCTCGTCTATATAATCGCGCGGAATGATTAAACTATATAAATAATATATATATACATGGAAAACGATCAATGATAGGAGCAAACATTTTAGTAAGCACTTTTGACTCACAATTATCGGCAAAAAGATTTTTGTTAAACCGTTTGCTATCGATAGAGCACCGCGAAAACGCGCTTATTGTTTCGCATTTTGCACATTTTATTATATTTGAAATATAATTTTATTTATGACAACCTCTTTTTCTCCTGCGTATATCTGTCATTATCCTGTGCGACTCGCTACTCATCTCTTATCGCTGCTGCAGGCCATCCCTGGACGGCTGGACCCTATCCTAATATAATATAATATTATGCTCTCTGAGGGTCTACGGTAAGAAATCCTGTAGTGATAACACAACGTCTGTGAAGTTGGCCCACCCATTTTGGCGTAGCGACTCAAAATCTTCACCAATAGTTTGCGAGTTAATTGCGAGAATTTGCGAGTTCACTTTCAAAATTTGCGAGTTGATCCTTTACCCACGTACGTTTAGCCAGCCCCCCTCCCCCCAAAGGAAAATAAAGATTTATTTTATATATAGATGATGCTGGCCGAACGTACGTGGGTAAAGGGTCAACTCGCTAATTTTGAAAGTGAACTCGCAAACTATTGGTGAAGATTTTGAGTCACTACGCCAAAACGGGTTGGCCAACTTCACGGACGTGATAACACATAGTGAACAGAATACGACTTGACCCTGCAACAGTGTATACACTGCCCCCCCCCTCAGTCAAAATTGTTGTACAAATATCAAGCATATAATATTATGTAATTAGCAAAATGCATATTTGAATACCAACTCCGATGGTTTGCACGCCCATTTGATTTAGGCTCGAAAATAAAAATTAAGGGAGGACTGTGCGGACCCGTTTCTCCACATAAGATATTGTCAAAACAATACTTTTATCCAAATTCTTTCTCGTGCCAATCGTAAGTAATTTTCTGAATCGACGAATAGGAGATCGGGACCGGTCGTGCAAATACATGCTAATCGCATGCCAAATATTTGCACTAGAAAAAATTTGAGCAGAAGTGTTTTTGGTAAGTGGTGCGCATAATATAAAGACGCGCGTATCTATGTATAGCTCCCACCTTGTTTTCGATTTCACGCGGCTTTACCAAAAGCATGCAAATCACACGAGTCAGCGTGCAAATACATATTATGCTAATTACATATAGGTACTTATATCTGCATACTAAATATTTTCCAAAAAAAAAACTCAGCAGCCAGTTATATATGCGCGTATGAGATCGAGGCGGCTGTCATCGACACGTCGGTTTTCGAGTGTACGATGATCGAACAAGAGTATGTAAACTTATAACAGGTACCTTTAATCTACCTATACATATATCATAAGAACTCGCTACGTAGGTACATATAATTATTAATAAGTTCGTATTGCGGTTTTTCGGGCCGAAAAACTGTACCACCGAATCGTATAATGATTTCACGGGTTTCTTATAACTATAACAACCATAATATTAACTACCTATTTGTCATTACAGTAGCCAGTAAGACGCGTGCAAGCTGAGAATTCGTCATTTGATTGTATACGTCATAATAAGTCGAGTTATAGGTTTGTACTTAAATATTATTTTAGTATTTACTATATTTTAGTTCACTGCAGATACCGTCGTATATTATGACGATAATACTGTCTGTTGAACTTAAACTAATAATACAAACTAAATATAACGTGAGTATTTTATTTTTTTAAGCGAACGGGTATCTGAGTCGTCCAGGAGGCAGAGTCTCCTACAGTTATTTTATACGTCGATTTCGCGATTGACATGCAAGTTATCAAGCGAAAATCGTAAATCACAACTATAGGTATACATAATAATATAATATTCTTCGGCTGCCGATCGTCCGCACCGTTATACATAATATTAATATTAGGTATGTAAAATACCTATGATAATAATATTTTATATTTATAATATTAAATTATTGGACCGCACGTATGTCGTATATATCTATATATCATCATGCATAATAATTGCACAGGCGCATTTTGGGGCCGGGAAAGCTCAAGAGGAACAGCATCTTCCAATATGGTTCGCGAGTATGTATGAAAACCTCTGCTAACAAAATAAACAAAAAACGGATTGTTATTGTTATATATAGATGAAAAATTATGATGAGTACCTACAATGACTAATGAGCGTAACATAATATTTTACGTCAACCGGTGTACAAATAATAAAATTAATGAAAAATAGTGCAAAAACGTCGTTATCGGTCGGGGATCGAACCGGGACGTTTAAATACTTGTTGATTAAAATCGATTGACGGAATAACGGATTTATACGCCCATGGAGACGTAAGCATGATGGTATGCCCCGTCTTATGCCAACCCTTACAACAGTTGAACAAACAGATAATATTTCGTTATATTTATATTGTCAAGCTCTAAACGCGACCGCCGCTCTAGCTTTATGGTCAGAAACCATCCCCCCTCGCACTATATCATATTACGTATCAATGCGGGATTGCGTATTATGATAAACGTGTTTTTAGTTTCTAATTTAAAGTTCTCAATCTAAGTTTCTATAAAGAGAAACACAAGGGTAATATCTACAAATTACAATGTATTCTGTTTAACTGGTGCAATATTATATTTTAACTACACATTTTTTACCTGCGAAACCATTTTCGAAATAAAGTCCCGTTTTATGAGCGTGTAGATTATAATTGGTATATTATATTTCTGATTTTATTGTCTGCGGATAACTTTTTTTTTCATCAATTTGTGTGAACAAATTTCTAATATCATCCCGTTTTGTTTAAACGTGTGAAAACTATTTATAATATTTTTTAACTATAAATTACCAAAGGTGTCATCTAAATGTCGGGTTCACGACATCAGCTGGTCGATCCCGTTTACACAATATACCGCGCACGTCGTCGCTCTTCGGACTCGATTTGTAACTCGCCGTACACGTACGTTCACGGATGCGGGTGATAAGTATAATAATTACTAATAAAAATAAATTCGAGTGGGTGGCACAAATAACGTACTATTATTATTAAAATGTTAATGACGACGACGACGACGACTGTCGGATATGACGACGACTCAATCCCGGACGCGGGCTGCGTGTGTGCGAACGGGATTCGTCAGCAGCACGGCCGAACTCGGGACCGAACCCATCATAATTGTTATTTTCCATCATCACGCGGTATAATATGATATTATTATAATATCTCGTGCGCTCCGCGGCGTTTAAGTCTCCCGGAGCTATACTTATAAATTATAATATATATATAATGTCGCGTTTGCTCGGGTTTGTATGAGGTGTCGAAAGTGGAGCGTATGGGTCATCGTCGTCGTCGTTCTCGCGCACACGAATACCGTCGTATATGCGTACTTTCACACGGACTAACAAACCGCGAAAATACGAGAAAATAAATGCGCGAAGACGATCATCCGTCGTCGTGGACGTGCACGTCGTTAAACGCGTGTGTCTCTGCTGAACACACACACACACACACTTGAACATCGTGCCGTGTGTTCGGGTAAACTATATACACACACATATTATAATATATATGAGCGTATGATGTATGTACGACTCGGAGAGAAAATAGACGCGGAGAATGCTATATAATAATAATAATAATATTGTAAACGCACACATATTATATTATTATTATATCGTAGGGTATGCCCGAGCGATGCACGTCACACGCGGGCACGAGATCAAAACGCCAAAGGCCAACGTCGACGGCGACGACGGTATACGCTTATTTCATGTACATCTATATACATCCTGTGTATACATTTTATGTATATTATTATTCTGGTGTACGTCATATGGGTAAATATACGTGACCGTTTCCTTTCTCCCATATACACCTATATTGATGACGGGCTGAATCGGTGGACGGGAGCGGCGTCGATAACTGCAGCGGCCCGTTCGTATGGGTAGGTAGTAAATATTATTATATTATATCGGCGTACGATATACGTGGACCCAGGTATGTCTCGACTCTGCGCGTTGCCAACCGAAAGGGACGCCATTTCACAGAATTTTATGTTACTATAACCATATCATGTATCAGAAATGCGAAATTAATTACTTCAAGACACGATCCTAGGACCCGTCTTGGAAGAAATAATGGGTGGTAAAAATAATAGAAGAAGACCAAGATTACAGTGCATGATAGTCAGATGATAGAAGGCCAATAGGGATCTAACTCGTATCAAAAATTGAAGAGGAAGGCTAGGTAGTGATTTAGAAATATGGAAGGAATGATAGCTATTGAAGGGGTCTCCTATGCTGATATTATACTATGGTAAGTACCTATGTTTAAAAATTCCAAAAAATCTGAATAACTATAGATAGATATAAATATAGATGGTTGAAGAAAAAGGGAGATGAGCATGCATCTTCATCGTAGTTAATCAACCTGTATATATTATAAGATAAATATTTTATTGAATTTATTTATAATAGTCGATGATGATGACATCTAATAATGGCACTGCAGTACCTATACCTGCAAAATTCCAGATGTAAATTGGTTTTTGAATGTAATTAAATATCTGCAAATCGATAACTTGTCGTTTTACTAAAAGTTCTTATAACATTGCCCGTTTGTAACCTCTAAAAGGGGTGTACACCGTGTACCTATTTCGTTCTCTATTAAGAAAATAGAGTCTGCTCCCGGTTTTTCCAACTTTGCGCAATTCTATACAATTTGAAAATTATATTTTATATTTCAGTCACTCATTACCTCAACTATAATACTTTTCCACTAATCGTCTGCCTGATACCTATTATAGGCTATACCCTATTTATGGGGGTCGATACCATTTAGGATACAATATATAGTATAAAAAATTACTTCACAGGAAAAACTCTCATGACGCTTCGTTTATATTGTGTTGGGTTTTGATAATTTATTTTGTATTGTAAATATGAGAACTAGTTTCAGATCGGATGGCAGCCAGAATTTTCAATAGTGCTGAGAAAATACATTTGAAAAATAACAAATTTTGTGCGTTATACAAATGCATATTTTAGATCCTATTTCTATACATACAATTTTGAAAATGGGAGTTTGATCCTACCTGTAAAATCTTTTTTTAAATAAAAAAAAAATAATGAAATCCGGCTATTCCATAGGACGTGAGAGTTTTTCCTGTAGGACATGTTTTTGTACTAAAAATGCACCGGCTCCGACGCCCTTAATATTATATTATATTGTACAGAGGAGCTCTATAATATTGTGTGTCCAACGAATCTTTTTTCCGCCTGATAGGCGTGTTGCAATTTACACGATCGATCAGTAATATTTAATGTCACATTATTATGTAGACACGGGCACACTGCGGCAGCCGCTGACGGGTCGCTACGGTGCGTAAAAATCAACAGGTTTTTTTTTTGGTGATTCGTATAGTAATATTATTTTCGTGGACATTTCCCACAATATTCTTTCAATATCACCCACGCTACCGTGCGTTGTTCGAACACACATAAATTATATAATATGAGTAAATCGTGTCATACGCGAGTCTACATACGTATACGTACTACGTATAGACCTATATAAATAAATATACTGATAACAGAGAGAGAGAGAGAGAGAGGGATCCAGTGGCCAATATTGTTAGAAAAAAATAGTATACAACTTGGGTATCATTTATAACCATTAATCAATCATTCATCTGTCATCAAGAGAGAGAGAGAGAGAGAAAATAGTTCAAAGGCAAAGATAACAACGTTTTTAGAAATAGATCCAGCATACATCTCAGGTTTAGTTAGATCCCATTATATAACACGGTCATTGACTATGTCTTTCTATTAATTTTGACGCTTGGCAACCTATTACAGTAGGGTATGGAGGGACGGGCAGTCCATAATATATTGATAAGTCTATGGTACTACGCAATATATACCTAAAGGCATTTCCGTGCGCATGCGTTTCGGTGTTGCATTTTACCCCAAATTATTATTTTCCATACAACAGGCGTATAACAGAATGAACTGGCTGGCAAACGACATATAGCTTTTGTTCTAATATTAATACAAAAAAAAAAAAAATGTCCACGAATAATATATGTATGGGTTGTAGACGCTAGCAACCTCGCGTACAGCGTAAAGTTAGGTTTTTTTTATATATACAGTCGAGTGTTACTGCTGGGTAGTTACTCCCCTCACGCCGTCAAAGCAATTGTATTCCATCCCATATTATGCTCATTGTAAATTATTACAGATTGTATATATTCGAATAAATATAAAAAAAAAAATTTATAAATTTTCCAAAATTGTAATGGAATCATTCAAATAATTAGCCAATTTTTAAATCTCGAGGGACACCGATAAAATTTACACCGATACTAAAAGTCGGAGATATTTATTGTATAATGGTATAATATTATATATAAAGGAAATTGCGATATTGAGCTTGACATATTAAGAATCTGCAACCGTATTTAGAGACATTTTGATATCAAAAACAACGTTTATTTGGTAAGTCGAGGAATTAAATTTTTTAAATTTTCTAAGACATCAATAAGTTTTTGGAGCAAAATAATATTTGAACCGTAGGTAGTAATGATATTTACAGATATACGAGTTGTAAAACTCGATAATTCTTTATTATATCCGTAAAATTATAATTATCATAATTTTTTTTTCGCGCGGTTTGTACTCTTATCGACTTTTCATATCGTCGTCAGGTGCACACCCTGTACGGCATGTACGGCAGCCCGACGACTTTATATCATTATAAAATTATCTTCAGCCGCCGAATTCGATAATATTCGTTTTCCGCATTCGATCGTACGGCGGCGGCGGCGCATGGATTAATTTTCTATGCAACGTCATAAACCTATATCGTATATATAATATAAAATATTATAATATGTGTAATCACCGCAGCGCAGACCTGCAATTATACCGATTTACATATTATTATTATTACATTTACTCACACGTTCCGTATACCGCGCGAGTAGGTATAATTGCCGCACCGTTCGGCTGATTATATTGCAGTGCACTTGTGTTATACAGGTACGACAAACCGAATTGATTGATTCGATTATTATAAATTACAATATAATATGATATTGTACTCATTACGTTATTATAATATCATTATAACCGTACTCTCGGCACAGTATAATATATTAATAATTGTCCGTGTAAAACGCTAAATACCGAACGGTAATCATTTCATAAATCTACCATAATCGTACCATATTAAATATCGCGCACTATTGCGCAAGATTTGCGTTATTAAATCACGTCGACTGTATATTATCGTGTCCGAAAAACAGTCCCCCCCTCCCCCGTAAAGTGAACTATATTTGAATATATATAGGTGAGTCATTTTTTGGACGTGACGCGTTACTATGAATTTCTGTCGGTCAGTTTAAGGTCAACATTCTAAAGTTTCAAGTCAAATCAACACTTTCGACCGTTCGAATCCTCTAATCTCAAACCTCTCCTCTCTTACTCTTTCCGAAAAAAACCACCCAGCCGTCTTAAACGGAACTGGCCCAGGGACCTCCTTGACGTTTAAAAAAAAACCGTTTAGAATAATATTATGAATGTGGGTCCCCCTCCTTCTATTACGCCGTCCGGTCTTGTATACTTGTACCCCCCCCCCCCCCACCATATCATCTATTGTATAAATTGATTACAGATTGTAGGTATATATTCTCGTTTTCTAATAAAAAAAGTCGAATTAAAAATGTTAACGTCTAGTGTCACATACTCGAGACACGAACAGGTAGACACGCATTGAAATGAATAAAATAAATATTTTTTTTTGGACTCTCGTTTTGTCTCGATATTTTCAAACGACGCGCGCGCAGAAAGATTAATAACAATTTTAAACGTCACGACGTCCGATCGATTCAAAATTAATATTCAAAAACCAGAATGAAAGACTAACGAGTTGGGAAAATTTTTTTGACGTGACAGACACGTGAATTACGACACGACAACATTATGGCAGATTGTGGATTTTTTTTCGTATCTCGATAATTCTTATAACGACGGTCTGCGGCGAGGTTATATATAGGAACAGAGACGCGTTTCACGTAAAAACTTACTCACTCGATACGGATTTCTCGCAGACCGTTACGCAAGTTCGAAGAACGATTTCCGCGTGCGTTCGGCGAAAACCTAAAATAAAAACGTTTCGTTATTATTTCAAAAAAAAAAAAAACGTGTACCTACGTGAACATTTCGTGTGCACAAAACAATGGGTGTGCTGCGACCATTGTGTGTTACGACGGGCGTATCATCGCGGTCCAAGTATAATTACTTCGAGGAAGTCGACGGTGTCGTTATGCTATGTACGATAACTTATCCGCACGAAACGTTATTATTATTATTATTGACTTCGTAACAAAATCGTCGTACGATATAACATCAGGTGGTTATCAGGTGGTTATCAGGTGGTTATCAGGTGGTATCATCCTTCAACGCCGTTCGTATAATAGTCGGCAAATAACGGAGTCGCCCGTTCATCATTTTCCGTTTTGTTTTAAATAAATCACTGACATTATTATCGTTCTCGTCGGTTTTATTTTTTTTTTCGTGTGGGCTGCAAAACGACGACGACTATTTGTACGTCAAAACTTTATTTACCATAGCCAATCGGTTTTTCTATTCGATTCACACGGGCACGATACATATATAGATAGGTACGTATTATTATTAAAACGCGCTCACGTTTTCCCGGTATAGGTATTATTATTATATTTTTCATAAATCGTTTTCGCTAAAATGTTCAATATCTTACGGTTTTTTACGACTGCGCCGCACACAACACATATTAGTGCGTGTGATTTAATACGCCGCATCACGCTATTATAATGCGTTGTATTCGTTTCGGTTTAAAAATCTGTAAAATCTCCACACGAGTTATTATGCTATTAATAATAATATCATTATTATTTCCGTGCGTACCTACGACCTATACCTATATCCGCGTGTACCTATATATTATATAATATAATATTATAATTGTATATATAATATATTACTGCTGCAGCGCACCATTATGTCTATGAAAACAGCGTACGTACGTTTATTATGCCTATAAAGGTACGCGGGGCGCAATATCGGACAGAACTGACTTTTGGAATAACTTTTGTTCTACCTAATCGGTATTTTAATTTTTTTTTTTTCAATATATATAATTTATAGTCACTACACGTGTATTATACAAAAAATTATTTTTATTTTTTAATACTGAAAAGAAAAAAAAAATTTAAATTTGATTTACATTTTTTTTTTTTGATACATTCAAAATAGCCAATTCGTGAATCTGATTATAAGAACAATTATTTTGAAAACATTTATCAAAGTCGAGTAGTTTATTTTTCAGGATTTATTAAAATATCAATATTTTTTTTTTGATTAAACGAAACGTAATAACTTTTTTCAAAATATTCTTTCTGGGAATTTGCTGACATGAGTATATTTCTTAAATTATTTACTATAATTATACGATTTTAACAACTTTTTCATGCGTTTAAGTAGTATCATTTTATTCGTCAAGTCTTTCCTGTTACACCTCGCGCATACCAGCTGCGTTGTAAACGTATCCACCCAGAAAGGCTATACCTGCGCACCGACCGTTAAAATAATAAATTTCACAAAATCCGCGCGAATGTTTCGAAACTCACCGTGACACATTTTTCGACAAATTATATTATATTATTTCCATTTTGTTTTCATTAAAATACATCGTACCTACTATAAATTATTGTAATTATTGGATTAAATCAAAACGTATAACACACATACGCCGTAATATACTATTGTGTGTGCGCGCGCGCGCTCGCGTGTAGAAATATTAAACCAATTTGTGTATGGTCTGAATTAATTGTGTTACGGTGTATAGTTTCAATGTTTATTCATTAAGCGTTGCACAACAACGTCTCTGCAGTATTAATATCCTTCATAGTTGATTTAAAGTAACATTTAGTAAGAAGTTATTGATGCGATAACCGTAGTTATTGCCGCGGCGATAGCTACTGCGCTGAACGGCGCGGCGGCGCAGACACGCTGCAGAGACGGATTTTCGCAATTGCATAAAAATTACACAAACCGATGTCGAACTGGAGCCGTCTGAATGATAAAAATATAATAATACAAAAAGAAAAATCGATAAAAAATTAATCAATCACAACGTGCCCGTATAATAATAATAATAATACAATAAAATATTATGCTACAACGACGACGATGTCGACGACTCCGGAGATGCGTACGACGAGTGTGGGTAAATCGTCCGCCGTGTTCGACTCGGCAAATGAGTGCCATTAAATCGCGACTCGGACGTATCGCATTACAAGTATGACCCAATTAAGAAAAGAAGTACGCACAATGATGGGTTTCGAATGTATAATAGTATGCGACATAATAATATGTTACGGACGATATGTGAAATACCGGCAATTTATATAGGTACGCGCGTTATCCGCGGGCAACGTTTGCACCGCAAATTGTTTTTTTCTGCAAATATTTTTTTGACATTACAATAATATGCTGCTTTGTTACCAATAATTATTATACGACATTGATGGTGAAAAACCGAAAAAAAAAATGATTTTTTCTGTTATTAATAATCGTATTACTTACGGCCTACCGATCGTGTTATTATATTACAAATAACAAATTCAATGTTATAAACTATTATAACAACAATTCTCATAGCTATACGCCTATGTATGTACTGTAGTAGATGGCACAACGCCATTATACGTTAAGTTTATTCAAAATTATTACACATTTGCTTGTACATTTTTTACTAGGACAAACAGAGAATTTTAAAAGTCCGTATGCCTTCTTACACGTTCATTTATTTGTTTCGCAAACCTGCATAAAAGTGCATCGATCTTCGCATCGATATTAGGTATATCGAATATTATAATTATCATAATATCGTTTTAAAAATATATTCATAATAATGTAATAAAATAAATATTATAATTAATAATTTTTTTTTCTCCATAAATATTGTATGCTCATATAGTTGTTGTACTATTATTACTTATATTAGCAATGATAAATTATATACGAAAAATTGCATAAAAAAAATGTGGTCTATACTCGCAATTCAAATTGTGGACCGGACAATAAAGGATGTAGATTGAGCTCGGATTTAAAATTGATTTTAAAAAAACACAACTTTTACGTGCATATAATATAGGACATATCGTTATGATTGTGACGACGCGACAATATTTTTGAACATTCAATTTGAATACAATTGTTATCAAATTAAATCGATCAATATAGGTATTACAGGTACACGTTCTCTGCCGCGGAAAGTCAGTCGAAATGAGACAGAATTAGGTACCTGCCTATAATAATATAAGCTATTCCATCCTCAGAAAAAGTCCGTAAGTATATTTAATACTACGGGTATACATTTTATATCAACAAAATAAAAAACCCGAATTTAAAAAACCGTAATCGATTGTCCGACGCATAAAAAATATGTTCCGTAACAGGCGTTCACGGAGTAGGCATTATAATCTTTTAATTTTATAATTATTATGATTATTGTCTGTTCGAGCCGAAAAAGCAATTGGATTCAATTTCGTTAAACAAACCGTGCCGTTTATATCTTTACCAATAACGAATCGGTAAAATCATGTTTATATAATAACACTGTTATATATATTATATGGATGGGTATATACTGAAGAGCATAAATTTTAAAATCAATATTATAATATTATGTGGACACACACATAATACGCGAGTGGCGTATAGGTCAACGATTTGTGTTACGTGATCAATCAAAATGTGTTTAGACGTACAAGTAGGTATATAATATTATAATGGGAAAACAAATGGGCAGCTGAGACAACCAAGTTACAAGAGATCAAAAGAACCACATACCCTTGGCCGTTCCCTGCAAACATCTCCAGGAAACAGGAGACAGCCATCACTCGCCTCAGGATAGGACACACACACATCACCCATCAACACCTCATGAAGGGAGAAGAACCTCCCATCTGCACCCAATGCGGCTCCCTACTTACTGTCAAACACATCCTTACAGAATGTCGAAGATATGAAAACGAAAGGAGGGAACTGAACCTTCCGGACCAGCTAGCCGAATCACTCAGCCCCGAACAGAGCAACCTAACAACGACGTTGGTTTTTTTACACAACACAGGACTTCTCAACAAAATTTAAGTTATATTATGTTATACTGTCTTTTCTTTCTTGTATTTTTTTTTTTTTTTTTTGTGTTATCTATACACAAAAATTTCTAACCCTGTATAGTATTGTATAGCATTAATGTCGTCCAATGGCCATAGTCGCCGCGGATATAATATAATAAAAAAAAAAAAAAAAAAAATTATAATGTATAATATAGTGAACACGGATTTTGGGATGTACAATAATTATTATTATTCATCGTGAATATAATGATTTTTATTTACGTCCGCCTTACAAAATACTCTACGGTCGAAAATGTAAGGTATACCTAATAATCTGACCAAAAAAATGATAATAATAACGTTCGGGCATGTCACGATAATCGCAACAAGTGCTGTATAATCTAGAATATTAATATACTCGTCGACCATATAACATTATGTAGTGTGCATACGATTTCCGTACACTGCAAATACTCGTTTGATCGCTCGACTATTTAATTTTTTTTTTTTCCAAACCGATTTTCAAAAACCCGAGCAGACGCCGACGCGAATCGGGTGGTGTGCGCGACGTTATGTCCGATGTGACGACGCCAAATTATAACCGTCTCGGGTCTTCTATAATAATAATAATGTGCTGCACATGACATTATTATTACTATATTATAATAATATCGTGTGCGCGATGTGTTCTTATAATATATATACTCTCTCGGGACACATATATAGCACCGACGATTAAACGTATATTGTACCACTTATATACCTCTTATACCTATGGTACCTACCGACTTATATTATTATCTTTCGCGCGGACGTCCTCGCGCATGGTTTACTCGAATTTTCGGCAGACATAATAATATCATTATAGGCACACTTTAATATAATGCCGGGTCGCACGAACGACTGTTAAAACTTAATGGACCAATCGTGGGCCACTAAAACACGTGTAAGCAGGGACCACAATATTATAATATATTTGTTCCTCATGTCGGTTCGTTAAATGTGTATAATATATGGCGTGTTTGTCCACGCAACCCGGCAGAGGTCCTGTCTATT
The DNA here is from genome assembly GCA_008086715.1 of Sitobion miscanthi. NCBI lineage: Eukaryota > Metazoa > Arthropoda > Insecta > Hemiptera > Aphididae > Sitobion > Sitobion miscanthi. The sequence goes on from CM017805.1 coordinate 11,557,850, forward strand.
TCGCGAAGAGATGTAAAATGTGCGTACGATTTTTGAAAAATGTACGTAAATTCTGTAATTTTTGACATTATCGTTATGTTACCATATAAGGTCACCCCCCCAGGAACTCTTCTCTAACCTATACCTAATAATCTGACCAAATAATAAAATAATAACATTCGGGCACGTCACGATAATCGCAACAAGTACTGTATAATCTAGAATATCAATATACTAGTCGACCATATAACATTGTGTAGTGTGAATACGATTTCCGTACACTGCAAATACTCGTTTGATCGCTCGACTATTTAATTTTTTTTTTTTCCAAACCGATTTTCAACAACCGAGCAGACGCCGACGCGAATCGGGTGGTGTGCGCGACGTTATGTCCGATGTGACGACGCCAAATTATAACCGTCTCGGGTCTTATATAATAATAATGTGCTGCACATGACATTATTATTACTATATATAATAATATCGTGTGCGCGATGTGTTCTTATAATATATATACTCTCTCGGGACACATATATAGCACCGACGATTAAACGTATATTGTACCACTTATATACCTCTTATACCTATGGTACCTACCGACTTATATTATTATCTTTCGCGCGGACGTCCTCGCGCATGGTTTACTCGAATTTTCGGCAGACATAATAATATCATTATAGGCACACTTTAATATAATGCCGGGTCGCACGAACGACTGTTAAAACTTAATGGACCAATCGTGGGCCACTAAAACACGTGTAAGCAGGGACCACAATATTATAATATATTTGTTCCTCATGTCGGTTCGTTAAATGTGTATAATATATGGCGTGTTTGTCCACGCAACCCGGCAGAGGTCCTGTCTATTTCGCGAAGAGATGTAAAATGTGCGTACGATTTTTGAAAAATGTACGTAAATTCTGTAATTTTTGACATTATCGTTATGTTACCATATAAGGTCACCCCCCAGGAACTCTTCTCTAACCTATACCTAATAATCTGACCAAATAATAAAATAATAACATTCGGGCACGTCACGATAATCGCAACAAGTACTGTATAATCTAGAATATCAATATACTAGTCGACCATATAACATTGTGTAGTGTGAATACGATTTCCGTACACTGCAAATACTCGTTTGATCGCTCGACTATTTAATTTTTTTTTTTTCCAAACCGATTTTCAACAACCCGAGCAGACGCCGACGCGAATCGGGTGGTGTGCGCGACGTTATGTCCGATGTGACGACGCCAAATTATAACCGTCTCGGGTCTTATATAATAATAATGTGCTGCACATGACATTATTATTACTATAATATAATGATATCGTGTGCGCGATGTGTTCTTATAATATATATACTCTCTCGGGACACATATAGAGCACCGATGATTAAACGTATATATTGTACCACTTATATTATTATCTTTCGCGCGGACGTCCTCGCGCATGGTTTACTCGAATTTTCGGCAGACATGATAATATTATTATCGGCACACTTTAATATAATGCCGGGTTGCACGAACGACTGCGATTAATTTAATGGTTCAATAAAATTTAATGGACCAATCGTGGGCCACTAAAACGCGTTTAAGCAGGGACTATAATATCGTAATAATATATTAGTTCACTATATATCGGTTCATTAAAATATGTGTATAATATATGGCGTTCATGCAACCCGGCAGAGGTCCTGTCTGTTTCGCATAGAGACGTAAAATGTGCGTAAGTTTTTTGAAATATGTACGTAAATTCTGTACATTTTGATTACATATTGTTACGTTACCATATAACAAGGTCACCCCCGGGGACTGTTCTCTAAACCTTTTTCATGAACTTGTAATCGTGGTAATGATTGTTTTTTCGTCTTTTACTGGATAGTAGCAGGCCCAGATCGAGTCAGTGGGCTACCAGGCAAAACCCGGTGGGCCGTTAAAAATTTTGGGCCGGTCTAGGTGGACAGCCCAGTTAGTAATTTATTCCCAATTCGGCGCTGGAGAGCAGGGTATCATCGTGCAGGTACCCATAGTAAATTTATAACTTTATAAATACCTATATGTAGTAGTGCATACTATATTGACTTCAATTACGCGTAAATTTAAAATTATTATTTTATGTGAACATAAATATTAAAAAAGTACCTGTATGAAATTAATTGTAAAATTAATCAAATCAGATTGATTTGGTATTGATAAGATCGACAACAAGCCGTGATAATATCAAAGACTATTGTCATAGACTCTACTGCCACAATGTCGGTAAAATATAATATATTATATCAATCAATGCGGTCGTAATAATTAATAGTGATATGTGATAGATCTATATGGTACACTATCAGTAGCTGTGGGTGTGTTGAACGTTCGGACGTTTTGCATTTTATACAAACCATTATAATTACTATATTGATTATCGGTATATGTCACGAATATTCATCTCGTTAAAAAATTTGACATTTAACGTGTCACACGCTATTTTATTCGGTAAAAAGTAATTGGTAAATTTACAGAGCTTACGTCGCGTCATCTCTAATTTCATGTATCCATTTTCGAATCCACATATACCTTCCACAATATACGGTGGAGGGGTTTTAACTGTAAGAGAGACCGTGGTATCAGTGCACTAGTTATCTCAGCTGGATAGCCTTGGAATGAAATAGGGAATGCCGAAATACACTTTTTGAGAACAGTTTTTACAAAACTGACAGTAAGTTGAAATCAACGAATAATCTCGGTTTCTAAAGAAATATTAACCTTGATTATATTAATATTTAATTGTAATATATTACATTGTTAAATTATTATTTATATTTTATACACGTCTAGAGAGAAATCTAAACGATTAACAATTTTGTAATTAGTTACTCAAGTTTTTGTGTAATTTTCTATAGGTACCTTAATTTTTTTTTTATTTTATCTTTCAAGTGCAATTCGGGTAAATTAGGAATACAAAGTAGTGTCGAAAACAGTTATAGGTAATAAATTAGCTTGATCATTCGTAAATTTCCATTTGTTCTAACGTCGTTTACTTTCCAATCGGGATAAAAGTTTTCGAACAAAAATAGTCTGTGAAAAAATTTAAAAAAATAGTGATTACTATTTTTAAAAAGTATTGTCTTGCGCACTTGCGTGTCGTACCGCCGAAGGGTTAACGATTTGAAATCTCCTCAAAACGCGTATTTCGGTACCCGTGCTCGTCTATCGCCTTTCGCAACCCGATTTCGGTCCCGATTTCGCGTCCACACATCAAATCGATATATAATATAAGCGTCTAGATTTGACTCTCGGCGCGAACACTGCACCGACATCAATACGATAACATAATGACATGACGTTTAATACTGTACATTATAATATTTTGTATGTAGGGCGTAAAAACAAACCTCCGTGAGAACGGTCGCAGCAAACCGTATTTTTCCTCATCGCGTCGTCGTCGTCGTCGTCTCCGGGACGATACGTTTTCTTCTTCTTTTTTCTTTTTTTTTTTTTTATGTATACGAACGATAATAATTTATGAACTGGTTTGAGAAAGACGGCGACGGCAGCCGTGCAAAACTAGATCATTCCCTCAAAGTCGGCGCTGCTGTGTAGCAACAACAACAACAGCATATCGGCAGCAATATATACGTATATATATATATATATATAGTGGACATGTGCGCAATTTGTTGATGGAGACAAATAGTCCGCGTGCAAAACGACGGCGGCGCGACGTGAGCGGATAGCCGACGGCGGCGGAGTAAAAAAAATAAAAAAAAAGGTAATAATATATATATATATACGTGTTTATATTTATATATGACGATAGTAATATAATAATAGTAATAATAATAAATATAAATGAAATAAAAAATAAAACACGGCATAAATCAATCTCGGACACACGGCGGACGAACGGTCGCCGCGTCTCTCAACGGTAATATCTCTTTACGCGCGCGCGCGCACACACACGCGCGTATACCAGCTCGGTATACCTATATACCAAAACTGGATCGATTCGATCGATATATACATATACGACGAGTTGTAGTGCGGTGTGTAATAATAATAATATCGTAGGTATAGAGGCATATATATACACGAGTCCGGCTGAAAGTGCGCGTGTGTGTGCAATATAATAACGCGAAATAGAAGCACATGCAGAAGAAGAAAATATAATATAACTTATATGCAAGTGGTGTGTGTGTGTGTGCAACGCGATGCGTTTATAACGTGATTGCAATAACCTATGAGAGACGCGGAGAGAGATAATAATATTAAAGAACCATCTGCCCGGCGTAAACGTCGCGATACGAATTCCTTCGCGCCGCCGATGCGGGTCACTCTTCTTTATATATATATATATTATTATTTATTGATATTTATTTTTTTTTCTCTCTCTCTCTCCGTACACGCATAATATTTTTTTATACGTCATATCGTATTATATATATATGTATTTTTTTTTCTTCCTCCGCCCGTTCGGGATAACGCGCGTCGCCGATAAATAACGAACGATATCAATTTGCTCGGCGACACGTCGTTTTGCTTTGACTAACGCCATACGCCAACTGGTTATCTCGCATATACCTATACGAACGTATACATATATATAATATACGATATACGTGTACATAATAATAGGTATATATATATATATGTATTAGAAACACACTAGCACACACACACACACACACCCATACTCTATACTTGTGATACGACGCGTTCGCGTACAATATTATAATATGGTTTATTATGTTAAATCGACGGATTCGCGTTTGCATGCAGCACCTGCAGTACATAAATGTTATGACGTGTTGCGGTAAAATTTGGTCTCCCGACCGAAAAATTTGAATCGTAAATGCAAACAAATGATTTTTTGTGGGATATTTTGTATTCGATTTGCGGTTACAAACAATTTCAAAACATTATCGATAAACAATAATATAATAAAGGCGGGGTATTCATTAGCGACAATACGCATATAAAACGATAAATAGGAGAGTCAATAAATATAATTAGACAAAGAAATGGAATAAAAATACAACTCTATTATCATATATATTTTTTTTGTCTTATCATTCCACGTGTTTATTTGTACGCGATTTACTAGAATGTCACTTAGAATAATAATTAATCGCAAAGTTCGTCTACTTTCTTTCACTCGCATTTATATTTGTCTTGCAAAGCTGCGCACGAGTTCACCGATCGCAATCGATATTGTCTTAAAAAATTTTGGAATACAATAGAATTATAGTTGACAACGTTACATAAATTTTGCACAAAAAAATGATTGACTGTATTCGCGATTAAAATTTACCGGGCAGGACTAAACAGTGTTGTTAACCCGACCCCCGTAACATATAAATTATATAATACCTGTAACCTGTATAGGTATATTTTTTAATATTTATTAATACTGTGGTAAGAACACATGTCGCAACTACTATGATGGACCTTGTATTCAATTAGATATTAATCTTTTTTACTCGCAAACAACAATTTGAACACAGTACGCATAAATCAACGAAAAAACTCGGAAATTTGTCTGCTTTGTTTAATAATTTATATTTTTTATTCGTCTATCCCCCTGTCATATCGTAATAGCTGCAGTACGATTCGAATGCTATCCTATAAATAGTTCCATCATATTGCTGAAAAGGGAATGGAATGAACTTTTGATGGAAACCGGTAACGCCCGCGATATGTTACAAATAAATTATAATATATATAATATAAAAGGTATGAGGAGTATGTACCTGTTTACCGCACTGGTATATACCGACCATCAGTGGGCCTATACGATATAATGCTCGTCATGATAAGTTATGACAGTTCTAAGTATACAACAAGTACATTTTCTTTTGTTGTCTTATTATTGTACGCGTTAACGCTTCGTTCGGTCATTTCCGCGAGCACAGTGGCATGCATCGGAGTTCGTTACTGATCTTTCCATGAGTGCAGTATATTATAGTTATCCCGAGATGGTTATACGATCCACCGTATGATATATATTAGATTATTTTCCGAAATATGCAAATCTATATATAAAACACGCATATTGCATAGGTACCAGCAATAATTTTAAAAATTTACGAAAGCGCGATCGTGCTAAATTCCTGGTCGTTAAATGTATTTTTATGCAACGCAACAATAACTACCGTTTAATAACTTAAATATTATTATATTATATTAATTATACCTTGATATTGGCTGGTATGCTCATATCTTGCTATTTGTAATGCTGCAGACATTTTCACTATTAACTACTCTGAATAGAACCGTTGTAAAACTATTTGTCTGTTTAAGTGTGTAGAATTAAAACATTTTAAGACTCCATCCGACTGTACAGTAAAGCGTATTTCTAGTTTTTTGTTTCGAATTATGAATGCCATATTATTATAACATTGAAATGGAAAAGTTAATGTCAACAATCGTATGACCATGCGGACTGGTAACTAACGGACGGGCACAACAGGTGTCTAATATATTATAGTAGATATACCTAGTGGACAAAACTCATGTTTAGAAACCTGATATGAAGTTATATAGTAGCCAAAAGTTTTTGACGGTTAATACTATATTGCACTCGATATGTTAAGACTCGTCATTTGAGATTGAATTTTATGCAAGGTGTAATTATCATTGTTTTATTCGGATTATATACCAACGTATAGGTACCTACATCTCATTATATAATTTTTTTTTCTCGGAACTCTTTCAAAAACTTGACATAGGTCAGGCGAACGATTACATTTAGTCATAATATTTTCAAAATATCTAGAACATGTTGCGTATACTGTATAGGTATCCTGCTATCTGTCTCCCGCTAAAATAATAATCGGTTTTCGGTACACCCACTCGAAGAAGAACCTTATACCTATACAATATATATTATAATAGACGTCTAATATCAAACCAATTTCCAGACGTTAGATTTTCCTCCAAGTATATATCTACGTTTCCGAGTATATACCATTGGGTTTCCTATATATTATATAGAATATACATGGACATAATATATTATATGGGTCAATATAATATGTAATATTCTGCTGGTATCTATATATATATATACGGTCTGCGAGTTGTTACGAATGCAATAACGGCCGTTGATTCGTCATGTTGTTTAGAGGTACATAACATAATAATAAATTATATATGTATATCAATGTTCTGCACGGGAAACCATAATACAAAAGAGTATATTATGGCTCTTTTTATTTTTCCAAATAACTTGATTTGTATATTTCTTGTAAGTAGTGTGACATAGGTTGGTACGCGCCTTACTGCAGTATGCACATTGCACATAATGCAGGTGTGATATAATAGTATAATAACATGCTATATTATTATGTTTATTGTTTGTATATATTTTTTAAAGCTTTATAATCTATTCCTAGTAACATGCATTTGCGCTGCACATCGGCACGAGTCGACGGTGTAGTCGATATCGCGTGTAAACAGATAAGTTCAAGCGGTTACGACAGCGCGTCGATATTTATTTTGTCTAATCGTTTGGTTTTGCCGACATTACGAGTTGTCGGATGTATCGCAGGTATAAATCGGACTTTGAATCGACAGAAGAAGAACTTACCGATCGTTTTGAAATCGTCTGGAAAATGATAATTACAGTTTTAATAGCAGGTACAGTGCGTATGGAGGCGTATAATATATATTATATATAGCCACGTAGAGGCGTACGCGTCATTCATTATACATAGATACTTTATACATATATATATATATATACACGTTTTAACGGTAATAAGTATTAACTAATAATAGTGACGTCTTACCGCAACGTGTACGATATCACATTGTTGCGTGCTGCAAAATACGTATCCTTGTGGTCTTGTCAATTTATATGGTCATAAAACTTAAGTATAGGTATTTATACATTTGCCTTGATACTTAAAACGTTTTGTTTTTATCATAATTCACTCGAAGCGAGTTAATTAGTACGATGCTGTGTGCAATGCATATCGTATTTCTATACTTTTTTAGATTTTCAGCGGAATGACGAATATGTACCTATATATAGGTAATATCGATTTTACAAAGACGTGTACAAAACGTTACTCAGACGTTTGTGAATGTCATTTCTGGAGCAGTAAAAATGCTTTGATTTTAAACGTTGAAGGTAGTTTATAGTTGCAGATTGGAATTAGTTGGTACTTTAGGAAGGGGGTAAAGAGGATGATTCTCGCTATTTATTGGAATAATCTAGAAAAACTAAAAAAAAATTGGCAGTTTACGCGAAACCTGCAGTTTTTGATAAAATCTCTATTATCTATTGTTCTGTTGTAATTCTTAAATTAATATTATGAATAATTGTAAAAACTTGAATTGATCACCGAATGTTTATGCTTGTCACCTATAATATTTGTATTTTCAAGACATGATATAAATTTTAAACATTTTTAGGGTTTGCCAAAAAGCTTAAAAATGTTCAAAACACATAAACATTTTTGTTATGGACATATAAGTCTGTTATATTATGTATTATGATATATATGTGTATTATACTCTTAAATAAGTACAACTTTTTTATAAGCTTTTGAAATTCAAATTTTGAAAATGTACTAAATGTACATAATATTTTTAGTTCAAATTTTCAAAACCAGAGGTGTATAAGGTTTCTCATAAGTTTTTCTTACCACAACCTAAAAATATAAAATTTTTTTATTAATATTATAGATGTATAGAGTTTAGATGTTGATGACATTTTCTATTTAAACGTAAGATAAAGATTTTAGTAATTTTGTTATAATTCAAAAAATAATAGATATTTGTAAGGACTTGAAACTTTTCAAAATATTTAGATTAACAATATTGCATATACTTATACATATATTATATATTTAAGTTAATAACAACTATACCTACCTAATATTTAATGCATTTATGGAAAAAATTAGTTCAGCCTTTTTTTCTATAATTAAACGAATAAAAATTCCAATTTATTGATATACTTATATAAATGTACTATAAAACATCATTAAAAGTATATGTATATATAGGCTAACAGAAAGTAATATCCGGCGAGAATCGTTTTTCGTACCAATGCAATTACATGATTCGTGATTTAATTCAAATTTAACACACTGAATTATTAATAGAGTTACACCCGAAAATAATTACTGTATAAAATGCGCCTACCTACATTATAAACAGCAGAGCGACTTCCTCGGTTCCTTTTTATTAATATTCATACACACGGCACATATTATAATGTACGCACCGAGATATTTATAAATATTTATATACCTATACATTGTATGGGTTAGGAAGGTATGTTATAAAAAAAATATTTATAATTTTTTCTCACATATAGGTATATATTACATATTATTTTATTCACGAACACTGCAAATGAACCTAATAATATGGGTGCATCGAATCACTCGAATATTGTAAGATTATTTTTTTATTTTTTTCATACATTCGTGTTCGGACGATTTGTTATAATTTATAACCACCGCCTATATATATATACCTACTATACGGCGTCTGCCAAAATGTTGTCGTCGTTGATATGTTTATTTGGATCTGATATCGTGGAAATGGATTTTACACTGAAACAGATTATAATACCGTCGTAAATATATAGGTAGTATTATATCCATTAAACGTGTTGGGTTCGTATTAAAACAAGCGACAATTACAGTTTGAATGTTAATGACGATACGTTCAGCCAAACGTGCATTGATTATGCAAATCGCAGTGATTTAAAAATCGCTGCGGTGTATACATTTTGATATATTCAGCAAATGTCAAATAAAAATTATGAAACAATTTACGTTTCGTATGCATCGTATAGGTATGTACATTTGCTCAAAATACACGCGTATATATAGTACGTACCTACACATAATATATATATATTTTACGCGTATACCTATATATAAAGTAAAAATAAGACACTACAATATAATACAAGTACGGTATTTATAATAATATCTTCTGCGTTGCGTGACGCGCACTTTACTATTATTTGTTTACCGTATTGTTATATTTTTCCACATTGTGATTATTATGTAACATTGACCCTGTAACACATTAATAATTAATTATGCAATTCTATTTAGAATATTTTTTAATTCACTACCTATGTATATATAGCGATATTCAAATAATTATACGAACGTCCTACTATTTCTTACCGCAGTCGATTTGATATATCATATATATATACCATCACGTTTATTTTTTGGCAACGAAAAATAATATAATTATCCAACCTCCGTTTAATAAATGAAAAAAAAAAACCCGTGTGTAATATTTGTATCACTGCAGCAGTATAGTGTAGCCAAAAAATACGAAAATAGGTGTGGTGGAAGCAACACAATTTGAACGATGGCTTTTTTTTATCATCAACATATTATATACTGTAGCAGTTATAATAGTAATAATAATAACGAAGTAATCCGTGTAGGTATGTCTGCAGTGTATACGACGTGGACACGTACGGGACAATTATTTAGATTAACGTATTTGGCACGTCACGTTATACACCGCGATCGTGTCTGTATACGTCATGTCCGACTAAAACTTTTAATGTTTTTAATATTTCATAGGTATAGCTTAAGATTTTTTTTAACTCGTACAGGTAATACTTTAACAAAAAAAAAAAAAAAAAAATGTTTCCATTACGCTTTCGGCCGAATAATTGGTAATTACGATATTATAATATACTATTACAGCAGCAGTGTGGGTATAAATAATTATGTTTTCATATTATATTATAGTGTACAGCACACGAAGATATCGATTTCTTTGCCCTTTCAATCACGCGGGTCGCGAGAATGTAAGATCTTATAATGTATAGGTAGCGTCATATATTATATTGTATGTCATCAACCGGGTCATATCGCGCGCTGTGAGTTGTATAATAATGTGTTGAGAAAATCATTAGAGATTCTGCCGTCGACGTATATATAATATAGCATAATATATATATAGGTCGCGGATGTTATATATATATATATTTTATTCGGTTGTCGCGGTTTCGATTCGGTTCGGCAGTATGGAAGAATTAAGCTACCCAAATATTATTATATTACAGAAAACTGCGGTACACGGCGCGCGCGGGCGTTCAAGTCTCCGCGGATTTTGAATCTAAAACCGCAGCGGACAACATGCGCTCTGGTCGCTCTTCAATTCGCACCGAAGGGTCGTCGCAATAAAATATATATTACCCGTCGTGGACCGGAACGTGAAATGCACGGTGGTGACGTTCCTGTGCAGCAGACGAGCATATAGGAGACGTCGATTTCTCTGCAATACTACCTTTTATATATATATATTCCGACTTATTATTATAATGTGTGCGCGTCTGTATGTATGGATACGTGTGACGCCCTCCGGGATGATGGTTATAATACACTTATGGGTACCTGTATAATATACGCACTTATATATTATATATAACCGGAAAAAGCGCATCGCTAAAAACAGCGGCCGGATTTCTTGGCTCACGTGACCTTTGCCGGCGGCGTACATCGCCGTTGGTGCGCTATCGCGAAGAAGCGACCACAATATAATATACCTATGTAATAATAATAATACGGGGCTATAAAAATCGAACTCGGGCCAAACGTCGTGACATTCTTAACCACGCGAAAGAAAGTATATATACCTGCACATAAGTAATATTATTAATATATTATACACTCCGCCGCGCAGACACACACTGCACATTCGACGAGTACCTATACCTATATACTGCACACACGCGTATGTATATATATATATGACACTTTTCGAGATATTAATATATACACGCATAGACATGTGTATAGGCGCGTATATATATATATATGTGCAATATATATGTAGACTTATCGGCAGTTATAGCCATGATGCCCCGCGCGCTCGGATTGCGACCCGACGGGAAAATAAAAAAATATAAAAAACGGCAAACGATGTTCGCGGACGATAATTAAAATAAAAAAATAATATAAAGACGAAGACCGGTGACGACAACGGCGGCGCTTAACCTTTTTCACCTATTCGCCCGGCACAGGGTCCAGTTTTAACGTCCCGCTCACGATTTCCCCGCGCGCGCTCCATTACCGTTCGCCGCGGTTCCCCCTCGCTGCACACCCATCGCACCCACACCGCACCCGACGACGATGCCCCCTCGGGATTAATATAATAATAATAATAATAATAATATGATATCGCCGGCGGCGGTCTGCAAGAGACGAATATATAATCTATCTATATATACACGCGCGCTTATAATATTATCAACTATACACATATATATAATATTATGTATATTGATCGTCGCGTCTCGGCGGCCGCACGTACTTTTATATATTATAAACGTATAATAGTGTGTACACGTAATATTATAAATACCAGACAAATATGTATTTGCGTACATGTGTGTGTGTGTATTATAGGTGAGTGCCCAAGTCCACCCGCGAGTACAACACACACACGCCCATTATATAATAGTGTCTCGCGGGATGCTGCCGCGCATCATGTGATTTCTAAATCGGCTGCGACGAGTATAATAATATAATATCGATTTTTAGAAGCCCGCGAAGGCTTTCTCCCAAGTACGAAAAACGGCGTAGGTACTCGTATTTTTCTACGGTTATTTTCGTTTTCATTTTTAATCGCCGTCCGGGCTGGCGCGTGTGATATGCGGCATATATATATATATATATATATATATACTGTAGCTTTCTTTCGACCCCGACACGTCGATAACCCTTTTCCGTGGATAAGGTTCGTTTTTGCATATTATAATATGCACACAGGCATGATACGCCCCTATAACGAAGACGTATCGATAACAGATATGTGATCTCACGGTGGACCAGTAGGTATTGTAGGTAATGACATGTGCGTATATGAACTCGCGAAACGTCACACCCGCGGCCGTGTCATCCGATCGCTCGTTTTTTTCCTCATATAGGTATGAAGCAATTATTATTGTTTCGACGATTATCATCGCATTATTTCTGTAATGGAAAAATACGCTTTTCGAAATACGGACGCCAAACGTACGCATAAATCGCTCCGATTTAATATTACTGTACGTGAAACGGAATTCGACGGCTTAGTCGATAAAATCTCCAACTGTTGCACGTCTGCACGCGGACGCTGCAGGTGCAGCATCGCGGTCGTCCCGAAATCGTAAACGACAACGCGGACGATATATTATATACAGGGCGATTCGCCGAGCATATGATCACCGCCATAGTTTTAATTTAAAATATATGCAAGGGATTTGTTCAAATTTTGATATTTACCATTTTTAAATATATACTTAAAGACCGTATTTTCAAATCCTTGAGATTTTATTAGGGATATTTTAACGAGTAGTACCAACCTATACTTAAAGATGATTTCAAAATAATACAAAATAGACGCAATATACGGAACTATGGAATTATAGTTCTACTTGGACCGATTTTATAAATTTTAAATATACTTAAATATATTTACCTATATAGGTGTATATCGATAGATTAATATTAGTTACAGACATTTAAAAATGATCATAGCCTACGTTCTAAACGGATTATCATAGACCTAATTCGAATTTTGATTTTGGTACTCAAACAAAAAATGTTCAGAAAAAGCATCATCCGAATAATTTACTGTAAAAAAGAAGATTATACTTAAAACAGGTGGTCGTAAGAACAGAAGTTTGTATCTCCACTAGACGCTCCTATGAGTAGTACGACAAAATCTCAACGATTTTATGGTGTATAAAGTAGGTATATATTCCGAATTTCCGAAAATCAGATTTTGAACAACTGCACTACGTTATATCGGAGGAGAAAAATGCGATTGGCACGCTCGGCGATTCACCCTGTATATACACATACGTATAAAACAGATATAAATCCTAAAAGGGAACGGAAAAAAAAACACTCCAACACGCAAGAGCGTATAACGAAGACGTATCGCAGCCGATCTTCTGCGGGATATTTGGTGAGAAAACGGATGACTGAGAGACGGAATATATATATATATCATTATTGCGACTCGTTATTCGTATATACGACCTGTATATTATCGTAATATATATATAAGACCACTGCAGCAACAGTCACGTCCGTATAAATCCTTTTTCGTTTTTTCTCCACCGAATGTATAATAATATTATAATATATTATATTCACATCGTTTACACACACACACGCACACACACATACCGAGTTTTCGGAGTATATTATATCGAATTGCCAAAAGCAATCCGTCCGTCCGTCCGTCTCGTTCAACGTATTACATAATATATTATTATATTATACGCGCGCGCGCGTCCACCTTTAATACGCGTACAATGATAATATATAAAACAGGTATGATTCACGTGTGTTCTGCCGTTCGTTTGTCAAACGTTTTTCGTCATTTGCGAGGTGTGATATTGCAAACACCCGACGACCACGCGTAGGTAACCATGACCACGGTATGCGCCGTGCGCACACTTCGCAGCGATTTAAAAGTCAAAACAGCACGACGACCATTACCTATAACTGTACCACATATTATATTGTACTCCGGACGATTCCACTCGAAATCGTCAACACGCCCAAAAGCCCATAATTTCCTCACTCTCGTTAAGGTATAAGTCTCTCCCGGGAAATCCAACGGTGCGCAGAGACTGAAATAATAAAAAGATTTTGCATTCCACCACCGGATGGCCTCCCTCCCACCTCGTATCGTTCGTATTATGTAAAATATATTCCGTACATTATATCTGTCATCGTGTTCTCTTGTCGTCTTAGGTACCTTAGATTGTTGATTTTCTTAAAAAAAATAAAAATATTAAATACGGTGAAAGTTCCGTCGTATATTACGAGGTGCATCGAAAAAATTCGTATTATTACAGAGAAATCGTTCTTTAAATAGAATCAAATAAATTCGGTTCCAATTAGGTTTGGCTCTGAAAAACTTCTCGTCAAACAGACAATGTTGTCGAATGGAAGTTTGTCGTGTGGAAGTTCCACTGATGTATAATAATGCGGAAAACTGGCGTTCGACGTTTACCGCGGCACGGCGAAACGTTTCAGACATAATATTAATATAATTATCGTAATAAAATAAAAGTATGCGTAAACTGCTTTTTCGGCATAAATGTTGCACAATATTATACACAGCGCTGTGATACGATCGTCGATATTCGGTTGATTAATCGTCGTAATATTATATTATCACATATTTGAAAAGGACCGACACGGAATTAATAAAATAAATATGCGCACACACAATAATATTATTACGGCGCTCGTTCGATATGATAAGATTTTATGATTAAATTAATTTTACGACCAGGATTTGAATGAGATGCACAATAATATAAGTGTATGCGTATAATACCTATATAATATAAAAGCGGTCACTGCAGTGGGTAAAGTAATACGAAATAATAGGAGCCGCACATGTATATAATATACCCAAAGTAATATCATATTATTATGCTCGCCTAAACGCAGAAACTTGAATATCAACGAATTTTTTTTCGTCGTCCGATTTTACGACCGTCTGCCGTCAAGGAAACAGAATTTTCAATTTCTTCGGTTTTTACACGAATTTTTCCAATAAAATAATTTGGAAATAACATTACCATTTTTTGTCGCTAAATTACTTTGTTGTGCGGACGATTCGGCTTTTAACGGCCGTCGTATAATCGATGCGCTATAAAAAAACGTAAAAATAATAATCCCGAGAACGAAAAATATCAAAATGTTAATTTGTTACATAAAACGTTTTGGACGGAATATATTATCGGGAAAAAACTTGTTCATTTGTTCGTGTTTAATTCCAATAAAATTGAACAAAATACTTATCAGACTGCGTATTGGCGCCATCAAATTTTTGTGAGTCTAATTAGAATTTAATGATATGATTCGATATAGTGTATGTTCGCACTGTATATTGTATAATATAATACGTATCCATTACACTTTTATTATTATTGCGGCTTGTAAGTTAAATTTGTTGTTTTTAGATACGTGACGTCGACTTTTTGAAATACCCAAACAACAAATGTGATATTTTTATAGTTTTCGAATTTCCAAAAGAGGGATCGATTATTATTAATATTATGTGAGAACCTGCACAGTTGAAATGCCTATATAGGTACTACACGGAGAACGCGATGACAATCATAATACATGAATTATGTAATAAGTATAATGTAATAACGAATCCAGTCATGTAGATCAGGTGATTTTAATTTTTATAACAATTACGAGCGTGAGACCGATATATATATATATATATATATATCAATACCATTATAATACACTGAGACATACCAATACAAATATACTATTATATTATAAGCACAATAGTACGAGTACACGTAACAACGATTTAAGCGAATTATAATATTATTTACATCAAACGAATTTGTTGATCTAGAAGAGGAATGCGATGGCGATCTCCATTGGCGATTCTCATCGTCCGGCCATACAGAGCAGTGCCTGCCTATAATAGCTGTGAGTTGCGGATAATTATTATAAATTATTATAATTTACGACCTATATCTATTGACAATTTTTTTATTTTTTGTCGAACATTCAGTACTTCCTTTCGTCATGAGTCGTGACACTGGCCGCAGCAGTCATACACGCATAACCCAACGCGGATACAATAGGTTTGACAATATATGACTCTACAACATCGTATACCCCCCCCCCCCCCAATCATATTATTACGAAACGCCGTGTACCTACTGCAACTGCAGCCGTATTGGTAAAACACAATAATTAAAATGTGAAATATCATATTCATGTCGCGCCGACGCGTTTTGCCGGCCGACCGGCCAGCCAGCCGTTCGACCGATGTCATTGAACTTTAAATTGTACGCGTCTTCGGACTGATTTTTAATAGTTCCACATTGTAATAATATGTGACTATGTGAGCGTGTGTGTGTCTGCGTGTATGTATTTTATTTTATATTTTTTTATTCATATGAAATTTTCGTCGCATTAAGACAGGTTGTTTGGTGAATACGAGTGAATAAGAATAAGAAGAAGAAGAAGAAGAAGAAGAAGGAGAAGAAGAAAAAACTAGAACTGGAAATAATTTCAAAAGTACAAAACAGGATTTTGGGGCGAATCGAGATCGCGATAAACCCTGAAGATGATCCTAATTGAAAAACCGGTCGCCGCCGCCGCGAGTGGGCCGTGAAACAAGAGTGACCCGAAAATTTGTCACCTAACAACCGGATTTCGTAAGAGCTGATTTCTCTAAAGCTTCTTTTCGGGATCGAGATCGATAAATAATAGTCAACCTGTTCGTCGTCGTCGTCGTCGTTGCCTCCACCGCCGCCGACACCGACGCCGTCGAACAACTGCGCTCGGATTTCAGACGCGTACGTTATCTTTTTGTATTACAGTATAATACCATTATAATTATTCGCTCGATCGTCTCGACCGACACTAAATATGTTCGGTATAATATTATTATCCATTTATCCAGGTAGGCACTCGGCCCGCCGACAGTGACAGCAGCGGTGCACGTTATAACACATTTCGTAGCGATTGTTGTTTCGCCGTGTCATCCGCATATACATGCCTATACGCATATTATTATGTATAACCTACCTATTTATATTATAATATACGTCACAAATAATCCATAAATAAATCCAGTGGCGTGGCGAAGGCTGTTCTCTGAGGCCCGCGCCTCGATCGAAATCGGTGGGTTGTGGGTGTCCGGGTTGCAGGTCGGATGCGCAAGACTGCAGTGTACAAAGAGAACCATGCAGACAGACATTGGTGAATCTGAAGTAATTACTCGTTAATAAACCAACATGGATATTGAACCGACAAAACGCATTAGATACTTTTAACTTACCGTACCACTATAGCCAGGGTCCACGACATAACTGACAAACAGCGACTTTGCATTATACTTCCAAGTTCTAGCCTATATAACATGTTTAATATTATAACATTTATATAAGCAAATGCATTTAGTATACGTCCTATGTACAATATGAATTCAATTTTAAAACTTTTATTTCGCATTGTTTTCGCTGATTTTTGGTATTTTGTACTTCTCTAGTGTAATTGTTTGGATTTTTTTAAGTAACTCTGAGCGGAGCGATGAGTTTATTTATACGATATGGGTTTTATTTTTTTTTTTAATAGTTTTATTTGTGTATCTGAAAACACTTTCTTGTAGAAAAATTGCTCTGATCGCATCAACTTCGACGAAGGTAAGAAGTCTGGTACTAAGTTGATACCTTTGGGAGGTCAAAATTAAAAACTCCCCTGTACTTTTCAAATATTCGCCCGGGAATAGGTGCACGTATATATATATGCGGTAAATCAATGTAAGCTGTGGTTTGATTATTATATAGATAAAAATCAATAATTTAATAAATATGATGACTAATGAGCATATAATATTATAATATTTTACGTTAATCGATGTACAAATAATATAAAAATATTGTGCAAAAATATCGTCATCAGACAGGACGTTAAAATACGTCTTGTTGATTAAAATCGATTGATTTCTCGTAGAACGGATTAAATAACCATTATTTTTCCAAAACGTATGGACGATAAAATGTGAAAAAGAGATGCCGGATTCTAATCTAACTCTCAGACAACACTTACACTCTTACTATCGTTGGTTTCGGAGATTGTTGGCTGTCGGATAGCTTACACCATTAGCCGTCGCGTACAATAGTGTTATTTAAGCTATTTTTGTGAGTATTTAAACACAGTCTGTTTGTTATCGTGGATACCAATTAAACAGATGAGATTTACTATATAATAATATTTTATACTATTATCTATAACCTAACTATGGTCGGTCGAGAAACAAAACGTGTATTGTAAACTTTACAATTTCATTTTAACGAAACTTGTAAATGTGGTAAAAGTACGATAGTGAAATGTCGACTTTTTAACGGCATACATAAAATTGCGAGCAGGACTGGTCCCATTGTTTAGTCCTCGTTTGGCGGTTATTTCATATTATATTATGTTTGGAAGCATTCCATTAATGTTGAAATTTTTATTACGCTTTATGTTTTATGCGCGATTTTTGTAGTCGCATGCGAGTGACGGCAATCGAGTTATATTATAGTGTTGAGAAACAATCTACGAAAAATAATAATTGTATCATTTACTCTAATATATTGTATTATAATGCAGCTTCAATGAAATGGATCTGTTCAGGCTAGGTATTGTAAAGTATTCAACTATACACGATCGAATGGTAATTGCAGTTGGAATAGGACTTAAAAAAGCGGGTAAGTGGATGTCGCTCTGCTGTACAGTAAGCTACAATTGGGTCAATGTATAATGGATTGTATTGAACTTGAATGTAACATCATTGTACAAGAAAAAAGATTCTGAGCGGAGACAGTTTATCAGTCTGGATTTTTAAATTTTTATTATTTATTATAGCCTTTAAGTGGAATTAATATTATAATATAAAAATGTTTTATTCGTTGCTATGGTCATAGACAAATCGTTAGAAATTAAAATCCCATTTTAAGCGGTTTTTGAATTTGTCAGCAGTTACTCTTGTGGCACTAAAATAACTATCGAGAAAATCAAAAAAATGACCTCTTCAAAGTACCATCTTGATCCAATTTGCTAAAAGATAAGGTACTATATGTTATGTCGAAATCAAAGCACCAGGTACTTCCGGTGGAAATTTTGTATACAGGATATAAAAAAAAAATTATAAACACCATTTTAAAACCATTAGCTCCCCCCGCTCCGCCCAGAATCTAAAACTAAAACAAGTACCTATACATAACAACAACCGATTGGATCGCGTGACGGGGCGGTATGAAAAATGTCGCCGGGCCTCTTCCGAAAAGCAAAAAATATGTCCTACACGCCACTCCGATTGTATACTATTATTATCGTGTATAAAAGATGATGTATGAGTTTTGGCGGAGATCTTTCGTCGGACATAATAATATTATACGACTACAACTCGGTGTTAAAATTGTAAGCGCGCGTCGTCGATTGTCGTCGTCGTCGTCGTCGGACGAGTGAGCGTGTGGGTGTTCCGACGATGATTGGAGAAAGTGTGCCTATGTCTAAGGTACGATGGTAATAATAATAATAATATGATGTACGCGTGTTATGTTATTTATTTTATATTTTTATCAGTTTCCGAGTGGACAGAGACGGGGTGGTACGACGCGCATCCCGAGTCATATGGTATATATAGATACCTCGAACACGACGATTAATTATCGTATCGGCTATAATATATATATACACGAGCGTTGTATAATTTATGCATAATTAGAGGTGTCTTGCTCGTCCGTCGTGCAGATATTATATTATAACGGCAGCACCGTTGCGCAGTGCACATAACACACGCATACCTATATAATATTATAGTTATTAGTAACACACACACATATAATATACGCTCTGAGGTATAATGTCCTGTGGGGTACGCGTATAATATTATTATTATTATTATATATTATTTATATTGCGATATGGGCGCGCGCGCGCCGGCTCGCGAGGCCGCCGGGTGACCTTTGTAGAACAATCGCACAGCGAGTCGTAAAAAAACATAAATCCGTTCTAATATGATATTTTATTGCGGTCGTATGTCATTTAGCGCCCGGCCGGCTCCCGGCACAATAAAATACACAGAGTGTTGTAAAAGCGAAAAAAAAACCTCACACTACACGCGTATATTGTAACGTGTACGCGCGTACCTATACTATCGTATTATCGTATGCGCACGTCTATTTACGCAGGTGTACGATAATATACAACGACGACAATATATTATATTATATATTATAATAAGAATATCGAAATGAAATATAGTGGGAAAAAAAAAAAAACGGACGACTGTGCAAGAACACGATAATAATACGAGACGCGCAAACGTCGTCGTGTACCCGCGCACGGCAATAACATAGCGTCCAAGCCCGGGGGTGGGGGGGGGGGGGAGGAGGAGAAAAAAAAGAGATGTTCCGTACGCGCAGCAGCAGCAGCAGCAACGGCAGCAGAACAGATTATTATTACTATTATTCGCCACCTCGGCGGCGGCGTTATAAACAACGCGCTCGTTGCGGGTTTTCGGGAAAGGGAGCGCCTTGATAAATGTGGACAACACCCAATGGCACGCTCGTCCGTGTGCCAGTGCGTACACGTTTACCGACTGGATCTTCTTCTCTCTGCGGGCGACTTTTTTATATAATATAGGACACACACACACACACACACGCACACACGCATAATAGGTATAATGCGGTGCCGGCGAGGTTGTGTGTGTACGCAGACGAAACTCATTTATAAACCGTCAGAGGAGGACCGTGTCCGTGAATAATGTCCGTCTCCGATGCGCGCTGCACGGGCTCGCGGGCGCTCGCGATATTTTCGGAAACGGATCTGGTTCCAAAAACTGGATTTGTCGCCCGAAATCGATAGCGAAACGCGCACGCATACAATAATAATATATTATCATAATAATACGTATTATATATATTCTTATTATATTCTCCGTCTCTCTCTCTCGCGCACACACACACCCCGACCGTGTCATGACGTACCACCGATCGGTCGTCCGCGCGGTGTATAATAATATAATAATATAATAAAATATACAAACGACGGTGGCGCGCGCGACCGGGCCCGCAGTCTCGTAGAAAGTAAACCCGTCGCAGATTTGGCAACCGACCAAAAGCAAAATATATATAATAATAATAATAACACGTACGCCGCCGCCGCCGACCGCTCCGATACCATCTTCGGGCACACAATTTTCGGACGACGACGAAAACACGTAAAAATAAGAAATAAAATACCTATATATATATATATAAATAATCGTTAATTAGATATTATAATATATTATATACCTATTATACATAATAGGTGTACCTCTATACGTTTCTTGTATATTTTTAATACGGCGACGGTCCGACGCGTCCGGCGATCTCCTCGCTGCAATACCCATATAGAAAACGCACGGTATACTGTCGAATCTGTTTTTTCGCGTATTATATTATATTATACATACCTGCAATGTGCCCGTCGATGATTATTCGTATATGACCACCTGTTACAAATATACGGTTCGCACACGGTAAAAAAAAAACGTATCAGTGTAATAGTCACAACGCAATATTAAAAACGCGTTGACTTCTATCATGTTTATAGGTATATTGTACATTATAATATCGTATACCTGTGGGTTTTTTTGTTGAAGTCGTCAGGTTTCTTTTCCAGCACGTTGTTCTGCCATTTCCGATTTTGACGACTTTAAGATCAGTTTATAAATTCGTCATAATATAGGTAGTAAATTATAGTTGTGATTTTTTTCGCCCTTTCGCCCGAGTAAATGTTTGTTGGAATACGCTGTTCGTCTGACCGCACTCTGACTGATGATTGTTGTGATTACAGAGTACCTATTTTGAACGAAAACTGCGACCTACAGTCAATTAGCGGTGTCGTCCGAATCGCAAACGAAAGTGTCATAAAAACGTAACAGGTAAAAGCGTGTTACAAAGGATGTCTGAAAAAAAAGGCCTGATTTGAAAAGTCTGCCTTTATCATCATGCACTGTAAGTCACGAGTTTACCGGAAATAAGTGCCGCTAAACGTCTCGGAACTTAAACAAGAAATTCGATGTGCCCTCGATGAAGTTGGTGGGCCGATGCGCGTGATCAGGTGATGACGGTCAATTTCGTGGAGCGATCGATCGCCTGTAGCGCCGGTAGGAATAAGGGGAGGGGGTCAAATGCCGGATATTGTTTTTCACCGGTTAAACCTTCGACTTTTCCTGAAGAGAATGCGGCATGTTTATTTTCTCACAAAAATACTTTTGATTTATAGCGGTTTAAATCCGGCGTTGAGAGACACCCTATCGGTAGTACTTACCTATATCAGTAATTATTGTCGGACACGCGTCTTTCCTTTATTCTCCAACAGTTCCTGCGAGTGGACGGGTGCACGTCCTCTGTCGCAATGCGCGTCCTCCCGCACAGTTCGATCGGCGCGCGCACTTATACTTGGGTGTATAATATTATTATCATGTGCAATTAATAGGTTACATGGCCTAAACGCGTTAATAGGTACGTATCTATTATTATTTTGAATAAAAAACACTTTACAGCGTATCTGCGGGAACTTTTTCGAATAACATAGTACATAACAATATTATTACGTACGCCATACCAGCTACGACGATGGGGTACTGATAAAATATGATATTGTTATTGTGTTATCCTTCTTTGTTCAAAAATATGCATTATCCAACGTTGGATACATGTGTAATAGTCCGGTCAATTTTTATAGTCGTCATCACTCATTGTCAATGCTGCAATTATACGTATATAGATCCACCTGCGTTCTCCATTATAGATCTCGCGCGCGGTGTATACGACGACGCAACTCTTTCCCTCGTCAATCGATTGTATTGTCCATTTACCCGTCGTCTATTCAGCGGTTTGGTTTTTTTTTTATTATTATTATTATCTCTACCAATTATATCGATATATTATTATTATTATTATATATCATTATACGTATGGTCGTCGGCTAACGCTCTGCGTGTACATACAAATCGTTTGAAATTATTGCCAGTTTATTAGACACCGGGGTACACTTAACGCGGGGTGCGGCGGCGATTGTATTGCGCACAATTAATAATAGTTAACATAATATTACATTGCAGCGAGCTTTGAGGGCTTTGAACCTCCGCCCAATAAATCAGTATCGGCGAAAATAAAATAAAATATACGGCCGATATAAAATTAAAACAAATATAAATAAATGTGTGACGTAGGTGCGATACGGTATACTGTATTATCATCACGTGACTATACACCTGAGAACTGGAATGCCTATATATGTAGGAAAATATGCAAACGATGTTACCTGCGAGGTAATATCTACGCATAATATAAAATATGTAGAAAGTAAATAGCGAATGCGTATTTCAATTATTTTTATTTTTTTTTTTTATTATTATTATAGTTTATAATGTACCTGCGTTTAAGAAATTCCAAAGTTTCTAATTCATCAAGTTCCATAAATATATGGTTACCGGCCGTCGTTAAAACGTTACAAACCGTTATTGTTTTGAGAAATGTAATTACATCAAACCTATGAATTTCGATTATTAAAATAATTGTTATAACAATATATATAGTGGGTATAATGACAATTTAGAATTGTTATTATTGCGTAGGTATACGTTGAATTTAATTTTTAAAAACTATATATATTATATTATATAATATTTTAAATCTTATAATTATTATAAACACACTTAAGCATTGTACCTAGTCGATTGAAATTATAATTTACACTCTGGTTCATATCCCCGTTCACAAATTGATTTCTGGTTATAATATTAAAAAACTGCTGTATCCATACATAATTTTAAATTTCCCAAAATGAAATATTATAATAAAATTTTATTTTATTGTAAATAGTAGATACTTATATAAGCTCCTTGTGATTCGCCAAGCATACATAATTATTTGCTTACTTATTTATTCATTCATAATGTCCGTGGGGATTCTTTTTTTTAAATGAGAATTACCGATTTGTAAATTGTTGGGCAGATGATCTTTTAGAAAATGTTGATGCTTCCATATTCGAACTAGTAGTTTCTGAGTTATTCAAATTTATGTATTAAGGACAATCATATTGTCCTTAATAGTGATTTTACATAAAACATAAAATATATTTTGGTAATATATCTAAGTCAGCTAGTACTTTCGTTGTACTCAGACGATTTTACAAATTATAAAATGGTAATAGATAATTAATATTTTTAGGTAATTAAAATAATTTGGAAATCATCAAAGCCCATGTGTTTTCCAAAAACAATATCACGGAATAAATTGTATTCTTAGCACACAAATTGTATTGGTTAAAAAACGGCTCGTTCAAATTTCGATTTAAACACATCATTAAATATTTAAAATAATAACATCTACTTAACAATTTAGAGTGGAAAAGAGTGGTTCTCATTCGAGAAAAAGAAATTTGTATACCATCACAGGGACACTTCTCGAACGAAGCGTAAGATATAAGAACCTAATATTGGAAGGTATATTTCAGTATAATAATTAAAAATCAGAATTCGAATAAACGCATAATCGATGGAAAAAATGGAATGAGCATGATGCAATCAATCGTCACTTACAGTAATTTTCTCGCCCACTACCTATATATAGATTTAGGCAAAGCATAATAGTGTACACAGTAAAATTCAGTAAATACCAGTAAATTGTATTAAATATGTACCACTCGATTCTTTGGCTTTGCTCTGACTACGTGGATAATGTTGTATTTCCGTTTATCGCAGCGAATAGCGTTGGAGTTTTTATTGTTATTATCTTATTATTATCATATTATAGATAAACTATACCTATACATAATACATTATAAGCGATTTTAAAGGACATTCGAACGTATGAAATACTCAAATACCGTGTAAGTAGAATATGAGAACAGCTTCGAAAAAAAAAAAAAATAATAACAACTCTGAGATGTACAAAATATATATTTTCAAGTTATTACGAAAAAAGATGATTGAATCAATTACGATATTGTTTTTCGCTTTGAAAGGTTAATACGCAACCAAAAAACCGTGAACGTTCTTTTGGTATAATATGTATGTGAGTAGGTACCTATATACCTACCGACAACCTACCTATAAATGATGAACACTGCACCGAGAAAATTGTGTAACAATTATCATTATAGATATATTCAATTATTATAAAATATAAAACGACGAATCGAGTTCTTTTTGTTTATAGAGATAGTTTTTAAAGCTAATATTTTGTACGATTTAATTTTTAAATTATAATTACTACATATATTATATACATGATATTAATATTAATATGACTAATCAGAGTCAGACGCCCGCAGTAGGTAGGTATATGTATACCAGCTACATTATAATAACAATGCATACCATTATAATGTAGATAATGTTTCCCAAATTTCAACAGAAGGATACATAAATCATTGAAAACATAAGTATATAGGTAGGTACAACACAACACTTGTCATAACCAATCTGCTGATAAATTATTTATGAGCGCTGCGCAGAGACGTAACCGACGAGATATTATAGGTATATTATTGTTGTATGTGTGGGGGCTAAACGAGGGCATCGGTTATTTAGGCGCCAGGGTCCGGAGCATTTGGACTGGAAAGGTGGAGGTGTACACCCACACTAAATTGTTTTTTTTTTTTCAAACTAAATGAAACTATATTATAAAACGACCATGCCAAAAAGCAAATACGTACTATAATAATATTATATCTCCGGTTTAAATGGGTTTTTTTTCTACGACGACCATTATTCACCTTTAACGCGCGTGTCCCCGCGTGTAATTTAATGAAAAAGTCCGAATAGGTAGGAGAGAAACAAATAATATGAATCATTTTTTTTTGTATTCCAATAAACAGCGATCGCAGGTCCGAAACGCAATTTGCCATAAGGCACACAACGCGTTCGATATTCGTGAATAATATAAACCTATATCATATTATATATTGGAATTTTTGTATACCTACACATACCTGTATTATATACGCGCGATATAATATAACGACGGTGATGATGATGATAATAAATAAGATAAAATGCCAGTAACAATGATCAATAAAATAAATTAAAGTGAAAACTTCTCGAGATCGCTCGTGGCTTGACTATATCTGCAGCAGCGCGGTATAGAAATGGCATAATGAATTGAGCCAAGAATGTATATTATTACGCTTTATACGATTTCAAAACATTTTTTAACGAGTATTACATTCATATAGGTATGAGCGAGACAACCACCGTCGTGGTAGTCCAGCACTTAAAATCGAGACGCGATAACGCGTGAATTTAGTCTACTTTATATCATCACGAAGTCGCCATAATTTAAAGAATTCCGCTGCGATAAAAGAAAAAAAAACAACTCAATATCGAAGAGCAATTATAAATTATGTATCAATTACGCTCTGAGTGAAAAAAAAAAAAATGTAAATTTTGTTCGAATTTTAAATTCTCGTAAAATGTTAATTACTCTCGCTGTCCGCATAAACCAGTTATATATATATTATATTACAGGTATTATTATAATAATATGTATTATCAACGATATCATCAGCTCACTTCTCGTGTTGATTGCATCCCCGAGTTTTCGCGTTTACCTGTACCTATATATATATATTATGTTTATATATATATGTGCTTAAGTATATGTTATAAATTATAAATCAATGCGGTTAATATATATAATTTTTAATATTATCACTATTATTATTATTATATCACGTCCCTATATTATATTGTTATAATAACTGTTGCATAGGTCATAGAGGTAAGACTTTTTATTTTTATCTACGCGAACAATGCCGCGTACGGTATAATAATGATCTATCTATCTATATAACAATGAAGACGCTTTATAAATTGCGGACTAGAAATGATTTCATGCATCGCATTTGCCATAATAATAACAATGATTATATTATATTATTATTATACATAATATAGGTATACCGCCGTCCGTATTATATAAACAATAAACGCGTTACATATCGTATTATGTTTTTCGTATTCGCTAGAAGACATCATCGGTCGTATACAGTGATTTCACGATGAGTGTTTTTATTATTATTATTATTATTATTTTTTTTTTCTTATTCCGAACGCGTCGAGAGAGAAAAATTGCGCCCGCACCACCGCCGCTTCCGCCGACTGCAACAGTATAATAAATAATAATAATAATAACGTGCACACATCGGCTACTTATTGTGGTGCAGTGCGGGGGCGGGGGAGATTTTTCACGTCGACCGGCGTGGCGGAAGGAAATCGTTATTCTATTAGCGCGTGTAATAATTGCGACGCACCACGTGCCGCCACCGCCGCCACGTTTGCTCGCACGGGAGCGCTTACACGACCGAGGAAGTCGTGGACGGTTTTGCAAACCGCACAATATAATATATGATATTATACGCACATAAAAATACGCGTTTTGTTATTATATATTTTTATTATATTATCGCTATGAGTGTTGAGTATAGTTTTGTGTGCGGTCTCATCCTGTTGTGCCGCGATGGCGATGACTGGCTGCGCGGGCGATGGTGGCGGAAGAGAGAATCACCGAACGAGACATTTCGTATGAGAACGACCCGCGATAAAACGTATCACGTATAAACATTCCGTCGGCTTCCTGCGGGATCGTAGTGGTGTAATATTATGGTAATAATAATAATAATAATAATAGATGCACGTGATGCGTTCCGTTTCGATAATGACGTGTTAAACCCAATTATCAGGGCTGGGATTTCGATGCACTTTTCATTGTTTTCCAAAACTAGCTACGCGACTGCATGGTTATTAGCCGCTTTTTACTGCAGGGGAAGGCATGGTTAGATTGGAACACAAGATGAGACTATATGCGCAATTGGGATTAAAATTCTTGGGGTGGGGGGCTACAGCCGACCTAACGTAACTATCAATTTAAAATAACCTATTTAAGGGGGCTCATATCTAAACCAATAAGGGATATTTTTTTGGGGGTGCTAAATCGTAGTTAGCCCTTCCTGGCTTAGCCCTATATAGTGATGCCACTCTATGGTGCGAAGATTGGTCACTAAAAGAACCCGGGTTAGGTCCAAGAACTAGAACGAAAGATGTATGTAGAGTTGAGAGAAATCACCGAGGTACCCTAATAAGATAGATAAGCGTAAGGGCACTGTATCAAATGCCGAAGACTCCGGTGATTTGAACGCACGGTAAACTACAAGTGTAAGAGCGACGATCGAATGGCAACCAAAACGGGACGATGACCTGGAGCAAGACCAAGAAAACAATGGACAGTTAGGGTGAGGATGGATTTGTAAACACTATAAGTGCCGGAAATATTTTCCCTAAATGAATTGCATTATAAAATATTTCATTTCGCCACGCCGCTGGTAAGGGTAGTACCTATGTGAAAGCAGGAAGATATTTATTTATTATTTTTAACCTCCTACAAATTGTCTGTAGGAGGTTGATGTGCGTCGTACACGAGTTGCGCTCCGATTAATATTATCTTATACTATATTTATATATTAGCAATTACATCACTATCTCAGCTTTGACAACTACAGTCAATAGTAATTATATGGGCTGAAAACATGTTATTTTATGATATTAATCGTTTTAAGACTAATAATTGCAAATTAACAAATTCAATTTTTAAAAAAAAATATTAAACAAGTTTTATGCCTGCAGTGTCCTAACATTGATTTGTGTGTACAAAATAAGAAAACGGTAATTTAAACATAAATAAATTGCAGCCAAACTATCTTAAGTGTAATATTTTTGAGATTAATGATGCTTTACAGACCGTCTGTGTACAAAAACCGTGTGGAAAACGATAAGCCCCATACATATTAATAATAACGTAATGACAGTCGAATATTCTTCACACTTTCGCGTCTCCTTCGTCAAATATAAAACTGCTGTAACAGTCAAATGTGCGGCCGTCGACGAACGACTAGACATAATATTATAATGTTAAACATACAGGTACCTATTTTTTACCGGGGTTCGCAGATCTAAGAGCTACGCGTATGTAGGAAACCGATAAATTTTGATTTCTAACGCCAGTGGTCGCGGTAAACCGAGTGACGTGATTATTAATTATTACGGACGCCTGCGAAACCGTGAATATTATAATATTATGGACGATTTGTCGTGCTGTTACGGGTTGCCGTATATTATAACAGCGTGAATCGGGCTTTATAATAATACGTACACGTGTATATTATCCACGACGACGACGTCTACCCCGAATAATTTATTCAGCATTAGCGCTTTTAGGATTTCCGTTTACGACTCAGAAACAAAAAAAAAATAAATACACCGCACGGTGTGTAATATATAATAATAATAAAATCTTACCGGCTCGCATTGTATTGTACAGCATATATATATATACACACACACACACTCCGCACATAATATTATATATGTACCTGGTATATGGTATGTGCGCGAGTGATGCCGCTCGCGCGAGGATACGTGACTGCTTTGGGGCCATAAACGGTACAGACAAATATATTGACACTTCCTGTTTGTGTGGGCCGGATTTCGTTTTTTTTTTCTTATTTTTTTTTTTATTCGTTTGGTTTCGGCGACGTTCGGCTATCATAACACACACACTCGCGATATATCGCGGCCGTGTGTATTACATAGCGAGACTACTCGTCCACAAAACCATACAGACCAGCGCTATAAATATGTATTCTCTTTGTACTACGTCCAACGGTATTATAATATTATAATGTAAGGTAGGGTGTTCCTTAATTTTCAATTTCAAAATATTTTTGGTCTCACCCCCTAAATCGGTGTGTGTACATATAACAATGAACTGCAAAAAATGTTACATTGTACGGTGTTTTATATAGGAAAACCTTAAACTGCAATCAATCGCGTTGTGTCCAAAGTCCCAAAATACGCCGGAACACGAAGAACCTTTACTGATCCAGCGTCACTCAAACATCCACATATAACGAACAAAACGAGGAATCGATAAATTTATATTTAAATTATATGATATAGATAAAAAAAGTTGTAAGCGATGTTATTTTGTTTTGTCCATGACCTGCATATATAATTGCATATATAATCTTATCTAAAATTAGGCTAATACCTATATAACCATCGCGGCCGTTGAACCTTTAACAGATAATTAATAAGATAAAAATAAAAATGTGTGTAATAATTATAATATTTGTATACAACAATAATTATTGTGCAATGTGTAATCATATTTGTTTATTATGCTGGCTAATCTCTTATAGTAGCACCAAATTTTGCACAAAATTCTTTGATACTCGGTAAGTGTTCGTAGTCCGTTTTTTTTAACCTTTATATATAGGGTGGTTCACTAAATTTTCGTTTTGCTCACTGCAATCGAACATGTTTTTGAGTCAAGCCTATGTATAAGGTTGCAAACGGTTACAGAAATAAAAGAGACTTTTATATACCTAATCTATATATATTATATATTACATACATAAAATTAATATGTTTGTAGCTAAAATACTGAAAAACCATTCGACCGATTTTAACATATTAAATTGTTTTACTTAATGTACATTTTCCCCGCAGCTTCATAGCAACAGTCGTGACGCCGATTATGTCCGGACCGGTAGTTGACGTTAGACGCTGCAGGGAAAACCTTTAGAGAGATATCAGGAAAGTTTAGAGAGTAGGTAGTGTAACGACTTTCGGAAATATACCTATAGTGCTGTATCCATTCCTGGAGGTTGTCCATCTCGGTCGAATTTTCTCACAAAGGTTACGCCGACGCCAAATTGCCCTTGAACCTACAGGTACATGCCTATAGGTATTTTATATGTTTTGTTTATTTTTTTTTCGGGCCAAGTCGGGTTATACAGCTATAATATAGTACATATTTATGTTACGGGAAAAGTATACAATTTGGGCGTTTTCTACAATGTCCGGGCGTTTTATGAAATGCCCTTCGTATATTAGGAAATCTACCGCAATAGATTATGAATAATGATAATATTTGACTGTAAAGCATAGTCAAAATAAAGTGAAAATACCAGGGTCGGATTAAGTGCGGATTATTATCTGTAGATTTGGAAACCAATATGTAATTTGCAAAGAAAGATTTCTGGAAGTCGATGATGTGCCTCAAGCCAAAATTTCATTCCGGGAGTCAGCTCCAATTTTGGTGGTCAGGGCTACGACCGATGTACGTGTGTACAAAAATTTAAAACACGGAAGTGGAACTGCAGTGGAAGTGCAGAGCACCGAAGTGACTGTATGTAGGCACATCAAAATGCCACGAATCAGTAGTACACGCGAGATTTGAGCGAGGATAACTGATATAAAAATTTAAAAAAAAAATTACATTTTCTAATATTATAAATCTTGTATATTGTATAAACCATAAAATAAATAAATATATACATATTATCATTATTCATTATATCATATTATTGCCCTACACACGAAGGACATTTTATCAAACGCCCAAATTGTATACTTTGCTCGTAACATATTATTATACATAGGTATTAATCGATCTAACTCGATCTATTAAACTCGGAAATTTCAAACGGGTGCGAGGGGTATATATAGACCATAATAATATACAAATATGTCTTGTAAAAACATGTACATAAGCCCAGTGGATAAAACTCCGAGGGATAGGGTTGGAGCCCGCGCGTGGGTTCGCGCCACTGACATAATAATAATAATAATAATAATATTATACCTATACTCGTTGCACGATATAGCTGCGGGTACCTGTAATATATTATCTGTATATTATTATACTCGTATGTTACATACTGCACGATACATTGTTACCGTCGGTTTTTACTTGTGCCGGTATAGGTTTTTAATTTTTTGAGATGATTTTTTTCTCCTCTTGACGGTCGAATTGGTCTAATTAAGTTGTTTAGCGCGCGCACCGATATTGCGCTCGTCGTGACCGGTCTTCCGTTCCGTCGCGGACACGAAAAAAAAAAAAAAATCATATATACGTATAGGGCAACTTGTAATATATACAGGTATATATATGTATGCGGTTACGGCGGACGAGGGTGGGAGGGGGGGGTGAGGTGGAGAGAAAGAAGCCAAAAATAAAACGGAAAAATACATAATATGGTTTTTCGATCATTTCGTTTCAGCGCAAGACCCCCGATTGAATAATTACGACCATTAAAAGCAATTAGAAATGACCGCGTGCACACGCGGCGGCGGCGGCGGCGGTGGCGGCGGCGGACATACCGACCACGCTATGAACTAGTTATTTTTCTCCGCGTCGCTCTTTTAATAATAAGAAAACGGTTTTTTAAAAGAGGATAACACACATATCATTAGCCGTTTAAAAGATTTCTATATAATAACGACGATCGAGCCCTGCGCCGCGGACGGTTCCCACGTTTGTAAGGTCACAGACCCACCGCTCCAAGGTTCAAACGCGCATCCAAGCTAGTTTCAATACATACACACACTCGTACTACACACATACGTAGGTACATGCATATACGCGCACATTATATATATACGCACACACATACACACACACACACATAATATAGGTACCTATATACATATAGCAACAATAATAATAATAATAATAATAATAATGATAATAATATTGTGTGGTATATATTATACACTGCAGGACGTGTACTATATGTGTGTGTGTGTGTGTTGCAGCGCGCAGCATGTACCGCGCGCGCGGTTACCGTTTAGCCCACCTGCACATCGCACAGATCGATTTGATTCGAGCCAATTATAATATTATTATGTATTATACATATAGTACCTACATCATATTATGCGTATTGTACATATTACGTCGTCGTCGGTCGACTTGGCGTTTGCGTAGGTATACGTTTTAATACGAGAAGATGGACCGCGACTCTGTATCGGGTATATAAGGTACCTATTATACCTATTCGCGTCATACGCGCCGCCGCGCGGTTAATGTGTTGTTATGCAACCGCGACCGCGGTGACGGTCAGACGATGTCGTCGAGCGGCGGGGAGAGGGCGAGCTGAATTTTTTTAACGTCCACACCGATCATTAAAAATGTAATTTAAGGACGTAACTGATGAGATCCGATGTACAGATTTAAATTTTAAGCCGAAAGAAGTTACGCAATGCGAATAACAATAGCTACCTACGTTCAGCAACAAGCTAAGTAGTCAATTTTCGGCGTTATGTAGACACCAGATATTCTGTGTAACGATGAAAAACTAAAAACGATTTTTTTTTGAAACATTGAAATTGTATTCAAATTTCAATAAAATTATAACAATCGATAAGAATTCTAAGCTTTATAATTTCACCAATTATAGTTGTCGGCGATTATAGTTGCCGTGGCTGTCTATCATTATTTATTCAACTTATACACGGAAAACGTATGGAGGCATATCTTGACAAAATCAAACCACTGCAGGTAAATAAGATCAATAAATACTGTCGAGAGTTTATTGTTTTTATTTTGTGAAAAATATTATAATGCTGATGTCAAAAAAAGTGGGAAACTGCTCTGCTGTAGGCACAGTTGAAGAGTAGAATGTATCTCTTCCTCGAACAAGCACTGTAACGGATGTGTTGAATTCGAGTTCAATAATCGTACCCATACGCGCAAAAAAACTGATTCTAAACGAATAGGGTCTATTTTTTTTGCTGACCAAGGTTTCCAAACAATTATTTTGATAATAATTGTATTATATTATATTAACATTTTAACTGCACATTGCACAGTGTTTTTTTTATTTTACCCTATTGTTTTAATAATAACGGAACATTTTTTATTTTGACCTCTCAAAGGTACCAACCAGATCCAATTTGGTATTATGCCCGACTTGTTGGCACCGGCACATTATGCCATGACTACGAAAGTGATATAAAAATGTGAACCAATGGGCATGATTTTTTTTGGAATCGGACAATGTGCCGGTGGGCCCACAAATATGGCACCGGCATATGTGTTTGTTGATTTAGAAAGTTCAACGTCCCTAGCAAAATCTATAAATAGCTCTAGCACAAACTAGCAAATTCCTAGTAAATTTTCGATACCAAGGTTTCGTAGTCATATACTTATACAGCCAACTTGACAGATATTGCCACTAGAAACCTCCATCGAAGTTGATGATCAGAGCGCTTTTTCTAATACGAAAAAACGTGTCTTGAGGCATAAAAAAAAAAAAAAAACACACAATTGTAAAATCAAATATCAAAACTAATACAAAAAAACAAACAATACAAAAATCGTTACACGCTCGGAATCTAAAATGTCAATGGTTTTACCAGCTTGTGTGAGAAAAAAAATTATTATTGCTTGCATTATTTTGTTTACAAATTATATAATATTATTTTACACGTCGGAAAAAAAAAGGTTATGTCAGTGATAATATAATTATTATATTATCCTCCTCGTCTTCCACCTATTTGTAATAATATTATTGCCCACCACCGCTGGCACGCCGTCTTTTCCGCCGACATTAAAATAGATATAATAACATTATAGCGTAGATAGCTCCTGCGCTGCAGCAGTCGTCGTTATACCCATACTTAGAAATATGTATTTTTTACACATATTAAATATTATATTTTTTTTTTTTTATGATATTATATTACTATACCTACGCCTGCAGATCCGGTACGTGGCATGATGATGGTTGAAAATATTATTATAATATTATATCGATATACGCACACGTTTTGTCAAACAGCGTGGCAATTATATTACTACATTATAATAATATTATAATATGTGGTGTATAATGATATGTGCACATAAATATATATATATTGTGTTATATTATCACGTATTATCGTGAGAAAACGAATTTCGTTAAAAAAAAATTCGAGCAAAATAAATCGGTTCGTGTTATTGCCGACTGGACGATTTCACGTTAATCGGCGGCGGCTGACTATGTATACAGATCAGCTTTTTGTTGGAGTTTTTTTATTTTTTTTTTTAGTCAAAATGTTTTTTTAATTATAATTCATTGTCGACTCCGCGAAAATAAATTGAAATCCCGTGTGCGCGTCCTATCCCGTACGCACAATGACAAAATTAATTTTCTGAGTTTCGTGTGTGTGTGTGTGTGTGTGTGTGTGCGAGAGTGTGTGTATTTGTGCGTACACGGACAGCCCGATTAAATTTATGTCACTTTGTAAACGAGTTTAGCGAGAAAACTCTTCGGAACAAAAAAAAAAAAAATCCATTAGATTATCAAATAGAATAAAAGCCAAATTATTCTTAAGACACGCTGTTGTGTACCTATATACATTTTTGAATATATTTATTATAATTTAATCACTCGGAGCGTTCCGATTCCGTGATCTTAATGTCGTCTGAAACAACGCGCGCAATACGTTATTATTATATACCTATATACGTATAATATTATGTGGGTAAAGATACCATATACCGGATTATGTATACATAATAGAACGTTTACGTCCAAACCGAATATAATATTTTTCAAATAAAATCCACGCGCGCGCGCGCGCACACGCATCAGCCGACAAAGAATCGTATTTGTTAAGAAATTAACTACTGTCATTCCAAAATGAAAAATTAAGCTGTACACAATGACACAAAAGAATGGAACGGATTAAGGCCTGTTATTGCGAAACACTCACGACGGGGAACTGATGGGGATGGTTTTTTCTTCAATAACTGTATAATATATACTAATGTGCCACCGATAAAACTCAATAAATTCCAACGAATCGCCGCAATAAATGTCAGAGAAAAATTTTGAATTTTAAATACAGTTGCCCGCAGTGGAGTCGTAGATGACGAATCGTTTGCGGTTTATTAATTTTCAATAAACATAAATGTGTAGTTAAAAGTTGAGTACCGGTTAACTATAATATAGGAATTAAGGTGTAGGAATCAATTGACGGTAGTCCATATTGGAGTGTATCATAAAAAAAATTGGTGTTGCTCTTATAATTTTAGATGACCTACCCCTCATAATACTATTATACCGACCTATAACATTTCCTATTTTTCCTCTATCAATGCCTACCCACCCATATTTAAGGTGTTGACTGAGAAACGCTTGGGCCTATATGTCACACGCCAGTGAACGGTACGCCGTGACAGTAAAAAGTTTGTGCTCGCATTGAGAGTGGACGTGGGGAGGACCGCGGAGTATCCCTTCTTTTTAAAAAAATTTCAACGTACCTCTTCAAATCATTTCCCAATCGATAAGCAATTCAAATCTTCGGGCACGCTTTTTTTTTATATCTCTGCACCCCTTTTCTATTTTCATTTCCAACTCAAGCACTGCACCAACTGCTCATAATAAGTAAGATCATAATATAAGCTACATAATCTCTTATGATATGTTTTGTTTTGTGCAAAAACAAATAGAATTTCTGATACTCTCGACGTATTGTTATATAATATTACATTTCTTACAACGTGGGATCAAAATTAACTTCGACGTTTGGAATATGTTCAACCAATAATACAATATAGGGTAGGTGCCCACCGCGCGTTTTCGAGACCGTTTTTTCCACTCGTCATCAACCCCTGCAATCGCCGTATCCTGCAATATCATTATTATTATTATTATAGTATTACAACACTTAAAATGTATTCGTCCATATAATATATACCTATACGAATACACAATACGGGCCGCTAGCGTCGACTGCACGTCGAATAATGGTCATCAATATAATAATATAATAATATTATAATATATTTTGTACATAATATACCTATTATTTTCGTCGTCGTCTTCGCAACGTAAGCACAATATAATATAATACGATATACATATATACATATAGGTATACCTACACATACATATCATGGCGTATACGAAACGTATCAACGATGTCCGACACGTTGCCGGATGCCTCAGCCCAGGCGTGATCTGTTACAAAATACGCTGTTTACCATTCGGCGCACATATCCGTTATCGGTTCATGCTTTGATTTATATATTTCGAAAAACAATAACAATGGGCCCGTCTTCTTGCCGCAGGTCTCTCGCGCGACTATACGGTCGTCACCGTCGTCGTCTATGTCGTCTAAGTCTCTTTTACCCGGTCACGTCTTATACATTATTATTATTATTATTATTATTATTATTATATGCCACGTATAAGTCGTAACCGGTCGGCGACGATCGCGTCTCGGCGGTGTTCGCTGTATAGCTGCCTGTGTTTCGTCATCATTCCTGCAGTGTACACGGGCAAACGTCGTACATTGCACACGCCAACATCTCAATTTTTGTCCGGTGATTTTTTTCCTCATACACCTACCCTTTTATAATATACATTATATTCATCAGACGAAATAATAAAAAAATAATACAACGCGCAAGCGCTGCAAAAGACCTGCACATCACGGCCCGCCGGTCTTTTAAACGCCATCGTATTGTGTATGATAATAATATGGTCGGTATACCACATAATATACCTATACCATATATACGTTTTGTCTATACGGTATATATTATGATACGTCGGCGGTCGATTAATCAATCAAAAATATTATATACATATACCGTAACGCACTGCGAGGTACGGCGGCCCCGTTCGGAAGATAAGTGTTGTAGGTGTGAAAGGTTAATAGGATTGTCATTCACGATCGAGCAGTGTGTATAATAATATTATATTATATTATATCGACGGCGGCGAAAATGCCCAAGACAGACGCGACGCGATCGACGGACCAACAATAACAACTCCAAATAATAATAATAATAATAATAATATACTACACGACAGCCAGGTCGGTCTCCTATATATATATATGAGTATATAGGTATATACGATATACATGATATACGAGTTTGGACTTGCTATCGCGTCGGCACCAAACCAGAGAGTACTTAGGCTAATTAGATTGATATATACGACGACGGAGGCGTATAGTGGAACGCGACGAGTGTCCCAGTGTTGTGTGTGTGTGTGTGTGGTGTGTGTGTGTGTTTCGATTAATTCATAGTTATTATAATAATTTATGCGGTCGTCTTTATTATATTATATTATTATGTTTAAGGGCGAACTGGAGAGACTGTTTTTTAACGAATCCGACAGCGTGTTATTACAGACTGCAGTCTTAATGGAAAGCAAACACGCCGCGCGTGTGTGAGTGTATAAAATCGAAATTCGTTGTTAATACGATAGCCGGCGAGGTGGAGATGAGTAGACACTCGGAGAAATGTTTGAAAAAAAAATAACGTCAACGAGATTTAAATCTTAAAGAGTTATCTCGATCGGACGCGCGCTGTCCTTATAGAAAATGGAAAATGATAATTGATAATGCCCTTTTTCGAACTCGTCTCGAGCGCGTGCGTATCGGAAAAATCTAAAATAATATATATCAACCGATCTTGTCTGTATATAACACTGGATACCTATACGTATATATGTGTAGACTGTTCGAATCTCAGTAAATATATATAATATTATAATAGTTCGATCGATCAGATGATTTTTGAATTATATTAAATCGAATTGTGTTGCAAGAGATGTTCTCCGCAGAGTCCTGCAGCCTGGAGACGGAAAAATCTTTGAGTACTTACCGGCTATGCTCAACTGCAATCCATCTAACACCTTTGATCGATACTTATTCAGACCACCCAAAAAGCCGACTAAACGTTATACCTTTATATACACTATACATCAATAAAATAATAAAGCTATACCCCTGTATAACTTTACACCCCTTATGCAGGTTTTAGAATATTATCATTATTATTATTATTATTATTATTATTTTTGTTGTGGTTATTAAAGGTATACCACTATACCTCTTAACTTTATAGAACCACGTAATGGAGGTATATTATAGTTCATATCAATTGAACGAATGTACGTGCAAGAGCACGTTTTATGGTAACAGTTTTTTTCGCTCGTCCGTGGCGCAGTAAACAGTGATATTGATGCATACGATCGTATACACAACCTACAATTAAGTCATAATAATAAACTGCAATTTATTTTCCAACGGGTCCAGTTCAATAGGTATACTGCAACGAACGAAAACGGATCCGACAAAAATGTTTACGTCAACTATTATAGGTATACCGAAAAGTACAATATAATACATTAAATTATGTATTACCTATATATATTATATTGATATTACGGGAAGAGTACGAACATGGGTAGACAGTGTATACATTGAACCCTTTTAATGTATATAGGTACACCGTACACATTATCCATCTTAAATATTATTATGTACAATGCATACATTATCCTGCAGTGTGCTGTGGATTAAGTATGAAATAAAAAATAACCAAATTTTAATAATCCGAAAAAAAATTAAATTAGGTACCTATAGGCTATTATTAAGTTATTATTCTATATATATAAGAACATTTGAAATATTAAATAGGTACAGTTATTTATTGGAACAGTGTTCAATTTCGGGTGACATTTGGAGTTGCAAAGTATCCCACATTACATTTACGTTTATTTGATAAACATTTACTTTTACACGGAAATTTTGTAAAACCTTGACCAACGGAAAGAGATTGTGCAGCATTAGCTATTTATCGCAATGATTTTTTGTAGCCGTCACTTATAAAATATATCTATCAATGGTTCAGAACGTACAGAAAACTTATTTCTTGAATAAAGTCGAAGAAGAGTGCAATTTTATTTCCGCGAGTTCATAGCGTGTTTAATTATCGGTATAATAGACACAATCGTGAAAAGTTTTGCTCTCTCTTGAGTTATTTACCCAAAGGAAGTTAAAGTACAATAATTACTCGGCCAATGTACAAAATAAACGTTTTACAAATAATATTTTTACTCTATCCAATAGGCATGAGTAGGGTTCACATTAATCGATTTTCGTACTTTACCCGTAACATATATATCAAAACGATATTATTTAGTTCTCTACTTACAACGCAGTATTTACTTTTCACTTATAATTCAGTGTTTCTCAACCTTTTTACTGTGGCGACCCGCTTTTTGAATTTCAATTTTTTAGCGAACCCCCCTACATATATTTTATATTCTATGTTCGAAGTTTTCTATAAACATATAATAATAGTGTGTTAGTGTTTTCTGTTTTAATATATCAATAAT
Organism: Sitobion miscanthi; assembly: GCA_008086715.1. Lineage (NCBI taxonomy): Eukaryota > Metazoa > Arthropoda > Insecta > Hemiptera > Aphididae > Sitobion > Sitobion miscanthi. The sequence continues at coordinate 11,598,381 of CM017805.1, forward strand.
GTATAATACTCATATAATATTATGTAATATTGTAATATTTAGTATTGATTTTATTTTTTCATTATTTTATTTTATTATTTGAGCTTTTTAATTGTTTGTATTGATTTAAATTTTAATTCATACGCGACCCTAAATAATAAGTCGTGACCCCCAGGTTGAGAAGCACAGGCTTGTATTATCACTATAAATGCATAGGAAGTTATGCGTTTGTTTTGTTCTGACGTTTGTGATAATCATCCGTACAAAATGAAGAAAACCATATTTTTATTCACTACTACACGATCATAAAAAAAAAAAAAAAATACGAATTTATAACACATAACGCCGCGCGCTATATAGTAATGAATGTACTAAAAGTAAGAAGAAAAAAAGTTTATGTATTTTTTTTTGTTCGTATCGATGAACGGTTTTAATTATATGATTTAGATGTTATCGTCTAGGGATGTATAAAATATAAAACGTAAAATAAAAAAATCAAACGACTTCTGGGAAACATTGAACAGACACAGACACAGACACACACACAGACACACACACACACACACACACACACGCACACACACACACATACACATACACTTAAACATTATATATATCATGTACCGAGCGCGTGGTCGAGGAACACGAAAAACGTGTGTTAAGCAAAACAGTAGGACACACGCGGCTGCAGACGGGTCCGCAGACATCGCAATTCGATCCCAATAGTCTCCGTTTCTATATAATATGCACATGCACATATCATTATTATTATTACTATTATTATCATTATTATATATATTATTATTATTATTATTATTATATGTATACGCATAACCATCCGGTTCACGACATAATAATTTCGACGTAATTAAAACGTACGCGCTCGGGTATTATCCGATTTCGCATCGCGTATATACCTATATTATTTCCCCGCTTCGGGGCGACGACGACGGTTTTAATTTAGACGGACCCGACCGATAACACCGATATCATAATATATATTATTATTATTATTATTATTATATAAGTACTCAGTGCAAGCGCACAACAATCGCGGACACGCGTGGGAGTTTTTCGAACGCGCGGTTTCTGCAGCAGCATTTGGATTTTTCAATACGACTTGTATATAATGGAGGGTTTCGGATATTTTTGAGATAATTATAATAGTTTAACAATCGTGACGACAATTATTTCACGCATAACCTTACCTTCGTAATATTTTTATACCTAGCTACCTCCTGTGCGAAAGAGCTCAACAAGTAACATAAACCTAATTATATTATTATTATATCGTCATCATCAGCTATATAATTTTTAATCTACTTTTGATCTAACACATGTGTGTATATATCATATGATACTTTGGTACTACGATATAGTAGTCCAATACCCGTGATCTACCGAAAATAATTTTATTCGACACGCAATCTCTATTTACCTACTATATTTATATAAAAAATATCACGATTTATTAAACTTATGTAACATTTACAATAATAGGTAATTGCATCGACTTCTTGGTAAAAAGCATGACCTTTTTCATATTCTTTTATGACAGTAAAAAAAAAACAAAATTTAAACAACACGTATAAGATTTAAGACTCCCTAGACGTAGATTAAAAAGTAGAAATTGTAGAAATCAAGCGAATTCATATAATATTTCGAGGGACACTATACACTTATAACTGTATATCTGAGTGGTTACCTATACTTGACGGTCTTTGAATATTGGTATTAAAATATTTTGTTTAAAAAATAACATAATTTACAATATTAATACATTACTAATTATTAAGAGTAAACATTAAGTAGCGCATATAGCTTTTTGAGTGCATATTATTGGCTTTCCTCAGTGCATAACTGAATGCATATATTTTAATAAGTCCTTTGGTATTAAAGTCTTGATAAAATCTAGATATATGTAAATGTAACTTAATTCGTTGTTTAAACTGTTTTTTGCTTCTTTTTATTTCGAAATTCAACCCTTATTTATAGTGTGGTCCACACAACAAAACTAATGCCGTACATGAAACACGAAGTAATACTTTTTGTTCCTCACACGTTATGTAACCTACAAGAAATAAACAGAAATAAACAAATATCCGGCAACAACTGTTTTAAATTTAACTTAAATGTCGGAGGCCAGTAATAGCTCTTTTTAAAAATTGCGTTCTGTTCGTCTGTCATTCTCGAGTTTAGAATCTAAACCGATTTACTCTCACGAAGTTAATGAAATGAAAACCGAAACACTCCAAGTGCAGGGCGATTGCTCATCTCGATTGAATTTGTGCACAAAGTTAGGCACAGCGACTTGCATGTGAACTGAGGTACACTCAATACGAAATACATCGCGTATTGTGTGATATTGTTCAATTTCTCCCGGAAAAGGTCGGGCTTAGTGAAGTGTTAAAAAAACCATTTTTTAAACTTTTTAATTGTGTATAACAATATTATTGCCACGAAAATAATGGCATATTATATAAACAAAATTAAAATAATATGGCTAAACGCATTTACGTCGGCAACGGTTGTCAACGTGCTTCCAAGTGTATTTGTTATATGTAATATTGTAGGCACATTGTAAACATTATTACGCGTTATTTTCCGACTATAATCCGTCTGTTCGCTTTCACTTAAGTTAAGTTTTTGAGTGAAGATGTATTCGGTTACAACAATATTATGTCTATGTTTTTGCATCTTTTCGGAGTCGATGGGCGAGCTCGTGGTTTTGAGTCGCGCCCCCCCTGATCTGCGGAAGAAGTCCGAACAAGTATCGCAGTTGAGAGGAACAGAGTACAATATTGTGGCCACCGATCCAAAGAGCAAGTCATCACCACCACCACCTATCTGTGACTGTTCACATGTATCTGACTTTCCTCATCCGCACGCCGTCGGTTCGCGGGTAACCAGCCGCCGTTCTCCATACATCGGCGATCCGAAAGAAAACAAATACCGTCCACCGCACATCGGCTATCCAAACTATCCAACGCAATGTCCTCCCCGATGCACTATGCCTCCGTGTCCGACCCGTCGACCGTTACCACCATGGACCACTTGTCGGACTACGCATCCGCCATATACCACTTGCCGGACTACGCATCTGCCATGTACCACTTGCCGGACTACGCAGCCGCCATGCACAACTTGCCGGACCTTGCCACCATGCGCCACTTGCCGGACCACGCAGCCGCCATGCACCACTTGCCGGACCTTGCCAGCATGCACCACTTGCCGGACTACGCAGCCGCCATGCACAACTTGCCGGACCTTGCCACCATGCGCCACTTGCCGGACCACGCAGCCGCCATGCACCACTTGCCGGACCTTGCCAGCATGCACCACTTGCCGGACTACGCAGCCGCCATGCACAACTTTCCGGACCTTGCCAGCATGCACCACTTGCCGGACTACGCAGCCGCCATGCACAACTTGCCGGACCTTGTCGCCATGTACCATTTGCCGGTCTACGCAGCCGCCATGCACAACTTGCCGGACCTTGCCGCCATGTACCATTTGCCGGTCTACGCAGCCGCCGTGCACAACTTGCCGGACCTTGCCGCCCTGTACCACTTGCCAGACGAAAACACCTCCACCTGTATTTGTCGTAAATGTTGACATTAACCTACCAAAATAGGCCAATGCGTCTAACGAGGTAGGTTAATGTTGACACTTACGACTAATATCGGCAGAAGTTTTGTCGTCCGGCATTCCTTGCACGGCGGCAGCGTCTGTGATATGTGGTACAAAGTTTCGTACATTTGCTTGTTTAGTTGGTGATTTATTATGATAGTAAAAAAAAAATTTTTATAAACTTAAGTCTATTTATTTTCGATACAGTACACAAAAAAAAACGAATAATTTTAGTTAAATATATTATAATCTTCGTATACTATAATAGTAAATGCTAATTAATAATTAAAAATGTTAACTGAACAATATATATAGGTACAATAGGTACACAATATATTTGATTTTCCATAGTTTATTATTATGTGTTACATTTTGTTATGACGCATGTTACACAAAGACAAACATTAAACTATAATTAAAATTACACTATAAAGAAATTATACTAATTATAATAAATTAATAACATATAATATTAGTTATAATGTTTAATTGATGAAGTTTTTATTTTTATATCAATACAAAGATTTGTGAGAATTACCGGTCAAATATGGTGATTTTGCTGTGGAAAACGTAAGCTTGATTTGAAGGGACAAATAATATAATATACTACTACAGCACAATCATTTTTATTTTTGTAACAGGTTTTTTGTTTTGTTACATTTAAAAAACAGATGACGATAATAATCGATGTGACAAAACTATTATGTTTCAAGTGCCTATCCTACCTAATTATATTCAAATGTCTCATGAACTAATTTTGAGATGTAATTCTCACTGTACTCATACACTACAAAAACCGTTTAAAAAACCTAATTAAATTAGAGTATTAGACTATCTAGTTAGAACTATTATATTATTATTGATAAAGTTAAATAACACGTCATTAGGGCTATCTCCCAATATAGGGTCTACCGAAATGGACGTAGCCTACCATTATAATATTGAATGTATAAATAAAAAAAAAAACACTAAATTTATTAAGAAATTAATTTATAAATCTTATACTAAGATTTTACAAAAAAAAACATTTTTCAAGTATTTAATTTATAAATGTTATACTATGCTGCAAAAAAAGTGATTTTACATGTATATAAGTACCTACATAGGTACTATTAATGATATTACAGAAATCCACAAAGCATAATTTCATATCTCTAAGGAAAGAATCAAAAATGTTATCAGTTTTATTTAATCATCGCCACCAATACTCGGTTAAGTACCTCTCTAAGCGGTCATCATTAAGTACTACATATTTTCTTAATGATTTTCAGTCTATGAGGCCTCCAAAGACTTACAACTCTTTGTGTATCGGCACCAGTTTTCGAGTCCACAAAATTCTTTGAATGATTAACTGTTTCGTGTACATTTTTCAGATATACGCCTTTATATCCAAGCCAGGAATCAGAATGAACATTGTACCAGGTAATAACTTAAAAATAATCCAAATAATAAACTCAAATTATTAGATGGACAACCAGTACACATTATTAAATAGGTACCTTATTCTTAATTATTTGATGCGATGTTTCTTTGTCTCTTTTTTCAACAAAAAAAACTTTGCATCAATTAAATCATTTTTCAATACCATCATTTAAAGAGAAAACCATTTTTTCACCATAGCAGTGAATAAATAATAATAATAATACAAGGACTACGCTAACCGCTCAGAATCGTTTTTCGTGGTTAATGAATGCCCAGAATGGTTTATCATTGTATTCAAATATAACACATCAATCACAACTACTGAACAGCAGAGCGGTACCCACTTGTCTGTCCACCTATTTTTTTTTTATATAGATCACATATTATTAATTATTATTGTTTAAACACTATCCCGTGGGGTTGTATATGTCATAACGTGATACAATAATATCAAGTATATTCACGTATATATATATGCCTATAAAATATGTTGAAGTTTTAAACGAGTGTGTACCTATATAATACGCCTATATAGTACCTTTGTCGTCACTATAAATGTGGCTCAGACGACGACGACGACGACGACGATTGGCAAACGATTTCGAAATATTATTGACGTCGAAACAATATTATTATATTATAGGCATAGATATTATACACTACATAATTTATGACCCAAATCGCCGTCGTCGGTATGCTGTACAAATCGACATCGGCGCGGCGCAGAGGTGTGCATTATATTATTTTATTATTATTATTATTATTATATTGTTGTATTATAATAATATTTCTCGTTGATCCCGAAACGTCGTCGTCGATTTCTACGATATTATTATTATTATTATTATGCGTACGCATAATATAAGTATAACACAACTCGGTCGCCGGCGTCACGCCGAGTGAAACCTCCGCCACGGGAGCGCACCGCGCCGGTGTACGCCGCCGCGACTGGAGAGCGCATAATAATAATAATATAACGCAATATTATTATTGTTTTCGCGACCGCGTGTATGACGGTACCCATACCGGTATACCTATACACACCGATATACCAACCTACGTACCTCTGTCTACCTATCTACCTACCTATACGACTTAAATATTTTAAATATTATATATTATTATTATTATTATATCGACGGCGGCGCGCGTTCTTCGATTAGTCGGAGCGCGCCGCGGGAATCTATCGCGCGCGCATATCCCCTCGGATGAATGAACGCCGCCGCCGCCGCCGCCGCCGCCTGCACGACAATACAATATAGAGGCACCTCGCTACACGTACCTATATAATAATAATAATAGTAATAATAACATTGTAATTTGCTTTTATTATTATCGCGTACGTTTCCGTCGGGCCTCGCTGTCGCGCGCGCGAGCCCGATAAACAACAATAATTCACCGTTAAACCGCGAGTCCCCCCCCCGCCCGCCCGCCCGCCATCCCGGTCTTTCGTTTTCGCGCGCCCAACCCGCGCGCAACGGAAAATAATCGAAACGACGGTCTACCGCTGTTAAGTGTAATTTACGCGCGCCCGCCCGTGTGTACAGTTATATATTAACGCGCGAGCATACTATAGGTACAATATAAATTATAATATATTATTACCATTACATGCCATCGAGATCGTCGTCGTCGTCGTAGTTTTTGCGACGATGAGGTAGAACCATTATTATAAAATGTTATCGAGTGTGCTGGAAGTGTGGTCGTTTTTTCGTGCATTTAGACCGATGAGCGAAAGAAAATTTCACCCAGCACCAAGAGTCCAATTTTAATTTCGAAACATACATTTTAAATTCCTTATTTTTTTCGTAGGTTATGTAGGAAAAGGATTTTTGATTTTTTATATTGTTTAATTAGTAAAGTAAGCATCAAATTGATTATATATATATAAATATTTTTTTTTTATTTTAATGTAACTAAAAAAAAAAATCGAAAATCCTTTACCTACATAACCTAGAAAAATGAAAAAGTAATTCAAATATGTTTTCAAAATTAAAATCTGATTTTTGGTACTGGTACATTTTTCTTCCGCTTATTGGTCTAATTGCACGAAAAAACGACCAGCTTTCAACAGATTTAAGAGGACGCTACACCCGCGTATATCTTCTCCATCTTACTGCAAATGTACAATCTAGCAAAAGAGGTTTTGCAAGGTACAACTATATAGAGTATACTATCTCTGTATTTTCATAGAAGAATTATTTTCAAAATCACACAACGCATAGGGAAGAATTTTATCTGTGTCGTAGTGTTTTAATTTTTTGATGGTACTGACCAATAATTTTTAATAATCAAACAATAATACTTATATTGTCCTCAAACTAGTCAAACTGATAACTTTAATTGTATTTATGTTATTCAAATAATAAAAGCGCTGCGACACAGATAAAGTTCTTTCCTATGCGTTATGGAATTTTGGTAGCAGAACATATTGGGAGTACTGCAGTTGTCCCTCGCAAAATAGTTTTTGCTTTGTTGTACATTTATAAGACGTAAATAACACATTCGGATGTATGTCTCTTTAGAAGATGTCAGCAGCGCACTATAATACAGTATAATACTATTTTATCGTTAATTATAATACTATATACTTAATATTAAAAAAAAGCACGGTGCAGCCTACAGTGAAATATATAGATAGCTGCTACGATTTTACCATAAAAATGTTGGTCACAATTAATTTTGCCCTATTTCGACTTTTGCCCGTAACATTAATATATGTACCTATATAGATTACCTGAAAGAGGCTGTGAGATAATATATTCGAAAATTCATCCGTTTACAACTAAAATATGTTTCGGTTGTATTAATATATCAGTGATGTTAATGAGAACGAAATGATCAAATAAAAATAATAGGTAGAACATACCTAAGTACTCAGCTATAAAGGCTATATACGTGTATGCAAGTGAATTTTTTTCGAGGAGGAAAAAGTGACGTGCAAATTTCGGGATAGGAAATTTCATGCAAGTCACGCAAATTCCTCGCTAATTAATGACATAACTTTTATTGCGATTGGATATATTTTTCTTGGCTCCAAGTGAAAATGTTATTAGTGGCTGCATATTTTTATGGAGGGGGATGGGTGAGCTGTGTGGGAGTGCATTAAATTAAAGTTATGCCAACATCTAGCTCCCGATAGATCAATCTATGTATAGCTGGCCTTGAATTAAAATTTAAAAGTTTAATAAGAATCATGTCATTGATTAATTAATATACCTATTTAATATATAATATAATATCAGTATGATAATATTGTGTAAAAATTATGTAAAAACATCGCAATACAAGTTGATTTATGTAAGTAATTATGTTGTTTCGTCGTGACAGTAAAATTACATCCGTGAAGTTCGCCCTTACACTTTTTTAAAACAAGTTTTGCATAGTGTCATAATTTTGTGAGTAATTGGAAAAATAATTCACAAGTTCAATCTCGGAATTTGTAAGTCAACGACAAAGGAGCTTTTAGGGGATGAATTGAGGAGTATTTCAAAATTACAGGACTACGCAAAAATTGTTTTAAAAATTTGTAAGAGCCAACTTCACGTAGGTACTTCATAAAATTATGTAAAAATGTTATTTTCTAAAGAGTTACAACTTTTAGCGAATTAATGTTTGTAGATAGATCATATTGTACAATCAAAATTACCGATTGCGTTCGAACTGTTGGTTAAGATATATTATAATGAAAGCTGTTTCTAATTTTAGTACCACGTAGTTATTGAAAATCTGGTTGGAAAACAAAAATCGTTTGGAGTGATTGTTGTTACCCATAGATACACCTACCGATGAATAAGGTAAACTAATATTCGAAATACAAAACAATTAAAAACATGTTAATCGATCGTGAAATTAAATTGATAATAGTACGCTAATGTTCTACCACTTTACACGAATTTAATATAATAGTGATATACCTAAAGTGTATAGGTACCTATACTCGGCGTCAGCGTTTGAGTGGTTTTTCAGTTTTTGTCTCTGGATAACCGAAGAAACACCGAATTAAAAATAATAATCGTTTTACCGCTGCGTACGATTTTTTTTCCTTCAAATCTTCTACTTAAATTTAAAACCGTAAATAATTATTAATAATTTCACTCTTGACAGGCTATTTCCGATTACTGTTATTATTATTATTATTATTACCGCATCGTACACGCAGCGCAGTGATTTTCGTGAGTATTCTACAAAACGCTATATATGTAAATGCGACGACGCGTTCCCACAAATATTATATTATGTTTAAATAGTAAAATGATAACTTAATGGTACCTATGTATATAAAACACAACGACTGGAAACGAAAACTCGGTCCGCTGTACATATATATATATATATAGGTGTAGGGTCCTGTATAATATATACCTGCGGCTGAAACTTTCAATGTTGTGACATTTAACTTCATTACGGCCGAGTCGTTCAACGTCTTGATCACGTTTTATTAAATAAAAAAATAAAAAAACATTTTGATTTCCTCGTATAACACACGTGCAGGTAATAGTAATAATAACGATTTACGTCATCGTATCTAAATCGTTTTCAAACTTACGCGTACAATATGCGATTATACCGCGATGATGTTATAATGCCGCGATATTATAATATTATAGCTTACACGCTCGTCGATCGAATTTTAGTTAATAATTTTAACAAATTTAATATTCTACGTGTGCAAAACAAATACTATTATATATGAAAGCTGCGGGTCGACGCAATAGTCTCATCTTATTAAAAAATAAAGCCTCTTCAGCAGCAGCAGCAGTAGGTACCCATTATTAATATTACGTATACCTATAGTGCAGTAGTATAGTATAGTAATATTTCTGAGAACGACGTTTTTTTTAATAGATAAAATAAAGCGAATACCACATAGTTCATGAGCACACACACACACATACCTACGCGTGTATGGCGTTATTTCGTAAGTCCGTATAATGTATTAAAAAATGAATATTCCAGCCGCCGTTGTTGCGATCGGTGTTTACCCATTATATGATTTGCATAATATACGAGCGCGTGTACAAATATAATATAATATATATATATGTAGTAGGTACCTATATATAATACGTCTTATATATTATTATTGAATTTTTTTGACCGTCTCACGTGATTTAAAAAAGTGATAGAACCGCGCGTGTCCTTCTATATTATTATTATTAGTAGTATATCATTGGGAAATCGTACGTTATGTTTTATTGTACACAGTATTATAAATGTATGTCTTATTGAGTTTAATATAATAATAATAATGCCTAATTATTGTTTGACACAGAATTTCAACAAATTATTCGTTTCGCAATGTCTAGCGCCGCCGCCGTATACAAGCGCACTGCACACGATGATGGTCGATAGGATGAGTGCACGACTGCTGCGTCCTAGGTATACAGAGTACGCACTTATTAGCTGAATATCTCCACATGCATCGTAATTCATAATAATAATAGTAGATATATAAACTCTTAAGAGATAGACTGTTCTTTCATCACCCCCCCTCCCCGCACTACACAGTGCGAGAGACAGACTAATACTAAAAGGTGTCATGGATTCTTCTTCTTCTACTTCTTGAAGTTCCTATCCGTTTCGGATGTTGGAAATCATATTGAATATTCCTTCTCTTTCTAACGATGGTCGAAATAATTCAATTGATGTTGTACTAAACCAGTCCCGTTGATTTTTATTATTATTTATATTATTATGTCAATTCTTCCGAGTACTTTTCCTTTATAACAGTTTCAATATTAGATGAACCGTAGGAGACTGTGTTATTTCTCTTGTAATTGATTATTTTTATATGTATGGAAGAATAAAGTTAAATAATATGTCGTTTATTCAATGTTATCTTGAAGTTTATATTTATCTCTATTTAACACAATGTTGGCTCTCTCTTTAAGCGTCGCAATCATCTCTTAATATGTCTATGCATAATATAATATTACTAGCCGAATATCCCGGCTTCGACTGTGTGCAGTTGTTTTTTGTGATAAATCCTATATAGCATAATATAGTCGCTTTACATATAAGTGTATCTCGGTTTAAGCGTATCTCAGTTTTAGTGTACCTCACGGACAAATCGCCGTCAGTATACCTATAGCTTTGTGAAATAATTCGACCGGCAACCGCAAGTCGTGGATTGGATTTAGGACTTGGTATATATTTGTTAACGTGGTTTAAACTACTTGCTCTCTAAACTTTTCTGCAGACATCTCTAGAAATAATCTCTGAGATTTTCGTCAAATTCAACTCAGTAGTTTTTGAGTATAAAAGCCCAACCTACGTCATATATTTGGTTATTATTATAATCTGCAACCAATGGCAATACCATGTATAAAGTTTAAACAAAAACAAAATTTCAATTTCCATCGTAAATCTCAAGATGTTGATGAAATCCCTGTGTGACCACCTCTTTAAAATGCGAATTTCGGAAAATAGTTTCTTATTACACATCTAGATAATAAGAGGAATCACTACTCCAAATTTAAAGTTCATACGTTTAGTAGTTTTTGAAATGTAGCGATGAATGAGTGAGTGAGTGAGTGGTATTTGGCTTATAGTTAATATCGCCCATGTGCATTTCTTCATTGTTTTTATGTAAAATCCTATATAGTTTATACTGTATATTATATAGGCGTATCTCGGTTTGAATGTTTCTCAGTTTTATCTATAGTATACCTATAGCTTTGTTTTTAATTCAACCTAGGTGGGAAGCCGCAAGCCGCAGGTTGGATTTTGCACGTGGTATACATCGTACTTTTTAACATAGTTTAGAACTACTTACTCTCAAAAGTTTTCTGACATAGAAGGAATCTCTGAGATTTTCGTCCAATTAAATTGAGTAGTTATTGAGTATATATTAAGCTACCCCCATACATTTGTTTTTGAGACGTGGTTACTTTATTCGAGGCCTTAAGTGTGACAATTTGATGTACTATGCTTGTACTTGATGTGCCCGAGTAACCAATGGCAACTATGTTTATACAAAAATATACAATACTAATTTCTATTATTACCATCATAATCTGCAACCAATGGTAACCATCTATAAAAAAAAAATTTTCAATTTCTGCCGTGAAACTCAAGACCCCTGTTTGACCACCTCTTTAAAATGCGAATATCGGAAAATCCTTTCTTATTGCTCATATAGAGCATTAAAGGAACCACTATTCCAAATTTAAACGTTAAATGGATCACCCTGTATAGATATTAACTGCAGGTTAGGTTGAGTTACGTTGAATTATTTTCCACACTATTATAGCCCCCCCGCGAAGCGTATGCCGATTTACTCTGCATATATATAGTGGTGAATTCAAAATGTTCACTAGTTCATAGCCGAAGACGCTCGAAAAAAAACAAATTTTTATGTATATATGTATTATACCATTTAGGTAGAGTATACCCATGGGCGTAAATATGGTTAAAAGTCTGTTGTGGTAGGGTCGGTGGAGGGTGGATCTAGAAATATATCAATCAACATTGGTATAATTAACATAGATGACATTTCTGATCATACCCCAGACGTGGTGAAGTCAGGAAATAATAGTGAGGGGTCAGGAGATTTGGGGGGGAGGGCTAAGTAGCCCAAGCGCCTCCGCCCGATCGACGCCTATAATAATAATGTGAATATGCCGCTATGACGTAATAACCGGTACGCGGGCGGGTACGAATACGGTGTGCTGCTGAATGCTCGTGCGCGTGCGCGTATACAGTACACATTATAATGTTATTAGGTACTTGTGTATATTTTTATGTACAATGATAATGTTATGTGTATTACGTCGAAAAACGGTATTTATTTTTTTTCACGGTCTTGCACGAAAATGTACACTAACGAAGGGAAAACGGACCGCGTGTCGCGCACAAACTGGTTTATATATATATTATTTAAAAAAAAAAAAGAATCAACGCCAACACTTTATTATATATACACAATAAAGTGTGTGTGTGTGTGTGTGTAAGTGTGTATCGAAAAAGAGTGGAAAAAATTATACAACTGCGTGTGTGTATGTGTGTGTATATATTTTCGTGAGTTCTAATGGGTCCAGTTTTTTTTTTCTTCATTCTTTCTTATTATTTTCCTCCCCCCACTTCTTTCCACTACACCCTTCACCCACCCCCGCGGTCCTGACAGATATTTTCCAAGAGGGTTTCTAACAGATATTCCCATTAATATCGCCCGGTCGTGACATCTCGAGCATTATAATACGTTCCCGATACACACACACACTCACGCACGCACTCTCTCACACACACGCACACACTTATAACATATGAGCCAAATAAAAACGTGGTAACTTCATTATCGTGTGTATAATAGTAGGTGAACGCGCCGGCGTGATTTGTAAGCCTTATAGCACGCAGCGGGACGCAAATTCAAATTTTATTTTACATTTTTTTTTTTTTTTTTAACACCGAGGCAAACGCGCGCTCGGATTGTTTATTGTTATTTTTTGGTAATCTAACGAACAGTCGAGATATTAATAATAATATATATTATATTTTCGTGCGCGTACCTATTATATTATAATATTCAAAACCCGCGCGTAATACAATATATAATAATAATAACGATTCTAATTTCCGACCTGCGACGGCGACCGTGAGTGTGATCTCGTTTTTCTCTGGTCGCGTTGCTCTGATATATTATATATTATTATTATTTCGTCGGCGTGGGGATCGAGGCTGCAGGATACGGTGTTACATTATATATTATATTATATTTTATATTATTATAAAATAGATGAGCACACTACGGGACGCGTGCAGCACCATAACACGTCGTTTGCTGGCCATCACGACGACGTTTATACATGCGTGAGTTTGTGTATTATATAGGTACGTCTTCTCTCACGTCGTCGTCGACACTGCACGTACCATATAATATTATTATCATATATTATTGTGTAGACAATGTGTATTATACTGTTACAAACGACATTATTCGTTTGCGGACAATATAAAATATATATATTATGCATTTACGCGAAAACGCTGCACGCGTTCGTCATTATTATACGTCGCCGTCGTTACGATATTCGGAAAACGCGGTGGTAACCGCACTGGAAACTTAACCGGAGCGGTTAATATCAAACCATCGTGTAGGTTAGGATACATCGTGAGGCGAAAGGTTGTCAGCGCTGCAGTAACATCAATTAATTTACTATACGCGCAGCCGCAGTAGGTGATGAGTGTGTACGCGATGGTCACTAGAACAAGGTCCTCAACACTTGGTCCTTGCATAAACCAAAACGTTCAAATTTTCACCTGGGGTTCAAAAAAACGTAATTTCAAATTGCACTCGATCCGATCATTCCATATTATACGTATAGAACCTATAATTATTATATTAATTTTAGTTGACAATTGCTAGTGAGTCGAACGTCGATCGATTTAGTAACTACCTTGTGTATGATATTACTTAACATAACGTACCTAGCTAATTTAGAAATAAACATGAAACGTGTAAGGAGAGGTCCGATTATCGACGACGAACATACGATTTTATATTCCGTCAGTAGCTTTATCAACGATATTTACGAGCGATATAAGAGAAATAAGTGTAGGTATCGTCTTGTCTGTGCTATTGGGAGTGTATGTATAACTGTATAAGTATAGACATATTATACTATGCCTCAGCAAACACTTTCTTTCGTCTCCGTGTGATCATTACATTAATATCATCGTCATAAGTAATTTACAAATCGTTAAAAGTGAACGTGCGGAGTTTCGATTTCGTTTTATATGAAAATTATACATTTAATTTAAAGAAAAACGTGTGTATATAGACAAGGCGTTAATATAGTGCGACGTTGTACACTGCACCGGGCGCGAGTGGTTTTAGGGAGTGCAAAATATTATGCAAATCTGACATCATCTGTTTTAAAGTCCGAGTGCAATTCAGCCATTGCATTTATCCTCGGTTGTCCCCCAAGTTAATACAACTCGACAAAATTAATAAAAGCGATATTCGACCTTACCCACGGTACACCTATCGCGGGTTGAGTACCTACCGCCTGCACACGATAGTGAATGGTTTTCCGTCGACATGGCCTCATGTACGGCACGCAGCGCCCTATGTGTGTGTGTGTTTGAGTATAGTATTGGTATACTCGATTTGTATATACACATCGTAATATATAACAACTTACGTGTATCATAGGCGATACTATAGTGTGCGTTGACGTCATAATACGTTATTTGCGCTGATTTATTACGCCCGAACCACTAATAATATATACACGCGCGCACGCTCGAGAACTCCACCACCACCAGGTGCAACCCTCGCGCCTTTTCACGCTGACGTCATTTTTAAGTTTTCTACAACCGTCGATATATAATATAGTCGACGAATCGTCGTATTATAATATACTTTGGTATATTATCGACGACGACTGCAATATCACCGATGCGCATCTGCGTGCATGCATGCAAATAATAATAATAATAATACGAGCGAAAACACGAGATCATCGCCGCGATAGGTACCTATAAAGGTTTACAACAATGATATGTGCAGTATATAACCCATCGCGCAATAAATCGTCTACCAGACTGCGCACACAATAATATAATAATAATAATATGTGGGTATATATATAAAATGAGCGCACAAAAGAGAAAAACGGCATTTGTGTCGCGGCGACACGTTTGTAGAAATTTCCGAAATTTGTATAGAAAGCCACCACCAGACTACCTATATAATGTGCAAGGTATTATATTATATACTTATTATAATAATAATATAATATGGCCCGTATACAGTATATTATACGTCGAGTGAAAATCGTTCTTTTGCGCGCGCAGCTACTACCTCGCGCGTAGGTACATTTTATTTATTTATTTAATATAAACAGACTTGAGTCCTAAAACATAATATTATTAACATTGTGTGTGAAAAATAACAACATAATACAGTAAATACGTTATAGTTTTTACTTAATTAGAGATTGTATATAATAATAAGACTTAAAAGTAAATATAGAATACAAATCGAATATAGTTGAAAAAAAATTTCAAATATAATCCAAGTCAAAAGTATTAGCTGCAACCATAAGAAGGTTAGCAGGAGAGTTCAAGATATAAATTTTAGTTGAAAAAAGTGGATAAAAAGGTTTTGGATCTCTATAGTATATTAAGGCTATTGATTTTAAAACCGATTAAAGAGAGAATTTCAGGACAATGAATAGAACTTAATATCAGTTTTTGTAAAAATTTAGAGAGTAAAAGTTTACGACGGTCAAAAAGTAGAGAAATATTAAAAAAATTCAAAACATTATTATTATTTGTGCCGTGGAGAGATCTGTATTTATGCGTTGAATTTAAAAGAGATAAAACATAGAAAGTCATTTTGGACAGATTCTAGCGTAAGATTTCGGCGTATTGCTTATCCAGACGAGGGGGCAGTAGTAAAACGGACAAGAGAGAATTAGAGGATTTTTAAGGGAAAAGGATCTGAGAATGCACCGCAAGTACGTTTAATAAACCCGAAGTTACAAAACCTTTGTATAATACGATATATAATATTATGGATGTGGGTACCACCTACCTTATATGCACGCGCATTATTATTATACTGTACCTATATAATATTATATTATATTGTCGTATCGTGTCGCTGTCGTCGGCGGAAACGCATCGACGCAGTCAACACACGTCCGCATATTTGGATTGAATATGAAATCTATGTATGGTAAATTGAAAATCATACACACATACACACACGAATATCTACACGATTGAATCGTTATCCCGGACCGGGAATGACGCAGACGTTGTCAGTGTATATTATACATAATATTACGTGTACACAGCCATGCAGCTATTTACACTGTGCGACATTGTATATATTATTATATCGTACAAGGTTTATATTGTCATCGTCGCGCGCTCAGAGACTTTAACGAAAAATCCAAAACGAACCGCTGCGGCGTATAAGCTAATTTATGAACACTATATGTTAAGGATGCGAAGGTACACCTATATATATGTAAAAAAATAAATAAATAGGTACCTCGTATGTGGTAACAACGGTTTTACACCGGTGTTCCTCGTTCGGACGATAATGAAACAACGATTTTTACACAGCGTTATTGGATGTAACGCATAAAATAATCGACAAAAACTCAAACACGGATCGAACTAATCAAGTTTGTTTTTTTTCGTCCGTTTGCGCACCTACCTACGGTATATACATATATATTGTATATTATATTATATATTAGTTGTAAATGCGCGCGTTAAGGTTTTATATTGTGTGTATATATAGGTACTTTTAGTGCAACACATCAAACCTGTTATTAAAGGGTTTAAGGAAATAAACATCGTTAAACAACACATATTTTCATTAAAAAGTATTCCGGTAATTACGATAAAAAAAGAACATTTATATACTTGGAACAGATAGGATATTATATAGGTATGTTGCAGGCGTGGGAGTGGTTTTACATCTTTAAAACAACATTTAGAGCCAAACAATTGCAATGCGTGTATTCACGTATCTATATAGGTACGTATTCATAAAAGGAATAGAATTTTTATGACTCGGACTCAGCGACACTTGAATAATAAATACGAAAACGTTCGACTAAGTGTTTTTGTTGTCGGTGTACAAATTTGGTCCGAATAACCCGATAATATTATTATTTTTCATGAGTAAATGTAATCGAACTCGCCTCTTAAAATTAATATGATATTATAATGATCTAGTTGATTTACGATTTTTTTTTGAAATCGAGTCGGGTAAGACGATACTAAGTTCATATATACTTATTTTGTTCGGTACTTCAAAAGTATTAAGCAGATAAATACCTATACCTACGACTTGTAATCAAAATTATTTTTTCCAACTTTATAAATTATGATAATATTACTATATATTATAAGAGATAGTTAGTTATTACTTACTAAGAGATTTACTTGTATTTTTTGATTGTTCGGATAATAAAAAACCCGTTTTAGATGTGAGCAATATAAAAATAATGAAGGAGGAGCAAATATTACACTCATATTGTAATTTAGTATGACAAATATAAACGAAATCAAATAAAAATTAAAAACCATAAAAAGCACATTTTTATCACAATAAAGGCGAGGAACAGTTTTATCGTTTTTGATATTGCAGTCCATTCGATTTCTATAATATTGACGATGTGAAAGTGATTCTTCGAAATTATTAAAATTTAAACACCTACTGAATAAAACAAATGTTAAAACACCAAAATTAAAAACGTTTAAACTATAAATACAATTGTACAAACATGAATTAAACATGTTTTGTATAATATTGCATAATTGAAGGTATTACATATTCATTATAAAGCAATTTTTATGAATGACCGAACTTTCAATTGTACATTGTTACATTGTGTTAGGTACTCTAGTATCCTTGGAAAATAAATTAAAATTTTTATATTGATCACCTCTAACAGTAAACTTCAAAATTATTATAGATCACTTTATTTCCTTTTTTTTATTTTTTGCATTTATTTTTGTTTTTAAGCACCATTTTATTCCTATTTTATTTTTTTTATAATTTTTCAAGATTCAACACACAATCAAACATAATTACTGTATCTATAATGATTATTTTACTAACCTTAATGTCATCTCCATGTGCCTTTTATATATCGTTGTTGTTTATTATATTCTATAATAGTGTTTGTATTCTATAACTTATTGCAATGGCGACCCATAAATTTAATCTTTATTGGGTACGCGACCCCCTGCTAAAAAAAAAAAAAAATCAAGTGTGTCATAAATAAATAATAATTTTAGTATAGTCAATTTTATCATTGAATTTTTATAAAATACAATACTGAATAATAAATACATAATAATAATAAATAAAATAAATTATATAAAAATACAAAAAATTAGTATAAAATGAAAATTTCATAATTTATTGCTGATTTTAGCGTGAAAGCGTAAATATAAAAAAATACTAAGAAGTTATTGATAACTAATGTAAAATCGATTTCCGTTACACATTCTACAATACTAGTTGAACTTCACATTATAATTATTCAATATAGAGGTATCAGTATACGGCTAAAATAACCGAAATCGTAACCGCCAGTCGCGACACATCAAAAAAATTTTGTAACCCATGGTTTGGGAAAATTTGTACTGTAATATTCACAATTCGTATACACTGGAGACTGGACTATAGAGACGACTGTTTTATTGACTCGAAAAAAGAATGTAATCATATTTCGAACGAATATATTATAGCCGAATGAATTATATATAAACATCTGCTCGTTACCATACAATATAATGTGTGTGTGTGTGTGTGTGTTATAAATTCAATCCAATACCACATATTACTTTTCTATTATAATTTGTCCGTCTCCGGTCGTCGTTTTCTGGTTTTCATGTGCAATTGTTTCGCACGGAACAAAAAATATTACACAGGAATGAAATTGTTCGAAATAAGTTATTCAGAACGATTCATCCAGAAAATTTTAAACGGGGTTGTAAACTACTAGTAATATATTCATAAATAATGCATGGTATAATATATTACTATATTACAAACATATTATAATATGACTTCGCGGAGAACCATTCAAAACCTTTTTTTTTTAATTTATTGCCATCTTCTACATTTGTATTATACCTATATACTTATATATAGGTTCGAGCTGCGCTGCAGATAAAACCGCATAATATGACAAACATTGCGGTTCCTTGTAATAATTTTTAAAGCGCGGCTTAACACTTAATATTCTATTAGATAACGTCCGTTAGATATTTATTGTACGTCGAGCTATACAAAGTCAGTCGAGAAACACACACATCATGTGACGTGTATGTGCAACAGTTCTGATTTATGTATTATATATTAACTGCATAACGAATAGGTATTATTATTATTACTATTATAACGGTGTGTCGGGGAAAACTAATGACAATATTCCTTTAACCACAAGGGTTTTTCTTTGGTATATTCGTGTGTCGTATACTATTGAGTGTATATCTGCACTCGACAGTCTAATATTATAAATTTAGAGCAGTTGTTGCATTGGCATGATTTTTTGGGGCTATTGGATTTACAACTATGTATAAACTTGAAAAAAATATTAAAAACTATAGTGCATATTTTTGCATATTTATCATTTGATTAATGGTATAAGTTTATACCAAATACAATTTGAGTACCTTTTTGGAAATAAATACATTATACTGTATATTATTTTGAGAGTTTTCACTAGGTATTATTTTGTATCGTGTTTTTCAAATGACATAATTTCTCGTTTTTATTTAGTAAAAATTTAGTAAATTTCTATCTATAAAAAATATGAAAAATAATAATAAGTGCATATTTTTAAAGCATATTTGTACTTTTTTAAGCGCATTAGGTTCCAAGCCCTAAATTTATAATAATATCAACCAAAAACGAATCATATATATTGTTAAAAATATAGTGGCTTTAAAAATGATATCCATTATGCGTACTACCTAATATGAAAAATAAAATTTCTGCACCTTACCGAATATAAAAACGCGTTTACATCGTATTAATGATAAGTGTGAATATATACGTAATAAGTATAAAACTATAATTTTGATAATATTATATTTTGTAACGACTGCAAGTTGTATCGCATAGGTACAATATATATATATATAGGCGTGTATGTTAATTTCCCAAGATCGGTCTCTTAGAAGAAAAAAATATTTCCCATTGCCCCGGGGATTTTTCTACGCATGAATGGTATTCAATTCAAAATTAAATATCACGTTTGTTACTAATTTTATGTTACAATATCTAAAATGTAGGTATACAGGATATATAACGGATGAATAGAAATACCACAGGTACAACAATATAAACATTATATTATTTTACTACGGCTGACCTGAAATAATTTAATATTATAGCCATTATGAATTAAACGAAAACAAAAATACAATTCATATTATACACAATATAAAGACAATAAATATTAAAAATAATTAATGCCATAATAGAAGCAACTCGTGCTCGGCTGTTTAAAAGGTCCATTTCTTACGCATTGATTTAGAAACTGTAACCCTATTTCGCGCATAGCTAATGAATGCATAATCGTTTTATAGAAATCATGATCGATTAGTTTTCATTGTAAAATATCTTTTTTATTATGGATAAAATAAATATCGAATAGTATATACGACACAATACAATCGTACATAATAATGGTTTTTGAATAAAAAAAAAAAAACAAATCATCAAAAGATGACAGATAAATATTGTATTTTTAAACGAATTCAAATCAAAACTTTAGATTATTATTGTATTTCACTATACCGAGTGATTGAAACCACTTGGACTCAGACCGAAATTAATTATGTGTGCTTTTTACGAGTAACCTATAGGTACCTACAGTTGGTTTAACATTAAAAAAATTTTTTTTTGCCCTGGTTTCAACGTTTTGGCAGGGCCGCTCTCAATAGGAGATGGGCTTGCAGAGCAAATAAATAACGCTTTACATGTTGGAGCAGAACCGCAAAAGGGCCTTAAAACGTCCGTCATCGGGGCAGTGAAAACTGTGCGGCCTAGATCAAATTTTCATTACGGAATACGTGAAAATCGACCGAAAGCTATACGAACCGCGACGTGACGTCCGTGTAGAGATATTATGTCGTGTACCTAATATGTATCAAAACGATATATATAAGCTGCGGCGCGCGGTATAATGTCAGTTGTGCAGGACCTAGGTATAATATACATGCAAGAAAATGGTGATTTAATGCGCGATGTGTCTACTACAGCACAATAACAATAGCGACACGCCGAGGCGGAGTGTACATGAAAAGAAGATTTAACCCTTTTTGTCTGCACTCTCTCAATCGGTCATCTGTGTGCGCATTTAATATTATGGTGTGAATATTAGTATCATATTATATTATATATATATTATGTATAATATGACCTAACCAGTAACCATATTTCGGTGGCACAAACAGGTCCGCTAATGTGTGCTACACGTATATTTTTACGCACTGCAATGTATACAACTATATAAATACATATGTACTACTCCAAAGTATATTATATTATACCATAAACAGAAATGAAATAATAATATAACATACATCGTAGCAGAAAGCTTTACAATCGAAACGGAGCGATGGGAAGCTGAAATATCCAACGTTCTGTCAGAAGCTCTCGGACAACTAAAAATGCATGACGACATTTATTTTTAAATCAAATGTAATTAATCGTTTGTAATATGTAAATAAAGTTCTCAATGTAATCAAATTTCAATTCAGTCAATGGCCATAGTCGCTGTAATGGAAAGTGTTAAATTTGAATTCAATGATATAATATCATTGTATAAGAAAAACGATTCTGAGCGAAAACGGTCAGTCAGCCTATGATATTTGATGATATTATTGTGAATAAAGTAATTTATATATAACCTATTTACGTGGAACCTTGTTTTGAATTTTCAATCCTTAGGTATAAAAGTTGAACTCTTTATAAATTTTTAACTACAAAATAATTATTAAATTATAAATTTGATAATTTTTGTTAAAATTTGAACTTTAAATGCTTATAAACAAAAATTGTGCAAACAAAATGTCAAATTATTTTCAACATTTTATCATGAATAGAAAATGCTAATATAAACATTCAGTGAAATTTTCAAGTATCTACAGTCATTTGTTTTTAAGCTGCACCAAAAACCAAAATCGATTTTCTCGAAAATAGATTTTGCGTAAAAATTCCCGTTTTTCCTTGATTTTCTTTTGTTTTTCACGTCGCTTTTGAAAACAACTGGGAAATTTTTACTTTTGACCCCCCAAACTAGTTTCACTTTCCTATCAGAAAAGTCACTGTCGAAGAAAATCTAAGCACTTTTACTATCCTAAAAGGTGATGACAGACACAAAAAAAATTTAAAAAAAAATTCAAATGAAAAAAAAATGAAAAAAAAAAACACACATCATTGTAAAATCAATACATTCATCGCTTCGCTCAGTATGTAAAACTTCTCGTTTGTACATTGATTTGGATACATCAAAATTCTCAAAAAAAATATCTGCTGAATAATTAAAAGTGAAGGGGAAGAGGGAGGGTTCCTATTTGAAAAACAGAAGTT
Organism: Sitobion miscanthi; assembly: GCA_008086715.1. NCBI lineage: Eukaryota > Metazoa > Arthropoda > Insecta > Hemiptera > Aphididae > Sitobion > Sitobion miscanthi. The sequence goes on from CM017805.1 coordinate 11,621,494, forward strand.
TGTAGTGTCACAGTTAAGATCATCTAAACAAGTGGTACAAAAAATCTCAAGTATTCGAAAATACGGCCACTCACGCGTTATTTAAAACTTCTAAAAATCAGAATTTGAACAGTATAATTTAAGCATAAAATATCCGCAATGTGCAAGCATAACATGTAGGTAAATAGGTATACCATGATTATATTATTATGCGCGCATATATATATATATATATATTATTATAATACTGCATTACTGCACCACGCACGCGCAATAGATACACATATTATACGAAATACGTATCAGTGGGAAAATCTTTCAACCTCTCTCACACACACAGAGTTAATGGCCCCACGGCCCTATAAGACGCAGTCAGTCGCGCGCCACAGCTCTCCTACATCGCGCGCATTATAATATTCGTTAGGTACGTATATAATATTATTGATTCAACTATTGTACATATTACCTATATACATCGTAGATAAGTATATAATATATGCTGCTATACACATACACACACACATGCGCGCGCGCCGACCGTGTTATTATAACAATCGATCCTCCCGCGATGTTTGTTTTTATATTATATTATTATTATTATTATATCATGCACGCGCGCCGCCTCGCACCAGTGCCGTACGGTTTTTCGTCTTTTCCACCGTCCGCCGCCGCCCGCGTTAGCCCACAATATTATTATAATATTATACCCTTCTCGCTGTATATAGGTTTCTAGACGACGACTATACGTATGTACCCACATAATATATATATATATAGAATAGAATATTTTACTATGTATATATATATAGATTGTGTATACTACGCGTACCTCTATATAAACACAGCCGCCGATCTGCACGAACACGCACCGGGTCACGACTGTGAACCATATTTATTTAACACCTCCGCCCACTAGTCGCGATAAATCAACCCGTTCGATAGATTCGGACGTGCAGTCTCCACCACCTATATATGTGTGCGAGGTGCATTATAATATTATATATGCGCATAATTGTATATTATACGCGTATATATTATTATATTATATAGCTGTAGGTATGTACATGGGTATATACATGTCTGGATGTGTACATAGTGTTATTGTTTATATAGGTACGTATATTATAATATACCACGGTGGTATGCTGCCAGAGACCGCGGTATACATAAACTCCGCTGTTGTTTACACTACGTAATGATATTGCAGTGTATATAATATAATATAATATGTACGTAGGTAAGTAATATTATTATCATGTTCGACGATGACGCGACCCTATTATTGCGAAACCGTAATAATAACATGCCATCGCCCTTCGCCATCATCTCCCCGATCACACGACCCGTTCCCGTCATACGGCGGTCGTGTCGGCATCGTCTGGCCACTACTAAACGCACCGCTGCAGCATCAGTTTCTACCAAAAGTCTCGACGTCCGCGGACATTTCCCGAGTGCACATCTTTGGCGTGCTCGTTTTTTTTTATATGCATTTTTAACTATTCTCAGACCACGTAATATATGTATAAATTCATTGCGCTTTGTCATATATTTTATACGTAAAAAATAAGTCAAAGGGAGAGAGGGTATAGGACTGCACCCTCATCTCCCGTAAGCCCTAGCTGTACGTTAATCCCGAACCTATATAATTACCTCGACTGTTTCGCTATACTCCTATAAATGTATACACTTGACCTAGTTAATAGCTTTAATACTATAATAATGTTTATGTTTATATATTATTTTATTATGCATGAATAACAACACTATATTTATAATAGGGAAGTCATTGTTTGATGTTTTAGATATTGGATTTTTTTCGGTCGTGTGCGTTCACATAATATTATGGATATGAAATGGATAATTGTCTGATTGTCTGATTGATAGCTAGAGAATCAAAAACTATACTGAGCAGTTTTCAATAAAACTTATATCGATAGATTCTTTGAGTCTTGGCTGCGGGTCTTGGCTTATTTTTTCAACCCCTGTATAGGTAGCTGAAGGGTAGCTCACACAATAGTTTAGTTTTCGGCTCAAAGAATATATTTTTTTACTATTATTTATAGGGTGTTGTCATTGGTTACATAAATTATATTACTATTAAAAGTATAGTAGACGCATATACATTTTTTTCACAAATACATTTATAAAAAAAAAAGACAAATCTCACGGGCAACGCCTGGTGGCACAGCTAGGTAGTCCTATTATAATATATAGTTCGATACATCGACATGATAAGTAATATTTTCACTCGTTAGGTTCAATATTATGGCGTTTCGATACTTAGCCGAATCTTATTTTAATTGCATCGTTCGATTTTATTTATTTTTATGATTACGTCATTATTACAGCTTTCGTATATAATATGATTGTGTATTTGTGTGTAATACATTATGTACAGCTGGCTATAATAATTTACGTTTATGGCATAAACAAGTTCAAACAATACTCTGCTCTATAGATCGAGATATTATACTTCATGGCTAGCCGAAAGACAATAATGAATAAGTAATCGTAAGACATCAACAACATTAAAAAAAAAATAAATAAACAACAAAACCCTATAAAAACCGTAACTATTTGGGTTCGTACCTATATATTATATACGCGTTGAAAACGTGTATACCTAATCGAGAATATCGAACTGGTTCTGATCTACCTGCACTGGAAAACAAAGTGGTAGACATCGACATACAATGGATTTCTAGTTTGAGTGAACGCGTGACAGTCGAAAACCTGTGTGATGCTGTGTGATTGATATCGCGAACGGTGGACCAATCTATTCTATAGTAGCTGTGGTGACATAGGTACAACTAGGTGGTGGTTAGGAGTTGATTAGCATCCTAAAATATTTTGTTTGGACCCCATCTCCCCCAAATGACTTGGTTAATTATTGTGGGGTATACTTGTAATGTAGTAATATAATAGTGTATTATTTCTATAGTGTGATCAATAAAAAATTGGCTTCTAACTAGCATGATAACAATTTTCCAACTATTAATATTATTGTTCAATATTTGAAAAATATTTAACAAATCAATATTAAAAACTAAAGTTACATATTATTTATATTTTAATAAGTAATTGGTTATAATTATTATTGTATTAAAAATATTTTAAATAAGGGTATAAAGTAATTATTTGTATTGTAATCTTTTAGCAACCACAAAATGTAAGGTCTAGTCTGTTATGCTTATACTATGTGGACTATGCGAGGATTTGAGATCTGACAAAAAGGCACGTGTAGGCGGGCAAACCATTATCCTCGATCCCCGTATACTGCAAAATATATTATTATTCTGCCGTAATGCGAAAATATGTAACTACCTAAAGATTTGCAATTTGAAAACATCAAATACCAACGAGAAATATTCGGGGATATGGATTTATACCAGCTGGCCGAAATGTAATGATACGCCCATTGGGATCGCCATACCTTTCCAGATGGTCTTTTGAAAAAAGGAATTTTATTAATGAACTGCGTGCAGATGTTTTTTTAAAAAAAAAATACTAAAAATGTCTGGAAGATACGATACTAAAGTAAATACGTATGGAGCTGTGTAAAATATTTTTTGATTCTTTTTACTTCTAAACATTTTTTTTCTATGTTATATGTGTCTATGTGTTTTATTTATATACATCGTTGAATTTTTGTGTTATGCATCGTTTACCCATATCAATATTATTTAACAATAGAACTGAAAAAAAATATGTATATTTATGTATTTATTTATTTTTAATTAATTTTTACTCAAACTGTATATTGTGTAGTATTTGTTTTTTGGATTAAAAATGTGATTTGTATAGTTAAAAATTATAAAATTTTAAAATAATTTGGAAATTTTCGAGATTTTGATGAATTTCTTCAAAATTTGAACTAAAACACTAATTTTTACAAAAACTTGTTCTTATATATCTTAATTATATTTAAACTTAAAAACTTAAATTATTATTTATCTATATAATTTCAAAATAATATAATATGTAGGTACTAAATGTACATTTATATAATTATGACTACAATTCAATTGAATTAATCCAATCTATTTTTAATTGTTTGTATCTATTTAGGTATCATATGTGAATTATGACAAACATTGCATTTTCAACCGACAATTATTTATTATACCATTCTAATGTTCAGTAACTCGATGCGCATAACATGATGTACAAGAAATTTTTGCAGGTAAACAGACAAAGCACAAACGATAAATGGGCTGCCGATGCGCAAACGATGTACGATATTTTGGCACAGACGATGCGCAATTAATGATATACGGCCATAATATATGATGATATCAATCCATGTAATACGCGTATATATAATAATATAATATTCGACCCATCTGCAGCAGTGACTAAACCGAGCTTTGATTAAAAATCAAGCATTCAATAATAATATTATAATTACCAAAAGAATAGCGACGATTGACTGGAGGATGCAACGCTCGGTGGTCGGTGCAGGTGCAGATGCTGCACATCACGCGTTGCAGTCGTTTACTCGCGGTATATGGGCAGTACGGCGGCAGACGTTTATTAATTTTATTACTCGCAGTCCCGGGAAATGGATCGGATTGGGTGTACATCGGCTATAAATTATAATATATAATATAGAGGTGTATATATGTTAAAAATCGAAAGCCCTATAATATCCGGCGTAAATATACCTACTGTTTTATAGACGATATATTTTTATTATATATTATATACACACCGACAGCTCGGTGGGCGGCAGCGGTTTTCTACGACGACGATAATAATAATAATATTATTATCATAATATGTATGTCGAACGATGACTTTTTAAAAACGACGATGTACCTATTATAATAAAACCACTAATATGTTATACTTGGTCGAACCCGGTAGGTCGGTGTATATATTATATATAGGTACCAGGTATTTACTAGCTATACCTATATAGCCATATGGCGACGAGATTCATTATTATATTATGTTACGCGGTGAGTATATATAGGCACGTAAACGATGCGATTTACTCACATTGTATATTATTATTGTGTATGCAGAGTTCAGTTAAGGTTTAGTATACCTATACACCTAGTAATAAACACACAATAATAAAAAGTAAAAAAAAAATCCCGAGACGACTGTATAATAATAATAATAATATATTGTTTAAGACACGGACTGCTTTAATATACTATATAAATATACAACATAATAATATATATATATATATACATTCTATTGCAGTAGTATCCTGCATTCGGAGCTGAGCGACCCACACCTGCGACGTAATAATCACACGTACATATTTTAATGGGTTATTCCCGTTTCCGGTTTCCAACTATGTTATATTATAACATATTAACCGTTTCCGCCAAAAAAAGTTTAGAACCCCGCTATAATAAAATAGATTCTATATATCGGTATTTTGTTCTAATCGTTTTAGACTCTGAGATGTGCCATGTATTTAGATGTGTCAAGCATTATACTATACATGTACCCATACGATACGTATATAGGTAGTACTTTAGTAGATCCTCTATAACGGTGTAAGTTGAATCAAGTTAGTAGCGAGGTTACGTTAGACGGTCGTCAAAAAACGATCGTAAAAAAGTCATCATTCCTAGGTCTGCCACGAAAACCCACCAACAACACTCAGATTTTACACGCTGCATCCTATCATCCTAACCTTCGCCATTTGCCACAGCTGTCGCTGCTCCTCCTCGTCGGGTCGTGACTAAAAAGCCACCGGAAATCATTTGCGACGGCTGTGCCTATATCGTTCATTGATCACATGGTTCTACGTTCTACGACGACTCAGTTTGAGGTCCCGAGAGACTTTTTAGAAAATCGGATATGTTGACGCCGACGCGACACTAGTGCACCGTTTTGTTAATGAAATAAGATGTGAACGACATGTGACTAACTCTGATCCATCATAATAATCATGCAGGAAACACCCTCAAGAATGACATAATTAACATGAAAACCACTTTGTATATAATTTAGCTTGATTGGTATTTAAATTAATTAAAATATGTGTAAAAATATATAAACAATTTATTTTGTTTGTGTAACCAGTTGATGTAGTAAATTGTACATAATATATATATTATATAGTATTGTAAGTTCGATTAAAGAGCTTTATATTCAACAATAGTGTTTGATATTAGTAACAAAATAATTATCTAAATACATAAACTATACAAATATAAATATAATTTTATAATATCATAGACAAATATAACAACTCTATGAGATTCACTAAACATTTTGTTAATATATAGTTAAATTTATTAAATTACTAATACATAAATTATGTTGTCAATATCAAATCAGAAACACGTCTGCGCCATTCCCACAAAACTATTTTGTATCATCAATGACTTAAAATTAACATACTTCTATTGATTAATTTGTACAACTAAAAATATTTTTGTCACTAAGGCGACGTATAAATAAGAGACAACGTTTTATAATATAATAATATATAGTTAGGTAACGACTACGTAACAACTGTATTTTGTAAATTCGTCGTGTTTTATTAGAAACAATAAGTCGAGTGACAGATGGTTTTGGTAAATTCAGCTATACGTAAGTGAAATTCTTTTAAGGGACTACTCTACTAAGCGCAAATCAATTTGTGTCGATTTAGATCGCTGCCACACGGTTCAGCGTTTTTTAACCTAACCTAACCTAACCTAACCGAAACTGGCTGAGAAATCTGCCCTAGTACTCTGCTAAAGTATTTTAAATATGCACACTAAATATAAATAATCTACCATATCATCCCAACATGTGATACACACTTGACCCTATTATATATAAACTGTAATTCAACGTACCTATATAAGCTGTAACAAAAAATCGTGAGTACAAGACATAGGTACATATCTACATAAAAACAAGTATGGTATCTAGATATTACATAATATAATATATAGATCATGTTCGTTATATACTTATGAGATCAACATTTAAATGATTACAGATAATATACAACAAAAACATTATTATTTTTACATAGGTAATCAAAATTATAACTAAGTGACTTAACGGTCTAGTTAAGTTTTAAGAGATAATTAAGTCAATTCAACGTTGACAATGTTAAACGATAAGTTAATAGTTAACAAAACCATACATTTATAACTGTAAAAGTTTAAAGTATATTGTAGAAGATAATATTAACTTAATACTCAGTGAAAGAGAAGTTCATTCATTTTCATATAGTGTGACTTTAATTTTATCTAAATGTTTCGTTAAAAATGCATTCCATAATATTTATTCTTATTGCACACTAGCAGTTTTAGTGATTTAGGTTAAATAACGTTCGTGCCAACTAAATTATTAAATCAAAGAGTATTTATTTGCTAATTCAATTATGTTTAAATAGTTTTAAAAACAGTAACTAAAAAAACAGTAATGAACTAATTAATTATAACTCCAGTTGTTTTGGTTAGTATATAAAATTGCATATAATATATTATACTATACGTATACATCAAATTAAATGAACATAATCTTATTTTTAAAATTAACTTGAAACAGATAATTTGTTGAGTTACGTAGAAAACTAACCGACTTTACTGAAGTTAAAACGTTTGAAAAGAATTTACTTTTTAATTTTCAAACCAGTCGATGTCCCCCTTCCCTCCCCCTTCGTACATGTTATATATACTACACACAAATACACATATTTATCAAACCGTAGGTAAGTACCTACCGACAAACTGTAAGTACGTATTTGTTATTATGATAATAATATGTGTATTACGATGTAAACGATTATTATTATCAATGGAGAACGTCGTACGCGTTGTAATAATATATAGGTATAGGAGGTACCTGCGTGCAGCAGAGCATGGTACTTTTTACAAGTACACGATTGTTTTGTTTCTCGATTTCGAAAAGCCCCTACAGGCGAGACACACTCAGCGTCGCGCGTTCGTCTTTTTTCGTTGCATTTCACATTATAATATAGGTCTTAGATATCATCATGCAGGTATAATACGGACGCATTTCTCCTCGGACGGAACGAATCTTGTTTTACGAACGGTCACGAAGACCGACGGAAAACACTATAATATAGCGGAAGAAAAACACTGGGTGACTTTTCAACGCATGGCATATGTATATAATATATCGTAAGTACCTACCTACATATGTTATCTCGTGTCCGTATAGTTATAATAGTTATATCTTATAATATTAATATATTACACGAGTGTGTACACGAGCATATTGTAATGTGGTCGGATCTCATATACGAACGCGTGAGAAAATAGAAAATCAAACGAATCATTGTTACGGTTGATATATTATTACCTATAATATATTAAATTTTATAACTAATTATTTACGATAATATTATTAGTACCTATCTATTGTAATATTGTATTATACCAGCTTTTATTTGGAACGCAAAGTTGTTATTACTAGAATTTAAAATATATGTTGAGTGTCCGATGATTAATTGAAAAATTACATTTTTGATTTTTTTCAACGTCTTTATTCTTTTTTTAATCGTAGATAAAAATATATTTGTTAGGTCTAAACTTTGAAAATGTTATACAAGGTTGCTCATATTATGTTGTTATTAATTCTATTTAAAAATATTAAAGATTATATTATTCGTGGGGACTAGAAACATTTACGTATAATACTATATATTTTACTATATGCAATAACATTTTCAAAACATTTAGTTTAATTTTATGTTATTTCCCGCTTATACCACGGAACTATTCATGTCGTTCTACCGTCATATGTGGTATTGACTCAAAAAATAAAATTTAACACATCTATAGTAGTAATCTACTCGACACACCTGTATCGCTTGATGGTACCCATTTTCACAACTTGTTATGTTTTTCAATTTATTACTCTTACCACTGTAATTTTTTTTTAAGTGTTTACTTTTTTGAATAACAGCATATATTTTTAATTTTAATTTTCTAAGCAGAATATTTTTCAGATTACTTCGATTTATAAAAATTGAATTTTGAAAGAGTAGTGAACTATAGTTATAATTTATAAGTATTTAATGTTTAAATGAGTGAAGCACAGTGGTACAAGAGTACCCAGAAAAATATCAGTAATGCACGCATCATGATGTTAGGTTAGGTGCAAGCGATTTTATTTTATTTTAGTGTGTTCATTCACAAAAAGTCTTAACTCTTAAGTAATTTTAAAATTAAATTGTTTTTAATATTTGATAGTATATATATTTCTTTCTTTAATATTTAAAAGGTATCATGGCATGGATGCATGATGTTACTTCGAGTTTGATGTAGGTATCTTAGTATTACCTACATATATAAAATAAAATATTTCAATTCCTGAAAAATTTATAAATATGTGTATTTATTATAACGCCGTCATCGGTAATATATATTTTGTATTTATTAATTGTTTTCACCAACCCCTTGATCAGACCCATCTCGAGACTGCAGGCACGTCATGACTCATGATAGGTGTGTGCAGACCGCTGCTGCGATTCGGGAGACTTAATATTACCGTAAGGACATCTTATACTATTTACCTACTGGCTATATGGCATAATATTTTATTATTATTTTACTATTTCACTAATACATATATTATCGTATATTCATACTAAATTGTATTACATTATATGCATATTATAAAAAATCTAAAATAGAAACGATGCAGTCTCGACCGTTCCAGGTAAAACGCGAGAGACGATTTCAATATTATAATACACCACGGCGCGTATATATAATATACGGTACGCGCACTTAAACATAATAATATCTAATAATATTTTGTATATAGATTTTTTTTTTTAATATTCAAAGATCGTGACCCGGGGGGTGTGGCCGAAGCTACGAAATCTATAACATTTCGATCGTTTGAATAATTTATAATAATCCGTGCGCGTATATATAATATATAAGATATCTGGTCCACCTTTCACTCAGAACGATGGTATAGTACCCGCGGTGTATATAGGCATTATATACATATACACATGATATATACCAACATAGGTACCTGTGGTATATATATATATACATAATATCATACCTACCCATCGCGCGCGATTCGGGGACGTTCCCGCGTGTGTGTTGGCCTCTCGAGGGGGTCATTTGTATATTATATGCGAATGGCCAGCGCGATTGTACACGCGATATATATACGCTCACCACGCGGTGCAAGCCTGCGCATAACGCACACATAATATACGAGTGTTATTATGGACTACGTAATATATAAACTATAATAATATACGAAAACACACAAGTATCAATAATATATTATATTAGGTACATACAGAGTGATTCACCGAGCACGCTCATAATCGCATCATTCGTATTGTGAATTTATTCAAATTATGATTTTTGGCATTCTTAAATAATAATATAAACAGGTACTTGAAGACCATGTTTTCAAATTCTTGTGATGTTTAGTGCTATCCACAACTGTATAGAAGTGTTCTGTGGCGATAAAAACTTCTGTTTGTCAAATAAAATCCCCTCCCCCACTGCGCTTTTTTATAGTAAATTATTTAGTGGATGGTTTTTGATTGAACATTTTGATGCACCAAGCAGTTAATTCAAAATTTGAACGAGTAATTTCTCAGTAATTAAAACAGTTATATTCAGGATAATTAGTCCTTAAATATAGTCTAACTAAAATACCTATATATAGGTACAACAGATGTAACATAAATATTTATTATTCTTGGACCAATTTTACTAATATTATGAATATTGATTGTTGATGGATTGATAATTAATATTAGGTAACTACAAACAATTTAAAAACACCATAGCTTCCAAACTCATTACCGTGGACTGATTGTCCTTAGTGCACTAAAGAGGTTACTCAAAAACAACTCTTTCAATTTTTATTTTGACAGGTACTCTGCTACATCAAAAGGTTCAGAAAATTATCCACTATATAATTTACAGAAAAAGAAGGTTAGGTTGAAAAAAGAAGTATGTATTTCCACATGAAATCCTTAAGAAGTAGTATATTGAAAAGTCTCAAGAATTTAAAAATATTAGTACATTTAAAATTAAAAAATCCAATTTTAAATTACCGAATTATTATGATAATCTAAACAAGGGGGGGTAAGCAATGAGCATGCACGATGAATCATCCTGTATAGACGTATATTATAGTGCATACAGGTTATATATAAATGGGTATAAGAACTTCAAACCTGCACGAGGTGCTATTCGTACACTAGTATATAGCATATAGGTATATATTAGGTATTTTGTATAGGCAAGTGTGTAATATTATATCGATCATTAGTTCCGGGCGGATCTTCAATATTAAAATATTCAAAATCGATTCATGGTGTACTTTACAGGCTATAATATAATACTATATAATATTAATCGCGGCCAAGCACGGGACCACCCCACCCCACCAATCATCGTTATAATATCGAATCATGCGTATTACTTATAAGTTACAATAATATATACCTAATATACCTACATCTGTCTCAATACTTATAAGTTTTATAAGTTATGATAATATTATATTGTATACTCTATGCGCATTATGTTCTTCACTATCGGATATCATTAATTCGTTTGTATAATATAATATACGATATGCTTACATCGGAACCTATATTTCACAAACGGATCGTTGAACAAAATTCGTTAAAAATAAATCGCATTTTTTTCGCCAAAAATCTCATTTTTACTGTACATAACAAATCAATTGAAATACAAAAAATACAAAAATGATAACGCAAATACTTATATGCACCAACTTATAAAAAAAATTTTATTTTTGAAATTTTAACTATAGGTATATGTTTAGGCACACAATCGTAGGTGTAAATGTACAGTGCATACTATGTAGAATTGACGAGCGTGTACTTTATATATATAACGATGGTTCAAAATATTATATTTAACATTTTTTTTAATTCTTTATAATACAAAATTAATTCGTTAAATAAAAACATTTTTAAATGACAATCACGTGGTAAATTTCACTTAATTTTGTAAAAAAATTCCTTATGTAGACAGTTTTGTTAAATATAGATTCCTCTATATATGTATACCATAATGGTGCGTGTATAGTACAATACATTACGGGCAGGCGATGAGTATTGTCTCCGAGAAACTCTGTAAAAATCGTACCTAAAATCATTGGTACAGTGTGATGAAACAGCGGATTTCAGAGTCAAACGTTTATTTAATACACAATATACAACTTACAAGTTTTGAAAATATCCAGTATATTCTATGTCTGGAATTAAAATCCATTTAAACACAGTTATGAATTTTATGAAATTATTATGACTTATGAGTAAATTTAATGATTTTATTAGGAATTGAATAATTTTATAACGTGATGAATTATAATAAAAATCGTTTATTCCACTATCAGCAGAATCGAATATTCGATTATTTATTTTTATAATTAATGGCTCAGTAGTGATTAACCGCATGCACATGATTTTAATTGTATATTTGATATTATTCAAATAATTATTCTATAGGTAGCTTTATAATTTATAAGTCCCCATCGCCTCAAAAAATATATATATTATTCAGCTATCAGCTACACGCCCTATTATTGTTGCCCATCGTAATATTTTCTCGTTAGAGAGTGCTATGAAATTTACACAAAACACACGAAAGCACGAACTCGGCACGAAACCACGTGGAAATTCCACCCTCAATGGCGATACGTTTTAATATCTACATTAAAATTTAAAATAACATTAACTGCGGAAATACGGAATTGCCAGTAGATATAGGTACTTCGAGTTAACTGGACGTACAGGGGTGACAACCATACATAAACACAGCGCTGGCACGAATAGGTAGGCTCTAAAAAATATCTCGTATAATACACGAGTGATATACAATATACATTTTTACGTATACCGTAGATAAATGTTAACTTATATGACTAGATAAATGTTTCTCCTGACTTTCAGCCTGTACTTATCATTATATACTCATATCAAAAATATCAGGGTACAATTAATGCCCCTCCACCCTCAATATTTTTCCTGTTTGCTATAATATAATATTATATCGAATTGTGTGATTATTATCTACGTGTGTCATTCGGTGGTGAAACGAACGTGATCTTTGAGAAGCGGTTGCATTTAAATTTGTTCATTATTTAGGGGTGGGTGAATACTCAATATGAAAGTGAAAAGCAATTACCTGCAAATAATAATAATAATAATAGTAATAATAATAGTATGTTTATCATAAATTGTTGGTGGGTGGTTGGTCAATTTTAGATTGATAATGGGTTATTTTAAGTTCGTTTCGCCACTGATGTCGTGTGTGTGGTCAGTTGTAGCCGCAGTGGTTTTAAGGAGGCTAATTAAAATAGGTAACGATAATAATACAGGTAATCATAAGAACAAAACGAGAATAAAAGTACACATGCACAATTTTCGGCAAGATGATCAAAGATATTATTATCTTTGCATACTTTTTTCTGCATTATTGTACCTACTAAATTTGGCTCCTTGAAATTTTGACAAAACCATACTACGATGATATTATTATACATACGTCATGGTACAATATAATTGTTATAGACGTATAATAACGTTGCAGTAGGTAATATTATAATAATATATGCGTATAAAATATAAATACGACAGTGAAAACGACGAAAAGAAACGCGCCGCACTATATGATAATAATATAATATGCGTTTACAAGTACATATACCTATTACCTACCGCCGCCACCGCCGCTGTTCGAGGAAGAAAGGAAAAAAGCTAATCGAAATGCTATATATATTATTATACTGCATAATATTGTAATGTGCATATAGACCTCTATAGCGATACATTTATACGTATATAATATACGCTATACCTATATGTATTTTATTAAGACCAAAAGTCACGAACCAATTTTCTAAACGATTTCATCGAACGGTTTCTATAATATATATTATTTTATATTGTGTATAAACGACATGTGAAGATGGACAAAAAAAAAATCGCAGTTACATATAATGTACCCATACACACGCGCATAAATACATTGCTGCTGTTGCTGCAGTTGCAGTACTGGTGCGGTGTGATGCCTTTTACGGTCTATGGGATAGTTACAAAAAACGACGACGACGACGACGACGACAACTACAACAGTGGCAATATACTTACTTGCACACACACTCACTTACACAACCACACAACCACAACACCGTGTACACACGTTGTATATATTTGTACCAGCGTAGAATTCGTGTAGACACGGAACTGGAGCAAGGATCGTCGGTATTGCGGCTTGTTTTCACGAGGAGCCGCGTGCGCTATATAAATATATATGTACGAGTGTTCTATATATATAATATCATACCTAACTATACATATTATACCTAGGTATACGATTTGTGCAAAAGGCAGACGATACGCGCGGTTGCACGACATATGTCCTTCACGAGTAACAGCGGGGGCAAATAATACACGGAGCCAATTTCGTGACCGTTTCTCGTGTAGCACGCCGCAGATTGTACATATATATATATATATATATATCTTATATATGTATGTGCTGTGTGTGTGTGTGTGTGTGTGTGTGTGCTCTCCGTGTTCACTCGTCCGCTCCCAACGTCGTATAATATAATATATATCGCAGTGCGCGCGCGCGCGGGCGCACACACACACACACGCACACGTATAGTTAAGTTTTTATGTACATATAGTGCACTCGTACCTATATATACATATGTACTATAAGTATTATACGTATGTTTCGATCCGATGTATATATGATTATATTTTTACAATTATTATTGTCGTCGTCGTCGTTGTTCCTTTTGACTTTTTATACATTATCATCCATATACAAACTCTGCGCAATAGAGCCCCTGATGCAGTATTATATAGGCATCGCCGCTCCTCCCTCTAGTCGCCCGCTGCCATCGGAGGAATTCCTACGTACAACGGACATGCATCCAGCTAATTTCCAAACGATCCCATATACATATACCTCCTATAATAGTCCTATGTATATATAATATTCCGCACCGTTTTCGTCGCACACTGAATAATAGAATAATAATATATATATGTGTGTGTGTGTGTGTGTGTGTGTGTACCTAACGAGAACGTCGCGTTCGACCCCGCAAACTGCTGCAACGATGACTGTGTACAAATATTGTGAGATATTTTTTTAACGGCGCGCAAGACACACAATAACGCCTATTGATTTGTCGCCAACGATTGTTAACATTATATATTTTGTGGATCGGGTTGGAAAACCCGTAAATTGGACCCCTGTCAGCGGCGCGATGACGACCGACGAGAATGATTTATAACGACGTGCGCCGTCGCGTCGAGTGAGAACCGCGAGTATGTATAAACGCTGCACGCGATCAGCTCTCTATATAATATATAATATACACATTATATTATTATACGTCTTATTAGACGTCCGATTGTTTTCAGATGAAAAACCGATCGTCATCGCTGTACCGCATATAACAACATATACACTTTGATCACACTGCAATACATTATATATATATATATTATTATGCGTTTGCGCCCTGCACAGAGCAGTGGGAATTTATAAACAAACACACATATATAATGTATACTCGCGGTAAATTGCAACGGTGGCAACGGTCGTGTTATATTATATTATATAGTCGCTGTCGTCTTCGCGCGGTTGAATATAATAATACCAACGGGTGCAATAATGTAATATGTAATAATTCAAGTTGCAGGTATACTGCACGCGTAAATGTGAATAATATACATCATGAGGAACGAAAAAACAGTATCGAACAAAACGAATCCCTCGGTGAAGTATATGTTTGTTCGGCGGTTTCTATTGAGGTTTGACCTCGTTCCCCTCACCCCCTGCCGCGTGACAACGACGGTATTTTTGCACCGCTACCGTCCGGGGTTAGGTTAAAGGTGTAGGTAGCTAAAATATATATAGGTGTGTATCGGACGACAAAAGACTACGCCTTTGTGCCCGGCAATAAAATGGCAATAAATCGCTCGTGGTAAAGGGCGAAAGGTGTCGTCGAATTGATATGGTAAGTGGTCGTTGCCTATGTATATTTATGTAGGGTCTACATTTTTTCTCATGTCTTTAAAACACATATTATTATTTATATATATACGCACACAATATAGTACCATACACGTATTTTTCAACCCCTACAAAAGCAAGAACAATTATAATAATATTATTGAGATGTCGTGGCACATGCATATTATAATAATAATATTATATTATAAACTCACGAGTACATTGTTGCGCGCGCCACTTAAAATTTATGGAACACGCATGTGGTAATGAATAGACTTCGGTGTGACAGTGTGTATGTGTACGCGCGGTGTGAAGTGCCTTAAAATAAACTGGATCTATTGTGTATAACGCATATATAGGTACACTGCAGGTACACATATATAACATTTTTTAAGTGTAATAATATTATGTGAGTGTGTGTGCGGTCTTTTCTATATATTCGTTGGTTAAAATAAATGAAAAAAAAATTCAGTGTTCAGTACGTATAAACAAAAAAAAAAATCAAAACAAACCGTAACAACGGCCGCCAGCGTTTAAAAAATACTCCCATCGTTAAAGTCTCCCGTACATACATATAGGTTATAACTCATTATAATATTATATTATGCGGGTCGGTGACGACGACAACAACAACGCGATGGACACATAATAATATAATATTATGTATACGTCATGTTTGGCGATCCAATATAGGCGGTATTGTGTGCTCGAAAGGTGTGGACTTGTGGAGTATCGTACTTTAGCGTCTCGACAAATATGACAATTTATTATTATTATCATAAACGGTTATCGGTCGACTGTCGAGTTTATTGACATTTTTACCTGTAGGTACTATTAAAAAGCATCATCTTTTACCGCGTGCATTGTATCTATATTATTAGAAAGTTCATAAAACCATATCATATATATGTTTAACTTGAAAATAAATTTCAAAAATTCCTACAGGTAAACAATCTTAATATAATAATAGTCAAAACTCAAAAATCAGAGATTCAATATTAAATGAAAATAAAACGGATAAGTCGTAAGTGGATGTCACTCTGTAGTACAGTATAAACTATGAAGATTCTTGTATTAAATTTTAAAATCTTAGATTTTCAAAAGAACAACTTTTATGATCTTCCGACTCAAAATAATTTGCAAATGTTCGTGATTTTACGTATTTTGTCAAAATTCGAGCTTAAAATGCTTATAAAAAAAATTGTGACTATGTATTTTTAATATTTTTTAACTACCATTGTAACAATATATTTGAAGCCTTGTATTAAATTTTCAAGCTTTTTGACCCAACGAATACAATTTTATCGACATTTATAGAAAATAAAAACTATAAAAATTGGAAACTGAAAATGTCCGTAAACATCTCAAAAATAGTCAAATTATTTTCAAAAATTTATCGTGTATAGAAAATGCTAATATAAACATTCAGTGAAAATATCTTGAACCTATCTATACGATCGTTTATTTTAGAGTTACACTAAAAACCAAAATTAATTTTGTCTAAAACCGATTGCGCGTAAAACTTTCCATTTTTTTTGCTTTTTGTTGTGCTTTTGATAACTACTGGGAATTTTTATCTCCTCAATGCACCAACTAGTTTCATTTTCCCATCGAAAAAGATACTGAAGTTGAAAATTGAAGCAGTTTTACTGCCCTAAAAGATGATGAGTGATGACAGACACAAACAAATGTTTTTTGTAAAAATTCACATTGTAAAATCAATAAGTTCATTCATTGCTCCGTTTAAAATCTAAATTATGATCAGTCATAATTTGACTATAGTATTATTATTTTTGATCTACATAATACACTTCAGTACCCGGTACAGTAATATCTATATTAGTACTAGATCCTGCATACTAGGTTCTTATCAGAAAATGAAAGAAAATATAGATAACGATTTTATTGTATATAATTGCATCATGTTAATAGATAGAAAATAGGCATGACACATTGATACCAGTTGTTGGCATACTTTATCGACACTTCAAAACATTACTCAATTTTTAATTCAAAACAAATTATTAACAAACATACCGCAAGTAGAATTATTATGTAATCGAATCAGAAATCATTATAAATTACCGATTACCCATATAATACATATTATTAATTAAAACATCACATTATAATTATTGGAACACATCATCACGTAATTTAAAAGCTAAACCTTCTCTTTTTTTCTATTAATAATATAATAATATCATATAAACTATCATAATATAATAATATAATAATATACATTACTTATACAAAATTCTAAAATTATAAAATATGGTTAATATGCGATTAACATTTGGATTAGTATATATAGTTATGGCAGTGACTTAAATTCAAATTAATTATAGACGCTTTTAATATACTTAAACTTACTTAAAATTAATTAAAAGAAATTATTATATGATCGTTGTTTAGATATATTGTAATAATTTATTGTATTTATTGTTGGTAAGTAATGATAAATATATAATATACCTATTAACATTATTATAAGTAATTCAATAGTAGGTCCCTAACCAATTCGAGCTAGAATTCGAACAAAATTATTGAAATATTATTAAATTGGCCCGAGATCAATATTTAGTATCACACGTCTTATAAGTTATATTTACGATAGTAGTTATATTATTAAGATTAGTGTCCGTGACATAAGTACTTTACAAGTATTTAAAAAAATACCATTAAAAAATATGTAGGTATCGCTATCACGAGGCAGTATAATATAACACTATAATATAGACTATTAGGTCTAACCTTCCTATGTATTATGCGGATTCGTATTTTATGATTGTAGTAAAATAGCCATATAATATAATAATATAACCTAACCTAATATAAATCCATCGTGTTAATAGAATATTAGTGGACTAAAAATCGAACCTATATTATAAAATATAATATTATAGTACATAATTAGTAGTTCTCTTCGTATACAGAAAAATATTAAGGCGACGTTCATCAACCTCATAATATAATATCGAAACCAGTAATGAACGTATATGTTACCATACCTATACATTATAGAACGGTCTATCCGTATTCGAAAAGTCTTCGATAGTACACGCGGCCAACAAATTCGTTCCAACAAATTATGATTAACTTTTGAAGGGATAGATTTACGCGTATAACCATTAATCACCGATCACGAATACGACAACGCCGACGTTATAATATACCGAAAGCCGGTAAGGTTATTCGGCCAATTTAACGTAACGTAGGTATAGCGATACACATTATAATATATCGTCAATGTTTTAAGACCAAAATAATAGGTTTTGACGTTTACACATGCGCGCCCGCGTGTAATATTTTAATGTAGGTACCTAGCTATGTATAGTATATTTAAATGTGACGTCCGTATCAAATGGACGCTGCGAGCCAATCACTTTTGCCCTAATTAAAAACCTCCGCCGGTCTTGTCCCGTACGCATAATATATAATATTAATATGTGATATTATAACGCCCAACACGCGTACCATACCCACTTAAGACTGTGCGCAAACGCTCTGGAAAAAAAAATGATTCGATAAAAAAATAAAATCAAAATGCACGTAGGAAAACAAATAACAAGTCACAAGTGGCAGTCGAATATTCAATTGTATATTGTGCCCGTTTATAACGTCATAAGCCCAGATCCGGAGTAGCTTCTCGGCAACATATTATTATTATAATTTTTCTGGTTTCGATATTATAATAATTATATATATATATATATATAGGTACACATAAAACGACAATGATCGATCGTCAACTGTTGCAGCAACGGGTAGAGCAACTATATAATACTTATATATATATACGTAATGATGAAACGCGCTACTCAAATAATATTAGATATGTATAGGTACACGTTTTTTTTTTCGTGTTTCGTTTCAAAATCCTACCGACAAATTTCCCCCGCACTGCGATACCCTTCCACCGACACAGAAATGACTTACGCGTGATGTGCACCTACATATATATATATATATAAAATATACACCGTGGTCGAATGTAATATATAATAATAATATAACCTTAGCCGACAATAATAATAATAATTTAACATATTATTGTGATTCGGCACGGTCGGACGATCCGCGAGGCCCGGAAAGTTTAGTCTCAGCACGACGACGGGTGCGTGTGTATACAGGGTGCAACAGAAATAACCCAAAAACGTGTACCTGCCGATACCGACGGGCGTGCGTAATGACTCTACGTGTAATGTATTGTTTCAACCAGTTTTAAAACGACAATTATACGTTATGTTTAAATAATTGAATTTTTTGTTTACAAGCCCGCGGTGACACGGGCCGTTTGGTGATACCGACAATATTATATTGTACGTAACGCAGAAGAAGTGCAACAATGCACAAATTATGATTAATATAGAAAAGACTATGCACCTACCTGTATTATAGATATAATTGTAATAACGTGCGACGCGTCGGGGAGAGCCGTTGTGATGATATCTCGTCGAGTAGATCGGCGACGATGATGAATTATTATTCGTTTGATGCCGAAATAGAGTTGAGCTTCTGCAGCAGCGACAGCCGGTCCAGTGATGCATAGCAAATGACTTTTGTGATTTTTCAAATACCGCGATTATATTATAGTCCGTCGGAAAAGTTGCGGCGCACAGATTATGTCATTATTATTGTCATCAAAGTCGACTGTACAGCCGGTCGTCTTTGTCAGCCGCCACCGCCGCCGCCGCTGCGGTTACCGCGCGGTAAACACACTCTGTATAACACGGTATATTACAGGTATACAGCGGCGCGCTGCAGGTATAATATTATATCGTCCGTATATTATACCGCGGTATAGGCGGCGGCGCGCGCACTAGAGCAATTTGTACGGGATAATACGCACCGTGTGTCGTGTATGTAAATCCGTCCGTGATTTATTCGGTGCCGTTAAATTAAGCATTAATGACGTATGTGCGCGTATAATATGTGTAGTAATATGGCCGGACCGATGTTTTTAATAGCGGTCATTAGTCATATTATATTATATTACACACACACACACACACACACACACAATGTTATAATATGCGTTCTGCAGGTAGCCACGTGATGTTTATTATTATTATTATTTTTTTTTTCTTTCCTTTTCGACTCATTTTCATATTTCGCCCGTTATTACAATTCAGAATAATATTATACCATTATTATTGCGGCGCACGGTAAAACCCACGCGAGAAACCAGTCTTCTCGGTGCGGTAATATAAAAATACGCGTACTCTGTACGACGAAAACGAAATAATAATAATACGTAAGAAAAACATCACTGATCCCTATAATAGTAATATTATTATTTTATAGCTGTTACGTCCGGCATACGGACACCTCCTCGGGCCGAGTTGGGTGCGAAAATCCAGTAGACGCTGTTCGCGATTTCGCCGGCAACTGCAATGCAATATTAATATGTTATTATTATTATTATTGATCGGGCGGTGGGTCAGCAAGTGACGGAAAACCGGTCTGTCAAAATATCGTCAAACTTCGGATAAACGATGGACGCGTATGCGATGTGGACAGCGGTAATACGCGAACGAGTGAACGATGTAACAATTATTCTCAGCTCGAAAGAAGTCGGTAAGTATATTATTATATTATTATCGTCTACTTTAGTAAAAACACTTGGACAGAAATATTATCAAAATCACCTCGCATTCTCCAAATCTCTTCATTTTATAGCAGTCGATCTGATTTCAAACGGACCACGTTTATTTTTATATATGAATATAAGTATCAAGATACCAATGATATACCAATATGCGAAGGCTTGAACTCCCCGAACCCATAAGGTAGGATAGATTGTTTCCCATAATGTTCAAAATTCCACGCTTTTCTCATAATATGTACAATTAATTGGACCTCACTAAAAATCACTTTCCTATCCATGATTAGTGCCTTATTTGAACGTTTCGTCATTTATTTAACTGTTCATTTTGCAATTTTTCGACGATCCTTATGCATTGCAAGATAGTTAGTTAAAACCATTTTAAAACCACGTGAAACCTCGCGAAGTCGGTTTTCCCCGTCTCACGCGTGTATAATATATTTATTTATTAATTATAAATTGTATAATATTTATAATATAATATAGACAGTACGCGTTAAGTCCCGTTTCGATACGCGTGGCAGTAATTATATTTTACGCGCATATTAAGGTTAAATATGATATTGTATGAATGGGAAGTCAATTAAAATTCGATCCATTGAACGAATATGATAATATATGATAACGGAATGTCACAGCGTAACCATTCGTGGTATACCGCTCGAGCACATCTACATACGGAAACGGTATGGCAGGTGGAAATGGTATATTTTATATGAACGTTGACCGAATAATAATAATAATTCCCAGCGTGGTACATTCAATTAGCCTGTACGGTATGATATTTTTTCAACTCCAATGATTTTTTTTTCCAATTTCGCACATTATACATATACCCACGGATTATTACGTTTATGCTACACACAAGTACGCGCAACAAATAACTGGCGACTGGCGTCCAAATTGTGTTTTCTATACTCCCACAAGAGTTGCGTATTTCTTTCGAGACGCAACAAATTTAAAAATCAAATTGCCCAAAAATCTAAGTGCATGAGTCATTGGTTGTACATGCGTTGTACATTTCTATAAAAACACGTCAACCTCTAATGGTATTTAGTTCTTTCGGAAATGATTAAAATTCAATAATAATAATCTCCTCTTGTGCAACATATCATTATACAATATTATTCTAATCAAATGTTTGTATGTTAAATTGGTATTCGAATTTGTTTTGTATACTTATAGATACGGCTCGCAAATTATTTACATACCATATTTATTCTCTTTGCACTAATCGAAAATAAAATATTAGATCACGTTTCTTCCTGTTTAATAATCATATAGGTACATAAATATACCAACGCTATAAAGTTTGTGTGCTTAACCTTAACACTTTAAGTGTATAAAAAAATAATGGTTAATTAAAAAATAATAATTAAATTACGATGTTCCCCTATGTAATAACTATACACGTGTAATTATAGAAATATTAGATTCATTATAGAAGATACGGAATTATTGATTTTACGCCCTCCGTTTTATTTTTAATCCGGTTTAATTTGAACTAGCTGGTGAATCATTTTTTAGTATGATGGCAATCATAATGTAATATAGTACCTACCTGTCCTACCTATAATATTTGATTATGCACATTGCAGATCCAACAAGTTTAAGATTCAGAAAACTTCAACTTTACTTAATATACTTTACGGCCCATATAATATTATGTTCATTCGTATACGCTTGTTTTGATATACGACAACTAGGTGTAATCATATTAAATAATTATCAGTGGTTGTGTTATGATAATGTTATTAATATTTTATTATATTCGATTATGAGGTAAGAAACAAAAAAATATGTACTTACAATTTAATAGGTCACTAATCTACTTAATTATATTCATTAAAAGTAATGTTGCATATTATTAATATTATGTCTAATATAATATATCCCTTTAGTATGTAATTTACATCTATACGAATCATATAAACTTAATGATACTATTTATAATTTTAAATAAAAATGATTTATTAATTATTCGTCTATTGCCTAAAATAAATAATAATAATGCACTACATAAAAAATGATTATACAACAACTTACTTAGCTAAAGGCGAACTAAACTATACACGTAAACTTATTTCTCGCAAACATTTAGTTATTTCGTTTCTGTGCGCCAGTTTTTATTTCAATAATGAGCAAAATTATTAAAACCAGAGTAACCAATGTATGATTACATTTAACGATAAATTAACTGTTCTCGATCAACTTTTACTTACCAGCATTCGATTACATTTATTTTTACAGCGGTTTCCATTTTTAACGAACTCTTCGAATACTGGTTAGTAAAAGTATGTTATAACTTATAACATAAAAAACAAATAATTTTGAAACACCTTTGACCCTTCTGTTACATGCAGGGGTCACGTTTAATACATTACCCTACTAATTTGTTTTCTTATTGGCTATTCTCAAACATCAAAAATGAATAAAGATATTTTTTTTTGATTATTCGTGTATGTGCTCCACGTATGCACCAATAAAAATCAATTTACACGATTTTCTAAAAATTAATATTTCTCCTTATAATTTAATTAACTACTATTAAATTTCCGTTAGGTTTAATCATAATTTATGAAGTCAGATGAAACATGAAAAAAAACATTAACGTTGTACTATAGATTCTAGAGCAAGTTTAGGTTAATAATGATCAATTATTATTGTTTACCCATTTGAGTACAGTATTTTTTTAAATGCAAACTACATTTTTTTTTTTAATAACCATAATTTTTATCATTCAGATTTCATTTTTAATTTCGTGTTACATTCGTTTCAGTTAACATAATAATATGCAATATATAAATTACAGCTAGTACCAATAATTTGGTATTGATAACAATATACACTCATCGCGCCGCTATTTTAAACCACAATTGTTTTTTGTCAACTAATTATACTTACCTACGCACTTTTTTATTACATTATTTTATACCGAAATCCATACTCTAAAAACTAGATCGTTTTCATTTTTGTAGTCATTTTTTTGAATAGATTATTAAAATACATTATATTATTTTAAGAATATCAACTATAGAATTTTACATAGTTTTAAATTTTAAAATTTTCCATATTTCACTTCCAAATACCGCATTTGATTAATTTGCATCTTTATCATATAGTTGTTAATATAATATAATTTATATTGATGAATAAACAGTTTTTTATTTAAAATTTGATACCCTCTAAACAATTTAATAAAATCCTCTATTTCCATAGGTTTACCTACTATTATTATCACTAAATTATTATTATCTATCTTAAGACAATCAATATACAATTCATTATACAAATATTTTTTAATGATTTTGTATTACGATTTATGATCACTTATTTATTTTATAACATTTTAATTAAGAAATAACTTTGTTATTTATGAGCTGTAATGTAATATGTACCCAAGTTGAGATATCATAATATTATTTTGAACCAAAAAGTATTAATGTCATATGCACTGTTTTTTATATGAGGTACATTTTTATATGAGTATAATATATCGAATCTAAAAAAATAACGTTTCATCCTTATAAACATATTTAATTTATTAAGAGTTAAGACTAAAATATATTATTATTATATTAATATTCAAATTATTATTTCATTAAAGGATTTTGGAATGCGAAAAATTGCATTTTTTAAGAAAAAAAAACGTTTTGTCACATACGTTACGGCATATATTATATTCCTATAATAACCTGTTAACAACGTGTATACCTACTTCTCGAGACAGGTCTGACAATAAAATAATAAGAGGTATTTTAGAGATGGGTATATAATATATATACTATATATATAGGTACTTTTTAGATATTATGAATTAATAATAATTTATTTATGAATACCATAAAAAATTATAGGTAACATGGGGGTCCAATTTAGTGTAGCTACGTACCACCAATATCAATAATAATTGGAATAATGTTATAATCATTTAATCATTATGTTGCTGTATAGTTATTGTTTGTAATTATTAAACTCGGACCCACAATGAGAAATCTAATTTTTATGTTGGTAATTACCTATCGGGTTAATTGATAGATGTTCCATTATTTATTTATGAGTACAATCTAATAGATATTTAATAAATAATGTAGACTTGAAATGAACCGTAGTAGATCGCTGTTATTTCCGTTCACCACACACACACACACACACACACTTCACTCGCTTAGGCTTATAATTTTTCCAATCAAATTGATTTCTACGAGCCTCGCGCGACGTAGGTACAATTTAATTTAATAATATTATTATGTATGTACGAACGAGTGATCGCGGCCCGGGACATTAAATGATTGCACACTTAAGTTATAATAATATACAATACAAACAAATAAGTCTCGCCATATATTAGATTGTACGCAGGTAATATATTATTATTATTATCAATGTGAAATAAAAAAATAATAATAATAATAAGTACATATTTCGTCATCGCTGTTTTAATAATAATTATAATAATAGCAATAATAATAATAAACGTTCCGATGCTACGTGTTTGGGCGGACTCGATATATATATATATATTTCGAGCACGCAGAACGTGGAAGAGGTGTGCCCGAGTCATAAAACAAAACACAAATCGAGATGATATCAATGCGAGTTTTGTTTGTTTTCCCCGGGTATATGTTTCCATTCATATCAGATAATGACAAATATAATATAAACGCATATACATATATTTATTAATATTAATTACTGGCTGAACGGTCTTGTACACCTTCGGAAACTCCCACCGGGCCATGGGCTATATTATGTACGGCGTGTATATTATAATAGTGTGTGTGTATAATAATAATAAGTAATAACTAATAATGTACCAATAATCTTCGACCGGATATCCAATATCGTGTCCGAAAATTTTATAGACAAATTACATCGACCATTATTAAAAGCGTTATATAGATGTTTATTGGAAGAAAAAAAATCGTATTATTATTATGTGCGCTCGGCATGAACTGGGTGGTCATTTCTGATTTCGTGTTAAATCTTCTCACAGCGTTCTTGTCCGAAAATTATTAATACAGGTGGGTACTGTAATAGGTATAGCATTTTTCTTCTCATTATACAAATGGACCACTACAGTCATCGTGTTTAATTTAAACAACCTCATCAAAAGTTACCCCATACCAATGTTACCAATTAAAACGTATTGTATAATGTGTATATATGACGTATAGTGCGTGTAATTGAATAATAATAATAATAATAATGATGATGAAATAAAAAATAATAATTAACACGAACACGCTCGGCTATGATATACGCGCGCACGTTGAATTTGGATATATACAAAATATATAAATTAATAAGTCGCAGTTATTTTAAATAAAAGTTACATGTCATAAGTATAATATTATTAATAATAATAATAATAATAATGTTATGTATATTATAGGTGTAGGTACCTATAATTTATTTTATAGTATATAGGTAGTAGATGCGGGTCATGTGGTACAATATTAATTTATAATACAACCTAGATCTATGAGCATTTTAGAAACAATTATTTTATTATTATTCGCATTGCACAGCGGTGCAGCAGATAAGTACACGAACAGTGATATAACTTTTAAACTATTGAGAGATAATATTACTATTATTATTATTATACTATATTATATACGGACATACGGTATTCATAACTCGGCCGCGGCGTATGGATTGTTTAATATTGTGTTGTTGTAATAATACATGAAGCCTATAGGCGATTCGTTTATTTATTTGAATTGTATCTCGCAAAATATATTTTTAGCCAACAATTTGTTATTTTGTAATTTACTCTTTGAAACATTCAAGACTCGTGTTTTATCATTTATCACGTACGTAGGTATATAGGTATATATATATATATATATAGGTACCAGTATACACAAATAATAGTAATACACGAGTTGATTCAATCTTTAAGGAAGAAAAATTATACATGAAAGAAAGATTGATAGTATAATATATTATGATATTATTTACTAGTTCCAAAAATAAATAAATAAAATAACCATATTGGATATATTGCTAAATAACACCTTTTTAGACTGAATCGATAAGTACGTACACTAAAAAAAAACTTTAACTTCTATATATATATATATAATACTATATATCAATATCAGTTATATAATTCAATATTATATGCAATATATAAACTGGTTTAGTTTTTTTCTTTAAAATTAAGTACTTATTTATCAGATTACACTAATGTTAATATATTATGTATAGGTATATCAAATTTACAAAAAAATAAAATAGTAAAATAAAACGTAAAACCTTGCTTGTAGTTATTAAAATCTAACTCATTCAATATGAATTATACGTATAAATCGTTTTAAAGTAATTTACAAACTGTTAACTGAGAAAAATCATACCCAATTATGCATAACAGAATAATATCGCAAGAGTAATATTCCCACGGTTAACACTGAATGAATCATAGCCATAATGTATATTATTTTATGCATATATAGATACATAAATATAACATGATTAACCGCAAAAATTGAAATAAACGGTTAGTATATGTAATGGTAACCTTGTTAATATTAAGTTATAATTATTTATGAACAATAGATATATATATATATAAATCTATAAAACTGCGATTAATTATTTTGCGATTACAAGTATACGAATAATGTGTCCAAATTATAATGATACACTTGGATCACAATACATATGATAGTGATAAACACAAATATACAAAAATATAACATAATAATAATATGCAATATATATAATTTATGAATGTATCATTACCTATATACCTATACATAAAAAAAAATTAACTAAGAAACGTAGCACGCTACTCGATATTTTCCACTTCGAAGACAATTTATGAATCATAAATATGTATTAATAAGTATTATTAATATTATTAATTGAATAAATATTTCTAGTGGTAATTAGGTAATTTTTACATTTTATTCGTGTCTACGGTGATAAACAAAGCGTATTGCGCAAAATCGGTTAGAAAATAAAAATATCTGTACCCAGCCCAAAAACATATTTATGTTAATAGTATGTAGGTACCTATGAATATTTATTTAATCATAATATTATGTATATAATATAGTATATATATTGTATAGTATATAATAGTACCATACAGAAATAGTACTTATATTTACTTTGACGAAATAAATTGCTACGTTGTACGAAGTCCATGATTTTCTACTGCAGATAATATTCAAATATTATTTAAATATTTAGATTTTCTATAGGTATAGTCTTCATTAAAAAAAATCGTTTAAGATTTTTTTACTGCATTTACCTAATGGTGTTAAGATATACATAATATGTATATTTAATATTATCGGACTAATAGTTTTATAGTTTATAAAGTTTAATATTAATAACGTAATAATTTAAAGTTTAGATTTGTGGAACACGTAAATCCGAGGAGGGTAATTTGAAAATAGATAAGAAATGTATACGCACTAGCTATCTCCTCATTAATTTGTCTGTGAACCGTTTTTTATGTTCGAAATTTTACACTGCTAATCCCAACCTATTTAAATTCGTAAAACGTTTTGATGTATGTCTATACAAACACAAATGAGATGCTCTGATAAAAAAGAAAATTAATTTTATTAAAAGAAACTTCTACTAGAGAAAAATTTACGAGAAAAATAAGTAGGTTTCGAATTCGTTCAAATGTTTACGTAACAAAAAAAATACTACATGTAGTACTACTGTGTTATATACTTTCTATGTTCTCTGGCCCGCTAGATTTTTGCACATTCAAAATTGGTCCTCTAGTAGCATTGACTTGCCCATCCCTGCTATATATAGTATTCAAATTTACTCTTGACACTCTCTCATCGATACTTGTAAGTTTCAGCATTATTATGTATTGTAAATTTAGTACACACAGCACAACCATATTTTAAATGATGACACGCATTTATACGATTATTATTAATTGTATGTTTATATTATTATTCATCTGCAGAGATCACATTTCAAGGATTATAATAACTCGTATTATTTATATTATAATATAGGTCGGGACAAAGGTAATATTTATCCACTGAGAACAGTAGAACACTATACGAGCAAGATTTAAAATATTACTCTATTGCGTGTTTACCCATTATAGTAACACTCCAAGATCTAAAAAAAAACATTTCTGTTATAATGTGAACAACCCACTCTAAAACTATATTTGTGTTATATTTGTATCGTATTATTGGTATCTTTATGTAAAAATGCAGATCATGTGATTTTCTTTATACTCGAGTAACGTCATAAAATAAGGTAGGTAATGAAACATTAATTTATAAAAAAATAAAAATTATGTTTAAATATCTATGTATTAAAAAAAAAAAAACATTTGGATTAACGAAAACCAAAAAAACGATATTATATTATACCTATTACCATTGATTATAAATACTAGTATTACATTATATAATTATTCTTTTTCACAAACCATTTGCAAATGTTTATGAAAAAAAAATATTTTTGTGCATCGATGAAACGCGTATTTGCAACATCTCATGTCGTATTTTATCATATTTAAGTAAAAATTACAAGTCAACACATTCATGAACGTATTGAAATATGATGAGGCCATAAAACTGTGCCGAATGTTATTAAGATGTACACAACTCAAATTTTAAACTCATTTAAATTTTAAGTTTTATTTTATACTTTTACGGTTATTATATATTATTGTAATGTGTTTGATTCATGATATAACCATCGTGGTCCATCTAAAGTGTGTTAACCGATTTAAGTAATTTGCACACATCGCTGGTACCGGATCAAGTGTTGGGATATCAGTTTAGTGATGTATATGATGACATTTGTGTTAAAAAATAAACAGTTTAAACTTCAACATTCCCCATTATTGCTTCAAATGTAGGTATAATAATAAATTGTTGCAATACTATTGATATCGTTGTTTTTCCAGTAATTATCATCATCACTTTTACGTCTGAAATATCAGTAGAGGTATATTATTATCATGATATGATATTATGGGAGCACGCGTGCACTGTACAATATTATTATAACATTTCACAATTAGCAGTTTAATTATACCGTTTCACGTTTGAATAATATGTTTTATTATAACAACACCGCTCGTTTGACGTGAAAACCTAAGCTAACAATCCGAAGCCAACTCGCAAGTGGGGCACAGACATATATCGTGTTAATTGGTATGTAGGCGTTTACACTTTACAATATTATATAGATAAATGAAATTTAATAAAGGCTCTTATATAATACATATTATATTATTACTCGCGGTCACGGGATTCATTACTGCGCGCGTACAATAGTACCTATATTATTGTGTGTAAGTAAACGTATTAAATCGTAGTCATAATAAAATCAGACGAAATTATAAATATAATATAAACTCAGATATAATCCATCACTGTTAACTCAAGTTGAACAAACTGTTTAAACGATTACCGCCAAATCCTTTGAAGTCTATAACTGGTTTATGTTTGACTCAACGTTGTTATACATACATATTATAGATATTATGAAAATGCGGTACGATTCAAACCTAACTCGTTTAAAATTTAGACATTTTATACTTTGTCATACATGTAATCTAAAAACTATATATGCTCACACATAGCGTGGCAAGAGTTCTTAATCGTAGTGTTCAGACTTTACACATCACAAGAACCCTTAAACCACGGCTTAAATGTTTGTACCGCGCAGACGTAGCTGGAGTATTGTATCTGTAATTACAAACATCGTACGGAATAAAATTGTTTGTTGTCAAATGTAATAACTAGTAAATACGTATTTTTAGCCACGTTAATAAAAAACCCTTAAATGAGTTAAGGTTATTAGAGCGATAGTATAGTCTAAAACCGATTTGAAAAAAACACATGGATTGCGTATCCACTAACCGAGCATTCGTTTCGTCGTTAATCTTTATATAAGGGGACATACCTTAATATATTACTTAAAGGTATATTATGCTGTTAATGAGTTTCGTACACCCATAGACCTAATATTATTACCTTAGTATAAGGTCTATGCGGAAACTCTAATATCGCGTTAAATTCAGAAACCGAAAAACACGCGTATTTTAAGTACAATACAACAAAAATCATTCGAACTAAAATAATTGTATTATTGTTTGTAGTGGTCGACTGAAATTACCAATTAGTACATCTTTTTAAGCCACGCGAATAAAAAAACGTTAAAGAAAATAATTAGAGCGATAGTACCTATATACCCTCATCCATCCATTATAAATACCATAGCGATTGAAAGGGTTCAACGAAAATTCCTGTCATTTGCTGCTTATTTTTTTAAAGGTTCCTTGTCCTTCACACGATTATGAACTTATCGGCTATCCTCAAGGTTTTAAACGTATACAGCCTTGCCGATCGTAAGCACTCTGCCAATATATCATTTCTTTCTATACTTTTATCAATTTCGATTGACTAGGATAACACTCCTTTCACAAATCAATTTTAGTTCCCCTCTTAATACTAAATTTACTTTTCCCTATTTTATTCCATTTTTAACTTGTAATTATATACTAAACTCTCCACTCTCAACTCGCCACTCTCCAATCTATCGTCGAATGCTTCTTGCTAAGGAAGCCACCGCTCTTGACTACCTATCCATAAACTATTTATC
The DNA here is from genome assembly GCA_008086715.1 of Sitobion miscanthi. NCBI lineage: Eukaryota > Metazoa > Arthropoda > Insecta > Hemiptera > Aphididae > Sitobion > Sitobion miscanthi. Next base: position 11,653,678 of record CM017805.1, read on the forward strand.
AACTGAGTCATTTATTAATATTATTATTACTGTTACTATTAATCTAATTAAAATTTTTTTTACAATCATATTATTTCTATCGCTTAATGTTTTTGAGCCTCGGTCTGTATTCTTAAAAAAATAAAATAAAACGAATTTAAAAACACACTAATTGATCACTGAGTAACCGCGCTTTCATTTTTTTCGTTTATCTTAGCATATACAACCTCATTTTTCCTGGGCATGAGTTTCGTACACCCTAATATCGAGTCGAATATTCCGATATCTAATAACAAGCGTAGGTACCAGCTATATTGTATATAATAATATTATACGCATTATTGTTATATACCTAGGTATAATAATATCGTTTTATTACGTCGTGGGTGTATGAATTTCATTTTAATCGCGTTTCGCGCACGCGGGAAGAATGGTTGGCACGATTGGTAAAAAAAATGTCCTACGACATTCCACCGGTAAAGTCTGCCGAGTTCATCGTAACGATTTTTACGTCGTCGTCGACCGTTTGTCTTATGCGCATAAGTACAACAATAATATGCAAGTCGGCCGTCGAGTCGCGCGCGCGTTGTGGTCTCCGTCGTCGACAATTGACGATCGGCTCGTACGATAACGTCAGCTCTCCGGCAAAGAAGGTATGATCCGAACGACGACGACGTTTGTTCGTATGACACATAATATTACATTATATTGTTGTTGCCTACGCGCGTACATGATATAATATTATGTGTATACTACCGTGTCGTGTGTACAGGGTGAAATAACCGCGACCAGTAGATATTATATGATAAATTGTGTGTACTATATTATAACTACTAAACTACAGTAAGCAGTTCGGTCACCTACTGAGGCATTATTCGTTTATGACAAATATATTTGAAGGACGAAAAATGGACACAAAGGGGAGGGGCAGACCGAGGAAGGAGTATATAGAAGAAACGATGAATCAAACTGACTGTAACCGATCCGTGGGCATAATAAAAGATTGGCTTTTCACGGAGAAGAATGGAGAACCAAATTTGCAAACGAGGCAAGGACTTTAGTAGAAGATAATAGCATAAGTATAACGCGATAAAACGGTGTATGATTTTTTTCAAATTTCTTGAACATGGTAGATTATTTTGATTCGTGTCTTTGGTTTTTTGCGCACGCCGATGAGATGTTGGAGAAAATTGCTATTAAAGGGCTGATGAAATGCTCCACCGTAACGGTGGAAAAAACGAATTTTATTTAAATAATTGTCTGCATTCGTATATTAATATACCTTCGTCTTCGATTACCGAATTTAACATTTAATTATTATACGCTTCTACTGCAAGTCTACATCAGTATCACTATATTGTACCTAAATACCGCTCACGAAACGCACGCAAGAAAATTATTTGTCGTTTCGATATAGGCGTAGGTACTTACCTCTTATTTACAGCTCAGACGCGGACGTGTGTATACCGCGGCGATTAGAGTTACATTATAATGGGCACCACCAAGGGAGCCCATTGTGGGGGAAAGGAGGAAATGTGCCCCATAGAAAATAATAAAGTATGTAAAAAAAAATGATTTGTGCTTTGAAGAATCCATACACTTATTTCATATTTAATACCATAGACTATTTCTTAATACTTATCACATGCTCATCAATGAACCAATCATTGCATGTTCGAAAAGAATATAATAGGTTTTAGACTCTAATTTAATTTCCCCTCCCCGGAAAATTACCCTATAGGCAACTACGGGCACCACTAAGAGACTTTTTTTTTTTGTGGGGGGGAGGTCAAATCTCACTAAGGCTTTTACGATATTTCCGTGTTATATTTAATGAAAATTTTTGAGTCTCCTGCAGCATTGGACGATCTAACCGATCACCCTGTATATCGTCCGCGCACGCACGCATGAACAAATCTCGGGGAGCTGCACCGGCGGCCGCGGTGGATGAGTGAAATACGCAGTTGTGACGTATTGAATTTGTACTGTTTTCACAATGCAGGGTAACAACTCCGCGCATGTGTGTGTGTGTGTGTGTGTGTGTGTGTGTATGTGTGTGTATGTGTGTGTGTTATTCGCGCACGCAATCCAAATATCTCTCGTGCCGCTTCCCGTTTCCCAGATGATATCTCCGTGTCATGTTTATTGGCCACGTCGCGGGACCTCCGCCGCACATAAACCCTTTTCCGTTAAGGTATATATAATATATATAATATGTCGCGCGAATGTGTATAACAATATGTATAGCTTCCTTCCTTTCTCCGCAGTCGCTTCCTCGCCGTCATCCTTTGGTCGTCCGTTTTTTTTCTCTCTCTCTCTCCTCTGTATACGTCGTCGCGATCTCGCCGTACATATATTATTATTATTTATACTCGCAATACGTATTATTTATTTATTGCCTACTTTTTATTTTTTTTCGTTTGTTTCGCATCGCGACTATATCTCGCCGCCAACACGAGCACAATACGTATACGCGCACACATAATATAATATAATATATAGAATATATATAGCGACCGCGTGGGCCGAACCGGAATATCCGCGATCGACCGCGCCGGAGGTATCGTGTTTTATTTAAAAGGGTCGTCCGGCTGACGTTTTTCGCCGGAGATATTGCAGGTGTAGTAGTAGTAGTAGTAGTAGTTGTCGTTGTCGTTGTACCTAGTAATAGTAGTAGTTGTAGTAGTAGTATATAGACAGTAGTAGTGGTAGCTGTGGTAGTCGTACAAATATAGACGACGAAGATTACACAATACGATCGTTCGCATATTTTATTTACATTTTTTTTTCCTCAACACAGGTTTATTACAAACGAACATTATCCCAACGTAAAGAAGAACAGCTATACTTACGTATTTTCTTCAATGCTCGTAATATATAGTCCATCCCGTGTACCACGTTGATATACCGTTTTACATTGCAGCTTTTCTCCCATATACATAAGTAAATAAATAATAATACACATATGTAGCCTCGATGTCATATATAGGTAACGTGTTCGTGCGTGGTCGACTGTTCGGTGCAGAGATCCCCTTTTAATAGTGAACCTATTGCACCTGGGACGGCGAACTTAAGAGTTTTTAGTGACACGTGCAAGATTACAAAAAAATATAATTCGTAAAAAATTAAAACATTGAACATATTCAACTTATTTTCAACAATACATTGAAATGTCATCGAACATGCACGAAAAATCTTAATAAGTGGTTTTTCACATCATTCACATCCCTTGGTATTTCGTATTTTTCGTCCGCCATAACCGTAGACTAATACAACTGCAACTGCAATATTATAATAATGGCTAACGACTGTATGTTTTAGGTTCACACCTGTAATCTGTATGGCTGTATCCATACGGTATTTTCTTGGTTTTAAATTTAGAACATAGGTGGATCTAGATACCTGAAGGCTGGAGGTACGAGCAAGTGAGTTTAGACACAAGTTGTGTTTCAATTAACCGATTTCTGATTTGGCAATATAATAATATTATCATATTTGGCAATAGACAATAGTTCGAATGGATTAGCAAATAATGTAATCGGTTCACAGTTGTTATTTTTACCACAGAATTCATTTACTTCAATTAAACAAATTACATTTTTCGTTCCACCTATGCGTGCAACAAAAACTACCAAGGTTATCAGATAATTTCTCTTTCTCATAATTAAACGAAGGCATACTATTTTTAAAAAATATCATATAGGTACATATATAGTACCTATGTATTCCTAAACTTACACAAAATGTTGAACGCAAACCATCGATCATCATTGCATCTTTTTGATTCGCTGTCGGAATACTAAAATTATTTTTTTCTTATTTAATTCTAAATGAAAAATAGTCCATAATATTATAAAATAAATAAATATAAAAAATTGAAATTTATTGTGGTATTATATACAATAAAAAAATCAAAATATATTGAAACGCGCGTGCTATATATAGGTACGTATAGAATTGATGGTCAAATTATATAAGTTGTATTACATAATTATGATATATGCTATGTAAATTTTTACCAATGGTGCAATAGACTTAACACTCTGCACTATGTAGTGTGCGAATTCGAAACCGAAATTTACTTAAACTATATACTACATGTCATTCAACACCGCTCCGATTCTGTGTACAGTAATAATAATATAATATAATATATAGACAGAGTAATACACCTCACCGTGTACAAACTATAATCGTTCGACTTGTGTTCTACTGGACTCAAGGTTTATCCAATAAAACAATTATGACATTAACTGGGAGATCGTCCAACACTGTATGTGACTGGATGAATTTGTGTCGGGGTATACCAGTAAAAATGTTCGAAAAACGTAATAAATTAGGAGGACCTGATATTATCATACAAATCGACGAATGTTTGTTAAGAAGATCCAGAAAAAATCATAAAGGTAATTCATATTTTATAATTGAATACACAACAAAATACAATTGTATATTGAATATTAATTATAAAATATTATAAATCATCATTATGTTGTTACAGGTCGATATCGACTTGCAGATATGCCGAGTGAAAACATCGAAGACGAAAATGACGACTCTCTTGAAAATGGAAAAAGAAATTATGGTAGACGAATATTGACGGTCCTTGGGTGTTTGGATTATGCGACGATAGTGAGACACAATATTTTGTTGTCGAAAAGCGGGACAAGCAAACTTTGCATGACATTATTAAAAGAGAGGTTGTATTGAATTCTATTATACACTCTGATGGGTGGCCAGCGTATATGGGATCGCCCAATATGGTTATACGCATAAAACAGTTAACCACAGTGAACATTTTGTTGATCCACTTACACAAGCGCACACTCGATGGATCGAAAGTTTATGGAGACCATTACGCTTAAAAGTAGTTAAAAATATGTGTGGTACAAGTCCTGATCTCCTTCCAAGGTAAAATTATTATAAGTTATGTATAATACATTTAACGTAATACATATGATACAATGATAAATATTATTGCAGGTATCTCATGGAAACATGGTGGCGAGGAATAAATAAATCGGATTTATTTAATACATTTTTGAGAGATATGGCGGAAATTTTTGTATAACATATTAGATTATATTTATTTATATTCATTGAAAATATTTTTTTTGACAAACGAATTTTTAATTATTAATTTTTTACTAGGTATTACTACTAGAATAATAGTTATTATTATTATACTATAATATTATGATATAGTTTTTAATTTATTTATTTTCGGTAGACCGCATACTATAATCGTAAATTCACTGGTAGACTGCATACTATAAGACAGCCCCAATATTAAGGTATAGACCGAAGATCAAGATCAATAACAAGACTGGGAGACCGCCTTATTTTGATCATCGCTTACAGCCGTGGAGGTATAGTGCATCGGGGCGGATATTGCGTTGGGCAGTTCGTCGACGCCGATGGACGGTATTCGTTTACCTCCGGAACGTCGATGTACGGTGGACGGCGGTCGGTTACCTGTGAACCGACGACGTGCGTATGAGGATATCTGGATACATGTGAACTGTCGCTGATCTGTGGTGGCGGTGACGACTTAACTTTTTGACCGGAGGCCATATTATACTTCAGTTCTCTCATATGTAGTAGCCATACTGTTTTGGACATATAGGCGGACGGGACGCGACTCATAACCACGAGCACGCCCATTGACTCCGACAAGATGCAAAAACATAGACATAATGTTATTGTAACCGAATACATCTTCACTCAAAAGAACGGATCCGATAGTAGGAAAATAATGTGTAATAATGGTTACTATGTTTACTTGGAAGCACGATGCCGACGTAAATGTTAAGCCATATTATTTAATTTTTGTTTATATAGTATAGCCAGAAGCAATAATATTGTTATAAAATTAAATCGTTTAAAAAATACTACACTAACCCTTTTTGCTGGAGAAAATGAACAATATGACACAATACAGTGCTCCACGATGTATTTCGTATTGAGTGTACCTCAGTTCACGTGCAATTCGCGGTGCCGCGTGCCTCGCTTTGTGCACAAATCCAATCGAGATGAGCAATTTTTTTTCTTATACAATGATATTATATCTTTGAATTCAAATTTAACACCATCCATTACAGTGACTCACTTGTAACCTACTATACAGCAGAGCGACATCCACTTACCTACCTTTTTTATTAATTGATATTGTATCTTTTTCGTAGGAGGAGGAAAGGCTAAGAAAACAATGCGTACCCAATAGTGGACATAGTTCTGGGGCTTATTCAGCCACGTGTTGAACCCTTTCACAATATATATGACGACAATTATGAAGAGAGTAGGAGTAATAATATCACCACTAGTACAAAAAATAAAAGGTTAGTGTAAAATGTGTGTCTATCTACATTAAGGGGATCGGTGGTGGTCTATATTTAAGGAGTTTAGTATAGGCAAGAAATAAAGTGCGTGCGTGCGTGGCTTGTGACTGTGTGTGTAGTAAATTATTATTTGTGCACCCTAAATTAATACCTACAACGTGTATTATTATACTACCTCATCCTTTACACCTACATAGTAAACTCGTATTTTTATAATAAATACATTTTCAAATTATTAAAAATTATTAAAAATTGGAATAGCCGTGGTTTTTGTAATGAACTTAAAAAATAACAAGATATGTAATTATGGTTCCGGTAAACCACATCTTATAGGTAATCCTCTATCAAATCTTGAGTCTATAATTTCTGGTACTAAAGTTCCATAAAAAATCTGGTAGCTTGATTTTAAATTTCAAAAATATAAAAAGTATTGGTTACCTTTTAGCAAGGTTGGGGATTAACGAGTTAAAAGTTAAAATTAAGTAAAACGTTAAGTTAATTTTAATTAGGTTAATTAACTCGTTACTTTTTTTTCAAATTAACTTTTAACTTAATAAGTTACTTTTTTCGAGATTAACGTGTTAAGTTTAATTTAATTTTATCTCAAAAATATCTAAATGAAGTCAATTTTTCGTCCGAAGAATAATACAAATTTTTGAATGTGTTTTTACTTTGATATATCATTTTTAATTTCCCCAGTAATTTTCTTGAACGTAAAGAAAAACTATCTAATAAATCATATTATTTGTTTGGAATTTTTTATTTTTGCAAATCAGCTAATTTTAACTTTACACTAAGTTAAGTTACTTTTTTTTCAAAGTAAACTTTTAACTTAACGAGTTAACGAAAAAAAAAACGAGTAACTTTTAACTTAACTTAACTTAATTATTTTAAAATGACTTAACTTAACGAGTTAAAAAAGATCGTTAACTTGCCCAGCCTCGCCTTTTGGCGTCCATACTACAAAATACGTACGAGAATTCGACAAACCTTATAAATCGTCCGACTACACGATAAATGGACGATAATAACATATAATATTATTATACATCGATTTTTCAGATTATAATGTCTTATAACGCCGCAGCACGATACCGCGAGTGTGATTTTATTACGAAACGCGGTTCGCGTATTCCGTTCGACGACGACGACGATAATAATAATAATGATATTATATTATTATAATATACGGTTTGGCATCGACTTCGTTATAGGTATGCAGAAGATTTCATTTATCTTGCTCTTTTGCTCTCTGTTTTCTGTCGGTAAATCGGTATAAGACATTTTTCACAGACGGATGCCCCCCTCGACGGACACTGGCAACGGCTCTCTACTGCTATAATATCATTATCATTATTTTTATTAGAATAAAATTACAATAATAATATCATCCCGCCGGTGACTTGAACAGTCGGCAATGACAGACGCGAATATCACTCGCTCCCACTTGGTCGACCGGCCTAACACGCTTCGCCGCCGGCGCCTTTCCGTTTCGCGTTTCCTCTCCGCGTCACTATAATATTATAATAATATACCATAATCGTAATAATAAAATAATTACGTTTTCGAGTAATTACCACGATCAGTCATTGTTTTTGTTGTCGGTGGAACATCAGAGTACTACCTCGGCCGCCGCCCCTGGTTGGTATGTAAAACGACCACACCGCTGTCCGTAGAGAAATCACACGCACGGCGCCAAAATTAAAATCAAAAGAAGAAAGAAAACGCCGCCGACAACGAGGAAAGTCGTCGCAGGAAAATCTACAGTTTTTGCAATTTTTTTTTTTTGATCACCCAGTCAAAGCCGCAGTTAATTTTGATGACATAATATTATGCATAACTCATCTGCGTTGAAACGCCCTCTCGGTCGGATGATTTTATTCGGTAAACCGTACATTTTATAAAATTGATAGCATTATAGCAACCGATAATAACAATGAATGATTATAATGATTATATTGTTATTATCGTTCAATTTATATCTCGATTGTTATCCATGAAAAATATTGTCCGATATTAAAACATTGCAATCGCATATTGTATGTTGTACTCGGCATATACCCACTAAATATAACAATACATCAGCATTCCTAATACGTTCGGCGAGCGTTATTTAGAAAAAATATGAATTATTTAGTTGACGCTCGAGCGTGATTAATATGTACGGCACAAAGCACTTTTTGACATTCAATACATAATCCAAATTAAAACTTGTTCGATAATATTCGATTTTCGTGCTGATTAATGTTCTAAAAAAAAATAAACAATGGTCAAAACACTGCCAACATTCTCGATTTTAGAGTACTTGATGAGTTGAATACACATTGTGCTTCTTGAACATATAATAATATTATATTTGTATACGAATATTACTATGATACACGTGTTTCTTGCCGGGTGCAGTGCGTCAATGCTATTATGATTCTTAAACTATATAATTCATATTATCTATATTCAAATAGGTGTTTCAATCCGATTGAAAAGTTTAATATTGAAATCACATTTTATAACGATAATAATAATAATAATGAAAGCAAAAAAAAAGAATGCTATTGTTATCAAGAAGGTACCAATATAGTTGAAATCAAATTTGATAAATTCTAATTCTTCAATAAGCTTATGTTTAAAGAGAAGAAGAAAAATTGTTTATAACTACATAAATAAGTGTAAAATATTATCTACATGACAGACAGTTGTTGTACTTATTTGTCTTAACTGAGAATTTATCGAGATTTATTTTACTTCTAATACTATCAATATCTTTTTTTGATATTTGTAGGTTGTCGCGTTTGTAGTGACATAACTTTTTATTTTATGATCGGTCTTATATTATTTTTATTTTAACAATATAAGCTTCAAATATACTTTATAATAATAAGTAAATAACAATGCCGTACATGGCTATATTTTTATTTTTTTTAATAATTTTGTTAAACTGTTTGAAAAAGAATATTTGATAATTTGGTTTTTATTTTTTCGTATTATTATTTTATCGCCTGATAACGCTGCTATGATAATATACAATTCTATTAGCATCACGCATAATATTTTAAAATTGCTATAAATTATTCATGGTAACTTATTGTATTCAATATTTATGATATAAGACTTTAAAACGATTCTATACATTATAGATCCTAGGTATAGGGATAGGTTAACCGAACACTCTAGAGATTATAAATACACTTGTCGATAATTTCAAGTCCGTCAGTAGGTACAATTTTAATCCTAATTCTGAAATATATTTATTATTTATTTTTACTTTCATTTTTTTTACATCATAAAACATTACTAGACCTCATCGAGTTTAAGACTCGTGTGGAGGAGACCCAAGAGTTACCATGTTCACAGCATGTTTTAATTAATATACACAATAAAAAAATTCAAAAGTCTCGGTTAAAACAGCAAAATAAAACAAGCAGTTAAATAAAATTGGAAATTTACAAGGATGATATATTATATGTTTTGTTACATCATAAATATACTTAGGGACTTAATGGCCCCATCATAGAACATTAAATTATGACGTATGTGAGTGTCGACGAAATCGAACACCTAACGACATGCAGTTTTTCTAGGCCATTTTAGTGAGAAGTTATTAGCTCTGCATATCTAGTCTCGACAGTTGACCTCATATGTTATATAGGGAATAATAGATTATGTTTTTTAAAGGTATATAGTGCAGGTTTTCATGTATAGATTATTAACTGTATTGAGTACATTAAATTCTTCAAATAATTTTCTAACAATATATAATATATTATATTGTACGAAATACCTACCATACCTATATGTCTATTATATGTGTCTATATTATGTACCTATATTTGTTCTCAAAACTCGGATGGATAAATGTATATTATAATATAATAATATGTAGTTCAATAGTGCAGTGTTTTTCAAGGTCTCTCGTAGGTAATGATATCAATTAGGAAACCGTTTTTATAATGTCTTGCAAACGCAATCGCGCGCTGCAACAAGTGGGGGGCGCTGTCGGCGAACAACCGTAACGAATATAATAGTAACGGAAAAAAAAGAAAAAAAAGGAAATCAACTACGTTATGGTGTTGGCCAATCTTGCGAAAAAAAAAAAAAAACAAAAAACGAAAATGTCATTACTTTCGTGTGACACAATCTTTGCCGGTAGACGCGCGCGTACTTGTCATTCAACGACGTCCCTATGGCTCCGACGGTTGCGGGCCATCGGTCTGCGCGAACCTTTTGTCGGCCACCGCCGCCGGTCGTTTTATCCGTCTCCGATCGGCATACGCATTATACCTACGTCCCTTCTGCGTGTATGTATAGGTATATCTGGTTAGGTTATGTCGTTATTATGCGAGTCGGTATGATTAGTATTCGTCGAAAATATCATCTCGGGACACCTTGAATATTACGGCGATGATACTCTGTAACGTTTTGGTCGTCGGCCAAACGTACATAATATAATAATAATAATAATATGATAATATAGAAGTTATAATAATAATAATATAATAATAATAATATGATAATATTATTTTTATCATAATATTATTATTATATTATACGACGTTTACACGATATTATTATTATATAGTGTATGTACATGCACATCTACCCGCCGCGTATTATTGTTATTTTTCGCAATCTAAAATCGAGGAAGAAGCCTCGGGGGCTCCCTCCCCGACCATGAGTGGGGGGGGGGGGGGGGTCCGGCGTCGGACGCATGAGTTATTGTTCGTCGTGTAACGACAAGGCCGCAATCATCACGAGTCCTATTTACCAAATGCGTTAATTGTAACACGGCCGATACAGCGCGAGCCGCTGCAGTGGCGCTGGCGAGTGTATAATATATTATAATATTATATTATTTTATTATATATGTGTGTGTGTGTACGAGAAGCGCACACGAGCGTCAAATTACAGTGATTACTGAGCCGCGGAGGAGTCGACGGAGGATGAGAGGAGAGAGTGAGAACACGCGCGGCGGCGACGACGACGACGACGGCCTTGGCAACCAAAATGATTTGTCAGCGAGACGATCCGGCTGCAAATATAGGTACCTACGATCTATATATATCTACCTGTGTATAACCGGCGCACGAAATCTCATTAACGGTGAACTATATTATATTATAATATTATATATATTTGGTATATTATTACGTACCTATATGTATATGATATGCATTAGGTACGTTATTATATTAGGTATTTTATTATTATTATTATAATGTTTTACGCGCGTCCCATTAGCGCCGATAAACGCACGTAGGTAATGAAAACTCGCCCGCGGATAGGGTTTAGGTATCTACACATAATTTTATAGACTACGAGACAACGACCATATTATATTGTAGTGATATCACTAATATCTGCACAGAAACATGTATCGCCTATTCCTTGATATGACCATACCAATAACTTTATTGTTTCTGTTCAAAATAATAAATTAAAATACGTTTTAGAGAAACTCATTCTCTGAATTTAATAATATGTGATTAACCTGTTAAGAGGACGCTACACAGATATTATAATTGTCGTCTCCGTCTTACTGCATGTGAGTAACATATCTTAACATTTACGCACGGATAAGATCACTTTTAACTCCGTTAGTTTAAATATTAGAGCGAATTTTTACGATGATTTAGTTTTTAGGCGAGTAACGAGTATTTTTAATTTACACTATATTATATACGTAAAACTTGCTAAAAAATTGAACTGTCGCAAAAAACTCACATACAAGCACAATCATAAAGTTTCATATAATTATAGGTCGGTTCACTCTAATTTTTATGACGTGATCTGCTCAGCGTAAATTCGCTTCGCTACGCGCTTGTAAGACGGAGACAACAAATGGCCGTGTATCGTCAAACTATGCATTGATTATATTTATAGGATGAAATTTGAGTGTACTGTATAACTATTAAAACGTCAACTACTTAATGTGCTGGGAGGGTAATTCAGATGAACGGTAGTTTTGAAATTTGGAGGCAATTCGAGTTTTTTTTTATTCGTTTTTAGATTACTCATCTCCAATGTCGACAAACATTTTTTAAAACCTGCAAATGCTAACATACCTACCGAAGATCAGATGGACTGTGTTTGCGCCTAAATATCGTATTTGGTCATATGTATAAAAACCTCGATTGCGCTTAATAAAATTAAAATATGTTAAAATACTTGTTTGCGGGCAGTTACATTACAAATCAATAAATTGGGCAATATCGCAGTAAAACTTAAATTTCTCGTCCCACATTTTTCAGACTTCGAACTGACAGAATAAAATAATATATTACAATTATTTCATTATACTGGTGTGGTTAAAAATTAGGTTTCACTGTTCTGTTGCGTCATTATTTACCACCATTTATTACTGCCCCACCACTTTTGTCCACATTAATCGGTGCAGACCGATTTAAATTTTTTTTATATCCTTTTTAACTTTAAGTTCCCGAAATTATTCAAGCATTATAAGGAAAAAATGTAAAAACTAGAGCTTAGAAAAATTCTATGTTTGATAGATAATATAATATATAAATTTTTTATTTTCGTAAATATTATAATTTTTTTTTTTTCAAAGAATATTTCAGTTCGTAGCTGATAGAGTACGCTGGTTAAAAAACCACCGTCGTAAAATACTCCTGCAGCTAAAAAATATCTCGTTACAGTGTACTTGCACGCTGTGTTGAAATTTTGGGAATAACCGAATTTCAAATGTAGTGATGGGATATGTTTATGCAAAAATAAAATTACTTGTTAAATGTATATTTTGTATTTTCTTTACTTATACTTTCAACTATAAGATATAAGTGTGGGTAATTATAGTTAAGTAATTTTCGTTTCATCGATGATCGCTAGCTATCTTAAGAGATAACTTTTAGAATTTTGGTGGCCCTATTTAATGCCTAACCCACCTTTAGATTCTCTATATAAAAATTAAATTAAAGACATAATTATAAAATTATATATCTAGTCACAGCAGTTTCTATTTTTTTATTTCTGATTTCATCAATTTTCTATATGTTCTGTATAAGTGTACAATTAAGATTGGAAAATATGAGTCGACTCATTTGCACACGACTGTGACTAACACAACCATACTTTTATAAAATAATATGGTATATTATTTTTGAATTAATTGTTTTTTTTTCCTTATGTTATAATATTGGTGGACACCGTTGCACCACGGCCCCACAACCTAATGAGGCGACCGGTCACGTCTCTTTTAAGAAATTTATTGAATTCTCAATCACAGAACTTCCAATTCAAGTGGTTATGTGACTAACACGATACAATATGTGTACAAGTATAGTTCTTATATATCGTAATATTTTTTTTATCAAAGAATATTTATTATAAGGCATCATATAATGAGATTTTACAAGTTGAACGGTTTGATAAAGGAATTAAGGTTTTGATTAAGGAATATATTGTTATTTCTACTCATTTTCATTTAAGTCAAACTAACAAATATTGGCATGCAAATTACGAAGGCGTTTCTATGAAATCTGATGTACCTGAAGGAATTTTTATTGAATTAAGAGAACCAACGAGAATATGCATCAAAAGTGTTTCGGGTTATTATCATTCTGCTGGTTAAAATGGAATGTTTAAACTTGGTGATAGAGATTATAACGATTCCACAAAACGGGAATAACAAACAATACTATTATATCTTTGAATATGTGTGTACTACCAAGAAGGCAAATAAAACTAAAATAAAAAAAAGCAATTCTGTGCAGGCACAGGTCATAGAAATGAAACTTCCGCAACATGTGGTGGGTATCAAACTATTAATGAACATTCTACAGTTACCGTCGTAGAGGTTTAATTTTTATTATTTGTGTTTGCAGAGAATTGTTTAATAATCAAAAATAATAATAATAATAATAATAAAAATTTAAAAAATAATAGCTTCAAAACCCATGGCAACTATTTATAAACAATATTTTTATCGGAAATCTCAAAATCCCTGTTTGAGCACCACCCAGGGATGGTCCTCTCCCTTTTTAAATTAGTCAAACTTCTGCCCAGAGGTCTAATCTAGTCTAATCTTATCTAATCTGGTCTAATCTAATTGAATTAAATATCTCTTCACTTCGTTGCTAGGCAACCAATACTGAAGGATTTTAATGAAACTTTACAATAATATACGTCAGAATAATATATAGGCTACAATTTATAAAGATATATTGTGTGAATTTTTTCATTTTAATTTTGATTTTAAAAAATGTGTAAATTGTATACCTATACCTTATACCTAAGTATATAATTATTATAATTATTTAGTTTAGCAAAAAAAAAAATATTATATCACGGAAGTGTGATTTTGTTTTCTATTTAGTAAATTAAAATTGTTTGAAAATTTACTCCCCGCGCGCGTATAGAATTTTCACTTCAATAGTATAAAACTATATTCTCTATATTCATCACCTGAACCATTATCAACGTTGGTATCAGGCGACACGAGCATATCGAAATATTTGTTAACAAACATACGCAAATACAATTCATGTTTCCAAGTGACATCATTCAGTGCAACGAATATCGTACGTGACAATTACATGCCAATATTCAAAGTGCAAGGTAAAATCTATTATCGTGCTAGATCATTACTACCTGCACTGCCAGATACGGATCATACATTTCTCTAAATTTATTTCATGAGAAACACTGATGATCAAATCGATAAACGTTGTAGACACGATACGGACACGTGACGAGGAATTGTCGCTGCATTACAAACTCTATTCGATCAACACAACGAATTGATTCCATTGTTTAGAAGTGCCCTTAACCAAATTCCAGCTGATGACTACAGAGTCGTAGTTAGAGCGGATCAAAGACCTCTCAGCCAACACGAAAGACGATACAATGAACCAACAAGTGGTTTTTAATGGGCAATGAAGTGCACAACATCAGCTAGTATACAATATTTCCTAATCATTTTATATTTTAGGTTATCAATACTGTGGACCTGGTACAAATTTAAAAAATCAAGGAGTATCCACACTGCGTGTAGTTACATTGGTACATGTGTATGTCTTGTAAATATGTCTTGTATTTATCGCTATACACTCAAAATCTAAAAAAGTATAATTAGGTTGCTATGGTAACTTAAATATATTAATCATCGATTGCTAGGGGTAACCTATAGAGACGTTACAACATTAATTTCATCTTTGTTATTGCTTGGTTGACGTGACAACGTTGTAACGTGGAATCGGCCAGAAAAAATAGAATAATATTTTATAGGCTCCCAGCCTCAACACGATGACGTCACGGTAACGATTTCAGTGTCGTACAAAATTATGGAAAGACCCCCAGCCATAAGACATAATACATGTCAAAAAACTATTATAGCTTGTGGTGATAAATGTATATTATACATCTCCTAGACTCTGCTTGTAGAGAACACGAAATTGCATACGAACATAGTAACTCTACCGTATAGATCGTAACAAAGCCGATAATATATTAGAGCAGCGAGCCTGGATAGGTTCAAGTCAAAAGATTCTAGCTTAAAAGAAAAAGCTGTGTCTTGGGGTGTGACTACCACCATGCAAACAAAACGTAAAATAGGCGGAAGTTGATACGCTATAATATGTCACGTGCCCTATACGTATATCGGATTTATGTAAAATGTAAATGTAATGTATACGATACGTGTTCAGACATTCGGGCACCGCCAACAGCGACGACGTCACCGTTCTCGACACCCAGCTCAACCAGGCTAACTTGGCCAACAAATCCACTCGACCGACGCTGTTATCGGTTCCCGACACTTTAGGCGAAAGCTTACGCAGCCGCGTTGGTAGCCAATTAGGACGATGTCAGACGAGGATGGTCCGAGCAGAGCGCATCGGTTGCTGACCGTTCTGCATCCTCTCGTCCGGTCTCCGGAGGAGCGGTTCCACAGCCACCGCCGCTGCGGTGACGACGGCCTCAACGATTCCGTCCACGGAGGACTCAATATTTTCGGAGAGATATTCCACCTGTATGCCGTACGTCCAAGGGTCAAAACTCTACGTCCTTATTCGTCCCGATTTCGGTGTCACCGCGGACGACCGTCACGTTCACAAAAGTGTTCCCAAATTTAGATTTGTAGTGCAAATCGATACGAAAAAAAAAACGGGAGTCATCATTGTGTAATAAACTAATAAATACATGTTATATTAAATTTTAATAATTATTTTATTTGTAAATAATACATTAAAACACCAAATATCCATGGTTACTGCTGCCGCGTCGCCGTTTTTGTTTTCGTTGGCAATTATAACAGATTAATTAACATACTATATTTAGATAGTATTTGAAAATTACTATCAACTAGCGAGAACAAGAGGTATCGATCACCCAGTTCTGCCCAAGTTAAGAAACCACAGATTAGGTGAAATATTCTGTTCTGTGGTGATATGTTAATAATATTATATTATATAGCTATGCAGATGGTAACATTTTTGTATAACATGGTCAGCTATATTGCGAATGGCAACATCGATTGTCCACAATATTATATTTGCGCACTGATATAGGACCTGCAGAGTTCCATCTTTCTGTTCTGTAGCTTTATTAGGAGGTAGGTATTTGTTAATTTTTTTTTTTTGTATAACCCATTGTTAAAGTCCATTAAAAAATTAACTAAAATAAAATATATAAATAAAGTATGATCTGGGACATAAGTTAGTCAATATTAATACTATCATAGCATAATACCATACTGCCTGGCCGACGAGTCACTTACATTATTTCGATCGATGTCCGAGTGCGGTGCGACCGATACACGGCGTATTATATCGCCGCCGCACACGATATTTTATTATTTTACCACATCGGTCTTCCGGCTGTGTTTATAACCATCGATCGTCGTCTACGTCTCGTATTGTTGTCGTATAATAAACGACGTTTGGCGGCGGCGAACGTGCGCCCGACCGGTCACGACGTTAAAAATTACTTCGGAAGAAAAATATTATTGGATTTACCTATCATACAATATTAAACTATCTGAATTACCAGGCGTTGCCAGCAAAAAAATTCCGATTGTTCGACTCCTTTTGGGCGTAACACGCTGTGGAAGCAATTTCTTTTTAAGTGTAAATTATGTTATAATATTTTAATGTACAGCCATCCGACCGGCGTATTCCCCGTGAGATTCGCAGCAGTATATATTACCTATCAGGTATAGGGAATCTACCTGCGGTAGATCGCGGACCCCGTGTGGTTTGTACGTGAGTGTATAATTTAACTCTAAAGTATCAAAGTTATACCAAGTTTGTCGTTTTTACTTAATTCGTTCTCGGGCGGGTTATAATACAATAAATTAATAAATAATCCTAACCTTGCCGTATTAAAATCCGAACATTTGTGTGTACAGATAAAGAAGAAAAATAAGAAAAAAAAACAATGTAAAAGCAATGCAAAAAATTGATTCACCGAAACCGTGGTTCGAACTTTTGAGACATTCTGTACTAAAATGCACAGCACCAGCAAACGTATCGCTCTAAAAAATTATAATTATTATTAAAGCCAATAGCAACCATTTACGAACAAACATCGTAAATCGTAAATCTCAAAATCCCAGTTATTTGAGCTCTTCCCCGGGTTGGACCTCTGATTTACGCTTTTTAAATTAGCCTATCTTCTTCCCAGAGTTCTATAATCTATCGCTGTACCTGCAAATGTCATCACAATCGGATTCACGGCTTAGGAATGCATAAAGGACACACACACGGACAAAAATTCAATTTTATACGTATATAGATGGATGAAATATGTACGGCGCACGCCTATATTATTTTATTGCTATATAATATTATTATCATTATGTATATATACATTGTGCGTAATTGGGCGTTCGAGTTCGAAATCGTTCGTTCAATGAAATCTATAGCAGGTGTATACCTGTGTTACCAGCTATTACCTATATACCTACGTGTAAACAGCGGACGCCAGAGAACAATATATCGTATTGCAGGCATTGTAAGGTTACAATAATCGTCGAGATAATTTGCCAACATAATTACAAGTCCGATTCAAAGCACGATGTCTGTTGCAAGTTGTAAGTACCTAAACATATATAATATTATACTGATATACAAATACGTAACCATCGTCATTGATTATAAAATAATATACCTACTATAATATATCGTGTAGTTGTTATAATCAATGGTACTCTATACACGCGTGAAAGTCGACGGATCGAGTGCAGAACTCAAATCGAATTCCAAACGAAGCCGCTTATATCATATAATAGTTGCTTAGTAGAATATAATATCATGGCATAGTGTGATACGTCGTGATTTCTGTTTTCGTACGAGAATATTAATATCGAGAACAAAACGATAATATTATCGTGTACTCCGGATTGTCGTCATTGTACAGACTGTACGATGATAATAATATTATCGTGTTCGTAAAGCAATCGGTCGGCAACCATATTAATACAATATTGTTTATCAGCCTATAACACTCTATTAGCGAAATGACTTAATAATACGGTGCAGTAGACGTGCCATATCGGACTATCGGAAGAAAAATGATATGGCCTAGAAAACAGAACGCGTATCATGTTTAGTGTCGAAAATATAATGACCCGTGTTCGATTATAGGTGGTTTACTCTGTTATTACGGCGTTGTGCTGAAATTAATATTATCTTTAAGCTCCTTCGGAAATAATAATAATTTACAACACAATATTATTATAACGATTGAAAAATAAACCGTTTAACTGTATAAATCAAAATGATTTTATTGAAATGTACCAACCCCACCCCCCTCCGACCCCTCACCGCCGCTCGAAACGAACGCTCTGTGCGGGTTTTCGATAACCGTCCAAGTTATACAATTTATATTTATTGCAAACATATTATAATAATAATGTACTCGTCGAGTGCTGCAGCACGACCGAGATTGAAATGTTTTATCGGTTTTCAACGGAAATGGACTATTTCTCATCGTATCGATTAGAACTATAATATTATCATGTTATCATATTATTGTAGGTATTTGTTCAGAGTGTCCGCGGTGTCTCGTTATATTTTGTGTCACATCCGTTGGAAAAATAATATAATAATTGGCGTCATCGATAACGTACACGCTGCAGACACCACACCTGTTTTAATCAACATCACAGTTAATCGATTTTTTTCGTCCATTTTGTTTATACTTTATAGCTTATAATATTATGCTATAGGTACGTCCATACGTAATCCCGAGACGGTTTCCCTTTTTACCGACATCGCACAGTACACTTTATCGCCTTTAGACGGCCAGTTTAATATATTTTATTTTAGCAAATAAATTGTTATAATAACAGATAACTATTATACCTATATGGAATAATATTATTTAGAATCAGGTAATGGATATTATTTATTATAAGCTCATAAACAATATTAGACTTAATGTCAGTGTGGCAAACACGTTAAATATGTAAATATATTTTACGATAAACTATTTTTTATTTTTTTTAGATTTAGTTGTCCAATAATTCGGTGTTTTTTTTTAAATTGAAGTATTTCGCTTCCTGCTGCTTTGTCGGACGCTGTATTATTCCGCTCGAACACGACGGGATAAGTTTGTGTCATCTTTCTGTAATTGATTGTATCCCATAGACATTCTGCAATATAATATATGTAGGATTTTTTTTTCAAGTAGATAATAATGAATTAACAATTTGTTCACTTCAAAGTTACACTGTAGAATATTCGATATTTTTTAGGATTATTTATCGACGATATTCAATATAGAGATGGACTGATGCCACTTTTTGCCGATATCTGATATTCCAATATAATACGAAAGTACTTATATGA
The DNA here is from genome assembly GCA_008086715.1 of Sitobion miscanthi. Lineage (NCBI taxonomy): Eukaryota > Metazoa > Arthropoda > Insecta > Hemiptera > Aphididae > Sitobion > Sitobion miscanthi. The sequence continues at coordinate 11,673,794 of CM017805.1, forward strand.
GTTATGTTACCAACAATCGATATCCGATAAAATCGATATGATGTAATATATTATTAAGCGTTATCAATAAACAATAATCGTACAGGTTGCATTTGTGATACGTTGGTAGATTTTTATTTTTCTGCGATATCGGATCGAATATCAACATTTTTGGAGTAATACCAATATTACCGTCGGGTATCGGTGCTGCAGTATTGTCGGTATAGAAAATAGGTTGACTGGTACCTATATATAGCGGCTATGTATAGATTATAGTTGGTACCTATATTAAATCGGCCCGCCCCTAATATTGAGCTCGATATTCTTCTCGCTGAAATCCAACACCTTACGGACAGTTAATCTCGAAGCCGAACGCGAGATACTATATAGGTAATATACTTAGACGTATTTAATTGATGGAAAAACGAATCATCACCGAGTTATGGGACGTGTTTGTTCGCACGAGGCTATTCGCGGTGATTTCGTCCCCAAAAGTCGAGTCCCCGGACACAAGCAGCATGCACAACATTACAACAATATAGCCAGATAGGTAAATATTAGATGTACATATATATTTGTATTCGGAAGTTATCGACGATGAGAATAGGTCACCGTTGCGCATATCGGATCGAATACCGTCCTTTTTGGAGTAATACCAATGTCGGGGTATCGCTGGTGCAGTATCGTCGATATGCCTAAAAAAAATATTGAGTGGACCGGTATCTATAATATATAATATATTATATATCGGTTAAGACCTGAAATCCAACACCTCCTGGAAAATGAATGATCCAAACGCTTCGACGTCGAACGCGAGGTATACAATATAGGTAATATAAATTAGATATACTTTTGCGTATTTAATTGAAAATAAAAAACGATTTTTGCGGGACGTGCTTGTTCGCACCGAGGCCATTCGTTCGATTTCGTCCCCAAACGAGCAGCGTTATACACAACAATATAGGTAAATATTAGGTGTACATATTATATTTGTATACTGGCGTTGTCGACGAGAAGGAAAGGTCGCCATTGCGCATATCGGATCGAATACCGTCCTTTTTTGAGTGACATACCAATGTCGGGGTATCGCTGTCGCAGTATCGTCGATATACCTAAAGAAAATATAGAGTATACTGGTATCTATATATAATATATATATATCGGTTCAGACCTGTTGTAATCCAACACCTCCCGGAAAATTAATGATCCAAACGCGAGATATACAATGTAGGTAATATAAATTACTAATTAGGTATGCTTTCGCGTATTCGATTGAAAAGAATAAACAATCATCGCCGCGTTGTGGAAGGCGCTTGTTCGCGCGATTTCGTCCCCAAACGTCGAGTCCCCGGACGAGCAGCATACACCACGATATTGGTAAACATATATATATTTTGTATGTATATATACTGACGTTATCGACGACTAGATAAGGTCACCGCTGCGGGTATGTTATTTGATGGTCGTTTTTGGTGAACTACCAATACCGGGGTATCTTCGATATATACATATATGTATAGAAAATATAGAGTCGGCCGGTACCTACGTACAATAATATAATATCGGTTCGGCCCACCATTCTTCTCGTTGAAATCCGACACCTCCCGGAAAGTTAACGATCCAAACGCTCCGACGCCGAACGCGAGACGTACATTATATATATCTGTAATATATAAATTATATACTTGCGCGTATTTAACTGATTGGAAAAACAATCTCCACCGGGACGTGCGTGTTCGCGGCTATTCGTGATTTCGTCCCCAAACGTCGAGGACGAGCAGCGCAAACCACGATATGGGTACCTATACCTCACTATACCTACCTTTGCACATATTTTTTTATTCTGACGTTATCGACGATGAGATAAGGTCGCCTCTGCGCGTGATACGATATCGCACGTATTATTATTAATATCGCCGTACATATTATACAGGTATACGTGAGTTACCTTTATACAGGACACCGACGGAATCTATTAGCGCGTTTTTCGTTCTCGCGCGCGTGCACATTGTATACGTATATATTATATTATTATATTGTATATTATATACATCATATTATTATAATATTATATAGGCCGCGGAGGAGGAATCGTATTAGGTCGTCACGACGGGTGATTTATTCGTCCGTTCTCGTATTTCGTACACACACACACACCACATACATATTACGCATTTATATATTATAATATACCTATAGGTAAGTAACTCGCTGGTGGCGTTTGCTGAGCGTATATATATTTTTCTTCCTCTTCTTCGCGCATAATATATAATGCTGAGTAGGTATATAATATATATATATACAGAGCGTGAGACGCGAAGACCGCTGCGGCGGCGGCGATGACGAAAACCATGTACCATATACCACATGTTATATATCTATATATGTATTTATATAATGTGTACTCGGCCGCCCTAAAATTAGATCGGATCACGATCCTATCGATCATGTCGCTGGCAGTACCTATATATAATATTATAATATACATCCTCGGCCGCACGCGCGTTAATAATCATATTTAGCCATGGCGAAAAGCGGAGGAAAAAGAATAATATTACGTTATATACATCTATATGGACACGGCGATGATAATCATACTAATAAAACCCGTCGCGGACGCCCTCTTTCCTCTTCCCCCCCCCCCCCAAAAAAATAGAATAAGGACCGAGTGCGAAGCCGGACAGAGAACGAATAACGAAACACGTCCATCATCATCATCATCATCATCATCATCTAGATCATATTATTATTATTATTATTACACGTGTATAATATAATAATATAAATGGGACGACTACGAGGTGCACGTCGTCGACGAGGAGGAGCCGCGCGGACGTCGAACGGTCGGACACGAACGCGAACCCAGTTCTGCGGTCGAAAGGCCAAAATCAATTTGGACTATTATTTAAAACGTCACCTGTACCACCGCACCACCGGTATAAGTGTCGGTGCCACGAGCGCGAGCGGACTGCTGGAGGAATGCCCGGAAAAAAAAAAAAAAAAAAACTTTAAAAACAAAACTAATCATTATAATATTATATACTGGTGCGGCGGCAACGAGATCGAGATCGTGACTCCGGCGGAGCACAACTCGTTACGATTTTTAACGCTAACCTCGTGATGATGTCTGCGCTGTGCCGTTGTGGCGACCCGACCGACCGTCCGACCGACCGACCGCAGTAACCGGCTGGAGCTCGGCGACGACGGGCCAAAAGAGTACGCACAATATACCGTCCTCGGTATGATATTATTATGCACGGTACATGATGGGTATCTATAGGATAATGCGATAAGGCACGGATAACGTGACGTATAGGTATGGGTACACCGAGTTTTCGAGTGTAATGCGAACATAATATAATATTACCAAATTGGTCGCATGCGATATCAACGCGTGTGTGTGTGGACGTATCACGATCACTGTAATAATCGATAAAGCCGCAGACGCAATCCAGAATTCTACACTATTATACACTGCCTACCGAATTCGAAAAGTCAGAAAAAAATATTCTTATAACAATAAGTCCGTTCATTTACAATTTTTTTTTTTTCAGTATTGACTCAAAACTCGGTTAATAACTCAACAAGTGTAAATGACAACAAGTCACTATATTAATATTAATAGTATAATTGCTTAGTAAATGCAATGTTTTCAGTAAACATTAAGGCATTAAGCCAATAAGGCAATACCTACCATGATATACAAATACCTAGTAAAATAAATTAGGTACTTTAATATAGCAATATCAAAAAATACCTATCATGAAAATATATACTCATAGTCAGGGCGGCTCAGAATCTGATTCGATGAAAATTCGTCTTATGATAATCGAAGTACAAAAACTTATGTTGCATATTTTTGCGTATTTTACTAAATTTAAATTTAAGGATCTTAAGCATATTAATGCATAATATTATGTTTATGGTTTAATATAAATCACCAATTAACAAATTTTCAATACTAAATTAATTGTAATTTTTTGATGATCTGCAGGTCTTACTTCAGCGTTTCTCAACCTGTGGTAGACGGAAAGCTCATAGGTGGTGCGCTAAGAACATCTCCCTTTATAAAAAAAAAAATGGAATGAATCGTTCACATTAGAAATTATTTGGTATGTTTGATATATTTAATAATAATTTTACATATTTAATTTTCTTTTTATACATTAAATGCTTATCATCATTTTGTAGTTTCTAATACAATTAAATTCCGTAAACATGTAAAATAAAATTTTTGATAAGCAAAAAATACGTTATTTAGTCAAGTGGTACTTGAAAATTTTTAAATTGTGAAGGTGGTACGCGGTTATAAAAAGGTTGAGAAGTGCTGTCTTACTTAATATCTTTTCAATAAAAAAAAGATTTACTTTTAACATGAGTTCGTGGGCTCTATAGAGTTTCGGAGGAAGTACAATTTGGTACTGTTGATAATATTTTAGCTAATATGAAAGAAATATTTAAAAAAGCACCATCACGTATACAAATACTTACTTAACAAAAGAACGGTACCCACTTGCTACCTTTTTTTACTAACAAAAGTGTTAAAAACTTTAATGTCTGATGAGTTAAATCTAATTTCATATACAGAAATAATAGGTCACATTTAAATGACAGAGGTATGCTTGATTTTTTAATGGGTTAGGTTGGGTTAGGTTATCTAATAATACATGAATGATTGTAATAAGCTTTTGGAAAAATATTTTACTTTAAAAAGGGAACTTTAAGACCAGATAGTAGTAGATATACGTCAGAAAATACAAATTAAACTAATAATAGAGGGAAAACATTAACCATACACAATTTTCTTAAGATTCATATCAAATCACTGTTTTGATACCTAGTTTTTCAATAATAATTACTTAAAAATATATTTTATTCTTATAAATAAAATATTTAGATACAATTGCCCATACTAAACCCCATTAAAATCGTACTTTGTAAACCGCCCACCACCAATTTTAAAGGGGTTCTATATAGACGATGTTTATGATATTTAGAAAATAAAAATGTTTGAATACAAAACATTAAAAGTATACAAATAATATAATATGATCACACGAATTATATGGAATTTTCATTCTGTATACCTACTATTATAATCATACAATAATTAATTCAATCTACCATATTATTATTAATAGTAAGATAAATCGTACTGCTAATACTGAAATAAATTAAAACATTTTTGATTTTGTTTTATGCTTTTTTGAATACCTGATGGTGAAACCCACTTTCCACTTTTAAGTGTATACTGTTATAGAAACAGTTTTGAAAATTATTGTACAGAAGATTTTTGGTTTTTAAAAATTGTCAACTTATTGTATTTTTTCTATAAACACAACTCTTGCAATATATGTGTTATTACAAATTTAAACTCTGGTATAGTGCCAATCTAATATAGTTTTTGTATAAGTCAACTCGTAAAATTATTATTTCATAAAATTGTTATTGAAATATTATATTTGTTCAATAGAATGACATTTTTCTAGCATGACAATTATACTCAATGTATATTGTATATTTGAAGAAATAATATTTTAAAGTTATCGGTAATTATTTAGTACTTTAGGCGAATATCGTCTGGACACATGCAAGTTTTATTTTTTTAATTTAAAAACGTATGTCGTTGGGGACAATATAAATATTATTATGTGTTACGAAGTCACGTAGGTACCTCGACAGAACGTGTTCGACGATCGAAACTACGTTTTTTATTCAACATGATTAAATATTGATACCTTTTCAATGCACTAATATATTTACTGATTTTTTAGTTTCTAAGCGCCGAGCTGAGCGATGAATGAATACATAGATGAATCAATAGATTTTACAATGATACGTGTGTGTGTTTTTTTTATTGCGGTTTTTTATAGTTTACACGAAAGTAGTCGAAATAATGCTTCGATTTTTCACTTTCTGTGAATCTAGTTGGTGCGTTTTAGAGGTCAACATTAAAAATTCCCAGTAGTTTTCAAGAATATGCTCGAGTTCCCGTTCCATCCGACTTCGCGATCCGTATTGCTATCATAGCCAACCGGTTTGTGCTCGCGAACTCCTGGGTGCTCCTTGCGCTGGGTGAGTCAGGCATCAGCTGGTAAAGGCTCCCTTCTCTCGACAGCCTGCCGAACTCTTTCCTCCTTCTCCTTCAGCGGGAGGATCGTCTCAAACATCCTGTAGAATAGGCGGAAGGCCTCTTCGGCGTTTTGAGGGTGACAGACTTGTCGTCAAACTCGAGTTTTTAGGGACAGTTTATTATATCATTATTGTTTTTACTTTTGCAAGAAGTACTTGTAAAAGTCTTGGTCATTGGTTTTTTAACTGATTTTAAATTTCCTGCATATGTTAAACGGCTCAACAACTTATTTCCACGAAGAATAGGTATTTACTTTAAACCTGTGTGATTAATGAGAACCGTACCTATATAACATTTTAATTTACGAAAAGTTTTATTTGTTTGAAATAAATTAACATTTACATGGGAAATTCATTGGTTTTAACTCATTCAAATTTTATAACTTCTATATAATCATTTACAGAACATGATAAATAACTCAATTGTCCAACCATATAATATGGAGTGACCTTCTAAGTTCTATGATATTATATTATATAGTTACTGCAATTGCATATAATCTACACTGCCAGTCCATTGTTTTGATTTCTATTTGCATCCTAAGTAAATTTACAGATATTATTTATTTCTTCCATTGTGTTACTGCGCCGTTGCTACTATATTATGATAATAATTATGTTGTTGTAATTATTCAAACATTAAAAAAAAAAAAAATATCGTTTACGTTTTGCACATCCACCATTGCGTGCGTATAAATATTCATTTGATTCCGGTTTCGTTGCAGGTATTGTCTTTCCAGAATAATAGAACATTCCAAAAATGTTTCGTCCTCGTCCAAATTCTAGAATTTTATAAAATTATAATATTTTGCGTTTGGTTCGCACTCGCATAATATTATATGGAACGTACGGCGTTATTAATTGAGTTCTATGATGGTGCGGGTAATGTAATAACACTGTCTTGTTGTATTAAATATCATTAACCACACATACTCGCACATCGTTAATCATATTGTTTTATTTAATATAATAGAAAATATAGTCTCTCGTAATTAACGACAGTGCAGGTGCCGCAATGTATTTGTGTAACCAAAAAGATATTTCGAAACGTACCTACGTCGGTATTAGGTAGGTATACTCTGGTACTAGTGTATGCATAAAAAACGTCCAGCATCATAATTTTTTTATATTAATATTATATTCATGCGTTTATATACGTAAGTACCTATACAATTTCACCTTAAAATTAAGCAATTTAACGATTGGATTATTATGTAATGCGACAATGACGAGAAGTGATGTGGACCGTACATATCAATATATACCTATATATGTTTATATTTATTATTTTATTCACCGTGTTATTCTTTAACTGTTCATTTATTCTTTATTTCAATCGAAAACGTATTATAGTAAAAGTTGAGCCAATGATTTAATTGAAAATTTTGATGTGTCCAAACCTGAATAGTTTCTGTGTCATTACATATTTGTAACAAACTAAGGATAATAGTCTATGATAATAAGCTTAGAAGGTAATATGAAGTAAGATTTAAATAATACATGAAACAATATTAGTAGGTACAGTATTCATAGTAATTGTACTCAAACTATTTTAACAAACTCTAAAACGCTAATAAATCGATATTAATCAATGATTACTGCATGATGACCCCAATTTTCAAATCATCGTATTTGAACGTCCGCTCAGATATACTTACAAATGTTCAAAAAATATATTGTGCTTGAAAATTCACCATAAATAAGGTGGCTACCGTTAAAAAAAAAAAAAAAATTAAAAAATATGTTCTTTTTAAACCTAATTCTAAAAATTAGAATTTTTTAAAAACATAGGATAAAACGAGGGTACGTAATCATTTACCAGGCGCATACCAACTTTTTGGCGGTGGTGTCAGACGAGTGCAAGTCGGGCGACGGGTGGTGTGTGATCGACAAGAAAAACGTCGTACAAGGCATATGCCGGCTGAAAAAGTGTCTGGCCCTGGGCATGACGAAGAGCGGTACGGCCGCCGGTACAACCGAATCAAGGTCCACTGCCTGCTCCATGAACGGTGATTTTTCCCTGGCGACAATAACGATCTCTACGATAAGGGTGATGTCGGCCCTCCACTACTGCCGACACATTGCACTGCTCTCGTTACCGTTACAGAGGGCGCCGCCGTTATTCCAGCTTTTCGGTTACGCGCCAATCGGTCGACCTTCCACGATTCCGCCGTCGTCGGATCCTTAGACGAAGACGACCGGCCTGTAAATCTCACTCACCGTTCGACAGTCGCCGACGAAGAAAATGACGGCAACAACAACGAGACAACCACGCGGAAGACCACCAAGTTACGATAGCTGCAACAGAGGAACGCATCCGCAACGCCACTCGACCCCTGCAATTGGACCACACACCGCCAAAACTTGGCGGGTCGTGTCCGCTCTCGACACCCGATGACTAGGCGATGTATTATAGTCTATATATGAACGATGATACTATACCAAGACATGGCAAGCCACTTGAGAAGAACTATAACCACCGATCTCGCAAACATACCCAAAACAAATATAAACAAACCGCATTATCCTCTCACCGATATACCTTGTCGTTCAGACATTATTACCATCTGAGTAAGAATCAGGCACATCAACCTCACCCTGCATATCCATCTAATCAAGCTCGAAGTAAAACTAAACTGCAACTAATGTGACGAACTTTAACACATCTTGCACAATCCATCCACAGTGCACGAAGGCTCTCGGGGAATAAAACACCCTCCTCGTATAGGACTTTTTTAAGACCATGCAGTTTTGATATCAAAATATAATATTATGATATAAGTAGTTCCTAAAAGTTTAATTACAGTTCCAGTTCTATTCAACTGTTACATAGCAGATCATTCACTTTTTCTAACACTTTTATCTCTGAATATACCGGACGATATTTTCACAGTTCGCCTAAATCCAATCACTGCATCCAACCAGCTACAATCTCATTTCTCTCGTATTGATATCTGATATCAAAACTGGAATATTTAAATTAACAAAAGACAATCCAGCCACATCACTTTTACTCTCAAACACGAAATGAGTCCCCAAATAACATGTAGCATAATATCATAATTCCAACATCGCTGTACACACAATAATATAGTAGGTATCCAAATCGACATAAAAATTGCTAGAGCTTTCCATAGTCCATACCCACAACACAAAACTCCAGCTAAATTCTTGTCTTCATATCCTTAAATAAAGCTTTGACGTAAAATCAAAACATTCACTCCACACTAAATTAAATCTAAGAAAGGTCAAATTTGGAGCCACAAAAAATTCAAACCTGTACACAATACTAGCAACTCGCTTTACCTTAGCTAAACACTACACTATGACAAAAAAAAAAATGATCACAGTACCTATAAATCAGTATCGAGTTCTACACGTGTTTCGTTAACTCACTCTAAGATCACCCAAACATCCTGGCAAAAAATTCAACTAAACTAATATGCCGGTAATCCACCAAAAAGACTGAAAATATTATGGTGCCGTCGTGTTCTACTCCCCATCTAATCCAACCCTATAATCACAACCCAGGAGTGTCGTCAGTAAATGGCTCCTTCCCTCAAATCGTCCACCTCAACTTAATTTTATAATATGACTTAAGCGCACTGTACAAAAATTGTATAAATTCTTTGAAAACGGGTTTAAATAAAATCTCCATATTCCATCGTCCAAGCCCGTGCGTTTACTTGCACATCGCGCATATATAAACAATGAGTTATGTCTTCGTAATAATTTTCTAAAATGTCTTTCCGACTCTACAACAATAAACGAACGTAAACTTATAGCGACTCAAAACGAAAATACTCACTATTATAATATTATAATATGCACTCTGTGTGTATTTGTTCGTATATATATATATATACCTACTATATAGGTACCTCAAGCAGGAATATATTGTTGGATTACGCTGGTCATGGACTGTATTGTATGTACACTGTATATATATACGGTTGTAAGTGGCAATATCCTCTGCCCACCCACGTCCACTTAATACGTACCGACACGGTGCACGATTTATTGGTTTATTTTAATTTTAACCTTTTTTTTATAAACTCTTGTAATTGATGACGTTTACAGCGATGACCTCTGCGTTAGTGTAGTCACGTGTTATTTTTAGTACATATAAATAAACATTATACCATGGTACATATCGTATAGGTATCTGCTACTAAACGTATATAGATGAATTTTTAAATTACATTATCTGAATCGCAGCACATCATTGTTTAAGATTCGCGTAATGGTAATGCGCATAAACCTAAATGCGTATATAGAAAAAATTAAAACTTTAACTCGCTATTAAATCGCTACAATCATGGTGTCTTATGAGATATCGTGTTCGTAATATTCGTTAATCGTCGTAGTTGAAAATGTTTAACTACTCGTACGTTTCGAGCCGCAAACAATATTAAGTATTAATCATTCGCGGCGAAGATCGGACCGAATAAAATTTGTTCGTGAAATAATTATCGGTTATTATTTATGCTATTATTAACGTCGACTGCAGGACTCGGACGGCAGAAGGCCGCCACCACAAGGCTCGCCGAGGTTATGTGTGTACCTCTGTACAATATAATATTATTACTGTCCATCATGCGCGCTTTTTCGGGCGATGAATTTATGAAACAAACGCGCAATTGTAAACATAGGTATACCTACGTCCTAAACGCGCGTTCGATGCGATTCAACATAAAGACATTGACCTGAGGGGACGGATCGGATTGACCTATCGAATTAGTGACTCTTTTTTTTTTTTTATCGTTTATAATTCGTCTGTATACCCATCGACGACGGCGGCTGCACATTAATCAAAATTCGAATTGACACGCGGCAAAGCGGAGATATAGATAAACATTAGTCCGCACACACACACACGTGTAAAGATGGTTCACAAGATACACGTCCCAAACCGTACTTTATTCACAGTGCCAAAACTGAAATGAAATCTCCGACGACACTTTGCGAGGTACGAACCATTAGCCGAGTGCAGAGATCGTATGCATAGTCGGTGTCCATCAAATGGTGTGCATCAATGCTATTATCACAATTGTATAGTTTCTAATAAAATTAATTTCCGTACAATACGCAAAGTAACGTATTCCCTATTCATTTTTAATAAGCAAAAAAAAAAAGGTTAAGTGGCCTAGAAAATTGACTAACTGTGAAGGATATAAAAAGGCTGAGAACCGCTGCTCTAGAAGTAGACTCACGACGGTTTGAGGATTTCAATGGCAAAGCGTGTACAGTACACACAATTGTGCCTTTAAAAATAATTATTCCCTGTCCTCTAAAACGTTTTTTTTTTTATTTTAAATTTAACTATAATATTACTTACGGTTTATTGTCATTTTTATTTTTAAGTATGACATTTTGTTAGTAATATGAATATCGAATTCCCGAGGACTAATATTGTATACACCTCTGTCGGTCGTACATACCTACAAAACGTGGTATAGGTAGTACGCTTCATATTTTAAAATAACAAACCGAGTTATATCAACTTGGAACTATTAATCATCGCATTGTACGCTGTATACAATTACAAATGCATTTCACATTTTGAACAAAATCGTCGTATAACTTTGATTTGTAGAAAAATAAATTCTCGTACCGATATATAATATTGTGAATAACTCGAAGGGAAAAAAAACGATTAAATCAAACATAATACGCATTATTATCATATTATGTTCCTCGTCATAAATAAACGACTAAACGATTTATACCACTTTGCGAAAAAAAAAAAAAAAATAAATGATAATAATAAATAAAAGGAATTCCGCTTCGAAGCTGAATGATTAATCTGCAGCAGCTCTTTGAAATATATATATTTTTAAACCGTCCACATAAGTAGGTATTATACCACGGTATGCCGCGGTGAAATAATATACACATAATAGGAAACGAGTGAGCATAACATAAAGCGGCATCGTGACCGGTGGGAGATTTGCCCGGGAAAAAAAACCCACAAAATTTGATGGAATAATTGATCGACCGATATTTGTCTCGCGCTACCGCCGCCGTACAACGTGTAGGCACAATAATATCGTATTGTAATATTTCGTTCTTCCGCAGTAAGTGTTCGGGAAGAGGATAATATTATCGCTGTACCTAATAATATCTTTACGATTTACCACGTGATTATTTATCGCAGACGATAGCCCCGCGGGGACGAGGCGCAGTTTTTTATGTGCCTATATACGTATATTATGTGTAGGTTACGTGAACGTGATATTGTTATTCCAAACGAGAATAACGAACAAATAAAAAAAAATTTTGTACTCAATTACGCGCCGCAAATGCGCTGGACATGTATTAATATCCGGACATAACGACATTGTTACGACGAGTACAATATATAACACGATATTATTATTATGTGCGCGCGCAGTTCGCACGACCGTCGTATTCGAAATAACACTTAACTATTTCAGCAGTACCTGTACAATATAATATAGCGATAGTCATAGATCGCGTCGTTAACAAGCGAAAACTAATATTTTCACGTACATTACCTATGTATAGAACTCGTAGTTGTTTTTTCTAAAAATTCGTTTATCGCAATAAAATAGGTACGATCTCAAATAATGATTACACGAGGTGATTTTTTTAAGATGCGAGCATGTCTTCTCGAGTAAGTAATCATAGGTATATGGTCTGCGTACAGTGGCGCTGAATGAAATTAAAACTGGCGATTTGACCCACACCTTCTAATTTGTCACCGCCCCCTTAACACGGCTGTGAAGCTGGCTTAAAAATTGTACATAAATAGTTTAATGACATTAATTTTGCGTTCAATAAAATTTTAGCAGAATTAGTCTATTACAGTCTATACTTCTATACTCTTGTCCACCAGATTTTCAACACAGTTTAATCGAACTATACCTACCTGAAGTACGTGTTCGGCACCACTGTATTTATATATTCATAGCTATGTAAGTATTTCAGTGGCAAATACCGACTCCGAAGTAAGGGCATGTTCATTAATCGTCATAATGTATTATAGTATAATACGTACATTAATAGTTTATTCCAAGGTTCAATATAAAAAAATGGTTTCACTTTTATTTTTTTAATGAAATACTAATTAGATATTTAAAGATTATACGAACGGAGTATTCAAGTCGACCAACATAATTTTGCATATTTCTCTACGCGCAACTCAACTCAACTCAATCCGTCTAACCATGTGCAGTACTATGTATATTGTATGGGCTCGGGGAATTGGAGCATTCGCATATTATGATGGATAGTTCAATAAATTATAAAAATCCCGTTTGGAATACCTACAAATATAATCTAAATCCAAAATTGTATTAAACATAATTCCAGGTTTTTAATTATTAGAAAATATTAATTACGTATGATCTAGAATTTTAATCATTTTACTTTAACTATTATTCTACAAAAAAAATTTAATATAAAAATGTAAATTCCCATGTTTTACCAATATTGTGTGCATTCCACGTGCATAACCTTGTGCTCCTCGTAGCCGATGCCAATCTCTATCAGCTTATGGTTTAGATATTATTCAAGGATCTGATGACATTGATACGGAAGCGGTATCATTAATTAATATTATAAAAAACAGAAAAATTAATATTACCTACTAATAGATATAAAATAAAAGTTTCAATAATTCAATTTTAACTGGTTTTTGTTTTAGTGCACTTTTTTATTCATGCATATCTGCATGCATAATACATCCTTCTATTACATAACGAAACAACTATTGTTGAACAGATGATTTCGAGTTGGAAAAAGAAAATAATCACTTAATTTAATTACACAGTGTAAACCGTTTCGTAACTTTGTTGAACGAATATATTGGTTAAATACATATTATAGTATAATATTGTTACGAATTATTATGAATTATAATCATTACAATCATACAAATCATGTATTATGATCACATTGTTTTTTAAACCGCGGTCATTATAATTCGGTTTTGAAAAACTTTACTTTTGAGTGTCAATTAAAAAATACCAATGTTACCTATCTTCATGTCCGCTGTAATATGAACAAATAAATCATAATAAGAAAATATTATGTAGGCAGGAAAATTAACACTGTATTTAATTGATTGATTGACGAACGAGAATAAAAAACGAACAACATGTGTAAATAATTCCCACCTCCAACACTACAATGGATGTAGGTACACTAATAATTTTATTCTGATGACTTACTGCTTAATATTATTATAGTTGGTAGATAGGTACACTGTAAGCAACTGCGATGGTGCATTTTTTTTTAAGGTCAATTTTATGTTATTCATGGATGTTATTACAAACGTATGGAAAAGGTATTGTAATACATTTTGCATGGTGCGTTATACTGAAATATAGTATAGTTGATGCGCGCCTGCGCAGTTTGCACTCATATTTTACAAAATATTCTACTTATATTATTAGGATTATGTGACTTAATTGACGACGTATAGACTTTTTATCGAAATTCGATTTGTCTAACTCTTTCAAAAATGGTTTAATCCATCCAATTCTTTTACCATGTTCAACGTGATTTTCTAAGTCTGTTACACTATCAGGTTTGTCTTTTACAACACCAGTGAAAATTTCATGTATATACGTTCATTTGTTTTAGAGTTACACCAATATCAAAACCGATTTTGTGGAAAACTAATATTGAGTAAAAATTGTCGTTTTTCCTTAATTTTTCTTTTGTTTTTCACGGTGCTTTTGAAAACTACTGGGAAGTTTTTACTTTTAACCCCTCAAAGTACCAACTAGATTCACTTTCCCATCATAAAAGATACTGTTGAAGAAAATCTAAGAATTTTTACCACCCTAAAAGGTGATGACAGACACAAAAATTTAAAAAAAATAAAAAAACTCACACCATTGTGAAATCAATACATTCATCCTTCCACTCAGAATCTAAAATCTAAAATATATCCGATACATTTAAAATTAACATATTAAATCATTATTATTAATTTCGTATTCAGCATTATTCGGAATAAAAAACAGCCATCGTGTAACTATAATAATATACTCTTAATTTGTTCTGTTTCATAAATAATTTTATAATTTTTAAATTACAAAAATATAACTTAAGTTCAATTCAAATTATATAAAAGTTAAATTCCATAATGGTTTAATTAAAATTTAGTTCCATATAAGTTTAATTTAACTTAAGTTCTAGTTCCATTAAAGTTTTATTAAAGTCAAGATCCAGTCAAAATAAAGAAGATCCATAAAAGTTTTATTAGAGTTAGTTCCAGTCAAAATAAAGTAAAGTTCCATAAATGTTTTATTAAAGTTATGTTCCAGTCAAATTAAAGTTAAGAACAGTTCCAGTCAAAATAAAGTTACGTTCCGAAAAAGGTATTTATTAAAGTTAAGTTCAAGTTTCATTAAAGTTAAGTTCCGTTAAAGTTCCACAAAATATTTTATAAAAGTTAAGTTCCAGTCAAAATAAAGTTAAGTTCCAAATACGGTATTATTAAAGTTAAGTTTAGTCAAATTAAGTTAAGTTCCAATAGGCATGTATTAAAGTTAAGTCCAAATACGGTATTATTAAAGTTAAGTTCAATCAAACAATAAAGTTAAGTTCAAATAGGACATTTATAAAGTTAAGTTCTAGTAAAATTAAAGTAAGTCCAAAATGAGGCATTTATTAAAGTTATAATTCCAGTCAAATTAAAGTTACGTTCCAAAAAAGGTATATTAAAGTTAAGTTCTAGTCAAATTAAAGTTAAGTTCCAAATGATTGGCATTTATAAAGTTAAGTTCACAAACCACGTATTTATTAAAGTTAAGTTCCAATCTAAAAAATAAAGTAAGTTTCAAATAGGACATTTATTAAAGTTAAGTTCTAGGCAAATAAAGTTAAGTTCCAAATGAGGCATTATTTAAAGTTAATTCCAGTCACAAATTAAAGTTACGTTCCAAAAAGGTATTATTAAAGTAAGTTCTAGTCAAAATAAAGTTAAGTTCCAAATGAGGCATTTATTAAGTTAAGTTCCAAATACGGTATTTATTAATTAGTTCCAATCAAAAATAAAGTTAAGTTCCAAATAGGACATTTATTAAAGTTAAGTTCTAGGCAAATTAAAGTTAAGTTCCAAATAGGCATTTATTAAAGTTAATTCCAGTCAATTAAAGTTACGTTCCAAATAAGGTATTTATTAAAGTTAAGTTCTAGTCAAATTAAAGTTAAGTTCCAAATGAGGCATTTATTAAAGTTAAGTTCCAAATACGGTATTTATTAAAGTTAAGTTCCAATCAAAAATAAAGTTAAGTTCCAAATAGGACATTTATTAAAGTTAAGTTCTAGGCAAATTAAAGTTAAGTTCCAAATGAGGCATTTATTAAAGTTAATTCCAGTCAAATTAAAGTTACGTTCCAAAAAAGGTATTTATTAAAGTTAAGTTCTAGTCAAATTAAAGTTAAGTTCCAAATGAGGCATTTATTAAAGTTAAGTTCCAAATACGGTATTTATTAAAGTTAAGTTCCAATCAAAAATAAAGTTAAGTTCCAAATAGGACATTTATTAAAGTTAAGTTCTAGGCAAATTAAAGTTAAGTTCCAAATGAGGCATTTATTAAAGTTAATTCCAGTCAAATTAAAGTTACGTTCCAAACAAGGTATTTATTAAAGTTAAGTTCCAGTCAAAATAAAGTTAAGTTCCAAATGAGGCATTTATTAAAGTTAAGTTCCAAATACGGTATTTATTAAAGTTAAGTTCCAATCAAAAATAAAGTTAAGTTCCAAATAGGACATTTATTAAAGTTAAGTTCTAGGCAAATTAAAGTTAAGTTCTAGGCATATTAAAGTTAAGTTCCAAATAAGGTATTTATTAAAGTTAAGTTCCACTCAAAAATAAAGTTAAGTTCCAAATAAGGTATTTATTAAAGTTGAGTTCCAGTCAACTTAAATTTAAGTTCCAGTCAATTAAAGTTAAGTTCCAAATAAGGCATTTATTAAAGTTAAGTTCCGAATAAGGTATTTATTAAAGTTAAGTTCAAGTTTCATTAAAGTTAAGTTCCGTTAAAGTTTTATTAAAGTCAAGTTCTAGTCAAAATAAAGTTAAGATCAAGTTAAATTCTAAAAAAGTTATAGTTAAGTTCCATATAAGTTCTATTTAAGTTAGGTTAACTTGAGAATTCAACATTTTATTCAGTAAAATTTAACAAAGTAATTTTGTCAAATAACAATATACTTATATATACTCATATACAATAGTAATATAATGTTATTACTACCATCGATGAGTTATTATATTTAGACAAACCGAAAAACAAAGATTTTGAAAAATACCAAGCCCTGCATATCCAGTAAAAACACTGTGTGCCAGTACGACGTCATTACAGCAACCGGCACCCGGGCGGGGGATTTGTTTTAGCGTAAAACGGAGAGGGGTACACATTTTTTAATGGATTGTACAAATTACTGCAAATCCTGTATAAAATAATAAGAAAAGTTAGGGGGGTTTGACGATTTATGGGTGCTAAGACAACACACTTCGGTACCTATCTTATAAGGAACACATCCCGTTGCCCAAATATCCATCTTTGAATTGTACCAACCTCGTGTTAAGCATTCAAGTTGTGTGTAACAGAACAGTGGACAATAATATGAAGTAAAAATTTTGAAAAAAAATTATGTATGACACATAGTGACATGACACGTGGTTCCAAAATCACAAATCTTTAATAACTTTTCCCGCGATCGAAGCAAAGTATTTTCTAGCTTGACTCCCTATGGATGAAGCCATTCTCCTGCAAATACCCTAAGCATTTACAAAACGATCTAATAAAGAATAATTATTATTATTATAATTTGTTACAACAATTATACATTTATACCTTCCAACATTTGATACATATAAGTTTTAAATCTATATTCTGATAGTGAACATTTAAGTCTGTCTTTAAGAGAAATACGATTTAAAGAATTTAAAATATTACCGTACAAACTATATTATGTTGCATTTAAATGACATAAAACGGAAAAAGTTATTTTGTACAGATTCAATAAGTTCATTCTGTTTTAATGTATTATTAATCCAAATTAATGGACAATATATTCAAAGTAAGAATGAACTAATGAACAATACAGAATGTTTACAGCAATATGGTCATGAAAATACTTACAATTTTCTACGGTAAAGACTGGTGGACAACCGAATAACGCGTAGAATTTAAAAACATTTTAATCCCTTTTGAACCTTGTGTACTATTGACAACTCACAATAATATTATACCTTCATAAAACGATTTTTTTCTGTATGACGTTCATAGGTACCTTTATTGCCTTTTTGACGATTTCGCCCCTATAATATAATATTATGTTTTATTATTTTTGTGATTTACATGTATTTACATATTTTATATTGAATTAGCCGACGGAGTTCAGTTTGATTATAGTGTACCGACCGCTTTTGTACCGTATATTATAATATAGTTTATAGTTGCAGAGCAGGTGTGAGTAGTATTTTGTGTGTATACCTGCAATAGAGTGAGACTTCCAAACATTTTATCGCCTCCCGACAACGGCGTCTGCTGCAGATTTTCGCAACGTTGTAGTAATAATAATGCAATAATTATGATAATTATTAATCGACTATCGTTGAATTTCGATTTTGGCCTCGGGTTCGGTCGTCGATAAATCATTCGCGGTGAAAAGTCGTATATAACATACACCGCCGCCGTCACACATCTAGGTGACTTTCCGCATGCCCGTGTATCGGTATAGATTATATACAATGTTTTTTTTAATATTTATACAAATTTTTTATGCGGACGGGCACACTATAGCCGTACAGCAGACCACATTGCAGACATCGTGTATAATAATAATAATAATAATAATATATAGGCAGGTACATCATCGTATATAATATTAAAAATTATTATAGCACAGTGCGACCGGACGACGAGCACCGCAGCACACATCGCGCGTGTGCGAAATATTAAAATAATATAAATTATACGAAGAACTATATCTTCGGTGCGCGTCCGATAAATAATTATAATCGTATATCATATTGTTACGGGCGGGTACGAAGCGAGAAAATGCCACGGTTACCCATAACCAGCTGTCCGGTATACCGCGATATCGCTGGTATACGCGTGTGTGTATAATATGAAAGATCATTTCCGGTGTGAAAAGTTGCACGGGCACATCGTAGTGGTCCTGCACGCGTTCAACAGGCGTTCGGAAATAGTAATAATAATAATACGAGTATAATATGTTCATTATCTCGGGGCAATAAACAATAAAATATGTAACGCTCGGCCAATAAGTCGGCAATAATATGATAAAATAAAGCGTCGAGAAATCATATTATACACATTGCGTACAGCACGACGACGTATAATATCGTATTATTGTCTTCCGGCGGACATAATAATATCTTCCTTTAATTGTCGAACAGTCGTCATTTCAAAAAGTATAAGACATATGTTTTTGAAAACAAATTGTCTACATGCAGGGTTCTACAGTCTTTTAAAACGAAATTTTTATTCTCAACGTTTTTTTTCAATTTTTTTTCTCTTTTGAACGACAACATCCACTTTTCATTTCGTATTCCAAAGCGGTTTATTTTTTCCGAGTATTTTGATACATGAAAACTTAGGACGAGTGCTTCGCGAGTGACAAGTATCTAAAGTTTAGATGAGCGGAATGGAATACTGTTACTTGTTTGGCGTCCGGTTACCCCGCAAAATGTCGGTACACTATACCCCGCTCTAAACTTTAAATACTTATAACTCATAAACTGCACATCCTAAACTCGATATTTAAGTATCGAAATACTCGGAAAAATATTCTGTGTTGTAATTCAAAAAGTGAAAAACTCAACAAAAAAATTATATAGATAAAAAATATTTAAAAATTAACAATTGTAAAACGGGCCCTAAGATAGGAAAGTAGGTAAGTTCTGACCGCGCAACTTTGCGGCTTTTTTGTAATAGGTATACACCTCGTACACGTCGGCAATAACTAATAACGATCGTCTATATTCGTGTAATGATGATATAATATCGCGAACGATCGCCTTACTCCTTACAAAATATTACATAAATATCATTTGAAATCAATACCTATTATATTGTCTTACTCGGAGCAATAACAGCCGATTTCGTTTGTCACGCGCCATGTTATGATATGTATTATTATCACACGTCTCGATCGTTATCGTCTATATTTGATTAGTTTCTCTGCAAAACCGTCGACAGAATAAAATGTTTTTGTGGATTTTTCGTTTCCGGCGAGTACCTAAATAGTTGCGTACGTGCAAATACGCATCACATTTGTTAATAAATCACATTAATGTCTTGAAAACGTTTGTATTACACGATTTGAATTCATTATAAATCAATATTTCTTATCGTATATACATATTTAGTATTTTGTGTATAATATATAATAGTATACGCCTACATTTTGAAATAACAAGTAGTGTCAATTATTAAAATTATTGCGGTATAGTCTCGGATGAGAGACGATTCTCATACAAGAATTTATAATTCTTATTGCCTGTGCGCCATACAGGTATAATATAGTTGAACAATCATAAATGTTAAAAAACCTGGGTCTTAATTATAAGTCCCGTACAATAATATCATAAAAATATGTTTGTATACTGCAGCTGCACTTTTTATTTTTTATTTTTCATCTAAATATATATATTATGTATACAGTTTCACCCTGGGCACAAATTTTGTGCGGCGGTCGTGAAATTACTACCTATTTATTATATTATTGTGAAATCCGATTGTTCACTATATATAACAGTGGAGCGAACATTTTAATCACATTTTTTATAAACCGTAAGATTATTCGACTATTCCTACACGGGACATTGGCTATGAGAATTATAGATTCTTCTGTGAGAATATTGTACGAGACTATACTGCAATCGTTTCCTTTAATAGTTAACACTCGTTATTTCAAAAAGTAGGCAAATAATAGTATCGTTATAAGTAAAATATTCGATATGTACCTGCGTCGAAAAAAAATATCGATTTATAACGAGTTCGAATTATGTGAGCAATACAAACATTTTCCAGACGTTAACGACCCTTAGGCCTCGGAGATCGCGTGTCGCTTACTATCTCGTATACCGTCGAAAGAATCGCCCTGCACCCACATGTTTTCATTTCCGTAACGATTTCTAATCACGTTTTTTAACCGATCCGATAACAACAACCCCGTTTGACGGTACGCATAGGTACGAGTTTTTTACTCTTTCGTTTTCGCACGTATCATACTCGGTCGACGATTGTGTTTTCCCCAATTGCACGCTCGCGCGGTCACCTCCCTCGCGGGTACCCATATATAAACATATATATATATCGTTTATTTTTCTCAACTGGAGTGCATGCACAACGCACCGCGACCGCGGCCCGCAGCCGATAAATCATCGCCGTAGATATTAGTTGTAATTTAAAATAACCAAACGAAACCAGTCCGCTGGTTAATTGGTCATGTGTATATGTACCACATATATACCACAGTATACGTAATATACATACACGGCGACTCGGGTACATATATATATACTCGTACAGGTGTCTGACTGCGTGAGAACACTGCACCGTCTCCGCGCGCGAGTGTTATTTTAACGACCTGTTGGGTGTTGTATTGAAATTGAAAATAATCAATACAACATCGGATCGTGTAGTGTATTATGCACTGTCATAAACTACGCTGCAGTGCTCGGGCGCTGTTGCATATTATATGCAGTTGACGCGCGGGAAATGCGCTTCCAACGCATTTTTGAGCTCGTGTGCCGATGTGTGTGCGTGTGTGTGTGTGTGTGTGTGTGTGTGTGTTGGTGTGTGTGTGTGTGGTGTGTGTGTGTGTGTGTGTGGTGTGTGTGTGTGTGTGGTGTGTGTGTGTGTGTGTGTGTGCGTGTGTGTGCGTGCGCCTATCGCATAAATATGCTCGTGGTATTAAAATCGATCTCTTAAATCAAATTGTTTTCCAGAACGTCTAAATCACCACAACCACGGCTAAAACGCATACGATATGATTAAAACTCGACATTACCCGGTTTGACACGGGTTACGATATTATAATATATTAGGTACACGTAATTTCAGTTCGAATGACGTTCGCTGGACTATTTCGTTTGAGAAATACATTATTTTACGATCGAATCTAATACCTTCGTGAATATAATCAATTCTGCTATAGGTTATAATAATAACTTCGCCGAACCAAGACGCTTTTGGCTCCAGAGTCTAAATCCGTTATCC
This sequence comes from Sitobion miscanthi, assembly GCA_008086715.1. NCBI lineage: Eukaryota > Metazoa > Arthropoda > Insecta > Hemiptera > Aphididae > Sitobion > Sitobion miscanthi. Next base: position 11,696,139 of record CM017805.1, read on the forward strand.
CTCCAGCCCTTCCCCTCTTGTACAAGACGAGAACAAACAATATAGTCACGTATAAAAATCGGCCTCACTTACACTTAATTTAAAAAGAACCGAGACCCACGTGTGAATTCTGCAACACACCTTTAATATCCATAAAATACCTCCGCCAAGGATGTGTCCACGGCAACCAACGAATCTAGAAGAGATATTATCAACGAACGGTTTTAATTTATTAGTGCATTTCTTTAAAAAAAAAAAAAACCAAACAATACAACCAAATTTAAATATTTCACAAATTTACTATTATTATTATTACCACCTAATTGACTTTGTGTGATTATTACGATGAATGTATATATAATATTATAACATAAAATATAAAATGTATATTTTTTCGGCTAACGGCTTTATAGTTGAATCCGTAATAATAAATAAATTTAAAAAAAAATACCGGAGTCGTATTAAACTATTAAAGTCGATTTAAACTCATAATGAATTGGTACTATACTCAAATCATATACCTAATATTATAATATATCACTACCACGTCGACATTATACCTACGCCCTGTCAATCGCGTATTTTCGTTAAACTTGCCTCATATACGAGTGCCAAACCTGTGCTACTAACACACTGTACCTACTCATAGGTTAGGTTGGGATAGGTTACTGTCTATGAGTATATAGTTGTGCCTACATCAGACACAACGATTTAGTTCGAGAATTGATATATTGTGGCCATGCACAAAAATGTATCCTAAGTATACCTATAAGTCGATATTATATGATTACGTTTAAAACAAATTGATAGTACTAATAAATATTTTTGGTAGGTAAAACTCTGTAGGTTTAAATAACTATATGAACTTTTTTTCAAATATTGTTGTCATGTTTAAAATTAATATTTTATAATTTTACATTGTTTATATATTTCATAGTCTAATTATATCTCATACATAGTGTATCGATTGTTGAACGATAAGCGATAAGTAAAGAAAAGCTCAAAAACAAATAGGCATACCTAAATAATTGATATCTATACATTGGCTACATATTATAATATACCGATGTATACAGTTTACAATATTGCCTGTACGGTATTTTTTTCAAACGAATAAAATATATATTTTTAAATTTAACTTATACGTACCTATGCAAGTTAATTTTACACTGTGAAGCTTACTTGAGCTAATTAAATTATGTTAAAACACCGAGGTCACAACTCACAACTCTCAGTTTACCAACCGTCTAATTATTGTTCTACATCGCGATTGTTAGAAGGTTGTATCTAGTTTTGAAGTGTTGCAATGCATAATAAATTATAAATATTCTCAATATACTTTATAATCAATAAATTACATGAAACATGTTAGCACTCGATAATAACTTGTATATGAGTGCTTGTCGGTTATTTTTCACACTATATTATATAATTTTATGGTAAATGTATGCTCGGGGAACCCGACAGTTAACTTTTAAAGTTTCATCATTATAAATGTATTAATAATTAAATTAGTAACAAACCTGTTGAATATTTTTAAACAACCTGCAGATATAAAACACCTATAATATATATTATAATATACGGTAATGTAGGTACAATTTAAAATATCGATATTATCAATTAAAAATATAAGGAAGTCGTGTTAAACATCAAACGCGAGAGAGGTGAACAAGATGAATTATATATGTATTCACAATTTCTACTTTCTATAGAAATATAGTTTCCGATATGATGACATTGTCTAAGGATATAGAACTCGGCTGAATAAGTATAGGTAAGTACAGCAGGTACCTACCACCAAAAACGTCTAATAACCTATAATTTAAATTCAAAAACCGTATGCGATTTATTTACTTAAGTAATATAATTTACTGATAAATATGATAAAGTTATATTATATGATTTATGGGTATGAATAACACAGTGGTCGCTGATGAAGCCTAAATTATAGGTTGCAACTGAAGAAGTCTGCAGATAAGTCGCGTTCCGTTTAAATATTTCCCTGGTAAAATAATTGAAAAGTAGTTTCAAAATACACCTAAACCTACCCAACCAATCAAAGGTGCAATCTAAATTCCATTACTAATTTGAATAAACTATCCATCAACGTAACGACGCGCGTTTGTTAAAAGGGAATAAATCAATTTGTTAATTTTTTTTCCAATTATTATTATACGTTACCTATAGTAAAGAAAATGTTTTACGTACCTAACGTCATAAAAATATTTGATTTTATATTTTTCTCGTTTTAAAGTGTTTGCGAAAAACGAAAAAGCAATTATCACGGTCATATTATAATGTCAGCTGCACATCGAGTCGGTTGTTTTCGTTTCCTGAAAATATATGATTTTTACCTGTTCCCATTCACCGCGGTCCAATCGTATACCTATATCATCTTGCGCTTTAAACATCCTACTTATTGCCACTATACTTATAAGTTATTACTGCGGTAGACTAATGCCTAAAACACGATAATAATAATAATAATTGATTATTTTATCGTTTAAGTCTTCCGGAATTCCGCAAAATTCTACAAATTTCCGTTGAAACGTGACGCGATTTATGGAACTAAAAATGTATAATTATTATACACTCGTAATGTGCTCACACTATTGTTCCTACATACGCGTGTACTACAGTTGTTATAACGTGGAAATGATAAACCTATATACGATTCGCAATAAATGTACTGCTGCTTCAGTGCAATTAATTGTTTACGCAAACATCGATCGATATATTTCATTTTTTGTATCATCGATACAAGACGGGCGAGCCAGGTATCACAATATTATAGTCTTGTGGAAACATAAAACGACAATAAGGGGTATGAATACCGCGACGTTTCTGAGGAGTTCGATATAGGCAATTTTCTATTTGTGTGCATGCGGGTCGTGTAAATGTGTGCGTAGGAAGTGATCATTAGTGTGGGTGACTGTGTATAAAATAAAAAGCGGAGCGCACCCGCACCCGCACGCACATGTCAGCACCAATTACAAGTGTGAATTTTAGTGAAACGCCGAAACTTGGTTTCGTATTTCCAACAATATGACTTACCGAGTGACATCAAAGCGTGAACGCCTATCGTACAAATCGAAGGAAATAAGTGTGTCTGTGTAGTAGTCGATTTTCGACGTTTTGTTTTCAACGTCCAATATTTAGCTCGAAAACTGGTGATATTTTTTTTTGAATTCGATTTGTCGAGTTTGGCGGTTAAAATATCAAAAATTGACTTCCACACAGACGCAGATCAACTTCCCTTCTACGATATCGACAACAGGTGTGTATTTACTCTCAAACCGCTCGACGAACCGTATGGTTAGGAAACACGAAAATACATTTTCATAGAATTTTCGATACCATTCATACCCCATAATATTATGCAGTACATTATAGATTTTGTGAGAGGTAGGTAGGTACGATTTAGATTTAAGCGACACAATCGCTTAGATATTAATCAAAGGAAATAACCAGACTTACACGCAAAAATTGAAAAATTTCGATATCAAAATGTGTTTACACGGTTCTAATCAAATGAGAGTTTTTACCATATTATAGTAAAAAATTATTGTAATATAGTTTATGAAATATGTTTTGGTTAAATATAATTTGGTGCTGCCATCTAGTATATAGTTTCCGATTTAAACGAGCGCTGGTGTTTTGATAAAAAACTAAATTTCCGTACGTAGATGGCACACGAAACACAATACATTAAAATATTTTTTATGATCTACCTAACTGTTCGTTTCGTTTCGTTTAATGCACATACCTAATGTGCTTTTTTATTTATCCATCATGAAATGCATAACAATACATTATTATTGTATCAAATCTCGGTTTTAATGTTTTATATTGATTAATGTCTAAATGTACCTGTTGAGTTACAATAAAGTAACGTTCAAACATCACAATACAACGAAATTGGCATTCAAAAGTCATAAGTCTGTATTATATTATATATTAATTATTATTAATGACAAGCGATTAAGGATGTGAGTAATGTATTTTAAGAATTATCGTAATAGACGCAGTAATCCGAAGGTCAAATATCACGAGCTTCTATTTAATTAATTTTAAAGACCGTTTTAATTAAAAATAGATCTATATACTGTTTTATAATTGTCGATCGATAATAAGACGTCGCGCGTTAAGCACAATAATGACATGATGTCGTCCTTAACGTCCAAAACAAATAGGTTATAATTGAAAAAAAACTAAATTAATTTTTAATGCGTACTTACGCATAATCCAAAGTAAATATAGATACGGGTAAACAAATTATACGCAATTTATTGTAATAGCCGTACACTGTCGTTAAAAATTATAATTGAAGTAACTATAATGTCTTAATAGTTAATTATAAGTAATTAACCACCGTTCCATATTATTATCTCCCACTTTGATTGGCTCGTTTTATTTTTCGTTAATTTTTATCATTACGATATACATTTTTTTTTGATATTAAATTTAATTTCAATACAATTCGAAGAAGCTGGAACTTGATCGAAAACCCAACGTTTTATAGTCTACGGAATAATTAATTTAGTATCTACACAAAAGTCTCTGCAAGACTTCTGTTGGGAAAACGAGTTAACTAAACAGGTATAGGTACTTACTTCATCACGGTGAAACCTGATAATCGCGTGCAATCAATCGCAAATATCTATGACGTTCGTATAGATGACAGATACACGGGATACACACGATATAATGAAATTATTTCTGTTTAATATTCTAAAAAATACGTAAGTTTACGTGTTTTTCAAAAATTCGTTAGCATAATATTATATGTCGAAATATCAATACACGTACGACTAATATTACATATTTTAAAAATTAATAGTTTTATGATTGATTCGTACACAACTCGAGTGCGTATAGTGCGTACCTACACATAGCATTATAATATCGTGTTATTTAATGTAGCGTTTCTTAAACGCAGAGGTCAGTTTTCGATTTTCTCAATAGTCATTTGATTTCACGGGAAAAACCACCGACAAGGTACATAAAACCATTAAAAATGGGATTTTAATTTCTAACGCTTTATTGTTTATCGCCATAGAAACGAATAAAAATAAAAACAACGACTTTAGGTGTTTTGTTGTAATTTAAAATATTAATTCAACATATTGTACAGGCTATAATAAAATTAATAAAAATCTCGTGTCACAATGTTTGTTACCAAACTCCTCCGAAACGGCTGGACCGATTTTCATACATTTTTATATTCGTATTCAGTAGGTCTGAGAATCGGCTACTATCTATTTTTCATACTCTTAAATGATAAGGGTTGCCCAGAAAAAAATAAAAATAGTGTATTATATTATATTGGTTGCTATTGGTTAATCGGACATGTTTGTTGATTTGTATTATTATTTTTTGTCAATAAATATATATATATATATGAATGTTTGTGTGTAGATTAGACCTCTGGGAAGAAGATAGGCTAATTTAAAAAGGGTTAAATCAGGTTTTTTTTATTAATTGGATTTTAGTACGGTTAGGTTAGGTTAGGATTTTATATTAATTGATTATATTAATCCACCATAGGTAGAATACGGCAAACTTGGTATAACTTTGATGCTCCAGAGTTAAATCATACACTTACGTACAAACAGCACGGAGTCCGCGATCTACCACAGGTAGAATATACTACTGCGAATCAGAATTTTTATTCCGGGCAACAGAAAAGTTAAGATAAATCTAGAACATCGTAAACCGAATATCAAATAATGCATTGAACAAAGTTTGAGTCGTATACAGTCTGTACATTTAAAGGGTAAAGAAGTGCACGACATCGGCTAATAACAATATAAAATATTCAGACCGACAAACCGTCTCTGCTCAGAATCGTTTTTCGTACACAATTATATGATATCATTGAATTCAAATTTGATAAAATCCATTAAACAGCGACCCTCTTGTAACCTACTGTACGGCAGAGCGACATCCACTAACCCACTTTTTTTTATTTTTACAATAATAATATATGTTCTTTTGAACGACGTCTAACTGCTACGAGTAAAGCGTGTCCAATACTATATTGAAATCTATACATGTAAAATCAAAACACCACTTAGTCACTGATCGCTGTAACTCGATAACTGCGCAACGTACGAACTTTTTGGAAATTTGGAATAGAGGTTCTTCTCATATTTTCAGCGCGCAATAAGAAAGGATCAGCCAAAATTCACATTTTAAATAGATGCTCAAACAGAGACATCGAAGGTTACACTGAACATTTTATTTTTATTTATTTATAGTTCCCATTGGTTTACAGTCAACAGTAGAAATTATTTGTTAATTTATTTATTATCGGTTGCCACCGGATTTTTGGGCACATCGAGTACAAGCTTGCATCAAATCGAGTTATTGAAAATTACCTACCAAGGTGATTGGTGAAAGAGTTGCCCTTTTTCCAGCGATCCGACGTAGTCGGGTTGCCTACCAGGGTGGCTGAGTTGCACTTACCGCAGGCTGCAGCACGTTACACCCAAAAGCAGTTGAACAATCATAATTTTTTTTAAAATTTGCGTTTTTTTACGGGTAATGAAGTGCTATAAAAACGTATTTACCATTAATACCGCTAGAAACATTTCAATACGTTTTCGTTAACCGTTTTTTATATTCACTTTCCGCGATCACATTAAACGGTAAAATTTAAATAAAAATTATAAATATCATCGTCCGAAAACAAAATAAACAACCGATCACGGGCGAAGCTGTGGCGGGTCGACTAGTATAGAATATAGATAAACATTATATATATTTAACTTATTATTTGATTATCATTAGGCATATTCCCTGATATATACATGGTAGATCGTTTATTTAATTCGTAACCACGTTCCACGATAACAAACAAACTGTATTTAAATACCCATGAAAATAGCTCAGTTTCCTTAAAATATTGGCCATATAATTGTGGTCCTAAATTGCCTACCCAACGCGCCGTCCTGAAATTCTTATATATTTATTGTCGTACATTTACCGGTCTTTTGATAGGTGTTATACTAGATTACCTCAAATACCTAATGACCCAGGGATGGATCCAGGGGGGGGGGGCTAAGGGCCCAGGACAACCCCGGACATCCCCCCCTCAGATCTTTGCTCTGGATCCGTGCCTGGACTTGATGATAAAGCATATATTAATACAATTAACATTATTCAGTATGTCTAAACATAATATCTTATATGACGTATAATATATAATGGGTAATAATATACAGTATAATTTGTAACGCTGATGTTAATTTTGTTTCTAAAGAATCTATCTACTACCTATGCTATGTTTAGTTAATTAAATCGTACTTTTATTTGTGTAATGTAAAAGTAAAATACTTTAAAACAAATTATTATTTCCACGAAACTCATATAACACATATAAGAGCTTATAATTCAGTTGGTATACTTATCAGCTCATATTAGGCATTAATGCAATTTATTGTAATAATTTAAATGTAATTGATTTGTCTAAAATAAAAATTATAAATAAAAAACATAAAAAAACAAAGAAAATAATATAGTAATAACTTAAAATAACGGACCGTAAAAACACAAGTATAAAACTTTGTTTTCCGTTGGTCGGACGCATAGTAACCCATCATTAATGTACCTAGCAAGAATATAAAAAATGGACTACATTGTGGAGATTTGAAAATATTGTAATAATTGAATAAAATGGCAAAACAATTTCGGAGGTCGAGAGTTCCGCAGCATTTATGGACAATTAATGTGATATAGATATCCTTTTATTCGTAAAAGCTTGTGTTTTCGTGTGCTTACAAATGAGTAAATGACTTCGCCGGTTCTCCTGCTGTAAGTGGGCCGGGCGAGTTGAGAGATATTTCATCTGGGGTTAAACGTGCGATATCTGTGATTAAGGATTTTCACGTCACACGGCTACTTTGGACATTTGTCACACAACAGACCTCCGAATGTAGAGCGGCCAGCAGGTCGTATATATATATAAGACATTCAGTTGGCTACCGAGATAAGCCAGAACAGAAGACGTCTGTTCTGAGTATAATGATCGCCGGACTGTGGACTAGTGTACCAGAACTACTGCTATCATATCCTATTCGTGAACTCAGTCGCAGCCATCACGCGTCATGGTATCACAGATTCCGTAAGCCGTAAAAAACCAGAATAAATTATCTACAATATATAGTGGAATGCAGCGATGGCACTTGAAGCAGACGCAGGAAAAGGATCGGGATCAGCAAGACGAGTTTGAAGACCAGCCGCCGCCGAAGGACCGGCTGTTTCAGACAAACGCTTCAAAGCTAAAAAATTCCAATGTCTTAGATCAATAAAGAATAATATATTATGGATTAAAATTTATAATATTTTTATTTTTTTAACTTATAATTATAGATCGTCTTTAGACTATAACTAATTGTCTAACTAATATGACGATACACCGACACACCGTTAATAGTTAAAATTTGTACGAGTGTTTTCCCAATGTAATATTGTTTTCAAAAAAAAAGTCCACGGGGGACCCCTCCCCTTCTCATCACCTTTTTTAAACGCCCCTGTGACAAGTGTATGCATTACTAACCTTCTCCGTCGTCGTCGATTTATGTTACCACTTACCGGTCTCTGTGGAAACTATTATCTTCATAGTATATACGTATCTATTGTCATAAGGAGTTTGGTAGGGATAATTTAACAGACAGCACATCCTAACGATATCGTCGTTGTGTTAATCGTAAGTGAGTGATTGATATATTTTACTACCTCAGTAGTATGTACCTATCGTCATTGATTAAATATACATATAATATTTAATCAATGCTATCGTATATGCAAACATTAAATTATATTGACCCACTTCTAAAAAGCTAAAGCTTGTGCTAAGAAGTGAGGGTTTCTTATACCCAACATAAAAAAATATGAACAGACATCACTTCATTATTTCGTGACCAACACGTCATAAAATTAAATAGTAATTAAATAACAATAGAAAACAAATTCATAAATAATAGCTAAGTGTAACATTATGTGAACTGATTATGTTTAGTATATTATAATTTTAAAGAGTCAGCTGGTATAGGTAACTGTTTTACCATACATTAAGGTTTTTGATCAAGTCACTGTAGTCTGTAATGTGTGTTAAATTTAAGTTCAATCATTGCGTACAAAAATATGATACAGAGCTGAGGCAAACCAGCATATATTAATGTTTATATATTTTAATATATATACGCATATATTTGAAGGAGACAACACCCAATTATACCAGCTTTACAAAAGAGAAGAATGTGATCTAATGCATCAGAGGGACAAGGAAAGAACGGGCAGGCCGTGTATGGCAGACCGATGGAAGTATGTCAAAGGATCAATGACATAATATATATGGTGAGGGTAAAAAGACAAAACAGAAGACTGCGTAAAAGATGGAAACACTGCAGTGTCGAGGAATTATTACTGTAAATTGGACTAGACCGAGAGCAGGCTATGATAAAGATCATTGGAATAGGAAGTGGTTTTGGCGGCAAAGAGTCTAAACGGCTCGTAAGGCAAAAAATATATATATTTATATAATATAAGTAATTTACAATGGGTAGATAGTATTATCAGTGATATAATATTATGTTGAATTATATTTTGCCGAAAACATCGTATATTTTATATTGTATGAATTATATAATTATATTAGTATGTATTTATAATTAAAATAGGTAGTGTTAATACAATATAACGTGACGTAATATATACTATACGGTTTAATAATTTATATTTAGCTTAAAATATTCAATAGTTTTGCTCTGAACCATACTATCAAACATTAAAGATTGATACAAGAGTAGCAGAGTAGTTATTCCATGTAATATTAGCTTGACAATAGGGATCAACCGTTTCAAACAGGGATTTTTCTGCAAAATAAATTAGTATTAGATATTATGTTGAGTGTGTTCGTCAGAATACCCTTCTACAGTCGCGTACTGAACTCGATTTGTATACGTTTATAAAGAAAAATGTTTAGTCCACAAACCAGGCTAATGTTTAAAAATAAATAAAAAATATGGAATGTCCAACACATTAATATACAGTTGCATGTTTTAAACATACGTACTTTTTCCCTTCATTTCTTTAATTTGTGCTAAAACATCTGTAAAAATAAAATGTTAAATATATTCAATTAATTAAATGAATTTTTCATCGGGCAAAACAAATTGATTGAATCTTAACATTCATTCGAATGACATGTACAGAACTTATATCTTAGTTATGTTTCTGTTGACGTACCTATACATTTTAGGAATCACTAATCGCTTAGGTATCGATAAAATTGAAATTAAAAAAAAAAATTAAAACCTACTGTGTTTCTATATTTCAACAACAAACTAAACATATTTATTTTACGAAACTATTTAACGGTGTGGATTAGTGCTAATTTCTCTGCATATGTATATCCATAATATAACTAGGTACCCCAAATTCAACACTTCATTCGAATTAATGTAAACGACAATGTATTTTGGGTTTTGACCAATGAACCTCAAGAGAAATTATAAAAATAATTAGAACATTTGCCTTGGACCTTTAGCACAACTAAAATTCCTTAAATGTCCAACTTTGAAAAAGTTAAAGTAAAATTATGGAAAAATGGCAACATTTAAGCAACACCGTCTAGTTTTTTTCAAACGTAGATACGTATAATATTCATTAAATATTCATAATGACATTTTCTTAAAATAACATAATAAAGTATTTACTACAATTTCATAATATTTTTATTCGTAGATACTGTTTAGAAATCAGGTAGGTGCCTTTTTTGAAAAATGTTACGGTTTGTAAGTAAAACATAATATCAGAATTAATATATTATTATTTTCGTATTAAGAATTTAAAGGTCAAATATTGAAGAAATTCGAATTCTTCAAGAGTATTAATCCCAAACATCTACAAATTGTTTTATAGTTAAAATATAAATAAAAAATATGTATATTTAATATTAATGGTTTGAGAGAATTAAATACTTAAATTCCACAATTAGTTTAGAAGTGGTTACCGCTCATATTACAAGATTTGTTGACGTGGCGAAGTCTATTAGTTTCGTGTCATTGTCATTAGTTGTAATGTATAAGCTTTCGTATCCAATTGTTGGACGAAAGATTTCTTCTTTACCTACTTATTATAATATTTTGCCCACTTATAATTCAAAATTGTAGAATATAAACATTGTTGATTGTAAATCGTATTCTTTGTACAAATCACAATATTAAGTAGATACTTTGATTCATTTTTTTTTATTTTATAGCGTACATTAAATTAAATATATACATACTTTTCCCAAGATCTTCTAAAAAATAATAATAATTTCAAATTAATGTGATATTATGGATCTACAGATTATAGTATAATACATTTTAAAATGAAAGTTTATTGATTTTTAAAGTTTAAGATCTCTATTGGGTATACAGAGTCAACCTTTTATAGAAGATATATATGTCCATCTAAAGTCTGGACAAATGACAAATGATAGTAATAGTCATAGCCAATCATGGATGACGGCTTGTCAACTAAACGGATTCATAACTATCATGTTACTCATCGAGTAAACAGGTATATATTTTATGGTAATCATCATTGCATGGGTTATGACTTTATGAGACTCAAATTAAAAATTGAATTAAGGGGTATGGATAATGAATACCATGGAAAAATGCTATGAAAATTGATTTTTTGTATTTCGAATAATATGGTTTATTCAGAGGTTTGAGAGTAAAAACACCTATTATCAATATTGTAGGAGAGAAGTTAATCTGTGTCTGTGTGGAAGTCAATTTTTGAAATTTTAAAATTCAAAACATGAAATATCACTAATTTTAGAGCTAAATATTGGACATTGAAAACAAAACGTCGAAAATCGACTTCTATACAAATCTAGATAAACTTCTTCCCTTCAATTTGTATAATAGATGTTCATACTTTAATGTCACTCAGTAAGCTATATTATTAGAAATTCGAAACTAAGTTTTAGTGTTTCACTAAAATTCACATTTGTAATTATTGTGTAAAATGCTGCGATACTGACAAGTGCGTGCACGTGCGGGTGCGCTCTGCTATATATTTTATACACAGAAACTCACACTAATGATCACTTTCTATGCACACATTTACACGACCCACATGCACTCAAATAAAACATTGCCTATATTGAACTCCTTAGAAACGGTCGGTAAGTTAACCCCTTAAAAAAAAAGCATAAATACAATATTATGCACGTACCCATACTCTCTAAAAAAAAAAAAAAACATAATATTTAATAAATAATATTATACTATATATCATATAAGTTATATGATTCACAATCTAAGAACTATATGGGTGATCTAATCATTGTCCTTCTGCAAAATATCACAACGATCTACTGATGGGAGTAATTACTTAGTATTACATTTCGGTATACCGAAATTTAAATATTATACAGTTTTATTATGAGTGCAATAAATTGGAAAGTTATGTTTTAATTTATAGTTAATAATCTAAAAAAAATATACAGGAAATTCATACATTCGAGATAGATAGGCGTGTATTATCGAAATTATAATAATGTTCATTTATAAACACAGAATTGAAAAAATAATATTTTTACTATTGAAATCTAAATCTACTCAAAAAAATATTCGAAAAATATTTGAAATACTTTTTGTGAAATATTCCCAATACTTAGGAATATTAATATCATTAAGTATTCGGAATATGCACTTGAAATACTTTTAAAAATTATTTTACCCAAGTGTGATTATAAGACATTCGTATTTTACAAAGTTAAAGTGATTACGTACTGGGTGTACCTAAAATAAAACAAAGACTAATAATTAGTATTCTAAAATACTCACAAAGTATTTCTACTATAAGATCATGGATTCATGGATAATATAAACATTCATCCAATTATATGCATTATAGTAGAAAATAAAATTATTATAAAAAAAATGACTTACTTATTTTAGCTAGAAATAAAAAAATAAGTATAATTATAAAACATTTGTAATATATTGTTATGAATGAAGAGACCAATGATCTATTGATGTCATTGAGAAGTTTTCAAAAACTTACAGAATGTCCAGTAGGACACCAATTTTGAAAATAAATAGTTTTTGGTAGAAATAAAAAAACAATCTAAATTTGATTATAATATGTACAGTAACTATCAGTGGCGTTTTTCGTCCAGTATTAAGCCATATTTCAGGAACATGGAGTTAAAAAAATATTATTTTTAATTGGTGAGGTTAGGACAATGTTTGCACTTATACCACACTGAAACAGTTATCGAAATCGCAAAGAATAACCAATACAGACTAAGAATTATTTATTTATTTATTTTTATTTATCGTATGGTATAACATATTATGCAAGCACTACATATAGATTTTTATAACCGGAAAAAAGATTATATAATAAAATTCGTGAAATTAAAAAATTAAATAACATGAATAATAGTGCATTTTATGAACCGTAAAAATAATTAAAAAATTTTTGTGGTACTTCTTTTTTATAATTATAATTGAATGTCGAATGCTCTTATCCATTTGATTGCTAAGAATATACCTAGGTACATAAAGTGTAGCTGACCAAATTACTATACATTCGGGAAAAGTCACACTCCCCCATAATATATAAACTCTAAAGAGTCTTCCAAATGTAAAATTGTATTTTCTATGATTTCCTATTGATTAAAAAACAATTTTTAGAGAAAAAAAATATTGCTTGTATTAATGCACTAAGAATCTTACAAACATAAATAAATGTAAAATATCATTGAAATAAACTCAATAAATGTTTCTTACCAGCCAAGTCATCTGGAAAATAAATATATAAAAAAAAAATCGTAATAATTATTAACCATATTATTTTGTAAATATTAGATATTAAATTGTAAAAATTCCAGGAAGGGACACGGATAGGTTCTGTCAAGTATTAAAATAATTTTTATAATGCTATAATTGCTCTACTGAAGGGTATGTTCAACAAAAACTTACATTCAATAAGGTACCTTATCTTTATACCAATAGGTACTTTTACCAATACTTCAATCTAATATTAACAGTTAATTTAAACTTCTTGACTGTGCGGTGTCGGATGAACTGCTGCGAGAGGTTTGGGGCTACCTGTTAGGGTATCACTATTATCCTCCGACGACTTTGGCAGTTTGGTGTACCTAGGCTCTGCTAGTACTGGTCTGCTGCCTCGAAGACGCCTTAAATCTGGTGCTCGAGGCCATACATTCTTGGATGGCAAACAGAGGGCTGAGGTGGTGATGCTCTCCTGGAGCAGTTCTATTACCTCCTCAGGGATAATAGCTCTATTACGTTGAGTAATCAGAGTACTGTGACTCTTAAGTATTTGATATTTCACGTGGTTTCGTAAGAACCCACCTGTGAATCGCACCTGATTTTATACGCTATTGGTTTTCGACGTTTGTTGGTTTTTACAATCGCGCCGAGACAAGTGAAAACAGCATCTTCGATACGTGGTTTATCCTTGTTTCTGTGTCACACTCGTTTGTCTCTAGTATTTATGTTATTGAATAGTTTAACCAGGATTTTGTTCGTACGTTCGTTTCTTTAGGAAGACTGTTTAAGTATTTATATGCACCGTTACAAAATACATATAAAAAGAGGATTCAAAAAAATTTTGATTTACACTTCATATTTCCAAGCACATGCATTTTGTTGGCAGAAATTTAAAATTACACATAAATAATATTTTAGAATTACATAATATTTACGTACTCATCCACTCTAGAAAAACAAATTATATGTCTTAAATTTATATTTTTTCGGCATAATTTTTTTATCACAGTTTAAAATTAAAATTTGTTTGAACTTTGTCAAAATCACAAACATTTTTAAATCATATTATAAGGTTATAATAGTCTGGTCATAAGATTTAAATGAAAAATAACATTATTAACACTATTACGTATTAAAAATATATAAATAATACGTACGTTCACCAACTGTAAATAATAAAGTTTAGTCAATTAATAACTAAGTACATCATATTCTCCCCAAATAGATAATAATTCAGTGGCATAATTTTAAATTATCACAATGAAAATAAAAATTCTAGATTTTCGGAAATATAAAGTCTCTTAGATTCGTATGAAATGTTATTCTAGGCATTAATAATTAATTTATGGTATTAAATATTGTGCGTTACACCAAACAAATAAATATTAAAAACTATACGCTCTTCCGAAAATTTCAAAACGATATTATACATGGACACGTTCAACTACAATAGGTATTTGTAGACAAGAACGCATAGTACCTAGGTAGCCATTCTTACTAAAACAATGTTCAAATTTATATAAGCATATTTAAAATCATAAACATTTTTTCAATTTTATTACAGCCTATAGGTCGAGGTCAGAATGTAAATATATAAAATAACACGTACTTGCTTGAACTGTAAATAATAATATTTAACTGATTAAAATAGATTATAGGCATATTCTGATATTTATAATATTATATCGTGATAAACGTAAAAATCTAGATCAAGGAAAAAAATTCTTTCATTTTGTTATTTTTGATTTGTCATCTGATCGTTCCAGGGTAAGGGAAAGTAAAAGTATGGCAATAAACATAAATTTTACTTACTCAAATCGTCTGCAAAAAAAATATCATACAAGTTTTATTAATAATTCAATATTATAAGATACAATTCCGGCACGCCCGTAGGGGAGACCAGGTGGTGCAAATGCAATTTTGATTTTTCAAATAAAAAAAGGTGGGTAAGTGGATGTCGCTCTGTTGTACAGAAGGTTACAAGTGGGTCACTGTAATGGATGGTGTTAAATTTGAATTCAATGATATAATATCATTGCATAAGAAAAACGATTCTGAGCGAAAACGGTCAGTCAGCCTATAATATTAGCAAGTATATTTGAAGATATTATTGTGAATAAAGTAATTTATATATAACCTATTACAAGGAGCCTTGTTTTAAATTTTCAATCCTTAGCTATAAAAGCTGAACATTTTATAAATTTTTAACTACAAAATAATTATTAAATTCTAAATTTGATCAATTTTGTCAAAATTTGAACTTTAAATGCTTATAAAAAAAATTGTGCCTATGTATTTTTAATATTTTTCAACTGCTATTAGAACGATATATCAGGAGCCTTATATTAAATCTTAGATTTAAAAAGAAAAATTTTTATGAATTCTCAACTCAAAATAATTTGCTAATTTTAGTGATTTTTCCGTATTTTGTCAAGATTTGAACTTTAAATGCTTATATATAAAAACTGTGACTAAGGATTTTTAATTTTTTTCATCTGCCTTTGAAAAGATAACCCAGGAGCCTTCTATTAAATTTTCAAGCTTTTTTACCCAACAAATAAAATTTTATTGATATTTACAGAAAAAAAAACTAAAAAAATTGAAAACTGACAATGTCCGTAAACAGCTCAAAAAGAGTCAAATTATTTTCAAAATTTTATCGTGTATATAAAATGCTATTATAAACATTCAGTGAAATTTTCAAGTATCTACGGTCATTTGTTTTTGAGTTACACCAAAAACCAAAATTGATTTTCTCGAAAACAGATTTTGCGTAAGAATTCCCGTTTTTCCTTAATTTTTCTTTTGTTTTTCACGGTGCTTTTGAAAACTACTTGGAAATTTTTACTTTTGACCCCCCAAAGTACCAACTAGATTCACTTTCCTATCAGAAAAGTTACTATTAAAGAAAATCCAAGCACTTTTACTGTCCCAAAAGGTGATGACAGACACAAAAAAAAATAAAAAACACACATCATTCAATCACATCAATATATTCATTGCTTCGCTCAGAATCTAAAATAAAATATAAAACTTCCTTCTCTGTTAATTTATATTTTTTGCCCATGATTATGCCCAATATAGTAAATATCTATTCTGAGAAACCGTCGTCTGTCGGAACTTTAGTACCTTTAGGGTACAGTGAATAGTCAGTGATAAAAGAACGGTAATACCACGCGTCCTTTAATATATTTATTTTGGTCACATATGATATTATTATTAATTCGTTAAGGGGCCTCGCTACGGCTATTATTTGAGGACCAACATTTTGGCAATTTTTAATCAATTACAGTTTACAATAATATAAATTTATATATATAGATAATTTTTTGGGGAGTATTAGAATAAAAATTGGACAACATAAACTAACATTAATTTTGTTAAGACTTAAGGTCTTTTGTGTTAAAATTGACGGCAGTAGCGAGGCCTCTTAACTGTTGTACATGGGTAGGTATGTTTGATTCACTCATTATAATAATATTATATTGGACATTGGTGTATACTGTATAAAAATAAAATATTATGATAGTATAATATTATTATTGTACACTTATAAACCTAACACTATGAATTGTTTATTGTATTGTTACACAATTATACTCATATTTTAATTGTATTGTAAAACAATTACATTTAATGCTGAAAATTGCAATTAAAATTTTAAAATAAACTAGTGATGAATTAGTTTGAAAAAGCTATGCGCTACATAAAATAAAAATACATTTCCTGTAACTCCAAAGCTCTACTTTCAAATAATATAAAAAATGAAACTAATTTAGATATCAATAAAATGAGGGCTAATTCATTAAATGATATTTTTTTCCAAACAGTTAATTATTTTATATTACAATTTATTAAAACCAATTTACCTATATTAGGTAATCAATATAAATTATAAATGCTTATATTTTTAAAAATTCATCATAAAGATTTCATGAAATTAGGGTTAGGGAATGGGAGGAGGGGCAAAGCCACAGATTATATTGTCACTAATAGTATTTTGTACCTAGTGAGCTACTTATTTTTAATTAATACATGAACTTTATAGTTGTATTCAATTGTGATTAATAGCTTTGGTTTTCTCTATCGCTAATACAAATTTATGAATTTCAATATGTGAATATTAACAATATTGACTACCTATGTGCATGTTTAAATATACCCTTAATATTTTGTGTGATGCACATTTGAAGGTTACTTAATTTTTGGTTTTAGGAATTCATCTTATTTTCTATCTTTAATGTCAATTTGTATCTACAAATGGACATTGAAGCTAAAATTAACGAAATAATTAATATAATTTTAATATTATATTGACATTTCACACAGAATAAAATAATACATTTTAATAAAATAAATGTTAATAAAAATATATATCCTTACTCAAAACACCTACAAAAAATTTTAATAATAATTAATAGGTTATTAATTATAACGATTTAAAAGTTAATTCAACATTTCCTATACAGGGACTTTTAATTTCAAATTCAATAATTAATAGCTTTTTTCAAATATGATTGTAAAAAAAAAATTGTGAATCATTAACATAAGTTAAACGCAAAATCCGCATTTTTATTCTGCATAGGTTATTACTTATTAATTATCTCATGTAGTTTGAAAAAAAAAGCATACTTGAAATAAATTTGAAATATGGGTCTACGATTTTATTGTCACAATTGGAAATTAAATAGTAGAAATATTGACAAAAATACAACAGGTATGAAAATTTTGATTAAAAAAGTATCCTGTTTTTGTATAATTTGCATGAAAATTTATTATTGTGAAATTAACAGTAATTGATAAAATATATTATGAACAACAGGTATCATTAAATTTAATATTAGGTATAACTCATTGTTTATTATGCGAATTTGAAATATAGTAAAGAACACAAAAATGACTTACTTGTTATTATTGCTGAATACAAAAAACAATTAGGTTAATACGTGGTTAATTTTTATAATAATAATTGGATTAAAAATGATTAAATACATGAAAAATAAATGATATACATTTAAGTTACAACTATCATCAATAATACGTTAGAAAAAGGTAATATTTAGTCATCAACGTAATAACTATATTTATTTTACAATGTACAGCAACAACTATATAATATATGATTATCAAAGCAGTAACTGGAAAAAAAATTCGGGGAGGTCCGACATTTTTTTAAATATGGACCCCCCCCCCCCAGTTACGGCCTTGACGATTATGATTTTATTGGATTTGAGATCAATAAATAACTATCACAATATGATAAATTTACATATTAGCATAGCAAATATAAAATACTCATTAACGTAATGGTTCTTTTCATATATCTAATCGTCCGATAAAGAGAATTAGTAATAATATTGTAATCCGTGAACTTAAAAATAATTTATTTTAATAAAATATTCAGAATTGAAACATAATACTTTACTCTATCTTCATTATACCACTAATCTAAAACACTAATTACTACTCTTTTGTACGAAACTTACTCAAGATTTTGATACAATTTTGTAATAAAATTAACCGACGATAATTTTGTTATAACTAACAACAATATTGTACATAATTTATTTTACATTCTCCTTCTTAAGTCTATCATAATGTCTCCCCAAAGTTCTAAGATTAACACTTTGTAATTTTCATAGGCTAATGACCTTAGATGTTGAAGCATTTTAAACCTAATAAAAAAAAAAAAAATACTTATTTTTACTTACCTCGATATTCCTCTATAAAAACAAACAATATATACCTTAGAATAATATAGTTCGTTTCTAGAATACCTATCATTGTTTATGAACTTATTTTTTTACATATCATTTTATTTCTTTTTTGCTTTGACAATTTAGCTGGTATACCAATATATTATTTTACAATCATGCTTAGTTTTTAATTTGTATGATAGTTGTTGGTTGTCTAATCATCAGTATTTTCTGCAGTTTTAAAATTATTATACTTATAATTTTGTGTGCTTTACATTTGAAGGTTATTTAGAGTAGCACTATTTAGATGGTTCAAAAACACTATCCCCTATCCCCTATCGCATGCGAGTAAATCTATGATTCTTTTGTTTTGAGTTTTCATTTGCTGATCGAGTCGTTGAAGCCAGTCTGTCATTATGTGAGTAGCCCGTTATGAAATTGTTGGATTAAATATTAGTGTCCGTGTCCGTAATAGAAGGAGTCCGTTATAGACAGGTCAAAATACATTAAAATGCCTATCTTTTTGCCGGGACCTGGTCATTTTGTCCGTTAAGAGAGATGTCCGTTATATACAGGTGTCCGTTAAGTCAGGTTTCACTGTATTGGTACACCAGCTAAATTGTCAAAGCAAAAAAGAAATAAAATGATATGTAAAAAAGTAAAATTTGTATCTAAAAATAAACATTCAAACTATAATGAACGAAATAATTAATATAATTTTAATATAATATTGATATTTCAGTCGATTTCACACAGAATAAAATATTACATTTTAATAAAATAAATGTTATTAAAAATATATATCCTTACTCATTTCAGCTACAAAAAGTTTTAATAATAATTAATAGGTTATTAATTATAACGATATATAAGTTAATTCAACATTTTCCATACAGGGACTTTTAATTTCAAATTCAATAATTAATAGATTTTTTCAAATATGATTGTAAAAAAAAAATGCTAATCATTAACTTAGAATTCACCTTAATTTCTATTATAGGTAATATAGAAACATTTTAAATAACAGTAATTGAATATTTTTAAAGTGACATTTTTGCAAAACAACTTCTTATACTTAAATTAATACTTGGAACAACATGTTCCGTAATTTTTCTGATCTTCAATGTCAATCTCAGATTCTGAGTGGAAATGTATTTTACAATGATGTGTGTGTTTTTTTTTTTTGTGTCTGATCATCTTTTAGGACAGTAAAATGCTGAGATTTTCTTCAACAGTATCTTTTCTAATAAGAAAGTGAATCTAGTTGGTACTTTGGGGGGTCAAAAGTAAAAATTTCCAAGTAGTTTTCAAAAGCGCCGTGACAAAGAAAAGAAAAATTAAGGAAAAACGAGAATTTTTCACAAAAACTGTTTTCGAGAAAATCGATTTTGGTTTTTAGTGTAAATCTAAAACAAATGAAAGTATATACATGCAATTTTCACTGCTTGTTGAAATTCGCATTTTCTATACACCATAAAATTTTAAAAATATTTTGATTTGTTTTGAACAGTTTCCAATTTTTTTAGAATTTTTTTTATGGATGTCAATAAAACTTTATTTGTTGGGTAAAAAATCTTGAAAATTTAATACAAGGCCCTACTATATTGTTACAATGATATTCGAATAATATTAAAAATCTTTAGTCACAGTTTTTATTTATAAGCATTTAATATTCAAATCTTGACAAAATGCGGAAAAATCACAAAAATTAGCAAATGATATTGAATTGAGAATGCACAAAAATTTTCTTTTTAAATCTAAGATTTGAAAATATAATACTAGATTGTCTAGTTTATCTATAAGTTTGTCTACCTTTATCAACAAAAAAAATTTTTACAAGCAAATCAAATTAAATTTGTATGAGCGTTTGAAATTCATATTTTATAACCTTTGATATTCACTCAATTTCTCATGTAACAATTTTTTTGTTTTTTGTAATTAAAAAACTATCACTGTAGATACTTGAAAATTTCACTGAATGTTTATATTAGCATTTTCTATACACGATAAAATTTTGAAAATAATTTGGCTCTTTTTGAGCTCGTTTACGGACATTGTCAGTTTTCAATTTTTTTAGTTTTTTTTTCTGTAAATATCAATAAAATTTTATTTGTTGGGTAAAAAAGCGTGAAAATTTAATATAAGGCTCCTGATATATCGTTCTAATAGCAGTTGAAAAATATTAAAAATACATAGGCACAATTTTTTTTTATAAGCATTTAAAGTTGACAAAATTGATCAAATTTAGAATTTAATAATTATTTTGTAGTTAAAAATTTATAAAATGTTCAACTTTTATAGCTAAGGATTGAAAATTTAAAACAAGGTTCCACGTAAATAGGTTATAAATAAATTACTTTATTCACAATAATATCATCAAATATACTTGGTAATATCATAGGCTGACTGACCGTTTTCGCTCAGAATCGTATTTCTTAAACAATGATATTATATCATTGAATTCAAATTTAACACCATCCATTACAGTGACCCATTTGTAAACTTCTGTACAGCAGAGCGACACCCACTCACCAACCTTTTTTTTTAATTTGATTATATACATTTTTTGGTTTGAATAGATAATAATTTAAACATTTACATATAGGTATATTACAAAGTATTATAGTAAAGACCTTCTTGGGGTCAAAATCATAAGTGTGCAGTTTTTGGATACAATAAATAAAAAATTGAGCGGTTTTAACCTTCTAAAAGTATTCGGTTTTGTCTTGTATTTTACCCCGAGTGCACGGTTTTAGGAGTGAACGATATAAATATAATATAGTATAGAGCTATAGTAGATACTATATCTAAGTACGTATAGGGCAATATCTAATAAGAAGGGCTTAGTGAATATTAGATATTTTATAACTATTTAGGTATTTCCCAACTATTATTTTCAAGTTTTTGATTGTTGTACACCTGCAGGCAGGTGAAACAAGTGTCTCATATTTTTGTGGCCCGCAGATAATGTTTACTGATCGAGATTCAAAATGATTCTTTTTTTTGATTTAAAATCAGAATTGCCCAAAATAAATATTTATGTGTACCACCTAATGCAATTATTTCATGGAGTGAAAAATTTGCTGAAAAATTGAAAATTGAAAATCTTTTAGTTTTGTTAGCCTAGTATATTTTATATTATATTTATATTGTTATTATTAACACAATAATCCGGTTAAGCCGACATTCTATTTAATTTTGAGGCTTTTTGACTGTCAAATAAATTTTTATTGACATTAAATGTTGTAGAAATAAAAAACTAAAAAAATTAAATTTAAAATGTCCGTAAACATCTCAAAACAAGTAAAAATATTTTGATGATAATTAGGTGTATGGTGTATAGAAAAATGCTAATGTAAACTTTCTGTGAAAATGTGAAGTATGTAAGGGTATTTTTTTTTGAGTTAAGTGCAATAAAATAATACAGGTTTTTTTTGAAAACTGGTTTTGTGTAAAAATCTTAGTTCTTTATTAATTTGTTGTTTGTTTTTCCTAACTGTTATTAATTACTTTTGAGTTTTTACCCCTAAAGTACAGAACTATATTCACTTTCCAACCAGAAAAGGTACTATTGATGAAAATCGAACTATTTTTATTGTCCTAAAAGGAGATGACACACACAAAAAAAAGCGTGAAAATTTAATGCAAGGTTCCTGATATATTGTTACAATATCAGTTTAAAAATATTAAAAACACCTATTATCAATATTGTAGAATAGAAGTTAATCTGTGTTTGTATGGAAGTCAATTTTTGATATTTTAATTACTAAACTCAATAATTCGAATTCAAAAATTGTAATTTCACTAGTTTTAGAGATAAATATTGGACATTGAAAACAAAATATCGAAAATCTACTCCTATACAAACTTAGATAAACTTCTTGCCTTCAATTTGTATAATAGGTGTTCATGCTGTAATGTCACTCAGTAAGTTACCTACATTATTTGAAATACGAAACTTAGTATCAGCGTTTCACTAAAACTCACATTTGTAATAACTTTTGTGTAAAATGCTGCATTACTGACATATGCGTGCACGCTCCTTTATTTATTTTATACAAAGTCACTCACACTAATGATCACTTACTACGCACACATTTACACGATCCGCATGCATACAAATAGAAAATTGCCTATATTGAACTCCTTAGAAAAGTTGGGTATGCATACCTAGAGATTGGAGCTCGGTAAATTTTGCTGATAATTTTTTTACCGTTTTGAAATTCGAGTGATCACTCATTTAAAATTTTTTCATATGCACAACAACGGTATAGTGACATCCATATCTCCACAATACATGATATAAATATAATTAGTTATATATACCAACTTTTATTTATATCATGCACATGAGATCTTCCAGTAAATAATTGGTACTAAGACAACTTATAATACCATCATATTCATTTTTGATTTACTTTAAACAATATTTTTAGTCCAATATAACTATTATAAGTATAAGAGGTGCTAAGCAATTGCACACTCTGGCGCCCCCGTTTGTGCGGAAATGCATATTTGAAATATATATAAATATAATACTTGTGGTAAAGAGTGGTCGAGTGGTACATTGGTTAAATGGTTAGCTATTAGTTATAAAAATGTAATTGAGTTCGTATTAAATTTACTAAATAAAAATATTATACAGTATTATAAAATGTACGTAAATTTACCGAAAAAAAATGTACGATAAAATTCCCATCTTTGTGCATACCCCTTAGGGGGGCTGGAAGCGTTCTGTTTCTAAGGAGTGAACGATAGGCAATTAGTTTATCAGTTGAAGTCATGTAGTGCTGTTGTGTGAGTAGTAAATAAACATTTGTATGAGTGTCCAACGCCAAAATACTGATTAAATAATAAACAGACTTTACGAACAACTTAAGACAATTGTATAAACAAGAGGCATCTTAAAACAGCAATACGGCATACAATTTACTAACCACGCAATGATTTGGAGTTACAATTTTACTAATAAATTAATTAATAAATATTTTTTGTGGTGTGCTCAAATATCCAAATGCCTGGGTTATTTAACTATGTAAAATTGAAAAAAGGTTAAATTTACCTTTTAAGATCATAAAAGCCAATGCTTATATGTTACACTTATGTCAAATATACTTCAAAATAAGTATGTAATAAAATTAATTATTTATTAATTACAATATCCTTACCGCCTAAAGCACGATTATCTGCATAAGCTATACAAATTTAAAATTATTAAAAAAAATGTATATAAAACAATGCTTGAGTACCTAGGTATCATAATAAATTGATTAGTGGTATTAAGGTATGGTTCTCTAATCTCTTATGATTCAATCTTCGCAACTTCAGCATTCAACAGGGTAGGACCAATAAGTCTAAATACTGAATAAATAATAATCATGATTTACAAATAAATTATAAAAAATTACAATTGACCGACAAGAGGCATCTTGGAACTGAAATACGGCTTATACATTTTACTAACCACGCAATGTTTTGGAATTAGAATGTTACTCGTAAAAAAAAATACTAAAAATATTTCTAATAATAAATAAACTAATAAATATAATTTTGTATTATACTCAAATATCTATTTATTATTAAAATAGGTTAAATTTACCTTTAAGATCATATACAAATCAATGCTTATATATTACACTTATGTCTTATATCTTTCAAAATAAGAATTTAATAAAATTAAGTATTTGGTAATTATAATATCCTTACCTAAATATTTAACAGCTGCATTTGAAAGTACTATAACGTTTTAAAATGATTAAAACAAAATTATACAAAACAATACTTGAGAAGGTACCATAAATTGGTTAATTGAATAGTTTACTAATCTCTTATGATCAACATGGGCAACTAAGTCTTACTAAACATTTTACATATTATGGTATTTTTAAGACACTTTCCTGATACCTAGGTATACCTAATACTTTTTGAATATGACAAGTCGAATTTCAAACGGAAATCAACGTCAATATCATAGTATTGATTCGGAATTTATTGTTTTCGTGACATTTTCAGTTTGGATGATGGGCATTTATACCAGCCGTAATTTAAGAACACACAATATACATCAACCTTTTAATTTTTTTTTAAATACGTGATCATCTTATTATTCTTTTGGTTCTACTTTTTTTTTAGGTTTATCCGGTCACTATAGGACCATACCGTCAAACAACAAATCCTCCAACCCTTTAAAACTAATGTCTGATCCTTCCAATTTGTTGTCTTCCCCTAATGCTTAACGCGCGCCCTCCCCTTCAATGTAACACCACACTTCATTTTTGGTTTTACCGAGGATCTTTTTATCTATAGAGTTTGTTTCATCAAATATCTTAGTAAATTTCCTCCTCCTTTTATGTCAATCCCAACACAATTTACTAGTATGACAGTACCTATCTACAATGATTGTATATTGCTTCTAACTCTATGTTTTCTTCTTCATCCGGCCTCTATTGTTATGCCCAACATATTTTATTGACCCAACATTTTTCTTTATATGATTCTTATGAATTTTTTTTAAAACGATTTCCTCAGTCTGCAAGTTTCACACCCGAAAAATATTTTTTTTTACAAATATATAAAATTGTGTACATCATAACTGTTACTATTTTATTACTAATTAAAAACATTACCTTGACATGAATCTGAAAAAAATCATTTTTAAGTCAATCTTGTCCATTTATTGACTTTATTATGTAAACAATTGAAAATATTTAACCATCCGTCTGATTATTTTGTATAAATCATTCAATTTGAGACTATTTCTAAACAACTATCAATAATAATTAAGTTCAACACCAATGTAAGAAAAAAAAATTAAGTTATTATTGATAATGTTAATATTGATTGATGCTTGAAGAAACAAAAATCAAATTGAAATAATTCAAACAAATTTTATGAGTTTACATATTATTATACTTAATGTAATGTAAGAATATTTTATACTTTTTAAAACATCGCTAGGCATAACATTTTTATTAATTATATCATAATATGTTAAACAGAAAAGTAAGGAATGGTATATATTCTGTTTGTCTCTAGATTATCATAAAGTTACAATAACTCGTTTTCATAATTAAATTAATTAGTACCTAATTTTTTTTTTCTATTAGGTTTTAAGGCTTCGACGACTGAGGTCATTAGCCTGTAGGTTGGTGGGGTTGGTACTGTAAGATTGGGACGGTTGGTACGGTCGGGGTTAAGAACACGTGCATGTGTGGCAAGGTTTTTGCGCACTACGAACCCGGGCGGTCACCCATCCGAGAACTAGTGGCAGCGGCCGTTGCTTACTCTCAATCACGTCTCGTGATTGATTTCAGCCACTAGTATTTATTATAAAACTAATTGCTGTTAAATTTCCAAAACATAAAAATTATAGCACAAATATTATAATCGTTGTATATCAATACATGCTTACTAATTATTGAGTTCATATCTGAAGGTTCAGTAGCCACCGGCATAGCCCAAACTGAAATTAAAACAAATATAAGCTTTATTAAATATTGTTTATTAAAAATCATTTTGTTTTATTATTTTAATATGAGAAAATGATAATAAAAAAAAATAAATAACGTGAACGCCGACAACAACAAATGAAATAGAATAGGTACTACTTCTCGATTTATAACTTTATAAGCAATAATATGTTCCTAATCCACACTCCCTGAGTAGGTACAAAATAAATAACGACCACAATAAGTTATTTATTTACTAATGACAACGTAAGAATAATATTATTTACTTTTTGTTAGTGAACGCCATATGTATTATTTTTCATATCAACTGAGTAAATAATTCGATAGCAAAATTAAATATGGCGAAGATGTTCCATATAACACACGTGTTCAATTTTTACGCTTTTCGACTTCAAAATACCACTACAAATGTTAGATTATGTTTATAAATTTGCTAGTAATATTACATTAGATAGTTACAAATACAAAATACTAGTCAGAAACATGACTAAACACATAGTCTATTGTCATAATATCATACTTATATCAATATAATAGTATGCTTATATACCTAGGCTCATTTGTTTTAGAGTTACACCAAAAACCAAAATAGATTTTCTCAAAAACAGATTTTTCGTAAAAATTCCCGTTTTTCCTTAATTTTTCTTTTGTTTTTCACGCTTTTGAAAACTACTTTCGAACCCCCAAAGTACCAACTAGATTGACTTTCCTATCAGAAAAGTTACTATTGAAAAAAATCCAAGCACTTATACTGTCCTAAAAGGTGATGACAGACACAAAAAAAATTTTTAAAAAACACACATCGTTGTAAAATCAATACATTCATCGCTTCACTCACTATATATGTACACAAGTGACTAAATACTTAAGACTTAAAACGTGTTAGCATATGATTGTATAGCATTCGAATTTAAACTTATTTAGTTATTTTAAATACTTTTAGTGTATATGTCTTTCATATTACAAATTTTTTTCAACCCCCTTCTCTCCATTAAATATTCATGAGAATGCCTCTGACCTCTACTGTTATATTTTGTTCCACTATTAAATTTTATAAAAGGATTAAATTATTCACAAAACGGAACAAAAGGTCCACCGATAGAGTAACAAAATATCCTTAAAGGACATTTTGTTCCGTTTTAAAATTTTTTGTTCTGCGATTGATTATTTCGAAAAAGGCACAAAATGTCCGCGGAACAAAATATCACCTTATCTATATTACCACCTGTTATGGCATTCATTAATATAGGTACCTATATTATATATTACGGGTAAAATAATTTGCGATCTTCTCTCGCTTGCTCACATCTCGGGCTGCGTTAATTATTTTTCGATAAACTCCAGCTACAGCTTGGATTATTATTAAAATTTAAAACATAGTGCCTCTACCTTGTTATAGACATCCCGAGCTCTTGTCCATCTATATTACAATATGTTAACAATATATGTTTCACAGCAAACCATAACAAAAACCTGTTATCTTTAAATGTCATCCAGTCTTCTCTCTCTCTCTTGTGGGCTATAATTCTAGGAAAACCTATTATATAATATAGAAGGTTGAAAATACATTGGTCAATAGACGCGAGGCACCATAAGCCAATAATATTATTGACTTATTTTTGTAAGCAATATTAACCGGCTATTTTCAGAGGTCACTATAATGAGCATTGAGCAGAGCTAGGATATATATTATGCAATAAAAAAAAAAATGGTAAAATATGCATTTGATTTTTAAAAAATATGCAAAAATATGTAAAAAAAATTTTAATCCTATCAAACGTTAACAAGTTTTATATAAAAATCGATTGCAAATATTAAAATCAATTTTATTAATATAATACGTTTTGAGTTTTGACCATCAGTTTTGAAAACTCTTTGACAAAGTGTCATATTTAAGATTTAACTCCTTCACTTTGAACTAGATGCATTCTTAGAAATCGTTTATTTAAATGTTACACTAAACCAGGGCCTAAAATTGTGAGCAGTAGCTAATATTAAATGTGCAGTAGCAAATTTAAAAGTGTGCAGTACTATTTTCGGCGTTTATAAATTTTTATTTGATTAATATTCAACATTGATTACTAATTAGCATATTGTATTTGTTTAAAATCCTCAACATTACAAATAATACCGACTACACCATATTCTGGGTGGCTTATAATATAATAAGTAAACATTAAGCCAAGCTTAAGTAAGTTTTTAATTTCAAAATGCTTAGCCATATAGGTATATCAAGGACTTTTATAGAAGATTGTCTCAGATTGTATTTATTATAACTAATTACTAATAAATAGCAAAAACAATTATGCAATGAAGTTATATATGTGGTAGGTATATGCACTACTATAGGTCTATGTTCGTTGTTTTATAATATTTTTGTGTAGAATTAGGTGTGCAGTATCGAAATATCTCAATTTTAGGCCCTGCACTAAATGTGACGGATAAAATATCACATTTTGTTGGGAGGCAGATACCAGCTACATGGCTAACAATAGTGTCCACGATAAAATCGTATTCTGTGCAGTCGACCATGCCGTCAGTTAATAAATAATATGAATAATAGGTATATGATACATAAAATATTAAAAAAAAAAAAAGGTAAGTATGGATCTTCGTTGGGTAATACGATTCTTTCAAATAAATATTCAAAACTCTAAATATGCGGTTTACATCAATTTTGATTAAAATATTCAAAATTCTATGCAATTCCGTATGAGCCAAATACCTATAAGCTTTAGGTAGCTAGTTGACCGTTGTATTTGAGGATTAGAAAAAAAAATGTCAATGCATTGAAATCCTAGCCCTATACTAATTACTATAATGACTAATGAATACCTAGTTAGTAATATTATATTACTGTAGATTCCTCTCACGTGTATGATGTATCCATATATAGCCATGTACCTAGGTACGTAGGTACCTGCTTGTAATTTTCATTTTTTTTTATCAATTTACCTATTTATTTATAATAATATAATATAGTATATACAAATCATTACGAATAATTATGTAACTGAAACGCCAAGTACGCGCATATTAAGCGAAATGTACCTCAGTGCCTGTAAGGTTTTCGAAATAAAATTATAGTTGAGGTAGGTACCCACGTAGCGAGACGGCGAAACATTTTTTAGTGTCACGCATATTTAAGTGGCGAAATTGTAAGCTTATATTTTTTTTAATTGCGATTTCGCTATCACAATTGTATTTGACGTCGACAATTGTCGAGAACGAAAGCCGACGGCCAATTTTAAAATTAAAAAAAATTATTTTTATTATAAACAAAAATTATTCTCCTCGTTGAACAGGTTAACTACGTAACTACGGCTCTCCGTCAGCGGACAAGACCGCACAACGTTAGGTACCACACACTAAAGTACAATTAGGTACCTATCATTCGTACAAAAAAATCCGGCACATCAACGAGTCGCGAGTTTTTCGTGTCGAGTAATTTTTGTAGAATAATAATCCATATTACCCTCCCCCCTTTCACCCATAATTAGGTATCGGGCGGTAGATTAGTGTAGAAAAGTGTTAAATAACTAAGAAGCACCAACTGAAATATATTTTTCAAATTTTATAGAATTACGAAAAATTGGAAAACCCGGCACCTTGAGCTTAAAATCTGTTTAATAATATTGTTACTTCAATATAGCCACTGTAGCCCCCCACCCGGAGGACGTTTATTATTTGTGCCCAATAGAAAAGCTTTTGTTGCGCTGTAAGAAGTATTATATCTATTCTGCGGTATAAACGCGTATATAGTAAACTAGTAAAGCTCTACGGAAAATGTCGGAAATCCAAAATCAAACCGATCGATAGATTTCCTTTCAAGTGTATTGAGTATCGCGACGGATTAAGGGCAATACCGAGACAATAGATCCTCGCGCATATTTTTTCGTTCGAATTCGCACGTGTAACCTCCTCCTCTATTAATTTATCATCATCAGTCGGTAGGACTATTGTTTTGTTTTTTATTTTTATTTTTATTTTTTTACGCCTTAAAAATTTCAAACCGTAAATGACCTGCAGTGGCTTGCAGACCGTGAACAATTGCGATTCGTTTCGGTCAGAGAAAAATACGTGGCCAACACAAGCTTGCATAGCTTTCCTCGTTTCAGATACGCTTAAGCCTCCGAGTGAAATCATAAATACATCGCAAAACCGTATAAATTGATAATGTATATTATTATTATTATACAGGTCGTACCGCACACACGCAGGCCTCGTCGTCTGCTTTTCAAAATATTCATAACTGGACCAACGAAATTAATGCAATCGTGTGACTAGCTGATTATTTTGAATTTCATTTTATCAAAACTATCGTCGTAGAAAACATAGTTTTTTTTTTTCTATTAGGACATTTAGACATTAAGATACAAAAATAATCATCCACAATTTCATAGGTATTTTTACAAGTTTATTTCATAGAAAAATTAAATAAGTAGGTACCTAAAAAAAAGAATGATAATAGATTCATAAAAAAGCGAATAATATTATAAATCCAACACAATACTTAATAATACAAAATTAATAGTTAACAAAATTAGTCTTAAGTATAAATCATATAAAATGTATAAAAAAAATAGGGCACTTACCATATTTCTAACCTGTTTACCGTTACAAAAAATTCATAATATAGACGTATACAAAATAATAAAACGAAATTTTATATTGGTAGTTTGTAAATAATATAAATCAAGGAAAATGCCCATTATTAACACAAAAATACAATAATAAACATTGTACATGGTCAGATCGATCTAATTCAGTCAGATGAAGTATATATTTAAATACATATATTATATATATACACATATATAACATAAAATTATTGTCATGGAAAAATAGTGGATTTTTTTTAAGTAAAACTAGTGGTGCATAAGATGAAGACCCGTAGCGATTTAACAGTCGATATGTATTATTCAAAATCCTAAGACTTGATTTCGTGAGCAAATTCATTTAACATGAACCACTTCTTATTGTACTATTTTTATCATTTTCCCAACAGTGTGGAATACCTTTAACATTATTTTGTTCCGACAAAATATGGTAGTTTACTGACAACTAGTTTTAACCATCATATAAAAATACAAACCTAACATATAACAAAGCACATGTAAAAAAAATTTTACAAAAAAATAAAACATGTAGGTACATCTGAAAATACAACAAACATTTGGAAGACACTAGTTGTACATACAGTTTTAGAAACGAGAGTATAATATGAATGCTGTAGTTTAAGTAAAAATTCAATAATCACATGTTCGTAAGGCACTTTGGAAGCTCACAGTGAGGTATATCCGTAAAAAATACATAATAAAACATTGATACAAAAAGAAAAAAACATTTTATCACATAGCGTTAAACAATTCATGAGCTTTGAAATTCGTAATTATATAATGATAAATTCGCTTAAGTACTACAACTTATAAAAATAATTAATACTAGAGAATAAACTTACATGTAAGTTAAGATGATTATCATTTAATTTTATATATATTTTAGGAACAAGTGTCGCGGTTAATCCTTAAATACTGCATACATAATATTAATATTATATAAAATAATACGCACACTGTCCTACAATTACATAAGAAAAAAAATACAACTTAACATAAGACACATGCATATAACATTTTACATAAAAACACAGTTTCAAAAACATCTGGTCATATAATGAGGACAACATTATTCATATAAAAATTCCAATGTTTAGGAAACAATATTAAGTCATCGTGTTTAAAAATATTTTTGGACATTATACAATACACAATGGATAAAAATTAATAACTGTAATTATAATAAAATCAATAGAGTCAACTCGAATTGATATTGAGCCTTAAAATTATTTGTTCAAACGAATTAGGAAAATAATTGTTTCATTTCATTCAATAAAATTGGAAGCTAATACTGAACCCTGATCAATGAAGTTTCCATGAAATCACAACAATGAGCAAATATGAAGGTTTGTTTAATAATAATAATAAAAAAAATTAAAAGTAAAAAAGTTAGAGAGCCTCAACTACTCAAAACTTTTACATGGATGTTGTGACGCATCTAGGAACTTACTCTAACGCAGTGTGGTACTTGCGTATGTGTACCCTTAGATTACCACTCTGTTTGGCGCGATATTCACAATGAGGACAACGATGAACTGGCTCTTTCCCTCCACATTCAAATACTTCATGACGTTTCAAAGTACTCTTCCATCGGTACCTCTTGCCGCAATGCTGACAACTGAATGGATTTGCTTGAGTTGTACGCACATACTTGGAGTTTTGTTCAAAGTTTTTCCACCATAAAGAACCTAAAGGAAAAACTATAATTAATATACATCATTCATTAGCACACAAAATCGACTTTGTCAAATGACAAAGTCGTCATAAATACCTTGATCCTGCATGTTTGGTGGTATGTTCATGCCTCCGTATTCAGTAAGTTCCATACCTAAAAGAATAACATCTTTAAAGTTAGAGCATTATAAAATATTCAACTAATTATTAGCAGTCAATGACTTGACTTATATAAGTTTACTAATAACAAATCCATACAACAAGAAACAATACAATTTTGGTTCAATAAATGATTTTTACCTTCTTCAGGCCGAAAATTTGTCATGCTGATTTGTGAGGATGATAAGTCTAACTTAGCACTTGCGCTTGTCGTACACATATCATTATGAAGATTATTTTCACTTTCACTAGCTTCTTCTTCTGTATCAGTTTTTTCAAGTTTAATATCGCTTATTGAGCCACTAGAAGGCCAGTACTTTTCTTCTTTATCTTCAACTATTAAACCATTGACTTCGGACTTTTTCTCTGGATTATCTTCGTCGGCTTGAACATTTGCAGATTCCACTACAGGTTTAGGAATGACTGGAGGAGATGGTATGTTCGCCTTGCCTTCGCCAGCTAAACTGGGTGCAGTGGGATTTGGTGTATTGTTAACATCTAAACTATTAGCATTAGTACGACTCGGATTAACTGGTGACACAACAAGACTACTAAAGTTCTTCACTGGTTGTACTAATTTACGTCGTTTTATATTTGGTATAGGAGGTGCTATAAGTGTTGGGGGTGGCAGTGGTGGTGGGACAGTCATGGATGGATCAAAAGCACCATCAGTAACTTTAGGTGTAACAGACTTTTTTGGCAGACCAGGAGAAATATTTCTGGTTGCATTTTTTCGAGAATCTAGTTTTCGATCAGATCGACCACTACTTTCAGTCAGTCCTTTGATTTGCAACGATTCAGCTGCTTTCAGGAATGAGCCAAGTTGTTCTTGGGTAATGTTCACTTCACCACGGTACATATAGTCCATCATGGACCGTAATTCTTGATATGTTACATCTTTAAGTATAAGCACCGGATATTTGTCAAAATGTTGATTTAACAGCATCTAAAAGAAAAAAAAGTAGAGTAAAAATTAGTCTAAAAGAATTCTAATAATAATGAAACATTTAATAAATAAATTATATTCCTGTTTTTAAATACCTATAACCTAACACCAGAAAATTGATTACCCATAACAAAGTTTATAGTATATTGTATACATATAAGATGTAAGTTTTTAAAAAAACCAACAACAAAAAATGTATCTACAGTTCTTTGAGATGAAATTAAATAATTATACTTTCAGAAGCTGGCATGTCTAATGTAAAATCAGAAAATACCTACTAAAAAAAAAAAAAAACAATTCTCTGAACCATTCAAAACAACTCATTTCATTCAACACAATCAAAGAAATAATTATTATTTAAAGCAATTTGCTTAAAATTAAATGTACAGATAAAGGGACTAGTAATAAGTTATGTGATATATTTTTATTGGTGCCTACTGCCCAACACAGTAGGTAGGCTATTATTAAATAATAATTCACATAGCTTGTTACTGGTATCTCATAAAAGAGGTCAAGTTGACAAAGTGTATCAGACAGCTGTCTGAATAATGTCATACACTCAATAGTCTACCGGAACAAGAAAAAAAGTATGAGCTAATTTCTCCTCACACATACAGGCTAAACAATATATTATATTCTACACATTTATTGCCTATTGTGTGACATATTATTTTCTTTTTTTTTTTATTACATTTATAAATTCCTTAAAAAATTCATTTTTAATAGTACCTATAAGAAAAATCAAAATACTATTAAGTGTTAAATTGTATTTGTTCTGTTTATTCTATACACATTTAATAAACAAATATATAATAAATATAAGTGAATATATAAAATAAATAATTAAAAGACAAAATGAGGTAACAGAGTAACCATCTTAAAAAAAAAAAACTATCTAGGCCACTTTTTTTATGATGTGCCTTCTATTATAATTGACAGTACACTCAAAGTTGGATGTACCAAATCAGTGAATGGAAAATAGAAAGGCAATAATAAGATGAGGCTAAACACAGTTATATAATAGTTTTCAACAAGATTTTCACGGTATTTGTTTATTTTAAATCATTCAGTTGAACTAAAAGTAATTCAACAAAGACCTAAATATAAATTATAGGTATTACATTTTAAGATGCAAATTCATAACCACACATACATAACATTTTCTACATGAATGATTTTTCTCTTTTTAAAAATCAACACCCAACTATTAACACGTTGACGGACAGTCACTGCTATAGCAGTCATACTAATTTAAGTCGTAATATGAACATGACTGCTATAACAGTTATACACTTGCAAGTCGTAAATTGGCATAACCACTATAGCAGTCATGTTAGTTATGGGTTTATCGTACTAAGACAAGTGTAATGTCCATTTACGACTTAAAATCTGGTCAGGCAAATTAATCAAATGAAGTTTAAAAATAGATTTTTCATTTTACCATTTTACATATTTACTAACTGATGATGAAATTACAGCCAGGTGCATGACTGCTATAGCAGTCATGTCCGTCAACGTGTTAAATAATATAATAATTAAAAAGATAAAGAAATATGCCTAAATAAATAATATTTTATATACCTTTAATTTATATTTAATTAATTAATATAGTATTACTTATTACCTACTAATAATAGTAATGTATGGATTATTGTATTATCACATAGGTATCCTTTAATTTAAAATATTGTAATACCAAAATATCATCTCAAAACAAAGATTTATAGGTAAAAATACGTTCACTAACAATATTTTAATGGATAATAATTTGTACATAATTTTCAATGATTAATAGATAATAGGCACACTATGTTCAGTTAATAAAAAAAATAATAGATTATAACAAAACATATATAAATTGCATTGAAACCTTTCAAATAATTAACATTAACATTTTATTCATAAAAATACATTAGAGGAATTAAATGAGAAATTATTATAGTTTTTAAAATCAAATATATTTTATTGATTACTCTAAACTGAAAAAAAATAAGAAATAAAAGAATAAAATATTATTTTGCTACATATTTAGTATTATGTACAAAGAGTATTTTCAAATATGACAAATAAGCTAAATATTCTCTCTTATCTCTGAAATATAGTTTAATAAGCAAAAAATAAACTTTTTTCTACGAATTATTTTTCAACAAATTGTCAACATATTTGTTAACCACATCACATTATGTAATAACTTTTTGTACTTAGTTAGGTAATGATAAATAATTAAACAAATTATGCAAATTACAATACATTATTAAATGTAGGGTAGAACATACACAGTCATTTAAGAGAAAAATTAGTTGACACTATATCTATCCATTAAAATATGTAAAATAAATCTTAAATTTATAAAGTTTAAAATTTTTAAAATTCTTAATAACACGGTCAAAACTAATAATTACTTTTTTTAGCGTTTGAGAAAAATAATTAATCTATTTTTTATAGTAATCATTGGACAATTTATAGTTTCAGTTTGTTAACAAGGTCTGATCAATAATAATTAACATGTGTCTCAATAAAATAAAAATTGAATACAGAAAAGTTGTAAAGTTGTATTTTAAATTATAAAAAAATAATTTGGTAACTAAATATCTAATAAGTATTAACATATTGAAAATGCGCAAGTATAACCAAAAGAGAAAAAAGAGTAATTAAAATCGTGTTAAGACTTCAATATTATTGGATTCTAACAAAAGTATACACAATGTTTTTTTGATTTATAGATAACTAACTTATTTACTATACCAAATTCTAAAAGAAAATAGTATTTAATTTGAAATTACAATCAACCCGAAAAAATTAATCATAAAAAAAAATGTAACATAACCTTTTGACACGCCAATGAAAAAAGAGATAATAATAATTACTTGATTTGATTGTTTTATTCTTCTAAATTACTGAAGTAACAAATAAGTTTTCTATGACTAGAATATTTTAATAAAGTTACAAAAAATATTCAAACAACATATTTTATTTGTTCATTAGAAACTATAATGATAACTATTTAGAATCCAGTGGTTTTCGATTACATTTATCTATTAACAAATAATAATAACAATAATTCATCTATTAATTATTTACCGACATTGACATTATTTAAACATTTTTTTATTTTATTATTATTATAACTTTAGATTTTATACCTAAATTTAAATATACAATGGAAAACAATTATAAATATATGTATCATAAAATGCATCGATACAAAATATTTATTTAAGAAAATTTTATTTTATATACATATATATATACAACAATGCAATGATCTAATTTTTAATTTAAAATCAACAATTACTTAGAGAATGAATATGATGTCATAACAACTATGAAAAAATAATAAAAGAAATCAAACATTAACAATATGGTTAACATCACACATTTATCATACATTTGTGTAAAGGAAATTTACCCAATCTATATTATTGTGTTTGTTTAAAAATATTGCATTAAATTAATTCTTACCTAATGCTCGTTTGATACTTTAATAGAGATAATAAAGGTAATATATCACTGAGCACAAAATGTACGTACCTATATAAAAATAGAGCTAAATATAGGAACTATAGTTTATAGTTTATAGTTATAATTTAATTGCCTACACTGGTAACGTCTCACAGGAATACACAATTAAAAATAAACATTTTTAGGGACCACGTGAACGACTTAAAACTTAGTTTAGCAATAAACCTAGGTATATTAATTTATTGATATTTAAAAGTTAAATTCAATTTTTCTTTTAACGTTGAATATATCATATCTAGATAATTCTAATAATTTAATAGTTCTAATAATTTGGTAATATTCGTGTTTGTATTCTATACATTACTACTAACAGGTTAGGTACCTACTATATATATTATATTAATTATTAAACGACATGAAAATGCAGCTTTGCCACGTTTAATTAATAAGGTTCCCTACGCTAGAATACTTATACAATGTTAATACAGTAGGTATATTGTGTAACCTACTGGATTCAACTAATTATATTTAACTTTTTGTATATTGATATATTAACGATGATAGAGTATCAATAAATATATCATATCTACTTAATTCTACTAATTTGAAATTACATAATTAATTGTTTTGACAGTTTGATATTCTGTTAAATAAAATAGGTGCTTTTTTAAATAATAATTTCACTTTGAAGTATAAACTAGGTACATACTTACTATTTAGAATTTTTTTAAATTACCTAACTTTAATTGTATATGAATAAAGTAAAGTAAGCTAGATATTTCTTATACATGGCTATTCGGGGCTATTCTTCAAAAACTGATTATACTGGTGTCAAAGATAAAAAAAAGAAAATATGAAGTAAGCAATAAAATAAATTTTTTAACTACGAAATATGGAACATTTTACATTTTAATAATGGTATTATGGACCCCAAAAAATTAATATAATTAAACTTTTTTAGTATGTAAGTAGGTACCTACCAACAATTAACTGTTGATTGTTACTCATCAAAATTCGACTTTATATTATCATCCTAACATATATACATCTTTAAAACAAGTTTAAGACACATCCAACCAGACTTACTTACATAACTACTGCCATGACTATACCTACCACAATTCAGAAGATTCTGGTTTTCTATAGCCAATACATAAATTAATAAATCAATAGAGAAATTTTTAAAATATCAGTGTTATCCAAACAATACAAAAGTTACATGAAATTTTTTATGAAATCTTTATATATTAATATTTTAATAATCAAATTCTTTGTATGAGAATACTTATAAATTTACCAACATATAGGTACTTGAAGATAGGATGGGAGGTAGGATTAGTTACATAAAAAAATATATTTAATTCATGGATACTGGCTAATTTAAAAAAGAACCTACTGTTAGATAATATTTGTTTTATAGTTAAATAAAATTGTCAATTGTAATAGTTTTGCTGACACCTCAATTAAAAGTAGATACAGTTCAGTTTATAGGACTATAGGAGACATCTACTAAAAGAATATAGTAAATTAGTATGCTAAATTTAATGATGCTGATAACCTTTCATAGGACCTATTAACAACTTTTTAAGATTCTGATTCATTTTCTATATCACTCATATTATATCAATATAATACATCCATATGTCATATTATGTACCTAGATTATATGTCTAATACAGTAGTATTTTTAATCCAACCTAAATGAAAGGATAGTTCAATAGATTAACATAAAATATTTTGTGTATATAGTTTTTGTGTCATAGTAGGTACCTAACCAAGCAATGGAAAGTTTTTTTTTTTTAAAACAGTAATTGACGTTTGAAAACTTAGATGATTTAGGACAATTACGAGCTAACGATAAATAACCATGCAGAGAAGTAATGCGAACACAGCTTTTCATATAAATCACTACACCGCACACTGATAAAGATTTAGGTTAGTTTAATCATAAAATCCAAAACCAACTAATAAAGAGACCGTCTGTGTAAAGAGTAATGCAATGAGCAACAGGCAACAGTTTAACGCAAATGTCGAGTACCGCCAAAGCTTTCGATCAATATTCTAACCTACAGCCAAATAAAAATCACGTTTTTGATTCATCAATAGCGTATTGGGCAATAAAAAAAACCACCAAAAAAGTTTCGAGAACAGCGGATATCCGTCACTGAAACAATGATAAAAACAACAACAACCTCGACCACGACAACAAAGAAAAGGTTGGAAGTTTCGAGGGCGAAAAAATCGATACGTCCTGGCTGACTCAACAGGTGCTCCGTGCGGTCGAACAACGAAAACGCGCACAACATATGGGACACGCCGCAACGTGGATGACACCACGGCGCGATTTGAGTCGGGTGGACGACAACGTCCACAACGACACACGGCCGTGACAATATTATACTGAAAAAATGTACGGAGAGGCTTACCGCGAAATAGGGGCTGCAGGCGGACAGGACGACTTTGTGCGCATTCATGCACTGTCCCTCGGCGGCCAGGGCGCAGTCCACCAGCGATCCGCTCTCCAGCAGGCTGTCGAACACCGAAATCAACGTGTTCTGATGGTTGTTCCACCGCAAGCAGAACTGTTGCTGCTGCTGCTGTTGGTGGTGGTCCATGGTGTGACGGGTCCGACGGTGGTTGTAATATTATTATGATTGCGACGACAACAACAATAACAACAACAGCGATAATATCGTATTTTATGGTGTCGTCCGGACACGCGGACGGTGGACAGCTGCTGACCGGCTAAAAAACGTGGACGGTATTGCGCTGATCGTACTTGCCTGGCGAAAACGTCTACGCTACAAAATGCGACGACAACAACGGCGACGAGCAGTCGACGCGAAGACGACCTGTTGTGCGCGTTCGCGTGTGCACAACATATACACACACACACACGCACGCACTGACACACGTACGCGCAAGCGCGGGACCGGTAGGGCCGGACGGCTGTGTTAGAGCAAACGCGCGCCGCGGCGGCGCAGCACCACACGCACCACAAAAAGCGCGAATCGCACGAGCACGCGAGATCGCGAGAAACTTATCGGCCGAGATACCTACCCGAGCAAAGTCGACGTACGGATAGTAAAAATTTACTACGAGTTAACAATTAAAGATATCCGAAAACGAGAACGTATAATTATTATGATTACAATATTATTATAACGTTATTACGTATGTGCGATCGACTTCTCGATATCGTGTCGAAACACCGGCCGATACCCAATATTTTATGACTTTTGTTATTATTATTATCGTGGTCGATCGTACGACGACAAAACATTAGGCATATGATATTGTCATTAGATATTGTTACGACGTCGTTGCGGGTTTCGCGACGGGCCTCCGGAACGCGTAGAATGAGTCGGTACGGAACGTCGTGCTACGGTCGTCTGCGACAAAAGCGTCGTCGGAT
Source organism: Sitobion miscanthi (assembly GCA_008086715.1). Lineage (NCBI taxonomy): Eukaryota > Metazoa > Arthropoda > Insecta > Hemiptera > Aphididae > Sitobion > Sitobion miscanthi. The sequence continues at coordinate 11,737,369 of CM017805.1, forward strand.
GAGTTACTACGGTCGGGCCGATGTCATGAGATGGGTATGGTGGGTACCTATTGGACGTCCGGCGGTCCCGTTTTCAGCGGTGGCAGCAGCACCGGCGAAAGCAGCGCTGTGGGACAAAGAGAAATTTTCACACTGAAACGCGGCGTAACGAAATTCAAACATACCATCGCATCGGCACTCCGGTGTGGTGTTCGGTGCTTCGGTTCGTCCGTCGCGTATATTACCAAAATATTGTGTGTGCGCGCGCGCGCTCGCGGGCCGGGTAGTCTCGGGCCGTTGGAGGGGTAGGACTGGTACGGTGGCCGGGTGGCGCGGGAACGGTCGGGCGGGGAGCCGAGAGAGAAAAATACACGAAAAACAGAAACGACGGCGCGAAACGCGGACAATAAAGTTTTTTTTTTTTTTCGGCAGTGCCAACTTTGAAAGTTTGCACGGTAATTTCGGACCGGTCGGCGGTCGCCGCACACGGGAGGGCGGCCGGGGCCGTCTTCGGGCCCTCCGCGCCGGTTACCCAGGGGCCTGTCAGCAGCGGTGGGCAGGGGCCAGTGCTTTATAATAGTAACCAGTAACTGAGCTGTCAATCTCGCCAAATTACATAATACGAAATCATCGAACACAACGCGGGCTAATGTTGTGTTGATTTATCTTTTGATATTATTATTAAAGTGTGCACACACACACTAGCACACTCAATATAAAAAATTATAATTGTTATCAGTCCGCGTGCCAGCGCGCGTAAATGATTTTTTTTTTATTAATGAAACGAACGTCGGCGGCGGCGGCGGCAAGTGTTAATTAGTGCGGGACCGGGGGGGACGTCAATCCGTCGGCCGGTGGGGGCGGCGGCGGCTACGATTTACGGATCCGTAAACATGACCGACAATTATTATTATTAAAGTATAGTAATAATAATAATAATAATATCCGAATAATTATTTCTGTTATCCGGTGGGCCGTTCGCCAGTGTCAATAGTGTTCGTGGTCGACGTGCCGAAAAATATATGGTAGAGGAAAAAAACGTGCTCGCAGTGTGCGCATCCGCCGGCAGCCCGAGGGAATGGCGCGTTCGGCGTACCGGTCACACTGCGCGCCTCGGCGAACGTTTGGAAAGTTCGACGGCGGCGGCGGCGGCTGTTTGTTTACACAATACACAGCCGCGGAGATTCGAACGCGGGCAAAAAAAAAAAAAACATCGAAACAAGGGAAAAAATAAAGAGAGAAATAATATGAATTTTCGACGGCGGCACGGTTTCGGTGGGAGGAGAGAATTCTATTTCACGGAATTACATTGTGATGATCCGTATCGGGTCCGTCCTCACTCCTCGTCGCCGCCTCGTGGTTCTTTTATTATAATGTTATTATATTATTATACACGTTTTATTATTATTTTGCCGAAACCTCGTATATAACACAATGCGCTCGAAAAACGGTACATAATATACTTGTAATATAATATATTATATTATAATATAGTATTGTACTTTGCGTCCTCTCCGCGCACATTCATTGGAAAGCCAATGCGCGTGTCTCTTTTACTATATTTATAACATTACGACGAATGCTGGAAACAAATTATCATTACGTTTGTGACGCAGACGTACGTCGGATGTGTGTACCCGAGATACTATTGTCTTTAATTCTCGAAAAAACCGACCTCGGCCCGGCGCTTACGCATAATATCGATGATATGTAATATCCTCTACGCACACACTACGCCGTAATAAACAATAATAATATGCGATTCGTCAGCCGGATCGGAATATTTTAAATGTTTTGGAGAAAAAAAAAAAATCGATATTACGACGAAACGTCGCGTGTAATGGCATGACGAACGGTGGCGGACGGACGGACGGACATAATAATATTATAATATATTGCTATGTTTTTCCACGGCAAACACGTGTTGCGTACACGCACCGTGTATATTATTATTATATATTTTATTATCTGAGATCGAGATGAACCGTACAGTAAAACCGATCGTCGTCCGGCGGCGGCAATCCGTTCGCGTCCATTCGTTCGATTTTTCTGGACACGACGCATATGTGTGCGCGCATGCCACGAATTCCGAGAAATGGGATAAAAACTGCCCAAGACGACGACGGTCCGCCGCGACGCCCCCAAAAGGCAAAAATTTATGTTATCAACGGGCGGTGAAAAAATGTGTTCTCCAGCCCGCGCTGCGGACCCACGAAATAATACATTATTATACGTCGTGTTCGCCACGCGGGTTCGGTTGTATATGCAGAGCGCACACATTGTCGCGCCGGGCCGGAAACGAATAATAATAATATCGTCGGCGAAACGCGGCAGTCCCCGAGACAAAATTATCGATCGTGAAAATTAACGATTTTATTTATTTCAATAATCACGAATTACTATTGAGTTAATTTCGTGTTGAACGGGATTATATTCTCCGGTCGTAGTACGGAACACGGACGCACTAAGTAAATAAAGTTGTGCGAGATTAATGGGATTGGTATAGCTGAGATTTCCTGACTTTTAACACCGCACTGCACACGCCCAACACGGGAATTTGGAAGTGTTATACTTCCGACATACCGATTGATCTAGTCAACAGTGTGATTCATGAATTCTGAAAACTCATTTTAATTCGATTTTTCGATTTTTCCTACAAACATTGAAATAATGATAAAAGTCGATCTCAAGTAGAGATTTTGGTCGATAAATTTAAATATGTTTTTAGAATATTCTAACGACTTCATTAGATCAGTACGTTCGATATAGAACGCGTCTAAATTCCTATGAAGCGCGTGTGTTAGACCTTAGACAATGACAGAAAATCACTGCTTTCAATCTACGATATTACTTTTATTTTTTTCCACATTATTATTATTATTCACTGTCGTAGCAGCCTTAACCTTATCAATAAACAATATGAAAAAAAAATGTCTCAGTCATTTAAGGAGTGATAAAAATATTAATGCATTTGTTTTACACAGTGCACACGACTATTGCGTATCAGTCCCTCGAATTGCGTCCAACTCTAATCATAAAAGAAAGGTAGCAGTTTAACACGAATTTCGTTCTTACATAATAATACTATCATAATATACATGTTAAAAAACAAATTAAATTGTAAATTATTTGTCAAAAGTAAATTGTATTTGTCCAGCTTACTTTAGGAACCACTAATGAATTAAATTATGGTGAAAAAGTAACACGAGTTGAGTCCCCGACGCAATTCATTCAAAAAGGTACGCTTAGTGTTTTCCCGTCTTGGTACAAAATTCGTGAGCACTGTTTAAAACGAAGATGAACCACAAAATAATCATCGTTGAATTGTATAACTTAATATAACTCGTTTTCATACCGGTCTGGATAAATGGAGAACTAGGACCCTAGGTCATATAACCCTCGTCAGGCTTGTGTGCAAATAAACAAAGGAGATAAATTTAATAGTAAATCAACTGTGGTGATTTTGTACTCCATTAAATTGATTTGTATTATATATGATTTTAGAGAGGGATTCCCCGTTTATTCGTTGGAATTTCGCCCCTGAACTCTTTCATCACTTCAGGAACTTTAAGTACGTTTTTGCTTCCCTCGACCACTTTTTTTCCAATTTGACCGACAATTATACGACTTACGGATTAATCGTTCACGTATAACACGATATTATTGTTAACAATCGTTATTTATTAACAGTTAATATTACTGTTTGCTACGGGCAGTCATAGAAGTCGAGAAATTCGAATGAAACATTGGAAACCACGAGATGGGCGAAACGCCGACTATCGGAATACTAATAATATTATCGTATACAACGTTTGCGTACAAATATCATTCCGAACCGACTGCACGAATATAATGTTAATAATAATAATAATATTTGGCAATAAATCTCGTCGACCCCGCGCCGTCGAATATTATAACCTATACCTGCTGTTATGTGCATTGTGCCGAGCCCGTTTCGAACCCTTGTCGAAAGGCACACACGTGGTAACCTCACTATTATATTATTTTATACGACGACACGGTGTTCTTCCACCGTTCCCGATGGTGTTTTTGGACCTAGCGATCCTGTACGTTCGTATTATATAAAAACGCGCGCGCATCACCGTCTCTTGTGTGCAGTAGGTAGGTGGTAGGTATATACACGTGAAAAAAATATACAGGTAGGTAGATAGGTAGATAGGCATGGGTTTAGGGTTATGCCGCCGAACGAACAGAAAAAAAAAAAAAAAGGTTCGACGACGACGAAATATCCAAAAACTGGTTTTCGAACGGGTATATATGCGATATTCGTGCGTATCGCGTGTACAGGGCGATTCGGTTATCCGCAAATTATTCGTCCGTCATCACAATTACAATAATATTGCGGTGTATTATCGTGTAGCTATTGTGCGGACACAATGATATCGATATTTTCGAGTCGATCGTAAAACGCAATCGGACGTTTTCAGACAATAATAATATCGTAAAAACTATCTCTTTTCCACCTCGCATTCGTCGAGAAAGTCCACCCCGTACCGTTCTGATATTATATTATTATATTTTGTGATCGTAGTCGGGGGTGTTTCGATTTTAAACAACAATAATTGTGCACTGCGACGAGCTCGTTTGCCGTTTGGGGTGGGGATTTATCGAGGATCACACACGGCATTACGAGTGCGTGATCCATAATAATTGTATTTCGAGAAGAAATAAATATCGACATGGATTATCTCGTATGAAATTTTCCCCAAAGCGAAGGACTGGTTTGCGTCAAATGAACCACTCGGTATAATATAGCGCGCGCGATTGTGTACGAGTAAATACTAAATAACGACAAAAAAAAAACCTCTATATTTTAATAGTTAAAATATATATATTCGAACAAAAAAACATAAAACGCACAAGATTATATGTCGACTACCTAACTGTCCAGTCACGATAAGGTTAGGTACATTATAAATTCGAACGTCCTTTTTTTAGTTCGATCGCGAAAACGTGTCGACCGTAATATTATTACAATACTGCCGGTAGCCGAATTTTTATTGCGCTTTTATCGACGAATTATCGATTTATATTAATTATATATAAATATAATACCAATGTGTGTGTACCATTGTATACACAACGATAACAACATATTATAATATTTATTTATACGTAGGTAAATACTATTAATTATCATCGCGTTTATAATGTAAAATTGTAGAATTGCTGTTAATGGACACTTTCCGTATCCACCTATAATTATAATGTGAACAAATAAAATATAGGTATATGGGTAAGTAACCACGTAATATTAAAACACATCGTTTATTGTTTACGGTGTGCGTAGACGGCACGACTGTCTATTACGATGATATTACTTTAATACCAGTCGGCCGCCGATACCCTAAAAAATCTCGTTCGATACGCGAATGACCGATAAAAAACAGACTACACAGTAAACTGTACGACAATAATCGGTTCGCGCGCGCGCGTTATAACAATAGGCATTGCGGCGATCTGTGGACCGGGTATACGGTAACGCGTGTAAAAAGATCTACAAACTGTGAGTCATTACTCCGTTTACCGCGACGATCTGGTTGAAAAGTACGCTGAAAGTCAGTGACGGCGGCGGCCTGCTTGCCGCTCGCGGTGTTCGGATGTAGGTCTCCGCCGCCGCTGCCGCAACGAAAATGTTTTTCTCTCGCGCGATTCGTTACGTTCGGTTTCCATCCGAAAAGCGCGTCACACTCTTCTCTAATATCTATTTCTCATTTTCTCGCCACCCGTCGTCCTGCAAAACTGTATTATTATTATTATCATCATCATCATTCTCGCCGTGTGAGCGTATGCTGCACTATATATAATATTATATGTGCGACTATAATACAACTATTTTCCAATGTCGTCGGCCTTCGGAATTCGCGACCGCCAAGGCCAGGGATTGTCGAATTTACGCACAGGTATATGGCAGCGACAAGTCCAGTTCGGTCGCCATCATACATATTTCATCATAATAAACAACAATACGAATTATTTATTATACCTTACCTTTGTTATTCGCCGACCGTTTGCGTTCGACTATTATTACGCGCACGCGTGCTCGCTAATTGGACATTCGGACGGGCCGAGAAACGTTCGGTAAAAAACATACACACACGATGGAAAGAAAACGGTATTCGGTCAATTTCCGCCTGGAGAATAGGAAATTTGGCAACTGGTAGTAGGAAATTTTAATATAACACTTGGAGGGATTAGAAACGAACTGTTTTTTGCGCTAAAAAGATAATAGGATTTTTCATTCAAATACGTATATAGGTACGTACTAATCGATATAATTACGCAATAAAGATCTTAAAAAGAGGCTTGGATTCCTCATTTTCTCGTCTAGTCGTATTTAGGTCCTATTAACAACTTATAAACCAACTTAAAAAATGTAAAAATAGGAGAACTCAATTCATTGTATATTTGTATAGTATAGGTACCTATATCGAGTGTACCTCTCCATTGAGTAGGTCACGTGAATGGATGTGTACAATTTTAATTCAATTCTCATTAATCATCGCAAACGAAAAACGATTCTGAGCAGAGAAGGTCTGTCGCTTGTCATCCTATTATCTATAAATAAAAATAAGATCTATAATAAGTATATTGTATATATTATATAATTATTATTGATATTGACTTTCAAGGGTGGACTAAAGCAACTTGGCGCGGGAAATCTATATTTTGACCGACCCTTGCCATTTCGTCTTTACAAAATGTAAAATTGAAATATGGTATCAAAGTTTTAAAAAGTGAGAGTCCATCCTCTACTCATCTTCAATTTTATCAGGAGACAACTTAAGATACTCAATGAGCTTAGTAGATTGTAGTTTATCTTAAATACAGTACATAATGTATTACTTATTTTTTATTACTCTATAATTAAGTCACAATGGATGAAAAACTTAGGTCGATCTTTAAACTGCTCTAACTTAATTTTTCTAAGAATTTCCTTTCTCTCTCACTGACTTTCTCAGCACCATCCTTTCTTTTGGCTTCCATTTTAAACAACCAATAGTGAAATAAATATTACAAATCACCAAAAAAACACACTATACAATAAATTAATGAACAAATGAAAAAAAAAGGTGGGTAAGTGGATGTCGCTCTGCTGTACAGTAGGTTACAAGTGGGTCACTGTAATGGATGGTGTTAAATATGAATTCAAAGATATAATTTAATTGTATAAGAAATACGATTCTGAGCGAAAACGGTCAGTCAGCCTATGATATTACCAAGTATATTTGATGATATTATTGTGAATAAAGTAATTTATTTATAACCTATTTACGTGGAATCTTGTTTTCAATTTTCAATCCTTTGCTATAAAAGTTGAACATTTTATAAATTTTTAACTACAAAATAATTATCAAATTATAAATTTGTTAAATGTTGTCAAAATATGAACTATAAATACTTATAAAAAAATTGTGCCTATGTATTTTTAATATTTTTCAACTGCTATTAGAACGATATATCAGGAGCCTTATATTAAATTTTCACGCTTTTTTACCCAACAAATAAAATTTTATTGATATTTACAGAAAAAAAAACTAAAAAAATTGAAAACTGACAATGTCCGTAAACAGCTCAAAAAGAGCCAAATTATTTTCAAAATTTTATCGTGTATAGAAAATGCTAATATAAACATTCAGTGAAATTTTCAAGTATCTACAGTCATACGTTTTTTAATTACAATAAAATAAGAAAATCGTTACATGAGATATCGAGTGAATATCAAATGTTGTAAAAATATGAATTTTAAACGCTCATAAAAATTTAATTTAACTTTCTTGTAGACTTTTTTTTTTTGATAAAGGTAGACAAACTTATGGATAATCTTGTATTACATTTTCAAATCTTAGATTTAAAAGGAAATATTTTTTTTTTAATTCTCAACTCAAAATAATTTGCTAATTTTCGTGATTTTTCCGTATTTTGTCAAGATTTGAACTTTAAATGCTTATAAATAAAAACTGTGACTAAGGATTTTTAATTTTTTTCATCTGCCTTTGAAACAATAACCTTCTATTAAATGTTCAAGCTTTTTTACCCAGCAAATAAAATTTTATTGATATTTATAGAATAGAAAACTAAAAAAAATGGAAACTGACAAAGTCCGTAAACAGCTCAAAAAGAGCAAATTATTTTTTAAATGTTATGGTGTATAAAAAAAGCAAATAAAAACATTCAGTGAAATTTTCAAGTAGCTTTGGTCATTTGTTTTTAGTTACGCCAAAAACCAAAATCGATTTTCTTGAAAACAGATTTTGCGTAAAAATTCCCGTTTTTCCTTAATTTTTTTTTTTTGTTTTTACGTCGCTTTTGAAAACTACTAGGAAATTTTTACTTTTGACCTACCAAAGTACCAACTAGATTCACTTTCCTATCAGAAAAGTTACTATTGAAGAAAATCCAAGCACTTTTACTGTCCTAAAAGGTGATGACAGATACAAAAAAAACACACATCATTGTAAAACCAATATATTCATCGCTCCTCTCAGAATCTAAAATTCACTTTTATGAAATAAGAACGTTATATTGAATACATTGAACGTACGAAACTCTACCTATATATTTTGTCAGCCAATTTACACATCAATAATATTATATTTTATATTTTACTATTATACGTAGGTGCAATATATATTAATATTATATATTTTATTGTGTACAATATATTATTAGGTGATATTAAGTAAATACTCGCTGACTAGGATATATTAATTGATTTCCACGATTAGTATAATAAAGTCATAATAGGTTATAAATAGGGCGTATAGATTTAAATTAAAAAAAAAATAAGAAAAATGCAATTTAATGCACTAATATTACAAACTACAAAGGTTGATAAAATTCCCAGAAAGATTAAAAGCCAATTTAAATGAATATAAAATAGAATTTAGATGGGTATAGTCGTTATATTTTGTGTTTCATTATAACACTGGCCAATCAGATGCTAATTAATATTTTCAAATAAAAAAATTCAACAATTACAATTGTTTTAAGTGTTGTTTTGTATAAGTGTATAACTAAAGTCATAGGAGCCTGGAGCGAACATAAAACGTAATAAAAATAGAAACATTATTAAAAAAAATTATAATTAATTATTATTTGCTTGGAAAGCAATGTTTTAGAAATTTCAGCAAAAAATGCAATTTGTATTTAAATTCACGCCCTAGTTATAAATAATAATTTCTGATGACACTCTGCCGAACCGAAATCTAAAATCTTAAACACCTAGGTTATATAAAAAAATGTTCACGCTCACGTGGTTTGATACGAAATTGTTATCATTTAAGTTTATAACCATCGATTTTTTTATAAATACAAATTATTTTTAGCAGAGGCCCACCGGAAAGTTCCCGGTATTCCGCCGGCCCGGTTCCTGTTGACTTTTGAGAATGAATCTGAAGATTGAGTTAACACTAATTTGCCATATAGAACGTGGTATAAATAGGCAATATAGCTTAGGTAATTAATTCTTTTATTATAATTTTTATTTGCTTATTATAGCTTGACACTTAAAGCTTGTAAAATGCATACATTTGAATATACAAAATAATACTTAAACATAGTAATAATGAAATACATAGATATAAAATAATCGATATTAATATAACATAAATAGAAGGTAAATTAAAATGTACAGGAAAATTCATAACATTATTTAATTGAAGAGGACGTCACACCCGCACGTGTTGTCTCCGTCTTACGCACGTACGACATAGACAAAACGCGTTTAGGCAGTCTGAGTATAACTCGCTCAATTTTGATTCTAGAGTAAAAATAAGTAAACCTATTATGAAATTGAATTGTGATAAAATTTCTAAGGGCAAGACGCTGCGTTTTTTTCCATTTTACGCAATATAACGTTCATTATATCGTTCATTATATCATTATAACATTTTTAAAATATCTTTGACTTTTAAAAAATTTAATTAAAAAAAAAACGCAGCGTCTTGTCCTTAGAAATATTATCACGATTCAATTTAATTATAGGTATTTTTACTCTAGAATCAAAATTGAGCGAGTTATACTCAGACTGCCTAAACGCGTTTTGTCTATGCCGTACGTGTGTAAGACGGAGACAACACATGCGAGTGTGACGTCCTCTTAATGAGATATATGAGATTATTATAATGATGTTATAAGTGTTTAACGCTTGTACCACGATGAGGAGGGAAACGAGTGGATTACATATTATAATTAATGCAGAAATGAGAAATAGGTTTGAAATAAATTTAGATATCAATAGGTCGTTAGTAGAATTATTGAATAATATAATATGGAATACTATTAGTCACCGACGATGGCATAAGAAAGTTTAGTCTGAAGAAGTGGAAAGTTAAGAAAATATGACGTGCAGTGGATTATACTCGGAATGTGATGATTTGGCTGAATGAAATGCCATTTGAGAAGGGATTTATATAGTTTGTACACCGGACATATTATCTTATAGCTGGACGTATTGCTCCCGCAAAGGGCGCACTTGACTGCAGTTGGCGGGCTTCTTAAATTAATTTAAATATTTTAAAAATGCCATTGTGTGTAATGTATATAGTAAAATATAATGAATAATAATAATTTGTACCTTCGTACAAACTTCAAGTAAAATATTCTTCGTAAATTTTTTACCAAGTGAACAATTTTTTAACGAGGTAAGCAAACACAGATTAAAAATGTAACTAGATATACCTAACATTGTTTTGTTTGTAAAAATTATGTTATTATTATTAAAAACTAAAAAAAAGTTAAAATATCGTTTAATAACTCTAAAAAAATTAATTATTTTGAAAATGTATAATTTATAAAATAGACATTTGGTTGAACATATCAAGTATCCTGAATGGTTTTCCTTTTTGAATTACAACAAAATATATCAAAAATTGATTGAGGAGAAATAGTTAATTTAGGACCAAATGTCGAAGAAATTTGGATTTCAAATTCCCGTGAAAAATGAATGTGACTTTCCAGTAAACTTTTTTTTTGCTATAGGTACCTATGAAAATTGATGAGAAATCTATTGTATGACGCATTTTCAGGACCGTGGAGAGAAATCAAGTGCCCCTGGGACAATCAAATCCGACCACAGTCCTCACCATGATGAAGTATTAAACTCACTACGATAGGCGTGCGCAGGACATTTTTGCTGAGGGTGCACAATACTAAAATGTTCTCTAGCCATTTAACAAGTTCAGACCATCGGGACTAATAAAAAAAACGATTTATAAAGTGTATTGTACATGCCCGACATCGTGTAACCACGGATCTGAAAAACATTATAAACTCAAAAAATTTATTTATCCCTCTACCTATTTCTGTGTGTGTATACCTATTATGCTTATAAACTACTAAAATCCAGCGTCGTCTTTTCATATATGTGTATACCAAAAAGATATCATATAGATATTTTATAAATATATAATTAGGTATTATTATGATATAGGTAATGTATAAGTATTGTTAAACAACTACCACGATACTTAAAAACATTAATATTGTAGTGTTTCAGTTCACATTATTATCGTAGACTTGTTATTATAGCCTTTAGGTACTATTATACTGCATTGTGCGCTATATTTTTTAGCAACAGGCTATTAGCACGAATCATGTTGGCAGCCCATAAATAGCCCAACACCGGCCCATATTAATTAATAATAGGCCGGGACTTGGCCGGGCCCCAGGGCTACAGTCCCGGCTGCCCCCCCCCCTCTCGTCGGATATAGGTACTTTTGTAAATCATAGATATAAAAAGGAGAATTTTTATGGATTTCTAACTACAAAATAATCTAAAATATTCGCGCTTATGATGGATTTTGTCAACATTTTAACCTTAAACGCTTAAAAACAAATATCGTGACAATGTTTTTTTCGATATTTTTTATATGGTATATGAACATCTCACGAGAGGCCTTGATTAAAGTTTCAAATTTGTAGACGTTCAAAATTTTTTTTATTTACATTTAAAGAAAAAAAACTAAAAATCATAAACATCCCTAAATATATACCTCAAAAAACGTCAAAATATTTTTAAAATGTTATGATCAATAGAAAATGCTTATATAGGGTTAGATATTAATATATTATACATGGCGGAAATTTCAAGTTATTCGTTTTTAAGTATACCAAAAAAACCAATATTGATTTTGTCAAAAACTGTAGGTTTTGCTCAAAAATAACTGTTTTTTCTGGCTGATGAAAGCGAACTATTTTTGAGGGGTCGGATTTAGGCAATATTCTATATCCATTGTGAGTGATGTGTGACTACGGTATGTGTAATGACTGATCATTAGTATGCGTGAATTCCTAAAATGTTTTATGTAGGTAATTTTAATGATAGGCTACGGCTAAAATTCTTGGAAATCAGTAACGTACATAAGCGTAGTCACATGACACTTTATTTTGCGATCAAAAAAGTTTAAAAATTAAAGTCCCAAAAAGTGGAAGAAAAATTCACAAGTTAAAAATCTAAGTATTTATTATTTTTTACTGGTCAAAAAAGTGATTACAGACGCAAAAAACACTATTATGGTATGCCAAATTTAGGTTGCAAAAGTACATTCGTAAACTAAATACAGACATGTATTCAGAGGTTCTGACTACAAAAATGTATTTAGATTTTAGAAAATATATTTAAACACATTGAGTGAAAAGAATTTAAATAATTTTGGTTTCAATTATTAATACATATTACATATATTACTTATAACTTACAAATTATTAAATATTTACTATTTAGGTTCCTAAATTATGAATTTTTAAATTGTTATGTATGCTGAAGCGGTGTCTCAATTTATTAAATGATACTAGAGCAAGGTTGCCGTCGAAGAAACATTAAAACGAACAATCAGAAACCACAGAAAAAAAGAAAAATAAATTTGATAAATGTTGTCAAAATATGAACTTTAAACGCTTATAAAAAAAAATTGTGCCTGTGTATTTTTAATATTTTTTAACTACTATTAGAACGATATATCAGGAGCCATATATTAAATTTTCACGCTTTTTTACCCAACAAATAAAATTTATTGATATTTATAGAAAAAAAAAAACTATAAAAATTGAAAACTGACAATGTCCGTAAACAGCTCAAAGTGAGTCAAAATATTTTCAAAATTTTATCGTGTATAGAAAATGCTAATATAAACATAAGTGAAATTTTCGAGTATCTACAGTCATTCGTTTTTTAATTACAATAAAATAAGAAAAACGTTACATGAGAAATAGAGTGAATATCCAATATTGTAAAAATATGAATTTCAAACGCTCATAAAAATTTAATTTGATTTGCTTGTAGACATTTTCTTTTTTGATAAATGTAGACCAACTTATGAGGAATCTTGTATTACATTTTCAAATCTTAGATCTAAAAAGAAAAATTTTTACGAATTCTTAACTCAAAATTATTTTGGTAATTTTCGTGATTTTTCAGTACTTCAAATGCGTATAAATAAAAACTGTGACTAATGATTTTTAATATTTTTCAAATGTCCTTGTAACAGTATAGTAGGAGCCTTGTAATAAGTTATCAAGCTTTTTTACCCAACAAACAAAGTTTTATTGACATTCATAGAAAAAAAGAGTAGTAAAATTGGAAACAGAAAATGTTCCTAAACAGTTCAAAACAAACCAAAATATTTTGAAAATTGTATCGTGTATAGAAAATGTAAATATAGACGACCAATGAAAATTTCATGTATATACATTCATTTGTTTTAGAGTTACACCAAAAACCAAAATCTATTTTGCTTGAAAATTCTCGTTTTTCCTTAATTTTTATGTTGTACTTTTGAAAACTATTGGGAATATTTCAAATTTTGACCTCCCCAAAGGTCGCAAACAATTAAATAAAACTAAAAAAAGTATATTCTTGGCATTAATAAACAAAGATGGACATTAACTAGTTTAACATTTATTTATTTTGCACTTTTTAACTTAATTGGTTAATTAATTTTCTAATATCTTAGCCAGTAAAAAAAGAACACATAGCAATAACTTAGGGCTGACGGTATTGAAAATAATTTTGGGTATTACGGTATTGATTTCAATACCGGTTTGATTCGGTATACCTAAATACCGAAATGGTACGGTTAAGGCTGACGGTATTTTCGGTACACCGGTATTTAAAATTATTTTGGTAAACGGTATACCGTAAAAACCGAATGAACGGTATATACAATATATTGTAAAAAACCAAATTAACGGTTTTAGTGCTGTTTTCTAGTAGGTATCAATGGCAATATTATAGAATATAATATTATATATTATAGTATATAATAAAGTATATAATGTGAAACAATAAAAGTAAAAAATATCGATACTAGTTAAATTTTATTTATTATTTCGGTATACTGTACCATATCGGTATTTAGGTATATACCGAATCATTTCGGTTTCGGTATACCGAAACAAGTTCGGTTTTTTACGGTATATCATTTACCAAAATAATTTTAAAATACCGGTATACAGCCCTACCTAAACCTAACCAAAAGATTGAGATCGTCAATAGACAGTAGCGTCTCCTGCGAATGGAGAAGATATCTATTCGGTGCAAAAATTCTACTTAGAATTATTTTCCCATTAGGCCAATGCTATTTATTATCAACAACTTGGCCAAACTTCAATCAGTCACTGTGACCACTGACCGATTAATGGGATAGCACAACTCACAAGACTAACAATAAATTATTATTTATAGGTAGTTTATGATGTCTAGGGGGGACCATGGCCCCTATGCTCCTCCCTCCAAAAAAAAAATACCCGTTATTAAGCAATACAGAATGGATAGCTCCGGGATTTTTTTGGGGACGTTTTAATTTTATATTTAAATATAACATGTGGGAGGCTTTACACGATCACCATTGTAGTCATCAATCTAAATATTAATATAATATAAAATATGAAATAGAACTATATACGACAAAATATTTTGTAGAAATCTTAGTCATATTGGTGTACATATTATTATATACGGCGATGCTCAAATACTCCCCCCCTATTGAGCGTATTATTATTAATTTTTAGAAAAAAAATGTATGCAATTTTCTTCCAAAAACCTCCATCGAAGTTGATAATCAGACATAATTTTTTCTACTAGAAAAGTTTAGAAGTTTAAGTTGTACAAACATTTACAAATACCTCACCTAAAAGTTTATAAATTATAACTAATAGACTGGACCAAAATCAAATTGTAATTAATTTTCAAACCCCCCTCCTATCATTGAAGAATCTGTGTATGCCACGAAATCCGCTCAACAAATGTCTCATTGAATATCATCGTGTACAACCCCAGCTATGAGAACTGAGAAAAACAGGATACTACTTAGAATAAAATGCACATTTTATTTTGCTTTTTTGGTAAATTTTTTCAATATGTGTTCTTAATAAACGTATCTGAAATGTTAATTTTTATTTGAAAACTTGAAAATACAACTCCGATGATATAGGTAAAAAAAATAATTTAAAACTATTATTTAGCCAATTTATTTTTATAAATTATCTTAAATAGAATAAACTTAATTTACAGATTAATAATTGTGGAAGAAAGAAAACTCAAAGAAGCAGGCTTGTACATAAATTTTTTAAAAAAATAATTTAATAACTAATAAATAGTTTTAATATTTTTTTAAGACCCATTTTTAATGCATTTTTGGAAGATTTAGACAGCTTTATTCCTTTTTTTTTAGTGCTTATCATTAGTTTTTTAATGCTTTAAAATCCGTACTCTACTAAAAAGTAATGTATATCACTTGCCACTTACGCTGACAATAAGTAATATCTACAAAAAAGTTTTATAAGACATACAATTAATAATAATTTTGAACAGATAGATTATTTTAAGTCATATTATATTTTATAATATTGTTAATTAATGTTATTTAATAAATCACAAGAGAACACAACTACCAGTTATTTCTAATACAATATGTCAATATGAAAGTATAATCATGTAGCAATTAAAATTCAATTGTTAATGATAATTCAATAATGTATAATTTTAACACACATACAAATATTCAAACTAATTTCAAAATTGTTATAATGTCTATATAGATACAGCATTTAATATATTGTACACTAAAAATCATTTAAACAATTAATAAATGATATTACATATCATTTTAACGAAATTTTTCATGACGTAGACGGTGCAATTTTTCTGAACTTATAGCTTTTACTTTCCGGATTAGCCCAACACTCTTTAACATGTTCATTTATATTTTTAAATAGTTTGTAACAAAATGAACAATAAACTTGACTGACTGTTTTGCGAGCAATTTTAGGAATTTTAGGACTTGGAACCTGGGATCGAGTCATTGGATAAGATTGGCTAATCACCACCGGTGAAGTATTACTAACAGATGTCGGGGATGGTTGTAAAAATACTGGTCGTGGCTGCAACATTGTATATTGAACTGGATTGTTTGGGTTTTTTACATTATCACCCAGAAAAATTTGATAAGCAATCCCAGGCATTTGTGTTGAAGGCACAATTAACTGGTGTTGAGTCGAGGCCTGTTCCAAGTGTGAAGTACTTGCAGAAGCTATGGGCCGGGTCATGGGCAATATAGGTCTAGGTCTACGACCCATCCGTCCTCTAGGCTTTTTCACTGTTTTGAAATTAACTTTTGATGGGGCAATTTTTTTCACTTGAATGTCAATGGCTGGCGGTGGTGGTGGTGGTGGTGGTGGTGCTGGAAGTGGCTCACATACAATTGTTGGTTGTATTTTAATCTCTTCTTCTTCTATTTCTTCTATTTCATCTTTAACGTCAACAATGGTTTGGTACTCACATTCCTGTATCTCTTCTTTGATTTGATCTGTAAACAATTCATCAGAAGCTTTTATCCATACTCTTTTATCACTATTAATTGCCATTTCATTTTCTTCATGGCTTTCAAGTGTTATTGATTTTACAGCCTCATTCGCTTCTTCGAAATCTTCAGTTACTTCAGCTTCTTCGATTGACTGGTGGTCCATATCATAATTAAAATTGTCATCATCTTAATTTAAAAATAATAATAATTAGTTATAACAATACAATTAATTAAAATCAATATTTAGAAGCATTAATATATTAGCATAAAAACATAGCCGAGCAGCAATATACTAGAGAAAAAAAATGTGTAAAACAACACTAAAATGGATAAAAAATATTATTAAAGCAAACTTGAAAATATGAAAAATTTATTAAGTTCACCATATGTAAGGCATAACACACAACTCATACATTTTTGAGTAAATTTAATACATACCATAACTTTAAATTTGTAGAGTAAACTCTTAATTAACACATTTAAGTACTACTAACTAACTTCATGACGGTAAAAAATTTAACAATTTTCAGTAAGCATACTTATTTGCCATAAATATGTATTAGTATAAATGATCAGGTAATTGCAAGGAAACAATTATCTTCTCAAAAATATTAACACAAAAATATGTACCTAAATATGGTTTACAAGACTTCTGCAAATAGAAGATTTTCAAAAAGCTTAAATTCATGATAAAAATAAAATAAAATTACAGTACACCAATGCCTTACTAGCCTTCAATGATATAATATAATATTATGTTGTGCATTTACTCAGTACACGTACTATATAACTTCTTTTCTGAAACATACTCATACTCATACATTATGGATTTAGTCTTAGTATACACTGAAATATCTTCATGAGAATAATAAAAGTTATACTTTACCGTTTTGATGGCTGCCATAATTTAATTTATATTAACAGTATAGCGTTAATTGGTAAAATCTTGTAAAATAAATAAGAAACATAAGACTGTAAGCTCTAACTAAAACTTAACTTTTCTATAACCATTTTGTGGTTAATACTTTAATAGGTCCATTGGCCCAAATCCTTAGTAAAATCTAGATTTTAGACTACAATGATAGAATATATAACTAAATCACATAACTTTACTAAATACAAATCAAACCTTATCACTTATCAACCGAACGTTAGATAGCAAATCATACTGATCAAGGTGGTTATATATATATGTAATATATCCACCTTGATACTGATATTAAGGGATGGGGTTATCTGGAATAATAATAATTTTATTGTACTCAAGAAACACTGTAGACTAAAAATTTGGAAATCTCAAATTTCAATAATTACACTATATAGTAATTACTAATATGAGGATCTGATGCTCAAATGTGTCGTCTCCGTCTTACATGTGCGTAACATAGAAAATTTTACGCTTAGCAAAACACGTGTAGCTCCGTTAGTTTAAAAATTAGAGTGAATTGACCTCTTATAAAATCTTAAGGTTAGATTATTATCTAGACAACCTGATGAGCTTTTTATTATATTTTAATTTTTAAGCGAGTATGAGTATTTTAAAATTGTAAATTGTCTCTACATTTTAAAGTACTCATAAACTCACTTAAAAATTAAAATATAATAAAAAGCTCATGAGGTTTTCTAGATAATAACTTACCTTTAGATTTTATAAGAGGTCAATTTACTCTCGTTTTTAAATTAACGGAGCTACACGTGTTTTGCTGAGCGTAAAATTTGCTATATCATGCACTTGTAAGACGGAGACAACACTTGCGAGTATCACGTCATCATAAGTATTAACTAATAAGTCATCTGTCATTAACCATTTATACAATACAGTCACGCCGAACTTTATTATTGAGTTTTGAGTGATGACTAATGACCATTGAGTAGGTATCGAAGTATTGAGTTTAATAATAATTGCATTTGAATATTTTTATTCTTTGCCATTACTCATCAGATAGGTATGAGTAAAATATAAAATATTATCATACATATCATTGTGTCAACTATTCAGTCCGCAGTTTAAGAGAAACGTGAAATTTTTTGGTTGGGATGCAAAACATGTCTAAAACACCCTAAACTAAATAACAATACTAATTACTAAAAAATTAATAACTGATTTACTGATAGGTCAGTTTCCTGAACAAAATGTTAAAATCATTACGGCTGTAAATAGTAACATTTTCATTCTATAATGTATTCTACAGCCACTATAGAGGGTTCAAACCACGATCTTAGAAGTATAGGACATATTAAGGTCTCTCCAAGGTTTGCATCTATATGGAAAACTTCTAGACAAATTAATTGACAAATTACATTAAATGTATGACAAAATAGATTGACATGAATAAATGTGCCTTCTTATTATTACACTATGACAACTATAAAATTTCAAAAACACATAAACATAATGTTCTGCAGGCACGCAGATCTCAAATCTGTTAATTTTTATGAAGTTGGATTGTATGGAAAATTTTTTAGAAGAAAATAACAACTTTAAATAGCCAAATTGTTGTCATTTTTTAAAATAAAATTAATAACCAAGAATAATTTTAAATTTGACGAATTTAAAAATATAAACAAAAAATTAATTATTCTGAATTCTGGTTATTTTAATAAAGCAAAAAAAGATAGGTAAGGCCTTTTTTTTTAACGTGGCATATTTGACGTATCTCAAAAGGTATCATTGATTATTATGAATTTTCATAAATTATAGTTATATAAATGTATTAAGAAATGTATACACTAGTATTTTTCTAATAGTTCAGGTTGTATTAAATACCTTAAGAAGTATGACTTACAAAATCAATTTAATTAGACTAGACTATGCAAATTACAAACAATCTGTAAGTTGTAACCTACAAAATTATAACAATTATTGAAAAACTAATAATCATAAAAAAAAATTGATTAAATATTGCAACAATTTCCATTAAATTATGTTTAAAACATAAAATTACAGATTGTTAATAAATAATATTATTAGATTAAAGATGTTAGTATAGGTCTGAGTGTAACACTCAAATATGTTATATAATGCAATCATTTGAATAAATGTGCAAATACAACATATTATTAGGTATATGTATTTATAAATTGAATAATTAAATAATATATTTGTTGAATACAATTTTCTAAGGAACTTATACAAAATAAAATAACAATTTAATTATAAGCGTTTTAGATGAACGTTGTGTATAGTGAAAAAAATAAGGAATAACGAAATGTTAAAAGTACGCTTAAGAGATTATTATTTTTTCTTTGCTGTTGACTAATGATTAGAGCCGTGGTGTTGGGATTCGGCTAAGGAAGGTGATAAAAGCTTAACAGACTCTGGTAAGAAGTATAAGCCAGTTGGCGTAAACTTCATCACTCCATTATCTGGCGTTGGTGAGACTGATCTGGAATTTCCACTGGTTTCACTAGGTATTTTTTTACCTTAAATTATAAATAATATTAATATTGTTGATCAAAAATGATTAAAATGTATACTTACTAGAATTAGAAATTGGTGATAAAGCTTCATATAATATAGTGGGTTGCAGACTTTCTGTTCTTAACATTTGCATGCAACTTTTTAGTTCATCTAGATGACGTTTACGTAAATTCTCTAATTCGAAATATTGCCTAAGATGAAATAAAAATATACATAACTGGAAGAATAAATAATAAATACATTTAATTTGATTTAGTTTTACCTTTGTAATAAATTTTGAAAATCAAAAGGAGAAGCATTTAATTTAGTAGCTTGGGAGATTTCATTTGTATTGACAGGTTTATAATCTATGTTCAAATCTTTCTGATCCTTAGTTTCATCGTTCTAAAAAAATGTGTTAAAATCAATAAATGTACAGATTATGGTAAAACTATAAATAATGTTCAAATATATGTTATAATGTTGGAATATTCTGGTTAAATATTTTTAACGTACAGAGTGTGAAACTGATTGGTAATTATCACAAGGGACATCTGTTTCCACAGATTGTGCCACATGTTGGTCGGTTGATAAGGGTAATGAATGGAGATTGACTGCATTTGAGGAATATTTTTTGTACGTATTGGTATGCATACTAGACAACTTCTAAAACAAATAATCAAATATTTATTCGTAAAATACTTTGATAATGGACTTGCTGTAATAGATTACTCTATACTCTTTTTAAAATGAGAAGGAACCTCAGATATCTGCTACAGCACACCTTCCGTACAGAGACGACTGTAATGTCATCCATTTTCCATTTGGTAGGGCTTAGAATTACTTGGCAAAAATCTACTAAGGTTCCTTCATATACAGACTGCAGTAAAATTTAAATATTTACAAAAAATATTGTCATAAAACTCTTGAATTTATCATGGCATTATGTTATACTATTAATTTTATTTTTTTATACTATCTTACTCATTATCATAACAATAATATTTTATGGTAATTTATTTTTATCATAATATGACTAAAGGTCACAGAAAAGCTTTAGTTAACAATGTTTTACTATATCAATACAGACTATGTACTCTTGTCCTGTTATTTATTGAATAAACTTAGTAATCTCTTTTTTGAAATAATATGATATACTATTTTTTATGTTACTTATAAGATGTATAATATGAAAAAATTGTAAATACTTTGATACCTATTACCTACACAATACTAAATGTATTTTATTTTTTATTTAACTATTACTTTAAAACATTACCTTTTCTAAACTATGCAAATCAACTGACTGAGCACGGCTAATTTTTCTCTCTTTAGAATCTTCTTTATGACTATTAGAATGACTTTCAAATTCCTGATAAATATAAGGAAAATGATTTAATTAGTAATGTGGTTAAAAATTAAGCATGAAAAATTGAAATACTTGAATAGATGGGTCTTGGTTTTGAATGAATCTTGATTGAACCATAATGACATGACCAGGTAATGGTTGTACAACCATAGTTTGTTGATCTTTGTTTTCTTCTGGCACTATCACACGGTGGAGTGTTTCATTACCCGTCAAAATAGACTGAGCTTGGACAGCATGCACTAAAATTGGCCCAACTTCGTCGCCAATATGTACTTCATCAATGCCAATAGCTACTGATTGCATAGGCTTAACAACTTCAATAGCAATAGGTATTTTTAATTTAGACGTTGCAGAACTAATTGCGTGTAATGTACTTTGAGGTGAAAGCGGTCCCTTTAATATGTATACACAATTATAAACACTGAACAGTAAATACATATTTATTGATTAATAAATAGTTTAAATACGTACAAGTATGTTGCCAGTAGGCATTGAAATGGAAGCCAAACGTTTTTGAAGGGTATTCATGTATGTCTCATAACCAGTATGCCCATGAGGTGTACTTGGATGAGAACCGATAGGTGGAGTACTACTAGATGATAATTCTGATGGCTGAGCTGTAAGTTGGATTAATTTTTGCTGGAGTTCGGAAATAGTAAGAGAACCTCCTTTTTGACATGCTCTAGATATAATTGCAATTAATCAATCAATAATTTTAGTTAATTGTTTATTTTGACATAATTTAATACATACGAATCAGATGGAACTTGGGAATGTAGTTTAGAGTCAGTCGTTAGACCAGTATTCGTATCGGGATTTGATATATCTTCATTTGTAGTTGAAGGACAAACTGGTACATTTTGATTATTAGTACTTGCTAATGTTATCATTTCAGTCAGAATACTCTTTTCAAGTGATTCTGGACTAAGTAATTCATTTTGTTTAGGTATGTTCTTATCATTATAATACTATAAAATAATAAAATTAAAAAAAAAAATACAAATACATTAATAAAATAAAAGACTTACTTCTTCTAATGTTTGTTCTGTAATGACTGGGCTTACTAAAAACCTTGATATTTTCCGTGCCTAAGTAAACAATATTTGAGATTAGGACTAATAAACATAGGTTTTATAGTTAATTCACTAAAATTATAAAATATGGTTTTATTCAAAAGCATAAATGACCAGTTTTTTTTTTAAATACATACTGGTTTTTTCTTCTCAGGCTCTGATTTTTCCTCAACTTCTTTTATAGTTTCAGTAACAGTAACATTGAGCTGATTTGTATTTATTCCACTTTCTGAGTCTCCAGTAATTGGAATTTTTTCAGTCTAAACATCAGTTAAAATAAAAAAATAGAATACTACATTAGTTTTAAAATAATATAAACAACAAGAGCTTTGCGAACAGCAACAATATAATAAGTGCAATAAATAAGTTTTTCTTAATGACACCAATACATTAGGTTAAAATAGATAAATATTAGTGATAGGCACTATTGAATAGTTTAAATAAACTATTGAATATCTATTCAAATGTTTTTAACATAACCGATTAGTAGTTTTTAATAAGCCCGAAGAACTATCGAATAGTTCGGTGGACTATAGCATGAAGACTAAGTGAAGACTATAGTATGAAGACTGAAAATTGGGTTGTTTAACTTGGATTATAGCCTAAGTGGTTCTTATATGCGTGAAATTTTTATCATGATGTATGTTAAGGGTTGCTGCTCTATTGTATTTTTTAGACTTTAGACTGACGACGGCATCACATTCTTATTTGTAAAGATTAACTAGTAGTGAATATTCCAGCTGTTCTGGTTATTTGATTTGGTTGCGAGTTTAAAACGATCTTATCATAGGTTTATGGGCAACCAGTAACCATACTATGTATTCGGGTAAACTATTCGAATAAAAACGATTCAATAAATTATTCCAATAAAAATTAAAAACGATTCGATAATCGAATAAACTATTTGAATAGTTTTCATATTCCAATAGGTTGTAGATGACTATTGAATAGTTCGAATAGTGAACTACTATCGAATAGTTCGATGGTGACTATTCGATAGTTCCCATCACTAATAAATATTAAAATTCACAAATGCTTCGATATTATGTTAATTGTTCAACAATTAGTGCCAAAATGCATTGTGTAAGCTAATAATTGATACGAAACAATACAATTTATCTATACAAATATTTAACTTTCAAACATCAAATGAAAATAAGGAATCGTTATAGTAATTTGGACATATGCTTATTTATTTGTGAGCATGCTTGTCCTACATTGTCTGTTTATCACCCCTAATAGCTAATATTGTATCATATTTTGTGTTTTGAAAAATATTTAAATAGTACCTCTTGTTTTAATAAAGACGAATCAATACTATTAGACACAGGTTCCATGTCCAATTTCAGTTTATTCACCAAGTCTTTCATCATTTCGGCCACTAAATCTACATGGGATACTTCTAACAAATCTTCAGTGACCTTAAAATAAAATCATTAAAAATATTATTTTATTTGTTTTTATCTTTAGATTTTTCAACACTCAATTTACCAATTTGTTTGCTACATCATAAGGGACAACATCATCAATATTAAACCTGAATGTTACAGTTTTGTGTTTATTATTTTCTAATTGACATTCTGCTTGGCGATTATCATACACAGCCAAAAGATTTAATGACGGACCAGTAGTTCTACTTTTTTTTCTAGTTGCCGCTTCTTTTATCACAGATGATTCTTCTAAATTATCAACCCTAAAATTCCAAATGATATATAATTAAACATGATTATTATTTTATTAAATCAGTAAAGCATCAATAACCACACACATGTAATTAATTCTAAAATACAAATAAGTTGTTGCTTAATTCATGATTTTGGTATTTTAATATTATGATACTTGATTTACTAGATAAAATGTAAGTGTATTAACCAAACCAAAATGTTTTCATTTAAAATTAATATGTATTCACGGATAAAATACAGTTAGCATTGTTTTGGCCTTAACCAGTAAAGATAAAAGACATTCAACTCTACATTAAGAACATATATTTTACCTCAAGTTTTGTTTAACATCTGGCTCAGTAGCATTATTTGTTGATTCAACCGTAGGTTCTAAAGATTTTTCCTCTACCGGTATGATCTCTTCGGGAAGGATAATTTGATTATTATAATTTGGATGTACTTGATTCTCTTGGTAGGATTGTATATTTGATAAATATGGTTCATTGGATGGAGATTGTGCATTACAATAATTTAAATTATCACATTGGTTTACATTTATTCCTTCTTGATTTCTTACATATACATTTTGATTATTTTGTAATGCATTTTCTTCATGTATAATGGCATGAAGCTGAATATCTTGTAGGACAAGTCCTTGAACAGAATCTGACGATAATGAAGAAAGATTGGAAACAGTAGATACCGTGGATATTTTTCTTTGTAACTCTTCATCAGCTGTTGAAGGCACTTGATTCTGAACTGTATTAATTTGGTAGTTCCATTGTGGATTTTGAATATATGTAGCATCTTGGTTTATTGCAGGATCAACATTTTGATACATAGTTGGATCTTGATGATAAATATTGTCATTTCCATTTGATACATAGTTTTCTGGTACAACTTCCACCATATTTGGCACTTGATTAATATCAGAGAGCTGTTTATAAGTCATATTGGTATCTGATGTATAAGCCGAATCTGTAGATGCATTAGATATATTTGATATTTTTCTATAATTATCTTGCTGACTTATTGTATCAACTGATCTAAGTGGTAGACTTTTAGATGGCGATGTTTGTATAAATAATTGGTCTTGATTAATAAGTTCTGCAACATTAATTTCACTGGAGGGTTTAAGTAGATTTTCAGGCAGAACTGATATGTTATCATACTTCATTTCTTCATCCTATAATAAAATACATGAAGTACAAAAATCAATTTTGGTCAATAACAAAAAATGTTAATCAAATCAACAATATTTTATTTATTTTAATAAAAATAAAAAAAAATTGTACCTGATTAATATATTTAGCAGGTTGGTACATAACAACAGTTTCTGGTTGTCGAAACTGCAATCCACTAACGTCTGAACTTATATCATCTAAATAAAAATAATGCCCATGTAGTTTCAAAACGAATTTTAACCTTAATTCCAAAAATGAATTATATAACAATCAGTCCATATGTACCCTTAAATAGTTCTTCGTCAATTGGCACATCTCTCTTGTCATTTTGTTCTTTATTAAGATTATAAACTTGATTAGTTAACATCTTAGCAATGGTTTTACTATCTTCCTCCAAAATTAATCCAGATTTTGCCTACAAAGTAACGGATATTAGTATATTACTGTAAATAATTTACAGTTAGGTTAGGTAAATTACTATTAAACATTTTAAATTGTACCATTTCAGATGCTACATCATCTGCATTGTCATTATTGATATCAAAATCAAATTGAATTGCTTCATTTTCTCTGTGTTTATTGCTACAACGCTTTTTTGGATCGAGAATACGTAAACGAAATTCAATTCGACTGTCAGTTCTGCTAACCATCTCTAATTTAATTCCTGGATCTTCCGTGAAAAAATCATGAGCCAATAATTCTTTGATTGATGGTCTATAAAAAAATATACTCTATATTGTATTATATTATATTATATATGGTTAAAAGATGTTTAAAATTACCTTTCATCTTTTTTCAATTTAATACATGACTCTATTATATCTTTGATTTCTGGATTTTCAATCTTATCAAAACTTAAAGGTTTAACACCCTAAAAGTTAAAAAATAAAAGGATTTCATAAATACAGAATATAAAATAATATACATTTACTGCTTTAAAAAAATATTGACTCACACTTATCACTTTTTTATAAATTTGAGCAGGTCCTGTGCATTCAGTATAAGGATACTCAGAAGTAGCCATTTCCAACATACACATTCCAAAGGCGTATACATCAACACTCTCATCATAATGTTCTTCATACATTTCTGGAGCCATAAATTCAGGAGTACCTAAAATGTACAATTTAAAATGAATATCTTTAAATAAACTAGGTAACATTTTGTTTCAAATTACCAATAACAGATTTAGCAAATGATCGATTTTTTAGAGTGGCTAGTCCTAAATCTCCAATTTTTACGCATCCAGTTGTACCGGTAATAAAAATATTATCACATTTTAGATCTCTGTGTATAATTGGAGGTGTTCGAGAATGCAAGAAACTTAATCCTTTTACAATTTGTCGACACCAAGACTTTAGTACTTTAGGATTAATCTTTTTGAAACGACGTAAATATGTTTTTAATGTTCCTGATGTCATTAGTTCAGTAACAAGTACAATATATTTTCGTTTTGTTAAAGAAACTTCCCAATAGTCATAAAAACGAACTATATTAGGATGCTGCAAGCCTTTTAGCATTTCAGCTTCTTCACGAAACCGAGCGCGTTCAGTCTTCGTTAATTTATTTTCCTATAAATAATAAAACAAAAAAATGAATCAATTAATCAATTATAAACAATAAAAATTTAATAATAATATTTTTTAATTTACCTGGAGCTCACACCAAGCCACTGCAACACCAGTTTGAGTATCTAAACCTCGGAAGACTGTTTTGAAAGAACCATGTCCCAGCTCCTCATCAAACTTGAGAAATCTGATATTTATATAAATTAGGTATGTGAATTTAAGTATTATAAAAACTTCTTATAAAATTTAATAAATAATTATTAATTACCTCCCATCTGGAGAAATCCCGGTAGCTTTTTCTTCGTCGTCATCTGAACGATTGAGTATAGCTGATTTTGTATTCAATATTTCCGTTGGTATTGGTAATGTAATTTGAGGGGAACATGTCTCTTCGATTATCTCTACAGAACAAGAACCTGTGTCATAATAATTCTGGGTGAATAGATATGATTGTTTGGACGGCATATCTGAAGATGATGATTGGCATTCCTTATCAGGTTTGTTATCCACAGTTTTCTTTTGAACAGTTGTTTCACGTCTGAAACGAGGAGATGGTGTTGCAGCTCCTCTGCCTCTCGCTGACACCTATGGAAAAAAAATATTGAAATAAGAATATAAAAAAAAATCAAGTGTACAAACCTTTCTTTGTGGAGTACTTGGGGAACTCAGACTGGTACGATTTATTGGGGTTTTTGTAATAGTTCTGTTTGGAGTTCTACAGCTGGCTGCACAACTCGATTCGCCTGTCAATTGGTTTAATCTGTAATTGTTAGTGATCGTTTTATAACTCGATTTCACTATTCCGGGGTCACTATCCTAACTACCTAGGAATTCTGTTAACGCTCAACACTCTATCTACAGAAGTGGCATTTCTGTGAGCTTCGTGATTGCCATTAATACGATCGTGCTCGACGCTGCTTGCTCGCAACTTAGTGGCACTGCAACAGTCGTGCCTGGCGGTGGTGTTTTTGTTCCTCGGTGGTGTTTCGTTGTTATTTTTGGCGACGCGGGACAGCCGATTCCGAAAACTCATGGCTCACTGTGTCAACGAGAAAAAGAATACGCAATGAAAAAACGTACACAGGCAACGTCAAACGGTCGGAAAAATCAAACAGATTTACGCTTAAGATCGCAAGAGGAACAAAATACAAAAACGAACGGTGTCAAATCCGAATGGAGAAAAATCCCGTGATACAGCCGTCGCTGCAGTGGTTTTCTCGTATCGGGCTAAACACAACAAAGCTTACCTTGTATTCACATATTACTACGGTCGCTCATTGAGCCAAACACGTACGGCGCACTAACAAACCGATGCACAAAAAAACAGTCGCGTGTCTATTGCGTCGAGTATATTTAGTGACTTGGTATGTTTTATTTTTTTTTTTTATTTTAAATTGAGTTAAATTTTCTCTGGCTCTGGCCTATCCCCACAATGTCGACGCGCAGGCAGATCGGAACTCCACTGCCGAGGTGATAATAGTCACGAAACCACAAGAGCAGGCCGATTAGGCCGACCGGGACGGCGGGACTGTGGCGGGACGGAACCTCGACGCAACGAGATACTGCCTACCAGGTGCCGCGGCGGGGATGGCGGCGGCGGGGCGCGGCGGCGGAGTAGCGCCGCCCAAAACAACCTTGGTACAAGTGCTGCCACCACCCGTCGACGGAGTCAATGAACGTGAAATCTCTATGGGAGCCAATTTAATTAATAATAATAATAATAATAATGATAAAAAAAAAAAATTGCATATTATACATTTATACGCGTCTTGCAGGCACATCAGTAACACACGTATGCACACACACACACACACACATACGCGTCATATACTACACGCGCACACACGTAGTCCCACCATATCCGCTGCAGTGTAAATTTTATTTTTTTAATATCGATTTTTTTTCCCATTATTTTATTACCTGCAGCGGAACGGAAATTTTGGCATATGTAATTGTGTTTCGGTTATATTGTATGCACACCACACTATTGTAGTATAATACTAGAACGTGTGATATTATATTAAATAGTTCACGCCCGTCGTCGTCGTCGGTATCAAAATATATAGAATATACGATGCAGAAAGAAAACGAACGACCGCGGAACAACGCAATCTTTCTATCAATAATATAGCCAATAGTACAATGCAATACAACATGCATTATAATAATTGTCTGCGTCGAATTCTTCTGATTTACACGTTGTACAAGTATACCTACGACGACGCCGTTTTGTGGTATAGAATTTTTTTTCTTTCGTTCGAAGCGCACAAGAATGTCACAGTTTTTACGCCGTTATCGTCGATGATGTCACCCGGCCGTGCACCGACTACGCCCACTTTTCGTTTTATCTCTCGGAACTTCGTCTGGTACCAGTAATGGTGACTGGCGTAATAATTGTGTTATCTGAAGATTTTCCACAATATTATAGTCTAGTCAGTGAATGTTCCACTCGACGACGTCATGTACTGAATAAACTGAATATTTCTGTATTAACGACGTACTCTTGTATATATACATGACGTGTGCGCATACAACAGACTGTGTGGGCAGTTGTATATAGGCACGCCGAATGCATCTTTTTCTATAATATCATGGTCGTAGGTATACCACGAGAAAGCTCATCAATATTCGTACTCTTTCTCATAGTTTCTTCTACCACTGCAGTGGCGCAGCGTAATGTAATAATAATAAAATTGCAGTGTGCTGCTGACGAAATGTTTCAATCGATTATCATAATATGTTTGAATTAACCGACTTTTATATTCCGCACGCATTATGCGCACACGATAATTATGTTTGTAACAGTTGAGTAGGTACTGCGGGAAATTGTATAAAGTACGACGTACTAATTCAAATGGTGCCTACGCCTATATTTAAATTTTAAAATAACAACATTTTATTATAGATTGGACGCACTCCGTTTTATTATTTTATCTGTTTATCATACATCTACGAATGATAGTATGAGTCAATAGTCTGCCGTTCTATATTTATTCATTACCATATTCAATATTGGCATAACGTAATAAATATTTGTATGGAAAGACCGCGAAATTCGTGGAATTGTGATTGGATGAATAAAAAAACAGTTTTACTTTCCATGACGTGATGTAACTCTCCGTCGCCGACTCATATCAATGTTATCGTAATTGAGTAATTGATAAAAAAAAATAATAATAAATAATATAGTACCTTGATTTTTGCGTTAAAAATAAAAATTAATATGTTGAATTTAGAATTAAGGAAGGAAAATGCCTAATATTATTATTAACTATAAAGAATTAAATAGCTTTCAATATTAATAATCACTCAGCAGCCGTATTGTACAAATACAAATACGGCGGCCTAGGTTTAATATTTATTCATAATTGATTAATTTTAGGTACCTATGTGACCTACGTATTCTAGGTATGGTAATCTTTGCTCGTTACTGGATATAAATTGTTATTCCTGTATGATTTACGAGTGCCATTGATTTACAATTCAAAATGCACGACGTATATGAAGTTGTTAAACTGTTGAAGTATTCTGTACAAATCGAAAGCATCACTGCTTATGGTAATTGTTTTCATCATAAGTTTTAATTGTTGAGAATATGTCTATTATATACATAGAATATTATTCTATCTTTATTATGATTTTTCGATGGGTATCCATGAATTCATATTTCACGACTTTCAGAAGTCTGCATCATACTCTACCATTTGTTTTAAAACTTGTTATATACATTACATCATTACGCTATTTAAGATAATTCTTTTTGACTTGAATTGCCTTGCCCTAATTATTATCTATACAAATATAAATTGTTTTTAGACTATTGAATTAATATTTCTTTTAATTATAATCCCTAATAGTTCATAATTCATAAAATTGAATACAAGTGGGTAACCATACCACTAATAATATGAGAAAGTATATGACCATACTATGTTATTAATATTAAATATATTCTTTTATTTCTTAGATAATTATTTGCTAGTTGGTAATCGTCTGGGTCACATATTTTTGTACACGACCAGTCCTAGAGTACAATTAGTTGACTGTAATAAAACATTTAGCAAAAGACCTATACTACAATTGACTGCTATAGCAGAATGTCAAATAGTTATTTGTCTATCAGGTACTTAACATTTTAATAAGAAACCTTTTTTTTATTCTAATTTTTTTTATTACATTTTTAGATGAAAGAGTTAGTGTGCTTGATGTATCTCGAGATAAAGTAATACATTTGAAAACAACTGGCTTACAAAAAACTAAAGGTGCTAGTTCTTTTACTATAAATGTGAAGGTAAATTATTTAAACTTAATAAATTACATGTTTAAACAGAAAAAATGTTAAATATATATTTATAGACTCCCGATGGATTACAAAGTAATCCCAGCAACACAGTAGTTCGCCTTTGTGTAGCAGTTAAGAGACAATTGCAAGTTTACTATTGGAAAGGAAAAGATTTTTTGGAGCATTCTGAAAATATTGACTTACCAGATATACCACGTACACTAGTTTGGTGTGATCAAACAGTAGTTATTGGCTGTAAAAATGAATATTATTTATTTGATGTAAGTTTACTCCCACTAATAACTGTAAACATATGATTTCTATGTTAGTATTCAATACTGTAAATTGTCAATCTAGGGTACAAATAGGAAAAATAGTATTTTTTAAAATATTTATATACATAGTTTTGTTCAAAGTAAAACTATAGTTAAAATTACATGAATTAAATATTCATGTTAATAATTAATTATTAATGGCAAATATTTAATAGGCTAAAATTATATAGTCGTATGGTCTTCCTTAATAAATATATAATGATTTTTAAATTAAATAATATTATACTAATATTTTCCATAAAACTGCACTAAATATTATAAAATAACTATAGAATTTCATAAAAACAAAAATTGTATTTGAATTACTTGTTGTCTATTGTTTTAATGGAACATCTCTGTATCTTAATAATAATATATTAATACATTTTTATTATGATGGGGTTAAAAGGATTTGACAACCATGGATACTCCCTTTATAGTTCATACATATAGTTTGAGTTATTTTATTTACCAGTAAAAATACATGTATCTGTGAATTTAAAACTGTTTTAATGGCATCATGTAAACATATTACATAATTTGTTACGATGAATCTGTGTAATAAAAATGTAAAAAAAGGATACTAGTAAAACAACATCTCTAATTTTTTACTTCGCTAATAATAAATATTTTTGTAGTTTGGAACAAGATTTTGTCAGAATTATTGATTGTTTAGGAAAATAATAATGAGCTTCACTGTAAATGTAATTGGAAATCTAAAATTCTAAACCTATACCAGTTAAGCTACAAAAACTAATAAATAAACCAATTCCTAAAAGTGTGTTATAATTATTAATAACTAAAGTGTATCAATCAAATATAAATAAAAACTTAAGTACCTAGTTCATAGAATTACAACAGCAGTCATGAAAATTAACGTAAGAGTAAATTTAGACAGGTCATGGATATATTCATATTTTAAGTTATTAAAAATGTAATATTCTAATAGTGTATTGAATTTTATAGTAAGTAGTAGGCACACTACAAAAATTAAAAATAAATCTTTAACATTTTGGGCCGTGTCATTCATTATTTGCTTACTAGTTACTATATTCTATTTATGTATGGGTTCAAGGAATTTAATTTAGTAAATAGCAATAACAAAAATAATAATCATATCTATTTTGCATGCATTTTTTTTTATAGTTGAAATGTCAATAGTTATCAGCGAATATGATTTATTATTTAATAATTAGATCCCTTAATATTGACTGATTATAATAATATTTCAAATAATCGGCTGTAAAATCACTAAAGAATTTAAGTTTAAAATAAATACTTGATGTTTTCTGATTATGTTAAACTGAATAGTGTTAAAGAAATTTAAATATTGTTTTTATTGTAGGTCACTATGGAACAAGTAAAACCTTTGTTCTTAACTGGGAAAAATCAAGAACCCATAATAACCAAAATATCTGATACAATGTTTGGTGTTGTCAAAGATTCCCATTTTATTGTTATGAGTACAATGGATGATGTAGCTGAACAGCAATTTATTAAATGGATAGACACACCATCTATTATTTGTGAGTAAAAGTTTTATACTTAAAAGTATAAGTATTGTATTTTTTAACACAATGTTATTTCAGTATATGATGAACCTTACTTAATCGCAAGTATAAGTGATAAGTTGTATGTACAAACTATAGAATCAATTGAAAGTTCAGTGTCTCGTCAAGTAATATCAGTTACTTCTAAAACATCGAATATGTTTTCTTGTCAAAATGGTTTAATTTATGTTTCGTCTACGTTGGATGTCTGCTGTTTAAAAGCAGTTCCATTTGCAAAACAAATCAAACGACTTCTTGAAGACAAAGATTTTCAACTGGCTTTAAAATTGGCTGTAAGTAATTAACTATAAAGATTACTAGTTTGTCATATAATAATACATTTTATATTAAATATTATTTTCTTACAAATTAATAGGGTGCATTTTTCTTGATTAATGATAAATACCCAACACTGGTCAACACAAGTGACTGAAAACGTTTTATTAAAAGTGCCATTTTTTATATTAGATTTTTTATTTTTAAATAATGAATGCGTATTAAACCTTTGACTACTGTTGTTGTGTATACCCTTTCTTCTTATTAAAAATAAAAACTGTTTTTCAACTTAAATAATGTCATAACACATTGGCGGATAGTTATGAAATATAAAGTACATAAAAATGAATCCTATATAAAACGTAAAAACTAAGTTAATATTATTTTCACAAAATCAATAAATCATAATAATATTTTCATATTCATCTATATTTTACTTAGTATATTTTTTAATATATTATGATACAATATAGAACATATCTGATGAATCTGTTGATGATAAAGAAAAAAATGTATCACAAATTAGAACCTTATATGCTAATGATTTATTTGAAAAAAAGAAATATCAAGAATCCATGAGAGAGTTTTTGAAGTTAAATACAGGTATGAAAGTTGTATTATTCATATTTGAAACTTGATCTAAGTGCAATATTGATTTAAATTCTACAGATCCTTATGATGTTATCAGATTATTTCCAAATTTATTACCTCAAAGTGATTCAGACTATGGAGAGGAAATTCTTGAAAAAGAAATGGAAATAAAAATTGTTGCATTGATTGAATATTTAACTGAAGTAATAACATGACTATTTAATTAAATTATTTGTATTTCAAGATTAAACTATTGGTCAATTTTTAGGTGCGATTCAAACTTTTGAAAGAACCCAATGTTAAAAATCAATCAGATATTCTTGAAATAAATAGTAATCATCAAGAACAATTACTTCAGATAATAGACACTACACTTCTGAAATGTTATTTACAAGTAAGTTCTATTTACCTACAAAAAATAATGACAAAATAATAATTTATTTACATTTTTACGTTGTAGACTAATGATGCTCTGATAGCACCTCTTTTAAGACTTAACCATTGTCATTTATTAGAAACGGAAACAACATTAAAAAAGTATAAGAAATACAGTGAATTAATAATTTTGTATCAGACCAAAGGATTACATAGTAAGGCATTAGAACTCCTTCAAAAGCAATCAGATGATTCCGATTCTAATCTCAAAGGACCCGAAAGAACTATTCAATATCTACAAAATATTGGTAATTAATTCTCATTAGTGTTAATTATTAATTATTATATTATCTTCTATTTTTTATACATATATTTTATAATTTACAAAATATTTATTTAATAGGTTCAAATAATATAGATATTATTCTACAGTTTTCTGATTGGGTGTTAAATAAGTATCCAGAAGAAGGGCTTACTATATTTACAGAAGATGTTGCTGAAGTAGAACATTTACCTAGACCTAAAGTATTGGATTTTTTAATTAGAAATCACAAAAATCTTATTATACCTTATCTGGAACATGTAATACACGTTTGGAATGATACCAATGCTATATGTCATAATGCTTTAATACATCAATATAGAGAAAAGCTTCAAAAATACAACACCATGTCAATGCAAGCTGATGAACAAACAGCACAAAACACTAAAACAAAACTTTTGGAATTTTTAGAACAATCAAAGTGTTATACTCCGGAAACAGTATTGGTACATTTTCCTTTGGATGGTAATGTTAAAAATGTTTTGCTATTCTAGTATTATTATATGATTAAAGATCTCTTACTATTATGAAATATAATTTAATAGGATTTTTTGAAGAACGTGCCATAGTATTGGGTAAACTTGGTCGCCATGAACAAGTCTTGTCTATGTATGTCACTGTGTTGGATGATATTAACCGAGCAATTGAATACTGTGATAAAGTTTATAAATCAAAAAATGAAGACTGCGATCAAGTAATTTTATTAAAACAATTAAAAATTATAATACATTTTATGTTTATACATTTAAAAATTAATTATAGATTTACGTAATACTGTTGAGATTACTTATTGACCCTCCAGATAGTTGGTTAGCTGGACTAGGAGGCGTATCAAAGCCAGCACCCAATTTAGAAAAAGTTGTTGAAATTTTAAATAAAAATGCTGCTCAAATCGCTACTCCAGATGTATTAAAAGTGTTACCAGATGAAATACCTATTAATCGTATTAATAATTTTCTAGTAATTGCACTAGACAAAGCAATCAGTGATAGAAGGCTTTATCAAGTGAATCGTGGACTACTTTATGCAAAGCTTTTAAAAGTAAAAATTATTTTTGTTTAATATGTATTTGAAATATTCTAATATTTAATATTGTATATGTTAGATTCAACAACAGAGAATATTTTACGAGTCGCAAAATATTACTTTGACGGAATTCAATGTATGTAGAGTATGTAAAAAACGATTTGGAAATCAAAGGTACTTTAATTAATTAAATAATAAAAACAAAATATACATTATCTAAATGTTTCAGTGCGTTTGTAAGATGCCCAAATGGTGAAATTGTCCACTATTCATGTCATAACCACAAGGCAGATCAATAAGAAAATAAGTAATAACTTATTTAAGATATCAGAGTTGATTTACATAGCTTAAAACTGCCATGAACAATTATATGGATATGTCTGATCCAGATCCTTCATGATCAGAATCCATAAATGTATCTTCTTCATGTACAGCATTATTGAATGGTGTTGATTCATTTTCGGCATTATTAACACCACTAAATGTTGCATCTAAAAGTGACCCATTTAAAACGGGTCCAGTCGAATCTGCAGATGTGGCTGTTGAAGTATTACACGGTTTCCCCAAACTCTCTAAACTTTCCATAACTCGTTTATTATTAGGGTCGAGACTAAAAAAAATCAAACAAAAAATTAAAATTATTATGTGAATTTTTATTAAATAAAATATAAGTTTTTTAATCTATAAACAATTTAATTAAGATACCTATTGTAATTTAAAAGTGAATATGTTTATTTAACATCAATTATAGAATAGAATTATTTAAAAAAAAAAATCCTATTGTTATCAGATGAAATATTCTAATTAAACTATGTTTTTATATTTATACATTAAGTATTCAATATTTAAATTTAAAATTAATTATACTTATATAAAGGAATATTATATTGTTATTATTTATTAAAACATTATATTTAATACACCTAAAAATCAATAGAATAATGAATAACCATCAAATATACGTAAGCTACTAAGAATATTGTGGTTTATTCAAGTACAGCAGTGTCTATAAGACGCACATCATTTTCCTGACCAATAAAAATGTTATTTCATTTTGATTTAAAGTTTTAAGTTATTTTATTTTTAGTGCACCAGACAATTTAGTTCATCAATATTTTATATAAAAAATAATTTTTAATTTCATAGATATTTGAAGAAAATTATATCAACGTATTATACATTACGGATTTTATGTTTGTTATTATAGCATAACAATAAGATAACTTGATTATTGCATAGATAGAAAAGTAGACTGGAACATGATATAACTAATATTATAAGTAGATCATGAGCAGAAGAAAATAATTACCACATGTACCATGTACAAAGCTAAAGATTGATGACATTGACATAATTAAATAAGTTATAACTCAAAAAATACAATTTTAGAACCCTATCTTGTCCTGAAAGTAGTTTATTTTAATAATATATTTATAAATATTTATTCATGTATTTAAATCCAATTATCATTAATATTGAACTTATGGATGTAGCATTGTATAAAAAATATGTAAGCCAACATAACTGATACTATTGTTAAGGGGGTGGAAGCGCTCTTTTTAAAAGGAGTAAACTATAAGCAATTAGCTTATCAGTTGAAGTCATGTATTACTGTTTTGTGAGTAGTAAATTAACATTTGTGTGAGTGTCCAGCGCGCCACTACTACTACCCCCATATTTAACAACGGTGGGATAATCCTTACAATTTCTAGGAAACAATTAGCGGTTCGCACACGCATGCACAAGTCATTGCATTTGATGAAATAAAATATTTTGTTCCAACGAAGAACTAATTTTAATCAATCTAGACCTAAAAGCCAGACAAAAATACGCCAACTCAAAATTATCGGATTTCAATTCTGTAAAAAGATTTGAGTTGATGGACCTTTTTTCTAGGTTATTGTGGGAGTCAATTTTAGAATAACTGATTAACTTTCTTAAAAAAGACAATAAAATAAATCTGAAAATTTAAAAAAAAATTAAAATCTAAACTAAGATTTAAAAATAGTTTCTAAAGAAATATCAAAAATCAATTTCCATGATAACTTAGTAAAAAGGTCGATCAACTCAAATTTTTTTCCAGAGTTGAAATCTGATTATCTTAAGTATGCGTAATCTTGTCAGACTTTTAGGTATAAAACGTGAAATAAATACAATGCTTCCAATACCCTTTTAATCTCTTTTCTTTTTTTCAATGTTAGTTTCTTTATTGTTCAAAAGCTTCTGTGTCAGTAACAACAATTATTTCTCTATCTGCTATGTTGGCCTTAAAGTGTATGAATGCCATATTCAAATATTTGATATTAAACTTAAAAAATCAATCTAATTACTTGAGTGCAGAATAATAGAAGTCAAACGCTTTTTCTAGTTGATTTTGTTTAACACTTAAATCGCCAAGCATTTGATATATTCTACAAGTTGGTTGATCTAATGCTTGCTTATGCAATACAGCTACAGCAGGACTGAGATTTCCTTCTTGTTCATATATCTGAGCAATCATATATATTGCTGGGAGATAGTATTCATCGACATTTAATGCTCTTTCCAAAAGTATTTTTGCTTTACTCACTGTCATTGGATCTTTCATGAGTATTGAAGCATATAACTAAACAATAAATATGAATATTAATTAATATTAAAATATATTTATAAATAGGTACAGAGATTTCTATTAATATTTACTTAAGAGGATGTCAGTGCATTATTAATTTTCTCTCTCTAGACCACGTGTAACAGAGACAAAATGCATTGATGCAGAATCAGTTTTTCTATGTTTTTAAGTAATCTTAGAGTAAAATCACCCATTACAAAAAAGTTAGAAAATAATATTTTTGAGGGAATGACATATTGATTTTATATTTTATTGTTATTTGACTTTAAAAATAAATAAAAAATTTGTAAAATTAAATTATGTTTCAACTATTTTGAGACAATATTTAGACAAATCAATATGTTATTCCCATGATTCTCTATCTTTTTTGTAATGGGTGATTTTACTCTAAGATTACTTAAAAATATGGAAAATATGATTCTGCGTAAATGCATTTTGTCTATGTTGCGCGTGGGCCAGATAGGGAAAGCAAATAGTGCGCTGACATCCTCTTAAGAGGACAT
Organism: Sitobion miscanthi; assembly: GCA_008086715.1. NCBI lineage: Eukaryota > Metazoa > Arthropoda > Insecta > Hemiptera > Aphididae > Sitobion > Sitobion miscanthi. Next base: position 11,776,282 of record CM017805.1, read on the forward strand.
TACACAGATATTTGTTTTCTCCATATTACAAGTGTGTAACATAGCGAATGTATGCTCAGCAGATCACGTTTAGCTTCGTTCTTTTAAAAATTGAATGAATAGAACTATTATGAAACTTGATGGTAAGAACATTATCTGTGTTAAAATTTGTGTTTTTTACGATAATTCAGTTTTAAAGTGAGTTGTGAGTTATGAGCATTTTTAATTTACGCTATATTATAACCTAAAACTTGCTAAAATATTGAACTATTGTAAACACAGATAATTATCTTACCATAAAGTTTCATAATAGGTTGATTCATAAATTAACAAAGCTACATGTGATCTGCTGAGCGTACATTTGCTATGTCACACACGCTTGTAAGAAGGAGACATCAAATGACTATGTAACATCCTCTTAAGAGATAGAATAACGGAATCAATATTAATTGACTACATTTCCAACCTCTAAGAAAATTAAATGACAAACAAAAAAATTGATATAAAAATTAATTTTTTTTTTTTTATTTGCATTAAAAATTAAAATATTAGTATTGATCCTTTGAAAATATTAATAAATAAATGTGATAAATTTCATATAAAAATGTAAACATCTTTTAAATTACTAATATAATATGAATATATTGGGCTCAGCCTCGTAATTATTAAAAATAAATAAATTTTAATTAAATTAAAAATGTATTTAATATACAAATTAAAACTTACTGTTAGTGCTTTCGGATGGTTATTCATTTGTTTACAACAATTACTAGCAGCTGTTACAGCATTTCTCATCTTATGCAATGCTATATAACAATCTACCATACCTTTATGAGGATCGAAAAGATAAGACGCAATCTAGGAAATAATAGACACTTATAATATCATAAAAAAAAAGAAAATTTAATTACTTACATCATTAGCTTTACGGAATTGTAAAATAGCATCAGAATACTTTTTCATACTTGTTAATATCATTCCGTGTAACAATAGCGCTTCAATATTTTTTGGATCAACAGAACAAGCCTATAAAAACACAAAATTATTGTTGTAGGGTAAATTGGTATATTTATTTGAAAATTATTATAAATACTTTTTGCGCTAAGCACAGTGCTTTAGAATAATTACTATTACTATAACACACAAAAGCAAGAACTATCCACATATGAGAGTCAATCGATGATTCATCCGTATAACTTGTTGGGAGCAATTTTTCTAAATCTCTGTTGTGTTTTTCCATGTATAGACACATGGCTAGTGTGCACAGACCATCTTGCATTAGTGGATTTAACCTGTAAGCCTACAAAATACACTGGGTTAAAATATAATTTAGAAATTCAAACAAGTAATGATTGTAAATAACTAACTCTTTGTAAGTAAATAAGCGCATTTTTACGATCTCCATAAAAATAATATGACTTTCCTATAGCTACTAGTAATCTATTACTATTGCATAAAGGTGAGTTATCATCCAATTGTTTTAATGTATTGATAGCTGCAGGATACTCAGTCTGTTGAAACAGATAAGCATGAGCTTTTATCCAGCCACTGATCCTGAAATAATATATACATACAATAGGTGATATAATTCCAAATATTAATTATTAAATACTAACCATTCAAGTCCATTAATTCCAACCATTTCTAACATCATAGCATTCACTTCTGCTCCTTTAACACCTAAGCTCAAAAGTCCTTCAGCTGCTTCAATTGCTAGTGGACATTCCTTGAAAAATTAAAACTGAATTAAACCACATAGGTATATAATCGTAGTTAATTATTCCGAGCAAAACAATGTAGTTATTAATTTTAATTTTATCATACAACTATTGTGTGGATATACATTTAAATAAATATTATTAAAAAATATAATTAAAAAATAAGACATATATTTAGCAAAATTGTTCAGAAGATAATTAACACTTTAGGTTTGTCTATCACGTAGGAATTTCTAATGTGAAACTTCTACTCATTGTTCTTTCCTCATCGCCATTTTTAATTACTATCACATTTACTTATTGTACCATTTTGTATAATTGTAAATTTTCATAAATAAACGACATTTTTTCAAAGGTTTGTCTACAGTTTCTACTGTGATTAAAATTACTATACTCTGTACAACGAGAAAACGCACGGCGCACCGACCAAAACTGGTTCCCCCACGCAACATCCTGCCATAGAAGAACCGGTTTCAATAGCAGTGTGACGCAGGGGGATGCGCAGAATCTGTGCGTTCTCTCGTTGAACAGAGTATAGAAATTGGTAATAATGTAACTTCTAGTTAATAGAGAACAAGATGATATCAACAGATATTATTGCAGATACTTACTTTTAGAACTTTGTTATAAGCAGTAACAGCGTGAACAATATTGCCCATTTGATGATTAAGTTTTGCTATAGCCATGTTAATTTTAGTTTTTCTCTGTTTGGACGGTACTGATTGTAAGACAGTTAAGGCCTGTTTATTATCTTTTAATTTCACTAAACATAGATGCAGTTGATATTTAATATCTGAAAAATAAACAGTATTTTTTGTTTTTAAAAATTATTAATACACGCACACATAAATTATATTAAGCTTATTTATAGTTATATATATATAATAATTTATAATTATATTATATACTAACCTAAGACAGGCATAGGATCTTTTGCGCCATCATATGGAGTTTGTGGAGGGTTTGCTGAAATCCAGGCTTCTTTAAATGTCAACGCTGTTATATAAGCAGCTTCTGCTTGACGATAATTACCTAAGGAGTAATGTGAATCACCCTGATATGCTAATACACGGAATTTGTGTGGCGCTGTTAAGATATCCGTTGTGTGTTCACTAACTTTTAAAACCATTTCTGCCTAAAATGTAAGTAAAATGTGTTAAGACTTAAAAAAAAATATGTTCAAATTTCATACAACAACAATTAATCTAAAATTTACCACTTTTATGACATTGGAATGCAATTTCTGGCTGTGTAACAATTTTATTTGATCAAATAACATACTCATTTTGGAAAAAAAATTAAAACTTTGTATGGGATTGCCTTTATCAATAAAAACTATAAGCAAGCTCAAAAGTAATTATGTATACAATTAATATCACTGTTTTTTGTAAGAAGTAAAAATAAAAAATGAAAAAATAGACAAATACAATATTCAATACGTATTTTAAAATAAACAATATAGGTACAATTCGATAAACTTATAGTTAAAATCTGGGAAAAAGGTTATTCTGGAGAAATACAATTCCGGTAAACTATAGTAGCATAATAGTTTAACATAACAAAACAAATGGTAAATCAATTTTACAAATTAAGCAAATAAGTATAAACAATTAACGGCTTAATGCGGCATTAACAAACAATACTGTCTGAATGCTCATATGACATGCTGTAATCTGTTATCTGTCTGACTACTGCTTATCGTATTATCACTATAATAACAAAGACTGAACAATAAGAAAGACCATTCGCGGTCCACAAGGAGTCTTCTGAATTTATTAATTTTCCCGCGTAAATCAAATATCAACGTAATTACTAAACTCAACTACAATATTTTAATTATTATTAATTATTCATATTCAATGAACATTTTTCATAATTATATGGGGGGTATTGCTTGCATAATTAGTTACTCTAATTGGAGTACGGTTCACTAATTTGGACCCGCATACTACAAATGGTTCTTTTCAGCTTGAAAGAGTCCAACGTAAATTTCTATAGTATGCAAGTTTCGTTTTAGACATTCAATGTCTCACTGTCTCCCACACGATTACAATTGAGTTGCAAAGATTCTTGACCTTAAATCTCTAGCTGGCCGTAGACAGATGTTAGGTAAAACTTTCCTAAGAGGTCTGTTACCTAATGATATTGACTCTCTACTCCAGCGGCGCATCAAGGGGGAAGTGCAAAAGGAGCACTTGCTCCAGGCGGCAGAGGTGACAATACATTGAAGCCTAAAGGGCGGCAAAAAATCGATAATATCGTATGTAGTATAATCCAATTAAAATATTTAGTAGAATAAATATTAATTACCTATTATAGTTTTCGAATTTACCTAAAATTGTAATGAAAACTAATATATTAGGACTATTAGGTATACTTATTGGGAGAGAACGCTGTTGTGGTCCTTGCTTTCGTAATATCTACTTGTTATTTTAGATTCTCGAAACGAAGCAAACACTGCTTCGATTTTCTTCAACAATATCTTGTTCGATGGGAAAGTAAATCTAGTTAGTACATTCGGGAGGTCGAAATTCTCAATTGAGATGAGAAAAAGCGCATGTAAAAATGAAACAAAAATTAAGAAAAACCCGACATTTTTACGCAAAATCGGTTTTCGACAAAATTTTGGCTTTTGATTTTTGGTCATTTTTTTTCCGCCGCAAAATGTCTTCTCGTCGTCCTTTGTGCAGTATGTCTATGGCCGGACATTCCCTGATTTCTAACCAGCGTTTCTACTAGATGGTTTGTCCGAATCGTCCGGTTAAAAAAAAATGTCTTAGATTATAGTTATTATGTTATTTATGTTTTAGATTAATAAAGAAAATTGTATGGATTAATATTGGTAATGTTTTTTTGTTCATAATTTATAACTAAAATAACTAATATGGCTATTGGCTATGTAAACCGTCACACCGACACCGTTAATAATACAGTGAGTTCCGCTTAATGTGATCACTGGTTTATAGAATCAACCGTTTATTAGAATCAAAAATGAAAATCCCAAACCAAATTGCATGTTACTAATGTTAAATTGACCTTTTATTAGAATCACTAGGTACCGGATAATTGAATCACTTTTATGAATAATCTTATCGTTTTTATGATATTTCAAACTGATTAATTTATAAAACCCATTTTATTATTTAACTTCAGTATGGCAGTATATCGTTGAACGTTGAATTATGTCATTCAATGTGTGCGTCGTGTACTTGTGTCATTTAGTTTATTAAGTTCATGATCAGACGTATTTTTTGAAATGTCGACCAAGCGAAAAGATTTGACAATAAAAGAAAAAAAAGATTTACTCGTTCGTTATGATAAGTTGGATAAATGTTTTCAAAGAGAAGAATTTTATGTCTTATAAATTATTAAATATGTATGTTAATTTAAATAAAAATGTAATTGTATTAAAAAATTGAATTATGAAAAAAATGTTGTAAATGTTTTATAGAATCAACCGGTTAATAGTATCAAAATGACCTGCACCAAAGTGATCACATTAAGCGGAACCCACTGTATTACAATTTGTACAAAATACAAACCCAAACGTAAAGCGATTAGGTATTAAGGTATGTGAAATTGTTTTCAAGAAATACTGTGTTTTTATACACGCTCATGCATGCAATAATAACAATAGAGTGTAAATCAGGAATAAGCGAAATACTTTCAAAAATTGTCTTAAAATATAAAATACATTTGATTTTAATGAGAAATTATTGTCAAATACAGATTACTATTTAGATACACTTGAAAAAATGCAGGTAAATGGATGTCGCTCTGCTGTACAGATTGTATTAAATTTGAATTCAATGATATAATAATATGATATCATTGTACACGAAAAACGATTCTGAGCAGAGACGGTTTGTTAGTCTGAATATTTAATAATATTATCATCATAATAATCATACATTAAAAAAATGTAATTAGGTAATAAGTATAATACTATATAGTTATAACTTATAAATTTATAATAGAACATATTATGTGAAATATTTAAATTTGGTTGTACAGATTAGTTTTTTTAAGGAAATACATAAGTTTACTAAAGTTAACCCTCATAGTTTGTAAAAATAGCAGTTGAGAACTATAAAAGATTCTTAGCCTGATTTGTCTTTATAAATATTTTGACAAATGTTCAAATTATTTTGTAGTTAGAAATGTATGAAATCTTAAATTTTTATAGCTATTGATTGAAAATTTAAAACAAGGTTTCTCATAAAAAGTTCATAATGTCGTGAGTTGTGACAAAAAATCTAAAAAATATATTTGTGGAGTTTTTTTTTATAAATATATTTTTAAGTTCAAAATTATTGAGCGAAATTAGATATCTAAACAAAAATAAAAACAATTTCAGTTATTTTGTTGTCATTTAAAAATAATATTCGTGGGCACTTGAAGGCTATAAAGTGTATTATTATGTTATAAACACATAATGATGTTTTCAAATGCAATTGTTAAAAATTAATTCAATCTACTGTACCTATTACAGTCTCACATACTTGGTCCTGGATGAAGATCTTCGGATCAATCTTGGTACTTCTGTACCTATTACTAAATGTCTAATATTAAAATATATTACTTCAGTAAGAATAATATTATAAAATATACTTGGTAATATTATAGGCTAACAGACCGTCTTCGCTCAGAATCGTTTTTCGTATATAAAATAACAATTTTAATATAATTAAAATAATTAAGTTTAATAATATTATTAATATTTAAGTTATATAATTTAATTCAAATTATTTAACACATCCGTTACAGCAACACTTCTAGACACCTACTGTACACCAGAGCGGCACCAATTAGCCCACCTTTTTATATTTAAATTTAAGTTATAAAATATACGTCATGAATCAGGATTTTGAATACTGCAAACATTCAATTAATTAATAATAAAAAATATAAATATAATATATAAAATATATCCAAAACTCTGTAATATACTCTAATACCAGTTAAACTGCGTGTATACACATACACACACACACACACACCTACAGTCCTACATATTATATATATATAGTGTTTGAAAATTTCATTAAATTTAAACAAAAGAAATATTTCAAATGTGTGAAATAAAATTTAAGTATTTTAATAAATTTTGTTTTATTTTTAAATAAGTTTTATATTTACATATAATTGTCATAAATCACCTTCATAATTGCATGGTACCTAAATGTATACCTACCACCTAACCTTTGATAGGTATTTAAAATTTTTAAATATCTTAATGTTTAAATGATACAAGTAAGTATACAATAGTATACATGTATATTGTATACCTACTGAATTCTCACATTATAATTTAAAACCCTGAACATTGTATTAAAAAAATAAATAAATTGTGTTTTTATTTGTGTTAAAAAAAATTTCAATGTTTCACGTTTTTGTCAAATATTTCACCATATAGTGAAATATTTGATACTTCAAACACTTAATATATAAATGCAATATATATTATAAAATAGGTATAATTACATGAAAAATAGACGTAGAAAAAAGAACTAGATGTAGACAGGTAGTGTATAAATCGAGTATAAGGTATTATGAAGATTACGAACCAAATCACGCCACTTTTTTGTACATCAGCATACTATTACTTCCATACTAATTGGTTATAGATAAAAATAAAATAATACAGCACCTATATATGTGTACAGGATTATTAGTAGGTTTAGCCGTTTAGGTGCGGTTACGCTGCAGTCTGTTTGTATAAAAACTATACATTCGTTGTATTGGTACCTATACGTCGCGCGTCGTTGAGAGTTTATTATGTTTATTTCATTCGACACATATTATATATTTAACGTTGAATTTAAATCTTTATAAACATTTATTATCATTATTTATTAAAATAAAATTTTCTATTTTAAAATGTCAAAAGTTCCTTCAGTTGATATGTCTAATTATTACAAACAAGGGTGTCTCGACGAGATGTTTAAAATTCAAGCAAACGCTACCCCAAATGCAGTTGCTGTAATTAATATTGACGGCTCAATGGTTAGTTCAGTAGTTTATATAATTATACCTAATATGAAGTTGAAATATAATACGTTGAACTGCTATTTTTTCATTTTAGGTGACGTTTAAAGAATTAGATGAAATGACAGATTTATTGGCCGCCAAACTGAGGAGCATTGGTGTTGGCAAAAACTCGATGGTTGGTATCATGATGGAACGTTGTCTTGAGTATACCATTAGTTACATTGCTATTCATAAAGCTGGTACCTACGTCATTATATTATTTATTGGCAAAAGTTTAATAATCAACAAGTTATATTCTAAAATCGTATCTTTATAGGGGGTGCATGTTTAATCCTGGAGGTATCGTATCCATTACCACTTCTTCGTTCGATTTTAGAGGATTCGACTCCCAAAGCAATTCTTACTAAAGAATTCTTTGAAAGTCGATTTGAAAAACAGCAGCTGATTTATTTGGATAATGGTTGGTACGATAGTTTGAAAACATCAGTGGATAAATCACTACTCAAAAACGAACCAAAGGAACTGGATGACTTAGCTATAGTAGTGTTCTCATCTGGTACCACGGGAAAACCAAAGGGTATGTTTGTCCGTAAATGGTGATTATTTTATAACGAATCTTATATAATTTAAGTATAAAAATAATCTTTTCTCTAAGTTCTTTGCATTTATAATTCATATACAAAACTATTTAAGTTGGTTTAAATATAATTAATACAAAAATTACTTTGATAAAAACTAGAAAGTGTTAATAGCTAATTTATATAATATATAGAGCATAAATATATATATTTAGAGCACACGCTACATCGTGGTCTATTTAATGACATTATTTAAAAATGTAAAGTATTTTTTTTACATACTTTTAAGTCGTTTCAAAACAATAGTTTTCTAAAAAATGTTATTTGTACCTACTATTTTAGATTCTGAGCGGGCGAAGAATGTATTGACTTTACAGTGTTTAATGTTATTTTTTTTGTGTCTGTGTACACGATAAGTAGTTGAAATAATGCTTTGATTTTCAACTTCAGTATCTTTTCCGGTGGTTTGAGAATTGGGGAGGTCAAAATTAGGTAGTTTTCAAAAACGCCTGGAAAAACCAAAAAAAATTAAGAAAAAACGGGAATTTTCACTCAAAATCAGTTTACGAAAAAATCGATTTTGGCTTTTGGTTTAAATCTTAAAGAAATAATCACTGAATGTTTATATTAGCAATTTCTATGCACCATAACATTTTCAAAATATTGCGACTATTTTCGAATTATTTATAGGCATAAGACAATTTCATGTTTTATTAGTTTTTTTTAAATAATTCATAATTGTCGATAAAATATATTATGCTCGGTCAAAAAACTTGAAAATATAATACAACGTTCCTCATAAGTTGTTGATAGTAGAAATTTATTTTTTATGGGTGTCTGAAGTTAAATTTTTGTCAAAATTCATTAAAATCATGAAAATTGTCAAATTTTTTGGAGTTAGAAATTCATAATAATTTTGCTATTTATATCTAAAATTTAAAAATGAAGTATAAGATTCCTTTTAAGCTTTCCTACATCTAACGAAACAATTTTTTTCTGGAATGTCTAATTACATTTTTACGAGCATTTAAAGTTATACATTGAATATTCACCCGTAAATGAACAAATTCTCATACGATTTTCTTATTTTGTTCAAAATCTAATAACCATAGATAATTGAAATTTACACCAAATGTTTATTTTTTAATTTCCTATACTAGATAAAATTTTCAAAATATTTTGACTCATTTGAGCTGTCTGCGAACATTTTTAATTTTCAATTTTTTAATTCTTTTTTTCTATAAATATCAATACAAGTGTCAATTTTATTTGTTGGATCAAAAAGCTTGAAAATTTAATACAAGGTTCCTGGCCTACTTAAAACCTACTGTACAGTAGAGCGACACCATCTTACCCGCTTTTTAATGTTAATTTTTACCTTTTTTAATGAAAAAATGCATTTTTAATTTCATATTCCGAAAAAGGTTATTATTTGGAGTAGGTACTTCGATTTATAAAATCATATTTCGGACAAGAAGTTTATTATTTATAAGTATTTAAAGCATTGACGAGTGGTTTAGTAGATCACTGGACCAACACTATTTACACCGTATCCCTATATCACTCCACACCGTCAAGTTAAACTTTAAATACTTATAACTCAATTGTCAATTTCTATGCATCGAAGTAATAATAATAAAAAGTGAGTAAGCGGATGTCGCTCTGCTGTACAGTAGGTTACAAGTGCGTCACTGTACCGGATGGTGTTAAATTTGAATTCAATGATATAATATCATTGTTTAAGAAAAACGATTCTGAGCGAAGACGGTTAATCAGCCTACGATATTACTATGGTATATTTGATGATATTATTGTGAATAAAGTAATTTATACATAACCTATTTACGTGGAACCTTGTTTTAAATTTTCAATCCTTAGCTATAAAAGTTGAACATTTTTAATATTTTTCAAATGTCATTGTAACAATTTAGTTGGAGCGTTGTATCAAACGTTCAACCATTTTTACTCAACAAATAAAGTTTTATTGACATCCATAGAAATAAAAACTAATAAAATTGGAAAATGAAAATGTCCCAGTTCAAAACAATTCAAAATATTTTGAAAACTTTATCGTGTATAGAAAATGTGAATATAAACTACCAGTGAAAATTGCATGTACGTTCATTTGTTTTAAAGTTGCACCAAAAACCAATATCGATTTTATCGAAAACCGTTTGTGCGAAAAAATTCCCGTTTTCCCTTAATTTGTATGTTGTTTTTCCTGGTGCTTTTGAAAACTATTGGGAATTTTAAATTTTGACCTTCCCAATGCACCATCTACATTCACTTTCCCATCGAACAAGATACTGTTGAAGAAAATCAAAGCAGTTTTACTGCCCCAAACCGTGATGACAGACATTTAAATAAAAAAAGAAAAAAAAACACACATCATTGTAAAATCAATATATTAATCGTTCCACTCAGAATCTAAAAAAACTACTAGATTGCCTTTCTTTAGTAAATGTGGTAGTTGGTTATATTTACCTAATATTTTTGATAACAGTTTTGCTACGAAATGAAAATGTGATGAGCTGCTTTTTTTACTGGTTTTCACTAAGTACTATAAATAGTAATTTCCTTATATACTATTTAAAAATGTAAAATTAAATTTTAAAGGTATTCAATGTCCTCATCGCGGGGCTGTATATTCATTTACATGGAGACATAAAGCGTATCCTTACGTGGCTGATGACAGAGAAGCTTGTAACGTATTTTTTATATGGGAAATGATCAGACCATTGCTTAAAGGTAAATACACTTTTACATTAATTAAATGGCATAGATTGGCGGTACTTTTATACTAATTAAATGATATTTTTAAATAATAATATTTCATCAGACGATTAAGATCAATAAAATAATTACTATTATCTATTCCTACTATAATAACTTATTTGTAAGTTATTAACACTATCATTAAAGAATATAACTAATATTATTATCATTCATATTATTAACCTTAGACCTTAGTCAGCTATCATATTATTAATATAATTGTATAATAATAGCTATGATAACTAATAGGTAGCACTCGATATGCTGAAACATATTTAAACTACTAAAAAAAACAATATAATAATAAATATTAATCATTAAACAGATAGGTTGTATTAAGTATTATTATTTATTACTAAGGTATGTTATTATTATAATTACCTAGGTCTAAATTGTAAAATGTAAATACATATTTCCAATTAAATATTTTTAAATATAATACATTTATAAACAAGTAATTTATAAAGCATAAAGAGCAAATACATTTTTTTTGTCATGTTAGTATACTCTGAATAATTTTATAAGTTTTAAAAATTAGCTTACTAATGAAATAGTTATATTTGTTATATTTTATATAATATAATACTACCTATCTGAATATCCTGGTTTCGGCCTTGTGCAGTTTTTTTTGTGGCAAATCTATGGGCAAATGTACTAGTATAGGTGTATCTTGGTTTAAGTGTATCTCAGTTGTACCTCAGTTCACGGACAAATCGGCGTCAGTGTACATAGCTTTGTGAAATAATTCAACCTAAATGGGCAACCGCAAGTCGTGGATTAGATTTAACACTTAATATATTTTTATCGTGGTTTAAACTACTTACACTTTAAAATTTTCTGACATATCCAAAAAGAATCCCTGAGATTTTCGTCAAATTCAATTGAGTAGTTTTTGAGTATATAGGCCATACACATACATTTGGTTTTAAGTTATAGTTTCTTCATTCAATGTCATAAGCATGATAATTTGATCCATGATTGAAATTGATCTGCTGACTGCTGACTGCCCTAGTAACCAATGCCAACCATTTGGCATTTATAAAAAAAATTTCAAGATCCCTGTTTGGTCACCTCTTTAAAATGTGAATATCGGAAAATCCTTTCTCATTGCACATCTATCATTAGAGGAACCACTATTTCAAATTTCAAGTTCGTACGTTTTGTAGTTTTTGAGATTTAGCGATGAATGAATGAGTGAGTGAGTGATATTTGGCTTTGTAATAACTTAAAAATAATAACAAAGTAAATATAAATATAATTACGACGCCTGTCGATAATTATATTTAAATCTGAAGTTAATATAATATAAGTACGACTCCTGTCGATACTTATATTAAAATCAGAATGTTAATATATTAAATTTAAGCTATTACCTTCCTCCAGGTGTTCGGAGGGCTCTCGAGATCGTGTATTCGAGAATTATATCAAATACACCGTACAATATGTTTTTATGTAAAAAAGCATGTACAATTTTATAACTGCAATCAACATAAAATATTATATTAAATGCCTTACCTGATTCGCAGGTGTATCTGTATGATATTGTAGAGTTTTAGGTTTAAATGAAATAAGGTAAAACTTCAAATACACAAAATTGAATTAAAGAACGCACTGATTATTGCTCGCATAAGGAGTCCAGTTGTCGCTCGTCGAAATCGGTTTCTGGTACTTGAGAGGTTGTTACTCTGATGATATGTGCTCATGCACTGGTAATAGGTGCTCATGCACTCGTGATAGGTGCTCATGCACTTCTGGTGGGTACTCGTGTACTCGTGATAGGTGCTCATGCACTGATTTAAGGGACGACACGGATATGCCGACCAGAGAGAAGTAGGCGGTATTTATCAAAGGCTTTTTACACTTCCCCGAACTAAATTTCTCTTCGGCGGCAAGGACCTTTTACCGTATATTTCCTCTAGCGGCATATAAGAGTTCCGCACGTCCTGCGCCCCGCTGGGCGCCGGTGCGTGCCGATCTCTTAATTCGTGATCGCATAATGGATATTGTACTTATTTGTCAATGAAAACGGTTTTATTAGGGATGTTCGATTTCTACAAGCGACGGTCTAGACGTTATTTTATTACTCAATAAAATGTTATTTAATTTATAATAATGGTATGTGAGCATATCATTACATCCACCCTGCACTTTTTTGTGTTGTGCCCTCACAACACCGCTCGTGGGCGAGAGTGAGAACATTACAAACATTGAAATAGAGGAGAGAAAGATTTAAATTAAAAAAAATTGAAAGTTTGAAAGTTTGAAAGTATGAAAGTTGAAAGTTGAAAGTTTGAATACAATTTAACCTGGACATTTATAAATATATAAATATAAAAAATTGTATTGTACAATCTAAAAGGGCAATGTGATTAAGATTAAAGTTTACATATTACATAGGAAAGATAGGAAGATAGAACTGAAACTGAAAGTTCGTACTACCCACATTCCATTGTTTTTTTTTTTTTATTTTGTTAATGATTTTATATGTCTTATATTTTAAGTTCCCTATCTGGTGTTGTAATGATAGCTATACAATTTTTTCCTTAATGTAATATTTGTGTACAATTTATCGTCATGTTGACATATGAATTTCTTTTTACATATTTTGTTTCTTATTCTATATTTTTCTAGATATTAATTTTCTTTTACATAGTTAATTCGCTTACAGTGTTTTTTTTTTACATTTTTTTTTTTTTATTCACTGCTTTAAATTAATTTTATAACTTATACTAACTTAAATTATGTTAAGTATTTTACATTTTTTTCTTTTTTTATTTATTTATATTTTTTCTTACATTTGATTTCATGCTGACTTAAGTTAGGTTAGATGAGAGAAAAAAAAAAAATACACATTCTTTGTATTTACTTGCTTTTACTTGCTTTACATTTTTTTATATCTTATTCTAACTTAAATTAGGTTAGTTATTTTACATTTTTTTTTTTTTTCATTTGTTTTAACATTCATTTTTGTGCTTAAATGACTTAAATTATGTTAGAAATTTGTTTTACATTTTTTGTATCAACTTGCTTTAACATTTTTTTTTTTTTTCATTTGTTTTAACATTCATTTTTTTGTGCTTATATTGACTTAAATTAGGTTAGTTATTTTACATTATTTTTTTTTATTTGTTTTAACATTTTTTTTTTTTATATATATCTTATTCTAACTTAAATTAGGTTAGTCATTTTAGTGCTTAAATAAGTATCTTTGAGTAGGTTATTTAAATTTGTTAGTGTTAATCTGTAATCCTTATATACTAGTTATACTACTTATGCATAAACTTACATTGATTTAATTGTATTAATACGTAATTGATATATATTTCGTATCCTAAATTTTGTAATGTACATGTTCTGTGTGCATTACTGAGCTAGGTATTTAAGAGAAAGAAAAGAAAAAATTATTTAAGTTTGAGCGTGTTGTGTTGCGTCTTGATTCTCCCCCCTTTTTTTTTTTATTGTGGGTATAATTATATATTTATGATATTACGTAATTAATTATATTTTTTTTTTTTTAAACTGAGAGTCTTCTATTTGATTTTAGTAATTTTTCGGATTCATTATCATGCATTTCGGTTTTTACTGTTGTAAGCTGGCAGTTGCTGGAGTTATATTGTTTTTTATGCGTGTTATGCATTAAATGGTGTGTTATGTTTTGTTCATCTTTATGGTATATATGTATTTTAAAGTTAGTATTTTGGAATTCGGAGTATATTAATTGTTTTATTATGGACCAATTTAATTTGTCTATCCGTGAAACTAAGGTGGGTATTGCAATTTTCGAAATATTTAGTTTTGTAGCTTCAAGTTTTAGATTGTGAATTGAAGATTTTAGATCCTTATATTTGGGCTTATGATAGTGTAAATTTTTTGTTATTAAGTGAAATATAGTTTTATGGTTATTGATTATAGGTATTGTGTCCCCCACATTTATTTCTTGTAATGCAAGTTGTGGTTTAGTATCACCGTATACTTTGGATATTAAATTTGTTATCCCCTTATTCATTTTGAGATCTGCAGATATACAATGAGCTATAGCAAAGTTATCTGGGCAATTAAATATGCTACCTGTTAATTCTATTATATTGTTGGTATTATTTATACTATTGAGCGCGTTTATATTGTTGATTTTTAATTGGATATTTATATTATTATTTAAAATAATGTTGCTGTCTTTGAAATTGATCAGGGCATTATTTTTGATCAAAAAGTCATTTCCAAGTAAGATTGCGCTGCTTAATTTTTTTACTACGTGAGCGTCGATATTGAAATAGTTACTGTCGATTTTGATTTTAATTTTGGTTATACCTACCACGCATAGTGGTTCATTATCTGGTCCTGATAGCTGTAGTGTACTCGGTGTTATTGTATAGTCACTGGGTAGTAATTCTTGTCTAATACAACATATGTTTGCCCCCGTGTCAATTGTTATTGGTATGGTGATATTATTAAATTGAGCTTCAATATAAATAGCATTGGGTGTACAATTAATTTTATTTATATTTTGTTTCCGTATATCTGTATTTAAATATGAGCAATTATCAGAAGAGTTTAACCTAGTATTTAATTTTTTTGACTTGTTAGTTGTACTTGAACGACAAGTGATCGCGGAATGTCCAAATTTATTGCATAATTGACATATTATATTAGGTTTGTTTTTAAAGTAACATTCATATTCAGTGTGGTTATTCTTCGAGCATATCGAGCATTGTATTGTGTGTGCTGAATTATTATTATTGTCATTGTTATAATTACTGTTATTTTCGTTATATCTAAAAACTGGGTTGTATTTAGTAAAATTGTTTTGATAGTTATTATCATTGTTAATCTGAGATAGTTTTAACTGACCTATAGTTTCTTTTAAATTTTCTATTTCCTCTCGTAATTTGCTATTTTCGTTGTTTTCTATTTTATTGTTTGTATTTATTTGCTGTATTTTATTTTCGATTTCATATGGGTTTTTATCTATACTATCTGCTGTCATAAATTCTATAAGTTCATATTTGCGAACGTTTTTTTTAAATTCATCAAGTGTTTTATTTTCTAACATTCCTATACCTCTTAATATTTTGGGTTTTAAGCCTTTCATTATACTTTGTACCATTTCTCCTTGTGACATATCTTTGTTAATTCGCCTACACAATGACTCTACTTCATTAATGTAAGACACACTTTGTTCATCAGGTTTCTGTTTACGTTTTTCAAGCATTATTCGAAGCATATGAGTTTGGGCAATGGGTTCAAATTCTAGTCTAAATTTTTTTTCTAAATCGGACCAATTAATGTTTTCAACGGTATCCATAATATTGTCATAGAATATGAGAGCAGTGCCTTCTAAAAATACGGGAATATATAGACTTTTTTCAGATTCAGACCATCCGTTAATAAGTGCAGCTCTTTGATAATTTTTTAAGAAAGAATCGACGTTTTCAGAATTATTTCCCGTGAATTTTCCGGGTTCAAAGTAAGGTTTTTTATTGTCTCCCATATTTAATTATTTGTATTACTTTTTAAAAAAAAAATTTTATAATAAATAATGTACCATTATTTAATTGTAATATTTTTGTTAAACTAATTTAATAGATTTAATTAATATATTTTTTACTAAAAAAGTAAATATTTATTTTAATAAGTATAAAATCAGTTGGTTTTCTTTTTATAGTAAATAATAATACGTATATGTTATAAGTCGTAAATCGTTAATTTAGTAAGTATGTTTTATTATTCAATAAGTCACTTTTTGTTATTATTGTTTTCCTAAGTTTTATTTTTTAGTATTAATAATTATTTTATTAATTCTTAAAATTAATAGTAAAATATTATAACTTTATATAGCTAATATAATTTTGTAAAATGTATTTGATCAATTCTCAGTTTATTTATCTGAATAAACTGAACTTTTGTTGGGCGCCACTTTGTAATAACTTAAAAAATAAAAAATAAATATAAATATAATTACGACGCCTGTCGATAATTATATTTAAATCAGAAAAGAAATATAATAATATAAGTACGACTCCTGTCGATACTTATATTAAGATCAGAATGTTAATATATTAAATTTAAGCTATTACCTTCCTCCAGGTGTTCGGAGGGCTCTCGAGATCGTGTATTCGAGAATTATATCAAATACACCGTACAATATGTTTTTATGTAAAAAAGCATGTACAATTTTATAACTGCAATCAACATAAAATATTATATTAAATGCCTTACCTGATTCGCAGTTGTATCTGTATGATATTGTAGGAGTTTTAGGTTTAAAATGAAATAAGGTAAAACTTCAAATACACAAAATTGAATTAAAGAACGCACTGATTATTGCTCGCATAAGGAGTCCAGTTGTCGCTCGTCGAAATCGGTTTCTGGTACTTGAGAGGTTGTTACTCTGATGATATGTGCTCATGCACTGGTAATAGGTGCTCATGCACTCGTGATAGGTGCTCATGCACTTCTGGTGGGTACTCGTGTACTCGTGATAGGTGCTCATGCACTGATTTAAGGGACGACACGGATATGCCGACCAGAGAGAAGTAGGCGGTATTTATCAAAGGCTTTTTACACTTCCCCGAACTAAATTTCTCTTCGGCGGCAAGGACCTTTTTACCGTATATTTCCTCTAGCGGCATATAAGAGTTCCGCACGTCCTGCGCCCCGCTGGGCGCCGGTGCGTGCCGATCTCTTAATTCGTGATCGCATAATGGATATTGTACTTATTTGTCAATGAAAACGGTTTTATTAGGGATGTTCGATTTCTACAAGCGACGGTCTAGACGTTATTTTATTACTCAATAAAATGTTATTTAATTTATAATAATGGTATGTGAGCATATCATTACAGCTTATATATATGTATATAGATTATATATAGAATTTCTGAATTCAATAATATATATTTTATGTTCGTTTTTAATAACTGTGTAATGTGTATACTGTAACATATGTTGATGGTTGACTATATTTATTATACTGTCTACTATAATATATTATAATTTATTATATACGCGTATATTTATAGGACTTCCTATGTATATAATTCCTGATGATGCTATTTATGATCCTTCAAGATTATTGGAGTTTCTACGGAAAAATAAAATAACAAGAATGTTATTCACACCATCCCTTTTACAATCAGTTCTAGATTACAAGGGTATAAATGTACCCGAAGGATTCCAAACACTTAAGTAAAATATTTAATACGATATTATTACTAGACCATACTATTTAATACTCATTATATTAAAATGTTTCTTTAGATAAATTCTTTGTAAATTAAAAGTTTTATTTATTTATTGCATATTTATCAGACAAATTTGGATATGCGGGGAAGTAATGACATCATCTTTAAGAGACAGAATGGAAAAAATTGTTCCGTGGGTCAAAATGTTTAATTTTTATAGTGTGTCTGAATGCCATGACGTGACTTGTGCAGGTAAATATTTAATTAATTAATTATTTTTACCTACCTATTATTTATTATTTAAAATTGTATATAGATGTTTCAAAAGCAAGTGACTTAGAACAAAGCAAATTTACTACCGTCGGTGCACCTTTGCCTGGTGTTCATGTATTAATAATGGACAACGAATACGATGTAAAAAGTATAGGAATATCAGGCGAGGTAAAATTATATTTTATATAATGTTGAATAATGTTTTTTATTACTTTTTCAAGTACACGTAGACAAATATTAACCACTTTAATACAATTCATCTTATTTAATTGTGTATAGATTTACGTCGGAGGACCAACACTTGCAATCGGATATTTAAATCGCCAAGAATTAACCGCTTTGAGATTTATTAAACGACCCAGTACAGTACCAAAAGAATTTGGTGATCGGTTATACAAAACCGGCGATTGGGGTTATTTAAGAACTGATGGAAGTTTAGAGATTTGTGGACGATGTGATACTATGGTTAAAATTAGAGGCTATACAGTTGAACTACAGGTTAGTATATACCTAGCATATAAATTATAAACTGTCATCAACGACTATATATAGACAGATATAAATATAACAATGATTATACGTCATAAAATATAAAATAAAATCTATTGAAGTTCTTTCTCCAAAAAAAAAAATGGTAATGTTGCTTTTGTTGTTCAACCGTAATATAGGCGATAATTATTGTCCAATAAATCTAAAGAAATATCTATCATGATAGACTGTATAGTCACTTAACGCTTTATAATATATAAATATAAAAATCAATAATTAGCTTACATAATTTATTTGTATAGGCTATCGAAGCTACTATTTTAAGTGAGCCAGAAGTAAATTCCGTGTGTGTTTTATCCATTGGAGAAGAAGGCACTGACAAGTATTTAATTGGATACGTTGTATTAGAAGCTGGAGCAAACTTATCGGCATCAACATTAAAACAAAGATTGAAGCTTAAATTACCATTTTACATGGTTCCGCCATTTTTCTTCTTTTTGGATAGGTTTGTACAAAATATAATATATGGGTAACTCGTGCCAATTGCTATTATTTTAATAAATAAGCAATAGATTAAAAATCATTTGCTATAGATGATTATTGGTTTATAATATTGTTAGGTACCTAGGTAATTTTAACAAATTTTTTTAGTGTACACATTTAGGTGTGTCTTAAACTCATGGGTATGGTAAAATAAATCCAAAATGTTCAATCAAAACTTTATGCATAAACAAAAACAATAAACAATATTATCTAAGTACTAAACGATTAAATTTGATTATCACTCATCAATGTTATCATAGAACAATATATCCTTTATGGATATGCATAATATTAAATATTAATGGTCATATTCTTAATTCGTCTTTAGTATTCAGTACCTATAATATTGTTATTAATTAATATTTAATAATTATAGAATACTTTTAAATATTAAAATATTGCAATAACATAAATAATTATATTAGCTAGGTAAGTATATAAGTTATAATGTATAACAAAATTAAATAGCATAAAGTGATTTTTAATTATAATTTAATTGTAGATTGCCAGTTGTGGAAGCTTCTGGTAAATTGAATAAGTCAGTTTTACCGAAAATTATCTTTGATGAAGCAAATGGTATTTTAGTTGAAAACTTTAAAACGCAAACTGAAAAAACAGTGGCTACCATATTTTGTAAGGCTCTAAAAACCTTCAGTCTTGATGTTGAAGACAATTTTTTCGAGAATGGCGGGTAAGCGGAAAATAATCTATTAGAGTAACTCTATTTAATATATTTTGTACACTACCTAGTACTACTGTACAAGAATATAGCTTGAACATCTATGTACAAAATACATTACATCAAAATTTAAGTTTCAAATGTGTTAATTTTGTGATATTGTTATCACGTGAAAAACATATATTACCTATTTTAAATTCTCGACAAACTTACAAATTATTAATCAATGTGCAGAAATGCCAAGTTTCTTTTCATTGATCGACTAAAATAAAGTAAAATGAATACACTAACATATACAATACTTGTATTTTACAATTTATCTAAAAACCATGACAGGCTAGGAAGCTAATTTTTGAATACCTGCTTTGCTACGTAAGAACTTATTTTTAATTATGATATCTCTATATAGTGGCACAATATTAAGGAGGTTAAGCCCCCTTGGATCGTCTTATGACCACTAATTATTCCTTTGACTATATCCTACAAATCGACAAAATAAAACATTTTATCAAGTTTATCTATATTATGTAGTTCACGTTTAGGGAGATAGGTACCAGATAGAAGGTACCTAGTGTCGTATCTACTATCTAGTGGTATCCATACAGCATATTTTAATTGTAAGATCTATAGGCTATAATATAAGCAACTATAACTCCGCTACTCACGCATTTGTTGTCTCCGTTTCACAAAGTACAAATGTTGAAATGCCACTGTCTTTACTCTTTAATCTCCATGACTCCATCCCATTCTTGAGCGTGTACAGATTATAAGATCTACTTATTTTAGGACATACTGACATATATAGGACATAGGTATATTCCTACTATTCATAGAAAAAGATTTTTAGTAGGTACCTACTAGGCAATACATTAATTATTTTATTCCCACAATAATACTATATTGTAATTTATGAACATTTTTAATTTTAGGCATTCATTATTAGCAGCTAGTGTAATTGGCGAATTAAATTGTACATTTGGAACTCAATTCCGTGTATATGATCTATTTCTAAATCCCAATGTTAAAGCGATGGCATCTTTATTAGATCAAAACATGTCATCTGCATCACATGAAATTAACTTGATGGAGGAACTAAATAAACTTGTTGATGACTCTACTATGTAATGGATATAGATTCTTGATAAGATATAAGTACCTTATAAAGTAATAACATTTCATAACAAACATTATATACATTTCTAGTTCAAATAAAATGATTAGATGGTTTTGGAGAGCTGTAAATCTAAATAAAAATAAATTCACTAATGGTAATGTACTCCTTACTGGGGCAACAGGATTTGTTGGTGCGTTTATTTTGCAAAAGTTATTGCAAACTCAAGTAATTATTATCTATATACTAATATTTATTCCTCTATTTTTACAACTACCTATTAAATAAAATATGTTTTTTCTAGGTAAACATATTTTGTTTGATAAGGGATTCTGTAGAATACAAACCTTTGGAAAAGCTTGAGCAGACAATGAAACGGTATAATATAAGTGTCGGTTCTTCAAGTGACCCATTTTATTCTAAAGTTGTTGTCTTAAAAGGTACCTAACAATATACATTTTAAATTAAAGATTTGTGAAAGATACTATAGGTACATGCAGGGCCCCCACTAGTCGGGGAAGTTTGTTGAACCTGGAGTACAGGAGTCTGGCTATTTTATGGGCCTGTTGAAATTAATTTGTAATTATTGAAATGTTGATAGGTATACTTATTTTATACAAAAAAATTTGACATTTTGCTATTTTGAGCTAAGGGTTAATCATTGATTACTAAAAAGTTACCATGGAACACCTGTATCGCTTGTAATGGGTTGTATTTTATTATTGGAAGTTTTGTATAGGGACCGCAAAAACATTTAGTACATATCCAAAACTTAATGTGTGGGGATTGGCCGCCTGGGGACGTACTAAATTTCTACTTATACTCATATTTAGATAAAACCTTTTTATTATTATTTGCTTTTAACCATAAATTATTATAGCTCAACAGTTACATACTTACATGATCATTTAATCATACCTATATTTAATTGGGCATTAGGATAGGTATACATAATAGTACAGAATAGGGATATAATAAATATTAATTAGGTAGTATTTATTATAACTAATAATAATGAGACATCATTTAAAGATATTATAATAATACAATGATGAAATTATTATAGTAGGTATACCTAAAACAAAATGAATAGTTATAATATAATCATTAGGGAGTAGATATAATTTGAGTTACCTAACCCTAACGTTAATCAAACCATTAAGGGTTATTACAATTGTTGATAAATATAGGAATTAACTTATAATTGACAAATAATACACCATAAGCAATGCTGGATTCAGAAATAATTTTCCCCGTTTTATTCTTCTCACTATAAGTACTGCCACTAAAATATAAATGATAATCTATACAATAGACATACAGCCAGTGTGGGTAATAACTTCGTTACTTCATTTGTTATGCGTTACGTAATTTCACTAAAATTATTTCCAAGTAACAAAAAAATAATGGAAATTACTTTTAATAGGTAATTCTATAGTATAACGCGGTCCAGTGTCAAATTGTTTATAATTATTTATTTATAGTACCTACCTATTGCAAATTGAAAAAAGAAACTAAAAATATTATCTCCATGTAAAAACAAATTTTTCTTCAATGATGAAGTTGTTGAAGAACCATATTCAGAAATTTAACGATTTATGAAAACTCCTTATACATCTGATCTTGCAGTTTTAAACTCAATGACGTTAGTCAAGAATATTTTTATTAAATACAACACAGCTTTTGTAGAGCAATTATTTAGTATTGAAAGTAACATTTGTTCTAAAAAAAAGATCGCGTATGAGCTATAACAACTTTGAAGATACTCTATTGTGTAAAGTTAATTTTAAAAAAAAAATAAATAATAACATATTGTATTCTAAAAATTAATGAAATAAAGAAAAGGTTTCAATTTATTTATTGAATAGGTAGGATTATGTTGTGAGTTAGTGACATAAATACATAATATACTTTACTATATAATAGCAGTTAATTACTATTCATATGTACTTATGTATTAACTGCACATATTTTTTTTGTACATGTTTTTTAAATTATACCTTTTACTATAAGTAGTGTACATTATTATTTGCAGAATGATAATATTGCTAAGATTTTTTTTTTTGTAACTAGAAACTAATGTAGTTACTTTTCTATTTGAAAAGTAAAGTAATTTCATTACAATTTTATGTGCCTAATGAGTAAAGTAACTTCATACATTTATCTCTAATGAGTAGAGTAACTTAATTACATTTTAGAAGTAACTTACTCAACACTGCATACAGCATAAACAAATAAAAAATGTATTAGATAAATAAACATACGTCATACATGAGTAGGTTGTAGATTGTAGATATAATATACATAATATTATATAATACACAAATATATGATATAACTAAGTATAGTAAGTTCTACTTTAATTTAAAGTTCTTCTTTATGTATAAAGTTGGAGTAACATTGTATCCGTCTACAATAATATATTATATTTATAAATTATTTTAACAATTTAACTATGTTTTAGGTGATGTGTCTTTAGTAAATTTTGGAATGTCAGATGATGACTATGAAGCAATATGTTTTGATATTGATTATGTTATACATGCAGCTGCTCAGGTTAATTTATTATATCCATTTGGAGCATTATATACAAATAATGTCATAGGTACCAAAAATATAATACAATTTTGTATGGATGGTAAAATTAAACCATTGCATCATATTAGGTTAGTAAAAAATAGTTAATATTTAAGATTTTTATTGATTTTTTATTGTTTAACAATTTAAAAATAATTTTCTATTAATAAATTAGATGGGTTTTGTATTATTTATTTATTCTTAACTCACCATTAGAGATAATTAAAATTAAAAACAAAATTTAAACAGCTTATTTTGTATTAGATTCAGATCATTCTATGGCAATATTATGAATTTATATAATAGCTTTTGCCTATACTTATATGTTACTGAGTACCCCAGCTATACTTTGCTACACAGCTATACATACTATAATACTTTAAACTATAATAAACCTTTTAAAAACACTGTCTTGTATGAAAATTATGAGTATTAAAACTATTATAGTGTACTTGAATACTGCAACTAAATAGCAAGTCGATGAAATAAAGTTTCATTGATTGAACTGAATATTATTATTTATCTGTAATAGAAACTACTCGTTTTAATAAAATATATACAACACATTTTACCATTGACAACAAATATTAAAAAAACAATAGTAAGATTATACAAAAGTTTAAAACATTAATAATAAGCCATATGTAAATAACCACAATATTTATAATAATGCTAAAAATTATAATATAATATTTAAACATAAAAAATTTTTATCTGCCACATTTTTAGCTCATCGGCTGTTTTTCCTCAAGGGCTTAAAAATATTTCAGAGAATGATAACCCTGAAAACTGGGCACCATTACTCAAAAATGGTTATGGGCAAACTAAGTGGCTGGCTGAACAATTAATTTTGAATGCTATTAAAAAAGGATTACCAGCATCAATATTTAGATGTGGAAATATAAGTGGAAGTAGATTGGTACCTAGCTGGAACTTAGCAGATTTTACTTTATTTATAATACAAGGTGTATTGTATACAAATGTATATCCTGACATAAGCTGGGAAGTAAGTATTTTAATAAGCATAAGGTATTAACATATTATTATGGTATAAGAGGATAAATTATAAAACAAACAA
Source organism: Sitobion miscanthi (assembly GCA_008086715.1). Taxonomy (NCBI): domain Eukaryota; kingdom Metazoa; phylum Arthropoda; class Insecta; order Hemiptera; family Aphididae; genus Sitobion; species Sitobion miscanthi. Next base: position 11,801,253 of record CM017805.1, read on the forward strand.
TTTATTCATATGCAAAATTATTACAGATTGAACTAACACCTGTTGATTTTGTTGCAAATACTATTGTGGAACTGACACAGAATATAAATGACTCCTCAGGAAAAATCTACCATTTAGTTAATGACACGTTGAATTCAAAGTAAGTATTATGTTTTGAAATGGTAAATAATTATATAAATAATATATTAATGGTATTTTCATAGACATTTATGGGAAGTAATGAAGGACGTTGGATACAGTTTAGAATGTGTATCTTACAAAAAATGGACAGAAATAATTGAAAAAAATTCAATTCTTCAACCTCAATTAGCTTCACTCACTTTTTTATTAAATTCTACTGTGGAAGATAATAATTATTTAGAGAATCAATCAACAGTGAAAAAAATAAACGTTGAATCATATTTAGCTTCTGCTAATTTAAAGTATCCAAATTTAGACAGTAATGAATGCCATAGAATATTAAAAACATTAGCCAATTTGAATTTAATTCCACAAATGGCCATAACCAAAGGTAATTTAAATTTATAGTATTAACAATGGAGGATGGTTTTATAAAAACAAATATTTTAAATCTTTTATCTGGATTAAAAAATAATTAATAATTAATATTTACATTCTACATTAGTTAAGTATTTATTTAATGTAGATGTCACTACAACAGTTTGTATTTTAAATTTATCTATTCTGAATTTCTCATGTTATAATTATGTATTTTTTAAAAAAGGTGGTAAATATATTTTAAGTATTTCAAATTTCATATTTTAATGACTAAATATTTATAATATGTTGAACTCACCCTTCATAATATGGAGCTATTTATAAAATATACAATTTATTCAAATTAAGTTTACTATATTAATATGACTAAAAACCATGTATTATGGTTTCTAATTAACTAGAAACTACATGTCAAGCGAATGACTTGGAGGCAGCCTCTTAGAGATCAAGCGTGACGTGTAGTGGGAGGAGTGTACAGGATAGCTACAATGCTACATGCTATTCATTATATACCTAGTTGTTAGTAGCTGGTTTGCCTGTAGCTGTTTTTACATATTCCTCATTGATACTCCCGTACACATCTCTTGTAAAATTTTAAGTATCCCGCTGATAAGCTCTTGTTTCCTGTTTATTTTATCTTAGTCCATACGAATAACCTAATGTATTATATAATTCACACAATATACCTGTTCTTTTTTTTAGGTTCAGAGAAATCACTACTAACACAGTCATTGCCTTTAAAGTCAAAAGTTGTATTTATTACTGGAGCTTCTTCAGGAATCGGTTACGAAATAACTAAAAGCTTGGCATTAGCTGGAGCCATAGTGATTCCAACAGGAAGACGAATACATCGTCTGATGGAATTAAAAAAGAAGATATATTCATTAGGTGTGACTAACGAAAACACTGTTTTTCCATATGAAATGGACGTTACTGATCCGATTAATGTAAATTTAATTATTTAGTTTATATATTGCTTTATAAGCTGATGTTATAGCTGTTATATATAATATATAAATAATATATAGGTAAGAACAGTGGTTAGAAATGTTGAAGAATCAATTGGCCCAATTGATATAATGATTATAAATGCAGGAGTAATGTTTTATACAACATTTGATAAATGTAAATTAGACGAATGGAATGAAATGGTACAAGTGAATTGTAATGGTATGTTAAATTGTCTTGGCGCTGTTCTTCCTACCATGACATTAAGAAATTCTGGCCATATTGTAAACATAACATCAAACGCTGGTCGAAGAGTAAGTAGTGTACTCAGAACTTGCATAGGTAGTTTTATATATAAATCAAAAAATTAATGACATTTTAAAGTCATTTCCAGGTTTAGGAGTATACTCAGGAACTAAATTTTTCATGGAGGGTATAGCTAGTGCACTAAGAACTGAGATGACTGAGCACAACATTAAAGTCACCTGCATTCAACCTGGAGACGTTAAAACTGAATTATTACATAGAACTAGTGATTATGAGGTAAAAATAGTTTCCTGTATTATTTTGATACAATATTGATATTATTTTATAAATTTAGGCTTTAAAGCGGTATGACTGCAGCTCTAATAATGAAATTCTTGTCCCATCAAATATCGCAGATGCTGTCTTATTTGCAGTTACACAACCATCATTTTGTGCTGTCAATGAAATTCTAATCGAACCAAAAATGCTACCAATTTAAATATTTGATATCTCAATTCATATTGTACAAAAAAAGAAAGAAATGTATACTATTTTTATTTTTAATGAAATAAATTAACTATATAAAAAATTAAAAAACTTTAACATAATTAACCAATCATTTTTATAAAAGATGAGAAACAGGACTACAATATGATAACTCTAGTCAAGTGTACCTAATAACTATTTATAAAAAAATGTGAATTTAGAATTTAGATATTAATGGAATTATATAATTATTCTTAAAAAGGTGGGCAAGTGGGTGTCGCTCTGCTGTACAGTAAGTGGGTCACTGTTATAGATGGTGTTAAATTTGAATTCAATGATTTAATATAATTTTATGAGAAAAACTGTTCTGAGCGAAGACGGTCAGTCAGCTTATGATGTTCATGACATTTGATGAATTTTTTCATACATTTGATGATATTATTGTGAATAAAGTAGTTTATATATAACCTATTTACGTGGAACCTTGTTTTAAATGTTCAATCTTTAGATATAAAAGTTGAACAATTTTAAATTTGAACTTTAAATATTAAATGCTTATAAAAAAAAATTGCATCTATGTATTTTTAATATTTTTTAACTGCTAATGTAGTAATATATCAGAAGCCTTGTATTAAATTTTCACGCATTTTTACCCAAGAAATAACATTTTATTGATAATTATATAAAAAAAAAATAAAAAAATTGAAAACTGACTATGCCGTAAACAGCTCAAAATTGTCAACTCAAAATACTCTTACAATTTTATGGTGTATAGAAAATGAAAATATAAACATTCAGTGAAATTTTCATGTATCTATAGTTATTCGTTTTTTAATTACAACAAAATAACAAAATCACTGTATGATAAATCAAGTGAATATCCAATCTTGTAAAAATATGAACATCAAATGCTAATAAAAATTTAATATGATTTGCTGTAGACATTTTTTTTTGATTAAGGTATATTAACTTATAACTGTTATAGGGAATCTTGTATAACAGTTCAAAAACTTAGATTTAAAAAGAAAAATTTTTATGAATTTCGAACTCAAAATAATTTGCACATTTTCATGATTTTTCGCCTAGTCAAAATTTGAACTTTAAGTGCTTATAAAAAAAAAATTGTGACTGAATTTTTAATATTTTTCAAAAGTCATAGTTACAATATATTGAGAGACTTGTATTAAACTTTGAAGCTTTTATACCCAATAAATAAAATTTTATTGACTTTCATAGAAAAAAAACGTACGATTTCACGATTTTATAATATTAAATAATTACGGACGATGTTTTCTACCAGAAATATTGCTTCAAATAAAAAATGACAAGAGATATTTTTTGTTGTATTTTAAATTTTGTTTCTTACGGTTTAACATTCGGAAAATTTTAGCCATTTTTGAGCTATTTATAGACATTTTAATTTTGGGAGTTTTTTGTTGTTATTCAGGTAAAAGAATTCGTAAAAACTTGAAATTTGGGTTGTTTACTTATAATATTCATACTTAAACATGGTAAAATTTTCAAAACATTTGAGCTTTTTCTTTTATTTTATAATTTTTTAATTTTTATATTTCTTAATTATAAATATATACACTACCTATTTATATAAATCGTTCTTAAGCTGTTCTTAAAACGCTTTGTTTATCACCATAGAAACGAATAAAATTAAATAAAAAAAGATTCCCTCGTCCGCTCAGAATCGTTTTTTATCGAATGCAATCATTGCATTCAAATCGAATACAGCCAAATTACACTATCCTGTCTGAGGCCCGAAGAGACAAACATCCACCACCGAAATGCGCTGACCTACTTTTTTTCTTATTTAAACTTTTAAGTTTCAAAATCTGAATTCATTTTTGATAATTGTCCGCAGTCTAATTTAATATGAGACTATAATATATATATAATATACAACCAAATTTTATAAATCAACTATTAATATTTAATATGTATTACCTACCTAAATATATTAAATAACTAGCTGACCTGGTAAACGTTGTTTTGCCGTGTAAATTATTTCTAATGAATATTTTGGCAATCAAATAAAAAATAACTAAATTATTGTAATTGTGTGTTGATGTGTTATATTGATGTATGACTGAAAGAGGAATGTAGCACTGTGAACAATAACAAAACACCAAATATTCATTTTTTTGAATTTATTGTACTTTTACTATCTTAACTAATACATTTCAAATTACAACCGAAAAATTCTCTTCCGACTAATATCGGTTCCTGTTTAGGTTCCTAAGAAAATCAAAAAAAGGTTTCGGTAAGGTTCCGGTTTCAATATTTTCAATAGGTTCCGGTTAAAATGCCGGTATTTTTAATTTCGCCTCACGATTTTGTATTTTCCGTGACTTGACGGGCGTATCAAAAACATAATACGAACAATGATAATGTTTATTGAATATTAAACTGTTTTTTTTTTGGAGGGGGCGGAGTGGCTGGTTTGATACCTTGGCCGTGGGCGGCATTTTTCTTCGGGAAAGTTACGGTGTCCGGAGAATAAGTGCCGCCATCCCCCACCCGGGGCATGGCAGAAACCTACGGATGCCCCATTAGAAATTCTGCCAAACACAACACACACGTGTAAAAACCCTACCGTTACAAACCTCACTACCTACGACCATAAAAAACGCCACAATCAGCTAATGACCATAGTCATCGCGCTTTAAGATCAATTAAAAAAAATATATATACTGTTTTTTAGACTACATAGCTATGTAATATTATAAAATATATTATATGAAATACCTGTACAAAAATATAGTTTTATAGATATTATCTGAAATCATCACTAATTAATCTAACGTAAAGGACGCGAAGTGGTAGACGACTAATATGAGTCCTACACTATAATATGGCTAGTCTCGATTTATTGTCGTCTCAATAAAGGTACATTTCAATAATGAATTTTGAAATCGTAGCTAGTGAACGACAATATATTTTGGTTATTTATCAAAATGGAAGTCTCTTTAATTATTTGTAACTTATTTTTTATTTTTTTTACGTTGTTCAATATTTCAAATCTCAATAATAGATTTATGTTAACGCGGCGCATTAAATAGGCAATTCAGGTACACTATCACCGCGTGCAGTAGTTTTTCGATAATACTATCTGATAAAACTATCATCTTATCCTTATGTACGAATACAATTACTGCCCTCTTAAACCGGTAAAAATGAATAAGCAATAAATAATAACGCAGTAGTTTTGAGAAATATAACATTTTCTTGTTGGTTGTTATATTTTATATATTAACAAAAGAAAAATGAAGGAAAAACAGGAATTTTTACGCAAAATCTGTTTTTGAGAAAATCGATTTTAGTTTTTAGTGCAACTCAAAAACAAATGACCGTAGATACTTGAAAATTTCACTAAATGTTTATATTAGCATTTTCCATACACGATAAAATTTTAAAAATAATTTGACTCTTTTTGAGCGGTTTACGGAAATTGTCAGTTTTCAATTTTTTTAGTTTTTTTTTCTGTAAATATCAATTAAATTTTATTTGTTGGGTAAAATAGCGTGAAAATTTTATATAAGGCTCCTGATATTTCGTTCTAATAGCAGTTGAAAAATATTAAAAATACATAGGCACAATTTTTTTTTATAAGCATTTAAAGTTCAAATGTTGACAAAATTTATCAAATTTAAAATTTAATAATTATTTTGTAGTAAAAAATGTATTCAATGTTCAATTTTTATAGCTAAGGATTGAAAATTTAAAACAAGGTTCCACGTAAATAGGTTATACATAAATTACTTTATTCACTTTAATATCATCAAATATAAAGAAAAAAAAATGTAAATGATTGGAAACTGAATGGATTTACGACTTTATTTTCAGTTAATATAATATGATGCATAGTAAGTTTATTTTTTTTATCAAAATAAATTTAGACCTGACTTAGTTGTAGATAGGTAGCGACGAAATGAAAAATATAAGAATCCACTTCCAAGCAAACTTAGAAAAGATGATTACAAACTAAATTTACTTTTCAAAATTGAAATCGTGCTACTGGAAGTATGTTTAATTTTCTTTCGCTTATTGAGCTAAATGTATGGAAAAAAATGGTTGCTCCAGCCCCCTTAACGCAACATAACTTTGGATGTATAGCATGTTCTTTCAATATACAGAATGATTGAAAAATATAGAATTATTTTCATCACTAATTATTGAATTTATTTTTGAAATAAAAATTATTACTAGTAGTACTATCAGTATTTATAATTTATTTACTTCTACTCTTTAATTATTTATACAACAATAATATTAATTATTATTAATTATACACAGAGGATATATTATTATACAGATTGCAGAGCGCGGGTCGCCGGTGTCGACGCATAGTCGACCGGAAGTATATTCGTGGGTGCGTTCGAATATGAATATTTAGAGTAGGGTACGTTTAGTTAGAGTAGGTTAGAGTAGAGTAGAGTAGAGTTGATTTTGTTATCTGCGTTGATGAGCATTATTACCACTGGAGTTAAAACAACCTACCTATTTTTTCGGGGTCAAAGAGTTAACCCGGAGTATAACAACTCGGCGTTACCGAACGATAGTACGGAGTTAACTCTGCGTTTCCGACTGAAGTTGGGTAACTATTTTTTCATAGAATTAACTAGAGTTGAGTTTTCGAACGCAACAATAGCCGCGGAGCTCAACGTGATAAAGATTAATACAAAATATAGGTACCACGGTTAGAAGATATCTTCACACATATAAAGCAGCGCGAGGGTACACCGATACTTATACACCATGGACGCGTAGAACTAAAGGTCTATGTTATACACAAGTATTAAAGTAGCACATGCCGCGCGTGGCTTAGGTACACCGACAAAACTGGAGGGACGCAGTTCGAATATAGAGGAGATCAGAGGAGATTGCCGAGCTGAGGCAGATTGAGCCGACGAGCCACGATAGTGAGGCCTGGGCTATACACGGCGTATTCCGCAGCGTTTTCCGTCAAATAAAAACGCATTGGTTTATAATATTTATATCGGAGCAGCTATCCACACCCGTCGTGTATAGCTGCTCCGATATAAACTAATGTGTTTTTAATTCGACGGAAAACTCTGCGGAATACGATGGAATACGCTACGCTGTGTATAGATCCGGCCGCATATTTACGGATGCTACTCGCCACGCCACAGTCGTCCTCACTCCCGTACCGCGCCTTTAGATGTTTCACATCAAAATTAGGGGCCAAAATTTGAAAAAGTTGCATGGCCGATCTCACGAAGATATAATAACGAATTCAAATCAGTTTTTAAATGTCTTACCGCACTATTAGGTCCATCGGACCTGATGGACAAAAGATTGGCATGTTTAAGTCGAAAAAAAACGGTCAGTATAGAGTCCCTTTAATTTTTGTGTTTTGTCTAAAAACAGAAAAACACTCCATGATAATTTATTAGAATAACACAAACCACGTAGTCAAGTATAATATAAATATTGTTTATCGATTCATATCATTGATTATTACAAACAAACATTATGAATAATAGCTGTCAGTGTGCGCATATTTGTATATAACTGTACGTAAATATTTTGTTTTTCGAATAACTTATAGCTAGAAATAATATTGTTTTTGGATTCATTGTAGATTGACGAAGATCGTTCCAACATTGTTCAAACAAGAATATTCCATAAACTTACCATACAGAAAATGCTGAAAATCTGCAGTATAATCGCAATGCTAATTGTATTGACGGACGGAAAGGCTTCAAACATATTTAGAAAAAAAGAGGTAAATAAAACACATAAATAGAATTCATGATAAATTTATAATTTAAAATGTTTTTTTCAAAGCAACCCAAGAATGTACAAAAAAGCATAGAATACAATTCATTATACCAGGATATTCAGAGCCTGTCACAAAAAATAGCAAAGGCAGAAGAGAATTTAAAAGATTCAGATGTTTCTTTACAAGAAAAAAATTACTGGTTGGCTATGAAAGAAGGCTTTGGTACTTTTTATAGCGCAGCTCAAAATTTTTTCTCCAAGGGCCCACCTCCGCCTGAAAATTCAATTAGTGGAAATGGTTCGGCATTAATTAAAGGCATGACGTGGCGCGTTGGCTGCTACCAGTCGCGGAATGCGATTGGGAGTAAGTAACGGCCACAACTACTAGCTCTCGGATAGGTGACCACCCGGGTTCATAGTAGTTAAAAACCTTGCCACACATACACGAGTTTGTTACCTACCGTACCAACCTTACCCCTACCACAGTTCATAATCCCTACAACAGCTAATGGCCATAGTGCAGTATAATCGCAATGCTAATTGTATCGACGGACGGAAAGGCTTCAAACATATTTAGAAAAAAAGAGGTAAATAAAACACATAAATAGAATTCATGATAAATTTATAATTTAAAATGTTTTTTTCAAAGCAACCCAAGAATGTACAAAAAAGCATAGAATACAATAAATTCATTATACCAGGATATTCAGAGCCTGTCACAAAAAATAGCAAAGGCAGAAGAGAATTTAAAAGATTCAGATGTTTCTTTACAAGAAAAAAATTACTGGTTGGCTATGAAAGAAGGCTTTGGTACTTTTTATAGCGCAGCTCAAAATTTTTTCTCCAAGGGCCCACCTCCGCCTGAAAATTCAATTAGTGGAAATAGTTCGGCATTAATTAAAGGCATGGCGTGGCGCGTTGGCTGCTACCAGTCGCGGAATGCGATGGGGAGTAAGTAACGGCCACAACTACTAGCTCCCGGATGGGTGACCACCCGGGTTCATAGTAGTTAAAAACTTTGCCACACATACACGAGTTCGTTACCTACCGTAACAATCGTAAAATCAACCTACCGTACCAACCTTACCCCTACCACAGTTCATAATCCCTACAACAGCTAATGGCCATAGTCGCCGGGCTTAAGTTCAATAAAAAAAAAAAAATAATTAAAGGCAATAATTCAGAAATAAATTATAGTAAAAACTTTAGTATGACAATAATTAAAAAGCATATTAATTGTTCAAAGGCCAGTGCTCGACTTGGGGGCGGGACGCAGGGGCCCTAACTAATTTTTCCGAAACAGAACTTTGGCAACCTTAGTCGATACTGTGCTAGTATAGGCGAAAAACCAAATATTATATTTTCACCCGAACTAAAAATATATAGGTATACATGATAAATTAATGCGGCGGAATACAAGCTATTTTGTTTTTCCCCGCATGCGTGCAAACCAAGCTAGGACAGCGTAAATACAATATTCGTCAATCTACAATGAATTCAAAAATAATACTATTCCTATTTATAAATCATTCGAAAAACAAAATGTTTACGTGGTATAATATCCTGAATTAATGATTTCGTTCGAACACGGACGCGTTTTCGCATTGCCGCAATTTTCGTTCACGCCCGCGAAGTGATGACCCTCTCCGCTGACGACCAGCGCAGGGTTGTTCGCCATTGCATATCTGCTGTAGGCAGTGTCGCCGGTGTCCGTCTGTTGTCTTTTTCCAGCGGTCAAGCTTGATGCAACGTCGCGTCCGATCGCCGCTGCCACCACAACCTCGAGTGACCAGTGTGATTGCATTGGCCATCTGTCGCCGATTGGGCTACTTTATCAACAGTATGCAGGCGATTTGGGCGATAGCATGGACATCATGAACTAAGACAATATATGATGGACTGGCGACGACGGTAAAACATGCGGTCAGGTTTTAATACGGACTTTTTGTGGTGGGAGGAATTGTGAAGCTGAAGCGACGCCTGTTGGACAAAATCAATAATAAAACAAAAACATGAAATGAGTTTCAAAAAACATAACTGAACGTGTAGAATATTGCAAATAACTTGTTAAAAACTGTATTAAACTTGTCATGAAATTATGATAAAACACATTTTGAAACTAACCTGACTTATATTTTGTTTTTATTAGATTATACTTGCATCTTAAGTATAAGGTATTTATTTTTAAAAATGTCTAGAAAGTGTTGTTTAATTAGTTGCAAAAGTTTAGATGGGGAATTCGAGGTCTTACTGTAAATGTAAAAATTATCGAATTCCCATCTCCCACTAAATAGGTTACTTATTAATACATATTTATGAATTATGACTCATATAAATTTCCTTGAAGTGGAAGATTTATTTCAAATTTATTGTACCTATATAACGGTCTGACAGTGATGCCACTTGGGTGGGCTTGGCCCTCAGACTCGAATCCGGACATTTCAACGTGACCGTTTCGGCGTACGGCCGTTTTGGCGTGGGTCTATTTCGGCGTAGTCATTTTTCCATAAAATGATTTTAATTGCGTTTAGATAATATAATGTTAGCATTGATTATATTGTACCGATATAATTTATCAGTTTTTATCTCACTTTCGTCGGTTGGATGGATGCAGGTATGCCGTATGAACTGTATATAATAATAACAATAATTATATATAAACACTAGCTGATCCCGAGCACTTCGTTGCCCATAATTTTTATTCCGGGAAACGGAAAAGATAAGATAAATTTTGAATACTATACACCGAATATTAAATAGCAAATTAAACAAAGTTTGAGTCATATAGAGTTGATACATATATAACGGGCAACGAAGTGCACGGGATCAGCTATAGTCTATACTATTATATAAAGAAGAGTTGTTAGTTACCATCATTGTTGAGGGTAATCTCTGGAACTACTGATTATTTATAATAATTGACAACTCCTTTGGTATTCATTTACACATTTATATATAAGATATTGTTATTTTTACTTAATCTGAGTAAACGTTGACGTTTTATTTTATTCGATGAACGACCAAAATTCATTTTCCTTTTCATTGTAATAAATGGCTATAGATGTCACAATATATCTATTGAATAAAAAAATTAACAAAAATCAGCAAAATGAGTAATAAATTAATAAACGCCCGTCGGCGGCGACGTCGTTGTTTTTGTTGCTTAGTGATTGTTGAAACCCAGAATGCTTGCCATGTTGCCAAGTCTACGTAACAGGCTATTATTAAAAGTAACAGGCCATTTTTTATAATAATTTATAACTCCTTTGTTAATTAATTTAGAGAATCGATGAAATGCAATAAACCTTCTCCACAATGAGCTCTTCAATTTAAAAAAAAAATCATAACGATCGGTTCAGTAGTTTCCGAGAACATAGGCCTCAAAGGTTTTCATTTCACATTTATATATAAGATACTATGGGATTATATTACTGTCATACAAAATAATCTATATTACGGTCTAAGTTAATAAAAATATTGGTTTAGGTATAGTTAACCTATACGCTGTATCGATAGACGATCATTGAGTAGATCATCAAGTAGACAGTAGTTAGTATAGTCACCATGGCACAAGCAATTGAAACTTTCCGTGGACGTGAAATATTTGTACATGATGAGTACATGTATATTTTTGATGCGTTTAGTGCAAATAAATTAAAAAAGTTTTGGTGATGTCGTTACAAAGATTCGTGTAAGGCGAGAATTCATACAACAGTTAAAACTTCGGAGGTAATTTATTTCATTGTTTTAACTATCAGTAGGTATTAAATACATTTATTATGGTTTTATTTATTACGTCTTAAAACAAATAAATGAACATTCGACCCATGACTCGGAAGCGGCTAAGATTGAAGCTAATTCTGCAGTCACTAAGATGAAAAAATGAGCACATGAGACAGTGGAGCCTACATCAAATATCATCAATGAATGTACGAGTGGATTATCACAAGCAGGAAAGGTAAATATCAAAATTGTAATAACTTTAATTGAGAATTAATTATAAATTAATTATGGAGCGTTGACGGCCGATAGAGCATTAAAAAAACAGATAAAACGCACACAGTGTGAAATTCAAGCTGCACCCGATGCTCCAAAAGATTTAATTTCATTAATAATACCAGTGAATTACCAGTCGTATTCGCCATCTGAAGATGTAACTGAATAATTTTTATTACACGATAGTGGACCTGGAGTCGATAGAATTTTAATTTTTTGTAGCCCTCAAAATTTAAATATTTTATCAGAGTCTTCCAATTGGTATGTCGATGGCACTTTTAAAGTAGCACCACATTTATTTTCACAAGTATACGTAAATATTAAGTAAATACCTCGATGGCGTTCATCCTCTTATTTATGCTTTATTACCCGATAAAAAAATCAAACGTATGAACGGCTATTTAAAATACTAATTGAATTAAAACCAAAATCAATTACTTGCGATTTTGAGCAAGCTGCGATCAAAGCAATTAAAAACAATTTATCTGAAGTTCAAATTCACGGATGTTTATTTCATTTGACAAACATTTTAGACTTAAAATGAGTGACCTGGAATTATTTTCGAAGTATAAAAATGATGCAGAATTTTCAATTTATATTGAAATGATTTTGGTTTTAGCTTTTGTTAAAATTGACGATATTTACAATAGTGTAAACTTATTATACGATGAACTGCCTGAAGAAATATTTCTTTTCTTAGAATGGTTTGAAGAAAACTACATCGGTACAGTTGTAAGAAGTCGTCGTCGAAACCCACTTTTCTCCCCTGTAATTTGGAACGTTCATGATCGCGTATACTTAATAATGAAGATCGAACAAATAATCATGCAGAAGCGGCAAATCGTCGGCTTAATCTACAAATAGCAGTTGACCACTTGACACTATGGGCATTTATATCATGTTTAAGGAGAATACAAAGTAGTCGAGACGCCTTCTTTTGCCAATTAGAAACAAGCAAAAGTCCACCAAAAAAAAAAAAAAATACATCGACGTCGATAAACGTATTTTAAAATTAGTCAGCGATTATGATAATAGTAATATTATGAGTTTTTTAAGAGGAATAGCACATAATTTAAGTATGATGACCTGAATATTTTTATTCATAATTTTAATAGCATTCTCCTTATTTTAATTAAATTTGTTTTATTATACTTAAATATACCTAATTATTATATTATTATATTAAATTTATACAAAAATTATTTATATATTTATATTTTATACCTAATTTTTGTAATGGCTCTACGCCGAAACAGCCGTACGCCAAAGTGTCCTAGACCGCATTGAAGGCACCCTAAGATAGTAAGATACATCAATATACGATATTTTCAGTGGCACAAATAAGACATAATATATTCAGTGGATGCTTATTGCCTATTGCTTAAGCAACCAGATTATATATTTTAAATAGGCCTAATAACTATATCTAGTAATATTCCTTGTGGTTCATAATCCCTATTAACATTATATTCAAATATTTAGCTATATTATATTAGTATACTTTTGCCCCATGCTATAAAAACTGAAATTACGCCACTAATATTGTTATTTAAATTACAATTTCTATTCTAATGACTGACCTGTGGTTGTTTGATATCTATTAATAATATTTTATAGAGAGCAATAGAGCATGAAAAATTCACTTAAAATACAAATATAAGAAAGTATACACGGTATATTTATGGAAAACAATTCTGAGCGGATATGGTTTGTCAGCCTAGCATATTTTAGATTCTGAGCGAAGCGATGAATGTATTGATTTTATAATGATGTGTGTGTTTTTTTTTATTTTTTTTTTTGTCTGTCATCACCTTTTAGGACAGTAAAAGTGCTTGGATTTTCTTCAATAGTAACTTTTCTGATAGGAAAGTGAATCTAGTTGGTACTTTAAGGGGATCAAAAGTAAAAATGTCCCAGTAGTTTTCAAAAGCGACGTGAAAAACAAAAGAAAAACGGGAATTTTTACGCAAAAAATGTACTCTAAAACAAATAACCATAGGTACATGAAATTTTGACTGAATGTTTATATTAGCATTTTCTATACACCCTAACATTTTCCAAATATTTTGACTTATTTTAGCTGTTAACGGACATTTTCAGTTTTTATTTTTTTTAGTTTTTTTTTCTATAAATACCAATTAAATTTTATTTGTTGGGCAAAAAAGCGTGAAAATTTAATGAAAGGTTCCTGATATGTTGTTACAATAGCAGTTGAAAAATATTAAAAATGCACCAGCACAATTTTTTTTTATAAGCATTTAAAGTTCAAATTTTGACAAAATTTATGAAATTTATAATTTAATAATTATTTTTTAGTTAAAAATTTATAAAATGTTCAATTTTTATGGCTAAGGATTGAAAATTTAAAACAAAGTTCCACGTAAATAGGTTATATATAAATTACTTTATTCACAATTATATCATCAAATATTCTTGGTAATATCATAGGCTGACTGACCGTTTTCGGTAAATTCATGTATGTATGTTTTTTTATTTATCTATTCAAATCAGTGTTGTATCATCAATTAATTTTTAAGATTTTTCTTTTTGAACATGAAAAATATTTGTTTATACTTTATAGGAAAAGGAAGATATTTTTGAGTTTTTAAATGAACAATGACAATGAACTGTAACTGTAACTGTGATGGTGATGCAGATTTATCAAATACTCATCATAATAATGTACTGACTGACGCTGAAATGTATTTCTTGAATCGAAAAATTGAAAGCTTAGAATTAGAAAACCAGTAGTTAAAAAATCAGAAATTTGGCTATCACTCTATATGTGAAAATGAGGATATTTTTATTTTTACACTGGTATTTCTAAAGAGATGTTCGACTTTATTGTTCACTTATGTGGAGTTGTAGAATTTGAGTACCATAATGGTTGGAAAGTGGAATGTTTATCAATTAAAGATCAAATTTTAATAACTTTTCTTAAATTAAAATTACATTTGGTCAACAAAGATTTAGCCATTAGATTCAATACAAGTGAATCGACCATTTGTAATATTATTCTGACATTTATAATTTTACTTCATGAAATATTATTCAATAAACTAATGGAAACTGTGCCGCCTTAAACCAAAAACAGGCTTTGTTTGCCAAATTGTTTTGTAAGCTTCCAAAATTGTAGGATGACTATAGACGAAGTAGCCTGTGACATTCCTCACAAATTACATCACTTAAGTTCATACAAACACAAAAATACATTAAAAGAGCTCATCGGAGTTGCACCTAATGGGGTTATTACATTTGTCAGCAAATTGTACCCAGGGTCAACTTCTAATAAGAAAATTGTGAGTCATTGTGGAATTTTAAGTTTACTTGAGCCGGGTGATCTAATATTGGCAGACAAAGGATTTCTTATATCAGACATTTTACCTGAAGGGGTTTTTTTAAACATCCATCCATTTCTTACTTCTCCACAGTTCATACCTAGTGAAGTTGAAAAAACAAAAAGTATTGCCCGTGCTAGGATTTACGTTGAAAGAGCTATTAGTCGATTAAAGAGATTCAAAATTTTGAACCATATTCCAAAATCTTTGTTCAAAAAATCGTCCATAGTGTTTCAACTTTGTGCATCCATGGTTAATTTTCAAAATCCACCTATTAAAGAAGTAGAAAGTTTATTCACTGTATCAGCTACAGAACACACTGATGTTTAATTCATGTTTATAAACCTCCATATTAAGTTGAATACTCATATTTTTTTTTTCTTAAAGTTTACCTCCCTATAATCAAATTAATTTAATAATAATACATTTTTATAATTTTGAAGTAAATGAATGTATTTTTTAATCTGTAATAATATTTTTAATAAAGATTTGTCAACTTTTGTTTAATGTAATATATGTGGTATAATATTTAATGAAATTAATATTATTATATTATTTATATTATTTTAGCAACCAAGGTACATACTGTTTATGATAAAAATCTAATATATATCAATATTGTTCTTCTAGTCATCATTTGCTTCAATTTGGATAGCAATCATACTTTTAGCTGTCCATACAATTAAAATACAACCAACAGATTTATGACTAAATATTTGTCCTTGTATTTGGCTGAAGTATTCATGATCAGTATTTAATTCATATAATATCTTCTCATTGGAATTTAATTATAAAATATAATCTGTGTACTCTATTAAACATTGTTCTAGGACTTGGTTACGGTTACTATGTTACTTGGCAATGCAGTATTGCACTTGGTACCACCACTAAATCTCATAATCTATAAAATCAACGTTCTTAGTTCTCACTCTGAATCGAGTACAATAAAAATCACTCTGTAAAAAAAAAAAAATGTTTTTATTTTTAATTTAAAAAAAGTTTATTTTGCGATATTTTATATTACAACGGTAATGATTGAGGTTGGGTATAATATGCACTTTTCATTGTTTTTTTCAATTTACGCGATACTAGTTTTATAACATACCTACATTGAATTTTTTGACGATTTTAAATTTAAGGTAATTTTTTGCATTTAAAGATTTTTAGAGCATTTTGAAGTTTTTTCTAAATTTAAATTTAATATTTTATTTTTAAATTTGCACATGTTTTTATATGATTTTTATAATAAATATGTAATTTAAAGTCTAAACCTATAGGTACAGAAAAAAAATAGTTAATTTTCTAATTAAATAAGTAGTCATTTAGACTTGTAGTCATTTATATAAGTTCCGTCTGTCAAACTTTTCTACAATAATTTAAAAGTTTAAAATGTACCTATATAAGATTTTATATCTTTAATATCAAAAATAAAGAACACTATTTGGAATTGTTAGGGCATTTTTTTAGTTTTTTTAAAACATTAAAATCATCAATAATAATATATGATAATCAACCCAGAAAAAGCCAAGGGAATGCAACTACCCCTACTTGCCCCCCCCCCTGCGGACGCCCTTGCGACCAAACACATTAATTAATATTGACCTCCTGATAACTTTGTAACTATATAGGGCCCTATAATAAATTAAGGTGCCCGTATTTTACATGTTGTAAATAATTAATGAAATACGTTTTTTTTTCAAATATTTGATAAAATAACAATTAAGGTTTAGTATTTCCGTATCATTATAAATAATATACCTACCTAACGTGTAACATTAAACATTTTACATTTACGTGTAAAAACTAAAAGCCGTGTTTTATAATTATTATAGAAATAGGAGAGGTTCCAATATACCATACATGTCCATAAATCAAAACTGTTTGCAGGAATCATTAATTTTTTATTATTTATATAGAACTATAAATGGGGATTAAGATTTAGTAATAAATTCATTAAGTTATTTAAGTAGGTAGGTTAGCACAGAACAATAGGTAATAGCATATGATATATAAATAATCAATATTATAATAGCGAGTGTAATAGGAGACCTACTAACTTTTAGAAATATATGCAAGTTATTGTAAATAAAAATAAATATTTATTCAGGTAATCTAGCTTTTTTCTGACTTTGTACGTGGTAATGTCGGTGGTAAATCGATCCGATTCCGCGTACGAAATCATACTGCTGGTAAAAGACAAATATTACTTCGTGTTGTTTATATTATACATGGCCTATACCGGGAATGGGAACTTAATTGCATCTATAAATAAAACACATAATAGCTATTACAATAATGTAGAGTGTAGACAATAGTATTTTGTGTGGCAAGGGCGGGTAGTGAGCTATTTCAGTCGCGGACGACGTGTGCGGCAACGAATCGTCCACATTTTTGCTATTAAAAAACTGCATAGAGCATATTATGGGGTGCCGCCCCGGTGCCGGGGTGGTGATATGTAAAAACCTTCAACAGGACCTTACTTATAAGTTATAAGTAATAATATTGATTTTATAATATACAAAATTATAAAAACTAACTGTAATACCTAGTGATTAGTAAATATATTTATTTGATCATTTGCTATCTCAAAATTGTCATCAACAATAGTGTCACGACTAGTCCACGTGACTAAAGGATTACATAAAAATTGTTTAATTGCTTAATCAACTGTTCAGTATAATAAATGTTGTACATATTATCTTCTAGTTAGTTGAAAAATGTATCTTTTGTAATAAATTATGAACTCGATTAAACAGACAATTTAAATCAACTTGAACCAATGAACCACACCACCACGTTAGTCGGATCAAATAAAATATTTTCACTGTACGATTACCAAGTCCCAGTATATGACCAACTTACTATACTACTATAGTCTAAAGATACGACTGCTGTGGTTCTAGTAAACTCACTTCTAGCTACCTCTATAGTCTATACCTACCTAAAATAAAAAATAGATCAATTTTAAATCGATAACACTTTGAATGAAGTATTAAGAGGATGTAAGCGTACCATTTGTTTTCTCTCTCCGACCCACGCGCAACATAAACAAAAGACATTAACGCAGAATTGTTTTTTCTATGTTTTAAAGTAATCTTAGAGTAAAATCACCCATTATAAAAAAGATAGAGAATAATATTTTAGAGGGAATGACTTATCGATTTTATATTTTATTGTTATTTGGCATTGTATTCGACTTTCAAAATAAACAAAAAATTTTTGTAAATTTAATATTCAACATTTAGAAAAATCGATATGTCATTCCCTCAAAAATATTATTCTCTATCTTTTTTGTAATGGGTGATTTTACTCTAAGATTACTTAACACATAGAAAAAACGATTCTGCGCAAATGTATTTTGTCTATGTTGCGCGTGGGCCAGAGAGAGAAAACAAATAGTTCGCTGACATCATCTTAATAAAATATTGTTAACCACTCTCTTGGACTAGGAAATTCCATAACATACAAATTTCAGAAAACAGGTGCATGATTTGGTATTGCATTATTTACAAAAATGTATCTTTTTTCCAAAGAATATTTTATATCTAACATTTTTCTATAATTGAATTTGGTTAAAAATATGCTTACCAACTGAAAACCAGTCCCTGTAAAGTGCTTTTTGATAATTTAGTTCCAAATTTCCAATTGCTTCTTATAGCAGTTTAAAATTACACTCCGTAAATTAACTACGTTTTGAACTAATTAAATGAGACTACAATCAAGTATCATAGGTACCTATCTAACCTAACCAAACTATACATTTTAAACAATTCAATAATTTTAAAAATTATGTAAATAGTTCATTTAAGACTGCTGAAAGCTGGTCGATTTTTTTGCATTTTGACCAATAAGTGGAAGAAAAATATCTTTTGAATTTCTTCTTTCTAAAATATTCTCTACATCCAACCCCTTAAAAATGGTTGTTTTTAACGGCCTTAAATTGCTTAAGTCTCTAGTTGGTATATATAGTTCCATACACCAAATTCACTAATTCTACATGAAAGCTGTTTAAAATTTTCCATTTTTAAAAAAACAACAACAGCTTCAACAGAAAAGTACGTTTAATGGTCTATCTACAACGCCTTAAAATTGTAATATTGCCTTTGAAATGCATTGAAAATAAATTATATTTATTGTAATTATGACGTACCTGCATAGATCTTTATAAATCATTATAAAGTTGTACGTTCGGCAATAGAAAAAACACAGTTTTAAAAACTAATTTTCTATGTGTTTTGTTTTTCTCAATTGATATCAACAAAAGTACTGGCATTTTTTAAATCATTATTACACTTAAATTACCTAAATATGCCAAAAAGAGGGAATACGTTAATAAATTGAAAGTAAAAGTTTCACCTTTGAAGTATCTGTTTTATGAAACAAATTTTATACTTGTAAGTTGGAGTAGTACTAGAGGCAAAAAATAATGCTCTTTGTTTCGAAATCCCGCCCTAATGATAACAGTTTACCGCCATATGAAGTATTTGAACTTGTATTATTCAAAGACATTGTAGTAGCATACATTTTTATGTCTTGTCGATTGGACATTTTAATAGTTATTTTTTATTTAATTTTTTCGACAAAGTATTACCTATTAATCGCCATTGATAATTTAAAAATAATACTTACCAAATTTGTATAAAATAATAATAAATATTGAATTAAATAATACACTGAACCGTTACTCACCGATGGTGCTGTTATCAACGTGGTGACGAACGAGGGCGAATTATGCCGATGGGCGATGGCCAATGGTCGTTCAGTTGATACTATTCGTTAATATTTCCGTTCGTTGCCCTGTCAGTCTGACGTCCGGTCACAGTTTCATATTAAACACTTTTTTTGTTAACGAAAACTTTTGTTGACTCTAATTGCAACCGCATTTCTTTGAAAATTCCAAAAAGAACTTAAAATGACTTCCACAAATTTCAACGTTGGCATCGGTGACATCAGAAGAAACACCAGCAAGTAAGTTTGAGCTAAATCACGTTGTTTTGTCCGTACGCGTTTACGTATGATATTATTACCTCTTTTACTCATGAAAAACATGAGTTGTATGAATATTTTGATGTTATATTAATATTTATGTCTAGTTTAAATTTACTGTAATACGACACGAAGTAAATTTATTCGTTCTTCGTTCATTTCATTGGATTTATCTGTATACTTAGGGCGGTGTTTTCCCGCTAAAAAGTAGAACAAAGGATACCTAGTAATATATTATACACGACGATATTTTTACGATCGATATCCACAATAGTAGTAACACTCAGCCACTCTAATTAATTGTAATTACCTAACAATCAACCAAATATATGTATCATTTGTTATTTTTACTTGACATGAGTATATAACTCGATGTTTGTCTAATAATATTATATGTATATAAATTGTAAAAAAATTTTCCAATTAAACTATAGATAATATTAATTATTTTTATGGATAAAATTATATAGGTATTTAGAACATTTTATTGCCTAATTTATAGGTATTTGTAATAAATAACTTTTTGAATTTAATTTCTATAAATGATCATGAACCAGATGCAGCAAAAGTGTTGATAGATAGAATACTCAGAAATATATAAAAAAATACCAATCCTTGATTGATTATCTATCTTTGTTATTCTGTGTTAATTTAATTTGTTTAAACATGTTATTAAAGCAACTATATTATTCTTGAATGGCGCTTGATGGCAGTTGGAATTACCAACTCAGAAAAGAAGTCTGAATTTATTATTATTTATTAGATAAGTCTAAGCGAAGTTCTAATTTATATTTTATTCCTATTAATAATGATAACAATTAAAAATTATTAATATCTTCTTCCAATTCCATTTTCCAGTTTAATGTGTATATTACCATTGATTATAAATAAATTAACGATTTTAAGATAATGATGATAAGTAAATCAATGATATTATTTCTATGAGATAGATAACTACTAGTTTTCTTACCTTACTGTATTTTACTTTTTGATCAAGGTTTATTTTTGATGTTATCTTATACCTATTACTGATTCATTTTTTTTCATATCTTTATTAGTTACTTCTTTACATTTTATAACCCATCTATATAATACACTATAATTTAAAACCATAACTATTGCAAAGACAATTTTTGATTACTGTCCAAGAGAACGATTATAAAAAATTGGGGTCTAATGAATAACCCAACTTAGGGCATTAGCTTACACATCCAAATTGTATAGAAAATAACTTACATTTAGACAAATGTGGAAATATAATTTTTGAAAAGTCTAAAACTACTAATACCAATATATTATATAGATTCTATAATAAAATGTTTTGCATCTCCCATTTATTTGAACCATTTTTCACTCCTAAATTTTTTGCCTTAAACCATCTCTATTTTTAACTGAATTAATATTTTTTCTGTATAATATATTCATAAATAATTTATAAATAGTTAATAATAAATCATAGGTGTTATATTGAAGTTAATAAAAATATATATATAGGCATCAACTTGAATTTTATGTTTTAAATTTGTATGACAAGTAGTTACTATGGTTACCAGGCATTACTCAATATTTTAATTTTAAACAAAAGAATTCAATAGTATGTTTGTAGCAGTAAATAGGTTAATATTGCCACATCTATTCTCTTTTCTGAGCATAGGCAGGACTTAAAGTGGGAAAAAATTATACGGAGGACTAATGGCTCCATATAGTTTTAAGCGCACTGTATGACTGTATATAATTGTATGTATAATGTCTAATGTTTATGTAATGTATAAACAGTGATAGTGTAAGCATACTCATCACACTTATAATCCTAGTTAAAGGGGATGCTTCTTATCCACAGTTAAGAGTAGGAGGGTCATGTCCCTCTGTGTCCCCTCCCCACTTTAACCCCTGAGTATTAAAGATTCTATAAATATAGATTATAAAATAAACATTATTGATAATATTGGTTTATTAAACATGCATCTTGAACATCAATAGGTATAGATAATTAGAAAAAATATTTTTATATTTAGGTATCAGTTAAAAAACAATTTTTAATATTTTAAAAAATAGTTATTAAAATATCACCTACCTGCATAGAAAAATATTTTTACTTAATTTCACAATATGAAATATCTATTAATTAAATAAGTAAGTAGGTATTTGAAGTATTGCATTAAAATGTAATATAATATAATCAATACATATCTAAATACACTACTTTATCTATATTATAATACATTGTCGATTGTAGTATAATGCCCTTGATTATTCATAACTAATAACTTATATAGTATTTAATAAAAAAAAATTGTCTTTCTTAACTTCAGGTTTGACACATGATGGTGGTTTATTATATACCACCATTGTACAATATTAAAATGTACATATATATTTTAGTAAAAATTATAATATATTTAATTTATTAATAATAAATCATCATAATATTCAAAAATAATTGTGTTCGAAGCTATGTTTATTATACACTGTAAAATGTTGATAGGATTCCCTAAAATTTATATTAGAGGTATCTAACATATAAATTGAATAAATATTACCATTATTACTTTAATACAATAATAATATGGTTTAAAGAATTTATTTAAATCACTTTTTTTTTTAGATGTCTTAAATATTTAATTTAATAAATAATACAAATGGATGATTTCTATCATATTTCCTCTTAAAGAAAAATGTATAAATATTAGGTAGTTACCACTTTATATTATAATGTATATGCTATAGGTACATACATTAATCAAATAAACCCAAACCTTAAATTTAATAATTAACTGCTTTAAAAACAATTCAATTGAGATTTTGAGACAAATACTATAATATTGTGACTTCAATATTATTATAATACTTAATACTTTTAATATCTTTGTTTTATTTATGTAATTAGGTTCTTAATATTGGTAATATTGTATTAAAATATATATATATATTGATCAAATTTGATCAACATGAATACAATTTTAATTTTTTATAATATGTAGTAGGTACTCTGGGTAGCATTATTTTGTGTATTACAAGTTTAACCTAATTTATTAATTTATTTTATTAGAATTGTTTTTTACACATTTTTATTTGAATGTCAGTACCTACACTATTAATTTTTCTATGCTTGAAAAAAAAATTGGAAATTTATAATTAAAATAATTAAAAAGTATATGATAATTGATAATATAATATTCATATTGCTCAACTAATTTAAAATTATTGTTTTTTTTTTAGTCTGTTAGGTTAAATAACTTTGGTTGCAACTAACCTCTTAAGTACTTATTTACTTATCGCTCCCACCTCCAAAAAAAAAAAAAACAAGCTTTTTTTTCTTAAAGGGGAGCTGCAAACATATACCATGTATATTTTTATTTATATTGTAAACAATTGTATTGTTTTCCTAAATAAATTATTATTATTACTAAACAATGTATAGATGTAGATATAATACTCATATGTTATAGAATTGATTTAATTGATTTGTATATTTTGAAAGCGTAATTTTATATTTTATAATTTTTAATATTTGAAAAACTACCCACACAAAGGGAATAAAAAACTATTTTTAAGCAGTTAAATATTTTTTCTTAAATATTAAATAATTCTTTAATGTTAAAATAATTTCATATAACTTAAAAATGTAGTTAAAAAAACCTAGCATTATGATGTTTTATAATGATATGTATTCAAAATGTATATAAGTACTAATACTATACTATACTTCCCAATAATTATTGATCTGTCATTGTCTGTCGATGTATTTTTACATGTTATTGCAGTACATAGTACTAGATTGAGACAGATTCGTATAAGTAAATTTATTTTAGTTTCAATTTATAATCAAATGCTTTCTATAGGCAACGCCCTTCCTGAATATCTGTTGTACCTAATCATAAGCCATTAACTGCTTATTGTTTAGAACACTATATTAACAAATAATAATTGAAGATTATGAGGAGTGGTATAGAAGTTAAATTTAATAAGCATTTGTTTTTGTTAGAAATATAATTGTAACACAATATGTTTCATGAAAGTCTATTAAAATGAAATGAAACCTTTAATTTTAATGGTCTACTGTTTAATTTAATACTTGAATCGTCATAATGGTAAAATATCTTCCAACATGATTGTTAAGAAAAAAAATATAGACTAACATACTATTATCATTGATAAAATGTGAACATGAGTTCTGAGTCTGAGTTCAATATTGTTTATGACTACAAAAACGTTTATTGAAAATAAATTGTTGTTTTTATTTATGAAAAATTTTTAAATAAATACATAATAAGTAATAATATAATTGACTAACTTTTATTCCGATTAAATTATATTTAGCTGATGATGTATTTTTAGAGTGTATAATATGGCAAATAAGTTAAAACTCAAAAAATTGATTCACATTTTATGCTGATAACGGTTTATAAGTTATTTATTTATTTTATTTGCTTAAAAATAAAAACAATTATTTTAATCCTAAGTACTCTATATTTTCAAAAAGAAAATACGATACGTATCGGTACGTTTTGCCGCACGTCAAGTACGTCATTCACTTCTTGAACACTTGATATTGTTCCGAATTACCTATGCTACAATATAAAAATATTGATAATTCCTTCTATTATTTTTACTATGCGTAAATAAGTATTCTAAATGTTTATTTATAAAACGATTTTATGGATAGAAAATAAGGAATGTATCAGTTATTTTTAAACTTCCTTAACTCGTATTAGGTCTTCCGGTAAATTGCTTTCTTATAGCCATCGGTTGAACCAAAAAAAAATAGTCCTCGATTGTATGCATTATTTAAGCTATTTTAATATGTAGAGGATTTACAATAAAGTAATAGGTAACAATATTTTTTTTCGTTTTAATATAAACACATAAAAATTAAATTATAGTATATTAGATATTTTATACATATTTGTATTATAGTTTACGCATTTGTAATGCATTTATAGTCGGAAAAAAGTGTAATAGTTTGTAAAATCTTTTTTATATGCCCATTTTCATTTTTATCGCTGATAACATGTTATTGCTAAGTTTGCCACAATCGGGTTAATGTCCTTAATACAGGTATCGTAAACCAAAAATGACCATTCACAGATTCAATGTAATAATATTTTTTGTTCTTTGTATAACGAACACCGTTACCAGTCGCTAGTCAGAGTAGGTTGTAATATATCTAAGGCACATTGTGTACCATTAAAAAGAGATAATGAAAATGCACTCATCATCATGGGAAACATTATGAACCATGGATAATGGTTTGTTGTCCAGGCAAAAGGGTTTCTTAATGATCATGCTGGAGCTGGACATTGGTATGCCCAGTGGTTTTCCGTTGGGCGTATATTGTAATTTTTAAAAAGAAAATAACTTTCGAAACTCGAGAGTTCAATGTTTACAGCAGGTTTTTTTATTCTATTTACTACTTCAACCTTTAAAGTACTTGATAACAATACAAATTATTTCATATTAAAATTGAGTGTGCTTCTTACAAATTCACTTAGAAATGTTCGTAGTAAATAATATAATATGGTTGTTAATGTTAAACTTTTGTAGTTTATAAAAAAACTAAATGTTATGTAGGTAGTTAGATAATTATATTAATCTTGTATAGTAGTAACTTTAAAGTTGTTTAGTTGTGTCTTAAACTTTATATTTTCGAGACGGTTAAAAATATTTCGTACTTAACTAATATAAAAATAAATAAAATAACATCATAGTTAGTACAGATTTAACATTTCAAGAAATGCATTATTTGTAGATTTCAAATTTATATTTCTCCTCACCCCGTTTAGAGGCCGATGGCATTATATTATAATATGTGTACTGGGCGTTGAGGACAAAAGAGTAAATATGATGACCGTTCCGGTTTGGATTTGATTGTTCCGCTGCGGTTTTGTGTTATATAATAATGTTCTATTAAAACGAACAGAAGACGCATCTAACGAAAAATGTTAGGCAAAATTAAAACAATCAAAAGAATCATCGAACTGTGATGTTAATCACGGCGATTATAAATGTGGGATTAAGGTGCATAAACGAGTAAATAGACATGTAGCTAATTATAAATAAAAAGTAGACCGTTCTTAAAGATCGGATCGTGAAGCACGTATTCATTAAAACTTAGAAAGTCGAAGGATTTTAAACTGTGGGCACGCAAAAAGATAAGATTACAGTTGTCAAACGCTTAACCACTATATTGGATTTCAGGATCAAAACGAATTAATACAGATACTTTTTTAATTGGATTTACATTTTAAATTGCTATTGTGAACTTGTAATTGTAGCGCAATCGTATATAAATGGCGTTTTGATATTGTTGAATAATTTGCTTTAGACAATGTCAAAAGAGTTAGTTTTCTTTTTCAGTTACTTTTGATCTTGAAGTAGTATTTTACTGTAATTTAATAATATACCGTTAACTGCAATACATGTAGAAAATAGCCTATCAACAAGAAGGAACAATGGCCGCAGTCAAGGCTATAAAACAAAACATCTTAAAAAGTATCGAATCGTCTTTAAGAAATCCGGATATAACCTACATAATATTATTATTAATAATAAGTGCACGATCTTCTATAATCTTGGTATAAACTGTTCATGCACCAGTAATTATTTTCGTTTCTTAAAGAACTTTTAATCATATACCTATAATATATTGTTTTAATAACATATTATTTAACAAAAATAATTAAAACTTAAATAAATATGTTAAATAAGTGAATCTCAGTTAATTACGGATAAAAAATAACTGATAGTGGCAGGTGATTGGTTTAAAATAGTCGACGGACCGTATCTTGTTTATGGAGGGTTTGTCATCCATTGATAATTTGTAATTTGTAGATAGGTTGAAAATGTAAGGATAGATCCGGTTGGTACCCATATTGTATACAGTTTAAAGTATTGACCACAGACCTTGAATACATATTATTGTCGTCTTCAAAAAATCTATTATATTTAAAAGTTTTGAGGTTAAATGAACATAAACAAATTCTTTTTTACCAAAAGGAAAGTATAAATTATTTTAAATATTGAAACCCAATCAATTAGTTTTATACTCATAATCGTATATCTCATTTGTTCGTATTTGTATTTATTGTTGGAATTCTGAAATTTGTTTATGTACCTATTATAAGTATTTTAAATATTTTAGAAGTCAAACAATAAATATCAACAATTGACTAATGCCGAAGAATAAACAAGAGCATAAGATGAATTGATTCAGTTTACATTTGTAAAATAATTTATTCTTGCCTTTTGGTAAAATCGTAATTGTTCAATAACTTAAAACTTGTAACAATATTTTTTTTCATGTTAATTTTAAATACAATATTTTTAATATAATAGTTGTTTTGAAGACAAGAGTTTAAAAATACCCATCTTAGCGTATTTAATATTTTATAGCTTAAAATTTAAATAGTAAAAACCCATGTATTAATATCTTATTTAAGACAGCGATACTATAAATTGTTGATAAGAGGTTTAGCATTACTAGTTAATATGAATTAAACACATTAAATATAAACAGTTGATTAAAATACCTTCTAATATTTTCATATAATTTAACTGTCTTGCTGACAATGTTACCTAGGTTAATTATAATATTATGTCCAGATGTAATCAAAAAACTACTTCCTCCTGTTTAAATGAGTATTTTGTTTTTGTATGACATAATATATCATGTTATATTATTTATAATTACATTTTATAAAAGCTTGAAATACATTTTTCCAAAAATGTTCTATTGTTGTTATTTATATATCATATTCTTTATTTTTGTAAATATATCAATTTAATTTGTGCTCAACGAATTGGTGGTGTCTAAGTTGCAAAACAAACCTTAAAACTGTTATGTCTGTAGGTACAATGAAATTTTTAAAAGTGCTTAAATTACGTGAAACTGTTTTCTGATTCTTCGCAGACATTTCCGTCTCATATTGCTATTTTGACAGTTATACTGATTCTTTTGGTGAATACTAAAACAGTGTAAATCCGGTGTGGCGTGTGTATTGTATACGTAGCCTTTCAATAAGGAGAACGAGGAGTGGGTTTGTGTTAGGAAGTGTTGGATCCGTCTTTTTTGGTCGGTAGGTCCGCGTCCGCCATAGAAGTGTATCGTTGCATGCAGTCTGACGGCGATTTACCCGTAACCACGATACCGCAGCACACTAGGAAAACAAGAGTGCCCTACACCAGCGCAGTCGTGCATTGTCAGTATTCCTCGTTTGACGTGTCCCTTGTGTTCTGTTCAAGTCTCTCATAAACTGGACTATGGCTACTTATGCATCCTACAGACACATTGAATTGGACAATATAGGATGTGGAAAAAAAAAGTAATTATTTAATTCAAAATAAATGTAATATTTATTTATTAAAAAAATAATAGTATTTATTTTTAGTTTATAACTTTTATATTTTTATAAATTCATTTCAAGCAATTTATTATTATTAAATTATTTCATGGCATTATTATGCTCTTCTTATTTTTATATTTTCAAATTTGAAGTTACATAAACAAAAACTGTTAATAATATTATTTAAATCTATAAAACATTTCACGAAAATATATCTTTTTCTTTATCATAGCGTCAATTGTTTGGAGTTATAGATACTGAAAATTAATTTTTCTAATTTGCGGTAACTAACTAATTTATTTACTGTGAATTTATATAAAAGTCTTGATTATCGTTTATTATCGATAATTACTATTTAGTATATTTTACTAATGTGTTAGTAAAAATAATATACCTATTATAGATATATATTAAATTTATAAATACTAAATAAAAGTACATATTATAAAATATAAATTATTTTATAAATCTAGTTATTAGTTATTACGAAATAAAATTGCATTATAGATAAATTATGTATTAATAAATAATAATAAATACATTTTTAGTTTAAATTTACCGTAGAAACTTGTAATTCAAAAAAATTTCAAATAAATACGGTTATTATACATAATTTAAGTTAAATAGGTACCTAACGTGTTTTAATTTAACAATTATATACGATTTAATTGCAGTTATTAAATTTGTATGAAATTTTTGTAAGCTAAAATTTTAATCAGGTTAGGTATTTTTTTATGTATGACTATGACTAGTTTAATAACTATAATATTATGTACTTATTATTATTATTCGTTACTCAAGTTTATGTTTCTGTGATTACTATATCAGCAAGTAGTAGTACGGTATTATCTTTTTACGAACATTGTGAGCTCACTACTAGGTACTTGTTATTTAAAAATACTTCAACGGAACGATAGACAATATAAACTAAAAAAATTGTATTTTAATTAGTAAAATACTTTAACTTTATTAATATTACTGATATCTATGTATTTTTAATTTTTTCTTAAATGTAATAAGTAAATATTATATATAATCGTTAATATATAAATATTATGAAGAATGAGAAGTGACTTATTAAAATAAGCTGCTCATTAGTAGTTTTTAAATTGTATTATATCATCCAGTGTATAATATTATTTTCAATAGGTATACAAACATTATAATATACTTTTGTACAGAACGGTGTCCCAAATCTTATAATTTTTATTATAAATTATTATTCTTATGATTTATGATACGTAGGACTGTAGGAGGTAATATGCCTGAAATTGAATGTTTGTGAGAGTTAGATTTTCAGTTTTTCTTTCACATACATAAACAGTAGATTATCATATTCAAAAGAGTTATTTTACTATTTATTAATATTAACCATGAAGTATTTTCATTTAATTTGCTTCACTTTCATTCAGTATAGTGATTGTTCAGAAAGAATATATATTTTTCTTGAGAATTTGAACTATTTAGTTTTCCATCAAACTATAAAAGTATTACAATGTGCGTCACAAAAACGTAATTTACGTTGGTATGGTATTGTGCATGCGAATAATAATGCACGGAAAGTATACATCAATTTAGTAAACGATGACTACATAAGTAGTGAGTTGGTGTCTGGTACAGATATAAAATGTCAATGTGTATCACATTTTTATTCTCTGTTCTAAAATATATTCATATTATTTCGGTACCTGGCAATGACAGCATTCAACTATAAATTAAATGGGTTATTATTATTTATATTATTATGTTTATGTTACATCCAAAATGATGATCCCAGGGGTAGAATTGTAGAAAGGTGTGCTAGTTACGGTATTGTAACTCATTTGAATTTCCTATGTGCACGGTCCACCGAACGTCATAGATGTTCACTGTAATCATCATACTACACAGAGGCACGTGACTTCCTACGGGAATAATTTCGGATAAATAAAAACGGTTCATTGAGTTTTTGAAATTATTTTTAAACAATGTTGTTACACTTTCATAGAGGAAATGTTTGATCTATTGTAGGTTGTCATCCGTTACTCATGCTATATGGTATTCGGGAATCGACATTAGTATTCTGCTTTATTATTATCATGACCACCCTATGTGTTGTAGCCTTATAGGATATACCAAAATAAATCGTGATAGGGGGAAAGTACATATTTATATTCTTACGTATTTTAGTCATCATAACCTCCATTGCGAAATAAAATTCAGCTATTTAATCAATATTGAACGCTTTCGAACGATAATATTAATCCTAGGCTTCGAATAACATTATATCCATGAACCAAATGTAATTGAACATAATTGTTTTTAGTTAATTAAACTTTCCCTATTTGATTGTGACCCTAATAATCCATTAGGAAATTAATAAAGTAAACATCTGTATTTTCTCATTTTAAATTACATACCACGTTTTTTTTTTTTTTAATTTACATTATTAAGTTCATATTATATTGATAACAAAATAAAAACGTTATTGAGTTAAGGTTATATATGTAGTAGATTTATTAGTATTTTGTATTTCAGTATACGTTTACATTTTAGTATACCCAGGAATGAAGACTTCGTGTTTGATCGAATTTTTATGGGACCACCAGGTTAATAATATAATAACTAGTAATCCATGTTATATTATGAAGTTTCATACGCAAATAGAAAACTAGTTCATAATGCCTAATGGTTTTTTTTATTATTAAATTACTACTTAGAGACAAGACCAATAATGTACAACGTACATGAATCCGTAGACCACGCGGTTACCCTCTTATCGTTTTGTATTATTCCTCATTCAGTATCCGTTACTACGTAATCGCTTTGGGATCTAAAATAGTTTTATTGTACAAATGTACTCAAGTCAAGTTCTGTTTCGTCTTGAACCATGGCTTCGGTGTAATATGCTAACCGAACGTTGACCCTTGTCCCGTTATATAGTAAATATATAACAAATTACCCTCGCAATGGCGAACTCTGGCTTTTACTATGTTAATGTCGGTTTTAAACACGCATCAAGTATTAAAGATATAAATTAACTATATTGCTTGAGAAATTCATGTTATATATATCTGCTTTTACTTATAAGGATAATATACTAAAATATATAACAGAAGTAGTTGTGTGTTCAATTGACAATTCATTATATTATTCTTTTGGTGCATAATATAAGAAATTAAATTTAAATTAAGTTTAATATTTGTTTGTTTAGTTTTCTATTTATCATAAAATAACAAATATACCTATGTTGCGATTATTTCATTTTGTAATTGTATGTCGGCGTGTAATTAGAGTTTTATGATTGGAACTCTGTATCAACTATTGAAATGTTTATCGATAATTTTAATACAAATCTTTTATCAAAAGTAAAATGGCTTTCAACGTTCAAAACAAATAATTTTATTGCAAAATAGTTACTCATTACTCCTTGTATAGCGTGAGTCATATAATCTGAAATGTGATTACTCCGTGTATAATATATTATATAATTTAGGGAGAGCCCTTAACACGAGGGTGAAAAAATGACTGTCTGCGTCAAAACCTAATTTCATTTTTGCAAGATTTTATGGGGTCAAGTTATTAAGTATTTTAATGTGTGTGTCGACTGTAAAGGAAGGAAATGAGAATGACAAAGAAAATATTGACATGCAGTAAATTTCGATACTGTTATATCTTATATTGCATTTTTAACGTTGACAGTGTCAATGAACGTAAACCTAACATAGCCAATCTATTATAGATGCGTTTATTATTCTATAGTTGTTCTAAAACTTTTTGATGCCAATGAATAGAGAATCCCTCTAGCTATATTTGTAATCGGATGTTCTTTCCGATTTCGTATAGTTACTGTATGTATTAAAATTATTAATTCGGGTTATGAAATAAAGAAACGTGCTTAAAATCAATCGCTCATATAACTTCTATTAAAAATAACGGTTGTTACGAAATGAATCTTTCGAACCCGACAGTTGGGATTATTGAGGGTCGATCCCCCCCCCCCCCTTTAACAAAATCAATTTAAAGTCAATCGAATTTTTTTACGACTATTCATTATAAATTATTATTTTATATATTATAAGAAAATTAATGTTTAATACAACTTTTAATGTCATTATAAGAATAAAAATATCAAAATGAACAATTGTAGATAATTGTTTTCAACATTTGAAAATGAAACATACCAAATTATTATGTCCAATTTTATAATGTATTATTAATGTATATACCTAATAGGTACTTAATACGTTTTAAACATTTAAAACAACGTTTCTGGTTTCAATGTATCTATATATATTTTAAATGTCGGCTAAATTATTTCAGCAACATTGATTTCTTTACTTGTATACTTGCATAATAATATATTCTATTATTCTAATTTAATAATTTAACAACTTGTATACCTATTACTCCTAAAGTCTTAAAGGACTAATATTATTTTAACTAACACAGAGTTAATGGAACTCTAATATGCATTGTATATTATTATTCATAAAACTGTATTATTATACGGTATTAATATAATAAATTATAACTGTATTTTTAATAACGATTTACAACTTAGTTAAAATAATTTATTGTTACTGATCATTGTGAGTCCTTATTTTATTATAACATTTAAAATAAAATAAAAGAGCACATTTTATATTTTCATTGTGGCTGTACTGGTTTATTACACAGTTACACCTACACATACAATTCAAGGTAGATATTTTTATTTAATATTTTAATATAAAACTCTCGGTACTCGGTACAAGTTCTTCATTTTACATAAGGTGCTAGTCAAGACTTATTCGTTTTTTCATTTATTTGTTGATATTCGTCGGAAATGAGTTTAAGGTATATTATTTTACTTTTGATTATATAATATAGTATTATACACCATTATTTTAATTCTTAAAATATTTATACATTATATTTTGATTAGAATATTTATAGCATAAAAAAACCGTAATTTTAATTATAATTTTCATTTTCATTTCGTCAATAAAGAAATTTGTGTAGGATGATCACTCTTAGATATTCCAAATAAGGCGAGGTCATTCAAATATCGTCCAGTTTTCTTTGTCAACCCACTTATATTAGTTGTGCTATATTAAAATCGCCCTATTTTCCATTGCGGTAATCGATTTCCTTAAGTTTTATTTCTTTACATAAATAAAAATAATATGTCTAAATTATCTATTAGAGAAAATAGGACGCCTCCTGGAGGAGTTTGTCATGATCTTTGGGGCGCCGAGTTCGTAGGATCTCCGTGTCATAATAGGCAAGTAAAATACTCGAAAAGTGTACACAATATTCTAAATTATAACACTTATAATTTAACAATATTAAAATAATGTTATAATGAATAATCCTCATATTGTAATAACTTAATAGTCGGTGACATTAAAGTTAATTTAAATTAAAAACATTAAAATGTACGTTAAATGTTAATAATTATTAACTTAATTTAACTAGTGCTTGAAAGTTTAAACTAATTAAATCTGGCTTATTTATTTATTTATAACATTGTGATTTTGAGGTTTCAACTTCCTGAAACAATGTTGTTATGTTATGTTGTATGAACATCAATGTTTTTGTATGCTTAATAAGCATTAACAAATATTTACTAATTTCTTTAACATTAGTAATTATTTCTATTTAGTATTTATTTTATATTATTATATGGTGTATATACAATATACATGCAATATGCATGTACGTATCAAGGTACTCTGAACATTTTTGATTGTTATGTATTACTTTATCTTAGATTGTTTAACAATATTAATAAATTATTACTATACGTCCTGAAGGTACTTAGGTGGCAAATATTTATTGAATTCTTAAAAATAATTTGTTTTAAATAAAATCACAACTTTTTACTTATTTACAGGTAGTTAATATTAAAAACTAATTAAGCTGAATACTAATTTAATTACACACTATCACTACGCATATACGCTTCCCACATAAAAATATCCATGTTTTGATCTGTATATATTATTATTTATTACCATATGGTAAGTAAAATGCCTTATGAATCCTTGAACATTTTTAAGTGGTGACCTGCTATTATGATAGATTCTTATTAATAATAAGTATATCATATAAAAATATCAATTTGTTAAAATAACTGAAGTACCTACATTAATTTATTGATTTGTTGTTAGACAATAAATTATTTATTATTATTATTTTCACATCTACAAAAGTTAATAACATTTTATTTTAATCCAATGACTAGATTACTAGAGGTTGTTGTCACAATTAACTATATTAATATAGCATCAAATATTATAAATGTCTTAAATATGCCTTATATAATATTGTATTAATTTTTAGTTTATTTTTAAATGCAATACTAAGTATAATTTATATGTATAATAAATTAATAAAAACATTTTTTTTCTTTTTAAGAGTCTTGAAACCACCAGGTGGTGGAAGTAGTGACATATTTGGAATGACATCATGTGATGAAGTTAATCCACATAAACGTGGTACAAATCAGAAGAATCTCCAAAGCTCTATTATTTTGGGTGGTCAAACACCAAAACATAGTAATGATACAGTAGCAGCCAACGGAAACTCTGATAAACCTGGTAATTTGAATACTAAAAGTTTGTTCTATGTATAAGTAGTCAAAAAATATTTTAATTGAATAAGTTATACTTATAGCTAATGATACTAATGTTGAATCTCAAATTGCTATTGATAGTAAGGTTGAGGATAAAGTTGCTAATGATAATAATAATGTTGAGTCTCAAATTGTAAAAGAAAATATTGAGAAAACTGTATCTGAAACTCCAAGTGATAAAGGTAAGTGATAAACGCATGATTATCTATTTTTATTTTAGTTAGTTGTGCCTTGGATGCATTAAAACATACCATGTGATATTATATGTAACATACCATTACATATTTTAATTTGTAGCTTTACCTTTTTTTGTACATAAATTATGCATTTCAATCACAGTAAGTAATTGCAATATCTATCTAATAATCATTCAATATATTTCCTAAGCTGTTAAAATATTAAAATATTTTATTTAAATCTTTTTAATGACATAATTGATAAAAATTGTAATTATATTTTTATTAACAACCAATTACCTAGTTATAACATATTATAGGCATAGCCTAATATTTCTGCTTTAATTTTTTTTAGCCATAAGATAATTTTAATGCTTAATAACAATCTTTAAAATGCGTTATAAATTTTATATAGTTATATTACAAAAGACTAAGGTTAAATTTTATTACTTTAATCATATTATTAAATTAATTTTATTACATGACTAGTTTGTTGGTTTTAAATTATAATATCACATAAATGTCATCTGTTATGGTTCAATTTATTTTAACTAAGTATTTAGTTGTATGCTTTTAATAATTAATCCAATCAAATTTTTTTTTTTTTGCTTGCTTCTAGTTATTAGTTAATCACATTCCTTATAACATTTTTAACTTAAATGTATATATTATTATTTATTTATTGTTAATAATACACTTATAAATATCCTGTATCTTATTAAATAGAACATTAAATGTTAACAAATTTTGTTTAATAATGCAAATTATCTACCTAATTGGCTTTAAGTATACTACAGTATACACCTTTTTCTGCATACTTAATAATTCGATTCTGCTTGCTACTTTTATGTTTGTCTACTGGATATTTGCTTGAAGCTTTTAACTTTGAATCTGCTACTTCCAATAAAACTAATTGTCAAAGATGGACCTATAAGAAAAAAGGTATGTTATCAATTTATAGCAAACAAAATAATAAACATTGAACTGTTGTAATTAAATATGGTGGTATATGCCTACCATATTATAATATAAAATGGGAAAATGTTTTTAAAGATTTTATAAATGTGTGTTAAATGTTTTTGTTTTATTTTTAAGTACATATAATTTCTTGTATGATAATTTATCTGAATATTGTGTAATTAATCAATTATAAAATACCTATTATTAACGTTTTATGTATAATAAATTGTGTTTAATTTATGAACTCTGTACATTGAATAAAATTAGGTTTTGTACACAGTGTTAATTTGATGTGCATTTATGTTTTAGATGGTAATCCAGTGACTGGGGAAGGCTATGAAGCTCCTAAGGTAACAGCTACACCAGCTCAGCATGTTTCTGCTCAATCAGAACCAGCTCCAGAACAAAAGAAGGCAAGCCGTGTGCCACCAGGTGGATACAGTTCCGGATTATGGTAATTGCTGGACCAGGAAGACCAACAAAATTTTGTCACAATTTATACATTGCTTTGTATTTCTATGATATATTGATGACCTTTGATCACATTTCATCAATAAAAAAACTTATTTATGGTATATAAGAAAATGACTTTCAGTGTATAATATTACAATTGTCATTCTTTTAAAACTACCCTGCATTTTATTCATTCTCAAATTATTTGATTATTGTTTTGTAATGTTGTGAATTGATTTATTCCTAAAAAAAATTCTTTTTTATACACAATAAAATACTATATTTATTAATGATTTTAGTATGAGATATTAGTTGATTAAAACTAACATAACCTAAGTGTCTTAAATAAATAAATTATTTATTTCTCATAACAATTGTATATTTATTTATAAAAAATAATTTAAACAAAACATTACTATAGTAGAAGGTATTAGTATAGTAAAGTAGAACCAACTTAAAATATTAAAATAACGAACAAATTATTACTACCAATATTAAGTCAAATAATTTTTTTAAAAATAAAATAAACAACAAAATATACAAAAAAGGAACTTAATTTATTTCTACCATAAATGTAGAATAAAAAGACATTATTAATGTCTGTAATAATTACATTGTTAAATATTATCACATGAAAAATGATATGAAATATTTGATTTATAAAATGGTGAATCACTTTCAATACAGAAGCGGATCTAGGGGGGAGGGGTCAGCTGACCCACAGTTAATATTTGCTTATCAAGTTGGCCTCTTTTAAGATCTTGGGTAGTTGGACACTTGGACCCTCGAATAAACACACATACAGTATAAATTAATTTTTTTGTTTTATATACCTAGTCCACAAATATAGATTTCTAATCTGGTTTTAATAACTGGCCCCTTTAAATGTCCTGACCCACAGTTTCCTAACTCTGGATCCGCCACCGTTTCAATGTATTATTAATTATAATATACGATTAATAGTTTTTTGTTTGATCGGCTCATTAAATCCATACAAGAAACGTATACAATAATATGTAGATTGTTAATTCCAATTCAATATTTCGATTGACGGTCTTCCCATCCTCGTATCTAGTGGTTGTTTCTTTTTCCATAAATCCAGACAGTTGTGATGGAGTTTTGACTTGCGAAACACGTCACAGGAAGAGTTGGTAGCCTTACAAGTTGTAAGCTGTTTTGCGTACCGCTGGAGCAATGTGTCGTCGTCGCCGGTCGGTGCTGCCAGAAAGTCGCACCGCTGTCGCTTGTGTACGCAACAGTGTATCGGTCCCGGGTCGGTCTCGAATTCGGGTCTCAGGTCGGTGAACGCGAGTCCTGCGCGTTCGGCGAGTATGCCCGTCACGTACAGATCGTCGATCCAAAAGTATTTTTCGCGCTCGCCGATCGCCAGCAGCAGACGCGGGACAGACGCCGCCCTGGCCGCGTACAGCCAACCGGACAGGAACGGCGGGTACGCGTCGCCCGCAAACTCGGCGCGGCTCACGTACCACTTGTTGCTCTTGTCCCGTATGGGTTTCGCGGCGATCACGCACCCGGCCAGATCGCGGTTGCCGGCCCGTCCCAGCACTTCGTTCAGCTTGAACACGTTCACCGCGATGTCGTCGTCCATCTTGACCATGTAGTCGGACCGCGGGCACCGTTTCGCGAACCACGTCAGGCCCATCGCGTGCTTGTACGTCAGGTTCCTGTACGCTTCCCGGAAGTTTCCCTGCACCACGTCGCCGTGCCGGGACGACTCCCGGAGCAGCCGGGCCTGGAGGTCGCCGTCGCGGTCGCCCGACGACGGCAAGCCGACCATGAACACGTGACGGAATCCGAGCCGATCGAGCACCGTCCGCGGATAGGACTGGCGGATGGCCCGGCGTCGCTCGAAGTGGCCGACGTGGCTGTGGACCACTATGGGCGTGTGGCGTCGGGGTCCGTCGCACGTGCCGCTGTCGATGAGGTACTCGAAGCCGTTCAGGTCCAACAACGGACGCCGCCGCCGGCCGTCGGTGGTGGAGGTGGTGAGCACCGGTGACGGTCCGGGGCGCATCGGCGCGCTCCGCCGGGTGTTGCGGTCTGCGGAAAACGCGTCGAACAGCACCATGAACGACGTGCTGACGGCGAGAAACATGACGATTTCGTACCTCCACGACGGCGGCCGCGGCGCCATCGTCCGCCGTCACCGTCGGTGCGGTCGCAGCTGGTGCTGCTGCTGCTATGGGTCGGTGCACCGGCGGTCCGCCATCGACGCGGCGCTCGTTGACGATAACGATATTGTTT
This sequence comes from Sitobion miscanthi, assembly GCA_008086715.1. NCBI lineage: Eukaryota > Metazoa > Arthropoda > Insecta > Hemiptera > Aphididae > Sitobion > Sitobion miscanthi. The sequence continues at coordinate 11,840,299 of CM017805.1, forward strand.
TTTTGTTTTCCGCGTCACGTAAACGATAATAATACAATGACATTATAATATTGTACACAAGTCGCACTTCCGAGCGAGCGCGTCGACGCCGACTCGTAAGATTTTCTGTACAGTCGCCGCGGCGTGTTTACTTCGCGTCCTTGGAATCTCGCGAACGACCGTGTGTTGGTTTTCTGCGACACTTCAAACATATTTAAAACAGCTTTCACTTAGCCAAAGACTGGCAACCCCTCCTCCCTACCCCCCCTCACAGCCTACGCCGTTCGTTGTGTTGTTTCTAATGTGTGGAGGGGTGGGGGGACGACGACGTCGGTTGTCGACCAATCTCTCGAACCGTGTCTTGGTTCACTCGAACGCACAAAATGAGATTCGTTCGATATCGTTGTATCAAATGTTTATATTATTTTATTTTTAGTTTTTAGGTTTAGAGTCGTCTAAAAAGGAGCTGGTGCCGTGACTTGCTAGGGAACTAATAAAAAATATAAAAAAAAAGCATATAAATATATATATATTTGTATAGTTAGTTTCATACAACTCCCAGTCAAGTGCCACTAGTGGGTGGCTTCTTAATCACGTACTCATATTATTGTAACCCTTATCAAATATACTTCTTGTGCAGATTGTACAGATTGTATATAAAAAAAAAAAGGTTTAGAGTAATATTATAATATGATAGGTAGACGCCGCACCATTATATAAAAGAATAATATTTCAAATTTATTTAATGGTATATACCTCAACACCCTGGATATATAATATGTGGCTTCTGTTGGAAGTCGGAACTCATTCCATGCATATCCGTTGTAATTGACCCCTAATTTGTTAGTTCCTCTGTGCGGTCGACGATAATATATAATCGTGATAGGTACGTAGCATATGCACGCCTTACACTGCAGTGCATGTTAAACATATTATATCCCCAGAAGAATACAGTAGTCAAATGGCGCAAGGCGATCAGGTGGCCATGGAAGCCAGGTGCAAAGCTTCGGATGATTCATTTTGAATAACCCTGTATTTAATATGCATAACACAAGTCGACGGGAAAAACTTACGAAATTATCTCATAAAACACCCACTGCAACGGGTAATCTAGCGCTTCCGTAGGCGTATGGTGACACGCTGTGCTGTCCGCGGTAGGAAAACTTGACATATTCGTTTCGTAACACCACCGTAGTGACTGTGTGGCGTTACAAAATTAACAAACTTCATTTTTCAAAATGCGAGAACTAACATTTAAAAAAAAAATAATGATACAAAAACTGTAAAATATCTACAGTAAAAATAGGGTAGTGATTCTCATAGATTGTAGAAATAATAATTTTGTATCGGCATAATATTATATGATACTCCTTAGCCCTTATTAGAATTTATATGGTTTCATATGTCTTTTACAATTTGATATTTGAAATATCAAGGGTGGTTGTCATTTGAAAAAGAGTTTGCTACAGCTATAGCCACCCCTCCCTCCCCATACAATGTCATACACCTATAGTTACCACTTGCCACAATAGGTAGTACAAAGGGCGATACCAGGTTTGCGGTTTGCGCATTAACTTCTATCCTAACACACTGTCCATAATGGACAAACACCGCTGGTATAATCCCGATATGTTTTATTAGTCGATGATTGATCGTAAGTAAATGGTTGCCACCGGTTGTTTTCTTACCGTATCCGCTGCAGTATACACTATAACGTTATGAACGCCATATTTAAAATGAAAATTATGTATGTTTAAAATGGTTAATAATTTTTATCTACCCATAGTATTTATGTGGTGTTGAAATGGAATCAAAGACAAAAACAAACTTCACACACTATACCATATAAATATATAATAATATAGTATACATATTATCGTTAAACATAATAGTCGAACAACAATTATTACAATTAAGTCACAGTCCACAGATAAATACTATATCTTAAATCGTGCATTTACAACTAACTATAAATAGTTTGAATAATCAGGCTAAACTCGAGCACATTTAAAATTTATGATAACACTTATTTTAATTATAATAATATATTGTTTATTTATTCAAAAGATTTTAATATTTTAGAGAGAATAATAAGATGCCATAGACGCCCGATAATGATATAAGAATAAACTATTGGATAATATAAATAGGTCAATATTCGTAATAAATAATGACTTATACACCTAATATATTATATTATAGATAATAGATTATAATATAGGTGCCTATAGAAAACATGACCTGCAGTTTTAAATTGCAGAATTTGCAATAAAACATGTTTGAAAAATACAAAAATAAAATTGCAAGATTTAAGTTTATTAATACCTTTAAGTCGAAATGTCAAATAAGACTATTATACTATTAAAAAATAATGTTATATTGATGCTACCTATGTATTACTTTTAAATAAAAAAAACAAATAGTAGGTACCTACATTGAAATAAACAATATTTTGTATTTTATACAACAATTTATAATATCACCTATTTAATAAAATGATAAAATTGAAACATTTTTGGGAAGATTATATAATGTCTTATGGGAATTATTAAAATATAATATAAATTATTATTAATCGTTACTCAATCGCGATGTCCTCTGGATCAGCAGTTGTTCTCAGCCTTTTGAAAGAGATGATTTCAGAATCAACATTTTATTTTATTTTTGCGACACTTACAAATATTTTTCTCGTCTTACTGCATTACATAGGTTTTCAAAATTTTTTTGACAAGTAAAATGTTTTAGCCGCCGTGTAGCAATCATTTATTGGTTCACTGTGGAGTTCATTGCAGGAGAACATTTGGTGCGTGGCGTAAAGTTCAATAATTTATGAACTATTATAGTTCAATAAACAATCGACTGTTCAACCGATCACCTATTAAAATTGTTTGGTTCTCAGTGGGTTCAAAAGACTAAAAGTTGCTGGTGTACCTATGGTTAGTTCTATGTTCAGTCCACGAACCTCGACAGACGATTTTATTATTTACGTTCTTGGTTGGTTAAACCGTTCGCACCTCGCAAACGACCTTAAAAAGTGGTTTAATAGTTCAATGCTATATTAACCAGTTGCATCATATCCGCCTTGGAAAACGCATCCACTGAGACACTCTTCTAAACTAACCTTTTGTCTCGCAAAGTTCAAACTTTATTCTAATATTTAGTACCTATTGTAGCTATTGAATCAACTCGCTCACTATTACAAGTTCATATTATTTAACTCCAATTATTTCTGTGAAAATGTCCTCTTCACTATTACCGTTAAAACCACGGCTCAACCGTGAAATTGTTGATAGTCGTCGAAATGTCAAAAGCATATATACCTATAGCCTATAATATAATATTATTATAATGCAATAATGTCTCATATAATAAATTTATTTTTAAAACTTGAAGTTGAAATACATATTTAGTTAATAATTAATAAATATGAATTATAAAAAAAATAAGAATAAGAATTCATTTAATTAAAACAAATAAAAATATTAGTAGTATAGGTTAGAGATACCTCTAAATATAGTTTCAACTTCCTATAATTAATGGTTTCTTAACTGTAAAATTAAAAATGTGGGTAAAGTTTGTTTCGCTCTAATACTGTACAGAATAGGTTACAAATGGGTCACTGTAATGGATGGTGTTAAATTTGAATTAAATTAACTAAGAAAATCGAAGCAATTTTTCTGCCCCAAACTGTGATGGGACACAAAAAAAAATTTTTTTAAAAAAACACTTCATTGTAAAATTAATACACTCATCGCTCTGCTCAGAATCTAAGACTCAAGATATTTCGAAATTGTTTTCTTGTAAAGAAATGTTAATATTAACATTCGGTGAAATTGCATGAATCTATAAGGTAATTTTTTTAGAGTTAAACTAAAAATCGAAATCGATTTGTTGACTAGTTTTGCGTTCTACATTTTATTCATAATTTTTTTTGTTTTTTTCCGACGTCTTTTTTGTTTATTTAATTTAAATTATTTAAAATAATAAATGCCATACAGCTTTTATTGTTTTTATTAAATAATAGGATATTTTTACCTAAACACGCTACATATTATAATTTAAAAATACGATTTTACAAAAAAATGTATAACGGTTCGCCTGATACATGCATTTCCTTAGACTTTAGAGGATCAGCCTCTAGGTATTTTTAGACTTATATAGTTCTTACCATAGGTATATGGTATCTCTTTCGGGTTATTATCCACTATAACGGTACTCGAAATCCAATTCTAGATAATAGCGTTAACCGTTCGAGCATCAATGGATCCAGAAACTATATTAATTAAAAACATAACACCAGCATCATCCCTTCTCAACCTTACGGCCAACACCCACGACTTTCTAATGTTGATATTCTAGATAAATAATTATAAGGTCTCTAAACGTTCATCTTAGATAATTTTTTTACTAATCTAAATAAATTCATCTAGATACATTTTTTATTGATCAAAATCGCGAAATTGTACAAAAGCATTTTAAATATTTATAAAAATTTCAAACCAAGTTTATGTTTTATAAATAATGTAATTATTTTTATCTATATCATTATTATTATTATGTTCTTAGTGCCCAACTAAAATATACCTAAATTTAAAACCCATTTTAAAAAAAAATTGTATCTTTTTTATCTATCTAGATATATTTGAGTTCAATTATCTTTATCTTTATCTAGATAAAAAAATACTTATCTAATCCGAAAACTGGTAAGTGGTGAATGCTCTGCTGTACATTTGGTGTATATAGATGAGTCACTTCAATGGATGTATTCCATTTTGAATTCAATGATTTAAAATCACAATCACGAGTCAAAATATTTTGAACATTTTTTGGTGTATAGAAAATATTCGATGACATTTTCATACATCTGCAAGTACAAAATATTCAAATATATCCAATTGTATATCAATAATTTACAATGCTCTACTGAGCATGATAATGAAATACATAAATTTATTAAATATTATGTCGTATACAACAACTCAAATTAACCTTGATTTTACATAAACTTTAGATTTGATAAAAAATTTTCTGATGATTGATGAATGACGATGGACTAAAGTCTATAGTCTATAGACCAGTGGTTCCCAATATTGGTGGTCCGTGGTTCCCCAGGGGTCCACGTATTGATGTTTGGGGGTCCGCGGTTATGTACTATACTGTAATAGTGATTTTTCATTTTTATTTTATATTCGTGAAATAATTATTAAATTCGTAGTCGTTTGAAATTCCGGGTATTTTTGGACTATTGAAACTCGATTTACCGCGAAAAAGGCAGATAATTAATTTATTCAAATTGAAAAGTAAGTATTTACAAAAGAGATTGGGTCCCCGGACCAATTTAAGTTTTAGCTAGGAGTCTGTGGCTTTATACTAATTGGAAACCACTGCTATAAACTATAGTCAGTGGTATCGTTTCAGTTTTCAATTATGGAAGGGGGGGGGGCAATAGTTTTGACCAGCCCAGAGGGATAACTTAAAGAAAACCTCTCGCAAATGCATTATGCTACATTTTTATCAAATTACCATTCCTACCTTACATATTTTATTAATATAAATATTTATTATATTACTCTGAATATGTTCTACTCTAATCGTTACAACCCTTTTCATTAACTAGGTAGGCAAAAACATAATTTGCAAATATAAAGTAACAGATATTTTCATAGACCTTATGCTAGTATAAGGTCTATGGATATTTTATAAAAACAAGTGTACTTGTACATATACACATTGGCGCAAATAAGGGGGGGGTGCGCAAATTTCGGTCAAGTCCCCTCAGTTCAAAATCTAGTAATAAGTACTAATTTTTATAATCTGTGGTAATAAGCAATATGGCCTATGGGGAGCGGGGCTTGAGTCCCCCCCCAAAAAATTAAGTCAATTTGCGACTATGCATAATATACAAATTAAAACTCTGTAAAATATCATGATAGTTTTTATTGATTGACAAAATACATTAATTTACTATTCATATTCAAAAATTAATGGAAACACGCCGACAAAATAAAATGTTACACCGTATACGAGTACATGACTGCCAGGAAGAAGTCTGAAATCAATAATAATTAATAAATAAGAGAGCCGATCCAGTGGCGTAGACAAGGGGTGACGTGGGGGTCAGCTCCACCCCCCCCCCACCATGGCTTTTTATTACCTTAGTAAAAAGTTTTGAGAAGGTGGGGGATTTTTCAATTTTCCCTTCCCATTTAGCTATGTTGGTTTTTTTTTTATCCCCCCCCCTTTCAGAAATCATGTCTACGCCACTGTGCTGCGGATCGCCGATCGGTTGTTGTTTTTAGAATTTTAGAATTAAAACTTTAATATGGGATTATGATATATTGATATTAATTATACAACAGTAATAATATCATGTTCCTTTTCCTTCACAAAACACACACATATTACATATACATACATACATACTTGAATACTTCATACATGATACATACATACAGTACATACAATACTCTTTTACGTAAAAACTGCTGAATGGACTTTAATGAAACTTTACAATAATAAAGCTTATACATCAGAATAACATAAAGGCTACAATTTATAAAGATATATTGTGTGAATTTTTTAATTTAAAAAAAAATGTAAATTGTATACCTATACGTTTTTTAGTAAGAAATAGTCGCTGGCTGAAAATAAATAACATTCAAACAATTATTATAACTATTTAGTTCAGCAAAAAAAAAAAAACAATTAAAATCAATAAATGAATGTTTGTGTGTAGATTAGACCTCTAGGAAGAAGATAGGCTAATTTAAAAATGGTTAAATTTGGTTTTTTTTTATTTATTGGATTTTAGTACTGTTAGCGTTAGGTTATGTTAGGGTTTTGTATTGATTGATTATATTAATTCACCATAGGTGGAATACGACAAACTTGGTATAACTTTGATACTTTAGAGTTAAATCATACACTCACGTACAAACAGCACGGCCGGGGTCCGCGATCTAGCACAGGTAGATTGCCTATACCTGATAATATAGTGCTGCGAATCAGAATTTTTTTTCCGGGAAGTTAAGATAAATTTTGAACACCATACACCGAATATTAAATAACGAATTGAACAAATTTTGAGTCATATGGAGTTGGATATTTAACGGGCAACGAAGTGCACGCCACGGAAAAAAAAACATTTCTATAAAATTATAGGTGGTATCGCTATTTTTTAGTTACTGTTTCTAAATCAACTTAGTAGGTATTACTAACGTATTATAGTTGAAATATTATTATGGTACCAGTACTATTATTTAGTTACGGTTACTATTTGTCTTAGCTGAGATTTTGAAAAAAACAACTTGGGCTTAACTGCTATAAACTATAAAGTAGTATAAATATTATATAGTCTTTTCTACTATATTTTATACTTTATAGCAAGACAATTATTTATATTTAAAACGCCGGGAATAACTAATGTTAACGCCACCGTTGGACCTCTACTCCCCGCCGCTTCAACGATGGCATCCCGAAATCCGAATATCGTATTATCGTCGTCCGTCGGGCAAAACTCAATTCGTTTTGTATAAAATTGTATTAGTATTACACTAATACGCATTAGACTCACGTGCCACATCGTATTATACTGTTTTTGTAGTCGGCTTGTGATTGATTTAAGTTAATTTATCTATGCCTACCTATTATAGCTATTACCTCAAATATATCACAGTCAGTACTCAGTAGGTACCTATATAGTAACTTACTCACTGTACTCAGTGTTGGTAAGCACAGCCACTGCTAGTGGTGCACAGTGGAATTTTGAGAGCACATAATATTGTAGTTCACCAAAGAAGGATGTAACGCCTACCTATTTTCCATTTTTTATGAATTAATATGTAAAAAGTATATAGTATGTCAAAACATTTTAGGTACCTATTCACTTAACATTTTTTCAAACATTTTAAATTAAATCTTATAATAAACCAATTAATAAAGTAGGTAGGTACCTAGCCTTTTGATATTTGATTAGTGATTACCATTTACCCAGGCCATAAGGACACGACTGACTGCCATCAGCCAATCATTGGTGGTAAAATTGCAATTTGTATAATACAGTATTATAGCCCATAGGTACATAAATATAATTAACAGTGACGATTGGATGTACGTATAATGTAGCTTAATTGTTTTTCGGAGTTGAGAATCATTTTTGAAATTGTATGGCAACGTATATTATATAATATATTCACCTTTAGTGAGAGGCTCCACAAAGTGCCCGAGAGTCAAAACTGTTAATAGGTATATGAGATAAAAAATTGTATAGATGGAAAGTTCTAAAATCATAGGCATATGTTATATTTTTTAAAACCTGGTGCTGCATTGTGAATTTTCTTTTATTCTAGATGTTTGAGATTAGGTAGGTACGTATAAACAACTCACAGAAATTAATTATTATAATTTACAGTAGCTTCCATCCAGTAATTTACACTCATTAGTCATTACACATACCCCTCTGCAGTTGCATTACTTGGTAACCCTTCTAGGTGCAAGTGTGCCACTGTTTGTGAGTATTAGTAGTTATGATCAAACATAACAGTATTCACTCGCAATGCTATTTCAATATTTGAAAGATTTTCTTTATTAAATTTCTCCATTTTTAGTTACACCTATCATGGATTCGTATACAGAATCAAAACTGACAGAATGGGGATTCACAACAAAAGCCATTGATGCTTTTAAAGAAGGTACCTACTATATATTTTTCTTTTCTAGCTGTATTATTTAATTACCTAGGTGGTTTTGTATGTAATGACAATTTTCAAATTCCACTTCAGTTATATGTGTATTTAAATATTTTCCATGATGTGGGAAATGTAAAAGAGTTTTTATGTAAAGAAATGTATTGTTTTAGGACCATTGGTAGCTTAAACTCATTTAAAAAACACACGAATAGCCATTCATTTTCCCCAGTTAAAACTCGTATAATTTTTCATCTTCTAATGCTAATTTTTATACAAAAAACATGGAAGTTGGACGGATTTTAAAGATAAATGAGTTAACATCACAGTTCTACAGTAATTGTGATATTAGCTTTTTAACTACTAATTTTTATTTCTCTAATGATAATATAGCATTTATTTCTTGGGTAAAAATAAAAAATATTTTATTTAATTATAACAATATGTGTATAGTTGTAAATGCTTATGAAATTGAAAATATGTTACCATCGTTTGGACTGATCAAACATATATTTATTACAGATGTTAACCTACCATTTGCAATTTGTAAATTATTTTAAACAAATTATTTTGATGAACATTATCAGGCATTTAATGTTACTCCTAAAGCTAAATATATTTGCATTTATTTGGAACAATTTTACCAGAGGTCACATGAAGTCCCATGTATCAGGAATTTTTATTTCTTTATAAATTATTTGCTATATATTATATATTATGTTTTGTTTTTATCATTTGTGTAATGGCAATAAAGGAATCCAATGTCTTACTTTTACTTATAGAAATAATTTTAATAAAAAGATCTTTTTTCATAATACATTTATATTTATTTTATTTATATGTATTTATATTTTATTATTCATTCCTTAATATTTCCTTAACCCACTTAATAATATTTTATTTATGAACCAATAACTAATAATATAATTACTATTATTTTGAACTAAATTTAAAAAAAAAACTATTGTCTTTACATTTGCAGTTTTAGTTGTATAATTAGTTTTTTTATTATTATTATTATCATCGTTATTACTAATTAGGTACCTTATTTCTATACTTATGAGTCAAGAGTTAAGAGGATGCTACCAATGCATTTGTTGTCTCTATTACACACACATACGACATAGTCAATTTTCGTTCACTATTTTTAATGGTAGGTATGCTGTCAGTAGTTTTGGTAATTATGTGAATTGACCTATTTTACAACTTTTAGGTAAGAACATTATCCGTGATTAAGAGTTGGCTTTTATACAATGTTTTAATTTTCAAGCGAGATGAGCATTTTTAATTTGCAAATTAATTTGTAATATTTCACATATCCATATCTCGCTTGAAAATTAAAACACTGAACGAAAACCAATGCTTAAGACTTAAGTACAGATAAAGGTCTTACTTAAAAGTTTTATACTAGGACAATTCACTTTAATATCAAAACTAACTGCACACTATTGAAACTAGTGAAAGAATATTTGCATGTCGGACGTGTGTAAGTATTACATTATTATGCAAAAAGAATGTTAAGTGACTATAATCTTAGTATAAATACATGAAAAAGTAGATATTCCTATAATTGAAATATATAATAGTCAAAACAAATGATTACTTAAATAAAGCTACTTTAACTTTAGTTGGCCCTATTAAGAATTATAGCAGGTTTAACAATTTACTTTAGTATAAATGGCCATTATATATTATAATAAAATTTTATCTGACAATAAAAAATAGTTTTTGTATTTAATTATTATAGCTGTAACAAATAATTATTTCATAGAAAAGTAATTATACCTAAATGTAGTTGGTTTATGTATAAAAAAAAGTAGAAACGCCTTTAATTTATATATATATATTATAGTCAAAACAAACAAATATTTAAATAAAGCAACTCTAATTATTGCTTCTGCTACAATTTATGATAGTGATTTTAACTATTTATTTTAGTTCAAATGGTCATTATTTTGTAATTAATAATTTTGTAATGCAACTATAATACGTATTGCTATTTCAACTATTAAGTGTTCAAACAAATTTTATTAGCAATTTTATCTAATTTTATAGTTGTCCCCCAAAGAACTATGTTTTATAGTTGAAAAATAAATAAATTCTGTTAACTAACCTAAATATTTTTTTCCGTGCGGGATCAGCTAGTACGTACATATTTTATATTATTATATATACAAATACAATATACCTACATATACAGAGTACAAACCAAATACGTCATGCTCGTCTCCGCATGTGTCTAAATATAAATATATTCCAACTATTAATTATCAATTAGTAATTACCTAACAATGTATCATCGTGACAATAATTTCTTAGTATAGGTAGGTACACAATATAATATTTTTTCTAAATATTATAAAAATAGGCAAGTTCTTGTGTCAATAAAAATATATAAGTAATTCTCATGTCTCTAATAAGGTTAAATAAGCAATTATATTATGTAATCAATATGCAATTTCGTTGCCGCCGCCTAGCCTAATTCAGTGGCGTATTTATAGGAATTTGTCATGGGGAGGGTCCTGATAATTTTCGGAAAACAGAGCCTGTACCCCCCACACTACCTAATTACTCTTTATTAAATAAATATACCATATTTATAAGACGATTTAAAATTTTGAGTTTTTGATTACTATATAATAATATGTACAAATAAATTTTAAAAAAGTGGAAAAGTGGAAGTCGTTATTTAGTACAGTAGGTTACAAGTGGGTCAATGTATAATGGATTGTATTAAACTTGAATTCAATGATATAATATCATTGTAAAAGAAAAACGATTCTGAGCGGAGACGGTTTGCCAGTCTGGATATTTCATATTGTTATTATTTATTATAGCCTGTAAGCTGAATTATTATTAAAATATTTATTTTTTTTTATTCGTTTCTATGGTGATATACAAAGCGTTAGAAATTTAAATCCCATTTTTAGCGATTTTTTCCGTGGCATTAAATAACTATCGAGTAAATCCAAAAATTACCTCCTTAAAGTACCATCTTGAACCAATTTTCTATAAGATGAAATACTATATATTGAAATCGAAGCACTCCTTCTGGTAGACATTTTGTATATAGGATAAAAAAAAATAAATAAACTCCATTGTAAAACCACTAACTTAATCGCTCCGTTTAGAATCTAATATAGTTATGTTTAGGGAACGGATTTGAATGCAAATTGCATTTTTTTCTGAATGTCCGAAAATATTGGTTTCCAAGCAAAAAGTTCATTTCATACATCAAAGATTTAAAAAATGTAACTTTTATTTTGCATTTTTTTGCATTTTTTGCATTTTTAAGACTTAAATGCATGTTTAGAGCATTTTTTGAAATTTTAAGTGCATTTTGTGGTTTTTAAGTAATTTTTTCAACATTTTTTCCACATTCATTCTAAAAAAAAATAAAATACCTAAATGGTAAAAGGTAAAAGTATAACGAATATACCTATCTAAATGGTATACCTATTAAATTTTAAATTTTTTAGGGTAAAAAGAAGATGGACAGAAGATAATTGAGAGTTAATTAATTAAGTTTGTATTGTATTTAAATATTTTTTAATTAGATTTTTTATAATAATGTGTTTTTTATAAGTTTTAAATTCAAAATTTTGTTTTTATTGAATATAAACCCATTTTTAAAGTTTTTTAGTGCATTTTTTGATGTCAAAGCATTTTTTTAAGGCATTTTTCTTGTTTTTTAGAGCATTTAAATCCGTTCCCTAGTTATGTTATAAATTACAACTTTAATAAAAATATTTCTTAAAATACATTACTTCATTCATTTTTGATCTTAGATAACTTTTCAACCTTTTTAAGGATCTCTCTGGAGTGTCTGTAGATACTGGCAATGTACAATACTACAAAATATTTGAATTAAAAAATGAACTCGGTATTTTTCAACCATTTTCAGTACCAAACTGATAACAAAAAAAAACAGGATATAATTGAAAATGTTGATAACTGAAGCTTTGAAAATTTTTTCCAAATTCCTTCGTATCGTGTAATAAAATTTGTGTTTTTCTTAATCATGTAATAACACAATATTTAACATGTACGAGACACGAGTCAATGGGTGGAGGGGGTCCCGACCACACTACCCAGTACCCATCACTTACGTAAAATTTTAGAGGGTTCAAATGCAACACCTTAAGTAGTTAAGTGCGTACTATAACCAATAAATAATTATTCTAATAATATGCTGATCGCTAATGTTTTGAAATATTCTTAATAACTAATTAGTAATAAGTATTAACAATACAGTAGGTAGGTACAATTAATGGTCAAACGGTCCATAAATAAAATTAAAATATATAAGTCATAATGAGCAACGTGTAGCAGATGGCTTGTCATTAAATTTATTGTCGATATCGGCATCTACTTAATGCTATTTGCATCAGGGTTTATATTATATTTCATTGGACACGGTTACTGTAGTTCTGTTGTAGAACTGAGGTTTTTTTTTAGTTTTTACTGCAGCTGCTTATTGCTTATTTTTGAGGTAAAGCCGCCGCTACCTAACCTATTATGTACCTGCAACTGCAGCCTATAGTATGGTCTTGCCGTTGCAGGGTCACTGCGGGTAGGTAGTAGGTACTGTGCCGTTTGCAGTATTGTATACTAACCTAACCTATTGTATAATTTGTTCGACCAAAGGCAAGATTCTACCAATATTCATCACTGGTAATAATAATATAATATTATATTATACGTGATTCATCGAAATCCTCGGTCACCGTCGTACACAATATTATATTGCAGGCTCATCGGCAGGGGGCCGATGTGCCATATGACATGGCCATAAAAATATGTACGTGCGATAGGGGACGGAGAACATATTACATTATCTAAGGCCGTGCGCGCGGGGGGTGAGTCTCGCACACAGGTGTGCGTCGGCGTCGCGATTATAATATTATACTTAAATATATGTACACTGCTGCAACCGAAACCACGCAGGAATACGGCGGCGTAGGAACTTTGACGGAATTGGGTCAGTCGGCCATCGATCGGCTTCGGCGGCGGCCTAGTGGCGTACATTATGTGCATGTAATAAAGTGTGCCACATCGGGAACGCGATTTGGGTGCAATATTTTTTAATTGTTACACAGTATATAGGAATTATCGATGTCGGGTATGATGTGTAGCGTACGCAGTCGTCGTTGAAACTTGAAAACGTGGGAATGACAATATCACGTCGACGACCCCTTAGAAACAGAACCGGGATAAGAGAAAAAGGAATTTCTTTTATTCGGCGTCTTTTATTAGCCGGTGTCCGACAGCAGGCTGCCGCCGAGACGATCGAAGCAGACTCGGCGGGGGGCCTCCCCGCATAAAATTTCGTCCGAGTCAAAAGCCGCGGTAAACCGGCTCGGCGGCGGCCGACGACGTCCCTGCGCGCGTCAACACGACGACCGCCACCCGCCCGCACGACGGGTCAGCAGTGCGTGCGCCGCGCACTACAGGTTCCGACCGTTCGGTCCGCTCGTCGCGGTAACACTGTCGCGTGCGCGCGCTACGATCTCGTAGCGCGTTTTACTATAATAACAACACACACACACACACACACACACATATATACATGTGCAATATATTACACCGTACGTACTACTACAACAACTACTATATATACTAGTACTACGTACTACGCGCATACTACGGCCGGCGTTTACGTTACCACCGCGCACGGTCGGCGGGCGGGTGGCAGGTGTCGGGCGCGCGGGAGTGCGAGCGAGACGGACCGACACCGCGGTCCACGTTCTGGGATCTCTCCGTCCTTCGCACACACCTCTCTCGCCGCTTTGTGTTGCGGCCGTCGCCGTTCCAATCAATTGTGAAACAACAGCGCCCCGCGCGCCACCTCGCACCGACCGCGTGCGTACCGCGGTACGCGCGCGCGCGCCTCACGCACACGCACACACACACGTATCGTACACGACGACGACGACGACGACCGCGGCCGGGCCCCGTCTCGAGTTTAGTACCGCCGCCGTAGATACTTCACGTACGCGCATAGGCTCCGTGCGCGTTTGACAGCGACGACACCACCGCCTCCTCAGACGTAGCGCGCGCGCGCTCTCGATCCGTTTTACCCTCCGAGTATTTTTTCTTCTCTCGTTTCTCCCGTATTATCATCGCCGTCGGTTCTCGGCGCTTCTCACGTTCTGCCGCCGCCGCCGCCGAGTGGGATTTTAATATTATTATTTTCGTTTCTTCGCCGCCGTCGTTTTCGGGACTCGCGCGTCTGTGCCGCCGTGCGCATCATAGTTTATACAGTGTTTGATGTTTTGAAATAATATTCGATTACGATTAATATTATAATGATGATATGTCGTAATCGAAAATAATATGTAAATCCGACGCCGTCGTATCGTCGTCGTCGTTTTTTTTTTTTTTTTCTACCGAAATCGTTTTCGTCGACGCACTATCAATATAATACCACTATCATTGCGCGATAGTTGGCGCCTCGCCGTACATGCCAATCGTATCGCCGCGGCCGTCGGTGCGCGGATCGTCGCTCGGTATGCCGTCGGTACTACGGGGTTGCTGCGACCGGACAACAGCGGACCACCATCGTCCCGCCGTCACCGGCGACGGCTGCCCGCCACCCGTCGTCATTCCGGCCGACCGACAGCGATCGTAGATTCTTCGCGGCGTCGTCGTCCACATCGGGTAATTAACACGCCGCCAAACCGAGCGAGCGATTGCGATAATGACGAGGGGGTCGTCACGGGTGTTTCTGCGACCCGCTGCGGCGCTCGCCCGTCCGCGAGCCTCTCGGCGGTCCGTCGCCGGAAAAGTAACCCATTGGTAATTAGCAATCGCCAATCGCACTAATTACTAATTATCCCGTTTGCGCGAGTGTGTGTGTGTATGTGTATGTGTGTGTGTGTGTGTGCGCGCATAGTATTCGATTCATTCATCCTTTGTTCCCGGAGGCCAATACACCTCGACTTCTAATCATCTGTTGCGCTAGTGCGGCGCGTTCAGTGATAACACATTTTTCACTACTCGGGAGTAGCTCCTGCTGGTGATAAACGACCGAATCTCGTACGACTGCTCACGAATATTTGTGGAACTTGACTGTTATAAGTCGTGGGATACGGTTTGAAATATTACGCTCACTTACTTCGCGTGAGTTTTCTCTCGGAATATCACGACGATACATCATCGCAAGTGCGGCGATTGCCAGCATTTTCGTCCAAAAAATATTCTCCCCCCCCCCCGCCACCACCACTGTGACGACGACCACAACACAATATTATTTTCCTGTTTGGTTATTTTGTGACAAACTACAACACCACACGACGTCTGCTGAACACTGTTCGTTTTCAGACGTTTCAATTATTTCATATTAATTCAACCGTTCAAATGATCCACAATTCGCATCATGGATAGTATTTGTTTATTTTTGGTTGTACCGTGTTTTGGTATTGCGATTCGTCGGCATCGCAGATGCATGATAATGCCTATTTATATTTTCTACTGCCATACGATTGGCCATGACCGTCGTGTGTTTAGTCGTTATTAATTAATATCAGTCTATATTTTTTTATGCGTTCAGTCGCTTAGGTATTTTAGGTATTTATCCATTTAATATGGGCCCACTGATGTATGTTTTTAACCAAACATATCCTTTTTTGACAAAAGTGTCGTATTACTTATTTTGCACTAAGTACTTAAAATGATGCCGGCGCACTGTTTGTTTTCTCTTTGACCCACGAGCAACATAGCAATTTTGCGTTCAGCACAACCAACCTAGGATTGTTAGGTAGCTGTACCTACCTAGTATTTGAGCCAATTGACCCATTATCAAATTTAAAGCTAAGAACGTTATCCGTGTCCTTGCTTTGGATTTTTTTCTAATATTTCAATTTTAAAGAAAGATATAATCATTTTTAATTTGTTACATTTTACATAGTCATAAAAATTGGAATATCATAAATAAACCAATGGAAGAACAGATAATGTTCTTTACTAGAAGTTTGATAATAGGTCAATCCACTCAATGCTAAAGGCAACCATACAAGATTGGTGGCTCTGTGGAATGCAAATTTGCTATGTTTTGTGAGTGAATCAGCAGAGAACACAATAAACAGTGCGATGACATCCTCTCTCTAAATACTTACTAGTTATTTCATAGCCATATCACTAGGCAACTTGTTTACCTTAATTTTGATTTTGTATGGTAGGTAGTTACTTACATTTTGATTTTTATTATTAAATAGTTAAATATAGGTAGGTAGGTATAGATAGGTATAAATAGGTATAAATATTAAATAGTTAAATATAGGTACGTCTTAAATAGTTAAATCTTAAACATCTTAAAAATTATCTTTGACAACAAATTCAGCTTTGGATAGTAATCTTCAACGAATGTAATATTAGGTAGGTACTGAATTAGATTGTTTTCGACTTTAACAATTAATGTTGCAAGGTCAGTTTATTTTGAATTATATTTATAGTTTACCAGTTCACCTATTTAGTTAATAAAAACAAATCAAATTATTTATAAAATTATTCCATCAAGTTTTACTTTATACTAAGAAAGTTGATTGATAACTCATTAAAAAGGGATTATCAAGTAGATACAAAGTGTAGAATTAAATTTTTTTTTTTAAATTATTTAATTTTTCACAGATTAAAAAAAAGAGTTATTTTTGATAGATTTTCATTAAGCAAGGTAGATTTCCGAAACTGGAGAACAGATTTTGTTGTTTGGGGTCTTGTTAGATTCACATTAGCTAGGATAAGTGCAATGAAGATTTTCAGAACTTTAACTCCAATTGTTAATCCACTACAAAGCTGAAAAGCTGAAAAACATCAATAAACGCCCAATAAAATTTTCTTCAATGTTTCGTAGTGAATTAACTATTAAAGATAAAGTTCTGAAAATCTTCACTGCACTTCTCCTAACCAATGTGAATCTAACAAGACTCTAAACAACGAAATCCGCTCTCTGTTTTCGGATATCTATCTTACTAAATGAAAATTGCAATGATTTTTTGTGGGGCTGTTCACAACCACATTTTTCTGGATTCAAATTGTTATACCGCTTGGATGTGATATCAGTTAATAAATTTCTAAAAATTAAAAATCAAGAAAGTTAACATGCCAATCCCTGACTTATCAAGCGTTTTTTTATGGTTATATAGGTATTTAAATAAATAAATCCAATAACCCCCCCCCCAAAAAAAAAAAAAAAAAAAAATTACCTACCTAAATTAATTTTAAATTAATAGGTTTGAATTAGATTTAATAGTACCTACACTGATTTTTACTGCTATATTAGTACTTAGGTAAACATGTATATAATTGTTTAATGTAATCCCTCCCATTGAAAATATCTGTGTATGCCATTGCTACGAGCTATTTAAAGTGCCATCATTTATATCCTATGAATTTTTTTTCTATCTATTTAATTAAGTATAGTGTAATACATTAATTCAATCTATAAGTAAAAATAACATACTTCTATAGTACATAAATTATAGGTAGTTTTTGTATTATTTACTCACTCTTACCGTAAGATACATTATTATGTTGCAGTAATTATCTATATTAATCATACTGGTATAGCCTATAGGTACCTACCTAACTATTTAGTATATTTGAAAAATTAATAAATAGGGATTCAATTTTTATTTTAAATGAGTACCTTAATACAATTAAAATATATACCAAATGTGTTTCAATACTAACTAATAAAATAAGACTTAAAAAATATAAAATAATTAGGTAGATCTAAATATTCAATAATTATTCAAGTAAATGTATTAATGTAATTATATTAGTGTTTGTTAAAGGTACCGGGACATTAATAATTATAACAAATATTATATAATAAATACAATATCAGCTAACTGCTACTTACAGTATATTTTATATTATTTTTAATGCATATTTTTTTTTTACAGATTTGGAGAGATGAGAAATTGCGAACCGACATACCCTAAAATAAACCCATTGATGAATCCTCATGACAACATGGACCTAGTCAACTGCCATTCCAATATCACAGTCAATGTTAACAACAACAATAACCAAACTACAGTTAAAAAATTGCCAAAGAAACGAAAATTTGATTTATCTCAACTTGAAGAATGTGATCCTGTGTCTGACCCTCTTTTACCTGTTCAAAAACAATGCAACACCAGTTGTGTAGCCAGCGTTGTCGTAGTACCCCCTCAGTCTATGGCTGTTGATTATTCTAGACTTGATGGATTTGACCGACCTAACTATGCTGATGTGCCAGTAATTGTTGAAGATCATTCTGAACAAAATGAGGAGGCTACATATACAAATGGGCACGATGAAACACCAAGACTTGGTGTTGACTTACAAGAATGGACTGATCATAGAGTATTGGCTAAAAGAGATGGAGTTTATTTGCCAGGTCTAATCAGACAAGCAACATCAAATGGTGATGTTTGGATAGAATTTGACTATTCTGATGAAGGACAACGATATGTTTCATTTAAAGATGTTATAAATGCTAGCAAATATGATGTTATCAGTGACGCCAGTCCATCTTTAAGTCAAGTATGTTATATATTAATACATATCTATCTCAATTTTAACTGGATTTTATGTATTGTACATATCGATCATAACACAAAATATTGCATGGCGGTATGGGACCGTACTACAGAAATGAGTAAATCATTAATGCCTCTATCTTGAAATACTCATCATACACTCGGTTCCCATCTATTAGTATAACATCTATAGTACATAATAACGTTTAGCCAGTTGTAAGTAGGTTTCTTTCTATTAGGTACATAGATAATATAGAATATAAGA
Organism: Sitobion miscanthi; assembly: GCA_008086715.1. Lineage (NCBI taxonomy): Eukaryota > Metazoa > Arthropoda > Insecta > Hemiptera > Aphididae > Sitobion > Sitobion miscanthi. The sequence continues at coordinate 11,859,753 of CM017805.1, forward strand.
AATCATATTTTCAATTTGATTTTTTATGTGCTTTACACATACACAATTCTGTAGATATTTATATTTGAAAGTAACATGTCAATGTAGTGGCGTATGTTTGATTAAGAAATGATACATACCCAATTAATATCAAATTATAAAAATAATAGGTATTAATATTTTACCAATAAATTAGTTTTGTTATCTATCTACCAATTAGCAATAATATATTTGTTCAATTTCATACAATTTTAAACATAATAATATTTAAATTTCACTCCATAGTGTTCATAAAATTTAAATTTAAATTCTATAACCTATACCTAAATAGTGTTCATATTTATGATGATATATTATGGAACAAATGATTGAAAAAGTGATTTTTCATTTAATGTATTAGTTTTAACTAAATAAAAAAAATAATAAAAATTTAGTAATAAACTTTTTTCATATCTATTTTTGCCTTTGAATGGACCTACAATTATTATACAGTCTGTAAATTATTTGATTTTGAGTATTATAATTTTATTTTATTTTTACTCCATTGTTATTATATAATGGGAAATTTTAATTCTAAATCCTATATAGTATTAATTATGATGATACATTACGGCATATATGATTTGAAATGATTATTCATTTTTGTATTAGCTCTAACTGAAAAATAAATGATTCATGTAAATTTTATAATTTTATTTAAATTCCGCTCCATAGTTATGTAGGATAGGAAATTTAAATTCTAAATACTAAATAATATTAATTATGATGATACATTATGGCACATATGATTTAAAATGATTATTCATTTTTGTATTAGCTCTAACTGAAAAAAAAACAATCCATGTAAATTTTATAATTTTATTTAAATTCCGCTCCATAGTTATGTAGGATAAGAAATTTAAATTCTAAATACTAAATAATATTAATTGTGATGATACAGTATGGCACATATGATTTAAAATGATTATTCATTTTTGTATTAGCTCTAACTGAAAAAAAAAACAATCCATGTCAATTATTTAATTTTAAGTTTTATTATTTAATTTAATTTTCACTTTCTAGTAATTGTATAGTTGGAAATTTTAATTATAAATCCTATATAGTTTATAATTATGATGATACATTATGGCATATATGATTTAAAATGATTATTCATTTTTGTATTAGCTCTAACTGAAAAATAAAATATGATTTATGTAAATTTTATAATTTTATTTAAATTCCACTCCATAGCTATGTGGGATAAGATATTTAAATTCTAAATACTAAATAGTATTAATTATGATGAAACATTATGGCACATATGATTTAAAATGATTATTCATTTTTGTATTAGCTCTAACTGAAAAAAAACAATCTATATCAATTATTTAATTTTAAGTAGGGGTAAGTATTATAATTTTATTTTATTATTTTCAGTTTCTAGTAATTATATAATTGAAAATTTAATTTCTAAATCCTATATAGTAAATAATTATGATGATACATTATGGCACAAATGATTTTAAATGATTATTCATTTTTGTATTAGCTCTAACTGAAAAAAAAATATCCGTGTCAATTATTTAATTTTAAGTAGGTATTATAATTTTTTTTTTTTCAGTTTCTAGTAATAATTATATAATTGAAAATGTAAATTCTTATTCCTATTTAGTAAATGATTATGATGATACATTATGGCATATATGATTTAAAATGATTATTCATTTGTGTATTAGCTCTAACTGAAAAATAAATAATCCGTATAAATTATTTAATTTTAAATAATATTTTAATTTTACTATTTAGTAATTATTTAATTGGAAATATAAATTCTAAATCCTATATAGTAAATAATATGATGATGATACATTATGGCATATATGATTTAAAATGATTATTCATTTTTGTATTAGCTCTAACTGAAAAAAAAAGAATTTCATTAATTTAATAGGCCTAGAAATTAATGTACCAATATTTGTAAATTATTTTATTTGTAATATTTATAATATTATTGGTATCTATTATTGTTCAAATTAAAATTTAATAAACTTGAAGTGTTAATAAAATTAAAATTTGAATTTACAAATCTTATAAATTATAATGATAATATTATACTATGGCATATTATTTAAAATGATAATTCATATTTTGTATTAATTCTATCTGAAAAGGATTTTTATCTAACTTTTTTAAAATATATTTACTAGACAAAATGTAATTTCCTCTTTTTGTTACATTCACCCATTCTGTTTTTATAATTTTATAAATGGTATGTATTTTGGGTGCTGCTCGGATATGCGGTCTACCGACATTTTTCTGCTCAGATATGCGGTCTACATATTATGTAGACCGCGCACCTATAATACGCAGTTAATAGTAATAGTAGTATGTAAATAAATAACCAAATTAAAATAATAATCAAATATATTAATTATTAGTATATTAGTAAAATTCATTAAAAATAATGGTATGTAAATAAATAATACAATACGCAATGTCATAAGTCAAAAATATTTTTAAAAAAAGCAAAAAAATATTACTAAGAAAATTAAAAATTATGTAAAAAATATTAAAAATAATTTTATGTATAAAAACCTTAACGATAAACTGCTTTAATGTCCTTCAAAAATGCAATAAATAAATCAGGTTCTTCTTTCCTAGCAACTTTCCAACAATAGTGGTCGAGATGCGATTGCAAAAGTTGCATGGTTGTGCCTCTCATTGTTTTCATAATTTTTGTTTTTGCATCCAACCATGATCTCTCTATGCTCTGAGTGTGAGCTTTCGTCAAAGGATCAACGTAATTTTGCTGGTGGTTAACAGTGTTATGAATAAATCCATTATCTTTCAAACATCTATAGGCTGCCCACTCGTCTGAATGAATAACAGAGCCAGCTTCACACTCTCGTAGAATAATTGGTAGTAATGTGTTTTTGTCTCTTCGAAGAACATAAAAATATCGACAGTCAGAACCATTTTTAAGTCCAAAAACCCAAGGCCCATCAACTCTTCGTCCATGGTTTCTACCGTTGTGTATTTCAGCATCACTGTCTTCTGATGAAGCGGGTTGATCACCATTAAGTAACCTTCCACGATTATATTTTCTTTTTCCGGCAAATCTTGCCTCATCAATCTGTATTGGATTTATGACAGTTCCCAGCATCTTTGGTCGTTTTTGAACAATACTTGAACATACTTCACGACACATATTAAACCAGTCAGTAACTGTCTCCTGGCACCTACCTGTTAGTGTGGCTGTTGTTCTAAGAGGTATGTCCAATACAAAAAAAAAAACCAATTCTAATATTTCCGTCAATTTTAGTTTACTATTAGACTTGTTGTTCAAGTCCTCATAGTGAAAAAATTTATTGCCTTGTCGTACACTGCGTGAAGTCTGGCACCCTTTTTTTTTGCACCGAAGAACCGGACGAAATTCACCTCCGCGATCGCGTTTTCTACTATTTACCATTTCACTACCGCACTTATGGCATGGTAACGTTTCGTTGACAGTATCTAATAAGCCATGCTCCCTTAAAAATGCAGTGGCATTTTCTTCACTACAGGCGACGGTCAAATAGAACTCTTTTAATTGCATGATGAATATACGGTTAGGTTACTGATCGACGGCTGTTCGATTATTAACAAACTTAATAAATACACTACCACACTGTGATATATCAGTGATTTTGTCTTTTAGTACCCAACAATAAATATAGTTGGAAAATACAAAACTATATCGTAGGTATACATTATATTACAGCAAATTATATTTGGGTCAATTTTATCTTTTAATGTTTTTTTTATCGCTGCTCAGATATGCGGTCTACATGCATGTTTGTAGACCGCGTCCCGTCGGTAGACCGCATATCCGAGCAGCACCGTATTTTGTATAAGACATTCACTTTTTCAGTGAAATATTGAAGGAAATATGTTTTTAAATTAAATAATTAGTTATTATTAGGTATAAGCTTTGTGTGTCACTAAACACCAATAAAAATAATAATAACCCTCTATAATTTATCATATGGGTCCCCAATCATTTTTCAACTCGGTAGTGAGATATATCTTAAATTTAATGTTTCTAATAGTCAACCACATTCATATTTTTTGTTAAATTATAAGTTCAACAATTATATAGCTATATATTTATAACTTGTATCCATCTAATTTACCTGTGGTTATCCTAATTGTGAAATTAATATTTTTTGGTAACACTTAATCTTCAAAACTACTGTATCAATTTAAATAAAAGTTTGTATATCAATACATTTATAGAACTCTGGGAGTCTTATTTTTATCCTCGAATTTTCAACCCCTTAGGGTGACTCAGACCTGCATTTTGTCTTTAAAATACAAACATTTTTATTGTTTATTTCTGGTTACCATTGGCTACCTGAAAGAAAAAACTGTTACTTATTTTTATTTAATTTGTTTGCCTTGGCCAAAATTATTCTCTTTTAAATATAACCAATTTGCTTATGAAGTTATTATACTATAACCAAAACACACCAACGGCTGCACCTAATTTGCAAACGCAGATTGCCCATGTCGGTTGAATGTGTCTACAATGTGAATTATACCACACCAAATTTCCACTCGTGATCTGAGGTACATTCAAGTCTTAAAATTTCATTCAATTTCGTGTTGATTCCATTTTCATTAATATTTTTTTTATAATTTAGACAGTAAATTTTATATACCTATATAAATGGTATGAAACAAAATTGCATTGAGATCGATCTATATTTAATTAAAAATTGAAAACTGGTTGGTTTCACCTTCTGTATATGATCAAAGTTAATTGAAAATAAAAAAACTTTTTTTTACAATACTTATTTTCATCTAATTATCACTTGTTTGTTTTGTAATCTATATTTAATGAATATTATTTTGTTTTCATAGGTTAATATTGGTGCCAGGGTATGTGTTCGAATCGCTGGTTCTCAACCAGATGAAGGACATCTGGCTCCTCGAGTATTCATTGAAGGTGTTGTACAAAAAATAATAACTAGTCCTGTGAGATTTGTTGTAAGTGTTGTATCCGGTAACAATGAAGAGTATGTGGTGAAAAGAGCAGATCTTCGCTTACTGTTGCCACCATGGTGGGACGAACTTGAACATGATGTACCAAATGGTCATATTCCATTAATACGAGAACCTACACCACCTATAACTAACGAGCCAGCCAATTATTATCAAACTTCAGGATCTTCTCCATTACAACCCATAAATAATCGCCATTTTGACGATTTCTGTGAAAGTGATGATGATCTCCGACGAGAAGACATATTATTTATGTCAGATGCTGGTAAGTTTAACATACAAAATCAAATTTTTTTTTCAAAATGGGATTTATAAATTTTATTACATAAGAATGTGTAATATTCTTCTTCCCTTAGGTATTGACTACAATTAAAATATTAACAGTTCTTTGTTTTTACAGTTCTATTTTTACATTATAATAAAACATAACCTACATAACAATCTCTTACTTAGTTATTTATATACATAGATGTATAGAACCTTACTAAAACAATATAATAAATAAATTATTCAGTCATGCCAATAAAAATTGTCCAGCATGATTTCCGAATGAAATTCTTTGGTCAAAGTTAATCCTTCTAATTAAACTTTTAATCCTAACTCATGTCCTTTATATGAGTTATATCATTTACATCAGTTATTTTTTTATATTTTAAATCAAAATAAACTAAATGTTACTTCCATTATGAAACCTTTACTTTCTTTATTATTTTCAGTAATCAACACGGTTAACATATCTTGTTTTTCTTTGTTTCATCTCATTTATTTCAACTATATCGGTTAACCGCAATTATTATCTTTGTATTTCATTCTATTCTATGATTTTATAACATTAAATACTAGATCATTTTTTATTAATAATAGTAGATTTTTAACTGTTGGTACATTTATAGTTTTAGATAGCTCTAATAATAATAGAAAATATTTAGTTAAAACAATTATAAACCTACAAAATTAAACTAACTGTTCCAGTTTTATCTTTTAACTTTTGTTTTTAGATGCTGGAAAATTATCTGGAAGCAGCAAAAGAAGCAGTATGCAAAGCAGAGGTAGCACATGTAGCATTTTAGATCAAGGCGGTAGCACCACGCCTAGATCTACTCCAGTTACTCCAAGATCTCAAATCACATCCCCTCATAAATATAAAAAAGGGGATATTGTCACAACTCCAAGTGGAATAAGAAAAAAGTTTAATGGAAAACAATGGCGACGATTATGTTCAAAAGAAGGTTGCTCTAAAGAGTCTCAAAGAAGAGGATACTGTTCTCGACACTTGAGTTTAAAAGGCAGTAGTTTAAGGTCTTGTGCTTCAAGTAGTACAAGTTTAAGAGGGTATTAAATCATTTAATTATTTATAATTAGTTGACTAAATAAGTTTAATTTGTAAAAAATATTTAGAGGAAATCGAAGTACCATAGATGGAGATGAAACTTCACGGGAATCTCAAACTTCTCCTAGTTTTTCTGAACGACGATTGGCTGGTCGCTTTGACCCCGATGAAACAGAAGCTGCCAACATGCTTGGTATACAACGTAATAATTAATCTAGCATTTTCGAATCGTTTAATTTCATAGTAGATTTTTTAAGAATATAATTTATAAATATTATACACTATTATATTTAGTTTATTAATCTAAATGTTTATTTTACAGTTTCGTTAGGAAGTTCAAGATCTGGAACTCCATTATATTCTTCCCCTTGCCCATTAGGTGGTAATAATAACACACAATCGCCACTTACTGTTGGATCCCGTCAAAATATGTTCCTACCCATTATTTTGCCAGCAAATCAAAATTATCCTTCAACAACGCCTACTGGAAATGAACTAGCTACACCGCCTGCCATTAACAATAATTCTAATAACCAGTTTAGACAACAGCAACAACTCGTAAAGTATGAAAAGTATTTAAATTAACAAATTATTTTAAGTTTTATTTTAGGGTCAAGTCAATCTTTTTTAATTTTTACAAGACTTAGAATTATTAATTGTAAGTAAAACTAAACCATTAAGGGGAATGCATACCGACCATTTCTAAGGAGTTCAGTATAGGGAATTTTCCATTTGTTTGCATGTGAGTCGTGTAAATGTGTGCGGAGTAAGTGATCGTTAGTGCGAGTGACTGTGTACAAAATAAACAGCGGAGCGCGCCCGTACATACACGCACATGTCAGTCACGCAGCAATTTACATACTAATTACAAATGTGAATACTTGTATAGGAGTCGATTTTCAATATCCAATATGTAACTCTAAAAGTTCTGATATTTTACTTTTTCGATTTGAATTATTGAGTTTAGTAATTAAAATATCGAAAATTGACTTTTAAACAGGTATAGATAAATTTCTCTTCTACAATATTGATAATAGGTGTATTTACTCTCTAACTGCTCAATAAACAATATTATTGGAAATACAAAAATACATTTTCATAGAATTTTTTAATACTATTCATACCCTTTAAAGTATTTTATCAAAAATTAAGTTATTTATTTTTATTGGCTGTTTTTTAAAAGTTTTTATTGTTATTTAAATGTAAAAATGTTCAGATTTTCATTATCACCAATTTAATAACATAGCAGTATTTCTGATTTTTCGTTATATTGTATACAATTTATAATTTCCGTGTTATAAATGTATATTTAGTATTTTGGTTTTAAAATTAACAAATAAGCCTCGTTGTGCATAAAAATAGCAACAGTTTAAACGTTATAAATAGTGGTTTACTGGTGGTACTCTATGAAAGTATTTATAGGAACGAGTAGTTGAGTAGAGTGGCAAAAGAGTAGTGATTTGGCTACATGGCTGTCAAAATCTATGCTATCGATTATTTGTGTATTTTATAATCAATGATGCATGAATGAACAATAATGTGTTCTGACAGCAATAATATAAAAAAAAAAAAAAATATTAAATCCATTTTTTCAATGGGTTAGAAATAAGAATTGCAGGAGTTTTAAAAAAAAAATCTACGACCATTAATTTCTTTGTTTATAGGATTTTCAGTTTTAGATATCAACTATTATGACCAAACATTTTAAATTTTAATACAAGGTTACTCATATTATAAGTTTAAAATTTTTAGAACACCAAGCTCTGTTTATAATTTTATTTTTTTTCTAATGTAATGTTTTATTAAATTGTTTTACTATCACAAGTAATATTTATTTAACAGTTAATATTCTTTCAATGAACCTATATAATATTATAATATTTAAATGTATTTAAAAAAAATTATAATAATGTAATGTTATGTAATATATTAAAATTTGTATACAAATTTGGAAAAACTAATAGGCATAGCTAGTGCAATTTAAGAGGATGTAACAGTCATTTGTTGTAAGATGGAGACAACAAATGCATGTGTTCTGTCTTTTTAAGTTCAATAAAAAAAAAATATTATTTTATTTTATCTTCTCTGTTATGTGTGGTTTTTTTTATTGACTCGAACATTTTATTAATAATTTGAATCTTTTACTAGTAGGGCAATAAAAGAACCTATTTTTAGGTCTTAGTATCCACAAAAATTATCCATAAATAATACAATTACCTTAGGTATTAGAAGACGTTGTACCCGCATATATTGTCTCAATCTTAACGCATATTATACCAAAATGTTTGTCCAGTAGTTTTTTTGGATTTTGTGTTGTAAGCTTAAATATTAGAGTGAATTAATCTATTATCAAACTTAAATGTAAGAACATTTTCTGTGTTCCTCTCAAATGCAATCTCTTAACAATATTTTAATTTTTAAGTGTATTTTAAAAATATTAGTATTTTACATAACTTGCTTAAAAACTATAATATTTACAAAACCAACAAGAGAACATGTATAATATTCTTACATTTAAATTTGATAATAAGTCAATTCTCTCTAATATTTAAGCTTACAATACAAAATTGAAACTGCTGGATGTATATTTTGGTATATTATGTATTAGTATGATGGAGACAAAACATACGGGTACGACATCCTCTTAATAGTTATTTGTTATTACTGATATTTAGTATATATAGAAAAATGTTTTTGTAGTTTAATTTCTAATTTGCTATTTGATTATCAAGACTAGAATCTAAATTCTAAACCAAATACCCAAGGTTGATTTGATCTTATAATTGATAATTTTATCAACAATAATTTATTATAAACTATAAATAATAAACAAATATTATTCACAGGCCCGAATTGTTGAGACCAAAAACACAACATGGTTTACAAGAGTCTATGCCAACTTCAAGTCAAACTAGTGTAATCAGAATTTCACCACATACAATACAACCTAAATCAAGTATTGGTGTAAATTCTCAAGCACAGATATGTTGGAGAGGAATCTTAGCTTCACCTCAACTACAACCAAAACACACAAATCAACCTGCTGCTCAGTGGCAAGTTGAAAGACATCCAAGTGTTGTAGTATCATCTCAACAACATGGTCATATATTAGAAAAAGCATTAACTACAGTTGAAATGGTTAGCATAATAAATATTTATAATAATTAATAAATAAAAAATAAATCTATATTTAATGTTTAAATTAATAGAATACAGTTAGTGACGCATACGGTCGAATTTGTGAAAATAATGAAGTTTTTAACAGAGACAATGCTTTTCAAGAATCTGTGATAAAGAAAGAACCTGCAGTAAATAATGTATCATTTACACAACATTTGTTACATACTACTGGATATCATCAGGTAAGGATCATAGTTTTTTTTTATTCAAAAAAATAATTGCCTATTTTTAATTTAGCGAGTGCAAAACATTCCAAACGTTATCACAACACCTTCTGTAGTTACTAAACATAACTACACCACTCTTCAGAATGAATATCAGGATTATCAAAACAAGAATTCAGTACTTCAACAAGTAATTGTTCATCCTACTGAACTATTACCTGTATTACCTATCGTGGATGAAAGAAAAGAAGATCCACCTGAACCTAACTCCACCCTGACGAGTAATAATATTTTTATAATTACATTTTATGTGTGTGTTGATAATAATTAAAAATATTAATGTTCTATTATTTTTCTATTATAGACAATGAAAATGGAAATTTAACTGTTTATTCTTGGGATACATTATTGCCAATACTAAATTCGGAAGAAGTAGTCCAACCAAATATCACTTCAATGCCAAAATCTCTCTCTCCTCCCTTATCAGCTCCACCTATTTTAACTCCACCACCAGCAGAATCTCCTGATGTTGATGATGATGATGTATTTGAGCAAGAACCTTGCGATACAGATGACCAAAATCCTAATACTGCAGCCGGAAAACGTAGAACTCAATCTCTTAGTGCTTTACAAAATACAAAAGAACCACAAAGTCCTCTAACAAAAGCTAAAGATCGGATAAGACGGCCGATGAATGCTTTTATGATATTTAGTAAGAGACATAGAGCTTTGGTTCACCAAAGACACCCAAATCAAGATAATAGAACAGTGTCAAAGATTCTTGGAGAATGGTGGTATGCTTTAGATCCAGATCAGAAACAAAAGTATCATGAATTAGCTTCTGAAGTTAAAGAAGCTCATTTCAAAGCTCATCCAGAGTGGAAGTGGTGTAGTAAGGATAGAAGAAAATCAAGTGGTAGTGGACGATCTAAGTTGGGGTCTACTGATGAACATACACCATTAGATCATGATCCTATGGTTGAAGTTACTATAGAAATGGCTGAAGAACCAAAAGTTCAAGAAAAAAAAGATCCCCCTGATGTTGAAATGAAAAATGATTCAGAAGATGAACAAATGGTTTGTGTGAAGGTTTTTTTTTATAAACAATTTCTTATATTAAATATATTTTTTATATTTATAGGTAGTTGTTGAAAGTACTGAAATTGATTTAAAATGTAAAGAAAAAGTAACAGATTCTGATACTGAATCACAAAGTGATGCTGAACCATTACACGAGAATAAAACATTTCCTCAACAAAGGTTTAGTCCTGTCAAATCAACTAGTTCCAGTGAAGTGACTTGTCGGCCAAAACCCATAAAAGCTAGGTAAATAAAAATAGTCACGTACAATTTGAATTAAAAATGTATAACATTTACAATGCATTAATTAATAACAAATAAGTTTTTTTTTTTTAATTCTACTGTACTAAAAATTTATAAATCTAAAAAGTATTACTTAATTCTTTTAAACTATCCTGAAATAACTTAAATTATTAAATTTAAAATATAATTTTGGTTTAATATTTTTGAATATTAATTTTTACTTGCTTTATTATTTAATGTTTTTTAAAGTGTAAACTATTTTGAATACATATTTTATTTTTAGATTGGTATCTTCAGGCTCAACAGATTCTAAGTATCAATCAAAAACAATTAATTCAAGAGAACCAACAACTCCAGTTGTGTATCCATATCATTCCCCAATTAATCCTGTAGGAGTTTCTCCATTTCAACCTACTGGTGGTGCATTTAAATTGATGCCAGCTTCACCAAAAATTAAAAATCCTTCTGATCAATTTCCTCAACAAACGCCTGAATCAACTGCGTGGACATCATCTGGATCTGAAACTTGGAATCAAACAAAATTAATTAACACAAATGCTTGGGCAGCATCAACTGCTGAATGGAACAATAACAAACCAACAACTACAACAACTGTTAACTCAAAAATTGTTGTAACACCTTTATCACAACAGAATATATTTCATTACACATCTTCACCAAACAAGGAAACTGAACAAAAACCAACATGTTCTGTTAGACAAGTGATAGGCGGGCGACCAGTTTTGATACAAACTGCTGGTAAACAGTCATCCGGATTTCAACAGCAATCATTAACATTAGCGTTTTTGAATTCTGGCGACTCTTCCACTTCTCTTGTCACTAATTTATTAGTGGCCAAAGGTAGTGATAATGGGAATCCATCAACAAGGAATAATGAAACAACCACTGTTCAATATTTGATACCTGGTCGACTACCAAATATATATTTGCCACAGCAAACATTTACAAGTAAATTATATATAATATAATGTTTCACTTATGTATTTATTTTGATAAATAATTTACTGTCTACAGATACATCACTAAATCAACCACAGTCTGTGAAATCAACACAAGCTTCCACTGTTATTGTCAGTACTCAAAATAATCCATTGGTTATTAATACAAAGTAAGTACCTAAGTACATAATTAAAGCAATTAAATTAAAATTGTTAAAACAATAAATACATTCAATGTGTGTAGTAAAATTCTTAATCGTTTTTTATCAAAATATATTTTCTATATAATACATTTTATTTAAAATAATTATATACTAATAATAAGTATTTTTGTTGCTATTAGTCAATCCACTAAAGCTTCATTAATTAATTAATATTTTTCCTCATAAATTAATCATACTTTGTTCATGATTTTAGTGAAATTGGAACTACAGCAAAGAATTCCAATATTTCAGGTAATTTATTAATTATAATATATGTAGTATTTAAACAATTTTTATAAATTATCATATAGTATAAGAATTAAATTATTAAATTTATAGAAAAACGAGATCCAGATATTGTTATAAGAGCTGATAATAATGAAAATTTGATGTCTTTTGAGAAGTCACAGTGTGCGGATTCTAAAAAAAACAGTTCCCCAATTATATTTGATTTTAAAGATGATAATGCCAAGGTTTGTTGATATTTTTATAAATATTTAATAACAATGAAATATTAATTGTTTTTTTGTTGCTAAATGTATTTTAGGAGGAAACTTCAAAAAATGACATAGAAGAAAAGCCATTTGTTCTTGCTCCTACTCCAGCACAATTAGGCAAAGCCCCTTTACAAAGAAGACAATCCATGGGTTAGTACTGTACCTAAATATAAAAGTGTATAATCCAGTTGAACTTGATAGTCTGAATGAATTCTTACCAAGACCTCCCATAACCATTGTAATTTTTAATGATTTAATATTATATGGTGTCCAAATTAGGTTAGTGTTAATTCAACTTAATTATTTATTAGTGTAAAAATCAGTTTTTTTTTAGACTGTGCTCTCAACTTGTATTTATAAAAAATTTAAAAATTTACTACCATTAGAGGGGATTCCAAAAATAAATTTGGTTTAAGTTCCAGGAATGTTAATGTTCCATCCAGACTACAGCGTTCATCAGACTTTTGAGGTTCAGGGTTATACTGTATTTTAATTTAATATTTTTGATATTAGTTATTTTCTGAGTTCACAAAATGTATATCTTTTTGATTAGTGCATTTACTAACCTACAATAATAATTTATATTAATTACTTAATTTGCATATTATCCAAGGCTGTATGAGCATTGATTATTATGATGTGTTATCATAATAAAGTTATTTGTTTTTAAGTGCTGTACCAAACTAATTAGGCCAAGACCAAATACTTAATCAGCTAATTATAATAATAATAAAACAAAAATTATATTTTGAAATTTTCTAAATTAACTTGTTTATTGTGCATAAAATATTAGATGATCGTACCCAAAATATAATTTTATGTTATCACTTATCAACATATCAACTACAATTTTTGATTATATTACTGTTTTTCCATGTGCTATGTTTTTTTTTACATGTGTTGAGCAAAAAATCTCCGCCTGCTCGGTTTCTACTTATTTAAAAATATCTTTTATAAGAGTTTGGGATAACACTGTGTCTCTGTTTATAAAATAAAAAAACCTTTATTCAGAAATATAAAACTAAATAATTACTTCATTTAAGTCTTGTGAAATAGATAAATACTAATTTCATTAGATGCATTCAATTCCATGAGAAATAATATTTTACTACATGGATATAACAAATTTAGGGAACGGTTTTATATGTAATTAAAATATAAAAATATTTACATCAATATCAAAATATAATTTATAAAATATGTATATACAATATAAAAAATTGGTAAATCTCTAATATTTATCATTTATTTTCAGTATCTTCTAGTCAAGATTCGTTGCCAAATTCATTACCTGATAAAGATTCTGAAATGGTCGAAGATACAACTGACGAAATTCCAGTGTCACCGTCGGCCAAGCGTAGCTTTTTCAAAAAAAATATTGAGGACGGTATGGACCGTGTATTAGAACAAGTAAACTTTGAAATGAAATTTTCCTCGTTGCCACAATTCAAACCAGATGAATGTAATTCACCAAGTGCAATATCAGTACCCTCCAGTCCTCATGTATTCAACGCTCAAACATTCCGCAAAAAGCAATTACCCGACTGTGACACTCAGGCGGAAACCCCTAAATCATCAGGGAAACTTGTTGGAAATACATTCTTTGGTCCGGATTTTAATCCAGAAGCATATAGAGGAGTATTAGAACAGGATGATCCAGTAGCAGCTTCACCCAGAACACCTAAAACACCTAGTGGGCGAAATGATAGTTCTGCAGCAGAAAAGGGACACCGAAAGATGTTGGAACAGAGAAGACAATTGGTTATGACTCTATTTCAAGAGCAAGGCATGTTTCCTTCTACTCAATCAACTTCGGTTTTTCAGGTAAGTTATAAATTATAATTGTTGTATAGTGATTTAGTTAATAATCTATTTATTATTTTCAGGCTAACCACTCAGATATTTTCCCTAATAAATCATCATTACAACTCAAGATACGAGAGGTGCGTCAAAAGCTTATGGCACACAACACATTGACTCCAAGTAGTGCAAGTGCTTTAAATAGCCCTAGTGAATCTTCAACGACCAATACTCCAAGTAAGAATTTACGTTTCCACAAGGAGCTCTTTTACTAGACTGAATTTCAACAAAAATATCTAGAACAGTAACTACTAATGAGGTGATTATATATATAAAAAAAGGGCATGGTCTAATTTTAAATAATATATTTTTCAAGAATTATTATAATATCATATTTCTGAAATTAGGAACCTTGCTGGATTAACGCCGTCTGTAACTTTAGCTATTTAATACACTCGCAAATCAATATCTTTAAAACAAATTATGTTACTCAAAATTATAAATATTAATATTCGTTCATCATACATTATTTTAATTTGAAATACAATCTATTGGTATTAAGTAAGATTATTGATTAATATTTCAAAAAATCATATTGCTGTTTGCAATACATTTTTAGTTAGAATTAAATTTTTAATTTATAGACATTCTTAAACATTTGTAAATCTATTATTTAACTTTTATGTTTATTTATAAGAAAGACTAATTCAATATACTGTATAAATGATTATGATAAAAACAAATAATTACTTTTTTTATTGATATAATTTTTAAGTTGGTTATTACCTACCACAATTAGTGGAAACATAAATTAAAATTTTAAATTACTTATAAGTTTGCCGTTACTCCAGAAAGATCCAAAATCATTAATAATAGAAATTGTAACAAGGTTGTTTTTTTTATTTATAATTTTAGACTCGTCAACATTGCCACCTACTCAACAAACTCATAGTGTTATGACATCCAGCTAACGTCACTATATCATAGTGCTAAACTTCAAGTCATATTAAACCTCTAAAATATATTCTGCTACAAATAATATTAAGTAACTGGTTTATTACTATATATTACTATATATAAGATATTATTATCTATATAAAGCCATCGTTTATAGATTATTTTTTATAACCAACATTTTATTTTTACTTGATTTTGTACAATAATGTTATTGTTTTAATAAGTTGAATAAAGAACTACTGAAAATGTAAAACGGTTTTTTTTTACCAATAAATAGACTGAGGTTAAGGACACTCATTTATAAATGTTAACAAATAGCACTTGCTCGACACCTGTTATAGCACTGACATTTAATTATTCTTACCTCAACTGTTTTATTATTATTATAGTCGTGTAACATAACATGTATATTAATTAATTATAATAATAATATCGATCTCTAAACTCAATAGACAAATCCACCACCATGAAAGTCTTTCAGAACTTATTATAATTTCTCTTAATGTAGTTCACTCTTGTTTGTTTTTATTATTATTATTATTATGTATATTATTTTTTACTTAGTATATACTTTTAATGCTTAATTATTAATTATATTTGTGCCATAGATATGCGTGGTTATTCATTTTAAAATTAATTTAATTATTCAAGATACTTCAATTCCATTTAATTATATGAATATGTTAAGTAAAATCATTGATTGTAAATATTTATAATCAATGGTAAAATAAAATTAACAGATTTATGTTTAAGTTTGAAAATTTATTTTTACTCATTAAATTTTATTATAAAATGGTCAATGCCAATATTAATTATTTTTAATGTTAATTATGACATATAAAATCAATTGTTCAATGCAAATTATGTATTCAAAAGTTGTACAACATATTATACTTTAAAATAGTTTTATTAATTTACAATGCGTTGTAAAAATCAAAGCTTTAAAATTAAAATTTAATATTTATGCAAACAACTTTATATTTCAGTAATTAATCAATGAAATTCTAAACTTTTATCGCTCTTTATTTGTGTTCATAAAATTATAATATTATATTCTGTATCTATTGGATGCAACTATGCACAATATGTACAATTTGTAAAATATAAAATAAAAAAAGAATTCAAAAATTGTTTGGCCAATGTAAAAGAAGATTATATTTTTTATAGACAAAATTTGATCAAATAAGCAGTTATTTTATTTTAAAAGTATAAGTGCCATTATTAAAAACAATTTAAAATGTAATCGTAATGTTAAATGTGGGTCTGCTCAACAAAAATGCATTTGTTTTTAATTTTCACTGGTATTTTATGCATTAGTACAATAAATTAAGCCAATTATGATTTTTATTTTAAGTACAAAAAACAGTTTTATTAGTTGTTTAGAAAAGAAAATTGTATTGTATACTCGTATACTGTGTTAAATTATTTATAAATTATTTTAAGTTGTAAGTATAAATAGTCTATGTTTCAGGTTAGTCCATTTAATGTTTAACATCTGATCAGTAACAAAATACTGATAAATTAATTACACACTTAACTATGTACATTGTTTCATACGATTGACAAGTTAAAATAAAATCAATCCTGTCAATTTAGTGTAACCAAACATATTATATTATACTGTTTTATTATATTGAAGAGTGTAAGTACGAATTTGATGTAATTGTTAACAATTTGTATAACTATAATTATATTGTTTATTAATTTATTTGTTTATAAATAATTAATATTAACTGCTAAAAATTCTGGACGGTACAGAGGTAAAAAAATCTTTATTCAAAATTTACATATTTATTCTAAATTGATCTAATGTTTTTAATTCCAAATTACATTATTAGTTAAACATTGCACCAGCCGTCCTCAGAATTTTTTAGTTTTGATTAAAATGTATGTGTTTACCAATATTGCTTGTCATATTTTACGCTTTCATCAAAATTTAAATTAACAATAGAAATCTGTGTATATTTTAATTCATAGTGCAGTGGGTAAACATTTTTAATTAAGGGGACCACCTGTTGTATGTGACAATTGAAATTACCTAACGTATTGTGAAATTGTATTGTTAAATATTAACCTATGCTATATGATTAGAACTAAATCAACTCTTTGTTAAATGTTTTATTTATTTTAACGTTATATAATATTATATAATATCAATGTCTGATTTTTTTTATTATTATTATTTGTCTTCATATTATGAAATTGACTGTTTCTATTTATTATTAGTTTTTTTTTACGTTACTAGTTATTATTTTGAATTACAATATTAATATATATTTTTAAACAAAACAAATATTACTATAAGTCGTTGTTAGTCGAAAAATATTTTATAGTTTTAATTTATCGATTATTATATTGATGAAATTATGAAATTACTAATTAAAAGTAATATTATTATAATGTTTATGTGTGTATTTTGTATAACTCCGTTTTATATTAAAAAATAGAAAATATGCTGTTTATTGCAATACCAGAGCAATATTTTTGTCAGCGTGACAAACAAATTTAAGTTGCTCTATCAACATATTTTATTGGCTCAGCATCGATGGATATCTTTTTCCCACCCCATGCACAACATCATAATATGATGGCAAATTTGTTTTTATTATAATTCAATTAAAATAATTTTTATATCTATATTAAATATATTGATATTAAATGCACTAACTAATAAATTCAAATTATGGATATTTTAATAGTTTTTAACTATAAACATTCTTATTTTTTTTTTTTTTTGGCGTTATAAAAATATTTTTATTAGTTTCGGGCTATTTTTACCACGAAACTATTTACACAGATTTACTGTATGATGGTAAAGAGTAAGGCTAGGATTTCGATGCAATTTGCATTGTTTTCCGAATCTAGATACGCGATGTTCCTTTTATAAAATACACGGTTTTATGAATTTATGAACCAGAATAAGATGTTATTACTCTACATTTAATGATCTAAGATAATATTATTATATCGCCGCAACGCTCATTCGGCCGAACCTCTTCCCGGACGGCAGGGGGGGGGGCGTCATCGACAGGACCGACCCGCCATCTGGAGGAGTTTACAAATATATGATCTAAACCTATGAAAAAAAAACACAAATAATTTATGGAAATTGTTTTCCCAGATTTTAGGTACAATGAAAGTTTCGAAAAAATTACTTTTTGCTTTAAATGTAGTGTTGTATAATAAGTGTAAGGAAAAAAAATGTTTTATAAGTGAGGGGAGTGGCTAATAACAGTATATTCCTATTTTAGAGTCAATGGACATTTATAAGTTATAACTTATTTATATAAACGTTGTAAGTATAACCATTAATTTTCAACTTCAGTATCTTGTTCGATAGGAAAGTGAATCTTGTTGGTGCATTTGGGAGGTCAGATTTTGAAATTCCCAATAGTTAGCCGGGAAAAACAACATAAAAATTAAGGAAAAATGGGCATTTTTACGCAAAATCGGTTTTCCACAAAATCGATTTTGGTTTTTGGGGTAGCTCTAAAACAAATGAACGTATACATGAAATTATATACATGAAATATACATGAAATTTTCACTGGTCGTTTGTATTTGCATTTTCTATGTACGGTAAAATTTTAAAATATTTTGATTTGTTCTAAACTGTTTAGGAACATTTCCAATTTTATCAGTATTTTTTTCTATGAATGTCAATAAAACTTTGTTGAGTAAAAAAACTTGAAAATTTAATACAAGGCTCCTACTATATTGTTACAATGACATTTGAAAAATATTAAAAAGGTGGGTAAGTGAATGTCGCTCTGCTGTACAGTAGGTTACAAGTGGGTCACTGTAATGGATGGTGTTACATTTGAATTCAATTATATAATATCATTGTATAAGAAAAACGATTCTGAGCGAAAACGGTCAGTCAGACTATGATGTTACTAAGTATATTTGATGATATTATTGTGCATAAAGAAATTTATATATAACCTATTTACGTGGAGCCTTGTTTTAAATTGTCAATCCTTAGCTATAAAAGTTGAACATTTTATAAATTTTTAACTATAAAATAATTATTAAATTATAAATTTTATAAATTTTGTCGAAATTTTAACTTTAAATGCTTATAAAAAAAAATTGTGCCTATGTATTTTTAATATATTTTTCAACTGCAATTGTAAAAATATATCAAGAGCCTTGTATTAAATTTTCACGCTTTTATTCCTAACAAATAAAATTTTATTGATATTTATAGAAAAAAAAAACTAAAAAAATTGAAAACAGACAATGTCCGTAAACAGCTCAAAAAGAGTCAAATTATTTTCAAAATTTTATCGTGTATAGAAAATGCTAATATAAACATTCAGTGAAATTTTCAAGTATCTACAGTCATTCGTTTTTTAATTACAATAAAATAAGAAAATCGTTACATGAGAAATCGAGTGAATATCAAATGTTGTAAAAATATAAATTTCAAACGCTCATAAAAATTTAATTTGATTTGCTTGTAGACATTTTTTTTTTTTTTTGATAAAGGTAGATAAACTTATGGGTAATCTTGTATAACATTTTCAAATCTTAGATTTAAAAAGAAACATTTTTATGAATTCTCAACTCAAAATAATTTGCTAATTTTCGTGATTTTTTCGTATTTTGTAAAGATTTGAACTTAAAATGCTTTTAACTATAGATAAAAACTGTGACTAAAGATTTTTAATTTTTTTCATCTGTCTTTGAAAAAATAACCTAGGAGCCTTCTATTAAATTTTCAAGCTTTTTTACTCAACAGATAAAATTTTATTGATATTTATAGAAAAAAAAATGGAAACTGACAATGTTCGTAAACAGCTCAAAATAAGTCAAAATATTTGGAAAATGTTATGGTATATAGAAACACACATCATTGTAAAATCAATACATTCATCGTTCCACTCAGAATCTAAAATTGATAACTGACAATATCTGTAAACAACTCAAAAAGAGTCAAATAATTTTCAAAATTTTATCGTGTATAGAAAATGCTCTTATAAACATTCATTGAAATTTTCAAGTATCTACAGTCATTCGTTTTTTATATCTTAGTCCGCGTAAATAGCGATAAAAAAACTAGAAACCAACGACATCTGATAACGAAACATTGACAGTTTGACCAGATAATAAAAAGAAAAACATATTCAATCGTCTAAATATACATGAACGTTTTTAAAATAAAACAAAAGTGCCAATAATAGTACACTATTCTTTAATCTATGTTCATACTTCATAGTTAAAAAACAATGACCATCATCAGAATGTTTGTAGTTATTTTTCTGAATCCACACTAATAATTTAATCTTTTTCCCGATTTATCTCACCGGACCTACCGAATTTAGATTCTCATCAGAGACTGCGGAATGACAAAAACAGCGAATATGGAACAAATTCTGCCAGGGAAAGAATATAACGGTAAGCGAATGTCCGAAAAAAAAGTGCATGTACCTCCGGACAATATTGTCAATATTCATCAAGAAGATCCGTTTAAACAATTTATCGGGACTTGTTTATGTTCGCAGATATATTTATCGCCACCTGCGTTCTGCAGCAACGGGCGGCCGAAATAAGGAACATGAACCCCAATTGGTGTTCTTATTTACAGTAAAGTTATATTATTCGATATCACCGCATATGTGTGTGTATGCCACGGCTATAGATAATATTATCCAGGGGGTGGGCACTAGTGGCACGTGCCCTCCCCCACTCAACGAATTTTTTTTGGCTTGTTTTATAATATATTTTAATATGTTTGATAAAAATTAAAAGTTAAGGCTGTCAGAGCGAACCATTTTGAAGTGGTCGGATGTAGGAATTATTGTACATCCATCGTTAGCGCTTTGTGAGTTCCCCGAACGATTTATGTAATTACTAATTAAAGATAAACGACGGCTAAGATTCTTGGACCATACGCGCAGTCATGTCACTATATTTTGTGTTAAAAATTGTTCAACTCCCAATAAGCGGAAGAAAAATTCACCCAGTACCAAAAGCCCAGCTATTTTAATTTTGAAAACATATTTGAATTCCTTAATCTCTTTTCTAGGTTATGTAGGAAATGGATTTTTGATTTGTACTTTGTAGTATTGTTTAGTTAGTATAGTACCAAATTAGTTTTCTTTTTTTTTCAAAATTCAATTTTACTTTAGTATTACTAAAAAAAAAAATTCGCTTCCTACAAAATACAGACATAAAGGGGAGAAATTCTTTTATTTTTTCAAAATTCGAATTGGACTTCTGGAAGCATATTTTTTCTCATTTATAGGTCTTAATCCAAAAAAAATGACCAGCTTTAAACAGCCCTAATATAGTCTTGTATTTTTGTTAGTAAATTTTAATAA
Source organism: Sitobion miscanthi (assembly GCA_008086715.1). Classification (NCBI taxonomy): domain Eukaryota; kingdom Metazoa; phylum Arthropoda; class Insecta; order Hemiptera; family Aphididae; genus Sitobion; species Sitobion miscanthi. The sequence goes on from CM017805.1 coordinate 11,881,496, forward strand.
TATTCAAACAAAATAAGGAATATTTTGTTTACAACACATTTAGATATAATGATAATATATTAATATGCTTATATATTAATTAATACATTAACCTATGGCTTACAATAATATTAATACATTGTTATATTAAATGTAGGTACCATAGTTGTTAACATAAATATATAGTTATAAAAAGAGTAAATACACTTAATGAACGAAGTGGTCATAATTAGATATTATAGCATTTCAAAGGCAAGAGAAACATATTTTTCTGGCCACGTCACTGATATCCGTGGTGTATGCTTATTAGCCTAAACTTAACTCTGTCGCAGATCTCAAATGATTTCGCAAGACGTGTACGATTTCATCAGTGCCTACGATGTGACCAATACCAAAGGCCAATTTTTAAATGACAATCGTCAACAGTTGGCAAAGGCCTTCTTCAGTCTATTGGAACATATCTCTAACAAATCGACAATACAATATGTACTTGTTTTGATTGATGATCTGTTGACCGTGAGTTGTTTCTTTCCTCTTAGGATCCCTGACCAAATCATTGGTCAAAGGTAATCAACAATATGGTAAAGCTAATTTTTTTTTCAAACATTTTATCTCACAGGAAGACCGATCACGTGTGGAAATATTTTTTGAAGATGCTCTTAAAAAAAACGAACAAGTGTGTGAAATTTTTTTTAACCTGTTAATTGCTGAGGATGGGCTTATTAAAAATATGTCTGCTCAAATCATAGCAAAGTTTGCCTGTTATTCAACTGATCTCATCAATGAAAATTATCTTACGTCTTACTTAAATTGGATTAAAGTGCAACTGCTATCTGCTGTAAGTCTCTTTAAAACAAATATGAAACAATTAATCTATACTCATGTATGCTATTATACTTTTTTAACTAAAGTATTTCAACAAGGTTGGGATGCTGTTTGAGATATTTGCAAATCTGCTTCAATATTCTTATGACAAACTAAGTAAGAATATTTTTGATTCAAAGGTTGCCAAATAGAAATCATTCAAATTGAATCATTATATTTATTTTTATATAGGTATATCTATAAGTCACACATCTCACCCATAACTAAACTAGACACCAAAAATATTTAGAATCAATTTACTTGTATTCTATGTATTTCATCATAATGATCAATTAGACTTATAATTATTTCTTAATGGTATTTTAATTTCAAAATATTGATTAATAATTTTAGAACAATGAATACATGCAGTCGGTGGCTCGCTGCTTGCAAATGTTGCTTCGTATTAATGAATACAGACTTGCATTAATTTCTGTTGATGGTATATCTACTCTTTTGAGTATATTATCAAGGCGTATCAACTTCCAAAATCAATATCAACTGATATACTGCGTCTGGCTTATGACATTTAATCCACGCTGGGCTGAACAATTCAACAAGTTAGATTTCAATAAAAAAAAACCTAAATTCAATAATTATTGGCTAACCTGTGTTTTTTTTGTACAGATTTAATGTTATTCCAATTTTGGCAGATATTCTTAGTTATACTGAGAAAGAAAAAGTTGCACGAATTATATTTGCTGTATTCCGGGTAAATTTTAATTTGCTAAATTAGTTAAAAACATTTTTTCTAATTAATCAAATTTTAGAATTTAATTGAGAAACCAGAAGATAACACTACTTCCAAAGAACATTGCATTGCAATGATCCAGAGCAAAGTGTTACAACAACTTAGTATTTTTAAACAAAGGAATTTTGATGATGAAGATATTGTTGAAGATATACAATTTTTAAATAAACGTCTACAAGGAACAGTGCAAGATCTTAGGTTTTATTGAAGAATCTTAATTTAATATAATGTAATGCAATTTACTAGTTTTGTTAATAACATTATTATTTTACAGTTCCTTTGATGAGTATGCAATTAAAGTAAAATCTGGCCAATTAGAATGGAGCCCTGTGCATAGATCAGCACAATTCTGGCGAGAAAACGCATCTCGTTTAAATGAAAGAAACTATGAACTTTTGCGTATCTTAGTGCAGTTGTTGGATACAAGCAGAGACCCACTCGTTTTAAGTGTTGCTAGTTTTGATGTCGGTGAATATGTAAAATATTATCGCCATGGAAAAGAGTGAGTATAAAATCATATATTTTACTTTTATTATAACAAATTTATTTATTTCATATTATTGAATCTTCTTTAATGTTTTACAGCATTATTGAAAAGCTAGGTGGAAAACAACTTATTATGAAACTGTTAATTCACGAAGATGCAAATGTGTGTTATGAAGCACTTATAGCTATGCAAAAATTTATGGTTGTCTAATGGTAAGATTTTAAATCATAAATTGTTGGTTAATAATTTAAATTAATATATTGTTGATTTGATTTTTAAATTTATTTTAGGGAATGTCTTAGTCGTCAGATGGAGAAAGAACAGGGTACCAATACAGACAGAACTACTGCTCTTACAGGAAAAGATTAAAATAATTTATACAAAAAATTCTTCAATCATCAATAATGAGAGTGATTTCTGGTAGAATTTTAAAGTTCGTGCATACTGCATTACGGCAATGAGGAAGTATTTTTTTTAATTCCCGGTAGTTTTTCACTATTTGAATAAACATTTAAAATTTTTAATTTTATTAATTTTTTTTTATTTACTATCGATACACTCAGGCGATTTTGTATGTTTTTTATCAAGTTTATAGGAATATGCTGGTGACTATTAGACAAATTTCTTTAATTTATCAACTATTACAGTACCTATCTAGAAAGCCATATGCACTCTAGATTTACTTTCATTATGTAGAGAATTTCCCTGGATTTTCGAATATGTACCAGCTATATATGCTTCGCCTCTTTCCATAACACAGTCGAAAAAATTAAAACCATGAATGGATACCAGTTACACGCGTCATACCACGGCTGTTTGAAAAACAGTCCCTTGGTATGGTAGTTCGCCTATTACTAAATAGTACTGAAATAGACCGAAAGCTAATTAAGTTACTTTCATTTTAAAACTTAGATTTACATTATGGTTAGTAAATTATTAAGTTTACGTTCTGTTTTTGTTTAAATGTCTTAAGTGTTTCACTTTTTCATAAGTTAAAAAATTGTTAATGCTAAAATATCAAATAAATTCATACATTACTATACCTTTTCATAATTTTTCAAGATAGATCTAAAATCGCTCAGACGATTCTGGGAAGTATAAAAATCAAAAGTCGTAAAGGATTTGCAAAGGAGAGACAAGACCATCATGATATGAAATCTGGTTTTGGAGGCAAAAAAATATTTAAGTGAAACTCCAGAAATTCCTGAAATTAGCCATCCCCAGGTTGATACAAATATAGTTGACCTAAAAAAACCTTGGGACAGTGATGCCATAGCACTTACAGGTTACTTAAAAGAACCAAATTCATCAACATTTGAAAGCAAATTCATTCAAACGCTCAAAATCCAATATGTATTACATTTAGTTAGAATTAAAATATAACAGTAGATTATACTTTTACAGAATAATTTGTGCAAATAATATAAAAATGACATTCTTTCATAAAAAAAAAAATATTTATTATTTTGTATTCGCATTAGGTAATCATTTTTATGCAACATTTAAAGTAAATTATAATAGGTACACAAAAATAGGCTTGAAAAAAAATAATACATCAAAATTATATAGTGGCATACAGACTAGGTATATAGTGATATATAGTGGCATACATTATAACAGTAATAATAACATAAATATAAATAAAATATTTTGTGGGTATAAATGTTAGTTAAAAAAGTATAATTTTATAAGTAGTAAGTACCTACCTATCTACCGTATGAAATATTCATAATACCTTTTTGTTTTTTTTACATTTAAGCTTTACTTGCATATAGTAACTTTTTTCTTTTAATAACAATTAAAGTACCTATTAGTTTATATTATATAATTAAAAAAAATTAAGATATGTACCAATTTTATAAAGTTATAATATTACAATTTATACATACTTACTACTTACAGTAATTAATTTCATATTTTAAGTATGAGGCCATTATGTCATATTATATTATCTGTATACATTTATCAAAAATTATTTTAAGGTTATTTATGTATGAAATATAAATGTAAAAAATATAAATATTTGATATAATTACTGATATTTTTTGGTAGTGGCAAGAATTCTTAATTGATATGGTTAAACGGAAGACAACAATATAACTCAACGTTTTCCAATTGTATAAGCTTGGAAACCAATTTTGGTCAAGATTTCATCGTTCAGAATCTTCCAACCATCAAAAATAAATGTTGGCTTTATCATACGGTCATACATTTTTTCATAATCTAAGTTCTAGAACATAATAATACACTGGTAATTGGTTGATAATGAATAACTATTAGTAAAGTAAAGAAGTAGACCATTAATTTTAATATTTTTCATTGGATATAAATGTGTATTTTATATTAAAACGTTAGAAATTAAGTATTTTTCTTTAAGTTTGGATCATAAGTCAGAATCAATTATATGAATTCTAAATATTGAACATTAATTTTAAAATGGATGTATGATTATGGATAATATAAGAAAAATTAAAAATCCTTAGTCACAGTTTTATTTATAAGCATTTAAAGTTAAAATCTTGACAAAATACGGAAAAATCACGAAAATTAGCAAATTATTTTGAGCTGAGAATTCATAAAAATTTTTCTTTTTAAATCTAAGATTTGAAAATGTAATACAAGATTACCCATAAATTTGTCTACCTTTATCAAAAAAAAAAATGTCTACAAGAAAGTCAAATTAAATTTTTATGAGCGTTTGAAATTCATATTTTTACAACATTTGATATTCACTCGATTTCTCATGTAACGATTTTCTTATTTTAGTGTAATGAAAAAACGAATGATTGTAGATACTTGAAAATTTCACTGAATGTTTATATTAGCATTTTCTATACACGATAAAATTTTGAAAATAATTTGACTCTTTTTGAGCTGTTTACGGACATTGCCAGTTTGTTAATTTTTTTAGTTTTTTTTTCTATAAATATCAATAAAATTTTATTTGTTGAGAAATAAAGCTTATTAAAATATAATTTAATACAAGGCTCCTGATATATTTTTACAACAGCAGTTGAAAAATATTAAAAATACATAGGCACAATTTTTTTTTATAAGCATTTAAAGTTCAAATTTCGACAAAATTTATAAAATTTATAATTTAATAATTATTTTGTAGTTAAAAATTTATAAAATGTTGAACTTTTATAGCTAAGGATTGAAAATTGAAAACAAGGCTCCACGTAATTAGGTTATACATAAATTACTTTATGCACAATAATATCATCAAATATACTTAGTAACATCATAGTCTGACTGACCGTTTTCGCTCAGAATCGTTTTTCTTATACAATGATATTATATCATTGAATTCAAATTTAACACCATCCATTACAGTGACCCACTTGTAACCTACGGTACAGCAGAGCGACATCCACTTACCCACCTTTTTTAAATATATATAATATAATATTATAGAAAAAACATATTCCGCTAAGGATCTGTTTAATGAAAGTTTTTACAACACAACAATTATTTTACAGAAATGATGCCCTATGATATTATAGCTACCTACGAATTTAATTTTTATTGTGTTGAAACCTAGATACGCGTCTAACAAACAACTTAGGAATCCTTACAGTCAGTTTAATGAAATCTAGGCGATGTTTTTCGCATGTGGGTTCGAGATTACTGAATGATATTCCGGTGAAAATTATTATCAGTAGGTCTTATAAATTATACAAACACTATATTATTATGGTTGTTAAATAATACTAATGACCTACACGGCCTATATGTAATGTTATCAGCGTATATTATAATGTAGTCTACTTATTTATCTGTTCCATTTTTGTTGTTCTTCTTTATATATTCATTTAATACCATTAGTTTTTATTATTATTTTACTTATTAATAACTACTACTACTACTACTACTACTACTACTACTACCAGTGGCGTGCGGTGATATTTTATGTTGGGTAAGCGCTAAAATAAATTTCAAGTTAAAACAAAAAAAGGCATTTTATTGATAAAAAATAAAAATTACAATCTAAAATTTATTTATAGATAAAATCCATTCATCTTTCTTGTTTTAAAAATTCGTTAATAACTTTATCATAAAATTTTGGATGATTTTTTTCTTTGTGCAGGAGTTCCTTTTCGATTGAAATTAATGATAATGAACTAAGTCTTTCTTGCCCTTGTGTAGGTCTTTGATACGATTTAATAAGTATATTGATAACAAAAATAATCCGATATGCATCGTAAGAATATTGGAATTCCGTTTTTAAAAATATCGATAAGCGCTCGGCGTAGCGCTTTCAACCATCACGTAAAAACGCGTATATCCCCTCCTACTATAACTAGTCATTCCTTTAAATAACGATATGGGAAAGGCAATCTAAAATACTAGCGCTTCTGTAGAGAAATTGCCTATACGAAAAAAAAATTTAATTTCTTTCAAAATGTTATACATTTTTTTTAAATTGAACACAAAAATAAGAATTAATAAATATTTGTAATTTTAATGTAAACAAATTGTCATTTAACATTAGAAATATTAATCTTTTTATTTTTTCCTTTTTGGCTGGGCATGCGCCGCTTACCTAGCTTGTCCTGACCGCACGCCACTGACTACTACTACTACTACTACTACTACTACTACTACTAGGTATGTATATTTATGTTTTTGAATTATAGTCAAATATAGACGCAGTTCTTGCGGAATATAAAATATTATAAAATGTATAAATGTATGATAATGGCACTCTAGTTACGCTCAGTAGTGAGATGGGCCATTTAACTATGCTTTATTTATTTACTTACTGAAAATTGTAATTTCTTGACCAATAAAAATTGAACTATTATTATTTTTATTAGTATAGGTTATTAACCGGTTAATTTTCTTAAGTAACTTAACTTAACTACTATACGTTCACGTGACCAAAACCTCAATGTATTTTTTGAGATTTGTAATTTAACAAAAACACTGTTGGTTAACTCTTAACTCACACGAGCATGTTCAATGATGAACATTATTCTGTAGAATTAATTAAAACTAAAAGTATATTTCTTAACACAAAAAAAAACACAATATCAACGAAATAAGTAATTATTTATTATAAAAAATTTATAATAATAAAAAAAATGGTTTTTTTTAATTTAACAATTTTGAAAATTTGTTGCTATTAATAAGGAACTGTTTATTATAAAAAATGTATAATAATACAAAAATATTTTTTTTTAACAATTTTGGAAATTTGTTACAATTAATAAGGAACTGTTTATTATAAAAAATGTATAATAATACAAAAATATTTTTTTTTTTTTAACAATTTTGAAAATTTGTTACAATTAATAAGGAACTGTTTATTATAAAAAATGTATAATAATAAAGAAATATTTTTTTTTTTTTTTAACAATTTTGAAAATTTGTTACTATTAATAAGGAACTGTTTATTATAAAAAATGTATAATAATAAAGAAATATTTTTTTTTTTTTTTTAACAATTTTGAAAATTTGTTACTATTAATAAGAAACTGTTTATTATAAAAAATGTATAATAATACAGAAATAATTTTTTTTTTTAACAATTTTGAAAATTTGTTAATATAAACAAGGAACTGTTCATTATAAGAAATGTATAATAATACAAAAATATTTTTTTTTTAACAATTTTGAAAGAACGTTGCGCAAAGTGGCAAACAACCAAAAAATAATTTAAAAAAAAACCGAAAAACCGAAAAAGACAAAAACGTCAACACAAACAATAATAATATAAGTAGGGAGAAAAAAAAAAAAACACCAGACGAGACACAATAAGCACGGGGGGAGTGGTACGCGATGGCGAAGTGTGGGCTACTGGTCACCACTACACGTTCTCCCGGTCGATACCACGGGCGGACGAGCGGAGTCGACGGCGCCGCTTGCTCGCGGGTGACGACCATCGTGACGGAGGGCAAGGCCCGGCCGCGACGGGACGGTTGGCGGCGAGTGGCTAGTGCGCAACGACGACGGCGACGACGATGACGACGACGGAGTGCCGAAGACGAGACCGGGTCCGACGAACTGCGACAGAGACGACGGCGGCGGCGCAGACCGAAAACACTGGACGAGCTACACGGCGGCCATTTTTACTCGAGCTTGAGGAATCGGCCGGAGGCGCTCGAGACTCGGCCGGCGGGATTTTCACCGGACGGAGACCGGAGAGCACCGGCGGACCGCAGCGTTGCGATCCCGACGCTCTCCGCGGTTTTCGTCCGGCGGAAATCCCGACATTGCCGCGTCTGCATCCTCCGTCGCCGAGCGGACGAAAACCTGAAACCTCGCAACGGTTTCTGCGGGTTCGCCCGCGATGCCGACGTCCTAGCTCAAAAATATGGCTCGACCGTAGCTCGTCCGTCGCGTTCGGCAGTCTGCGCCGCCATCGCCGCCGCCACTGCCGCCGTTGCCGTTGCCGGTCGCGTCTTCTCGCACGCCGCGTCGTCTCGTCGTCGCCGCCGCGTCGCACAGCTAACCGCCGCAACCATACCGTCCGCCGCGGCCGGGCGCTCGCCGGATCCGCCACCCGATGGTCTCGAGTGTCGAAAACCGCGCACGAGCTCACGACGCCGTCGACCGCCGCCCGTCCGTCCGCGGAGTCGACCTGTGAAGAACGCGCAGATGGCGACTTACCGCCCCGGACACAATGTGCTCTTTCGCGCACCACTCCCCCGTCTAGCCACTATCTCGTCTCTGGTGCTCCTCGGCCGAGGTGCGGGAACCGGACTCCGCTGGCCGCTATTCACGTCGCCGGCCACAGCAACAGAACAGGCGTCCGGCCTGTTTCGCGCCTGTCCACGCCCTGGACAAGAACCGACGCAAGGTCTGTCCACGGCGCGGACGTGCGCCCGCCCGTTGCTGGGCCACCGGAACGATGCGCTCTTCGCAGTTCAGACGTCCAGTCGTCCCACGTTTGACCGTCTTTCCGTCGTCGGCCTCGGCCGGCCACATCTCGGCGCCTAAACCCGCGACGATGTCGCTCACCACCGCGACGACGTAGTCGCTCAAGGCCGCTCTGGGGAACAACTCTTCCTCGCCGTCGTCCTCGTGGACTTCGGTTCCGGGTTCTGTCGAGAGAAGAAGTTCGGCTTTCGTCAGCAGAGCCGCCACCACGTCCATCACGCACACGTCAAAGTACGCCTCGAGTGCCTCGTCTTCGTACACGCGCTGCGTCATGATGGTCGGACGATCGTGAGGTGTTCGCAACTCGGAGATGGTAAATGTTGTGAAGGCAAAACTAGAAAACCGTCGTAGGCCGTCGTCGAAAAAACAAACATTTCCCGGACGACGGCGGTGCCGAGTCGTTGTTATTCTGGCCAGCCGCGAGTACGCGCGCGACAATAATGACGTCATGTTTTCCGATCGGTCGGCGTTAAGATTTCGTGAATTTTTAATTTTTTCAAATCCGTTATCGTCGATATCCGTACACGAGTGTACAGGTAAAACGATCTATTATATTAAAAATATTTTAACGAGCAATCGTGTTTCGGTTTGTGTTTTGTGCACTGCAGCGCTCGTCGATGCATAATGTACCCACATGTACTGTCGGGGAAGTCATTTTAGATTCTGAACTGAGCGATGAAGGACGTATTGGTCTTGCAACGACGTGTGTAACACGATAAAATTTATAAAATAATTTGACTCTTTTTGAGCTGTTTACGGACATTGTCAGTTTTCAATTTTTTTAGTTTTTTTTTTCTATAAATATCAATAAAATTTTATTTGTTGGGTAAAAAAGCGTGAAAATGTAATACAAGGCTCCTGATATATTTTTACAATAGCAGTTGAAAAATATTAAAAATAAATAGGCACAATTTTTTTTTATTAGCATTTAAAGTTCAAATTTTGACAAAATGTATCAAATTTAAAATTTAATACTTATTTTTTAGTGAAAAATATACAAAATGTTGAACTTTTATAGCTAAGGATTGGAAATTTAAAACAAGGCTCCATGTAAATATGTTATAATATATAAATTACTTTAGTCACAATAATATCATTAAATATATTTGGTAATATCATAGGCTGACCGTTTTCGCTCAGAATCGTTTTTCTTATACAGTATTATATCATTGAATTCAAATTTAACACCATCCATTATAGTGACCCACTTATAACCTACTGTACAGCAGAGTGATATCCACTTACCTACTTTTTTTGTTGTTTTTCCGGGTGATTTGGAATCTACAGGAACTTTGAAATTTTAACCTTCTGAACGAGTAAAGGAACCAATTTTTTTTCAGAAACCACCCTCAAAATTGAAAATTGAAGCATTTTTCTACTACTTTTCGTGAACACAAACACAAAAATAAACTAACATAATTGTAAAATCAATACATTCATCTCCATGCAGTGGTTTGTCCAGCAATTTTCAATGGGAGGGAAGGGGGTGAAATATTATAACTAATAGTATATTTAAATGAATTGTGGTGGTAATACTAAAGTAGTTAAGTCACAAGTAAGGGGATTAATCGAAAAATGAGGGAGGGGGAGTGTATATAACACCAACCTCCGTTCTGCGTAATATGCAACTGTTCACCGCTACACTTAGAATTTATAATGTGAAAATCTTTTATAAAATAACAACAGAAAATGTATTTATATTTTATTATGATAAAAACACGTGAAATAATGTTTCTCATTATTCTCTAATCACGAAATAAGTGTTACAAAGTTCAATCACTTTTAATTATTGACTTCTGTTCTAACCTTAGTTTTAACACGGCGCAATGTGTATGCAATTTAATAGCATTATTGTGCCAATATTGGACGAATGATATCGTTACATCAGTTAGACATTTTAAATATTATAAAATAATAAAAATATAATATATTATCTTTTATGGAAAATATCTAACCCCATACACATATACTTAATTGATTAATTTATTTCAATATCCAAATTCAACAAATTAACCATAGATATATAATTATATTTATTCCATATTTTCATATTATTTAATGTTAAAGATCATAGTATTAATATATTAATTTTATAATTCAAAAACCAACGTAATACATTTTAATCACACAATAAACATCATAAATTCTAATTTATTTTCATTCCGGCAAAAAATATTTTTGAACAATAGTAGAGGGGAACATTATAATTTACGTTTACTTACATATAATACTAGTTGATCCCGCTGGCACTTCGTTGCCCGTTAAATGTACCAATTCTATATGACTCAAACTTTGTTCAATTCGTTATTTAATATTCGGTGTATGGTGTATGGTGTTCAAAATTTATCTTAACTTTTCTGTTGCCCGGAATAAAAATTCTGATTTGCAGCAGTATATGATCAGGTAGGCATTCTATCTGGGGTAGATCGCGGACCCCGTGCTGTTTGTACGTAAGTGTATGATTTAACTCTAAAGTATTGAAATTGTACCAAGTTTGTCATTTTTACTTAATTCCACCTACGGCGTATTAATATATCATTTAATACAAAAGCCTAACGCAACCATAATAAAATTTGATGAAAAAAAAAACCAATTTAACACTTTTTAAATTAGCCTATTCTCTTCCCATTGTCATGGCATACGTTTGGACACATGTTTAAAAAAAATAGTTTTGTTACTAACACATTGATAAATACCACTTTTTTTTAAAACTTTCTTTTTATGTGTAGGTACAAATATTAAACTGTCAAACTGATAAGAATATATGTCATTGGTATTTGAAAATTTTACTTCAAAGCAAAATAAAATTGCGGTCAAATGTGTTGTAGCTACTCCAGTCTAATCTGGTATGAGCAACTTTCATAGTTGCGTGCTCATATCACCTTACTTATTTTAAATCACTAAAGGTGTCTGCAGTGGCATGGTGAACCACGTGTACTTGTACAATTGCTTAGTTCTTGACATTTATTTTATTTATTGAAATTTGTATGGATGACTATATAATTAATTATTCTAGTATTTTTTTCATATACTAAATTATTGATGACGTCATATAACAAAAATTCTAAATTTGCATACAGCTTTGAATCATATGTTATGTTGTAAGGGGTAGTGAGTGGGTCGTTGTTTAAATACTTTGCTTAGAATTTGAAATATGCTTGCCTTGCCACTGGCCCTGGATGTCTGTATATGAAAAAATATATAGTTTTTATTATCTGAGTTATAAAATATTTAAAATATTGTTCTAAATCCAGACATAATTTTTATTTATGTAATAATAGAAAAAATGGAATTTTATTTTTAGGGTTTTAAAGAAATTTACCATTTACCAAAAATTAAATAAAAAATAACTAAAAATGTACAATCTTTATATTGAAAAATTCCAAACTACCTTAACTTATGCTATATGACAACGTTTATTTATTTTTATTGTTTTGCATTGCAATGTAGACATGAAACAGTTTAAAAATACATTTAAATCAAGTTCTGATTTACAATATCTTTTAGTCATCTAGACATAAACCTATCATTATGTATTCTATAATACAATTAATTATATCATTGTTGATATGAAAATATAATACATATTATAATGTCTATACCTACCTATAAATATTATAGTTTTTTTTTCTAAGACTTGAAATGGATTAATTGTAGTATCTATTTTACTAAGTTGTTAATTTTCATAATGAGAAATACTACTGGAAGGTACAGTAGTTACTTTGTTCCTATGAATAATTTTTTTCATACCTGAGAGTTGTAACTATGACTAGTGATTTTTTACTTTTAAATTACTCATAATCGTGAATTATTATAATAAATGTATGTTATGATACTGCCATAGTCAATGTGGATCTAATAGGCATAACACTCTACAATACTGGCCACCATCTCTAGTAGAAATAATTCTAAGTATTAAATACAAGTCCTCATAATTTGTCAATATAATGGCTTTGACTTGTAAGTGTTTATTGTGATCTTTGTTATATGTTTCCATAAAACATCTAACAAAATTACTCTAGGGCATATGCGATATTAAACTTCAAAAAGTTAATAAACAATGTAATTGAAACATAAACAATACACATACATATATATATTGATAATAATATTAAATAATAAATACATTTAAAATGTTACAAAACTAAAATTATATTCATACTGAGCAACTTAGCTAGTTGCTAGCTGGGCTTTCTACTCTCCCATCTAATAAGGCAATTAACTCTTCTGCGCTATGTACTGGTAAATTGCATGTATTATTCTTGCATACATATGCAGCAACTTTCCCATTTTCCGCAATCCCTAAGCCTTTTGCTAGTTCTGATAGAGAGTTTTCATCAGCAAGCGCTAATACAAGATTAGGCATATAGCGCTGTCTGATGGCAGATAAAAGTGCTTCTAACTCAGGATTATCCAAATCACCAGTAACGTATACCTAGACAGAACAGTTGTAAGTTAAAAATAATCAAATAATCAATATTATACTTACAGACGTGATTGAATCACAATGTAGAGTAAGCGCAGACACTAATGCTGGTAAAGCACTTGAACTGCTAGACAAACGGCCAGCAAAAGCCAAAAATAAAGGATCAATCTTAGAACGGTATTCAGACTTTTCAGTCAATATTGATAGTCTTAATAGGTTTAATGCCGATATTGAATTACCAGAAGGTTCCGCTCCATCATGATCTAGAAAGAAGATTTTAAATTTAAACATTCATGTTTAATCAATCATCATCTTACCACTCTTGAACCTCAAGATGATACTGGGATCTTTGTCAGATGAAGAATAATATCCAAATTTTTCCTTATCCCAGAACAACTCATCTTGCTGTTCTTGCAGTTCATCAGCCCATTTTAACCATTTAGACTGTAATGTACATTCATACAAATCTAGAAGACCACGTATGAGAAAAGCGTAGTCATTGAGGAAACCAGCAATGGGTTTTTCTCTAAAAAAAAAGTTATGAAACAATTAACATTTAAAATACCACAAAATTGCATGGTAAATTACATGTTAGCGATATCTCCATTATCATTTACATAACACGATCGTAACAATACACTATTGTTCCACGCATGTGTTTTAAGAAATTCGGCAGCTTTAATAGCTCTTTGTTTATATTCCTCCACATTTAACGCTGATGCTGCTCTTGCATATGCTGTTATCATAAGTCCTGTAAAATACATGAAATACAATATAAAAAAGTGAAACTTTCATATTATAAAGTCTAATAGGCAACAAAACAAATTTGTCTGATAGTGACATATGATATAGAGACATGATGTTACGCTAAATATGAGTTCATTGACGTTGAGCTACCAGTCAATAACTATTATTTTATTTGATAATAGATGAAATGAAATGATATTATATTATTACTCGTATTTTATTGTTTGACATAATAATTCATTGTACTACTATATTCTACATACTAGAATAAAGCTAATTATTATGATGATTAATATGACACTGGCGATCGTGTACAATAATTATTAAAAGGTAGAATTACTACAATGTTTTATCCTCTGCGACAAATTTTCCCATGCACTATCTATTAGTTGCTTACCGGGAGCGTAGGACATTTTTATAGTACATTGTTTCTCTATAAAATATATAGTCAATGCAAATATAATTCATAAGACAGTGTTATTTGCAAGAAAAAATAACAGAGCTAAGCATTTGTTCAGATATGAGTAATAATATCAGCATATTTAGAGGAAAGTCGTTAGAACCATTCATCAGTACAGCACTAAAAATAGTTTTTATAAACTTACAAATGTTATATTTTTCCTACTATTTTAGAATATTTTATGGGAATGAATAGTATTTCTTTTGTCTTTACTTTAAAGTTATTATGATCTTATTATTATCAACCTAATTTACTGAACTACTTAAGAGTCTAGTAAAGAGTCGTAATCATTGTGAATATATACATATTTCATCTCTAATGATGAATGTTTTAGTGAACATACTATAGATCAACATTCTACATATATTAATAGGTTTATGGTACAAACAGAGAGCAATTCTTACCATTCCATGAAGTAATTATTTTATTATCTAAATGTGGTCGAGGTCTTTTTTTTCTTTCTTCAAATAATATGCTTTTTGCAATTTTAAGTTCTTTTTCTACATTTTCCATAGTTATTTGAAACTTTTTAGCAGTATTTTCCTTGCTTCTGAACTCTATTAACACATTTTGACCCAATAACTCTCCATGAGGATCCTATAAATTAATAATTATAAATGTTTCTACCATAGGCATTTACAGGTAAAGAACATGGTGCATCGAAAAGTATTTTTAATTTAGTGGGCCAGCAAATATTTATTTAAAAGCCTTACACAGAATAAATAGTTTTGAGAATATAGAAAATATGAATTTTAAGTTGATCAAATAAAAAATGAAAAAATTATTTATTCATGCGAGAAGTCTGTAAATATGACATAATTGTAAACGTCATATACGTATTGTATGACGTATACATACAGACACAACTATACGGCCTATTTTAGACTACCATAACCTATTTGTTGGTATAATGTATATTATGTTAATACTATACAATATTTTACTCAATTAAATAATTGATTGATTTACCATAATATACAACATTTTTACCTCACACATATTTTACCTATGCCATAATGAGGGAAATAAGTGGGCTGCTTATTGATCCATGGTACTGCACAAAATCTTATGCATGCCTATAGCTTCTATTTATTAAACACAACTATACACTTACCGAGTCTGGTCGAACATTACCATTAGGTAAAACACTAAAATGCCAACAAAATAGTTCAGATAGCTTAATATCAGGTTTTGAATCAAGAGGTTGGTCTAAGAGTGTCTTTACTTCTTCTTGTGTCCAAGTACAAAAAGCCCCTTCACGTTTTTTAGTAGAATCAACTGTAGGTAATGAATCTGCATCTTCAGCACTATAAAATCCACCTAGCTAAAAAAACATGATTATTTTTATTATTTTAATTAAATTATTTATAAAATCTGTCAGTGAATATAAATATAAATATTTATTATCATGCTATTGATTTCAAAAAAAGTTGTGCTCTACTCACATTAAAATAATTTATAGCATAGTACTAGATATTATTGTTACATTTTAAACATTTTTTAGATTTTGATATTTAATAAAAATTTTAATTAATTAGTCAAGTAGTTCTTTCTATTTAGCAAGTGCACCGTGTTAAAAATAAATTCATAATACATTATAATCAGGAAAACACTATACCTTATGACTCAAATCTCTACTGACATATTGCAAGATATCATGAACAACATCTGAATACTGTTCATGTTTGGTTATTTGGAAGGCTATAGTATATGACACAGCTAACTGTGCTTGATCGTACAACATTTTTTCAAAATGTGGTACATGCCATTTTTCATCTGTAGAATATCTAGCAAAACCCTAAAAAAAAAAATGATTGTAAGTAAATAATTTTTTTAACCTCCACAAATGTCTCACTTGTCCAATATGATCATGTATGCCACCCATGGTCATTTTTTGCAAAGTTTCCAATGCCATTTCCAAGCTCTTTTTCCCCTCAGACGATTTTGACATTTTATATGATATGTGAAACAGAAAATCTAATATTGTTGGCTGAGGGAATTTAGGTGGCATACCAAAACCACCCCATTCATCATCATAAATTCTCTGAAGTTGTGAGTAACATGTTATCCATGTTTTAGGATTAGGTTTCATAATATTAGAAAGTTCAGTCCCAAGTTGTATATCAAAAGCTGTAGTATCGTTAAGTATTTTCATCATTTTTGAACTATTTTCCAACATGGACTTTGAATCACTTTTCCACTAGTAAAAAATAAATTATTGTCCATAATAATATTATAAATATTCATGTTGATTAACTTACTCTTTTAGCCATGTGTAAAAGAATAGTTTTAAATCCAGGACGTCCATATGCATCTTCAGGTGGATAATATGTTCCACCACCAATTGGTTTCAAATCAGGTGTTAAAAACACACTCATAGGCCATCCTCCTTGACCAGACGCCGCCTAACCAATACAGCAAATAAATAGTTTGTAGGCTTAACTGCTAAAGGAACATTACTATCAATCATCATTACTAGTGTATAGCCTATCTAAGTACATGGTTTAGGCTTTAAGTTTTTAGTATATATATAAATAAATTTATGTAAAAAATGTATTGTTTATTCAAATAGGACATAGCTTTCAACTGGTGCTTAACTATTGAAAATATCCAAACAAAAGTACCTAAACAGCATAATAGGAAATATTTAAAATAATTATTTTTTCAATTTTAATTCAGAATTAAAATCTTTGACAAAAGCAGATTTATTAAATTTGTATATGCATATAATACTACTAATTGATTTTCGGTATTTTGATAGTTGTACATTTTAATGTTTAAACACGAGGCAGTAAGTGTATACATAGTGGGTAAGTATGAACAACGATTAACATTGCAAGAGTGCAAGACTAAGTATATAAAAGATTTTGTATAGATACCTGAACAAAAGTCATGTACAGCTGATCAACATCTGGGCGTTCTTCTCGATCCACTTTAATGTTCACATAATGTTCATTCATGACAGCTGCAACATCTTGGTTTTCAAATGACTCATGTTCCATAACATGGCACCAATGACAAGTGGAATAACCAACAGATAGAAAAATAAGTTTTTCTCGGAACGGGCTTTTTCAAATGCTTCATCACCCCATGGGTACCTTTATAAAATATAGTATTAGTTAAGTTATGATTTTCAAATAACTCAAACATTTAATTGGGTAATGTAAATATGTTTTTACATTAATATTTTGGGAACATTAGTTAAATATAATATATTAGGAATCCATTTATACCTAGGTTATTTTTTGTTTATCTAAAAATATTTTATTAGATTTACAAAACGGAACTCCCAGCTTGTTACTTATATAACAAAATAGTAAAAGTTTAAAAAAAATAACAAGAATTAGGTGATTCCAAATTATTATGTTAGGTATATTTATATTTAAAGAGTTTCACTATTTAATTTGAAAATTCATAAAATTGATAATTTAGACATTAAGAAGACTAAGAGAGAAAACAAAATACTGTTATGTAAAATACAAACCATTGCACTGGATTTTCAGCGTGCTGCAAAAGGTAAGGCGATCTCTCTTGAGCCAAACGGTTTTTGTTTTTCTCCATACTTCTCGAGGTTAAATTCACAGTTGAACTCTGAAAACGTCTATGAAAATTTTAACAATAAAAAAGAACAAATTAAATGAACCCTTACTTAATATATTTGTAGTTGGGAGGTATTGTCAATTGTGTTTTTGGAAAACCAGTTTGTGTGATATTCCATAAGCGATGAATACGGCTTTTTACGTTTCTAAGCCCCAGCATAACAGTACCTAATAACAGTTATTAGAAGAAAAAAATGTAACGTTTCTAAACTTGCTCCGATGTTTTAATGCCAAAAATTCATGTTGCTCTATAAATAATAAAAGTTAAATAAATAGGTTTGACTATAACTATTATTAAAGAAGACGATTTGTGTTTAAAAAAACTATAGTAATAGTAAGCAAGATAATACAAATAAATTAAGTAAGAAACTAAGAAATCATAAAAATTTAGGATCCACTTTCCAGTTGTAGTTGTTTTTCAGTTTTAATTGTTATCACTATAATTGACAATTGTCTATTACTAAAGTTTGATTATCAATCAAAACACCGTTATCACTATAGTTCTCTGTGATTGCGGCTAGATGTCGCCGGCGAAGACTATCGAATAATTTTAGACTCTGAGCCAACCGACGAGGAGTTATGGCTGTATATTTTTTTTGTCTCGACCAATTCCAATAATATCGTTTTTAACGTAAGTACCAAACGTGCCAACGTGCGTATGTCATAGTTATTTTGTTTAAAAAAAAATCAGTTATACCGACTTCAAAATAAAGCACATAAGGCCTGGTTGGTTACATGGAATTGCAATCTGGAGTCCTGCCAAACCATCCAAAATCAGGCCATTTCAGTAATTTCAATTTCAAAAATACTGAACAGAAGATACACTTTTTTTGGTACGTATCAAACTTTACCTTAATAACGACTACAGATTCAATAAAAAATGCGTACCCCCCCCCCCCCCCCCCCCCCAAAAAAAAAAAATAATGACACCACCGACTTGCGTCCTGCGCGCATACCTGCGTATCTCTATTAATTGTTTAGGACAGAGATGGCAAACCTTTTGAACACTGCGTGCCCAAAATTACCTTTTTTTTTTAGAGCGTGCCATGAAAAAAATTGAATTTTGTTATATTATAATTCGATTGTATAATTAATGTATAAAAAGGTTAGTTTAGGTACATAATAATAATTATAATAATATTGCTTTGTCAATTATTTATTTTGATGTGATTTTTGTTGTTGAACACTTGATGCCAATTTATTGATATTTGGTTTATAATTAGTAACTTTTAATAAAGTACATGCGGCACTGCATTCATCAGTTAGTCGGTTTCTTTTAAATATTCTTACCTATTACCTATAAACTATAATACTATATATTATATATTAGGTAAACATTTTCGCGTGCCCACAAAATCTTTTCGCGTGCCATGGATTTGCCATCTCTGGTATAGGATATACGCTAAATCAGTAAACTGGTGCCACGGATATAGATATAATATATATAGATATTATCTATATTAGATATATATAGTATCTATATCCGTGCTGGTGCTAGGCTATACCCTCCAATACGCCATTGCATATATGATAACCAGATAACATGAAATTGGTACATATTGGTATGTGTATACTGCGGACTAAGATATACCAATTACCATTGATTATAAATACTAGTATTTATGATCAATGCTATTACTTGAGTGTGTTTATTGTTTGCGAGAAAATAATTAGTGTAAACCGCTGTTCTAGACAAAAAAATCTTAATCTTCTAACTATATTAACTATCTAACCTAACCATGCAGGTGTATGAACTATAGTTACTTGTGTACATATTATGCAAATATTCTAATGAATGTAAATTTATCGGGAAAATAGGTTGGTACCTTCCAAAGGAAAGGTCAGTAAATCTTAATTTGCGTAAAATCCACATAATTAGTTAAAAGTCATAAAAATAACATATCGAAATGTCGTCGTGTACCACTTGTATACAACCGTTATAATATGCGCTGCGCACAATTATTTACTTCTATTACAATTTTCAATTGCCATTAATCATTTCATGTCGCATATGCACGCAGCGCTACACGAGAACACATTACCAAAAACCAGTTTAAATTTGTCCCGATTAATCATTTGTCGTACTCCGGTAGGTATTCGCATGCGCCTTATATTACTTGTAAAACTATTCACATGACATATTCGTTTGATGTCATTAAACTTACTAGTGGCGAACACTTAAATAATCGCTAGGTGAGTACTCATTTTAGACACTACCGACTACCAGCATTAGGATTAAGGTTCAGAGTTTGTCAGACAAACCCACGGGATAAAATTACAATTATTATTATCACACCGAATACTTAACCCATGCCCAACTGGCCAACTCCCTGGAGCCCGGACTCCAGTTAAAGGATGACACCGCACTGCAATAATTGTAATCAGCATGTGACATGTGACAAGGGACTCGTGAAATAAGCATTAGTATAGTGGCTTACTATTAGTACGTAGATTTGTAAGACAATGTGATTTTTAATGACAATGTGGAACGGTTCACATATATTATCAACTTTACCAAACATTTTAATCGTGGGTGCATATAACTTAACTTCTTACATAAATTGTCGATTAGTATTTAGGTACATCGAAAAAATTACATATGGGTATTAAAAATTATAGAAAACGATTAACGAATAGCTATATAGGTGAGTTATTTTGAAATATCTGCTAAAAATACAAACATTAAGATTTAAGATTGAAAAATGTTTTTAAATAAAATTAAATGGTATATAATATGTACCTAAATAATATTTTTAGGACAGTAAAAATGCTTCGATTTTCTTCAACAGTATCTTTACTGATAGGAAAGTGAATCTAGTTGGTACCTTGGGGGTCAAAAGTAAAAAAATTCTAATAGTTTTCGAAAGCGCCGTGAAAAAGAAAAGAAAAATTAAGTTAAAACGGGCATTTTTACGCAAAATCGGTTTTAGACCAAATCGATTTTGGTTTATAGTGTAACTCTAAAACAAATGACCATAGGTACATGACATTTTCACTGATTGTTCATATTAGCATTTTCTGTACACGACCAAATTTTCAAAAAATACTGATTTGTTTTGAACTGTTTACGGACATTTTCAGTTTTCAATTTTTTTAGTTTTTTTTCTATGAATGTCAATAAAGTTTATTGGGTAAAAAAGCTTCAAAATTTAATACAAGGCTCTTAATATGTTGTTACGATAACATTTGAAAATATTAAAAATCCAGTCACAATTTTTTTTTATAAGCAAATAGTTCAAATTTTGACAAAAGGCGTAAAAATCACGAAAATATGCAAATTATTTTGAGTTAGAAATTCATAAAATGTTTGCTTTTTAAATCTAAGATTTTGAAATGTAGTATAAGATTCATTATACGGTTATCTACTTTTATCAAAAAAAAAAAGTCTATAAGAAAGTCAAGTCAAACTTTTATGAGCGTTTGAAGTTCATATTTTTACATTGGATATTCACTCGATTTCTCATGTAGCAATTTTCTTATTTTGTTGTAATTAAAAAACGAATAATTGTAGACACTTTAAATTGTACCGTACTTAAAAACAGTCAGCAGAATGACATCTATTTACCACCTTTTAAATTTTGATCGTACCTACAAGAAACTTGACAGTAAAAAATGTCGTATAGGTACTTAAAAATATTATCTTGCGCAATATAACCTATTCAATTGAAGACTTAAGTATTTTATGGCTTATACCTATCCATTATAATGTACACTGTGACATTAATAGGTCCCTAATATATATAATATCTAATCTAAATAATGTGTGCACACGCATACGTTGCAGTATTATACTATTTAAATGGTATAATACGCGATTTCGCTTTGGTCCTCGCGCGATAAACTTATCGGCTGACCTTGCCAAACACCGTTTTGTACTTATTGAGTATATACTTGTTAAATATTCTGGTTTCTAAAAATGAAATCAATTTTATTGAGGGGATTTATCACCACTTGTGTAAGGGTGACAACTGACGATGATATCATATTATGTGACTGTCAGTATATAGTATATACCAGATACCTACAATTTCGTACAAGAATGACATTATAATCATTAATCATGGTGGATAAATAATGTTCAAGCTTAATATTATTCTGCTGTATAATGTTAAAAAATTAATTTAATATGTAAATAGATAGCACGCGGTGGTGTTGAGTGTACGATGTTAGTATAGTCACTAGTCAGTGTGTTCGTGTGTTCTGTAACTTTCTATTTAATATAATATGTATAGAACGTGATAATTTGGAGATTGCCGTTGAAAGACCCGTGGGGACCACGCCACGCCTAAAACTTTGGATATATTTACCCTATGTATTGCGCACACTCTCTGTATCTCTCTCTCGTACACACACACATAATATGTATACATATTAAAGTTTAAAATTTCCAACGGCTTCAACCTAATTATCACCAAAAGCCAATGAAATATATAAAATTATAGTAAAAAAATGTTAGTATCAGAAACCAGACTTGTGAGGTTTATCGGCTGAAATGTTCACTCATCGAGGCTGTTATTGGTACGATATAATTTATTATTATATTATTATACAGTATATTGTAATATTATGCATTATTGGCTATTGCTATAATGCTACGTAGTCGCTAATAAATCAGCGTGGAAAATATTATTTTCTAAACATCTATCTAAATATTCTAAATATTATAGGAACGTACTTATTTAATTTTTTTCAATGTTGTAGACTTAATATATTGTTTATTATTTAGTAGCTTGTAGGTATAATAATATATTACAATCGTCAACCGACACAATACTTTTAACTTTATATATTACGTTATAATGATTACAGCGCTTGATTAAATTTGAATTTACTAATATATTATATTTTGTATTGCCGATTGAAGATTTCCTACAATTTATTCGAAATTATAACACCAGATTAATTATTTCATTAGTTTGTGATTCATGAAAAGTTCTGTAACAAATGGTAATTTCAAATCTATATTTTGTCTCACCCGACAGCATACACGCGGTGAAATTGCAGTGTTATTTTTTTTTAAGTACATTACCTAGCTATGTTCTTTTAATATATTTTAGTTTCAGACGAATTTACTACAATTATTAATTTTATAGATTAAAATTAACGATAAATTGCTCATTATATTATTAGTAGGTTTTTATTGGTGTATAAAATACAATTTATTTACAGTTCATACATACAAGTATAACACAACTATGATACTTGACTGCTTAAACTGAAAATAAGAATTTTC
This sequence comes from Sitobion miscanthi, assembly GCA_008086715.1. NCBI lineage: Eukaryota > Metazoa > Arthropoda > Insecta > Hemiptera > Aphididae > Sitobion > Sitobion miscanthi. The sequence goes on from CM017805.1 coordinate 11,904,927, forward strand.
AATTAATTATTAACCAATAAAAAAAGATAACTGGAGTTAAACCAGTTAGGATAATATATTTTTTACGTGACCTTAATAATTAACATTAATTCTGAATAGATATTATATTATCGAATTCCAATCTTTTTGCATTGCACAGTAGTAGGTCCGTGATACGTGAATCGATAAAAACTTTCATAATTTTGTTTGTATTATTAATAACACTATTATGTTGCTAGTAAAAATCTATTAAACGATCTATTGTTTATGCATATAGTTATAGATTTATAGTATATAGTATATAGACGTATATAGCACTTACTTATTGGTATACCTAGTATACCTACTATAGTTTTATTCTAAAAGTCGTGTTATATTTTGTTTCCTGTTTAATAGATCAACAATAAAATATTTTTACGATCTAAATACTAAATAGTAAATAATGTATAATATATTAATATTGTATACCTACGTCATAACAAGTATACTATTTGTCGTTTGATCTGTTAGATACACAAAGCATAATAGCATTATGTATACAATATATTTATGTATATAATATCGTTATGTATTACCTGCTAAAAATATTAAAACTATCGTGTGGAGAAGGGAATTTTGTGTTACTTGTTTCATTTTTATAATATTATTTCTGAGCGTATCAGTGTAATAGAGTTTGGTTGTGTGTACCTAATGCCTATACAGTAGTGCAGTGTATTTATTTAATATATTTTAATACTTTAAAGCTTATATAGATATTTATTTGTTACTAATAAAGAAAGTGTTTTCCATTTCAGATAAAAATATATCATAAATCAATATTAAAATAGATTTATAGGTTATAACGTATAATACTAAAATTATTACAAAATTGAAAATACAAATAAATTTTAGATAATGGCCCCTCGCTGTCGGATCAATAACAATAAAAAAAGTATCTGTTTGTTCAGCGACTCCAAATTCCAATTCAATATTGGAAATCCGTCTTTAAAACTATACACTTGCCTTTGCAATGCAGGATAGTATGGTATAATACAAAACTGTATTTTATTTTTAATTTTATCGCAATAACCAACCGACAAGTGACTCATAAATGTATGCATTTTTGAGATATTCTGCTATTGCTAAACCAAAGACTATCAACAATTTCCTAAAAAACCACAAGGAATTTCGCTAATTTAACAAGTATGATGTGATGTATTTTAGAACAATTTGTGTTAAATTTACAACCAGCTATACAGCCGTGGATATAAAGTTCTGAGCTATTTTAGTGGTATTAAAACGGTTTACTGAAAACATATTATTATGTAAAAAAAAAAACAAAAAACATTATAAAAATAAATAATAATTCATTTTTCACGTGTACACTTGAAATCTAAAATGAAAAATATATCAAATATTCTTAAATGCTATAATAATATATTTTATTTATAGAAATACTACCTAAATATAATTAAAATATAATAATTCTTTAGATTTGTCAATAAAATTAAAAATGATTTCTATCCAAATGAGTAAAGTAATAGTTTTAATCACGGACTAAGATATAATAGGTACCCTACTACCTATTTTCGATACCATTAATCATTGATCTTATAATCAATTATACTTCTAATAATTGCCTATGCCCAACACAGCTTAGGTAATACCTAATATTAATATTCCAAGCGTAATATAATTTTTTATCATTATAATTTTTAAGTTTTTTATTTTAAACGACAACGTTGATACATTTTTTATTTGATCCGAAGCATAATATTTTTTTGAGAATTATGATTGGTACTTACATCATACAAATTAAATTTTTAAAGATGCGACTGTAAGTTATAACTTATAATTTTATAATTATTTGATGATGAACGCAGTGGAATGTCACAGGGGTACCTTGAAATATTTGGTCCACTACTCCGCTTATCAAAACATTTAACAGATAAATATAACTTCTACAACTTAAATAATCATTCTGTATTTTAAAATGTATAGCATGATATGCATACAGATTTCAGGCATTACTAACTTTGGTCTGTGTACATAGTACTTTATACATTTATACATGTAGAGATATAACTACTTTAATTGCATGCGATTTGTCATGCAAATAAACCTTATAATTTAAACGTCTTTTTAAAATTAATGGCTGTAAAAACAATAATTTTTATATTATTATAGTTGTGTATACAGTATTTGGGTGTATATTATATGTAGTTCGCATTAACATATTTAAAGGGTTTTCTATAATTTAGTAACGCCTTACGGGTACCATTATCTTATAAATATCTTATAAATGAAGTATTGGAGGGGTTGATATTTATTTCCCTTTCGAATATCTCCCGGCCAGGGTCATAGGAATAGGTAATGCGTTGGCTTCAATAAATTATATTTATTATAACCGACCGATGAATATTTAAATTTAGAAACCGCGTTTAAAAAATAAGACATTTTAATAGTTTTGGGAACATAATTAAATAATATGTTTTATATTATATTGTATTTTATGAATAGTAAATAACTGTAATCTAATACTAATTAACTGATTGGATAACTATTTACTTCTTAAAATATTTTCTTTAGTAAGGTATACATAGATATTCATGATAAATATAAAATATAATTGTATTGTCTATAATATAGCATATTATGTTTAGGTTAGTAACCTAACTATATCAATTGTATTTATTAGTGATATTTTATAACCATAAAACCAATATGAATTATACTTTAATATTCTTTATGGGTACATTTTTAAATTTGTTTAATGAATAAACTTAATTACGAAATAGTTTAGTTTTTTTTTTTAAATAAGTGATTAGGTATAATGATAAAAAATAGGTACGAAAAATAATTAAGGAAATAACAACATGAAACAAAAAATTGCATGGTGTGTATTGTATAGTGTGATTATTTAATATAAAACAGTAATAATTAACTTTTTGTGCTGGTGGGGAGGTAGTAAGTAGTACCCAACAGTTTTTGAATGCAAATTAAAAAATAAAATGTTATAATACAATATAGTGCCAGAAACAAATCACTGTGATGTAACTGTAGCGAATCTTTTAATCAAACGCCTCATATAATAATTGATAAGTTTAACTACGTCAAAATGTGCTGATTACTTAATGCGTGACGTGAGATAAACAATATATGTTGTATTTTTTCTTTAATAAAATTAAGCTGAGCATAATATTTAACAACTTAAAATAAAATAATCATAGAAGCCACGAGTGTCATTTGGACATTTGATATAAACTCACACTAGTTCTATAATTAAATAGAATACGATATGTAATTATAAATGTATAACTAAACCTAAGGAATAGGGTGGCCATATTTAGAAAAATTGAAATGTGTTTAATATTTTGAATACTACTCCACCCCCCCCCCCCATATTAATGACAGCGATAATACAAATTATTGTATGTTAGGTACCGTACATAACTGCACAAGGTGGATATTACTTCATAATTTTGTTAGCCTGTTGGCGTAATGGTGCATTGTGCTTAATGTCCTAATATAACAGGTCAATAGATTACTTTTTTTGGTTTCAAGTAACAATAAAATATTTAGATGGTAAAATCATATTTTAATATTATTTTTAAAATATAAAAATTAAGTTTTAGAAACACTTTAATAGTATTATGATTCATAATATTTTTCATTAAAACGATTAGGATTTAACTAAAAATTAAAATTAAGCTCCTAGCGTCCAAACAAAAGTTCGTCGGGAAAACAGGAATACAGGATACCTATAAGGCTTAACAAATTAAAAGGGACAATTTTATTTTTACTGAGATGTATGGTCATACCATAATAATTAATATATAACATTAATCGATACGATTAGGCCCTAGTCGTATCTAATTATTTTACATAATGTTATGTAAGTACTATAGCAAATACCCATACAACAATACAATATATTGTATACATGTTCATCTGTTAATAGGTGTTTTAAACAAACATAGCTGAAAACCCGTAAAAGATTTGACTTCATCAAGAAAATTGTATTGTTTTGTTTCAACTAACCGATAAGTATTATTAAATTAAAAAGTTTTTTTTAAATGAAAGGTTCGCTTACCGTGAACAAAATGTCACAACAGAGTTGTTATCAGGCCGCGTGCCAAGTTCCAATTAGACAATAGTCGTAATAATGAAAGACGTTCATTCCATTAAAAATATATACAATGTGCCTATTTTTATCATCTTCACAATCTATCGTCATTGTGTCTATCGGGGCGTGTACGAGAGAAGAAGACTTCGCCGAGACTTCTCTTTCAGTGAAATATGATCAGATCAGAAGTAGAAAATAGGAAGAGAAGAGTCTAATATGTTTGCTTTTACCACATAATAATTTAGCATTACATTTAGCTATAATGCAATACTGGTATCAGTACATCAAATTATATTATGTAGGTAGTGGGTATTTAAAACTTAATATTAGTTCGATTATGGCATCGTAGATATATAGATCGCTAAAATAGGTTATTTTATTATTTATTTTGTACACGGACAATTATTATTATAATATTATATTTCAGATATCAGATGTATCCACCAGTATTAATAATATTAATTTATTAATAAAAATGTTAAAAGTATTAGGAACATTATTTTTAAATTTTGAATAATAAATAATGCAATCTTTGTTAATTTATTAATAGATTATTATTTATTACAATTAAAGTTTCCGACACACTTGCATACTTTAGATAAATATTTATTTATTGTTAAAGTTTCAATGTTTGCTCGTCAGTACATTTTAAAAATGCTGAATTGTAAGGATTTTTTAGCAGTATTCGCGAAATTAATAATTGTTGAAGGAAAACAAACAAAATTACAGACTACAGTGCGTAAACGATTTTACTGTTTTAAGTCTAGACAGTGTAATTCGAATGAATACTAATTTGTTTTTTAATAGCATCTATGTACCATAGGTATTTGAGTTTTATTTTATAGACCGCAATACAAAATCATTGGGGCTTAATAATTATATCTTTTTTTATTTTATTGCATTTTTGCTTAAAAACTTTTTTATTTCCATAACAAGTAATTATTCTGTTCTCATTAATAAATAAAAATTATGAATATGAAAGGTTTCGTAGATGTGATCATTTTGCATGTATAAACTATAAATTGAACATAATTAATATAGTATCTACATAAATTATTATTTAAAAATGTATCGAATATAATTGACAATATTGGAAATTAAATCCAGAAGTATGAAGATCCCCGAAGTTTAGACATAATATAAATATGTAATCTAACACGGGCGCATCTCCTTAACATCTTCTAGTTATATACATATATCTATATGCATTTATTAATGCAATTTGTTATTAATAACAACATTTCGTCATAAAAAGTTGAAAATCTCTTACTGATCTATTTTATGAACTGTTATCTCAAATTTATACTTCGCACCTATTTTTGTTATTTGGGGCAATATGCTTCCTGTTAAATGTTATTTTAAAATACATCAATCATTATTTTATGTGGTACGTGTTGGTTCATAATTTATTGATTTGTTTCTAGGAATTAATTAAAAAATATTATAATATAATGAATTATTATATTAAAATATTGTTCATAAATATATTGAATTTGTTTATACATTTTTCAGAGTTTACGGTGCATTAGCTATTTAAGTGAGTTATGAGTTTATGACTATACATACATCAGTAATTTATTCCACTTGGTTTTATTTCGGTTGCAGGATCATTAACGATAAAAATATTTTGTTGAACCTATATTAGAAATAATTAATAATAGTATACAAATAACAATTACTTTTATAAATTGATTTATAGTATCTAATTATGATTTTAATGAATAAACTCTTAATTATTTATATTGTTTAATAATATCTAATGTTACTTGTAATCAACTATGATGCATACCGAAATAGTAGCAGCACCGAGGGTGAGACAAGACCACCCTAAAATGTCTTAGCTACATTATTCACCCCCCTCCCTTTATAGTTTTAAGATTATAAAAAACTATTAATTCCTTTATTGAGCATCGAGCCCACCTGGATGAAAAATTCTCGCGTTGCCACTGTTCCAAAATAATAAAATATTAATTAGTTACCCACAATACCTATTTAAAAAAAAATCACTTTGCTGAGAATCTTAAATGGTTTACATACATTATATACATTGTTACTAGGATTTGGTACTTACTACTTATAGACTTCTGGCACCAAAAATGTTTGAGTTATGCACACAAATACATAATTAAAATTACCAAAAATGCTTTAAAATATTCAACTAAAATTAAAGGACGAAAAATGGGGGAAAACAGTAGGTATGTTTATGAAAATATGCACTATAGTAAAAAATAATAATATAATATTAATAATATTGTTAAAAATGCTTAAATGTGTCGAATATGCTTTTGTTGTAAAATATAACAAAATATGCAAAAATATGCAAAGTCAAACTTTGTATATATTTTCACAATTTCACAAAACAAAATAATGTATAATATCTTGAATATTCTTATATCTATATATCCCCTATATCTTGCCTTGAATATTCTACAACCACTGAACCAACACAAACAATATATATGTATATTATGTACCTAAATGCAAGTACCAAACCCTATTTATTAAATTAGTACCTAAGATGTTTTTTTATACCTTTATAGTTAATTTTAATTTTAATGATGGGAATAAATGATAAATTATTTTTGGTGATGTATATCATATTATGAATATATTTTTGGTAACTTCTTCATATCACTCATATTATTATATTGTATGTATTTTCTTAATGCGTAATCCATATTTTTGCCAATGATTTATTTTGTTGTAATTAAATTGTTCTTAATATTGTATATTGTTATAATGTTTTCTTAAAAAATTAATTTACTTAAATTATATAATTTATCATCTATAATTTATTAATATAATAACATTCCTATATTTATTTTAGAATATTACATAGTAAAGTACCATATGGAACTTAAAAAGGTGGGTAAATGGAAGTCGCTCTGCTGTACAGTAGGTTACAAAGTAGGTCACTGTAATGGATGATGTTGAATTTAAATTCAATGATATATTATCATTGTATAAGCAAAACGATTCTGAGCGAAAACGGTCAGTCAGCCTATGATATTAGTATTACTAATTATATTTGATGATATTATTGTAATTTATATATTTACCTATTTACGCGGAACCTTGTTTTAAATTTTCAATCCTTAGTTATAAAACTTGAAAATTTTATATATTTTTGATTACAAAATAATTATTAAATTTTAAATTTGATAAATTTGAACTTTAAATGCTTCTAAAAAAAAATTGTGCCTATGTATTTTTAATATTTTTCAATTGCTATTGTAACAATACATAAGGAGCCCTACATTAAATTTTTACGCTTTTTACCCAACAAACAAAATTTTATTGATATTTATAGAAAAAAAACTAAAAAAATTGAAAACTGAAAATGTCCGTAAACAGCTCAAAGTGAGTCAAAATATCTTCAACATTTATCGTGTATAGAAAATGCTAATATAAACATTCAGTGAAATTTTCAAGTATCTATGGTCATTTGTTTTTGAGTTGCACCAAAATCCAAAATCGATATTCTCGAAAACAGATTTTGCGTAAAAATTCCCGTTTTCCTCTAATTTTTCTTTTGTTTTTCACGGCGCTTTTGAAAACTACTGGGAAATTTTTACTTTTGACTCCCCAAAGTACCAACTAGATTCAATTTCCTATCAGAAAAGTTACTATTAAAGAAAATCCAAGCACTTTTACTGTCCCAAAAGGTGATGACAGACACAAAAAAAAATTTAAAAAAAAAACACACATCATTGTAAAATCAATACATTCATCGCTTCGCTCAGAATCTAAAATACCTATATTATAATATGATTATTACAAGAACATTTGTAGCAATTCTTTGCACGGTGGGTAATCACTTATTACTAATTACGTATATATAGTGTAAAAAAAAGAAAACGTTAGCTTATACGTTTTTTCAATAATAAATATATCAATAAGTAAATAGGTAGTAGGTACTTATATTTTTTCAGATAATAACTATACATTTTTTTCATACATAATATTTTGTATATTCTATACCTCCATCAAATTGGTTTTTTTTTAGTGATTTCTTTTCAATATTTACCTTATTTAAATTTTAAACACATAATTTAGATACCTATAAATTATTATATGAAATGTAAATACCTGAATTTTATACTTTTGTTCTCTGACCACTGTTGTAGCGATTTTTATTTCCATTTGTATGTTATATATTAAGAGGACGTGATACCCTTGTGTAGTCTCCATCTTATATAAGTGCGTACTGCGTAACATATCAAATTTTACGCTCAGTAAAAAACTTGTGGCTCCGTTAGTTTAAAAATTAGAGTGAATTGACCTCTTATAAGTCCACGAGGTTGCTTAGATAATAATCTTACCTTTAGATTTTATAAGAGGTCAATTCACTCTATTTTTTAAATTGATAGAGCTACACGTGTTTTGCTGTGCGTATAATTTGCTATGTTACGCACTTGCAATACGGAGACAACACTAAGGTGTCATATCCTCTTAAATAGATATTAATATGATGTTATCGATGTATCATTTGTTTTCGATTTCAAAACGTAAATATCGTATGCTAATTAGTATAATTACTAATAAACAACGGCTTTAACAACTCGCTCACCGGGAAAAGGACACACTATATTGAATATATTTTGCTCTTCAAACAAAATAATAGTAATAAATCAAATTTTATTTCAGCGAAAGAAAAATAAATTTAGGATTTTTTCATACTTGCACCTACTTATGCATAAAATCAAGCTATTAACAAAGACATTTTGGACCTAATTAGTAAAAGACCTGTCGCATTGCATACAAATTAGGCCTGCAAGAGAATACATAATTATTATCAAAAATGTCATACTCCGCGATAACGACCGTTCCAACTATATTATATTATACACTGGGAAAGTTTTAAAATGAGGTCTTTGAATTGTTGATGATGCCTTGCATAATATAATTAATTTTATACAATCATGTTGAATCGTTACATCATGCATATTAATAATATTATAGCTTCAAGTAAACTTTTATTTGCGTATATTTGTGTGGATTAAAATTTTTAACTGTACAATCTATACCGGTACGGTATGTCGGTATCGACTATCGGTATAGAATAATAAATATTAACCAATATCAATATGAAATATTCATGTTTGCAAATAAATATTATTCAATCACTTAAATCGACATATAATCTTTGAGAGACGTCTTGTATAATAATTTATTATAATGTACATTGTTACTCTTACTGATGTCAGCTATTTCGATTGATTAACCGAGATATTATTTTGTAGGTAGTAGGTATAATACCTATTATTAAAATTAATTAGTTACTATAAACTTTAAAGATTTAAATATATATATATATATATATATATATATATAATACGAATATTATAATACAGTATCTCCAAAAATCACTAATCACACCTTAAATATCTCCAAGGAAATCAATATATTTAAAATATAAAAGCGAAGTTTTCAGCAGTGGTTCTAAATACATTTCTTGATATTCTAATAGCTATTAGATATATATAGAATCTAATAATTATACAGATAGGTATGCTATCTATAATTTTTTTTAGTGACGAGTAAGAATTTATCTAACTACAGTGAAGTTAGAGAAAGTAACATTTTTGATATTCGTATACTAATATCAAAAATAGAATTAGTCAGCTTAAGACTAAAAAGAACCGAATTCATCTAAATCAATCTATAGGTATTTCACCATTTTTTTTTTTTTTTTATAATAATCCTTCAATATAGTACTACTCTATACTTCATTTCATTTTAAAATGGTGAACTTCGTCATATTTTTCTATATTTTAGTAATGCAATATTATTTTTTCTAACATAAATAACTCTCTGTGGGTATATTTACTTTATTGTTTCATTAATTTGTTTTGATGTCAAAAAGAAACGATAAGGCCGGAGAAAAAGTATTGCCTACAGCAGTTCCTCCCCGGTCCTCGATACAACGGAAAAAAAGTATTTAGGTATACTATACCTATATTATTCTCACAAATGACGAACATCTAATCAAATCTGAATTTGTACTTAATTTTAATATATATTTTTAATAAAATCACTTAAAAATATAAGGTTATTATTTAAAAAATTCCAAACATTTTTTGTTAGGTTTAAAAAAAACAAAAATATTGCCATTATATAAGAAGTTTTTTTTATAGATTTTTGTAGAGAAAAACCTCATATAAATAATATATTGATTTGCCACGGATATAGATTTGGGTGAAATGGGACTTGTGTGACGTATATTGTACCTATATCCGATATCGTATACAAATATCATATAAATTGTAATTTTTATAATTTACTTCTTTAAAATAAAGAATAAATCGTGTGCAACTTTGAACATAATACTAAATGGTACATAGGTGTCATTTGGTGGTATAGGGGGAAATTTCAGCATGACATTTTACAGTTGTGACAAAGATATTGTTTTCCCCCTCCCCTATGACCCTATCTTAAGTCCTAATATTTAATTTATATTAATCACTTTTCAAAAGTATTATGATTGAATATTATTTTACTGTATGGGTTTAAGGGTTTTATCTAATTACTTTAATTGATCATTCAAATGTTATTTTATAACCATATAGGTAAATGTGGAGAAGTTAATGAAAAAATTAACTTCAGTTAGTTTAGTTTGTTCATAACGTTAAGTTACAAATTAATAGTTTCTTAATAAGTTATAATACTCAAAAAATTTAAAGTTCTTATGTATAGAAAACATTAACTTAACTCAGTTAATAAAACAAATTACCTAATTAATTTTTTTAATTATCACACATTAGTGATTGTGCAACTTTAAAATTGTTTTAATTAATAACTTTGTTATACTTAGTAATAATGGTGTATTAATTCATCCAACTATTCCTTCATGTAACGCTGTAATAGTTCATCAACTATAAGTTTGCGGCTACTATTATAAATTATTGAAACAAGAAATATTTAATAGTTTAGTTTTATTTAAAATTATTGTCTATATTTCTACAACATGATTAAATAAAAAAAATATTTACTCAACTATTATAATTTTAACCACATTTATAGATTTATAATAATGAAATTTAAATATGTTTTTAATTTAACTTTATAACTAGTGTATGCCCACATTTGAGTACTTATACACTTAAAAACTAAAGTTATACACACTTGATATAATGATACATTTTCACTAATTTTTTAGTTCTATATAATATTATATGTAATATGTATAGTCGTGTTTGCTATAGATAAATTATTTGTGGGGTAGAATGGCGTCGACCAGCGCGTACCGAGGGATTTCTAAGGGTGGTGGGGTGTTATGAAAAATAACAAACTTAATGATGAACATCATAGAGTTTATTAGATATACCTACCTATGCTTGTAAATAATAACATTAATATTTTGAAAACTAATTTATATTAAATAATGATCATATGGCCACGCATTGTAATACAATTTATCATAGTTACCTATATAGTCAAGGGGTGGTGGTACTACTAAATCCACAATACCTTCCTCGCTAGCGTCGCCTCTTCCCTACTATAATTATTAATTTTAGACACAATAAGTAACAAATATTTCTGATGCCCATACTAAAAAAAAAAAAAAAATTAGCCCAAGTTACACCACTGAGTACCTATGTATATTTATGTGTAATTGAAGTGTTAGGTTTCTATAATACATGTACAGTGCAGCGATAAACCAAACATGCTAATCCCCATTTTTTCATTAAAAAATTAATTTATTCAAATACTTATTTTTGGCGCTTTTAAGTATAGTTATACTTAAGATAATATTTTGAATTATTTAGATTTTTTAAAACCATTCAATAAGAAGTGTCTTGAGGTGATGAAAAATTCATTTTTTTTTTAATTTGAACCAACCTTTTTCGCCGTAAATTGTTAGCAGATGCATTTTTAAAAATTACAATGTTGATGAATAATAAATAATAATTATTAAAAATGGTTGTACAAAAATATAAAATAGATGTAATATTATTGTATCTAGAATTTATTATACTTGGAAAATTTTTAAAATTTTTAAAAATTATAAAATCTTGATAGATAAATACATATTAATTACTTAAGTCTAAAATTGTCTTATCACCATAGCCCCCATATCTTTCTAACCTATTATCTTTAGTACACAAAGAATAATACACTTGAATCCATACATTTTATTATTTTAATATATAAATTATATTGTTGGCCCGATTAAGGTTAATATGGATTCTGATTTTCACACACGTTCACACATAATTGATATTTGCAATTTTGATGAAGGTCCTACCTAATATAATAATATAAATATGTAATACTATACATAAGTCTGTTACCATTAAAGTATTAACCATTGCTACTAATCGGATATCCATGTAGTGAATGATGTAACATTAAAATATATAAACAAAATAATAAATCATAGTACCATATTATAAATTATAAACAGATAAACTATACAGAAAGAGATATCTGAATCTCTACGATGTAGAAGTAAATATAGCAACTGGTGTGTTATAAATTCGCTTATTAATAATTATACATTTATATATGAAAATTAATTTACGGGAAAATGTTTTACAAATCTCTTTTCATACATGGTATAATTAATCGATGACAAACTATCACTACATGTCACATGCGTATAAACTACACATAATTTATAGTCTCCGTTCACAAGTAGTTTTGAAATTTGATTATATTCGACACATTTCATCACCATATAATATATTTGGATAATGCATTGTATAAAGGATGTATGACATGGCGTGGTATTATTATTTTCATGGCAGTAATCCAAAATTATTATAATAATTTTTTTTTTGTGATTGAAAACTATAATAACATCACAATTTCCAACAAAACTCGGTATACAATATTCATTCAAGCTTTTATACCTTGTTATCTGGTTTTGTTAATTTAAATTAATGTTGTTACCACCCCCCAGCAATTATTCTTTATTTATTTTACTCCTAACCCATTTGTATGGAATAGACCTGTTTTGTCGTTCCCTAATTTCGTGTAAGTATAGAATCTAGTAAATTCACATAGAACCCGGAATTAAACTCATTCATTTATACTTCAGCTACTTATTTATTTTTAATGAAGCTAAATAGGTATTATCATGACTTTTTTCCACCTCCCTTCTTTTTCAACCAGCACCGATGCTTTTCAACTTATCCAACTGAGAATATTATTCCCAACTTTCTGTAAAATCCAATTACCTACTTACATTTGTTACATTTGTTACATCATAGTTACATTTTTTTACTAACATAAAATTAAAAATAGAATATTCAATATATTTTATACCACACTATATTATATACTAATTAGTAATTACTAATATATTATAGTTTGTTTAATTCCTTCATTAATTCGTTTTTATCGCTTAAATGAATATTATAATTTGTACCTACGTATCTACCTACTCAAATTTAAATGCGTGTTATAGCAAAGGAACCAATTTTTTTCTATTGTTGTTTCATAGTTTTTTTCATCTATATTGGTTAGTGTAGATGCACGTGTAACAAATTTGATTTTTATTAATACCTCACAGAAATTGATTTGAATTTATTAAATAAACATGATTTAATTGTACCATATATGCATACAAATATGATTTATTGATAAAACGAACTCCCTAGCTAGTACATTATACCATTAGCTTGAAATTATTATTTTTATTACACAGCAGGAGTTCATCAATAAATAAAAATGTGGATGAAATACATTCAGATATTTCAACGAGTAGGTACTCAAAGAAAGGAAATCACAAAGGAATATGATAATAGAAAAAAATGTGATTGAATGATTTCCAATAAGAGATTTTTATTTAATGATTTTGCAAGATTTTATAATATCATTCTAACAAAATATATATTTTCTTTCAATTTAGGTATATAATAATCTAAACTATTTTTATATCAAATAATATACGCACAAATAAAAAATGTACTCACGTCTATTAACAAATGTATAACCTATAAAATAAGTTACTGAATTAGTTAGGATCAAATAATTAATACGTCCAAATTGTCTTTTTAGCACAAGTATGAAAGAAACCAATAGATATATTCCTTTGATAAATTTATTTTAATTTAAATTCGTTAAATATTCAAAACAATGATATAGGTACGTTGTACGTATATTATATAGTACGTAGGTGAATATTATTACATAAAACAAATTTATAATTATATAAATGAAAGAAGTATTAATTTACTTATCACAATATATACCTACATATTATTTTATTTTTTTTTAAAAATAGTATAATATCTACGTCATAATAATTTAAAAATTAAATAGTCTAAATATAATTTTAATGGGTAAAAATTTATATTTTAAGCTTATTCAGATAAATATACCTTTATATTATAGATTTACGTGCTCATACTTTATATAGAGAATTATATCATTATAATAGTTTGAAATATGAATAATATTAAACTCTATATAGTAAACATCATAAACTTAGGTACCTAGCTAGTTTATTGGTGTGTTTCTGGTATAAAAATGTCCCAAAGCTGACCCTGCCCCTTTGAAAATACATTTTTTTTATACCTATAGTAAAAAGGTTTTGAGTTGCGGGCATTGCGCCATTTCAGGCTAAAATTTGAAAATGTTTTCCATAAGATGTTCGTATAAAATATAATACGCCATACGCGTGTATAAATCGTATTATGTATTTTAGTTAATATTACTAATAATTTGAGTTTGGCCAAAATGTTTCACCGTTTTAATATTGTGTGGTTTGATCGGTTTCTATTTTTCTATAAATTAATTCTGTTCCGCGCAACTTACTCTAGGCATTCGTGCGTGTGTCCGGTTTTAAATAAAATTACTCCTTTTCTACCGAGCAACTGTGTGACAAGCTTATTTCATACGACCCAATGTTGTCGGAGACGCGCATAAATCTCGACAACGGTCGCGTGTTGGTCCCGATGACGCGCGACACGACGTCGTAATCAATTGACGGCGCGCGCTCATTCCCAAAATAAAGTCGTGCACGTGTGCTATTCTACACGCGAAAAACGATTGCAAGAGGGTCGGTTCGGTACATCGTACATACGATAATTATGATGGATTCGAGGTGGTCTTATCAGAGTTCAGACTTTATACTACTATAACAGTATGCAAAGTCACTTATGTGCATATTATTTCGTCTATAACAATTTCAAAAATAATTTCGAATAAGAAAAGAATATTACGAAATCCGCGTTAAAACACAGCCAGTGAATAAACCGTAAATAATATAGCTGAATACCCATAGTATAATTTAGTATAAGTATAATTTGTGAATTAAGGACAGAATCGTAATAAGAGTTTAGTCAACAGTTTAAATATACTCGAGCAGGTAATAGAAGAATATTAAGAAAAGTGCGAGTCGTTAATGAATAAGTATGATTAATCAAAGATAAATAATAATAATTCAAATATATCCGTTTGAACCAACATCAATATTGATTTAATAAATTGTTAATAAATTAATATACTGATAGACCGGTATGAAGTTATATTGTAGGATGGGAAGTCGGGAGGGAATATACGCGGCTTCGCAAAGTACAAAAAAGTAGAGATCTGGTAGATTATATTCTGATTTTGCGTCGTCATATCCACATTTTGAAAGTGAACTCGCAAACTCTCGCAAATGTCGTCGCATCTTTTGCTATAAATTTCGAAATTTTTGAGCGACATGGGTGGGGTACGTGAACTTGGCCCACCCATTCTTATTTTGTTTGCAGCTGAAAACGGCTGAAAGTGGACTCGCAAACTATTGGTGAAGATTTTGAGTCGCTACGCCAAAATGGGTGGGCCAACTTCACGAACATGCCATATCCACGATTATGGTTATTCAGGATAGGTAGGCAACTGATTATCTGTAAATAACCATGGGCTGTATCTATAGTGAAGGCGATATAGTATGTATGCCGGCGTGTAGTAGTCTTTGTTGTAATTGGTGTTTTAAATTATTGTAACCGTGTAGCCGCAGTAGCCGGGAATAGGTAATAATAGTGTTTTTTTTTCCATATTATCCTTTATAATTAGCGTTATAGTTTCCGGTGCGAGTGTGCACTTTTAAATGGTAATTCTCTGATTTTATCGGAGTGTGCAGGTGTTGATCGCTGAATAAGAAAGCTGACGATAGTAATTTTGGGCACGGATGATGACGACCGCAATACCCCCTCAAATATTTTTGTTTTAGAATATTATCAACGCCACTGTATTCTTTTTAACTAATGAATTTATTGAATAAAAAACAGAATGTAGAAGTATTCAACATACCAACATAATATTTAAAAAATATTTTTTCAATTAATATTATTTCTATATACCCAATATAATATGATAATAGCGTGTTACTGTATAATGTGTAGCAACGACTACAGACAATTTGAAACGACTGTGTGGTAGCAGGAGCGGATCCAGGAGGCTTTATCCCCCCACCCTTGGAAATGTTATATATTATATATTATTATACAAACATTGGTTTTAAATTATTTTGATGTGTTATTAAACTATTATTTTATAATCAATGCGGTACAAACTACCAAAACTTTACCCACATCAGAATATCAGATATAAGACCTATTTGTTAAATATAACATGTATAGGTAGGTATTATGTAAAATGTAAATAACTATGTTTCATTTCTATTATTAGTTATTTTTGACCATGGAGGCATTATATTTTAATACTTCAAAATGTGACGTTCAAATACCTGAATATTTACATCCCCTCTCCTCCCCCCTGATGTCAACATGGTATGTGAATCTGCATGAAAAGAATGTGGATTCAGCTAATCAGTGAGTGGTTGCCCTAGTTGGCTTAGTTTAACAAAAACTAAAATTATGCCACTGAACCGCAATAGTTGTGAGTTACAGGAGACTATATTAAGAAAGTCGTATTTTGTTAGCAGAGTTATGGTATAACCTGTACACCCTACACAGTGTTCACGGCTGATTAAAAGCAATTTTAGGAAAATTAAAATATATTGTTGTCGTCTTAAACTACAAATGTAATATCCTACTGCTCTCCATATATTGGCATATACGCCTATTGCTGGTTGCAGCTGGGTACATATTATGCATTACAAATATTACTATTACTATAAGTAGTATATTAGGACATTATGTCCATAAGCGCGATCAGTTAATGGCGTTTTACTTATATACTATTATAAATGTATTTATAATATATATATATATACATTGTCTGAGGAAATAATCGGCGGTCACCACACCACACTTCACCCTTTCACTTGTACGGCTTATATTCAATCGTCGGCGTGGCTCCCTTATAATATATATAATATGCGTGGTTTTTTTTCACCCGTCGAGGGTAAGATTTTTTTATAACGCGTATTCTATTATAACGTCATAGCCTCAGTCATTATTGTGTTGTGTATATGTAGTCCCCCGCCGCCAACGCCGTTTCCAGTGTCCGCTTGAGCGTGCAAATTGTCGACCCTTCGGATGATCGTCCCGCCGAAAAAAGGGTTCCCTCGTCGGCCGCGGCGGCGAGTATCGATCCGTTGAAGCCACCGCCACGATACGATAAGCGAAATAAACGCTGGTATATGAAGAAAAAAACCAAAACCGCCAAATGCTAGCAAGTTTCAAATACGTTATTCTTCTTAATTCGGACACTAGATTGACATATATTATATTTTTTTCAAATGTTCAAGATTTCAAGCAGTCCATTATAAAATTTAACCAGGCATATAAAAATAGAAAACCTTTGAGCATTATCTTGATTTTATTTTATTTTTTTAGATCATGGACTACATCAACATAAATAGTTAAAAGCAATTTAAAAACTAAAATATAATAAATAATTTATTGCTTTACTTTTGAAAACCGATAAGTTTAATGCATAAAAAGCTTGGAGAAGACAAAATATGATTACGCCATATTAGCAATAAAAAAAAGCAAATATAATATTAACCTTTATTATTTGTCATTTATATTTTATATTTATCACTTTTGTATACTTTTGTAATGCTCTAAAAATACAATTATTATATGAAAAACAAATATATTCATTTTAATATTATAACGTAGTGATCGCTGGATTTTAAATTTATCAGTTGGTTACCGACTTCCGTTATCACGTTTTATTAGTTATACTACTGCCAAGTGCCAGTTGTGTGGCGTTAAAAAACTGTTACAAAAACGGTTTAAACTTTAAACTATGAACTTTATGATATCCAATATAATAACAGTGATTCAGTATAATAATCAACGATTGTAGATTATCTCGTATTATAGTTATAAACTTATACACTTATTACACTCTTTTACTATACTTGTAATGTTTAATTGTTTACTCAATTAATTGATAGTGCGATATTTGTTTATTTATATTTCAACTGTTATTACTTCTTATAAAAACATAAATTACCTATATAAAAAATGGTGCATAATTTTAGCTGGCCAATAGGGACTATTTTAAAAGTATGGGTTTGCAACCGTACACCCTGACCCTCTCCTTTAAATTACGTCTCTAAATTAATTTTACAAATTCTATTTGTTTAAATATCGCACTAAATATTTATTAGAATCAAAATAGATCATAAAAATAACTGTTTATAAGTAGGTATTAATATATATATTAAATAAGTATTTCATAAATTGTATTACCTTACTAGGTACTTATAGAGTAAAGTTAGCTATGAATTAATGTTTAAGTCGTAAATATATGGTAATTTTTAATTATAATAATAACAACTAAAATTAACATTTCATTACCAGTTAGCATACATAATATTTTTAGCGACTTCCGTTCGATTTTTAACTCACTTTTTGTCTAAGACATAACTTTACATTATGTATAATATTAAAAATATTTCAAATAAATCACGGTATAAATGTGTTGCCGTTCAGTTGGGTACCTATGTAAATTGTAAATACTACGTTATTTTTTTCATTTTAATCTTTATTCCAAATAGCTATGTGCATTTTTTCTCGACTACAATTTTGAGAGATAAGTTAATTTGGTACTTTTAAACTTCTTTTATGATATAGTATTCATAGTTTTAAACTTATTTTACTTCTAAAAAATACTTTTTAATCTTAATAGTTAAGTTATTTCGATATGAAAGACAATATTTTATACGTATCACGTATAACAGATAAATTTAGAATATACCCGCCAAACACAATCGCTGATCCCATAAATATAGATTTCATATTAAATATTACACTTATTTTTTTTATCCCTCATTTTATCATGCTTGAAATAACTATGCGCGAAAAATCGTTCCACAACCTTTTCTGATCTCCTAAGTCCAAACTACTATTACTTATATTAAAATATTTATTATTTTTATTTTTTAAAAGAAGTTATAAATTTGAACGACCACAGTTTCATATTTTAAATTTCAGTCGAAGGAAGCGTAGATCTTCAAAATAAATATTTAATCACCCATCAGTATATATAATATATTATAATATATAGGTACGTTATAATTTATAAATTATTTAATATAGGTACTAAATAAAATAATAACAATATGATTGATTTATTACTTTGCATAATTAATTTAATAAGTTATTATATTACTAAATACTATAACTATAATATTAATTATTATATTACTACACTAACTAATAATTAGTAACAATAACTAAAAATATTAACATCATATAATAATAAAATAAATTAATGTATTAATATAAGTTTAAGTACATAAGACATAAGTAGGTAATGCAGTATAATATTGGTACTATACTAATAATAAAAAAAAAATAATAATTATTCATATCGACATTTTTTCTAAATTATTGAAACCAGTATTTAAGGTTTTTATTTGGTTTGAAAATTGGGAACAGAAGACATTCCATTTGATCTTCATGTTCTTTTCTCAGTTACGCTCATACAATTTGAAATAATATTATATATATACTTGTGTATGGAAATTCAAAAATGTTTACACATAATTAATCCCATAATGATATCACTATTCTGACATTTTTCCGAATAAAAAGTTACTATATATTACAATAATATGTCATACAAGAATATGCGTAATTCATGTACAATAATATTATAAGCAGTTAAATTTGTTTATTCACCATATGGTAACCCATACGACGTGTATAAATAAGTATAATCTGAAAAGACGCTAATATAAATAAATTCATAATAAATGCAACCACTACTCTGCTTTCTTTGACTGCTCCTGGCGATCGAAACGAGTCGCATTTGAAATAAACGAGCAAATATTTTATTCTTAAAAGTAGAATTCCGATAAAATTACATATATTTTGTCCTTGGGACATGGGTCACATCCAGATCGCCGTCGATTATAATATTATTGAAACAAAAACAGCTCGGTAAGTCGTAATTCTTGTAAACCGTCCCACGCAAGAAACGGGTGTGTACACGTTTTATTTTTTTTTCCTTTCCAACGAGGAAAAATCCTTCGGCGACAACGAAACGTTTTTTTTTCTTCACATTTACACCCGTGCATTGCT
Organism: Sitobion miscanthi; assembly: GCA_008086715.1. Classification (NCBI taxonomy): domain Eukaryota; kingdom Metazoa; phylum Arthropoda; class Insecta; order Hemiptera; family Aphididae; genus Sitobion; species Sitobion miscanthi. The sequence continues at coordinate 11,925,450 of CM017805.1, forward strand.
TGTCCAGGTGAAAATTACAGGGTGACCCCACACACACACACATTAAATCTAAACATGAAAAATAAGAACATTTTAAACTACCGATAATTACGACGGATTTGACAAAGAGCTGTCATCCAGTGTTTACTATGTATAGGTAGATACCTCTTCTCGTCTCAGATGGGGCCCGCCGGCTGTTTGTACACCTATAACGCACACACACTAATACGAATGCAGTGTAATATATACGCGTTGTTTCCCTTCCCACTTACTCACACATGGGGAGCTACTTTTATAGTCGCTGGACTATGACTGCTGGATAATCAAACCATCATCATAATAATGTAATGTGCGCACGAAAAAACGTATAATTTAACACTACACGCGGACACACTTATATAATATTATTATGGTACATTATTATTACAAGTAAGAGTAGGTGCCTATATTATAATATTGAAATATTACTTATTTTATAGACTTTTTTTTTATTCTATTTTACGCGGTCATTTATGTAAATTAGACTTCATGATTCATGAATTATTCGATAATTGTTGATTGTAAGAAGGATAACCTATTATTTTTTTAGAAATTTAAGTAGGTATACCCATCATAATACCTATAATATATTATTTATTGGAACATACACGCCAAACTGCAGTTAACAATATGTGTAGCAGAGAAATATACTATAGTTAGAAATGTAAGATAAAAAGTTGTAGAAGAATATATCATAATATGAAAATCAAAAAACATAGGTTGTTGGTGGGTACGGGCTTCGAGCATCGGATGAAGAGGGTAGTTATGACCTTACGAAATGGCGTAAGTGAGTAGTGAGGATAGAGAAAGGAAGTTAGCTACGAGCATAATCTAAAATAGCCTCCGTTACAGTCTTTATAAGCTACAGTGAATAGATCTATTCATAAAAAAAAACCTATATTTATACTTATATTTAATCAATTAGGTACCTACACACACGCATAAATATGGATTTCCTAATTTTATGTAATGAATTTCCTTTTTTTATGTTTATTTGTTTTATTTTACCTATAAATTTTAGTTAATATTTGCAAATTACAAAACAAGATTATACAATAATATAATAATTATTTAAATAGTAAATTCCAAACATTCATTAACCAAGTATCAAAGTTTTAAGCAAACTTAAAAGAAATTTAGTAAAAGTGCATGAGCCAACTTTTAGCCCTAGTCCAAACGTCCACATTTTAGTATCTATATTCTATACTCACCAGAGTCTAATGCCTTTAATAATAGTGTCGCATAGCAAAATAGCATCAACAAGAACATTTTATACCATTCCGATTATTTAAAAATATGAATACGTTGCAACTTGCAACCATCATTTATCTTTGTCGAATACAGACATTGAACACATGATTGCGTATTATTGCAGGAGGTAAAAATTCAGCATAGAATAAATTATTGGTCTGTTGATTTTAAAAATAATATGGCTGATTAAAAAAGAGTGAAAGGTTTAAATTATATCAAAAACGATTTTTTATAATATGTTTATAAATAAGGAAGTAAAGGGGCTCTCCGTACTCCGTATGATAATTTTGGGCCCTAGGGTAGCTACAGTGACCCTACATTTTCGATTTAAATTTTATTGCGTAAATGTGAGTCTTCTCGTTTTATGAATAGTAATGATAATTGGCTTTTACTAACACATATTTAAATTTAGTAGAATATAATATAGCTATACAATATTCAATTTAGGCGATAATTTGTTTGTGACGATGATAACGTGGGGCTTTCACTGAATATTTTACCCTATAAATCTATAATGATGATATCATTATCAGCTACTATTTGTTTATCAATTAATTTAGGTTTTTACGTGCACACGTTGTATAGGAACTGGTATAGGTACTTATAATATATAGAATTTTCATAATTAGGTACATGAATAATTCGAAGAGACGATATTGTACAATGTACACAATAATAGTTGTTTAGTGTTTGCACTTTTCATAATTGCATTATATTTATTTATCATTATATAAGTAATATCATATATACATACAAAATAATTTATATTTTCTTGTAATTAGGTATGCGCAAAATACTTAAATTATGTTAAATATTTATTTATTATTTATAGCCGTCAGAAATTAACTCAAAATACTTAATTGCTGTTTAATTAAAATACATCAATGTTGATAAACATTTTTGAAGTATCTTATTTTATTTGTTTTCATAAAACTCGGCTACAAAAATAGAATATGTTGACATAATATTGTTATAAGCTTTGTAACATTTAACTATTTATATATTTTTATTATAAAATATATTAAAAGAACATTTAATATTAAAAATATATTTTTATTGAATTGTAAATATTGTAAAATTGTTTTTAATATTATTTCTAGGAATAGCAAGTTGATAACAACATTTTTATAGGTAAAAACCAATCAAATCAACGACTGCGGCTGAAGATAATAATATGTAAAGTCATGCTAACGAACAAAAATAATGATAAGGTACCTATAGTAGATAAGATTAAGAAAGTAAATACTATTACATTATTATATTATTTTTCATAATATGGCATATTATAATTATACATTCCTACATATTAAACATATACCTAATTATAATTTATTATAAACCTAGGTACCTACTAATCAACTAATATAAAAATATAAATAACGATAATATAATAATATGACGAAAAAATATTTTACTCTATTTATATAAACTAGAAATTAAAACTAGATTACTATCCATTTTCTAACGTGACTAAAATAGATTATATATTATAGGTAGTTAATTTAGATAATATTGTATTAGTTAACTTAATCTTATCATCTAATAATATATTTTAGATTAGGTATCTACAAGACCTGCATTAATAGATCTATTAACTCATTTAAGAGTTTTATTCAGCAACTATAAGCGGATAATCAAATTATAATTATTTATTACTGATACAAAGTTGAAATAATTTTAGATTTTATAAGTATAAGGTATTTTAGATTCTGAGCGGAGCGATGAAAATATTGGTTCTACAATGTGAGTTTTGTTTTTGGTGCCGGTCGACACGTTTTATAGAGAAAAAAAATGCTTCAATTTTAAATATTGATGGTGGTTTCTTGTTGAAAATTGGATCTAGTATGTACCTTTGGATTTAATTCCTAGTCAAAATAAACGAAAAAAACTAAAAATTGCGGAAACCGGTCATATTTAAGCAAGACCTGCAATTTTCAATAAAATCGATTTAGATTAAGAATTAATTCAAAAATGAATAACCGCACTAACTTGAATTGTAACAATATTTATAGGTTCTATCATTTTCTAGACATACCTACTTATATCATTTTCAAAATATTTTTTGGCTCTTTTTTAAAGTTATTTATACATTTGACATTTTCGGCATTTTAAGTTTGATTTCTATACTTGAAAACGTTAAAACAAACTTTTCTTGCAGTAAGAAAAAAATCTTGAAAACGTACCTGATACAAAGTTTATTATAAGTTGTTCTTGCACCACATACAAAATATTGAAAGAAACATAATTTATCATGTTTTATTTTAAGCGTTTGAAGTTTAAATGTTGACATAAATTGTCAAAATCATGAAATTTTGATAGTTATTATTTAATTATAAATGCATGACATTTTTAATTTTAACACCATTGACTTGAAAATGCAGTGTAAGGTACCTCATAACCCATAAGTAAGTTGTTTTTATAAAGATTTAAAAATGTGGAAAATATATAGGTAAACAGATGCATAATTTTATTATAATCATTTAAAAAGTTAAAATGTTGAAAATTATTGAGGCAAGAAATTTAAATGAAAAATAAAGATTTTTCCTCTTACAATTTTTGCTATTTTTTTCGCAATTTAATAAATACTATTTTTATTTTTTACTCATAATATAAAATACTAAAAAAAATTAGTCTAATTTTAAGCTGTTTAAACAACGGACTTATTCACACCCTATACTACCGGCGTATCTATACTGTGACACTGTGTGTTGATATAAAATTATTATAAATGATAAACGCCATGCTAAATATGAATATTAACTAAAATTGCTATGTACTCAGGTCTTACAAATGCAAATATGATTGAATGATTGATAGTCCAAACAATTGACCTATATATGTTTAAGTCTACTACAACATTATACAAAAACAAGTTGATATGCATTTTGAAAAGTTTCAATTGAATAAATGAAGTGGATTGTGGAGTTAAAATTAAAAAATCAAATTATTTATTGAACATCATTATATCAATAAATTATTTGTTAGATTTTTATTGGTCAATATTCATTGTTATAGGACACTGTATTGTCTATTGCTCTTACTTATTCTGATGAAAATATCAACTATGTAAAATATACAATAATATGTTTTCTATAAAATTTCATATACCTAAAGGGGTAAGATATTAATTAACAAACCAACTCGATTAAATGCGGACGCTCATAAGGCACTATACCTATCGGCACGGTGTTAATTAACTTTAATTAATTAATTTTTAAACATGGTAGTAGTATTATAATTGTCAATTTTATAGTAACGCCATCAAACAGTATAAATACACCTGGTAACCGAGAAAACCTCCCTTTCACGTAACCCAAAAATATTTGTTTACTTTATTTCGATGATTATCTCGTCACGGGTGCACTTAAAAAAAACAATAAATTATTCAAACCGCGTAGGTACCATACCCTAAGTACAATATGTGTAAAATTATGTTATACGTACCATATATTAAAGAGTCAGTTTATCGTAAAAAAAGTCGGTCGTCTCTCCGTGTAATTAATTAGTATTCGACGAAATCGAAAAAAAAAATTGCCGTAATTGCATTTTTCAGTCTGTAACGGGAAAAAAATGATTAATAACAACAAAAATAATAATAATGATACGTAACGTTCCGAAATCGTCATCCCTGGTCGGTAGAGAGCGCTGCTCGGCCTACACCGCGCCGCTGCCGCCAAACTCGCCGGAAAAAACCGAACCGCGATATACCGCGGTCGGCCACCGGTATACCGCCGAACTGCCGGGGTCTTGCCTCCAGTCGTTGCCCCGTCGGTCGTCGCGCACGTACTGTTCGTCCGTTTCGTCGTCGTCCGAGTGTTTTGCGTGTGTGTGCCGTGTGTGGTTTGAATCCATTTTTTTTTGTTCCGATATATTTTCCGGAAACGTTTTCGCGTGTGCTCGCCGTCGTCGTTCGTCCGCGTAAACCGTCTCAAACATGTTCCGGTGTCGTCGTCGCTTGCGAGTATTGACTTCCGGAGAATAATAAACGATATCTCGTGCCGAGCGGATCGGTTTTGAAATTTGATTTTAAATTTTTTTTTTTTTTTGGTTTTACGCACTTTTTTTCGCGCCCAGCCCGCCGCTGTCGTCCCGTCGTCGTCTCCTCCCCACCACCAGTGCGCCAAGGTTAGGGGAGAAAATATGAAAACTTCCCGGAGACGGGAATTCGGTCGGCCTGTGCTGCTGATGCTGCTGTTGGCGCTCATATCTGTCGGCGACGTTACAGGTACATAATAATATTATTATATTATTTTAATGATTTGGGTACCTTACTCGACTATTCTCACACGCGTCAATGATTGTCGATTGATATTAAAAATATGTTTAAACTATTCCACCTATAATGCTATATTACTATTCTCGCACACGTGCAGCAGTAGTTTGATGTCTTACGTCCGATAAGACCGGCGTGTATACTTTGGACGTGATAAATCAATTAATCTACTTGTGATTTTTTTTTTTTTTAATTAACAACTCCGAATTTTCGATGTGCCCATGCACATGTATATGGACTATGAAATCTATCGGATATCTGTAACGAATAAATTCAATTTGTTTTATGAAAATTATGTTTTTTTTTGTGTTCAGTTAGTTAGTTTTTTTTTTTTTGATTCAAAATGAATGGGTTTCACGTAGTAATTTACATAGTTTCGTGGCCTATGATTATCTCCATAGTTTTGTCTTTTTTTTATGGCCGCTTTTCCACGGATGACTCCTAAAGTCAGAAAATATTTAGAAAAACGTGCTCGTAACTCAGTAGTTACCATACCTAACAGATTGAAAAAAAAATTCAAATTGAATTATAACATTGTTTGTCCTAATAATAACATCGAATTAACGTTGTACGTGACACTGACACAATACACTATTATCCATAGGTATAGTAAAAAAAACAAAAAAAATACTGTTCCGGTATCTAATTATAAAAAAATGTATCTCGTATACGTATAGTATTATATCACAGTAGTTACCATTTGCATTCGTAAATCATATCATCTGGTGAAGGGGTGATACCGGATCGCTGGCACGTTAAAATTTACGATTTCGTCCGCTCGTCGTCGTTCGTACTTGCCGAGTTTTTCGATTTATGTGAATATTGTTCGCGTCATTCTCTCTCACATTCTATGACGGTCGGCTGTCGCGCGTTACGCCAATGACTTACTAGCGTATTATGTTTCGCTGTCCCTCGACTGATAATTATTATTATTGTTATTATTATTATTACTATTATAATATACGACCGCCGCCGCTGTCGATTCGACCTCGACCGAGGTCAACCATAGCCAAATTGTCAACGCTATGGTAATTTTGATGTGCGCGCACGGGGCAGTGTTTGTTATTGTTCCGTAATGTCTTCTACGGGAATGCGTGAAAAATCGAAATTATAAAAGTTTTTAATAGAGACGATCATTAAGTTTTTGAAACTATGTAACCATGTAGGTACCTATTAAAAAATGTGTACCATTTTTTTACTATAGGTACCTTACAACCATCCCCCCCGTGTGTGTACGTTAGTTTTACAAATTTTTATTAGCTCTTATATAAATAATTCACGCCGTCTAAATGTATACAGTTTTTAAATATTTAAACAGTAAATGGTTACGAATCTTTTCTTTTTACCGGTCTTTAGGTACCTACGTGTATAATATTATATAATTTGTCTTTATTTTTATTTTTTTCCACGTTCCTTATGGCTTATAAGTTTTGATATTATTTATCAATAAATACAGAAATATTAAAAATTAATTGTAGTCAATAATTATATTTATACAATTATACCTATACCTACTTATATAATATATAACACATTAACATAGGTACTGATATTATGTAGCTATAATATTTTGATTACCGATTTTATTAATGTATAATTAAACTATATTAAAGAATAAATAAAATACAATGGCAACATAACCCGTCGGTGGGTGGCTAGTGGCTACATAATATTCGTATTGATAATTTATTGTTATAGTTCTCAAATACATATTAATATTAGCTGCTGTGAACTTTTCGTCCCTTATTATATTTTTAAACGAAACATGCGTCGTCTTAGATCATAGTTTATAATTAAACAGTATTTGACAACAATCGATAGATAATGGACAAAAAAATTCTTATTAGGTACATTTTGTTCATGAGCATTACTGAGAAAAATCTGTTTAGAAAACTATAAGAACTTATGTCAAATCTGTCCATCAACTTTTAATTTTCAATGTTAAATACATTGATATGAATTCATAAAGACTGACTTGGAGCCCCGGCTTTAAGTCAAAAAGACATATTTAAATAGTAGATTACATTTACTATGCTTAGTTATAAAATCTAATCCGGCAATCAGCTCTTAACTCATTATATATAAATATACAAACGCCTCCTGCAGGTTAGGTTAGGTTATGTGTATATGCGATTCAAATTTGGGGCTGTACAAAACCATCTCAAGTTCGTACTATAAAAGCATCCCAAGTACACAACCTATAAATCCTACTTATCGACTAAAAAGAATATATTCCAGAGACCTACTGAACTAAAATAATATTATCTATATATTCACCATAAAAAAACACGTGTGTTCTATCACTGAGTAGTCTCCCCCTCCTCATCGTATATCATCAATATGTATACTCGTATGTATATATCGAGGTATACATATTATTATATTATGTATTAAAAAAATAATCTTATTTGCTTATTGAGCTGTATGAGAACAGGTTGTAAATATTTTTATATTAAATAAAAAAAATCTGTTTGATTTTGTATTAAATCTATGTTTAAACATGTGTTATTTGTTATTGTTTTTTAATGATTATATATAGGACGTATGTAAACCTATTGGCGTATAATGTATGATCGAGCTGAAAGTCACATAATAGTTTCCCACTTATACATAGTAAACGTCTGTAAAAGTTTACATACTTTTCATTTTTATGACGTTAAAGTTTATATACTATGCTTAAATTACAACTCATAACAAAATGTTTTTATGATCCCGACATTAAACTAGTGTTGTGAAGTGCCTTATATGTACTGTCGGAAATTTATTATTTTCTTACATTAATATGTTATATGTTGAACTGCGTACAATATTATTATTATAGGCGTGTTCAGAAAAATTTCGCAGATCTTGCCAAAAGTAATTTTTGAGTTCTTTCAGTTCTTTGTATGAAATCATTTACCCCCCCCCTTCTCAACACTACATAAAAACTTCAAAAAATTTGTTTAGAGTCAATTTAAATTTGCAGGTTTAGCCATCGACAGGGTAGCTAGACACCGTAAACACGCTTATTGACGGGCTATGTTTAATGTATTATAATATAAACATTGTATAATATTATATTATAATCGTCATATTATTATTGCATTAATATAATTATCAATATTTTATATATATATATATTATATTGGCATATTGCTTGTAGTATAATGTAATCTACTACAATTTCGTTTGTAAATTGTTACTAAAGCTGTACAAACTTTTCCATTATTCTCATTGAAAGTTGACAATGGTTAAATAATGTGTTTTGTGCTCATATTCAATGTCTGCGTAAACTTTCATTGAATGAATCCGTTTGGTATTTGAAATTACTTGTAATCTAAATTCCGGCTGTTTCAAATTCTTCCGTTTCGAGAATCATTATGTTCTAAAATAGTTGTTCTTTTAAGTTTATTTATGAATTTACTTAAATTGTATTTTCGTGTTATAACTTTACTGTAGATTTTTGGAGTATATCTATATTCTATATGCTTAGTTTGGTTTCGGTATAAACCGAGTTATAAACTATAAACTGATGCTTACTTGAGTTCTTCAGTGCTTAGTGTTCATTACAAACCGATTACCTACATATTATTATGTCTTTAGGAACAACATTTGTTATCAAACATTTCATTAACAAACGCATTAATATTATTATAAATATTTCTCCACGATGTGTATTGATTTTCCTTTTCATTATTGAACAATATAAACACACTCTTGCACGCACGCACATGCGCGCACACAATCACACACACGCACACATACACACATATACACGGAAACCCAAGTATAATATATATACCCAAATAAATGCTAAGGGGGGTGGTATACTGGTATGACTGCGTTCAAAATTGAATACAAAATCCTATCCCTTCAGGGCACCTACAAAAAAAGCCTATCATAATATAATATAGTATACAGTAGGTGTAAATGCACAGTGCGGAGGTTAATGATTTATCGGCGGCAGACCGGTTTTTTTCCTGACTTAATTCCATACATTGCCTCGGTTATTTGGAACACAAATTATTATTTATTGATATGCCGGAGGGGGCACAGGAGAGGAACAATCATAATCTATCGGGTCAGCATTAGGTGGAAAAAAAATCTTTCATGTCCTACCGATAATTGGAAATCTGTATATAGGTATGTAACTATAGCAAGAGAAAATCTAGTCGGGAGTCGTAATTGGATTTATTATACACACGTGTCTTAAAATATCAAAAATATTGACCGCATTTATATTGGAATTGAAGCTATTTACAGTATTATAGGTACTTAAGTAGGTACTATAATTTTCCTTGTTTAATTTTTATTAAGTAAGAATAGGTATACATTCAAATTAAATAGACTTGTGTCTTTAGCCTATAATACTTACAGATATTATAGTTATTAATAACTTCCGGGCGACGGTCCATATTATACTCGTTATCAAATATTCCAGTAATAAACGTCTTAGTTGATAAAATATATTTGTTTCTATGTTGAGGAAATGAGCAGACATTGAATGTCGGCAAATTCGGTTTTGTTTGAATTAAATGTATCCATACTAAGATACTGTTATTAATATATAAATGGTTCGTTTTATTTAATCACAAATATTTATGTTAAACTCTTGAACTTTATACTTAATATTTACCCGAAAAAGATCATAAAATACTACTGATATTAAAAAAAATGTACATTAAATTAATAGAATTTGAAGCTTATAACAGTAATATTATATAATTATTGTAACTGAACTTGTTGCGCGAATAACGATATTTTTATTTTATTACCTAAATTTTTTACAGGTTATTTACATCCCGGCGTATTTGAGATGTAAGTAACCTACTGATCGTTATGTTTGATATGCCACATATTGTGAAATAACACATTAATTTTTAAATTAAATTGATATGGTATAGTAGCATTTCAGTACTCAAATCAAAGTATAGGAAAAATAATATTATATTGATTAACTAAGTACCTAGGTACCTAGGTAAACTAGGTAGTGTATTAATTTCGTTATCAATAATTTTGAGTTTTAATAACGAATTAGGAAAATACCAGTAAATTATTACCACGGTTAAAGATGGTACTACTAGTCTAACTACTAGTATCTAAGATACTACTATTGTTAATCGTGATTATTACTAAATTAGGTACCTACAGTATTTTTTTTAACTATAGTCTATACCCCATAGGCACATTAATAATAATATTTTTAATTTAGTTATTTATGGAGTTGTTAATTTATTTTTAATGTGGGACGCACTTGTATACTAGGTAACTTTTAAATTTATCAAACTCAATTATTATTGTATGATCTATGTAATTTTTGGTGACGCAAATTATCCACAATAATGACAATGGTATGCAATATTGGTATAAACCCATATCATATTATAATAATGTATCTTTCGTTGTTTTCATATTAGACTAGAAAAAACATTACGTTTAATTTTTTGTTTAAAAATGTGGTTACTCGGAATTGGAAAATATACTGCCTAAAAGGTTTGACGATCGATGTTTTGATAGCTTCGTTAAACAGGTTTGGTGCATTTATAGTGTCTCAATTTAAATAATATAATGATTAATGTTTACAAAGCTCTCCGTTGCTGCTTTTATTCGTACCCACTCGAAGCCAATCGGTTGAAAGTGTACCTTATTGTAGGTAAGTGTATCTCTATAATACATCAGTACGTCTCTATACGGGTACTCTATTAATGTATATTATATACATGTGTGTATCCAGAATTCAGGATATATCATCGGGTTAACGGTGTTCGCGGAGCGTGGAGAATAAAATATTCTAAAGAAGACCATTGTCGGAAAATCCTCAGTGAACACATTGATTGATGGCTTCTATAGGCAGTAATGTCTTGTCGGGCCGTAAGGGGCGGTGTGGCGATGATTTACATTTGGAAGTCGTGCGCGTTTCTAATCCAAACGTCGACGGGTGAGCGGCGTCGCGGCGCTCGTGTTTGGTACATTGTTTTCGGCGGCGATAATTCTCCGGGGCGATGACTACGGCGACGCGCCGGCGACCTGCCACGGCAACATACCATTAATGAGACCAAAGACAGATTTATACGCGTCGACGATGCGACGACGGTGCTGTGATGTTTTTACAATGGTCGTGTAAGTTTCGATTGACGCGATTATCAAACGGAAGAGAGATGACGATAAAGAATAAAAAGAGGAAAAATAATAATGTTAATAATAATATAATATACGTCGCCGCCGTTGCCCGTTTTCTCGCCACTGCCGCCGTAACTGCAACACATATGGCCACCGCGTAAATCCATTACCGAGAGCGCTTTATGTAATATATTTATTTATTTTTTTGTCCTGTTCGTCGGCCCATTCGTTCTACTAATAACTCTCGTTTATATTTACGTGCGTGTTTGTAAACATATAATACATAATATACATTATACACGTCGGACGTTGGTGCTCGGTTGTCTTTTTTTCGTGTTTTCTAATATTATTACCGTGTCTCGGTAGGTGCTATCAGCAATGGTGTGTATACACTATACATATTATTATAATTAAATGTATTATTATATTTGCTGCTCCGCCACGTCCGCGGCACAGGCGTATTGGCCAAAAATCTCGGAAATTTGTCAAAAAAAAAAAATATATGTGTAAATAAATAAAAGGTAACGCAGTACGGAGGGGCAAGACCGCAGGTGTTATTTTCTCGTCGAAGATTCAATCGCATCAGCTGTCCGGCGCCCTCCCTCCTCCGGTCCATTGTCGGAACCGATGTTTGTGATTACAGCGTGCGAGTACACCGGAGAAGAATAATATAATATATTATAATACATGGTTCGTACTTCGTAGGGACGTTTAGTGTCCCTATAATAATATATATTATATCTGACTATAGTGGCTTTATCCATAATAAATAATAATATATATATATATTATTTTGTATGGATATATCGTATATGTTTCTGCAGTATTGTGCGCGCGTCGCATCCGTTTCTCAACGGTCGTCGCTGTGGTCGTTTTATTCGATTAATTGAAATTATTCTTGTTAAAAAAAATCTATATGGTCCGTGTGCTATCGATTCCTGCTCCAATCCCTACAGCGACAAAATGTACAAAACATATAATATAACATTATAGATTGTTTACAGATTGTTCGATTTAAGTCGAATTCAATTTATGGTTTCAATCAAAGTTTTATTAATTTTACGTTTTACTTTTACCTGACATAAAATGTAAAACCGTTAACGAGATTATCATGTCTTGGATCTACCGTATTGCAGAGGAGGGGTATTGATAATCGATATGCATAACTCGAAATGAAAAATAACTTAATTGTATATTTTTGTATATAAGTTGTTTTAAATTAGAACATTTTGGTAACACTATCAATACTCGCGAATCGTTCATAACTAAAATAAAATTATGTAGACTGACCAAAATACTAAATTAAAAGTTAATATGTAATCTGTTTTGAAACGGTATATGGTGAACTGTGGGGGTATACTATGTTCAAGGGGATGTTAATTTTGTGATTTATATAATTTAAACAATTTTTATCAATTTGTGGATAGCTTTAATTATAGAATAGTACCATTTTATTATTTCCCGAACATATTGGAGAAATTTCGTTTCTCGAAGACTTGAACTGTGAAATATGGTTTGCGCGGCCCTACAATTTATTCTTATTGAGTTTTTAAATTTGCTTGATTGCAAATTGCAATTAATGCTATAGATATATAAATAGATAGGTACATTTTATTGGGTTTCTTATTAAAATACTCCACAGGTTTAGACCGGTACGAACAGGTATGCTGTCGTATCCGTTATCCCGCAGTATTCGTTATCCCACAGTATTCGTTATCCCGCAGACGACTATTATCCCGACCATTATCGTCTTATCACTTTGACATTAATTATTATCTTAATTGTTTTTAAATTATGGTTTTTAAAAGATCTGTGAAAATCAAACTATATTAATATTATACATAATATTATAATAAAGCATTATACCGTGTATAGTATATAGTATATATTATAAAATATCTAATATAGGAGTAGGTACATCATCCGAAAACAAAAATTGTACCGTTTTTATAAGCATGTATAGTTATGATATTATGTTCAGTCTATTACATGTATCTATTACAATAATACATAGCTACGGTGATCGGGGAACGATGTGAAATGGAAAAGAATAAACACATATGGATTTAGGTGAAATCGGGGAGACGTTTTTGGGTGAACCGTTCAAATTCACACGGGCCTCTCATTCCGCCCCGTTGCCTTTCCGTAATTCTTTTTCCCTCACAAAAGGTTTATATATGACGACAGTAAAATACTAAAATGCCTTGCGTATATTCTATTTCTATCCAACGCGGACACCCGCCACCGAATGCAGCGCAATTTTCCCCTCCCGAACAACAACTTCCCAAACGCACAATGGGTCTTCTCGATTACAAGACTTGTATATTATACCCAACACAGTCGTTATACGGAGGTTAATGTTTGATACGTGTGTATTTTTGTACACGTGTCTTTTTCATAACGCAGACGAATTTTTCGACGTGAAATTCGAAAAATTTCATTCGTTTTTCGACCATGCAGTGAATGTGCGTTACCAATTTTATTGCCCGCCAATGACATGTGATTTTCAAATTCTCATATTGTAATATTTTGTTATCTGGTTTATGATTGATTTCATCTGGGTATTTAGGTATATTATTTTGCGATTCAATCATTTGTATAGAATTTAATTATAACAACTTGAAAAATATCATAAATTTGTGTAAATAAACAATTATAAACTCTGTGCAGAATTTAAATTCAGATTATAGACCTATTTTATCGTATACCATAATATATAAAGTATACACATAATATATACTTTAATAAAGGTTATATTAGTATTGTTAACCACTCTTAATAGTACCTTCTACCTAGATATATAGTGGACATTATCGAAATCTGGATTAAATGCAATGGTGTGTATACAATGGCGATGGTTTCAGGGATTATGCGAAAACTTGGTTAATAGGCTGGCGGGGAACAAAAAGCTAATCGATGTAATCTATATTATAATGATTTGGTATCAAGTATAATAGCTAGGATTGTTAACGAAATGTAATAAATATGTATAATTGTCTTTGTATTAGTACTATAGCATAATCTCCAACGTAATTATAATTTAATTGTAATTTACTATACATTAATATAATTATTGATTTAATATTATCTTTAAATATTATTAATTCATTATTAATTCTGTATTTTTTTACTGGACAAAATGATGCCATAAAACAAAAAACAAATATTAGCATAGAAATATAAAAAGTATTTTAAATAAATCATCCAAGGGGGTTGGCTAAATCTAGTGGGGTTGGTGAATGTAGCGAACAAGGGGCAAAAACTCCTAGAACCTAGTAAAAATAACTTGCTTATAAGAATAAGTACTATATTGAAAAAGAAAATGCTTTGAATATTTGAAAGAACATTTTATTTTACACTAATTGATTTCATTGTTTCTGTTTGACTGCTATTGCTTACGAAACATTGATTTTAAAATATTGTGTTTAACAATGAATGTAAGCACAAAAGTAAATAAACTAATGAAAGGCTCGCTTGTTTTAATTATTTCAACCATTTTATTAGTTTTCTTTATATTTTGTCATTTTACATTACCTATTTCATATTGAAGATGAATAGTGTTTTTAACATTATGACATGTGTCGAATATCGAAATTATTTTAATTTTAATTAATTATTTTACATTTTAAGATTATATTACTGAGTTTTGTGTAATCTAGATGTTTTGGGGGTACATGTGAGCTTTCAGTTAGTTATTGTTCTTTCTATTGTGCGCAAAACTGGGTCCATTGTTTCTTTAGGCGATTTATCAGTTCCCAAAAAGTTTTCAAATGCCCAAACTATGCTATAGACTTTCCAAAAACAGTAAACCTCCCATAAATCTCTCGGGAGTTCTGTATATAGTTACTGGAAAACAACACACGAGACAATATAGTGGTGGTACATGAAGCTGCAACCGGGAAAGTATACAAAGATAAAAAAAAAATAAGGCTCCCTAAAAATATTGATAGGACGCTGTTCTCGATAAATTTTTGGTAAAGGGAAAATATTATGAATCTATCTGGATACAAAACTTAAAATATTTATTTTAAATTAATTAAGCACAGCTATAGTACATTTTAACGTTTAAAAAGAAACATTATTTTTCGATTATACAATGTCACAACTTTACAAGTACCTATTAATAGAGTTTTGAATATTAATAGTTTGTAAACATTTAAATAAAAATTTTTTTTTATATGAATAAATTGACGCATTTACTTATAGTCTGTTGTGTTTAATATTTGGTAACATAAATCTGCTCTATAGAAAGATTCTGTTTTGCAATATACTATACACATTTTCTATAGTTATTGCTGCGTTATTATTATTAAAGATTTTCATATCTAACTAACCTTGGCCATAATAGATATAGTTTCTAAATGTGTCCTTGGTCCACAGAAGTGCAGACAGTGGTTGAGAGGGTTATGTTTCCTGAACGCCCGGAACTATTTTTTTCTTCCTAACCCCTGAGACATACATATAGCGTGTGGTGTATAAATAGAGTCGCATCCATTAACTCCTCCGAGTGTCTGTCCGCATATAAACGGATATATTAAAGGTGTTTTTTTTCTCTCGTTTAAATAAAAGAGCACGAGTCCCATAGGACTAGGTCCGGATTAAATAAGCTTTTTTGGAATGTATATATGTGTCTAAAGGGGTTTTGCCTAGACGATTTATATGTTACTTAATTTAAGGTTTTTTTTTCAATGAGAAAGAAGAGACTTGAAAATAAAACTCCCATCGGTATAATACCAATGTCTAGCGGTATATAGGTAAGAAAAATTGATTTTTTTCCGGTTAAGGCTGTTATTTATGTAAAATACTAAAATGTTAATGTTATTATTAATTCGACAATTGCTATAAAAATGAACATTTCAAAACAAAAAAAAACTCATTGCTTATATTTAGGTTTTTAACTTACGCAGATTTTTATTTTAATAAATGGCTTCTTAGAATGATTATTAAACACGAAACCGAAAATCATAATGTGAACAACATTATATATGTAGATCATATAGTTAATTGCTTAGATTATATTCATTATAGCGCAAATGTTCAATATAGTTACTGTAACTTACTACATATTACTCTATCCTGTCGCTATCACACATACGATATACCAGTTAATAAATAAATTGTACGTGAGTAACGTTACAATTTTATTTTCCAAATACAGTACTTATAACTTCAGTAGTATAAGTTATTAGCTTAAAGTTTAAGCCTTAAACAATATTTTTATAAAAGTTGATTTTTAAATTTTTTTTTCTCTTGAAATTCTCTGAAAAATTTTATAAATCAATAAAAGTACCTATTTAATAATATTTTTATATTATGTAGAATCTTCAGCCTTCTCATAACAATTTCGAAAATTAATTTCACTTTAGTAAAGAAAAATAAATTATTAAATGTAAAAAGACGATATTTTAATTTAAAAAATATACTTTAGTGAATTCCTGTATATTTAATTAATTTTACTGTGTTAATTTTAAAATTATTGATCATTTAATTTAGATAATAGGTGTAGCTAGGAATTTTATATTACTTTTTACTTTTTAAAAAGCTATTTGTTTTACTATTTTATATTATTTATCAGCGATCACTGATAACTTATCATTATGTATCTATACGTTTTTAATTTATAAACTCATAAGCTAAGAAAAAATATGTAAGTATACAGGATTTTAAGTTTTGTGGAAACTTGTGTTATTATTCGTAGGTAGGTTACCACCTACCATACCGCAGGTGTGTGTATTTCTTTTCAATTCAATATTTTGGTGGTTTCACGATTCTTTATACTCCGTACCGCAAATCCATCGCGATCCCCATAAATAAATGTTCGTCTTATTTGTCAGTGGTTTTCTATTGTAAGCGCGTGTAATACATACCTCCCGTGGGTCTTAGAACTGCAGGTGTGAAAACGGATGTGCCCCTTCAATATGCGCTAATCTGGAAGGACGACGATAGGAAAAAAAATCTTTCGCTAACATGTATAGTTTTTTGAATAGAACCCCCCGAGTCTGAAAAATAGTATCTCCGATGGTAATTATATATATGTATACAGTATATACACATCTATATATATTGTAACTTTCTGTGAGTATGCAGTGATTGTGCGGTAGTATCTAAAACGTTTTTGAAGAACACGTGTCTCCGGGAGGGGAGACGATGATATTATAGTGTATACCGTCAACCCCGGCTGTGTTTACTTGACAAACAGGATCGTGTTGTTTCAGTTAGTGGATTCGTATGTTACCGAATATTTACATAGCTAAACGCGTGTCACTCTTGTAATATTCGTCTTGTTATATTTTTCTTTTGGCTTCACACCAGCCACTTTTCTACGGCGTTTCCGGATCTGCCGTGATTTTCGCCGTAGTCCAAAAATATACCATCACAATATATTTTGTTGTCGCAGTTATAAGCTTGAACACAACCCCATCGTTGCACCTACTACGCGCAGAGCCCGATAAGATTGAATTTTTGTAAAAATAAACGAAAAGTAAAGTAAATTATTTTTATTTCATTTTTATTGATAGTCTAACGCATTGACGAATCCGTACTGTTTGAAGGATAATCGTTTGTAGTACATTTAGCTTTATTCAATACATTCGTTAAAATGAGTTTCGTCTGTAATGTATACATACGTACTGTTTGTTTAGGATAAGTATAATGATAATATATTAAAATCACTACAAAGTTCAATTTGAATTAGATACATTTAATATATTGAAAGTTTGTATTATACTTTCTGCCCTAACGAGTTTCCACTTTTCATCAATATGTTTCATACTTCCAATGAAGGAGTTGTGTTAAGGTTGTATTACTATAAATCAAATATTTATATATGTAAAATTAATTTATTTTTATAAACAATGATCATTAAAATCAAGTCGTTAATAGTTAATATCATTGCTAAACTTGGCCAAATAAAAGTAAGGGGACTCTGTTTTCTGTTTATTTAAAAAAAAAGTGCGTCCCTATAATTTGTTAAACGTTATTGAGCCAAATAACCATCTGCCTATCTTTAAATAATATTAAAAATGTTTATAAATAATTAAATAAAAAAAAAGTACAAGTTAATATAAGACATAGCTTATATGTTTTATTTACATAGATTGTAAATAAATTATAATTAAGTAATAATTTATGGATCTTTGGTTATTAAATAATTTATAAGACAAATTATGATGGTATCTCCCGAATTTTGATAATGATGAAGCGTCGAGTGCGTTCACCTTAAAAATAATAGTATGGGTACGCTAAAATGTCTGAAAAATTAGTTGGGGTACTCCACTACCCGGCGCCCCCTAACATGACGAGTACTGGTTAATACACTATCTAGTATTTTTATCTAAGAACAATTTTAATTAACATTTTAATAAATTTTATATAACTGTAAAAAACTGAAATAAATAAAAACAAAGATCATAAATTCTTACATTTTCATTTATCATCAAAAAGTGCAATTTTTCTTATTCATTGGTCCTACGGGATAAGCGAATGATAAACTTCTCTTGGCCGCGTGTTTTGCATTTATACCTGTCACGGAAATTATATCTACGATGTAGAAATGATTGTAATATAATATTATATGATTGTACACTGTACAGTGTACATTTATGGCGAAGGGACGACGAGGGTGACCGTAGTATAATAAAGGTACCTTGGTGTACTCAGTGTTTGATTATGCCAGAATAAACATTGTAATTTTATTAATATTTTAAAAATTATTTGTAAACATACCTAGTTAAATATTGTATGAACACATATTATTATACAAGTATACAAATAACTATATTGTATAATATTTACAAAACTGTAGACCGTAACTTAAAAATGTATGATTTGGCTTTAATTTATAGTTTTAGAATTTGTTTAATTGTGTAGTTTAAAATTCACATAGTAATTGAAACAGATTACACATATAATAAAATACAATCATTATCAATCTTATTTGCCATATAGAATACTATACAGTTTCCAACCGACCTTGAAGCTTCGATTTATGGCGGGAGTTCGCTATCTAGTACTTTATAGAAATCTGTGATGCTAATATACAATAATTCCAAATGTTGTATCATTATTGATAAGAATGATTGATTTAAATACATTGATATTTGCCATGGTTAATGTTCATAGATAACAAGGTTTACATGGCCTATACAGTATACATGATTCATGAAACATGTTTAAATGATAACGCAGATAGTACCACCCTCACGCAAGTGCGTTGAGGCTCCCACGTCACATCCGTATTAGGGCATCCCGACGAATTTCGTATAGAGCAAAATATGTTGCGGCCATACCTTTACCGTGGTAGGTACAAAAAGTAAAGTGAAATGAAAAAAAAAATTAAAAAAAAACATAAACACGAGGCTTATAAAAGACCACCTGGGTTGGATCTTCGGATTTATATGCAAATGCATACAACTCTACACGATTACGACACTGTTAATTCGTGCAATGCGCCCCGTTCATAGATCTGTTCTAAAACATTCAAGTGCACACAGATAATAATATAAGCGTCATTAGTATTCTGTCGTGTATCATATGAGTGTGCGAGTGCAAACAGTACATGTATTCGCGTATAGGTACAGTGTGTATTGTGTAACATAATGACGGTGTATATAGGTGCATTCCCTTTGGACTTGCCTACGGGTTACGACGCCGTGTACGCATAATATAATACGATATTATACGTCACGAACGTAGTAAAATGTATTCAAATGTATTATTACAACGGGAAATAATTGATGCGCTCAGACGTTCAGTCATAGATAGGTACTATATGTATAATATTGTGTACAGAGTAAGTTGGTTGGTTGGTGAGGGGGTAAGGGTCGTTTCGTAAGGTTACGATATCGGTTATACTAAAATATTATGTTGTCAACGTATCTATCTTATAATAATATTAAGGAATCATTTACTACACTAAGGATAACGAATTTCGTACCATCGGTGTATCGTAGCTACTGACATTTTTACTTCATATTAGCATATTGCATTCACTGGTATGAAACATAAATATGTAAATTTGAGTTGTAGGTATGCGATTGCAGTTAACATACTTTTAATTGCATGCATAATATTGTTTGATTCAGTTGATTAGGACTTAAAGTTGACTTGATTTAGTATAAGTTAAACGTACTCAGCGAAACGATATAGATTCTGTTATGTTAATGTTGTTGTGTTGTACTTATTTCTATTTACAAAAAGTTTTGTTTTAGGTTTATTCACTTATTTTATGAATACAATTAAATTTTATTAATTCTTTAACCGGACAAAATCGTTTAAATATTATACAAGACAAAAAAAAGTATTAAAAATAATTCAATTTTTACCACTAATTATTATAATTGCTGTAGATGAATCTTAAGTCAAAACATTAATTAATTGTAAAGTAAATATAGCTCTGTCCGTAGAGTATAATGTTTTTATCAATGTAATTGTGGCCAATACGATTAAAAAGGACCGATGTGTGTAATCTTTTGCAATTTGTCAAGCGTTATTAAGCTTACATTGGTTTTAATTTAATATGTAAGTGGGACAGGGGCTTACAGACACGATGTAGTATAGTACATATATACTACCACAAGACCCTTTTAGTGGGATTTACCTATTCTAAATTAGATAAAACATATTGTCGTATGTGTAGGATTTCTTTAGGTTCAAACTATTCGAATGATTATGTGTTATTCAATTAGACAAAATGTAGGATTGTATATAATAGTATAATTAAAAAAAATAAAAACGTTATTCTATAGTTCTTTGATCGTCAGATTAATAAAAAAACTGAGCCTTCTAAATTTAGTTTTCAATTATTGTAACAGTAAGCAGATGTTTATTTTTAAAAATCATCATAATAATAATTATAACTGTTTAATCATTAAATATTTACTAGTATAAGCCACTAAAATTAAGTACAATTGTATTTTTTATCCACCTTCTCGGTCAATTGTACTAAGGGTTTCACCTGCTTTAATGATGGATAATTATTTTTATGGTGTCATTTGATGCTTATTATAATACTTCCCAATACTATTAAAGGAAGTAATAAATTTCTACTGTAGTTTTAGATGTTGAACATTTAGATTGAAGCTATTTCTTAAGTTTTTTGTATATTTTTAAACATTTACCTGCTAATGACGTTGCCTGTAGGTTGTAGCATCTGGTACGGAACGTTGATAGAATACGCAGGTAGTTTATTTTAGCAGTTAGTTCTATTGATTTGACTCTGAGTTTTACATTGTGTAGTGTGTATATAGGTACATGCTTAATACTTATAAAAAAAATTTTATTTTCTACTTATCTTATGGAGTTTTGCGTGTTTTCTGTTTATTATGTTTTATTCAATTCTCAATAGAATAACTATTTACCATACCAAATAGATTTATTTTTTTTATAGTATTGCATAATATTTACTCACGATTTATTGTATTTTTAATTCTATAGAGATTTTTTGTAAAATTTTGTATATTATCATTGTTTTTATATATTATTAGTACCTATATATTTTAATAATTCTTAAAATTCAGAATCACGGTTTATCAAAGAAAACTGAATTAGATACTTTTAGTATATAATTAACTATTAAGACTGTTTCATTTTGTTGTAGACATGTAGTATTGAACGTTTTTAATGCGTCTAATAAACAACACTATTATTTTAGTAAATATCTACAAAATCTATGATTGGTGATAAAAAAAAAAATTGGTCTGGACTTTGGTTCGAAAGTGGCTACTAGTTTTTTTTATCAGTTGTGTTACCTAAAAGACGTTGACAAAGCACTGCAGTTTATTTTTATCGAAACACTTCTTTCTTTTTAGTGAAAAACAGCTAGTAGTTCATTTTTATGGGCCCCAAAAGTCGAGTTTCCTCGACTGAATTAGGTTTCAGATTGGAAACTATACATACACATTTTTGTTGTTGTGGAAGTTGTGGAGCACACCAAAAAGTGGTAAATGAGGGTGAGATATCGAATAATGAAAAAGAGAACCCTTACCCCAACCAGTCTTGATTTATTGGATTATTTTGGTTCGGTACCTTTCGAGTTGACTTACATAAATATTTTGTAGACTCCGTAGAAAGTACATTTTAGAAATTCTATTCTACTTTATTTAAAATTATGTGTTTATAAACACCATTATTTTGAATTAAAATATTAATTTAAAACTAATCAATAACGATACAGACAAAATTAATGCTGATTATTATTTAACTACTAGGTATTTAATATTTTAATCTACAACATATTTTAATATATATCTAGGTAATTTAAATATTATTATTTTGATGTAGGTAGTTTTAATTTTTATTTTTGTATCGATAACTTTCAAAATACATTTTTTTATCTAGATAAAAAAGTATAATGAGTGATGATATTATAAGTACTAAATTGTATTTACAACTAATCAATTAATATGCATTTACAATTTTTGTGTGATCTACTTTAGATAAGTACTAGTCTTTATTTATTCTTGTGTAATGTGTATATAGGTACTTTACTTCGTTATTCTGTTTTTAATGTCTATTGAGCAGATAAAACAAAATAATGTAATGCTTTATATATGTTAACACGGCTTGCTTGAACGAATATATAGCGTATAAAAATAAGAATTTGAGTGTACCTATATTAATTATTTAATGTCGACATATTGCATTCATATAATCATGTGTTTGTAATAAATATATCTAACCTTAGGCTCTTAATATTATACGGTCTAATGTTCTATACTAACGACGTTTATTGCTAGAAAATACGTTTTGTGAAAATATCTTTTTATTCGGTTAATTTTGGAACGTTATAATATATTTACATCACGAGGTGATAATACATAATGAACATTAATCGTGTAATATATATATATATTATAGGAACTGTTGTGTTGTAATACTTATAGTTTTTACTATTCTAATTTTTATTTGTTTATAAATCCTTTAATGATGTGTGTACTGTTTTACACCGCTGTTCAACATTTAAACATTTTTTATTTCAGGCATTCTAATAGTTATTTAAGTACTAACATGTTTTCATCAGGATTTTTTAATTAAAAATTGTTAAAATAATAATTTACACAGTTTTAGGAAAGATAAGAATTTTAATACCTAACTATTACCACTATAGTTATTAGTACCGGATAATTGTATCAATCAATCAAAATAAAATAAAAATGTTTTTTATTTATTTAAAAAGTTTTCTCGGGAGGTATCCAGTACTTACACACTATACTTATTATAATTTATAGTAAGTTTGTTTCACTAAGTAGGTAAATAAATACTAGAAATGAGAATATTATTAATACTTTTAAAATAAATAAAGTTAATATTACTTTATAACAATAATAATACAAATTTTGTCTTCTTCATGGGTCAAAGATTTATCTTGATTAAACTTTTTTGTTGAAATTTTCAACTTATAAATGTCTGCTTAAACTTATGAAATCATTTAAATTTGATTTTGATTTTTAATTTTAATTTCACTAGTGAAGTTTATTTAATATACAATTACTAATATTTTGAGTAAGGACTCCTAAAATATAATCTTATAACCTTATTGTAAGACTTTCTTTTGATACCTATTTCGGTCGATAAATACTTAATATTCATTTAACTTTACCTACTATTATTCATAAAATAAATTATAGGCATTTAATGACGTTAACATTAGGTAGGTACACATTTGTATAAATAATTTTAAAACATTCCAGCAGTTTAAATATTTAATTGGTGAATTAATGAATGCTTTAATGTTTTTTTTTGGTCTTTTAACCACATTGAATACTTTAATTTTCGTTTTTTTCATGCTGATTAATATTAGAAATCCACTCACTACGGTATCTCATAGTTCACGATCATAAAGTACGTGAAAATACGTGCAGCTACTCTTTATAACATGACAACAAGTGCATTTTAATTCGTGTTTGCATTATCGAAAACAATTGATACAATTAGTCAATAGTAGTGTACATTTAATTCAGTTGGGCGAACAACATTGGTAAAAAACCCAGACCATCGTATTGTGCTCAAGACTGATACAAAAAATATATTGTCTTATGTAATTGACGCAACTTCGAAGAACTACAAAAAAATCAATTGGAATTTAAAAAAAAAAATACTCAAATTGATAAATTGATGAATATTGTTGGTTATACATCTTGCATATAAATTTCTATGTTAATTTAGTATGTTAGGTTAAACTATAACTGTTTTACAACAGAAAATGGAGTGCAATTCGTAAACACTCAGAACTATGAAAACTAGAAACATTAATTCAAACAAAATTAATATTTTAAGTATTTAAATTTTTTAATATATTAAAAATTTGCAAACCGTTTTACTGAGATATTATAATTAAAATATATTGCCTACAGGTATATTAGATATTTATTTTCAAATATATAAATATATCATAATAATATAATATTTTATAACAATATATTAGGTATATACATATACGATATACTTATATATATATATAGGTCCTTTGCCTGCTGCGTTGTAACTGTATTTAATGGTTCATTGTTCTGAGTGTTGAGAACAATTCTTAATTGTTTCAAAAATTGGTACAAAGTGTAAGTACCTACTTTTTGTGAGCAAATTGAGATATATTTTGGTGATTTTTATTTTTAGTTAGTTTTGTCCTAACTTAATAATTTTTTTTCAAGTTGTTTTTCATACAATTTTAAATATTATATTAAGTATATATATTTTATCCGTATTTTACTAAATGGACTATAGTCTATGACAGCGGTTTTCAATCAGTGGTATGCGTACCACCAATTATTGGTATGTGGAAACCTTATCATAGGTGGTAGGTATGCGACTTTGAGGAGAAAAATTAGAATTATTATTAATATTTAATGTAATAATTTTTAAAATGTGTGTATGGTACTAAGCTAGGATATTATAGAAACTAGAAAGGTACAGAACGGCTGGTCTTTATAACGTTTTAATTCTTTGGAGTCCAGAATACGTCAATACCCGATATCTGTATCCTGTGTTGTAGCTCTTAATTGATATTTAATCACAGAATTTAATCAAAAACTATCCTGTCAGAGTACAATTTACGTTTCTACAACGATTAAATCAGAATAGATACAGATATAAGTGCGTGATCATGTTTTTACTTTTTTCCGTACAGTTTCATTACAAGTGTTACAACCTTTTAAAGTCTTAACACTCTTAATCATTACTAGTTGATAATTTAATTTGAGCTACCTATAATATTCAAATCAACCATAATTATTCTAACCATTATTATGATTTGCTACTTATAGTTTCTATTTTGCAATAAAAATGTATAATGAATATTCAATAAATATTATAAGTTATATTATTTAATATAATATGTTTTGTGAACATTAGCATGTTTTTAGTTTGGTTTATTTTCTTCTAAAAAGAAGGAATATTTTGGGGTGCTAAAATGTCGACATCGTTTCGACACGGGCGCTAAAACCACCTGGCGTAAAGGGTGTTAGGTTTAGTCGAACCAGTTATTTCAAGACCTTGAAACCGGTCTCCCACAAAGACGCCGCCGTTTCCGTGGCACACAGAGTTTATTCTAAACATTACTCTCTGGCATTTTGAAATTGAATGTATTACAATATTATATATACGTGGCTATTATTTATTAATATTATTATTTTTATTTCTGAATTTATTATAATATTGTAATGATAGAAAACAATGCTCGGTTATATACTTCTACGATGTTCATTTTATCAATTATTATAAAATATAATTTAATAAACGTATGAGATTAAGAATTCATTCCCATGGAGTTGTTTTTTTTTGTTTTGTTTTTTTTTATCAGGTTGAACATGATATAATTTGTTAGGGAATGCATAGTTGTTTGTAAACGCACAATCTTTATAACAATAATTATTATTATTCAACTATATAAAATCAAAAAAAAAATCATATTATTTAAACTGTATACCATAAAAGTAAAAACGTTTAAAGAATAGATTATACAATTTTAATTTTGTTGAGAATATAAAAGAAACTATTATAAAAAAACAAAATACTATTTTTTCCAATTCTTTCATAAAAAAAACCTTAACATCACAAAAAAATGAATCAAAGTTAAACGTAAGCCGTTTCCCACGACTCTCGAGTAATTGTCAAATTATAATTTAGACTAATATTCATTATTAGTAGGTAATGTTATGAACATAAGTGTTAAAAAATGTTAAATTATTATAACAACGGTATTATATTGATTAAAAATGGTGCTTTTTTTAATAATTATTTATTAATATTCAATTACCCTTACAGTTTTTGAATTATTTATTTATTTATTGTTATTGTTATTATCTTTTGACTGTAGTTTACTATTTATTAAAATGACAAAGTTACCACAGATATAATATTATATATACACTATTAATTTAGTAATTACCTAACACATAACCAATTTTTGATATTTTAATCTCATATCTAATAGTTGAATTGTTTTGTTTCAGGTAAATAAATGATGCATTTTTCAATCGATACATTATTATATATAACAATGAGATTACGAACACAGATTTTTTGTTTAACTTAACACATTAGAAGAAGAATCTTAAACAACTATATAGAATCATATTTGTAAGTACCTACTTAATATTGCTTACAAATAAGACTAAATTTAAATTATCTGTTGCCAAAAAATCTACTTTCAAATGTTCACGCATTTTTATTTGAAACTTTGAAAGAGCAATGAGCATATTATTATGAAAGTTATTTTTTAATGGGTAAAATTAATAGTTGATAATATTATCGAGCTTATGGATTCCCAACATTGGCGGTTTGGTGATTAGTTCTCAAAATAGTTTTTGATACTCACCTGATAAGTAGGTTGGTACCTTCTAAGAGTTAAAAATTACAAATAATTACATATTATTTTTTTTACGTCATTGAATATTCTAATAGGTACACTGGTCATATGTATACCCGCGTACACCATAGACAATTTAGTGAATAACCTGTTAACTTGAAAAATCTAGAGAAGTTAGTATACGGCATACACCACTGATTTTATGTAAATATAAAATATATATTTACTAAGTTATTTACGTTTGAAGTTTAAACAACAACATATATATTTTTTTTTCTTATAAATTACTGATATTACTTTGCACTTTTTATATAAATATTATCTCTTGCCAAAACTTAAAGTTTTCATCTGTATTGTTACCTATTTAATTAATATTATGTATCTTTGGATAAATAGCTTAGGAGACAGTATTCAATGGTACGAAAACAAACTATTCAAATACGTTTGTTATCATTCAGTTAAAATTCAAGAATTTGCATTTATATTAATATAAATAAACATATAAACTTGAGTTTATTAATTTGACGAGCAAAGTTAAAGTTAGGTGCTTGAAATATTATTTTATTTTTTACAATTTGTGTTTTATTCTCAATCGTGACGTAGCTAGGTAGTTTAAATCATAATTATTATTAAATATTAAAAGATTATAAATTGTTAAATTTAAACAATAATTTTAAATTATTGGTTAATATATTTTAATATTTTAATGTATTTTTTACATTACATATAGGTACTGGGTACGATATGTTTTGACTTAAATTTGGTATTTAATTTTTCATAAACAAATCTAGTAATATAAATACGCTTATCAATTAAAGGTAGGTCGTAGCCCGTAGGTACATTGATTATTTTATTAGATATCTACGTTGAATGATTTACATTTTTGTGTATTAGACTTGAAGTTATTTTTCAGCACAATAATATAATATAATATTTTTTTTATTTATCTGTACATTTTTTTTGTACAAGGTAGTAGATTTTTTGTTCGTAAGGCGTATATTATAGCGTGCATTATTGAAACTCAAACAAGATATGAACTCAAGATAGCTGATAGTTTATTGGGTTGGAGGGTTGGTAGTGGGAAATATTTGTTGTTGGAATAAAATGCCACTGTACATATTCATGGAAAAAGGTGTAGGCAGAGAGAATAATTACAGAAAAAACATATATGTATAATTTACATATATATATATATATATATACATTATTATACAATTAATGAACAAAAGACTTGTGTAAATGCGATAAGAGTGCACGACACTTTGCATGTAGTAAACCTGGTATTTACTATTTACTATATTATAGTCATGATAAATAAAGAAAAAATAGTAATAATACTTAAAGAGGAAAGAAATAAGTTAGACGCCGAATTTCATGGTTTTAATTTTATATATATATATATGTATTCTAAAGAGGGGAGATTTGTTGGTCAATTAATATTTAATACACTATCAAAGTTACGAATATGTAAATTAATCGCATTTCAAAACTCAATTATGATTTGTTTTGCATAATATAAGCAATTGATTAACGGGCAGTACATATTAAAACGATTAAACAACTCGAGAATTAATTTTAGTATTAATATATATCAAGAGTCATTAAATTAAAAAAGTATGATGATTTTTTTAAAATTGCATTGCTAGGAGAATAATAATATTATGTGGATTTTCTATATATTTTGTTATACGCTTACACTTATAATTGAAGTACAACACATAACGGCACAATATATAAAATATTATACCTTTTTCATGATTAGATAGTTAGGTATGTGATTTTGAATAATATTTTAGGTAATTTACTGATTTAGATAAATATGCTTAAGAATATTATTTGTAATTTCTTTTCTGTGTTGGCAACCTAATGGCTTATAATAATTAATAACTAAGAATAATTAAGTATAAAGTAGATTTATTTTCTTCGTACATACTTATTTAATTATGAATTTTTAATTTCTATTACTGACAAGATTATGCTGTATCTTTTTTGTTTTTAGATAAATAATAAACGATTTAATACATAAGTTATTTTTCTCATTTTTTGAATACCCAGAATTGACACCTCCCTTAGCAAACACATGTTCCAATGATGCGTTCTATAAACGAGTTAATGTATATTCACTGACGGTGATAAATGATACAGAACCCGAAGGATGATATTAATGAGTTTTACCCTTTTGGTCTTTTTTTTGTTTCTCGAAAACTTGACTTTGTTATAGTTTTTAATTTTTGATGAATTAATTATTAAAAACCCTTGGTGTCGTGGGATTAAAATAAACATTCTTTAATATGGTTATATCATTCTTACATCAATGATGATATTTCTATATTGTACTCATAGGTTTTGGTAGTAGGTAACACTTTTGTTTTTAATAAACTTTGATAAAAATATATTTATTCAACTAATCTGTTATTATAAATCTAAAGATCCGTAAACACTTTTCAACAAGCTTATAAATCGTTTTGCCACTCGTAACTAAGTTATATCTTTGATGTCATTATTATAATACTTTTCTATTATAGTAATGTATTATATAAGTGTGTTATTGACAAACATCTGCTTAAAATATGTATTGAAGTAAAATTTGTAAAATCTGATCTATATTCGAATAAAATAATAATTATATATTAAATAATATATAGGACATAGGACTTAGGTATAATATATAAATATAATACACTGGAAAGTTTGTTTGCATTTGTTCATTTATCATTAAATAATCTGATTTTCATTATTTTATGAGATGAATAAGATATCTATTGATATATGCTATTTTTATTTAATAACGTGGTGCTTCTTAAATCTAAGAAAATATTTATTTAACTTTTAAGTTTTAATAATTTTTCTAGAGCAAAACATTTTAAATATTTAATTAATTACAATAAGTAAGTAAATAGAGAAAACAATTCAAGCACAACATAGGTAAAAAATATATCTTTAAACCCTTATCAATTATCATTTCACTCTAGTCTATACTTAACATTTTATTTTATAACTGATGGTTTATTATAGTTTTAACTGGTACAATAATAATCATTAGGTAACTCGCTAATACTAACGTACAGGCTGCTAAATTAATTGCTATGCTTAGTGTAATTAATTACTGCGGGTACAGTGTCAACTCCGATAACAGATAATAGTCTTGAAATATTTTTTGATGATTTTCTTTCAGAAAAAATATTTAAAAAAACTGGCGATTTTATCCCTAGTTTGTGTACAACGCTTTAAAAGCATTCGATATCACGTGTTCACGATTACACGGTAGTCGTACATTGGTACACGTGTGGATATATCGTTTCCCTTCTGCTGTTTAGGACTTTTAATAATCCGCTTGATGACAGCAAGTCGTCGTCGTTGTCGTTCGTCTAATTTTGGATCCTTGCCGGCAACGCAATAGTCCTCCGACCCTTTTATTATATGCTGAAATAGAAACCTGACGCGACGTCTAGAAAGGACTCATACATTCTTCCACCCTTTTTCACTCATAATCGGAATTTTTGTTATTTCACTTTTTATGTTTAAAATATGTATAATATTATGTAGGTACCTATACATTATCTTGTAAATTGTATATGTAATAGTTAGAAGTAAATTTTATAGTACCTACTAAAAAACTTTGGAAAACAATTAATATTAATTCATAATAGTATTTAAAATCTGTATGTAGGTATCCTAAAAATTAAACGTGAATATATCGAAATCCATTATGATTATAGTAGGTACCTACTATAGTATTATAATATGGCAAGGGCCATTATTTCGAATTGTGTGCAGTTCAAATATTGTTCTTATATTTTTTTTTTAATGACCGGAAAAGATTTGATTGTCAATCTAAGTTTGCATAACGTTTCCTCTTATTATTCTTAACATTATTTCAATTTACCTAATGAATAGTTATTGCTATTATAAATTAAACCATTTTGCTCTTGAGCTATTGAGTGGCTGCTTATTACCCGACTCACCAGCTGCCATTTGGCCATTTGGGGTAGAACGAATAACATTATAGGTTTCTGAGTTTGTATTGTTGTATTTGTGTAGATATTTATTTCATAATAATTTATAGCAGTGGTGAGTTGCTTGCTTTGGCTAGAACTAAATTTTTGTTTTTTATTCTATTTAGTCTAATTTGAATAAATTTGAACGTTCAATAATGTATTTTTAATGAATACTTCATTAATCTTTGAAGTCAGTTATCAACATATGAAATATCAGATTTGAACAAAATATAACAATGTTTTGCATCATACTTATACAAACATTCCTGCACACATTTTGCATTTGAGAAAATAAACTACACTCAAGAGTAGCCGATGACCAGATTTTTTTTATTTTGAGACGACCAGCTAAACTGTGATATAAACCTTTTACAAAATATGTGAAGTGACAACACTGTAGTATATTTTACTTTTAAATAAAAGGTAAAATACAATTTTATATTCTATCCATATTTTTATTTATAGGTTCCTACTATTATATAACAGTCGATTATTATGATTGAATTATATTATGCCTTATAACTTATGTTACTTCATGTTCATGAATATTAATTGATAATAGGTAGGTTCTATGGATGTTTTCATGTTACTGATTTGGCTTAATATATAGTGATTCTATTTCCTACAGGTTAATTCATCAAGTATATAATCATTACCCATTTTTCTTCAATAATAAATTTATGCAGATTTTGATTTTTAGAATTCCTATTCCTATGAGTACCTAAATTTAAGGAAAATAATGAATTTATAGCTATATTATTATTAATTGTTTATTTAGATTTTCTTTAGATCATTTAGGGAGTGGTGGTTATTTGTGGGGGTAAAAACCTATATTTTCAAATAACAACTAACCTTTTATCAATACTGTAAATTGTAATGCAGATGATTTATTTAAAAATATTGATGTCTCTAAATTGAAATTATGACGAGTAGAATTTTGAGTTATTTTAATTAGTATACTAAGTTTATAATTGGTCCATGTCCATGATAATAGGTTTGAATGATATGGGGAGATGATGATTTGAACATTTTAGTAATTAATATTAATCCATTTTATAATTTGGTAAATATTGTCCGAGTATAATAAATACTACATCCAGTATTACAAATTGTATTTTATATTTGTGTAATAATAACTCAGAAACAACTAGTTCTAATTTTGATTTCAATGCATGGACATTAATTTCAAAAAGATCATTTGTATATACTATAAAGCAATTTATAATAAAAAAGGTTGGTCCTCATTTGAAAAAAGAAGTTTGTATCACCACAGGACACTTCTTCAGTTATATAAAAAAATCTAAATAATTGAAAATATGATCAAAAAATCAAAATCATAATAATAAAAGAATGTGGGTGATCATGCTCGTTGAATCACCCTATGCACCTATTTGTAGCATACTTGTTTTATTAAAATATTCAACGGGCCTAATTCAATTATTAATAACTTAAAGATGTAATACAAATTTATCATTTGTAGTGCACCTATTTTAATTGTAAAATTATATTTTTGTATCAAATTTAAATTTTTAAATTAATCGATTCTTATGCTAATGGGTACTTAGATTCACATAGACCTGATAAGAATTGTTAATAATCTGAAGTATTTAATTTTGGAAGTAGATCCTACAGTAGATTCACATACAAACGATACCATTACCGCCTCATGCAGTTCCGGCTAGTTTACTTTGGGAATAGGTTTTTGTTTTAATTAAAAGTCTCTTTGGTAACACTGACAAATTGTTCATTGTTAGTATGCTACGGGGTTATCGGCGAGGGATACTTTAGACCACACGCATAGGGATAGTTACTGATACAATATGGTCCGGTTCTGTACAAACATTTTATTTCAACTTTTAGTTGCGATCCCTTAAATAATATAATTATTAGAATTTACATATTATATGTTTATAAAAAATACAATTATTTTTGTTTATATAATATAGGCATTTTTATTACATGTTATACGATGTTTTCTATTTTCTTTTGTCCCTTTGTTTTGTTGAATTTGCTTTTTTAAATTTAAAAAATCGATTATACCTACCTGGTACATGTAATATATTATATAAGTGTGTTAGTAAGAAGGAAATGATCATAATAATTCATTAAATTATAATATTTATAATTATCCATGGTCGTACGGAACATTAATGATGCTACCTGTATCGAAAATTGCAAATGAAGCTTAATTTTTATAGAACTATATTATCTGTGAGGCTGTGTATGAGAGATTTATTGTAATACTGGTATTTATCAACTAACTAAATATATTAAATTAGTAATACAGTGATATCTATAAAATTATATAGGTACAGACAATGCAATATAACATTATACCTATTGACACTTTTAGAAATTAAAAGGAATTATGAATTTCGCATGTATATTATTAAAGACCAAGCCAGAGAAACTGAAGCTTGTTTATTTTTAGTAATTAGATTACTAAAGATCTCGTATATTAGGTACTTTTAAAATAATTAATCATGTATAATAAATTAAGTTATTATTTCTACTACTAACAATCGTGGTCCATTATGCGATTTTAATAAATAGCTACTAGACAGAATTTATATATCTACCTAATTATTGAATGTACAACAAGCTATGGAAATATATCTACCTACGATAATATTCTTAGTAATACATCATATTATCTGACCTTGGTAACCACATAAATGGAGGATATTTTCTTTTTACATAGGAACTCAATTTGTGTTTTTTCAGATGTTAAATAATTGTAATAATGAATTTTAATTTAAATTTTCAAATGTATAGTTTTGACGATTTTAATGTTTGGTTGAAACAAACTCAATAGTTTGCTTGTATTTTAAATACGTTTCACTGCGGGTTGATACAATCTGGTCATATTTGTTTAGTCATTAATAGTACTGTCTCAGTCACGTCTTTCTTTCTCTAAATGCCATGTGGTATCTCGTCGATAAAATATATACCCTACATAGTTGGTACGTGCTATGGGCTCGTAAAGTTTTCCATACAAACCCCATTAATATTCGACCATCCGGTGAAAAATGTAATCCCATGATCATTGATCAACCTAAATACGTATGTCAAACGATTAGTTTCGAGTCCTAAAAAAAATATTTTTGAAATGTCAACAGTGAATTCAAATAAAACATTTATAATATAATATCATATAACCGTTATAAATAAACGTTTTTGATTTTAATTGATTTGCAAATTTTAAATTTACTATTCATATATGATAAAAAAAAGTTATACAAATGTTGATTAAAACTTATAGGTATATAAATCATATATTATATAAAAAAAGAGGAACAAAAATTGTTCTTCATTGTTAAAACTGTTTAATCAATATAGTTTCTATCGGTGTTTAATAAAATTATAAAAATAAAATCATTTTTTTCGTTAATAAATGAAAAAAAAATAATCCTGGCATTTTAGTTTGCAACACTTTTAAACATGATTTGTTTTTATGTAATACTGTACCTACCTTTGCACCCTTCAAAATGTAGAATATTTAAATCTATAATCCAAGTATATCAATATCGTTTAGTGTAAAACTATTTGTAAATTATTTTTAAAATCAAACATTCATATACAATAATAATATAACAAAATCGATTTTGCCAATTACTGTTATTACTTGGTAAATATTAATGTTTCTCTGTAAATTTTTTAGCTTTTATTATTATTAGAATATGTTTGTCATTTTGAAAAGTACTGAGAATTTTTGGCTTTTGATACCTTAAATGAAATTTGCTAAATATGTTAAACATACAGAATTGTAACCGATCGATCGATATTGACATTTTCCTACGTCGAAAAGTTGCTTTAAAAATAGCCTGATATAAGTGACGTACAAAAATGTAACTTTTTGGTATTTCCGGATATCACAACATTTTACCGGCTATACAATTCATGGGCGTCCCTATCATTACCATGACCAAACCTCCGTGATTGATTCACAGGCGTTGTCAAATGTTTGGATATAATATTATGTAATTGCTGGTAAAGTTTACTGACCCGAATAATGGACACTTTGTATATATAAAATGTTTGCAATAACAATACAATATGTTGAACCATAGCTTAAATTATATTTAGATATACTTGGATGGTTTATATACGATAGAAAGTACTTATTATTAATCTGGAATCTTGGTTAGGTTTTATTAATTTAATGAATCAAATATTTTATACGTAGATGGGTACCTACTATTTCATTATATTCCTGTACACACTAATTACAATTAGATTAAACAATTTAAAAATTAAATTTTATAAGATCATTTTTTACTAAATATTTATTTTGGAAGCTACATTATTTGTTTATTATGTTTTGGTATAGGTACCTATAATATCCCGAATAGAAATGTTTAATGATGATAACTGATAACCATACACTTTATTTTTATTTTAGATTATTTAAACTGTTATGTAATTATTTTTTTGTCCAGAAAAAAATTTAATTTTATAATATCGGTGGTATAATTAATGGTACAAAATATGGTATTTGTATGTCAAATTAATAACGAGATAGGAATTTATGAAAAATAAAATTCCCTAAATAGTAATAATAATTTATTTTCTGTAATATGAGTTCAATGTTGTTTTTCATTTTGTTAAACTATAGTTGTTTTAAAAATTGTTCAAAGATAAAGATACCGTTAGGAAATAACGAAAAAACAAGGATCTCAAACATCCCTAAGGATTAAATGTCTCATAAAAATGTTGTTTTTATTTTAGTATTGGCTAATAAAAAATACAGAATGTTGTTCTTACAACTCTTTTAAGAGATAAAACAAATTTTTCCCTGTAGACTAAGAAAGTAGTAAGTATTCAATAGGTAGTCGTTACCTACAGTTCCGACGACATTCCGCGTGGAAAGTGATTTTCAAGAAAGTACATACATAATATATATATATATATTATATATACACGAGTATAAAATCATATATATATATGTTCCGGATTATTTATGCCTTATCAAAAGTATTTATTTGTGTAAACTATCTACAAAACAATAAACTATTGATATTATGTAGTTCTTACACCATTCTTATCCCATAACATATAGAAATATATAATATAATATTATGTATGCTTCATATACAAACACACCGTGAGTAGTGACACTTGACAAATCCTCGAGTAGAATGCTAAAAATCTCACTATATAGTACCTAGCCATTTTATAACATTTTTACACGAACATAAAAGTAATGTGCCTACATTGAATTCTTATTTTATCGATGTTCAACATTATGATAATTTATCAAATTGTGCTTATAGATATAACAGGTATTATAATTAATAATAATTTTCTAATTTGTTTGTTTTCCGTTTTACAGAATCTTCTTTTAAATTTGCATGAGATTATAATACATTATGCTTCGCTTCAAACTGTTAAAGTATATTTTTCATCGACAAGGCATTTTGTCTTTTATTGAAAATCTCTAGTTTTGCCCATATTATGTTCCTATATTTCGTTTTAAATCATATAGCTATGGTGATGACGTGTGTGTATAGTACGGACCTGTGCGGTGTAAGGTATTGCAGGATTTTGTTATAAATATACGAAAGCAATACGACATAATCTCAGGCATGATAGTAAATAATAATATATACACGCGAATTGATATATTTTAGGAACGCCGCGCCATCGCATTAGTTATGCATTTTGTCTGGTGCCGAACTTAATGAAAACATTGCTTGTGGGGTTCTATACTGCCTACCTCTGTGAGTTGTTTTACAAAAGAGACGTTTTCGACATCGTAATCACACGGTCGTACCGTAGTAGAATCCAATTACAGTTACGGTAACAGAGGCAAACGCACATAAAGAACAATGCGCCCAACAATACCTCCGCCTCTCCGCACTGCCAAAAACTAACTTTTCTCCCCCAGTAATAAACGCCAACTATATTATACTACATAGGCACAGGTCTATTGATCCGCAGGAGAGTTGCATGTATGCCACGTGACGCCGATGTAGTTATACCGTAGGTGTTATT
Organism: Sitobion miscanthi; assembly: GCA_008086715.1. Classification (NCBI taxonomy): domain Eukaryota; kingdom Metazoa; phylum Arthropoda; class Insecta; order Hemiptera; family Aphididae; genus Sitobion; species Sitobion miscanthi. The sequence continues at coordinate 11,962,885 of CM017805.1, forward strand.
AACGTTTCCCCAGGAATTCACCCTTTTCGGGTTTTACGGCGGCATATCGACGTAGGTAATAACGTATAATTATGATTCCAAGTTTCACTCACTCGCGCAAATTTCGTATACCTAAATCAATGGTAATATCGATGTAGTAGAAGTTTTTCGAAATCTTTTTAACTTTTTAACTACCTAATCATTATATTGTTCATACATATAGCGTTTATATAGGTACACATTTTCTGATGATTTAATTGTAGTTTATACGTATACAATTTATCACGTAAAGTTGTTTAAACTCTGTAAATATTATTTCATGATTCTATCGTCTGAACTCTGGATAACGTAGTCCGTTGTCCTTGTAAAGTTAGATTATGCAAAACCTAAAAATACAATTTTTTCTTAGAATATTATATGGTATAGAATGATTATCATATTGAAACGTTAATAAAAACAAACGTCTCTTTATTTAATTTTATATGGACGGATGAGCAGGTCAGAGACAAAATTAGGTTAGGACGCATTTCTTGTTGTTTTATTATTATTGTACTTTTATTTATAGGATTAATAAAAGTACAATTTGTTAACAATAGTCACAAATTATATTTTGAAAAATTGGAAAATGGCCTGACAAAATGTAACTATTGATACTTAAGTTCTACCATTTAAGACAGATATAGTAGCAGGACTATTTGAAACTTATTTAGAATTAGTTTTACTTCAAAATTGGAAGAAAAACAAAAAGACATAATTGTAAGACTAGTTCATACTTGTAGGTATTCATGGCTTAGCTTTTGAATCTGAAAATAAATTATATCGGTTGATTAGATCAATTTTATTAATTATGTAGTTTTATTTCAAACTAAGATTTTAATATTTTATGCTGAATGTGTTTGTCGTGGTTTCCTGCGATTTATTAACACAGTTATTCAAGCAATATTGTATTGATTTTATAACATCCATTGTATGCAATTATATAAAAAATAATATACTCAAGTTCATTACTAACAGTCGTTCAGTAGTATATTATATACATGCACTGATTCGTTATGGCTAGACTGGCCAGTTGTTCATTTTACGCATGGAAAATACGTTTGTATAATTTTGTATATTATTACACGCTCACAATATATAGTCACATATAGGTACGTAATTATTCGCGTATTAATTTGTAACGTATTCAACTGTCAAGCAAGACATAAATATTTTTAGTGTTATTTAAAACATTGTTGAATTTGTTTCTTTGCAACCGAAATTATCATTAAGACATTCTTGTAAATTTACAGCTCCTTTGACGTTTTACTAACGCGGAGCATAAAATATATTTATAAGAAAATATGTAGGTAGGTATGTGAATTTTCTAAGGCGCGGCAACTGCTCAGTGTATACGTCTTAATTATTATAGTTGGTTGCATAATCGAGCCTTTTTATTTTCAAAATAATGTATACAATTAGGTGGCGCTCACAACTGCTTATACCAAGGTATAATACGGTGATTACGGTATAATATTATGTATCGGACCTTAATTTTTTTAAATCGTCCTGAATGTCCAGATGGTTAGGATTCAGTCAGATAAAAGAGCCAACAATTATTTTTAATTTATTTCGCTCGAGATTACGAGTGAGCTAAACTATATTCTTATACACTACTGACAGACGGACAAAGAACATGTTGACGTAAACTAATTGTCGGGTTGTATAAAATTAGGTCGAGCGTTCAACTAAGTTGAGAAAAAAAATCAATTATCGCCAACACTAAGACTTTATCTTTATGCTAGTTAAAGGATATATTTTTAAATTTTAAGTAAGTATGAAAAATGCCATAGTATTTTTTTCATTCGTATTATATGTCACAACTGTCTTAATTACATTTTCTAAAATAAATATTTTTCATTATTATTTGGAATTCAATTGATAAATTGCTTTTTTTCTGTGTCTTAAATTTTCATTATTTTTTACAAGTTCAACGGTCAATATTTAAACATGACGAATAATTTCCTACGAATGAATGTATAAACATTAAAAACATGTTATCAAAATAACATGTTTTTACTTTTCAATGTTGTGTGTATGCAATGCATTGTAGTTTGTAAAAAGGTACAGGAAAATAAGTAATAACCATAATATATATTATTTTTGATTGCTATTATAGTATTATCTCGTATTTTGAATTGCATATAAGCTCTACGTTATCTCTGATTTACCCGTGTTTTATAGGTTTTTTGTTCTATTGATAAAACATCTTTAATTAGAAAAATTATTACCAAAAGCACTTTACTGGCGATGATGGTCTTCCGCCAAAACTAGTATTCAGTGGCGTGTGAAATAACTCGAGTGTAATATTATTATTACTGTACTATTCATCGGACTATCACCGGCAGTGCGTGTAATCGGGTGGCTTGCGCGCGTATATTGTATTGCATTGTCGTTTTGGTTGGATCGCGTGCGCCACCGGATGGATGTGCACGCGCTCGGTCGAAAGGGTTGCTCTGTCCGGACACATCCGGAAAGGGTATTAATGGTGAGTGGGTGAATGGGGGTGGTGAAGGGGAAGTACGGCTGTTTACGTGAGGTATTCGTCATATGACTCTATAAGGTTCAATGGTTCGTGACAATACGTCATGGTATGTTTGAAATCATTTTTTTTTTATTTATCTATATGGTTCCTATGGAAAATAAAAATAATAAAAGAAGAATGAAAATCATTGATTTATTATAGGTAGGTACATAGAAAGTCAACGAAACTCATCCCATTTCTTTAAAATTAATATTGTTCATTATATTTATTACTGATTATCGCATTTGATTTTAACGTTAATACGATAAGTAAAGATTTTTTTTTTTTTTAAATTCGTTTATTTAATGGCAATTTACAATCTATACGAATGAGTGAATACAAAACAAGACGGTGTAATTAGAGAGCACTGAGTTGGGGTTTCTCTTAAGAAATGCCTGAACATGAGTGGTAATCTTAGGGAGAAATAATTGTGTCCTAATGGATTTCTGGACTATTCGAGTTTCAGACGTCTGGCTGGATAATGATGATAAGTAAAATTATGAATAAACGATATTTCTATATTTTTTAACTGGTGGTCAAAAGTAGATTATAAAAAATAAATAGAAATAAAAAAAGAAACACATACGAAAATACAAAATTAATATATTGCTTACAAAAAAAAAAATAGTTATGACTTTAAAATATAAAATTCAGTACTTAGGTACCTATATGGCTATATAGTTCTATTTTTTTAAAATTGATATAGTTATTTATATTATTTATTTAGCATGTTACATAAATACGTATATAGGTTTGTTAATGATTTTAAATAATATAGGAATATTATATTAAAAATTAAAATGTATTCAAGACAGTATAATTAATAAAATACATTCAATATTTTTAATTATTTTTAAAGATTTTACTCTTGATGACAAAAACAAATGTGGAGGCTTATAAATTATATTGTGGTCTTCAGTTCTCAGCAGGGAAATTTGCTGAGCAATAATCAGATATAATAGATATATTTCCTGTTTTGGGAGATTTTCAACCCTCACGGAAGACTTGGTCATATGACCATAAATTCTCATTCGCCCTATTACACTACGTTCATTTATATGATGAGTTGAACCCTCATTGTCCAGGTGGACTTTCTCTCTACAACAACTAAGTCGTTATAGGTTTGTATCAATTTCCCCCTACCATTAATGTTTGGGCTATTCGTGTCCAAAAGCAATCTTGAGATAAATGATGTCATAATTTAAAACATCTACTTAAAATCATTTATTCGTTTTTATTTTGTTCTTTTGTAGTCCAAACACGTAGGCTCTAGGAAAATATGCAAACATATACACGTTTTATAAATTATTGGCAAAAATAAATAAATTATAAATAACGTATTCATATTATAATACACTGTAATGTAAACATATTTATCTATGTATTATTGTTATATACATAATATAGCTTAGGTCAATAGTCTTCCTTCCAATGAATGTCAAACAGTGTTCATTGTGCTGCACATCTTCTGTCGGTCTATAAGGCAAAATTTTCAGATGATGTTGACAGAGAATGTCTATTAGAAATATACGAATATCATTAAAGAACCGCTTGTTATTTGTACCAAATAAAAAAACAACGCGTATTTATACGCGTATATGAAAGTTGCGAGTACGTATTATTCGAGGTATTATTATAAAATATATATTGTATACATCAGCAATCAGTTATAGTCCAATACAGTTCTATTTTATTTCTTATAATAAATGACCAATTTGTCTTTTTATTATTTCAATATTGATTTTATATTGTTAGGATTAATTTGTGATGGTATGCATTATTATAGTAGGTTTACATTTGTTTATTTAATTAATAATCTTTTAATAAATTACATTTTTAGCTTATTAATTTTTAACACAAATACCTCTAAAACAAAAATTAAATCGAAATTATATTATTTAAATATTAAACTGCCGATTGCAGAACGATATAAACATTTTTTAATGAACTCTAATCGTTATAAAAATATGTATTTGCTCTGTAATAAGAATTATTGTTCAGAATATATTATGGAAAAATGATTATTATAAGATATTAAAAAAAAAAATAATTGTATTATTTATCGTTATTTTACAAACAAGTAATAGCAATATTTATAAATATTATTTTTATCGTATTCGATTTTATAAAAATTATAATATGAATTATAGCGAAGGTATTCAAAGGAAATAATAATAAAAAGAAATAGGTAACTTTGACATTTGTGTTTCTGCTGAGTTATAGTTAACAGTTATATGGTGTCATGGTTCTTTTTTCTTTATATTTTATACATTTACATTTACATAGACTTACGTTACGTTATATAGACATGTTTAGTACCCACAGGTCGTATCATTAAGACGTATATATTATTATAAACACCTCGAGGACCGTGCTTAATACGTTGTGACGCGCATCAAGTCTTTCTACTATACGGTGTGTTATAATAATATAGTTTCTCACCGGTAAATGTTGTGTAATTTAATATAGAATGAGAATAAAACATAATTTTTCACCTTTATTAAAATGCAGATGGATTGTCTTTAATGCATTAGTAAAACTATACATTCCTTATTACATTTTTTAAAACCAACAAAAACGATTGTCATTATATTGTTGTATATTTGGGTATTTCAATAATAAGATATAAGTAGGTATACATATCTTTTATTTGTATAGATTTTAACCAAATCAATATTAACTCGGAGAACATGTTTTACAAATCAGTTATGAAGTATATATTTAGGTTATATTATTTTCCTTCATGTGTTATTAGGTAGGTACTGTGTCGATTTAGTGCATATAATGTATGTTCGTATATTTATGTTTATTTCCCTTAATTGTATATATCACAGCGTTTCTAAAATATTTACCGATAAAGGTACATTATATTTTTGAGTTTAATTTGTTCTAAATTAAATTAATGTATATAGGTATACATCACCAAATTTTGTATTGAGGTTTGTCTAATAAACAGACTGGTAACTACAAAACACTTTTTTTTGCGATGTGTCGAATTATATCTAGTGTGTGTTGAATAATTATTTATGTAGATTTATTAGAACTAATGTAAATTTATAGTTAACATGATAATAACACTTATAAAAATTTGTTTGAACGCATTTTTTTAAAAAAAGTCTGACATGATTTTAAACATAATATTATACTATGCGAGTCAACTTTGATTTAGGACTAAAAAGTAATTGTAGGCACTACAAGCAACTTTTTTTTTATGCATACCTTCTCGTTTTTTTAATTCTTATCTCATTATTATAAAGAATGTGTATGTGTTCTCGTTAAACGAATTTTAAGTGGCTGTAATTTAGAAGTATAAATGAGGTAGAAGAATAATTAGTATTTCGTTGTTTAACGACTTCATTGCTTAAAAATACGTTTCATGTAAGTCACTTACTTTTTTGCCTCTGGATGATTTTGGATTAAAACTTGCGTAGCAATCGCTTTATAGACGTATTATTTGTCAAAACGACATGGTATTTTGTATTTATTGACCAAACTTTTACAAGTTGGTGATTTTCTATTCCCGCAGGCGACTCTACCGCCGTCCTTCCTCTCTACCAAAGTGTGTAATTTCCTTTGAAATGCGTTTTTCTTTCTTTGTTGTAGACAACAAAGCAAAAATATTCCACGTGCCTATACGAAAACCCATAACAAACATATTGTTGAATTGAATTTGAGATGTATAAAAAAAAAACTTAGAGTTTATAATAATTTAGAGCTGGTATCTCATTAGATTATAATGACAAAAAAGTAGTCTATAACTTCATCCATAATATAGATAAAAAAATCCGTTACAAATTCTAGTCAAAAAAATTATGTTTGCTGTTGTATGATCTTATAGTATTGAAGTCCAATGAATATTATTTGTTAATGTTTACTGTATTGTAGTCTGTAGAAAAATTACAGAATGCAGTTCTACGATAGGTACCTTAATATATTTATATACTATTCCAATTTCCAATACACAAATCCGCGATCAAATTGAATAATCTTGAACAAAGGTCAAGAGTGTAGTGAATAATTTTTTCTATTGTGTTGTAGTTTCCCTTGAAAAAATATTATAAATATTTCGTGGTGCATTTAACTTTGGTGGTATATGATATTATTGATATATATATAATACGTGGTAGGTATTAAATAATGTTCGCTCGAGAAATTACGTGCAATGGAAAAACTCGTTGCAGTTTGGGGTTGTATAGAAGCTTTTATCGATTTTCTCGTCTCGGTTCTTCCTTGAGGTGAATCCCTTTATAACCCTCTTTTCATATCTATATATGGTTTTCTTTTGGCCGCAATAACGGGGGTTGATGTTAGATCCCTTCTTCGGAGTTCCAAGCACGTTCGTTTGTCGACCAAGGACGAGGGCCACAAATGCATCCTTCAAGATAATTCGCCTAGCACCCTAACCAATGTCCGAAAACGCGTAGCTTTTACGGGACACTTTTGGTCAGCGAATTCCGTGTGTATTGTTTACACGTTTAGGTGGACGAAGAATTTGCCCCCGCAGGCCAATCTGATTATTTCGAATTCTCTCCTACCAATCACTTCATTTTATTTTTGAACAGGGATTTCGGGTACCTAAAATATTTGTTAATTATAATTTAATTGATCAATCCGTTGAAAATAAATATAATATATATTATAAAATATATTATGTATATTGTATAGAGTCTTGTATAGCGGCTTTTGTCGTGTTTGTCCTCGTAAGACGTAGGTACACATACCAAGGACATTACATTTTTTCGCAAATCTTTTTGTACAAATAGTCTATGAAAATTAATTATTCAGCTTCTTTTTTTGCCTTCTCCAAATATGTTCCGTTTTTGTTTCTAAATTTTGAGTGTAAAGGTAAATCAAATAAATACCTACTTTATATATAAGTGTATACTTAATAATAACTACAGCTCTTTTAACTATAAATAGTTAAATCTTCATGAATAATAAGTACTTGGTAACATGTTTGGTAAAATGTATTCGGATGCTTTAATTTATTTCGTTTGTTATACTTAAAAACTATTACCTACTATTTGTGTCTCGTGCAATAGTATGAAATGTAAATATGAAATATTACCGTTTATAAATTGTTTGGTTACTGTTTTTTTTTAAATATTTTCATGAATATTTGAAATACCAATATCATCATCATTATTATAATATTATAGTCCCATAACTCTGTAAGAATTTTAGACGCCACCTTCAGTGCTCTCCAACTTTTTTGGCCGCAAATCCTTTTTTCTTAGTCGGTAATTTCTAATCTTTCTAGGTCTGGCCGTAGCCACCCATCCTTAAATAACGATTATTTTAGAAATTAAACTTTTAATATTAATTCACTCACCGCATGAAAAGATTCTACTTTGAGTTTTTTTTTATAGTTAGAGAGCTGGTATTATTGAAATTATTAGAATATTATCGAATGTAAAAAATACCATATACCAAACATCTTTTACTATATTATGAAACTTTCAATTTATTGTTATATAGAAAAAAAGTGGAATAAAGTTTTGTTTGAAGCTATTTTATTTTACCCAAAAAAATTGCATTGTTTTTGTCATTGTAAGTATAGTGATGTCTCAAAATATGATTTTCGAAATAGTTTATGATGGTTTTTGCATCGTTTTGTATGCGATATCCGGATAAAAACGCATTTTGATGATTTCATAAAACGGAAATAGAAAACCCCACTCTTAGTGGCAACAATAAAAAATCGCCGACAAACGAATTTATTTATTTCTTTTTATAAAAAAGTACGTGTACAAAAACCTAAACTGAATTATACCCTTGAGAACGATAATACCGTTCGAATAATAATGAGCGCAGCAGTTACCAGGGGGCCGCCGATGTTCTTAAAAAAAAAAAAATACTATTCGATTGCTTTTTCTTTTTTATTCATATCTGTGTATGAATTGCGATTTTACACAGTTAATATTAATGCCTCAAGAATCCTTTAGAAATATTCAAAATCGAATAGGTATAAATTCATATAGGTAGGTACATTTGATAGAACCTATTATCTATGGCACATTGGCACCGTGTGAGAATGAAAAATTTTATAAACCATTTAAAAAATAATAAAAAATAATTTAGTTTAAATAAATTCTTATTTAAAATATAAAAGTACATTGTAGGTCTTTATTAAAAAAATCCTTCGTCTTTTCATTGTGATTAATAACAGTTATTGTCGTTCCCTAATTGCTCTGAAAACTTGAAGAGTATAATAATCAAGTGCTATCGGATATCCTGGTACTTATAATTTTTTGGCGGTGGAACTAAGAATACCATGGAAACAAATAAGAATATCTTCTGTTTTACTTTATTGCCTGTATATAATAGGCGCAAAGTGCTATATTTATAAATAAAAAAACAAAATATTATTACCTTCTGTAGTTCCGTTAGTAATTATTTATTCTAACAAGGAATCGTAAACATTTTAAAGCTAAGAAAGTTTCAATTTATTTGATTTTAAAATTATATATTTTACAACCTGTACGTATTCAATCGTAGACATAATATCATTATAATTTATTTATCATAGTATAATATATTTTATTTTTTATTTTAAATATTGAATGAAATATATCTTGTATAAATTCAATATATAGAAATTATATTAGATATATTTCGTTAAATATTTTGAAAAAAATAAAGTGGTGGGATATTAGTTGTATATATTCATTGCTTAGGAAGTAACATCACCTATGTAACTTTTATCAACTTTACAGGAGAGAAAAAAATTGGTTTCAGTGTAGTTGATGGTACATTTTATGATTATTTAAACATTTTTAGTTAAATGAAGTAGTTTTTTCTATGATTCTAACTGCAAAACAACAAAAACAAGTAATAAATACATTATTAACAAACCAAAAAGTTTGAAATAATGTAAACCAACAGGGGCTATCTCATACGATTCAAACTACAACACAAGCTATATCAATAGCAGTACAAAAAACGGTGTCTATTTCATGCATTTGATAACACAAAATAACCTATCTCAAAATAATATTTAAAACCCATAATAAAAACTGATATGTGAATCTATCCACTTAAATTATGAAATTAATTATAAATTAGTTCGATAATTAATAAATAAAATTAAAAATGTTAAGATGATATACATATTTTTATAAATGCTTGACTGATTTCAATTTGATACAGAGCAATTTATATGGAGATAGGCGGTGTTGTATTACGATTTCAGATATGCTGTGTTATCATTTTTTCGATTAGTGCGTTTACTATTACCTTTGAATTTAAATAAGATAACGTTGCTTACCCAATTTGTTCAAAATTTGAGATGGACGGTCTTGATTCTTAAGCGATGATATAAACTTAGTTATGTCTTTATAGTACATACAAATTAATATAATTTATTCTTATTTATTCCTCGATTTAGTAGGTACTATATGCTATTATGATCTAATGTAGAGTTATAATAAATTATGTGTTACTATAAGCTTGTTACGAGATGAATTTTAATGAAAATTATCAAATCAAATGAGTACACTATAAACCGTGTTCATAATATCAATACAATTTAACATAACGTGTATAGCTAATAAATACATTTTAATTAATTATGATTTTTTTTTTCGTTTCAGGTGAGAAAAGTGAAACTCGTTGTACTATGGTTTCGTTTTTGAAAACATATTGTTCCAAGAAAATATGTTTGGAATACTATGGTGATTACGTTACATAAGGTTATAAATTATGATGTACGGCCTTGATTATGATTGGTAGTGTATACATTGTTCTGGTTATTGTTTTATATACCTTTTTAGCTTACTACGTACACACAATGAAAGGATCTAATAGAATAATGTATTTATAGAATAGAAATGGTAAATACATGTTAAATAAATTGACATGTTTATTAAAAATATAACAAAAGCGAAATAGCAATGATTTTAATTAGGTAGGTAGGTAGGTTGGTAGTAATATTATTCATAATATTGTGATGATGTAATATTTTGCGTAGGATTTAGTTTTTCAGAATTCCTGTCGTATATTATTGACATAGAGTATAAATCATAATTATTGATGATAAAACTTTAGGTTATCCTTATAATAGATAACTAAGTTTTCTCGTACAATAACTGAACTACAAATTGGTAATTTGACCATGTCTTATTATTTTACACTACGGAACTCGATCCATCGGGATTTTTATATTACAAGTACAAGCCCCTAAGAATACTCAATTTCAACAAAATTGCACAGTTATTAGTGCAAACTGTTGTTTGCCACCCACTTATTAAACTACAACGCAGTGTGTCTATAATACATCTATGAGCATTTTAAAGAGGTAGTGTATTGAAATAATATCATTTTACACACACTCGCTGGGGAATATCAGACCCTTTAAAAAGTCACAAGTTTATGTTAGGGATTTGTATTTTTTTTACATTATATCAGCACGCTTCTCTTGTTTGATGTGTTTCTCTTCTAAAATTCCGTTTGGGAAACGCATTGAAATTCCAGGCAATTTAAACACAAAAGATATGCCCTCGTTTGAGTTTCGTCAAGCAAAACCAAACCGGGAGATTAAATTTGCGGACAGACTTGCCTACTACACTGGTGTCGGTCTTTGATGGTGGTGGAGGGGAAACCGGGATTACGATGTTTTTGGTCTGGGGTGGCGTGATATACTTTAATGAATTCTTCACCATCCCTGTCTGTGTGTGTGTATATATATATCTTTTAAAAAGACTCCTCCTCGCAAGCAAACTAATTATGGCTCGAGAATAATATAATACTCTGTTTGTGACGATAAAACTGTCAAAAGCTGTGGTTGAAGTGTTATATACAATTATCTGAAGCTTATATTTTACATTTCAATTCGAACCTTTTTTTTAATGGTTTAATTACAGAAAAAGTAGTTCTATATATTTTTGACGAAATCGTGACTGATTTCCATTGTTCGATACCCTCTTAGTAATCCAAATATTGTATTAAAATATCGGTAAAATCTGTTATAAACTGGTCACGATCATTGGCAACTCGCTTATACATGATCATCGTGACTAGTACCCACATTAAGTATGACCATTAAAGACATAATGTCTGCAGTAGTTCTCAGAGTGAATCGATTTATAACATTAATTATCGTTATTTTTTTCAGTCTTATTATATTATTATTGACGAATAAAAAACTTCAGTGAAAAGCTACTAATATTCTCCGTCAGCAAACTGATCAATTTTATCGATGTTGCACGTTTTTTTTCTACAAGACATAAACTTAACGAAATTTAGTACAAACCTATTGTTTTGAATATACCTATTATGCAACTTATTTTAGGTAAATACGCGTATAATAATTTTTATAACAGTTCAATTGATTAGACATTGTATAAACTGTAGGCACATTATTGAAACCGTCTAAATTTTCAACCAGATACACTATAAGAAAAAAACCATACCACGTAACTCGGTATTTTTCCTCTACAAGGAAAATATAAAAATCGTAAATATTTTTTTTGTTAATAACAATGACAACCTTACGAAAAAATCGTTCGGAAACATAAAGCGTGTATCTAGCCCAAAAACATATTTATGCTAAAAAGTAAATGTAGGTACCTAAATGATTATAGTACCTATCTATTTCAAGCACTTTTATTATTTGAAAATCTCTCCGTGTGTTGTATAAAAACAGCAGTAGTTTGCAAGTTCAACGATACCAAAAAAAATAATGTATTAGTGATTGTATGTGGTTGGTACGTGTGTATAAATTAGAAAAATTTCTGTCGCATCAACACGCAACCTACAAAATACCTACCTAATAATAATATAATATTTAATTAATTACCTAATCCCCGTTTTACCACGAGCACACGCATCACGCGAGTCGTTCTCGTCCGTAATGATTTTACGCCGTCACACACACACGTATTATTATATTATTATGTACACACACATATATATATATTTAGGTAGGTTAAGGGTATGTATATATATATATATATAAACTGTCGCGCGTCGACGATAAGCTCGCGAGGAAGATTTATGCAATCCGATAGACTGAGCACAAAAAAAAAAAAAATGCTCACACGCGGAACTATAAATCGTTAACGTATTATATATTTTATATATTATACACCTAGAGTCGGGATTGCATGTGTCTGCAGTGTGACGGTCTGTTTGCATTCAATAATCTCGCGTATTATTTGGCGCGGGAGTGTATGTAAAGAGACTGTCGGCGTAAATAAATTATTACGGTGGCGGTGTTCTTCGTATTTGGTGAGGGGGGGGGGGGTGGAGGAGAGAGGTGCTCCGCGTTGTAGACGACGCCGCCGCCGTCTCGGGAAATTGGTCGTGCAGCGTGTCTCTCGCGAATGTTTCTCCCAATACCGTGTAATGGGTTTTCTTTCGCGGTGAGCGGATTGGGTGACCGGGGGGGGGGACGAAGTTCGCTTCCTTAAACTGTAATAAAGGGTCTTGTCCCGGAAGGGAGAGAAAATCGAATGCGTAAATTTCTGCCATCCCGCGCGTGCTGTGCACCTTTACGCGGCGGCGCTCTTGTGAACGCCAAAGCTCGCATGTCTGAAAAGGCCATTACTCAACGACACTCGTGACCGAGGAGTTCGGCGATCGAGTATTAGATACTTGACGATGATTGGATACTATATATATATATAGTGTGTGATTCGTGTTGGTAACAATATGCGTTTTATTGTTGAAAACACTGCAACATTACGGTGCAGAGTGTAACCCCATCAAACGCGGACTTGTTCGATTGTTGTATACGCGTGTTATTTAACCACATCAGAGTTGAACTTTATAATGACGCGGAAACTTACAATACGCGTCGTGTATAATTATTATAAGTCAAGAATAAACTGTTTTATTTAAAATCAATTACCCAGATAAATATGTAATGAATTTTGTTTTTTAATTTTTCTGGTTTCTAAATACTATTACCCTATAATATATTAGTACCTATAGCCTATAGGTATAATGTATATTATAAGTTTTTTTATTGTAGAACTTTCGTATAAAATGTTCGATCAAGTTCTCAAAATTATTAAGAGGACGCTACTCATGCGTTTGTTGTCTCATGTTACAAACGTACATGACATAGCAAATTTCCGTTCATTGGTAAGTTTCAATAGTGTGCTGTTATTTTTGATATTGGATTGAATTGACCAATTACTTAAGTTTTAGGTAAGAACATTTTTTGTGCTTAAGCGACTGCTGTTATTCGATGTTTTAATTTTCAAGCAAGATATGGGTTACTGAAATATCATATAGTAAAAATACTTATACCTCGATTGAAAATTAAAATATCGAATAAAAGTAAACGTTTAAACACAGATAATGTTCTTACCTAAACGTTTTATGATTGGTCAGTACATTCTAATATCAAAACTAACAGCACACTATTGACACTAGCGAACGACAATTTGCCATGTCGTACGTATGTAAGACGGAGTCAACAAATGTCTTGGTAGCGTCCTCTTAATGGTAAAACTAATATTTGTAAAATTGACCTTTAATAACTATAGGTGATTACCTACTGATTCATACAAGTACATTGATAGGGATTTCGTGTATCAAATACTTAAAATATATAAACGGAAGGTTTACGCGGTACAATGGATCTAGAAATGTCAACTCACTGTTATAGTATAAAAAGCTTAAACGGCTTAGACCTCAATGGATTTGAACGATTTGTCTTTTGGCCACAATGGTCGGTTTTTCTATTATTTTGTGGTGGTATGGTTGCCTAGAGTTGTAAGAGGGAAACGTCATTAGCACGCGGTACGTAAAACGTCCGTCTGCTGATGATTGATGTCGTTCAATTTTAACCACTTCGCCCGCAGCACATTCTGGTATTATTATTATAATGGTCCTCCGTTCAGTATTATTCGCCGGGCAAATCGGCATTGCTATTAAATGTTGTGTGAAAAACGAGTCTCGCAGGCGTATAGGAATAATTTTCCGTTTCCGTTAACACTCGAGGACGTGTTGTACGTATATACCAGCTAAATCCTCACGACCGTTGTTAGCAATAACAATTGTGAATAAAATAAAATCGTGGTATATGGTTCGGTAAAGATGTATACAGAGACTTTCGATTTAAAATCACTTTATTTATATAATAATAATAGATTATACGTCAAGTAGTAATTCTTATAATATTAAAGATCTTAAGTATATAGATTTCATTCAATCGATTAATTCAAATTCAAACATTTCAAAGGTATTGATTCATCAACGTATATTTACTCTACATTTAGAAATGTTTACTTGTGAGTTAGATTCAAGTTAGGATTACCTGTATTACTTAGGTATTTCTTCTAAGCCGCGGTGGTAGGCTTACTTTTATTTGGAGGAAAATATAAAATATAAAACACCCCCGGACTCTATATATATATATATATATATATAATACCCGCGCGTAGCATAAATCATAGTCGTCAGAGGTAACCGTTGGCGGGGGGGGGGGGGTTGCGGATAGACTGTTTGTACGATGGGGATTTACCGACTATAATACGCTAAGATGACAGCTGCACGAAAGAAACGAAAGAAATGCCAAAATAGGGCACCCTCTCCTTATTTACACGCGTGTGTGTTTAATATGTTGACAGAAAACCGAGCCGGCCACGGTCGACTGACCCGCTGCGGTGCGTAGTCGCGTCTTCGGCCTGGCGTTGAATTATTATTTATTCTTTTCACCACCGACGGTTACGCCTGATTAGCAACACAAATAATATACTCCACACATGGCGCGAAATACCGACAAATGGACGGCGAGGAAAAAAATACCACCACCGGCATATTATCATATTATGTAGAATCAGGTATATATTACAGACATAATGCGTGACATGTACGCAATTTTCAAAAGCCCCAAATTCCGAGGTGACAAATTTATCTAAAAGTTTATTTAAATATTTCATACTATATCATAAACAATGGTGATATTATACTATGCTCTGGTGATAATACGATTTCCATATATTAACGATGTGTGTACGATTCACACTTGCAAGTATACGCAAGTATATAATGACATGCTGGTTATACAGTATTCGTAAAATACCCACCGCCCATGCTTATATAATATTCAATAAATTACTTGATTTTTATCCTTAGATTTCTCGTTGACATTTTGGTTTTTTTCACATTTTAAATACCTTTCACCTGTTGATTTCAAGTGAAGGTTGACATTAAATTTTTTCATCGTACAAAAAGGCAAATATTATTATTTAAAAAAAAAAATGTTTGCGATTACGATTCTTCGCGTGAATAATATTTTAGTATATTTTGCTTTATTGCATAATTTATTTTTATTTTTACTGTTCAAAAATGTATAACGTCTTCCACCAATATTATTATATAATATGATTACTTGCAACTTATAATCAAACAGCCTCTTTTGAATTCGCTTCGGTAAACAAAAACCAATGAATTATCACGTGTTCGGTATAATATTATTATATTTTTATACCTACTAACATAAATTATACGTCAATATTATTATATAATCACACGCTTATATTATTATATAACACGAGTTTTACATTTTAATCATTATTAATCGATTTTTGTTTTAAAAAATATTTTTCTCATAATTTGGAACAATAATTTACTATCGTAAAATCAAAAATGTCTTATCAGTGAAAATAATTATATACTATGAGATTTAATGATGTAAAACAATACTATAGTCTTAATGTCTGCATACGTGATGGTACCAAAAATACTATGTAGCATATACTTACACACACACACACACCCACCTATATTACCTATATATTATGTTGCTATCGTTTTGTTTCTCTTTTTAAAATGGTCTTATTTTTTTGAAACTCTCGTATCTGATTCAATCAGATATATATTTTAAAAGAAAAACTGGAGCAAACCGAATATTATTTTATGAGTTCTGTTCTCAAACTTACCGTACATACGCATCGTATATATTGGTTTATGAATTTATATTATGATCGCATTCATAAAACGGTAGAATGGCGACCAATAAATTCAGGTTCTCAATAAAATCTCAACCCCTCCCAGATGACGTGAATTTCGATACACCTCCGCAAATATTTCTACTTCAATATATTACGTATATTTATAAAAAAAAATGTATATATTTATATATTTATACGCGTAAATATACGCACGAGGAGGCTGAAATTTATTTTTATTGCTAAGAATTGTGTACTTTGTATTGAATCATAAAACATAACGACGGAGTCCTCGTCTTAGTATTTTCAATGTTTTTTTTTGGAAATATTGAAAGGTACGCTCCGCGATTGACCATTAAGAATACATCTGGGCGGCTGCGGCTACTGGATAAATTTTACTCCTCGGTATCTCGTTGCGGATATTATGTTTGAAAGATTTATTGATACGCACAGCCGTGCGTTTTGTAATTTGAGAAGGATTTATCGTTTGTATAGTTTATGTCTCTAAATGTTACTAAACGTGTGTCGTTTCCGAGGCTGTCTTCAAATGTCTCAATTTTCATATTTCGGGTATTATATAAATGTAAAAAAAATAATAGTTATTTGCTCTACAGCAGTAAAATAATCACGTTTTTCTTAAATTTAAACAAAATATGCAAAATATTTGTATTTAAACTACCTATAAGCTTAAGTAAAGTGAGTATTTTATTTATCACTTGTAAAGTACTTAAATACACTGTTAAATTAAATTTTATATTTTTGCCAAAAAAACCTTATTTTTTGGTTTTGTTTATAATCGAGAAAAATATGATTTTATTTTTAAAATATTAAAGGAAACAAAAGGTAGTTTGAAACTTATAGTACCTATAATTACTGATTAATTTAATAAACATCTATGTATTCAACGTATTATACCTTGCGTTAAAAACATTATTATTCATCCATTAAATAAGCTGTATTAAATTAGAATGTCAAACAAGGAAATTTCTGCGTTAACTATTATTGGGGCGTTATTTTTTCCATATAATAAATATGGCTATACAATATTGCATAATAAGATATCATCTTAAAATTATTGTTGTCGTTTTCTTAAAATCGTATATGTATGTCAGTGTTTCCGTTTCGATATTACAAAAAACGTTTCTTTATATTTATTTTGCTTTTAAGTATTTTCATCCTTGTTCGTATATTATTTGAAATGTGGTCGGACGCGGTCGTAAAGTCAGGTGTCGGCAGATATTGCACTACAGAGGCTCTGGGGGCCTCCAGACCCATTAAAATCGTTATTATTATTATTACGATCCCTGTAAATTTCGCGTCAGGAAGACGCGAGACCCCCTGCTGCAGGCGGAACTTAACAGCGATTATCTTCTGAGACCTATTAACCGGCGAACAACGACCGTGGACCGCGCACGGTATTATTTTTGCGCTTGACGACGATATTATATAGCCTGTTAATGGTCTTACGACAATAAAAATGACTTCAAACTTTAAAACTTCAATTAGCATATACACACATTCTGTGCCGAAGTATATTATAATATTAAACTGTGCACACTTTATTATATATATATATTATATAGTAACGCGAGTGATTTGTTAACGACTGTAACTGATGTTGGCTGTATAGTAAAAAAAAAAGTTTATGTGCGCGTGATGCGATTGTTTATTACCGATATTTAGGTCGTTATTGCAGGATTAGGCGAACGATTATTTAGGAAAAAATGCCATTGACCACAGGCAGTTTATCATATACGATACGTTGGTTCTGTAAACGTAAACAAATAGTGTTATGATATAATATACGGATGAAGGTTATTATATAAAAGGTTATATTATAATATATACGTACTTATATACGGACATATATTGTGGATGTTTATTATAGGTACCTTAATCCAATAAATTAAGAATATAATTTTGAAATTAAAGTATTTTAATAAGTGATCGCCGTGCTCATAATTGAAATAATCTATGAAACATGTCCGTTGATTTATTTCCTTATAATTATATTATATTTATTCTATTATTCAATGCCAGCAGAATCGCAGAGACCTGTAGTGAATGAAATGCGTATAATTAGGATGTTATAGTTTATATTATTATGACATTGATTGATCAGTACGGAATCGTGCTGTCAGTGATCAACGGTCGTTATTATAAGTACCAGGTTTAGTCATTTTTAATTTAGATATGGAAAAGTACGATATAATATAGGGTCGCCATATTTTATTTTATTCAAACCACTGGACAAACTTTTACGTACATAATTTTAGTAGTGATAACCGATGAAAAAAATGTCGATTGGAAGTGGGAAAAAAATTAACGTATTCGTCAATTATATTGTAGCCGATAAAATAAATTTACTAATTCAATCATGAACTTGATTTTTTTTGCATTTATCAAAACAATATTGTTTTCCTTCTAGAAATGTTTAGTAAACGACAAAACGTTAGTCATAAATTATATTGAAGTTTGATTCGGAAATAATTGACTGTATCAAAACACTTTATTCGGATAACGGGACGGTTATATTCAAAACCGGTACAAACCGGGATGTATATTTGAATGGCAACCCTAAGTATAGGTATAATATACTATAATATATGATAATACGCGTCTGTTACTGACGTGATTTCTCGTACCTATATACCTATTACTATATTTTGTGACCTCGCGGGACTTTATTTGGAGTTTTCTCTTTTAATCGCTATATATTCTCGAAAAACAAAATGTTAGTGTTTCCGAAAAAAAACTTTTATTTCAGTCACTTCTGCAGTCTAACCGCGGGCCGCCTGATAGCATAACAAATAAATACTATTGTAATGAATCATCTGCTAAGCAGTGTGTTTACTCATATAACATATACTAACCATTTTGTTATAGCTCCAAAAGCTTAAATCGGTCTGTACCAGCTGTAGGTACATAGTTTACGTCTGCATGTAAATATCACAGTAGCCAGGCGATAATAATAATAATAATTATATAGAATACGAGTGAACTCAAAGCCAACAACGCATACGTAATATAATATTAATTATAATTATAGTGTTTTATCGTTGTCGCTAGACGATAAAAATCGGCCGGAATCTCTTAAATGACGAGTCTGCCGACTTTGATACGAATAATATTCAGCCGTTTAACGAGCAACGCCGCCGCCGCCGCCGACACGTACGATCGGCTCGAGCATAAATATGTATATTATGACGATATTACATTATTATTATTATATAGTCAAATCCAAACTTAAGCAGCAGCGTGTTCTTTGAACGCGAGAAACAGATGCCCCCGGGTGGAGAGCGAAACAAAATATGATATAATAAAACGCGTCTTTGCGCACATGTTACTCATCACGCAGATGCGGTTCTATACGTTCTGCTAATTTATAACGTCTCTTTGGCTACATATAATATATTGTGCGTGTGATGCCGCTGTATAGTTTTGTATTACGCACATTTTCTCGTAATAGATGCGAACCAAACCTAGAAATATAAAGATTATATCGTACAATACGCATATAAGCAGTGTCTTATACACGCACATAGCTATATGCTGTGACATATTTTATAAACGAATCGAATCGAATATTATTTTGATTATTATATTTTTGTCGTGTCAATTTCTTTTATTGAATAGGTTATATTGTAGTAGTTACAGGTTATAATCGACTACCTCTATAAAAAATAAATAAAAAACAGATTACAGTTGCCGGAAAAGATTTTCAATTAGTATCGAACTATATATATATATAGTATATATGTTTGTATATACAATATACATGTACCTATATGCGTGTGTGTACCTATATATATATATATATATATACAATGTGTGTTGTACACACAGACGATATAATGGAAAACCCGCTCGTCTCCGTCGTATATAGTGTTATGGGTTCCTGATGAATTATTCAATATGTGATTCCTGGACGCCGATGCAGCGCAGCAGATAGACACCTACCCCCGCTGTGCCGAGAAGTACCAGTTGTCAAACGCTCGGGACTCGGAAATTTACGTTTCCATTGTAAAACAGTTATAATTTATACCCGAGGGGAACCCGAAAATTGTTCTATTTATTGGGCATTGTGACGGACCTCCGGATGCGCGCGGCTCACATTCATTAGCCACCTCCGTAGATAACGTCGTCGAATATAATGTGACTACTATATAGGTACCACCAATGTACCATTATAATAATAAATAATAATATTATATATTTATATAATAGTATTATTATATACCTACTCTCGCGTACACGACGACACGTCTAGCTGATCGATCGAAACGACGACGTGCGTGATAATATCCGACTTCAACCCGCTGCAAGACCGTTCTCGGATGACGTGGACACAATAATATTTGTTTTATATTATTATATTGAGTTGTCAGAATCGAAGACGCGCGTTATATCGCAATGGTCAGAGTACGGGACTTGAAAAAAAATTACTTCACAAAGGCCACTCGTGAACGGAAATAATTATACTCATCTTGTACGCGCAGTCATACGCCTATAACATATTATGTGCCTATAATATATATATCAATGAACAAACACGATAAATCAATTAACGAGAATATAATAATATATATATATATATGCACACGGTTGTCGACCCACTAAAACAATACGAAAAGAATATATGGGGATTCAGCGCCGTTGACCGGAAATCTTAATACGTTTTAGATCCATCATCTCAGCTGCAGCGTGTTTGCCGCCCAGTCTTCTCTAATACGAAATGTAATAAAACGCGTGGCGAGAGGGGCAAAAAGCTAATTCTTCACTTCCTACGAGTTATGCCGACCGCATACATTCTATGCCTATAGTTCCAATGTAATTCGACGTCTTCTGGCTCTCACCAGCAGAGTCCTTGTACACGCATATACAATAATATTATTATACGTTACACAGCTTGTACGCATAAACGCGTATGTGTATTCAATTTTGGTTAATTAATTACGATGAATGAATATTGTTGAATATCGGTTTGAAAATCGTCGTCGTCGTCGTCGTATATACATATCACACTTTTCCATTATAGTCTTCCGCGTGTACAAATCACATTTTAAACATTCCGAACACTCCGCGGAGACTAAAACGCATTTTCACTAACGAGCGCGACGCGTTGTCGTCAAGAATGTTATACTGCTTTGATGGTTTATTAATAGCTACTACATTTTTGTTTCATTTTGTGCGATCGAGACTAATAAAAGAAAATTTGCGCAGTATGTTTACAGGCGTAGCTGGTACACAACTCTATAGACATAAACGTTCATTGTATTATGAAAACGATTTTTTACTCGGTACAAGTACCTATTTCGATGTGTACAGTATATAATAGTGTTCTGTTGCGAAAGCTTTCGTGTTCGTACACTTAACGTTCTATAATGTACTTAATTTTTACACCCTCATAAGTGGTTTAGCCGCTCTGTATGTATATACATTTCAGGGTTAGAGCACGGGACAATTGCAGCGCGCTAGACACGCGGCTTTTAACGTCGTTTATATATAGCACAAAGACTTTTGCGGTATGTCTTATTATATTATTGCCACCGCATGGTTTGAACCAGGTCCGCGGTATAAAATGACACTGCAGTGTAGACGCTCTATTTGTAGGACACGTGACAACTGCAGCGTTAACAAATTAATGCATCCTTTTACTCGTATATAGGTAGGAAGCCTTAATAATTTATATGAGAGTGGCCAACCGGTGTGATAGCAGTCATTAAAGAGATTGCCCAACCTAACCTATAATATTATAATGATATACCAGCCAATTTATTGAATATAAAAGAAATATATAATATGCTTACTGCATACCAACAAACAACTAAGATATGTATATAATAATATGATAATATGCCTGCTCAATGGGAATACTAACAAGATTGGTATATCTAAATTTATAATACATAATTGTGACACAAAATATGAACACTGATATTATATAATTATGTAACAAAACCATGTAAATAATGGGTACATAATAGGTAACACATAAGTTAATTTTCATAATTAGGTACATATTCAAATTTAATTGTCGTGTAAAAGCAATTGGCAATTAATTAATGTATGGATATTGGTAAATTATATAATAACTTGGACGATTCATGTCGTCAATTATCAATGCTAACAGCCAACCAACAGAAAATGTTCACCGAAAAACCTAGTTGGCCAGTCTCTTATATTATATTATATATGTTTATTGTATAGATATTTCTACTATAGAAATCGTTTGTAAGTAAGACCAACATGTGCGAAAGAACCATAATATATTATGCACGATAATGCATTTTATTATGATATAATATTATTCTATTAAAAAACAATAATAATTATCGTCTATCGATAAATAATGGAAAAAAAAATTTTTTTCGTGTCTGCAACCAATAATTGTTATGATGGAGCGTCTGTGTCTTGGAACGCATAAAATATGTTTAATATTTAGATTGACAATATTATTATTATCTTCACGTGTCAGAGTTTATACGGTTTTCATCTCTATACATTGCTTTTTGACATTCTGCCAGGGAATTCTTAAATATGTATAATACCTATTCATATAGGACGCCTTTAAAATACGACCATCAGTATTTATCGGCAGAATAGAGCTGCGGCTGCAGGTATATTGGATATAAAGACGACTATATAGTGTGTTTTAAATTTTTTGGTATATATATAAAAATTTATGAAAGTTATAACCTACCTAACCGAATCCTAGCATATACCTATCATAAATCCCGAATTGCATTTACCCACCTATACCATCTGCAGCACGTTTTTTTTTAAATGTAATTTATATGAACTACCGAGAGAGATATATACCTACACCTCGGGGGAAAAAAAAAACTATTATTTTTCAAAAGACTCGACTTTGGTCTAAAATATTATCTTGGAAATTTTCTCGTACCCCGATGCGTCGTTACGCTCCAACAAATTCTCTACAGGCTAATATCACGGATTTTCCGGTAGGCACTCGGTACACCGGTGTGCATTCACCGTAAACATAATATGTGTATATATTATACGTGGGTACATATAGGTATCTGGTATATATTATTATTTGAAACGGAATTAGAATAATAACTGAAATAAACTGCACGCTCCGAAGTGGAATTATAAGTGACCTACCTATGTTTAATACTGGATTTGTACACACAAACGAAACACATCGAATGACAATAATAAATAATAATATTATATTATTATTATTATGTATTACCGGCGGCCTACGCCTACCGCGCGTTTTCTAATAATCGTAGTGGGCGAAATATGACGAGAGTTTCATTTTTTATATTTTCTGGTCAGGTCAACCTTTGTCGCACCTATATAACAATGCCGGAAAAAAATAATATATTTGGTGGAATATTATCTCATCGCACCGATCGAGGCCAGCGAACAGCTTCGAAACCGCTGCGCAGCATTAGAAACATATGTGTTCCGCGTTAAATCCAATTATCGAATGGGTATTTTTTTTCGGTCGTAGACTTTTCGTTTTTACGGCAACGTCCGACGAAATGGCGGAAGCACACGAATATAACTTCGGATCTTTAGTGGTTGTTAGACTTACCTCTCTAACGGCTTTCGGACGAGTCGCGGCGGCCGGCGGATGTAATGCTAATAAAATATCATTCTTATTTATCTTATGTAGAGCGATGGGAAATTCGACAAAAGCAGTAATGTAATATAATCTTGTAAACTACGACAGTATAATATTGTTCATTACCGGTTGCCTGCCGCTTTAGCTATTTATCTATTTACTCGGACTGCCGTTTCGCGCAAACAACAATAGCCGTATTGATTTATTAATATTGCAAATCGCTGTACAATTTTACTTTATCGACTAACGCGTCGAAGGTCTATATTATATTATTATAAAGAGGAATCATTTGTTTCGAGATGAAAATCGTACGCCGCCGTTTAACTGGTCGGTGAAACAATTTTTGCATACGACCCATAACGCGTGGAACCCACGCTATTGAGATGAGTCGTAAAAAACGAAAACTCAGATCGCTTAATTCCGATACGGCTGTTGTAGGTACTCGGCGCAGTCATTTATTATTTGGGTTTACGGCACCTGTCCACTTTCGGTTGTCAGTGTTCAATTTTAATGTGTTTCAATGACGTTTAGAAAACTACCTACCTCTTACTATACCTATAACTATTTCTTTTTTATTATAGGTACCGTTTTTATTATTGCATATAGGTGCTTGCGTTAACAAGTGTGTTAGAAAGATCAATATTTATTTATTTTTACGCTCATTGTTCCTAAAAATATTATTTTAATATTTATAAAATATATTATTAACATATTGGTGGTTTCGCGGACAAGGATTTTTGAAGGGGAGTATAGCGATCATACGAGTTTTATATCTCTAAATCAGTGGGAGGGTTCACTTAAAATAAATAAATAACGAGTTCAATTTATATTGAACTTAAACTTATAAGTACGTACCAATGATAATATATAAGCATAATAATATGCATTAATGTTTATTATTAATATTATAATTTATAATTACCTAGCACGCTACTAGATATTTTTCCTCTGCAAGAAGAAATTAGGAATCATAGAAATGATTTTGGGTATACAGAGCAGTGGAAAAATAATTCATGCTTCATTTTGTTAGGAATTTAATTAAATCTATTTTTTATTTTTATTGTTGATTAGCATTTCTATGGCAATAAACAAAGCGTTGTGAAAATCGGTTAGAAAATAATCATAGCGCGCTACTCTTTATTTTTCCTCTACGAGGACGAATCATAAATATAACTTTGTTAATATATAAGTAACTATGACTTCGAAAACCTTACGCAAATTCGGTCAGATACATAAAAGTTCAGTCCAAAAACATATCTATGTTGATATAAATGTCTATAATATTATACGAATCGTGGGTGTGCAGTGCTAAGAAATATTTTCCAATTATCGTGTTACATAAAAGAGCGACTTGTCTTGTGATTTCCATGACATAATAAAGACTGTTATTTACGAGTCGACTGCAAACATAATATTGTCGTGTCGCATTTTATGATTATATTCGCAATAATATAATAATAATAATATTACAGCGCGCCTCGTGCGACGTATCAGACATCGCGACGTTGTACCGACTAGACCGCTATATTATTGTGTGTACCGGTACGACAATCATGGCTGGTACGTCGGTTTTCATCTGTGTTCTCACATGCAAATATACGATCGACACCTACTCGATAAGTATTATATCGAGCGCATCTCGTTCGCCATTGTAGCACGCGTGTTCAACGCTGCAAGGTTTAAATATAATTTTTTCGAATTTCTTTTTGCTTAAGCCGTATAGTGTTTATTCCTTAACATATTATTATTATTATTATGTATATTATTATGTTATCGCCGTCTGAGATCAATAATTTTTTTTTACGCTCGCCCACTGCACGTTGCAATCCACTTTATAACCGCCGCTGCAGTTGCAGCAGTAGCGGAGGTTGCAGTGTAGCTCGACCGTACAACAAACGTTTTTCGCAATAATCGATGGGCTCCGGTATCCTATAATGTACATTACTATTCAAGTCACGGCAGTGTCGTGCACACCATCGATACCGAAACGAGTTAACGACAATTCAAAGGTTTTTCTTTCTTTTAAATGCCAAAAACCGATATAATAATAATATTATAGTATAGATGACTATCTATATATGAATATTTTACTTAACCTATGGCGATTGCCGCGTAACCTTTGCGACTAGACTAATACGCGCATATATAGGTACGCTGTGATACGCTACAAGTGGTGTTACGTGTGGTTTGATTAAAAAAAAAATGACATTTTTTCAAACGTGTTTGTTGAACTTATTAGACATTTTAGTCGGTGGTTACCCGAACATCGTTGTACTGTGCATATTATATGCGCGTTTATAATATTGTGTATCTACATACTGTAATTGGGTTGGATTTGGATGTTATTGTATATATTTTTTAAAATTTAAAAATGTTTAAACACGTAGGACGTGGGTACTCACTTGTTGTAATTAAACTATCTAATTATATTAATCTTCAAAATTATATCACACGCAAAACGGAATTAATAATTTCTAATGCGTATACCTATATTGAGCTATTTAATTTTTAGCAAACACATCACAAGTGTAGATATTTTTTTGATTGTTTTAAAAAGTGATATATTATAATAAGTACGTCGTAGATAAATATATTTAATATTATGTATAATACTTTATTCGTATCGTTTAATAAAATAATGAATCAATAATATATGAATAATGGTATTTCATTTCAATATCATATTTTATGATTTATAAAGTACTTATGTTTTGATCAGTTTCGGTATTTTGATTGAAAAAAAAAATGCGTTAATAATAAATTATTATAAACGATTCGTACGTGAGCATATAAATTATAATAATGTTTTTAATTGTTTTTTTGAACGGTATAATAAGTCGATGTAAGTTAAATTAATCACACTTTAATCAAAGTGTTTGTTATACACTCGAAATATTATTATGATCATTGTACGAGCCCGTAATAATTTATGCCTTTCGTAAAATTGAAAATTAATAATTTAAATTTTATGCCAATTTTATAAGTAGGTATACGAATGAAAAAATAATTCTATGTGTATAATATAATACACGAATAACAAAGATGTTATTCTATTACAATCAATTGTCACAATATTATTTTTTCTTTCACCCTAAAATCCTCCGGACTACGTGGAATATTTTATTTAAGAATAGGTCACCGCGAGCGTGGTTACTCAAAAACGGATTATTATTAAACCGCACACGTTTCATGACTGATATTATGTATTTTTCTATCCTTCCTCTCTCACTCACTCTCTCTCTCTCTCTAACCCTCTTCAGGGTGGTCTGGTATATGCAAAGCGTGAAATAGCTCCTAAAGATGCTAAAAAAAAAAATATAAAAAAAACGTGCCTACCGTGCAGTACGACGATTGTCGTGTGCTACAGCGGAGCGACATTGATGGATTGCCATTTGCGCTTCCCCTTCAAAAAATCCATTTTTTTTCTAAACATTCTGTGAATTCGTGTTTCCCTTCTTTTTAAAACGGATAAGACTTTCATCCGGTAAAACTGCAGTGTACAAAAGGGTTTATGTACGTGATTCAAAGCGAACGCGAAACGAAATGAGCCGGTGCTACACGCTTGAAAGCTTTATCGTGAAGTGCGTGAAAACATTATGAATCAACGTGCGATAGGCCAACGGGAAACTCTGTTTGTCTGGTAAATTATGTGTTAATATAATATGATATAATAGTATTATCGCGGCGGACACGTGTCGAGGCGTTAATTTCACAAAATATTACAAAAATCGAATTCCCCGGTCTACGTAGGTATATATAGGTAGGCCAATGCGGTGGGTACCTACCAGTATAATATAATTATTATTGTGTGCGTATACATTACCGTCAGAAATCAACCGCGCAGATTATTATGTCTCGGCCATCATGATTAAGTATAATATTACTGTTATCTTCTTCTGCGCGAATGTCCAAAGTCCAAAACGGACGTTATCTGCTGTTGCATCTGATGCCGCCGTCGCGGATAATATTTTATGCTCAGCGGCGGTGCGTGGTGGGTTTTCGCGGCGGCTTTTCTACGTCTAAATAATTTCGTTGACAAATCGACTCGCGTAGCACATATTATTATTATTATTATTGCCCGACAAATCGAGTTTCCCAACTCGTGTCGCGGCACATTAATTTGCGGCGCTTAAAGTGGAGAGACCCGCGCCGACCGTGGTGGTCCTCTCCGCTCCCGCGTTGTAATATATTATTATTAGATCGGAGGAAATAATAAAGGCTCTACAAAGGTCCTTTTCCCCTCTCGCCCACCCGTTACATAATATAGGTACCTGCTGCGGCAGCCACTGCACCAGCAGCAGCAGCAGCAGTCCCGCATTCTGTTTATCCAGTCGCGGCGTGTTTATTAATTGCCGGTGGATTTGCGAAAGGCTTTACGTATAAAAACCCTCCCTCGCACCGAGATTTGCAGCTTTTGTCCGACGATATATTATGTGGGCACACCCGCCCAGGGTCACCTATAAACCACCGCACTCGGAACGATGACTGCACCACGTGGCGATGACGGTCTGTGCTGCAGTAGCAGCAGCACCAGCTTATAATAATATAATTATGTAGGTATTATAGAGGTAACTATATTATTATACTCGCCAAATTGTTTTCGTTTCTCGATACCTTCCAATAGTGCTGTTCTACGCCACCGTGACGACAATTGTTGTAGGGACGGTATGCGTTCGGGCGAGTTTGTGAATATTGCAATGTGTTTATTTAGCATAATGCGTTTTGGGCGAGTGATTTTAAAACATTGTTAAGTGTGATTGGTGACCTTTTTTTTAATATTCTTCAATCCAATTAACGCACCGTTAAGTTCGTTTTGTAGTAAACAATTTTTCAATTTTTAGATACGTTACACGTAACGACTATCCCCATTGATTATAATCAATGCTAACACTGTAACACTATAACGAGTTCACGTTTTCAATGTTCCAAACTGATAATTATTAAGATTAGGTTGAATATTATACATATTTTAATCTTGATCTTTACGATTTTATCTTTTATCTTTTATACTGTGTCATAGTGATCATACTCGCACTTACAAACACGCATTGTTTTTATTCGACGGGTAAAAAGGTAATTCACCATAACTCATGAAGCTCGACAATGAGGTAATAATATTAATAATAATATGAAAACCTAATAATTTTTTTTTTTTTTTCCAGCATAATTCAACTATAATACTATAATAACAATAATAATATTAAGAGCTGATAAGCGTATATCAACTGAGCTAAGCTAATATGAATAATAATAAAAAATAATAATTATACTATAACCTATACCTATACCGATGATCGTTATTTGTATCGTATTGGTTAGATTGACGAGTGCATCGTAGATCCGGTCATCGTGTCACGATAATGGGAGGTAAACACTATGCATATTTAATATTTAATAAATATTGATGTGGCAGCTGTTTTTTTTTAAATACGTGTGCGTCGTAATAAATAATAATAGTAGGGACATAGGTACCTATCGCTGAACTGAATATTATATTCTCTGTTCAGTGGTATACCATATACCATAGCTACTAGTACGCATATTTACTCACAGTGCGCGTGTGCACCTTCGTAAATATTTGCTGTGTACGGATACTTAATATGGTAATATTGCTGTGCACATGTATAATATTATGTAAAGCGATCGATTTGGTATCTTGTTCACGATAAATTCATAAAATATAAATACTAATTTAAATATTAATGATTTAATTTCAACAACGGACGAATTGCATATTATTTGCTCATAAAAGGTTGTTATAATAATATGTATACAACGTTCGTCTAGTGGCGTATTATAATATATATATATATATTGTTTGTTGCAAATACTGCACCACTCGTGTTTCGGATCGATACGATTAGGTTTTTATAAAAAAAACCTTAAAAACATAATTTACCGATGTGTGTGTGTGTGTGTTGCCATTGACAGTCATTAACATTCACGAATAAATGATAAACATGCGTTTATTTTTTACGATAAAATGTATATAATATGATAAGTACTTTTAATTAAACTTTTGTTCGGATCCTTTATAATACAAAAGTTATAGTCTATCACCGTTTACCAATTAACTTTTCCAGGAGGCTTATGTACTTATTGCATACACAGGCAATAAGTTAATGTTAATTAATAATTTATTATTGTGTATTTATATAATATATATATATAATAACAAATATTGTATAATAATATAATGGTTATTATGTTCAACTTAATGAAAACGATTTCATCAAAATTGCGCTTTTTTTATTTAAAAAAATATATTTTTTTCGCATCATTATTTTATATAATATACATTTATTACAATATTTATACAACGTTTAATTATTAGCGAATTATAAGACGTAAACATTTTCAGCGTAAATTAAATTTTTATTCTTCGGAAATTATTGGATTATATTTTAAAACAATATAATGTATTATCTGTTGGTACTTTTATTTCTTTAGTTTCAACATAATTACTGTTATAATTATTACGGAACGATATGTGATTTATTTTGTACACGCAAAATACATTGTACATAGAGTTTAAGGCGTTCTAAGTGCGTTATTAATATATTTTAACGACCACAAACTAAAACGTTCGGTTTTAAACGTCATCGCCGGCGCCGTCCAAATCGTATGTAATGGTCGTGTGCACATCGAAGAAAAAAATTTTTATTTTTACAAACCCGTTGAAATACTGTTGGTTTTTTATCGTCATATCGCTGAATCCCTCTTACCTATACGTATATAATAATATAATACTATATGTACGTTATAATAATAATATGTGTATGTGGTGTAAAGTTTGTTTATTTTTTTTGGTGCTGTTCCTTTTTTCGAATAAATTATCGATAAACATGGTTTCCGACACATTTTTTTTTTTGTTCATATTATGCACTCTTTTAAATTCCACGTCGTTTGCAAAAACGACCGTACGGGGATGTATATATGTATTTATTTACACGGCAGGACTCGTGTGCACTGTGGCGTTTTATTTTATTACACCTGCCGCAGTGCTTAACACTCGCGCAGAAACACAATATAATTATGCGGCAAACGTATATATAGGAATATCGTTTATGTTTTACTAACGACCGTCACTCTAATGAATGGTTATTGTCTCATTAACGATTGGTGCGTATATTGGACATTGTCGGCGGTGGAGTAGTATCACAGGTGTGACTTCAATACTATGCGATCCGAACCGACACGATAATAACACAATAATATTGTACACCAGATAGGTACCAATTTTATACATGTTAAAAGAGCAGTTCTGATTTGTACGCGTTAATAAAAATCGAGATATGCCATCATTAATATGCGATGAAAACCGCGAATATGTGCAAGAAAAAACGATTTTAAAATGCAGGGTAATATTGTAATGGTAAAAAAATGCACAATTTTTATTTTATAATTATTATTGTTATTAGTTTAAACAACTTCTAATTAGGCAGATTACTCAGTGAATTTATCTTTATTTCGATTACTATTTTATTAACATAAAATTTATTTTTGAATTTTCTACTTGATAAAATATTACTTAAGGTTTTTTTTTTTTAAAAAAAACAAATTTTCACTTCAATATGCAATAAATTTAGTGATGAATTTGTTAAAATCTTATACCATATACGTATAGTATGATCTCAAAATATGCTCGAATATTTTATAACCATTAAATATGCAATTATAGGCAAAAAACAATTTACCAAGAGGTAAAGATTACTACTGATGTAAATCCAAAAATTTGAAATGAAAAAAAATACGTAATTGCCTAAAAATCCGAATTCTGATTATAAATGTTAATCAATCTCATAATCTCATACTTGGTAGTACAGCCGGACACATAATAATACATAGTATATAGAATATAACTAGAACAATGACCTATTATATAGTTATAATATGTATCATTATAATATTATCCATAGTTTTGGTAATCGCATAATAATCGAGTCTTGATACTCTTAAACTGTAATTTATTACATGGAAGATGGATGACCACTAAAAAATTTAACCGATTTTAATGACGTAATCAGTTATTGATTAAATTTCCTTCCGATTCCCATACATAATATAGGTAGTAAAAAATGTTTTGTGCGGATTCATATATCTCAGGAGAATAGACCAAACTTTGAATCGATACGTAGTCTAAGGTTTTATGATATAAATTTGTAATAAGTTTTGTCTTCCTGAGGATAGAATTAATATTTCATTTACTTGAAAAACTTGACGTTTATTGATATCATATACCGCGGGTTGTCGGTTCGCATAGAGGAACGTCCTAAAATTTTTTTTCAAATTTGATCCAATGATTTTTGATTTCATAAAATGTACTCTGCGAAGATTGCTGTGATTGGATTTCGTTTTTTTCAGCTTAATGCGAATTCGACTGCTTAAGACGTATGTCGATAACCCGCCTTATCATTAGTTATTATTGTCCTCTTTCACTGTTGTAAATACTAAATGCTATGATCTTTAATTTCTGACTCAGTAAAATTGGTTTATAAATTGGTTAACTTATTTAATATAATACTTGTAGGAGTTGACATTTGGTTTAATCAATACCGTTATCGCATGTCAAATGCGTATATTAGATATTATATTTTCAATTTACATTTACTTGTATAAATTGGCTATCATATAATATAATATATAATACAATTGTATTTATAATACCTAAATGAAAATATTATGTAGGTATTTAAAAATAAAGATAAGTTTACCCGTGTCTGTTAAAATGTAATTGTTAACGACGTTCTTTGGACAAAAAAACGTAAAAATATTTTTTTTGCTTTTCATTATTCATTCGTCGTTTTATTCAAAACAAATCTTGTGTGAAAATTGAATTTTTTTCAATGTTCTTTGTCCGTTTTCCTACGTCTTGAAACTTTGATATTACTTTAAACATTATTCTATGTATAAAAGTTTAAAAACTAAATGGATATTTTTTTAATCAAGTCTTCTTTTTAAAAGTTTAACTTTTAAACTATTAATTTTGTACTTACCTTTATTTGTATTAGTAAAATATTTCACAAAACAAAATATTATAACAACACATATTTTATTTATTCATTTAATTTTGATTATTTCTTACATTTTCTTTTTGTATGTGCAGTACATAATATTAAATGTATGCAATTTTAAAGTATAATAATATAAATCAGTCATAGGTGTATAATATTATAGTGTTTATTAGGTATTTAATTAAAGTTAATTTAATACGAAACTACCCTACAATAGCCTTATTGTATCTATTATACTTATATTAAATTAAAATAAATTAAAATTAGGTACCTATCTAAAATTCAATATACGAGTTTGAGTGTAATTGATATGTAAAACCTGTTATTCTACTTGTTATTTTTGTTTTTACATTGGTAAACTATGTACTCCGTTAATCCGGATCTCAGACACCATTACTGAGAAATAAAATAATAAAAAAAAATTCTTGTATTTAATTCGTTTAACTAATGTTTAGTGAACGTTCTTATACTTATAAAATATGATGTAATCTATACTTAGGTACTAATCATTTTCCTAATGCCGCCACTAAAAATTACCTTACTCTACAGTGAATATAAATATGATTATATTATGATATGAAATAAAAGAAAAAAAACAAACATTTATCTGTTGATATTTTTTTTATCATATTTCAATCGAAGAGTTTTTTCTAATTTACATAATACGAATACGACGTACGATTTATTAAATATCCAACAAAATAAGATTATGCAGACCTCTATATAATAAACGGTAAAGTATTATGCGCTATGTATAAAACCATATATTAAATCAACTCACTAAAGGATAAATTTATAGGTACTGTCTTTGTCATACCAAGTCGTCATATTATAGTCCCCAGTCTGCAGATATTATGTATTTATGTGAATTCGAAATGGTATTCACCACAAAGTCATATATGCGTTATGTATGTATAACAATATTATGTTACTTACAAATTCCTAAAATGCAGACCCTACCATTGAGTATTTTAGGTAATTAAAAAAATATATTTAAAAAAACGAGAAAAATATATACCTGTATAATTGCATTCACCCACGGAAATTATGTTTTACTTATCAAATGTGCGTAACATTATTTTAATTATTGATGTGGCAATGACGTGTTAGTTACATTTCCGTGATAGCAATAATATTTCACAACTTTATAAATTATTCGCGAAAGACCTCAAAAATACTATAAATAAAATAATCTGTTATGTACAAACTATAATTGGTAGTTACGAGAACTTTGTCTAAAAAACTATTCAAATCAGTCATCTTACATTATTTTTTATGTTTCACATGACTTGCATGCATAAAATAATATAATATATTTGCATATTTATTTTGTAAACATGTTTTCATTTAAACGCTAGTCACAACAAAATAATTTTAGCAGTCACATGAATTTGGTTACAAACGTTTTGGTTTAATTTAAAAATTAATTAAATTTTTATATTAATATTAAGCCATTGTTTTTTATTATTTAATACCGTAACTTAACACGACGACACTTTATCTATTACACATCTGGATATTGTTTAAATTGCCTTGGTATAGTATACTATCACATTCATTGATTATAATTTATAAATACTTAAAAAAAAATATTACAAAACCTTTTCAGTTTGTTTCAACACCCTTTCGAGTTTCACACAATAAAAAAAAACGTAAACAGAGCTACATTTTAAAATTATTATACTGTGGCATTGAAGTTTATGTTATAAACATTAGGTACTTTGGCAATATTAAAGTTCATTTTTCTTTCTTCATTGTAAAGTATTAAACTGCAGTTGATCCGAAACTTTAAAAATATTTTATCTAATATGTGGCACGATATGACGTGTCAAACACTGAACAACTCCCATGCTAGAAAGTTCTATCGTTTTTACTAAACAATTTTTCTCACATCCGAATGATACGTATACATAGTACATACGATTGTTAATACGAATTAAAAGCAATCCATTCTCTGCAGTGTCTCTATATATTATATTATAATGTGCAGCGCATAAATGTACAAACGCTGTCAGATCGTAAAATGTCGTTCACAAATAATCTATATATATATAAATTGCGTTTCCTTCGAATTACACTTTCGCTCGATC
Organism: Sitobion miscanthi; assembly: GCA_008086715.1. Classification (NCBI taxonomy): domain Eukaryota; kingdom Metazoa; phylum Arthropoda; class Insecta; order Hemiptera; family Aphididae; genus Sitobion; species Sitobion miscanthi. The sequence goes on from CM017805.1 coordinate 11,998,026, forward strand.
GTGCGTGATAATTTTATGTTCGTACAATATAATATAATATAAGTACTACAATCGAGTGTGACATCGGTTGTATAATTAATGATTGTATAAAAGCACCGCGATAATTATCGGTGTAGAAATTCTAACTTTCCGTATATATGCATTCTATATAATATAGCCGTTGTTATTATTACATAAGGTCTTTGTTTTGCGCCTTAATCATGTACCTCGCGTTATTATAATGTTATATAGGTATAGGTAGGTATATATATATATATGGTTTTAAATCTTCCGGGAGGCGCATCCGGTTACTGTTGTAGGTACCTACAGTATATCGTATATGCACTGCACGCTAATGCGAAGGGTTGTGCGAGCAGCAGCTATGTAGCTACCCCCCGCCGGCTGTTTATCCGAAATGACATTAAACACTGCATCTGGGCGAGTGAAAATAAGGGCGTTTGTCGACAAATATATACGCGCGCGAAATACGATCGGGAACAAATTGACCGGTCGTTTTGGGACGAACGCTGCTGCACGTGACATGCAACTATAAAATATATTGTATAGGTACCTATATATATACATATATATATGTATAATATATGTGTTATGTATTTTGAGGTACGCCGAAAATCGTTTACGTCGACAGTTGTGTGTACGGACCCGACGTGTGTTGTAGCCCACGTGTGAGAACGACAAGGCGACTATCGTAAGCCCAATACGACCTGATACCAGCCAGCTCAAAATATTATTCGAAGCGAATAATGCAGTTTCAATTCGATTTATCGTACTCGCTCGGTGTACGCGCATACCAGCTATCGCGTTACCAGGTTCGAGGTATATAACACTATGGAAATCGCGGGCACACCGTGGTTTTTTCATGGATCGCAGTCCCCGAAAATATTTATATTTATTTTTATTATATTTAATATGTATTTTTTTTAAATTATTACTCTTTACTCGCAGTCAGCAAAATAGGTAACAATATATATGTTTTTGTAAACTCGAAAAAAAATATTGTAATCGCCATTGTTGGCATTTCTCAATAATAATATATTAGATCTGTCCAATTTATGGAGTTTTAAAACTCATTTATTCGTCTAAATATTTCAAAAGTCGTACGATCAAATTACTGCGGTTCCCACCAAGTATTCAAAATTTGAATTTCAAATAGTTATGCGAACGTTTTGGCAGGAGGTGGCGGTAGAAGAGTTTCATATATTATACCTCTTCTTATATAGGTAGTGCAGATCAGACGCGCGTGTGTACGAGGGGAAAGACGGAAACACGACACTCTGTACCGAATTTGGTATTGATTGTCATGCACCCAACGAATTCTTATATGGTGAAATACATTTATATTATAATATTATGATCAGAAGATATTAAAAATTATTCCTTTTTTTTCATATTATAATATATTTAAATGGTTTCGTTATTAATTTGATTCATTAGGCGTAGGTATAAAATATTATATATAATATGATTTATCGTCGAGCTTTTTATTATAATAAATTATAGATCGCTTCGAATCGATGGTAATTAAGTAACAGTATTAGCCGGTAGTCTTTACCATACGCGTCGTTGTATGTATTTAACAATAAATCGAAGTCGTTCGCAACGTATATATAACGCGGCAAAGATGAAAATCGATAATTAAATCGTGCAGACGTGACGTCGTGTGTGTGTGTGTGTGTGTGATAGTATGATTTCGGCGGCGCATAAATCGTTAGTTTCATTAGGCCCATTAGGGTAATTAAATCACGAAGGATGACACACGACGGATAGCAGTCGCGCCGGCCATTCATTAAATTATACAAACGAAATTGTGAAAACTGTCACCAGACCTCTAAACTATATGCGTTGAGATTTTTTCTTATACGCATGTACATTGTTGGACCGTAACAATTATTTAAACTCGAAAGACCGAATCGGACGAGACCAGAGGGAGAGAAAGAGAGAGAGAGAGAGAGAGAGAGAGTGAGAGAGAGAGAGAGAGAGTGTGTGTGTGTGTGTGTGTGTGTGTGTATGTGTACACTGAAGCCGCATTATTATATTTCGCGACCTTAAATATTAGATGTCGGCATTGCAATTTCGACGGATTCGTAATATTATTATGACACGTAAAAACCATCGCAGCTGATTATTTTATAGTGCAGTGTCAAATCGCTTCAAGCAGACCGTGAACTTAAAGCCGAGTGCCCTCGGAGGAGAAAAAATAAATAAAATTAATACACTCGGTGCGTTAACGGTTGTAAATCTTACTCCGCCGGATATGTATATACCTATACATTCTTACACACACACACACACACACACACAAAAGACTATATAACTATATACGATGCACTTCCGGAAATACGGTTGATCTCCGGAGAAGAGACGCGTAGGTCGGGAGTGTAAAGAGTAAAGTTATTCGCGGCGATAAAAATTAATGTGCACTACGGCGGCGCTGAAATCGCTAAAATATCGTTGCCGACCGAGAGCGCGCGTGGTATATACTAAGTGCAGTTTCGGGAAATTGAAAAGTTATATAAATATTTTATCATTTTCGAAACGCATTGCCGCTAGATTATGATCGCATAAAACGAGTCGTGTCCGTCTGCCATATATATAGTTACGCATTTTTCAATTATATAGGTACGGTACCTATATATAATATGATATTTATATCGCTTTTGGGATCGACGATTCATTTTAAACCATCTCACAGCGCGTCGTACCAATAAAGCACAAGCATTATACTTATTCTGTACAGGTGCAGTTACCTACGGCGGGATTGCGATTTCCGAGGGTAAAAATATTTAATTACGTAGATATAATAATGTAGGAAATAAACTGCACGCGAACAATAATTATTGGTACGCGCATAATTCTTATAATATTACAAAATAATAATATAATATAAAACACTTTTGAAATGTGGACGTTTTATATAATTGTTATAACTGCGCTATTGAGTGATAACAAATTTGTTTTTTTTTCACTCGTGTCCTAATTAGCTATGATTGATACACGCAGATCAATTTATTATCGCAATTTTATAAAGTTTCATGTTAGGTATAATGGATTCAATTAGTTATTATTTTTATTAATATTATTTTTTAAATGACATCCATTATCTATTGTAGTATGTTTATTTAAATTCAATTAACTTTCCGTATTAATATATGTACTTAATGATACCATTATCTCTCTTAAACTGTGAACTATAACAATTATCGCACGGCCATCGCATCGTTGAGATATTTTTTTCGTTAATTTTATCGCTATAATATAATTTGACATGTTTAGTACGGATTAGAAAAGGTCTTGGCAAAATATTTGTCGACATTATAATTTTTCATCGGATAAGTAGGCTCACATATGAGTATAAAACATAATCTTCAATGGCAATTAGATTTTACGGTTTCGTTTAATGTTTGATGAGACTCGTAAACGGTCTAACGATGATGTATACGCGACGTCTTTAACGATTTAAGAGGATTATGAATTGTGTCTAGAAATCGAGTGTTAATAGTGCCCCTTCGGGATTACATAGGAAAATTACATCTGCTTTTGGTTGATGACAACAATTTTCCTCTGACCTTATTATACGCTTATTAGATCCGATTGATACATTCGCGACGTTGGCTACATATATATATATATATAGCTATACTTAGAATTAACGCGGTATAAGTTAGCTAAACTTTTATACTTATTATATTGTATACCTCTGATCGTTTTGAGTACATTTTTAAAATCATAATTATTAATGTATTTCCGCGTTTGAATGGTATAATATGTATCGTTTGTAGATGATTGTCATAATCGTCTCCATTGTGAAAATTTAAATGAAAATTAACCAAGTACTTATACTTGTATGTTTACAATCGACTGAACTGTGAACTGAAAGCGAATCTGTTTCAAATAACAATAATATAGTGACAGAATAAATTTATTTTAATATTAAATATTTAAGTTACGATCGGTAAATAGTTTTCATTTTTCCTTTTTTTTTTTTTTTTATTCTTCGGAGGGAATAAATTCGTAATAGCAACAGCAGCAGCAGTAGAAACAGCAGCTGTCGTCGACGTCGTTCTCGAACTTTACTGGTCGCATGCACCCAACGTTTTGAACTTTTGAATATAATATATACTACCTACTGTGTGTGTGTGTGTGTGTGCGCTTATAATGTTTAACTGTATACATATAACAGCATAGTAAGTTCACCGGAGAGTCTATTCTCAGCGACCGGCAATGTATACACACCGATGTTTTCTCGAGTGGTAAATATGTATATACTCGCGGTTCGCAATATCAAAGCGTATTTAATTTGACTGCAAAGATGTGACACACACATATATATATATTATATATATATACATTGTAGATCTCGGATAATGATTCGTGCGCATGATTGTAGCTTAGGTGGTTATTATGCGCGGTTGAGTTTAACTCTATATGTATATAATGCATGCCCGAGGCTAATTTAGTCGTTATACTATCTATATATTACGTGCAACTGTGTTTGTCATATTATAATATGTTCAGAATTCTATAGTTAGTATACCTAGTCTATTGATTTCATTATATGGGTAGGTTAATAGGTACCAGCTATATATCTAAATGTATTTTTTTTATTCAAATTTTTTGTACGCCTATATCGCGATTATAAAATAATTAATATAGGTAGGTATACCTCCTATCGCATTCAGCAGCGGATATGTATATCCAAATGTTTCAAAATTTAAATATCGTTATTACAAAATTATTCTATAATTATATTTTCTATACGTACGTTGATCACTGACAACACTTATGTTGTATTTACATAAATGTTTCTATTTTATTTACCTTTTTATTTTCGTGGAGGATAACAGAATAATATCTAGTTTTCAAGCTATATATATACGAACTCGTCGGTAAACATAATATTATACAATAAACGCATGTTATGACGTGGGCATGATGATATCGGATGAGGGCCCATTGCGAAATTTACAACCTATATAATATGTGCTTGCTGTGGTTTTTAATAGTTCCTATTAATTACAGTATAATTTTCCTCTCGAGTTACCCGGGCATTATATCTTAACGGCTCGCATATCGCGTTATTGCTCATCGCTATATAGATGTTCCCGAGTGGCTTCGCCGCTGATATTATACGTTTTATCGCTGTTGGATTAATTAATTAAATACCAAAACTGCACAATATATGAACCTAAAATGTTGGTTTACTTGGTCACAAGATGGTTTAAACTTAAAATTAACGGAAAGACCAATATACGGTGTGCAGTGTAGTTTACATAAATAATATTAAACGCTTTGCAGCGCGAGTTAAGTGTTTTTTTTTCTACACAGCGATGGTTTTTCAATAAAAATATTTTCAGTCAAACAAAAACTAGCAGTATCTAATACATAGCGTAGGTATACTATGTTGTTGTAAACCCAGATTTATTTTATTCTAAATCAAAATATCAGTTGAAAATTAGAGATAAAAACGATTATTACCAATGAAGAATTTTTATTAAAAGTTGTACTATGCCCTTAGAAGGAGAACAACAAACATAAAATCTCATGTAGAATTGTAGTTTCTGAACATTATGTACGTGTTGACAGATTTACGTATTGCTCCGAGAATAATATATTATACTAGTTATACGGATATTACGACATAATAATATTTGTTTTTTTTTTACTAAAAACTTCAGAAATCAACCCTCCGAAAATATTTACATAATTATTTGAGTGTGTTTTAGTATAAAAATTTGGAGACGGCCAAAAACATACGTTCTAAATATTTTTATCATTAATTTTTTTTTTTTGATATTTCCTTATAATTGATTCCGTATTTGTTGAAAATATTATGATGTACCTACCTATATAATATTAAATAAAATGTATATTGAATAACATTGTAATATTAACGTATTCGTTTGTTTTCTATATAGGACAATACAGAAAACCGAGAATCACCGAACACCCTACCGATATAACGGTGCCGAAAAATGAGCCCATCACTTTAGGGTGTAAGGCGGAAGGCCGCCCGGAGCCGACGATCGAATGGTATAAAGACGGCGAACTGTTGAAAATCCCCCCCAATGGAGCGGCGGCCGGTGGAGGTGGTGACAGCGGAGCCAGGTCTTCGCAGAAGGTGATCCTGTCCGATGGTTCTCTGTTCTTCCTGCGAGTGGCGCACAACAAAAAAGAACAGGACAGTGGCGTGTACTGGTGCGTTGCCAAAAACGTGGCCGGCACAGAAGTGAGCCGAAACGCGACTCTTCAAGTAGCAGGTAATATTTTTTTTCGGAAATTTATTTTTATCACATAAAAAACAACGGTTACAGAAAACTGTACGAGAAAAGTGTGTACCTATATACGTCGAAAAAGCATTTCCCCTCAATCCATACCATGTAATATTATATTAATTAACGAGGAGGACAATATTATTATGTGTTTAGCGCTATACTCACGTCGTAATAGGTGTTAAAAATGCGAACACGCCCGACATTATAACAACGTGTATATAATTATGTTCGTATAATATTATTACATAACTATACCGTACATATTTGCTCACAGAAAATAGTGATGGGGCTGATTCTTTATAATTATTGTAGCAATGGATTTTTACTCGTTATGAAAAATTATTATAAAAAAATAAGAGTTGCCATATGAAATGTCAAACTTTTTTTAAATAATGGTACCTATCGAGCCGATAACCCGTGTTGATGAGCAAATACATAATTTATGACGTGATTATTTTTTAATTTTCAATAATATGTGAAATATTGCAATGATTGTTATTAAAAATATAAAAATGAATTATGTGTTAAATGTTGCATATTCAATAGACACATACGCATAACGCATTGATCACATATGAAAGTATAATTTGATTTATTTCAAATTTAAATTCATCGAATTTTCTAAAATAGGTAAAATGCGATTTTGAACCAAGCATGAAAATAAAATAAAAATTGTAATTACCTAGGTACTTACTTATTATATATATTATTAGAACTGTTGATTACATATAATATGTAATAATATTCTGGCTTCGACATTGTAGAAAAGATTTAGGGAAACATCTATACGTTATGATATAATTAAATATGACTTAAGTTGAGTATTCGTTAATCATAAACCGTATAATTCGTGGGAAGTGTATAAATTAAACGAGATTTATGGTATAAATATTATGGCGAGTTTGTACGGACGTTGGTCTTAATTTTGTTGGATATACGCGTCTTTTTTTTATGACTTTTTGTCTTTTATTTACACGCGCTCCCGGATTTTTATGAACGAAGTCACCCTTTGTGGACGCAACTCCTTTCCGCGCTTTTTACGACACAAACTTTTCGCTCCCCTTTTTCTTTCGCTTAGTGAAATTCTCTTTTTACAGTCCAAAAGACAGCCTGTAGCATACATAAAGGCGACCTCGGTTGAACTTACCAATACTAGAAAACTAAACTTTTTGTGACTTGTAGATTTTATGTGAGGGACATGACACTATACATTTGTTGTCTAAAGAAAATAATATTAAAAAAAAAAAACTTACATCATAATTTCGAAATCACTTTTTAAAATGATTTTGTGCGTCATTTCAAAAGTACATTTTGTTGATTTTTAATTTTAGAAAGTGCCAACAGTAAATTGCTGTTTTATAATGTACCTACCTATTATATATTATACACTTGCAACTATTTCAATGGCTTATAATATAAATATTGTGTTCAATAAATAACATAATTTCTACTTTTTATATAAGTAAGATATATTTTAAATGTGCTGAAGTTCCATCGCGAATATAGATTGTATATTCTACGATTGTATTTATGTAATTAAATTATCTCACCTTTGGAATTTATTTGTTTCGAAACACGTAATACGTGTCATGACATTTTGATACCTCCATTTTAAAATAATGAAACCTAAAGGATAGGTATTTATGGTTAATATAATTTAGCTGAAGGCGGCTGCAGTGTGTATGTCTCATTGAAATTTAATAATTACCAAACGTTAACACTTTTTTCGTCTATAGTCCAAAATGGATTAGGTGCCTATACTCAAAAAAATTTAGACGGTCATATTATATTAGTCTATTATTATAACGTTCCAAAACCAGAGAGTGACTATTTTTGTTGAAATCCTAAGCTAATCGTTAAAGTATCGTTCACTATTGCAATATAGTGCGGTATATATATACGACTACGTAATTTGAACAATTCCGGTGATAAAACTCGTATTAGGTACACGTGGTATACAACAACCATAGTATTCCCCTGATACGTGTACATATAATATTTACCTAAACACGAAAAAATGTAGACGATAATATTATATTAGTCTATTATTTAACGTTTTAAAACCACAGAGTGACTATCCTAGTTAAAATCCTAAGCTAATCGTTAAAGTATCGTTCACTATTGCAATATTGTGCGGTATATATACGACTACGTCATTTGAACAATTCTGGTGATAAAACTCGTAGTACACGTGGTATACAACAACCATAGTATTCGCCTGATACGCGTAGATACATATAATAATTGTACTCGTATAATCGTATTTGACTTTGTTCGCATCGCTCATTGATTGGCATGCACGATACGACGTGTCCTGCACCGCGGCGGCGAATACGAGTAGCCGTCACCCCCTTCCACGGGGGGGGGGGGCTCGCTTTGGGTTGTAGTGTAAGGGGAGTGGAACAGTGGTAGTTGAACATGACGTCCATTATCTCGCGTGCACGTTAAAATAACCAATTCGCCGTTAATTCGATCGACAGACAGACCAATCAAATCCAATTATGCGTACCTACCCATATATATATATATATATATGGTACGACATTGGTGCGCGAGCTATATGCATATAATATTATAATATATAGCTCTAGTAACTATGGTACATGATGTGTACTTGCCCATAGTATATCCTCGCGATGTGTCGTTTTGTGCCGTTCGCGATTGATCTACGAGGGATGAAGCCGCAAATTTTTCCAGCGCTGGAAAAATACGTTGCGAAATACGTTTCATCCCCTCGGCGTTCGGTTAATTTATTTTCTGACGATCCCGCGGCGGCTTCTCCGAAAATATCTAATTAACGCCGCCACTGCAGTCTGTCCCTTTGTTGCACGTTTACGCTATCCTATATTATCTAGTTCAGTTTTGTTTTCTTCAATCGTGTTCGGAGTGGAAAAAAATAACACAAAACGGTTTTTTTCTCTCTAACCACGTTTCCAGGTGAGAAAGAACGAAAGAGAGAAAGAGAGAGATAATGTGTCTGTGTGTGTGGATGATTAATGACGTATCAGTGAGAAAAGATGGTTTCAATTATTTTGTGATTTTTCCCCTTTTTCTCAATTCCGTGAAAATTTCTCGGGAAATTGATTTTTTTTCGGACACGCGTTTGATATATGAGAGATACACATACATTACAATGGCTTTTGTGGTATTTCGAAGTGTCATAACCAATTTTTCAATTTATTTTTCCAAAAATATAACCTTAAGAATTTAATCAACTCTGATTTCATAACTTTGAAACTTAAATTAGTCGTATAAAAATCAATATAGAGTTAAAGAATTATCAGCAAATAATAATAATATGCTTATTAAAGAAAAAAATATTGATGTATAAGTTAAAATTATTTCAGTATTCATAGTTTCCATTACATTTTTAATAAGAAGGTAATAAATTTAAAACATAATTTAAAATTTCTATTACATTGTTGTGTGAAATAATTTTCTTTTACTTGATTTTTGATTATCATATACTCATATAGGTACCTATAAAATATATATTTAAAAAGAAAAAATTCATTATATTATAACTTAATTTAAAATCTGTGATATTTTATCATTAAAATAACTACAGTGCAATTGTATAAAAACTAAAAATTACATCTCTTAAAGTTGCATTGCATTATATTCGCAAAACAAATATGTTTTTTCATTAACAAAAAAATACTTCACTAACTTTAAACTCTTAAACAAACAAATAGAAAGTATTCATTTACAGTTAGTTTTGAAAACATAATACCTATTGTAATAATATAATATAATAAAATAAAATAATTTATACATATTTATTTTTATGTTTTATTCATATTTATAGAATACAAATACTAAACTACTTTGAAATTTATCTAAAGTTATTTCCCCTTCAAAGGTGTTTGAATAGACAACATTAGCTTTACGATTTAGTTTGACTATTTTAATTACATTCTAAACTTGATGCAGTAGTTTGCTCAATATTAAGTCTCATTTATACCAATAGGAGCCGTGGTTATGTTCATATCGTACAAAAATGACTATTCAAATATTCAAATATCGCGTAAAATAATTTATATTACAATTTAGTTTTTAGACCGTAAAGTACGGGAGAATGTTCGTCATAATATTTTAGCTGTAATGAAAAATGAAATTATCTCTCAGGGTTTGTTTCTTGTTAGTTTTTGAAACCCTGAATAATTACAACGGTTATATTGTATACGTATATATATATAAGGAGGGGGATCCGTTTCATGGTATGATACGATCGCCCTTCCGGAAAACAAAAAGGGGAAAGTGAGAACGATCCATTCATATATATTATATATATATATACGGACGCATAATATACCTGTCTGGCAGACACGTCAATTGAAGTACCTACAACTGCCCTCTTCATTATTGCCATCAACGTGGAAACAACAATCATTTAATGCGTTTAATTTCCAGTCTTATACTTCGAGTTATTGTATATTTATATATTGTACGACGTCGTACTACCTATATAGAGCGTGTGCTGCATTAGTTCTAGCGTTAGCCGGGTTGTTCGCTGAAAGAGCGCTTTATTGTGAGATATTCGATCGCAGATTCGTTGCGATATAGTACTCACAATGCCGAAAAATATGTATTTCTAGTCACTACACATAATATATAGGTACGTGTAGGGATACGCACGCAAACGGGTAGAGATTACGAAGAGATATATAAAAACATTTTATTTATTTTTTATTTTAACAATTGATGCGTTTTCTTCTCTTTCTCTCTCTATGCGCAGTGGTGAATAGTGATGGCATAACACTCGTCCGGCACGCTCGGTATGCATCATATACGATTCCATTAAGAAATATTCATCGCGGTCCTTCCCCGCTGTTTGTGGCATATACGTCCGTATTATTAATATTATTGTTATATTAAAAGAGAAAACGGAGTAATGGATGATGATGGTGTGTATCGCGCGCCCGTGTATGTGTACATATTATACATGATGCAGTGAAGTGGGTATCGCCACTTTTGACGGGGCAAAATCTGCGACGGATAGAGACAGAAAGAGAGTAGGAGAGAAAGATAGAGAGAAAGAGACAGAAAGAGAGAAGGAGAGAAAGAGAGAGAGATAGAAAGAGAGACAGAGAGAGAGAGAGAGAGAGAGAGAGAGAGAGAGAGAGAGCGCACTAGCTGCTGCGTACGGATGCTGTTGGGTACCTGCTGCGGAAAGCTTTGTGGGGGAAGTTTTCCGGTTGCCCGGGCAACCGGCTCCCTCTTTTTGTTACCGCATATATATATATATATATATTATATATAGCTTCCTGGCCTTTGCTACCTTGTGCATTAATTGAACTTGAACCTCGCATACACAGTCTTTGTGCGAGTTGATGTTTTCACGCCAAACGGTTTTTGATGATAGCCATAAATAAAACAACAAAAAAAACCTTTGTTCCGTCTGTATAGGAACGTTTATAAAAGTCATTGTTTTTGCACTTTATTGTAATATAAATATCATTACTTTGATATTATTTAAATCCAAAATCAGTATATCATATACACTACAGGTTTGTGTATGAATATACAGTCTGTAATTATAAAAAAAATGTTAAGACTCATGTATTAACTACTGCTATCATTATTGTAATATTTATGTATCACTATTAAAATAGCGGCTTAACTATTTTAAAAATATAAACCAACTATTAATGTTTTTTATAAGTATTTATCATTTGTAAATAATAAATAAATAGTAAAAAGTTATTTTAAAAACTTTTTTGTAATTATTATACTATAAAGCGAATCAAAAATGATCGCGTATCTCATAATATTATAGTTATTATTGAAAACCGCATAACATTACCATTGTCGTTGTGTATAACAATAATATATCTAAAATATTATGAGCAACAAAAATGAAATTAATATATTCGATTATTGTATTACCCGCACACGACTCTTATTCTATGAACTATAATGGGCATTTGTTGTGTCAAAATAGACAAACACAATACCGTAATAAATAAATAATGCGAAGACCTACGAAACTTTGGATATATTTCAAACAGTAAATTAATACTATATACGAGTGATTACAGCCGACACCACCTACCATCTAGTTAGCACTCGAAATATGCGTATAATGATGACGACGTGATCTCGTAAGTCATACCTACGCTCGGTTATTATATTAAAACATCGAACACTGACAAATGTGCTTCGTCGTTCAGCGAACCCGCTGCACGTGTTTCCTCCGCGGATATCTATCAAAAAACGTTTTTACGGGATTCAAAGGTCAGATAAAAATAAAAAATTGACGTTTTTTTCAGTATTGTTAAACTCGTCGAACTTGTGCCGCATACTTTACCTTCTATATCGTACAAAGCTTAAGTGTATACCTGCGAGTATTATTATTATTAGTTTCCTTCTCGTCGTCGTCTGATCGTACCTTTAAACACACACACACACACACACACACACACATAATATATATAGTATTATATTATAATATATTGATTTACAGAGCGATTATTATTGTTTCACATCGGTATATATATTATAATGCTATACCGGTATGAGGTGGACCCCATGCCACGGGGGAGCGTGGGACGGGGCACCGAGGTGGCTACTTATTTTGAGTAATTGCGTTTTTACGCCCGGCGTTCAATTATTATCGGCGCGTACCGATAAATCATGTGTCCGATTCATTAGACCAGCAATAATTCAAATACCATACCGCTGGCATTCCGAGTGTACTTAACATATATACAGATAGATAGCCGCAGTAGGTAACACGCGGTGTCCGCAGCAGTTTATATGTATGTGTGAAAAGGTGTGTCTCATCTTTATATTATATTTGTATGTCCGGCGTGGGCGATATAATATTATGTGCCCTAAAAGTCTGTGCGGCGACAAATCCTGTTCCGTATATACGCCTCCTCGTATCGGAAAACCTTATACGCGTACGGCTATGGTGGTGGCGGGGAAGAAGTATGTGTACCTATAACACGTGCTCTCGCCGTCGCTGACAAATTCCGATTTGTGTCGACTTCTAAAATTGTTTTATTATTTATTTTTTTAATATAGTTTTCATTGTATTTAAATCGAGTAATACCTACCCATACCTATATAATATATTGCAGCGGCGACGCCGCCGTCGGTCGTTGTGACATCTGCTGCTGCTGCTGCAGGTTACAATATTATATATTATTGTTTTCTTCTCGCGGCCGTGTACATCCAGCTGATTCGCAGCGACGCGACAGCTGCACCGCAGTTCGGTTCGAATATAACGACATATTATATTATATTATATGTTCGATTCAAATGATTCACTGTGCCGAAAAAAAAATTGATCTCTCGTTGTCGTCGCTATCTGGCGAGCTTGTGTGTGTGTGTGTGATGTATAATAGCTGCAAGTATACAACAGCGGGGCGTATTATTATCGTCATCGGGCGACGACTCTTCCGCGCCAAAACACACTGCTGTGTGTGTTAATCCGATAGCGCACAGCCGAAATTGAAAAAAAACGACCCGACGAAGTGTCTTTGACGAGACATTAGATCGTATTTCTGCTAAACGGACCATGAACGGGAGGGTAACGAATTTAATCTGTGCCAGGCTTATCGCGGGGCTGACGAACCGACGAAATTTCTGTTTGGTCCTCGGCGGTGACGTCTGCGTGCGGTATAGTGCGGTTATAATATTGTGGTGCCGACCTCAAGTCGAGCTTTTGTTCCCGTTCAGTGGCGCGTCTGTACATACGTACGTCTATTTCTTCCTATACATATGTATTATAGTTTTGACACTATATATAGGACGGCGGACCGTTTCTGGTCCTCCTCCTCCTCCTCGTCCGACCTCCACAACGATCACATTAGATATATTATAATAATGTGTTATTACGGTCTACTCGGGTCGAGGGTATGTGTTTATGTGTATAAATCAAATGTCTAATCGGTTCTGACAGCTCGCTCTTGTTTCTGTATATGCTGTTTATACGTCGTGTACATATCATTGTATTATTATAATATGGGTATACAATTATAGAAAGACAAAAATTTGAATTTTTATAACCTGCAGGGCCGTTACGCACTTTTTTTCGGACGGAGCATTTTCTGAGTTCATTACAATCGATTGTTCGGTCCCCGGGGTGACATGGTCACCGATCTAATTGCCATCTTTGTTGTACGGATTTGCCCCTACAATGATTCATTATAAATATCCGTCGGGGGTGGCGCGAATAGGGGTTCTCAAAAAGAAAAAAAATTAATAATAATAAGAAGCAATGCGCATCATAATACAAATTACTATATCGGATAATAATATGAAACCGTGATAATTTCGTTAATCCGGAACCCAGCCTAATGACCTGGAAAACGGATTTCGGATGGGTTTTTTATAATACGCCTATAGGTTTCATATAATAGCTTGATAGTAATTTTATTACTATTATTTATTTTTTAAATGTTCTTTTAACGAGTACTTGAGAATAAAACGTAAAATTTGTTTAAAAAAAATCACCGCTGTTCTTCATTCTTTTCAGTCATTTCATTATTTTTTACCATTATTATTCCGCACTCTACGTTCACGTCATGTGCATTAAACGTCCATTGTAGTAAATGATACGTATTATAGTATAATATATAATACAATATGTAATAATATGTTGATAACCATTGGCCGGTCATTGTGCGGCATCCCTCTTTCGATACAACCCGAAGTAAATTGGTCACGTGCCCCCAAAGTTTATCTCGTCGTGTTTGCTGATATAGTGCGTGGGGACTTGTAGAGATTGATACGCTTGTTGTTTGACTTATTACTTTGGTATAAACTCCTATATATAATATGTTCACGGTTCAATTTAGTGTCGTGCTAAATGTCGCCGCTTTGTCATACCACCCCTCTCTTATATCGTACGCCGAAACCGCTTTATGTTTATAATGGGCCAATACAGGAAATTCAATAATTATTACAAGACTAAAATAATAATTTCATAATACCGACGATTCCCGTGTCACCGGTCGAGTTTATAATATTATTATGAACTCGATAATAATATTTCAGGTCGATTTTATGCAAATCTCGACGAAGGGGGCTCGTTTGGTCGTTTCAACTGCCATGTTATCGACATATTATTATTATACTGTATAATAATATTGTTATTTTGTTGTACGCAGTTTTTAAAATTAGGTCCATTTATAGTCGCAGTCAACAGGACGCATTACATGTTTATGTAATATTATTATTTTATAGTTCATGATGGTTTCGTAACCAAACTTTTGAATCGCATGTTTTGAATCAATTACGTTTTATAGTATCGCAGTATATAATAGTACTATTATCGTATATGCTACGTACATATTATACCTACGTACCTGTTATAGTATTATAATGGTATGCGTATTTCGTACGCAGCCATAAATAATTAATCACATACATGTTTACAACTTACTTATAACTTACTATTTATTTGACTTTACAAACAAAATAATATATAGCACTGCTACTAACTAAATATAATTGATTTAGATTCTGATAGCAAAAATGTATGATGATGTATAATATTAAAAAATATAAAAAACCCATTCGCTCATTGTGTATACCTACCTACCTTAGTGTTATAATTTTAAACACAATATATCTTAAGTATTTTAATATAATATTATATAGAAGGTATAATAGTTATAGGTATTTAAGGTCAAGTTAAAATACTTATACCTTATCATTTAGCATAGGTATACATCTGTAATTATATCGTAAGTCGATATCGGGGTCGTTTATTAGATTATCGAAATAATTTAATGTATTTATTGGAATATATTAATTCTCTTTTATACAATCGTCATAATGTTGTGCGTTTATAATATTATGTTGTCTGCCAATGTTTAATACGATTTTATTTCTCAAGTTTCGAGAGTACCTTATTCTAGTCATACCAATACCACTATTATACCATACCATACCATACCATATCATATGTCCATACCTACCTACCAGTTCACACAACTAGGTTTGGTTTTTGTCTCATGACATTTATTTATCGTATATTTTATATAGGTATACAATATTGTAAAGCCGGCGTACGCTTTATTGCGTATAATAAAAAAAATATAAAAACCAACAACTCTGCGGAGGTCATTGGGTTAAAAATTAACACAAACTCGCTAAAATTATCGTCTCATTACATTTCTTGTTAACATGTTATGTGCGGAGGTTGTAATGGGCCTGAACGACTAAACCAAACTATATACATAATAATATAATATTGTGTATATAAAAAAGAAAACTATCACGGCATGATTTATTTATTGAAATGGAATTTTTACTCGGTTCGATTTTGTATTGTTGATTTATGACATATGTATAACAATAAATATTTTGTTTTCATTATTTCCCCCTGGAACAGTGTTAACTTTCAGACTGCAATGTAGTCCTTCCAGTATTGAAAAAAATAATCGAAATACGTAAATTATTTTTAATGAGCTAGATGGTACAATAACAATTAATGTTTCATAAGCTATTAGAAAAACCAAAAAAATTAACCAACCGAATTGGATAATTTAGATTTTGTTGTTATTATTAATTTATTATGATATATTTTATTTATTTATTTTCCATATGCGAGAGGCAGTTTAATCTCGGTTATATCGATTACTCAGGGTTTAGCCTTTTCTACAAATATAGGCACTAACACATTAATTACGTATACTTATTTGCACTGTAAACCATCATGCTTCTATTTATCAACGCAACAAATTGCTACTAAGGTTAATATTATTCCATTTAACCCTACAAAACTTATATTTCCCAATATTATAATATTTAGACATATTATAATAATTAATTATAAATATTATCTCAGAACTTATAACATTCTTATGATGGTATATAAACTTTACGATGCCCTCGTCGTCGTGATATATGAGTACTAACATGCGTCGAAACATTTATTCGCATTTTCCATAATTTATGAAGACTATATGATTAATTTTACAAGATTTACATAGCAAATTATAAATGGTTTGTCGTACCACTGAGTTTTTTTTTTGAAAAATCTTCAAACAGTTTTTTACCAGCATCTCACTCGCATCAACTCGTATGGAGCGTAAACTCAGATCGCATATATTACACGGTCTATTAATATAATTTTTCTACAATATATAAACATAATAATATTATATCGGTGTAAAATATTAATCGCTGCGTTTTGTAGTGAAATTAATTCGGCGAGCATTAAAAATAAAATACACACCGACGGCGTTTTCATTCCTTCCATCTGTCCTCTTACCGTACACCGTCCGGCTATCTGATAAACGACTGTTGGGACGAATTTTCCTGTATCCATTAATATCCTGAAGCTGCGGTGCGCATACCGAAATCCGGTAAAAAACTTTATTTATTATTAGGCGTAGGTATGTATATGATATTATAATTCTACGGCGTCGGCGGTACATTGTGTATCGCACGCGCATTTCGACGTGAAATAATTATTATCATTCGCCGTTTGAAAAGCAACCCCCCCCCACCGCGCGGTAAGCCACTCGTGTAATCTGATACCGCAACTGCGTTCAGCTTTCCGTATGATAACCGTATATACGCACAATATACATATTATAATAATATAATACCTAACTACTATTGTGTGTGTGTGTGGGACGGTGTTGTACGGATACTTCCTGCGGAGAGTTGTGTTACGCGCACGCGATCGCCGTCGTCGTTTTATCTCTCGTGTATAGTTTTAATTACAATTAATTTAGCGGATAAATATTTATTTGTTTTTAACCACAGGTAGGTAGGTACCGCGTGCGTAATACGAGTAGGTGTTACAAACCTCACAGGCGAGTGCAGTATGCATTTAATATTGTTTTCTATTTCGTTTTATTTTCGCGCAATAATTATTGTAATAGCAGTTGTATAGTGACTTTATACTTTACGACGTTATTCGCCATTCGATTCGTTGCGCAGAAATGCACCATGCCGTGTATATAGTACTATATAATTGTATAATGTATATTGTACGATTTAATATAACAAATATTAACATGACACGTCCGCACGAGTCTACCACCTGTGTGACGACGTGCAATATTATTGCAAAGAGGCCTCATGAAAATTCATGACGTAAACATGAATTATATTGTGTCTTTTTATCAAAACTCATTTGTGGCAGTTTCGACGGGGCGGCGGTCTATGCGTATACGACGATTTATTATTAATTTACGTAGTATTATTGTAATACAACGTGTATTGTAGATGTATAACATCAATTTCATCTGAAGACATTAATACTAATTTATTTATGCGCGTTTTGAGTGAGTATGATGGTCCTCTCCCCCTGAAGGATCACTGCTTATTGCGGCGGTTATTATTTGGGCCATATTGAATTTCGTTACAATATATTCTTTCTGTATTCTGCCTTATTTTGTAACTATGCGATTAGATAGCTTTTTTAATTCGCTTTAGCGGATACCATTGCACGTCTTGATGAAAACTCGCTGTATGGCATTTATACAAGTAATTTAGTATTTTTCTAAACGGGCCTTTGAAAAAAAAAAATAGTAAAACGAGCCGCGCATTTTACGATAAACGAAAATGGCCGAGTTCTGCGTAGTACCCACCTATAGTTTGAACTTTGAACTGGATATAGAAAAGGCCTTGGCGCTGGCGGGCGGGTAGATAATGGTAGGTAGTGATTAGAAATGTGGATTCGTGTGTCTTTCCGAACCGGACGTGTCGCCGGATAAAAGTACGTTTCCGGTTTCGGCTTGTGTTCAAAACAAAAGAAAGTCCATTTTGTCCAGTCCATATACATTCGACGGACAAAATGACCGTCGCACACACACACGCGAACCGTATACAATATATACGATATATCTACTACATACGTAGACGGAATTCATATTATACCTCTCTTATTCTACCCGTCATGTATATCACATACTTGTAAAACATTTTGTATTCATATAATATGTATAAAACATTTTTTCAGAAGTCGTTATGTTTGTACTGCACTCGTGTGCGAGGCTCACTCCCACGCAGAGTCACAAATTCACCGGTTTTGATATTTATTTTATTATTTTTCACTTATTTATTTCGAGTGGTGGTAATATAGGTAGTAGTTTTCGGACCGCCGAACAAACATTATTCGAAATAGCCGGGTGTATAGGCCCATACGGTTAACCTATGGTCGGTAGTACCTATGGTATCCGCGACGGTGGTCTCACCTACTAATAATCAACATAAAATATCGAAATGAAAGGTGGTAGGTATCTAACCTATGCTTCATGTATAATGTATACACACTCACACACACTATTATTGTACTACACAGTCATAATATAATAGAGATTAAGTGGTCTTTTATCTTAACCAAGTTACACAGACATGGAATGATTAATTTCAAAAAAAAAAAAAAAATTATTTACTTTTATGGAATGTAAATACGAATATATAGAAGTCATGCATACGTTTGAATAAATAAATATAATATAATAGATGCAATAACATTCATAGGTACTGCGTATAAGTAAAAGAAAACTAATAATTCATGTATTTTTTCACGTATACGGTCTATAAGAATTTTTTTAGATTTGTAAAAACAAAATAAATGATATCTGTACTGTCAATTATGCACACTGCAATAAAAGTTGTGTTTATATACTATATTGTCTATTTATATGTCTTGTGATATTTTATATTGTATAGTTATTATTTGGATGTTTAAAAAAAGTTATTTGAAAAATGTAATTAATAATAATTGTGAAGAAGAGTGATATTAATAACAAAAGCTAATAATCAAAACGACTTGGTGAACGTTATAAATGAAAACACTGTCACCGAGTTGATTTATTTAAAAAGTTACTTCACAATACATTAAATTTAAAGTTTTTATGATATAATAACAGTAATTTATAATATTTAAATAGATGTCTTGTCTTACGCAAAAGTTACAATTTTCTTTATAGTTTCAATCCCTTGTAGGTCACTATTAAAAATGATAAGAATTGCTCGTTTAATTTTTGAGAAATTATAGTTTATAGGACTAGAGGTATCCTAAATAGATACGATGGTGTTTCATTGTTTAATAATAATAGAGTTCATTTTTATTGGTCAAATAATATTTATTTCAAATATTATGTTTGATTTGTAATAACATAAATTATTATTAGTTTATATTTAATTCTAAGGTTCTGTTTTACTGTAGAATTTTTTTATCTCAATAATAATTAAATCAGGAATAACGGAAAATAATTGATTTTAGTATTTTAATAAATAAATAAATGTTTGTTCTTATAAATTTTTTGCATCGATATTTTTTTTCTCGTTTTTAACATTATGATTAATAATATTATTGAGCTTAAAATAAATTCCAAAATGAAAAAAAATCAAACTCTGTTCTTAAAACACAAAGCGTTTGGGTGTATAAATATTTAAGAGCTTACGCTCAAGTCTTTGTTAAAATGTATTTTAAATAGTAAAAAAAAAAGATTTTACTGTGAATATCGAATAAAATTTTCAAATTAAATCCTGTCCGTTGTCACGAGTAACTTTTAATGAATGTCATCCGGTTCACTTGGAACTGCTGTATACATAATAGTAGGTACGCACTGTCTGGCCTTTGAAAATTAATGACCGCATGTTTTAGTTACAGTAGTCATTTAAATCTAAACAAATCGAAATATAGAGCGAGGAAAACAAGTAGTTAATATTCGAAGTACGTAATTTATTTATTATCATCAATTCACGCACACCGCACTTACTTAAACACTCGCGTTTAATTTTATAGGTAAGTTTTAAGTTTTAGAAATAGACCTTTCGAAAAAACACGTCTATACTTACGGTTATAATATTATCATACGATATTTACTGTTATTCGCATATTATAATAATTTTATTGAAAATATTTCAAAAATACGCTTCGTGGTTTTCATATCAATAATAATTTATAATTGAGAAATTACAGTATACAATTTTTTGTTGATGTACGCTATCTTATTAACCTTTGACCGCGCTTCGAGTTTATAACAAACTGTCCGATATATGATTTGTAATTTTTGATAACTTCGTCTACGAAGATTGATTTGACTCGAGCGATTTCACCGGTGCTAATACAATACATAATTTTAAAAACTCCAAAATATATAATTGTAACAAACTTGTGTTTCACGAAAATGCACACCTGAAAATGTATATTAGTTTTTATCTTAATTTGTTTAATTAAGTGTGTACATATTATAGTTTGTACGCTGACACTTAAATTTAACTGCCAACAGGAAATGAAAATAATACTATTTTTACGTAGATATAATATAATAATATTACAGACCGTTGATGTGCAGGAAGCATTTTTGATAAAAACCAAAAAAACTTAAAAATAATCTAAAAAGAGATATAGCTTGTTTTTTTGGCAAACATTATTTTAGTTTAACTGTATTATATTATATACGTTGTGTTTGGACTTGAGGGAAAAACATATAATATATATATATATTCTGTCGCTCGGTGCGCTCGCAGATATATATGCGCAAAAGATATTTCATTATAATATTATACTTTTAAGAATACGCAGGGTATACGGATTTTACTGGCTCGACAAAAACTCGATTCCCGGGTTTCCATCATAGTTCAACTAACTGATCTCCGAACTTTGACCAGAAACTTTGTTTCTTTTGAGAATTATTTTTTTCCCCTACTCGACGCATTCGTTGGAATGCAGCTGTTTCCAAATGTTTGACGCGTGACAGCAATGCCGGATTTCCATTCGGGAAGTTGGCCAAAACTTCTCTCTATAGCCGAGCAGGAGCCGAGAGTAAAAAGAATTAGCCAAACGATTCGTCTAAAATGTGGTTTGCTCGTATTATGTATTTTTTTTCATTTTTTTTTTAACTCCTCACCAAATATGCGGAGGAAAGCTAACGCAGAACAGTGTCGTTAATCAGCCTAAACCAAAACCTACTGGGTGTCGTTTCCAGGACAAACCGACGGCGGCCCTCTCGGTGATTAATGAACTCTCCGGGCTGCAGGGAAACGTGTCAGAATTTCCCCTGACTGCCTCCCCTATGTGGTGTATACGCAGACTTTCGCTATATATACCCCCAGAGGAGCTATTCTCACGCTAGCAAATTATAGTTGTGGAGTGTGGTTTCAAACCATTTGTCATGCAAAATAATCATTTTTACAACGTTTCTTCCATAAACTATTATATAATTTTTGTCAATAACTTTCATACCTAATATTATTATACGCACCTACGCCCGCGAGTGCGTTTCCGATGAAACAGTCTAAAATCTAAATATTATTAAACTTATCATCACGCTGTATACGTACTTAAATATGAAATAATAGAAGTATAATTATGCGGTAGGTACATATATAGGTAATGGCTTAGAATTTCCATAAATTAAATAAAAAAAATAAAAATGAATAATAATATTAGTTAATAAACAGTAATTACCTACTGTTATATTTTTTTTTTCAATGCATAAAATTATGTAAAAATGTATATTACTCGATTATCGAAGTTGCGCCTGTGTGAAAAACTCGTGATCGCCATACTTACACGTTTAAAAAATATTTCAACAACGCTTTAACATGAAATAAAATGTTGTAAATTAATCATTATAAAAATGGTATTTTTTCAATTTTATACAATACAATTAGGTTGGTACATAAATTTTATTCAGTAAATAATATTAAATTAATGTATACCTAAGGCTTAAGTACAGAAAAATTGTGCTGTGATACATTAGCTAATTAATTTATAAATTTTAAAGTTTAACTGTCGGAATCATTTTATTTTTAATGTACAGACGAAATTGAATAAAGTCACGTGAGTTTCATTATTGAATGAGATTCGATAATTTTATAAACTTCAACGCTTTTTGAAGCTAATTAAAGTTGGGTAATATGTATTATAATTTATATTAATCCAAAGAGCTTAATTAATTATACTAAAAGATTTCAATACACTTTGTTCCCATAAAAGGTCACTAACACTCGGGTTTTAAGTATCAACCCCAAGCTCTTTAGTCTCTGTCCTTTGATCATATTATTATACTCGAAGGATAAAAATATTTCTATAAAGATACTTTTTTTATACTTTAATTCACTAATTTATCCAGGCGTATGTATATTGTTGTCAATGTCCTTGGCTGTCATCAGTACATAATATTTTACTTAATATATTATGTTTATTTTGTAGATGAATTTATCGTAATTGGTAGTAATTTATAAACACATGTATATTATGCTGTAAAGTAAAAATTACAAATTTTAAATTTTATAAAACAATGTACTTAGCTACCAATTTTTTTTTTGTTAAAAATATAATCATCAGCATTATACATACATTTTTTAATTACTGTTGTTTATAATAATTATTATTATCATACACAATATTGGCCGTTCCGCATTATTATGACAAATCCCACTAAATTTTTATATACGGCCGCACGCGATTGTATTACACCCCAACCTACAAATTACAAGAGAAAAAGACCGACACGGCATCGAAAAAAACAAAAAAGAATATCGCTATTGTTTTCGACGCACTCACAATTCTAAATCCTCTTTGCCCGACACATAATCCTTTACCTAGGGTCTGTTTGCATTGAAGGAGGACGAGAGACGGTGTTGGGGGGGAGGTGAACGAGTGTATTGGTGGGAGGTGGCTAGAGAGAGACAGACGAGAGAGAGAGAGAAGAAAATATATAATTTAAATCCCCCCTTTCCTCAATTGAATTCTACAAAATATTCGTCCGTTTTTGTTTGTAGTGGCGTTCACGGGGGTTCGTAATCCATCAAAGCCGGATCTTTTTGTACGGAATTGCCGCGGACAAAACGTATTTAAAAAAAAAAAAATATTTATATATTTAATCAGAAAGTATATATCACGGGAGGGTAATGCGTGGATTGAATTCTATTAAAACCCAATTATTTCGGTACACTTTTGGGGTAAAAAACGTACTAGGTTTTATCAAGAAGTTTTATTATCGTAAGATTAAAATGAGATTATAATATTATATTATTCGCGAGCCTTTGAAACACTAAACCACTCGATCCAACAGAGTTTATTATTTAAAATATGTTGCAGAATTGTTGTTAGTTATTATCATAATATAACAATGGTCTCAAAACTCTGCTGAATTAATTTAACAAACAACTGCTGTATTATTGGGTTTACTTATAATAATCTCTTATTAAATTGTTTCATAATTTAAATGTTTAATGTATACACGGTTGCTATATAAATTTTAGGTGTTAATTTTTAATTTCAAAACTATAATGTTAATTCGAAAATAACAATCGCATTTTCGCTTATCATAATGCTTATTGTCTGAGAAAATATTTTTGATAAATAATTGTTATGTGGCGAAATACAATAATAATTATTACAGTATATAACTTCTTACAGTTATGCGGAATTTAATATATTTTTACATTTATTTAACGCGTACTTTTTAAATAATTGAATCAAATACTATATACAGTGTTGTTTGTTCGTCTCGACAAAAAAAAAAAAAATATCTAAAACCGTTTCTACAGAAGACGGTCGTGTAAACTTAGTTTTAAGTTTATAATGTATTATAACTCTGTTACATCTCTGCCGAAATTCAGCGCTGTCAAATATTTGTCGTTATATATTTTGTATACGTATAATAATAATAATACGCTGTATAATATTATATTTTACAACTCCGCGACGACTTTTGTTTGAATTCGATTTGTGCGCGTTTATTGACAACTGTTACTTGAACTTAAAATGCCGCGAATAGCAGAGGTCGGGCGCGATATGACATTATTATAATATTATGCAGATGAACGGTGTTTGTATATTCCTACGCGAATATTATATATTACATGCCCTGGTCGCATATGGCCTTATATCGAACGCTATAATATTATACACCACCTCATTATAATACGACACACAATATAATCCCGAAATTCCCGTGGCTCGACATGCGATATATGATGATAATATTACGAATTATGATTTATACATTTGTACCGCGTCATCGATAATAGGTTTTATTTCGTGTGTACTTGCAGCGTTATAGTTTCGGTAGTACCTACTACGGAGTCGTAAACACGCTCACAGATCGAATACCCATTTTTATATTCCCTACACGTACGGTAAATCAAACGAGTTTTCTCTCTCTCTGTTTTTTTTTGTTTTTATTTTTCGCCCCGTCGATATTTACAATTTACACTATTCGCCCACCATTTGTCCTGCCAAATGCCCCTGGACACAATTGACCGCTTCCACTCGACGGCGGCGGCGGCAATAAGTCACATCCGTCGTAGTAGGACCTAATCAACCGGTCCAGTGATCTTTTTCGGTGTTTGTACATTTTACATATATATATATATTATATTAAATTATTGTGTGCCACGTGGCTACAATGAAAACGTATATTTTAACTATCATGGCTGTCCAACTACAGCTGCTAGGCTGTCATAAAAAACGTTTCTAATAAATGTTCAAAAGTTCAAAACGCACTCACATAATATAATATTATGTGTAATGTCGTAATTTTATTATTATTGCCCTGTCGTTTTTGAATGCAGATTATCTCGGACTGAAAATAATGTCATTAGGTATCATATAATTATTATTCCGTTACGCTCTTAGTGCAGCCGGTAATTAATACGAACTCGTATAGGTAATTAACAAGAATAATATCACGTTCGTCTGTAAAATACCTATATAGAAATTAGAAACGCGATTCGTCTAATCGTGAATCTAATCTATATATTATTATTTAATAAGATTATCATATCCGAACAATCGACTGCACGTGTAGCATCGTGCCTATATAAAAATCAAATTTTTTTTTTCTGTGCGATTTTACTAACCGATTCACCTGTCCGATACGATTGACCAGAAATTTCGGAATTCCTCCAGGTGCAATAAATATACATGTATACATATTATATATTATATTCTATAGGTACATGGGTATATTTCACAACCCGATATAATTATTTATTGAAAAGATCTCTTTTCATCCATCTATATACATAATTACCCGTATGGGAGACGCTTCATGTTTGTGTGTGTGTGCAGGATTTTCACCGTCCCGGCACGTTCGTTAGCGAAAAAAAAACTGGCCTGCAGCGATGCTGCCAACGTGTGTGCAGTGTGCAATCTCCCGATATTTCGACGATCCACGTCAGCTATATACTCTTAATATTATGTGATATCATTATATTCGGGTTAATTGAACCCGCGAACAGCAGAAGCCGTGTAACCCTCCGGCGTCATGAATAAAATAACGATTTTCAGTCAAGTAGCAGCGATACGCCGGTATTAAATAGGTATGGGTTTCGGCGGTTATGTAGTTATATTATTATATTTTGTTCGTATTCTTTCGTAGTATTATTATTATTATGTTGGTCGCTTTTATATAACGCATAATGATCGTGCAGCAACGTAGTGGTTGCGAAATAATTGTTAATAGGTAAGGCGTATAATAAAGGAGTATATGAATAGTAATAGTACCTAATTCATTACTTCAAATTATACGTATTTATTAAAACGTAAAATATATTACAATAAATTATATCTCATTCATATCGATGTATAACGCAATAATAATAAATTGCGATGTTGTGAAAACTATTGTACATAATTCGTACTGAGTGGATCGAAGACGGATCGTACAGCTATTAAAGTATTTACAAATTAAAAACAATTATTTTAACTTTTAAAACTCTCGGACACGGCTATATAGGTACCTACTTAAACACTTTGCAGACGGATCACAATTCATAAAATCATATATTATACTTAAACATTTCTGGTAACAAAGTTTTGTCATAACTATTGATAAAAACACAAATCATGCGTTAGAATCAAATTTTATTTATTGTACATAATATTTTATGCGTGCTAAATAAAACAAAGTGTTGCACTCAAAATAGCTGGCTTTGCTAGCGGAAATCCAAAAGGGCTAACTCTAAAAAAATAATGACGAATAAGACAAGCTATGAATTATGATTATTTTTAAACGCATTTTGTATCGCCAGTAGACATATTAATGGATCACCCCTACAACAACTGTACAATAATATTATTATACATTATACATAATAATAATGTAGTATACTGCTATAATGTGCTGAAGCAGTGAATATACTGTGCATATTATGTGTATATTGTGCCCATTTAGTTAAATTAATATTGTCGCCGACACGACCGCTTTCGGACATAACTTATCATAATGGTAACTACCTACTTGGTAGCGCGTCCATTAGAGCTGGTTCACATTGGTAATGCATTCATTCAAAAGTGGTGTATATTTATACTCGTCGGGGACACCCTAAACGACCAGATCTGCGGGGTTCCGGGGTATTTTTGGGGTGTAAAATATACGACGGAGGATATACGGAAATAACGAGATTTATGTACACAGTTGGCTGGTGACAACATATATAATAATGATAAGTCATGGCGGCTATTGCTCGCGTTATTTGTAAGACTATATTGCTATGGTTATACGGTGTTCGGCGGTCATTATAAATTATATAACTGAATTGCCATTACTTACATTACTTTAAGCTTTAAGCTATTAACGGCGATTACTGTTTGAAACGTTTATATCGAGTCGTACTTCAGTATAATAATGCGCCCGTTGGCCCGCGACTTTTAAATAAGTAATAATAATTGTTCAACGCTGACCCTCGACCGATTCTGAGGAGAAGATGGCCAAATATGTCTTTTCTACCCTTGTAAGCTCCCGAGGACGTTTGTCCTGGTCTGTATATAATATGTACCCAAGAAATCGGTTTCTCGGAGATAAAATATATCGCTGTGTGTCAATTCTTTAAGGATGCCGGCTATTTATTGAGGGGCAAACATTCGGCCAATTTCTAGTTATGTAACGCGGTAGCTATACGTCATATATAGGCCTACGGAAAGATAAACTCGAACCATTTTAACGATCAAAAACGAATTTACAGGAAAAACGATTCCGCTTCGTAAAATATTCGAGTTTTGATCATTTTTTTTTTAAATTTATTTGAAAGGGATAACAACTTTATACGGATTGCGTCGGACTATCGTAGTGTAGATTATTTTCGAATTACCGAAGTTAATTACGCCAGAAAATACAATTTCAAAATACTCAACGATTCGTAACGTAGGTTTGTGACATATTGCGGAGAGTGTATAGAATACAATTTTTTAAATCGGTGTTAAAAAAAAAAGAATTTAGAAGTCTAAATCTGAATAATATTTCGGATATCCCGCATGAGACAAAGTTTTTGTACTTAAAACGACACCCTCGCATTTCGGCTCCCTTAATCGCGAGTACATAATATTATTGTTTTTAAACATTTGGTTCGTATTTGTTTTCCTCTACGATTTTACTCTTTAGACATAATATTTTGTTGTTTCGTGCCGGGCAGATGATACCATATAGACAGGTAGGTACGTCATCGCAATAAATTCCATCGGATATTCCATGATGACAACTTTCGTTTTTCGCCCATTATAAGATAATCGTGATAGGTGATAGGTCAGGTCTGCGTTCACTACGTATAAATAGTGTATATAATATATATCTATATCGGTATGTTGCTCATCCGCGGGACCTTTTCGACCCGCGACTGAAATGCAAATGTGTAATTTATAGGTACGACGTTAACATCTATAACATTAAAATGTAAATTATCGTCCGACGTGCGTTATCGAATAACAATAATATTATTGTTCTCAATAATAAGAACGTTTCGGCTAATGTGCGTATGCAATTCCGTCACGCTAGCCCAGAACGGATTATTGTTTTATTTCGCTCTACGCCGCATGATATACAATATTAAAATAATATGTGACTAGAATTCGATTTGTTTGTACGGTTTTCCTTTTCCATATCATATATTATAATATTATACTTTACAGCCGACGTGATACTATTTGTGTACCATTGTGCGGAAGTATCGGTATAATAATAATATATGATAAAACTGATGAAGCAAAACAGTCCTTAACGTGTTAATCTTGCTATACGTGTCGTGTTTTGAGTATGACTTCTACTATAATGATTTTTAAAGTAAAAGTCAGTTTTATATTGTGATCTCATTGTGGTACTTAAAAAAACTGTTCATTATTGTTGCAGATTATAACGAGTATGATGGAACAAAATTTATTATTATAATGATTGAAAAATTAAAAATGTGGTCCTTACAGTTAGCACCTATATGATTTAAACTAAAACTCGTGGCAAAATCAAATTTGTTTTCAAATTTCTGGAGACCTACAAATTAAAAAACTGGAATTTGTCTAGGTTTGCGGATAACCAAAGTTATTACGATGCGACGTACTAAATAATAGGTATCTACTTAATTAACTGTGTATTTTAGTACAGGTTCATATTTTACAATGCGCATTATATTAGATGTTTAATTTAAGAGCTCGTAAAATACAATATAATACATTATAATATGGAATAATATAGAACACAAATCATAGTCATAGATACCTACAGTCAGCATGATAGTCATTAGTCACGCATGAATAATTAAAAATGAGTTCGAAATAATTAAGATAATTATTAGCAAGTAACAACCATACTATACAGCACTCAGAAGTGTCGTGTCGCGTCAGCGACATTACGTTTCAAGGTTTACGTTCTTAAAAGTAAAATTGTCTAGAATTTCCGGAATCTTAAAATGCGTATTCAACAGGACGGTTAGATACTATAGGTATCATAATTATGCGATGGTGCCGCAGAATATGGTCTAAACGTATTCATTTTATTACAAATTTCGGATTGTTAATCTCCTATACCGACATTCGACTATTATATCGATAGTACAACGAAACATATATTATTATTATTACTTACATCGAAAATAATATATCGTTATAAATTGTCGTTATCGTGTGTGTTGGTTTGGTATTATAATAATAATATTATTTATCGTATAATCCGCGGTCAATGTATCGGTACAATTGTTAACATTGTTATTCGCGTCGTTTCGCGACAATAATACAATATAATATTATTATATAATGTATATAGACGTTTTTGCGGTGTCGTCGGGGTATGAAATATATTATATCGCTGCACTGTGTGCAGACTTCGGGTCGAGAGTGTAATATGGCGTGGCGCTTATACAATAATATACGTAGAAGACGGTCCAGCTGCGTGTGCGAAAATCCCCTCGTCCGTGCGAACGGAATCGGCAACGGTCGCCGCCGCCGGTTATTAGCGAACTTTGGACGTAAGCCCGCCGTTGCTTCGGCTGCTGCGGGAAGCTCAATTTGCTCGTCGGTTTTCCACCCCCCCGGCCATGTACGTATAGGTAGTAAGGGGGAGGGGTAATATGGTTGCGGCGGTGGCGGCGTTTGTTTTTCCCCCTCGCCCGGGTTGTTATTCTCATTAATTCAATATTGAAAACTTTAAAAGCAATTTCGCTGTATAAGGTCGGCCGCCGCCGACGTTTTCACGTTTAATCTTCTTTGCGTTGCGCCTTATTACTTGCGACGAGGTGGCGGGCGGGCGCGGGCCCCCTCTCTCGTTTCCCTCATCGCGCAGTCATCGCAGTTTTGTTTTTCGAAATATATCACGCGCGCGGTTTCAAGCCCTACCCGCATCTCCCCCCCCCCCAACACAGCCCGAGTCCCAGCCGCCCTCTGGCCCCGAAAAAATAAAAACCATTACGTATTCTGATCACGGTATCCCAGGTAATTTTTTCCCTCCTCTTACACACACATACACTTCTCTTGCGTCGAAAGAGTTGGAAGCTTTAGAATTGAATTACGGACCCACTGCCGCACTACCTCCGCCGCCGCCGCCGTACAACAGAATGAGTACAAATTCCATCTTTCGGCCGATTTCGTATTTCGCTCGGAACTCCGTGCGGGTTTGTCGTGGGCGTGATTTTTTTTTCGCTTTCAGAGCTTCTTCGCTATATATATATATAATAATATTTATATAATTTGTTTTTCGTCCTATATACAATATATAGAGGTGGCGGCGGCCGCTCGTAACGCGTCGCGTCGCTCTGTCGTTGTCGTGTTTTTATTTTTTTTCCCGACATGCGCGTCTTCCGCGGGCCAAAAACTTTTATTATTTCCGTGAATCACATAACACGCAGTGATGTTCATTACTCGAATTGGCCGTATAATAATATAATAATTCCCGAGCCCATTAGAGCCGGTCCCGAGGGAACGACACGCACCGCCAGCAGTCCTGCGACTCCCGAGGGACTCGCGTAATGTGCGGCGGCAGTGGTCGTGTCACTTATACAGTCTCGAACACAACGCTGCAACGGCGGCGGCGACCGCTGCAGCGGAGTTCTTACAGTTTTATATATATATTTGTTTGTTTGTTTGACGGGCTGCTGTATTATAAAAACGCCGTTATGGTATTTTAATGAAACTCCTTTTAAAATAACCGGCCGTTAAAACTGCAGCAGAGACGACCGCGGCGATAGCTGCTGTCCGTCAAAATTCAAGTCGCACGACGATGCAAATTCCGCCGAGATAACGCATACATGACATGCCTACCTACATTGCTACTGACAGTATGCGTCTAGGCATTTCGGGGCATATAATATTTATGTAAGACGCGCGTTTGATGAAATATTTGTCTAACTTTTCGTTTGCGTGAAGCGCGTTCCGATTTTCGATAGTACCTGAACCTATCTCGTATAGCATAATATAAGTACCGTAAGAGGAGTGTCCGGTACACAACAATATCGATCGACGATTAACAGTTTGAACGCGAGTTTTACATTCTTTTGTTTCGGATTTGCGCCGCTACATGGAAATCGAAAGTATAATAGTGACGACGATTGTTACCAAATAGTTTAAAAACATAAATTGAGTTTCAGAAGTGTGGGACGAAAAGGTTCTTTTTTGTGTCCCCTGAAAATTCCTTCCGTTTCAAAAATTTTCCCAGGCTAGGTATATATTATACGTAAGCGTAATTGGAATTCGAACTATTGCTGTGAAAATCTTTAGAATCGCCGCCGTGTAACAGGATGCAGATTCCTTTTTTTTTTTTATCTGTTTTTGACAATCTTCTCGGAATTAAATTTAATATATTATTTTCTGTGTTCAAAATGTTGCGCTGCATTCTGCGCAGTACATTATCTTTTCTTCGGATTTAAAATAATGTGCAGGAAACAAATATACATATATGCGGCATGTATAGTAGATAGTTATATTGTGTGTATAGTTATTTTCCTACGATTTTCTGTGAGAGGATCGATTGTACACTGAGATTTATGATTCGAGCGGAGAAATATATAATAATATATACAACACTGTGACATAGTTTAAATATATTTCGGCGATAGATTATCAAAATATAATATATAAAGTCTCGAACATCTGTCGATTACTTTGTACGTAATTGGTGTCGACGTGAGATATCAGCTGTTTATTATTAGGCCGCACAAGTATATCTATAAATTATTAAATTCCTTTTACCTCGCAGTGATGTTGATAAACGCGACGGCGACGTCAACTGTCAAGTGTGCGACAACTTGAAAACTAAATATTATTACATATATTATAGTACGGGGCATATAATAACGCATAATTTATATCAATTGACGTCCTATAGTATATAATATCATTATTAAGAGGACGCTTTTGTTCGGGGCTTTTGTTGTGACCGTCTTACAAGTGCGTGACATCGCAAATTCACGCTCGGCAGATCGCGTTTTGCTTCGTTAGTTAAAAAATCATAGTGAATCGAATGAAAACAAACAAATTAAAAATTTAAGTCGCGTAAATTAAAAATGCTCATAACTCACTTAAAAACTGAATCGTCGAAGACACCCACATACGAGCACAGATAATGTTCTCATCATCAAATTTCATATTGGTTTTAATTTTTAAACCAACAAAGCTAAACGTCTATCTGCTCAGCGTAAATTTGTAATGTTACGCACTTGTAGAACCGAGACAAACAATAATGTCTGCTGTGTCCTCTATATCTCCTCCATATCGGATATTTAGAACGGATATAATATAGTTTATACTTAGGTACCTACTATACAATATCGATGCTCTGCATGTGTATAATAAATCAATCTCTCGCGGCGAATAAAACGTCATTCTGTCACTAGGATTTGTGTATTATACACTCGTTGATATCATCGGCGCGGTGTCTCGTCTGTACACAGATACACGACGAAAAAAAAACCAAACAAGCAAACAAATAAATCAAAATTCAGGCAAACGTCTGCGAGTACATTTTTTTTGGTCGTTTGCAATATTTTCGGTGATTTATATCGCTGTGGCTTAATCGTAATGCATATATTATACACGCGTGCAGTGTGTATATATTTGCACTGTGGCGGCGTACGTGGGATGCAAGTTTTATATAATAATATATTGTCGTAAACCATCGTTTGTGCCTCTGCAGCCGTGACTAAACGATTTCTTTTACGTACACCTCGTATTTTTTTTTTCTGCAAACGTTCTATTTGACTTACTCGAAGTATATAATATATAATATACGTGTATACATTGTTACCTATGTTATAATACGATCCACGTGTATATAATATATTATGCATCAGTGCGAATCTTGGATACGATATTTATACGAGACGATACACAGCCTGCTGCTGCTGCTGCTGTAGTTGTACGCGGAATTTGCCTCTCTTGAAATTTAAAAAAAACCATTTATTATAATAACGCTGTATTGTTAATCACTGACGTTCCACGCGTATACTTACAACTGCAGCAGCACAATATATGTATATATAAAGCCGAGAAAAAAAAATGAGATGATAATATTTTCCGAATAACATTTTCCATACTGTTTTTGCTCTTGTTTACCCTTATTCTTAACGTCAGAAACATTATTGTCTCTATTTTACATTTTACGGTCGCTGCGACTATATACTGCTACAAACCTACCTATATAGTACCTACCTACCTACTTACCTACGCCGCAGGTAATAACGATTTAAAAAAAATCTCGTCTATAGATTCATATAAAAAATATTCTATCATCCCATACTGTTTGTTTTCGATTTATCGCACATTTATAATTGAAATTGAAAAACCTTCGAGTTTCTGCGGTGGAAAATTAATTTATTCCATCAGTTTTTCCTTAACATCAGTTCAAAATTCATCATTTTACTTATAATCATTTACTTTTATATAGTAAATAAGTAACAATGTAACATTTTCCAAACATTGATCGATAATAAGCGTCTACGGCGTGGCGGTGCTGCGCGCGGTATGACTTCGAGTTAATTATGTTTTGCTTTACGCCTATTTACCGCACGTAATTAAAAAATAAACGATCTGGTGCTCGAAAGCTCATTATGTACAGCGACTATACCTATATTAATGTTATTGGTTCCTTTATAGTATATATATATATAATATAAAGCCGGTACCGCGTACCTATTATATACTAATAATAATAATAATATTAATAATAATAAAAAAAAAATGATTTTAATAATAAAACGCAATTGTTAAATAATAAATATTATAATTTTTAAGAGCGTTAAATGAAAAAAGCTTCGTTATACCTTTTGTTTTGTACGGGCTCGTTTAAACGTGCATGTAAATTATTGTCAACGATTGACCTCGTTAATAAAACGCGTGTTACGATTTACGTTTACTGCAATCACGCGTATATACCTATCCATATCAAGCCAACGCCGAAGTCTGCTATGTATACAGGGTGGGCCGCATGCAGTGTTGCAGTTTTCATCTCTGAGTTGTTAAGCGAGGACAGTGGCATAAATTGG
Source organism: Sitobion miscanthi (assembly GCA_008086715.1). Taxonomy (NCBI): domain Eukaryota; kingdom Metazoa; phylum Arthropoda; class Insecta; order Hemiptera; family Aphididae; genus Sitobion; species Sitobion miscanthi. The sequence goes on from CM017805.1 coordinate 12,032,975, forward strand.
CCTCAATTTCTGATGGTGCAGGGACATATTTTGATTTCGGTACCCACCACACTCCAAATACCTCTGAAAAGGTAGGAAACACTTGTGTGGAATCTTGTGTTGAACTTACAAATTTTAGATTTAAATAGAACACTTTGTATGAATTTTTAACTCAAAATAGTTTGCAAGTTTTTATGATTTTATTCTAATACTTCAGACCCCAATAAAATGTCTGGTGGCGCAAGTGCTATACTCGCACCACCCAATTCACGCCACTGAACGAGGAAGACGGCAAACGGCACCGTGGCCCACTCTGTATAATATTTATATTATATCGTACACCTAAAACCGTGTAACGTGCGCGGAGGAGTGTAGAATAAAAATCGTTTTGCGTGTGCAGTATATATACGGAGAGAGAAAATTGACACGCCGTCGTCGGGTGATCGTTATATTGATGGACGTCCATCCGCGCGTGATGCAAAGGCATTATTTCTCTTCAGTTATAAACCGAACTCGGCGGGATAAAAATTGGTGCGATCTGCAGCTGCCAAGTTACAAACGAGCGCGAGGCTCGGTGGCGCCGTTGCTTTTAATGAAAAGAAGTGTTTTTCGATATAAACTCTTGGGCTTTACTGCTGCCGCTAAGTATTAATGTTTACGTATATATATATATATATATATATATGTACACGTGCGGTGGTATATGGATATAAAAAAAACCACTCTTTTTGTATGTGTACACATCATCGGTATATAGATAGTTTTCCAAAACGATTCTCGTATACTGCAGTTTATGTTTATCACTTAATTGATTTCGACAAAGAATAACAAATTTAATACATTATTATATACAAAGGGAGAGTACTGCGCAGTGACGCCACTCAAAGTATTTAAAAATCTACACGGCCAATTACTCTTCTATTTGTCTTTACTACACATTATATATATATATATATATATATATATATTACAAGCATTTTTAATGAGAAGAATATTTCTGTTGTCGTCGTGATTATGACTTTTTAGGCCTCTTCGAATCCAACGCCATCTTTCACTATACACACCAAGCTATATATATCATGATAATATATACCTACTACGTTTTGCCTTTAGAATAAATAAACACGTTTACAAAAGCCCTTTCGCAAATCTTGACTTTTCAATGATGTAATTAAAAAAAAAAAAAACCCGACGTTTTATTTTACAAAAGAAAACAAGCCAATTCCGTATATTACAATACATATATATATATATTATATATTGTATATAGGTATACGACCATAATATAATACTGGTATTTTTGTCTTATTATTTTCCCCTCTTGCTGCAGCTTTGCTCCTATTTCCCTCGGAGGCAGTTTGCGCGCATCGGGAACCCGGCACATATTTTTCGCCCGGAAATGCCTCGGAGGAGACTGTAAAGCTCAGCGGTTCGAAAACCCGATAGTAAAATAAAAAAAAAAAAAAAATAAAACGAATAAACGGGGAATTGAATTTTTACGGTGTGCCGAGCTGAATGAGCCTCGGCCGGGATTAGGACGATAAATAAGCCGAGCAAAACGTACTCGAAGAAATTTTGTCCCGTGCATATATATACGGAAACTTATATTATCTAGAAATTTATATTGTATTAGGTCCCCGTGAATAATACGATATTATAAAATACATTTTTTTATGGTTACGGAAAATATGCAAACATCATTACGATATTATTTATACCGACGTAACTGCAACACACGCGGACATTGTGAAATACAATATTACACTGCAAACACGAACGTATATAATATAATATAATACGTATATATACGCGTTATACATATATATCATGCTACAACACTCACAATAATAAACAAACAAAATTGCGTATATACGAGGGTGAGTTTCAATAAACTAAAATAAATGGGAAATCGGAACGTAAACGCAAAACGCAGTATAATGGTTGAATAAATCAGTGATGTGGCAACGAATATATATAATACGTCGTGTGTGTATAATATAATATGTTCTCGCGGAGTAATTTAAAATAATTTCCCGTAACAAAAGTCAACTCGCGAGTACGATTTCCGATTTCCGATTGACACACGCCGTCGTACACAACGTCAGACTTTGAAAATTTTAAATATCGGATAGCGTAATGGTACTCCGCAGTTCCTCGTAACATACACGATGAATAACCGATGGCATTTTTTTTTCAAATGACAAACGAAAAAAAATCAACTCCAAGAGCAGAAGACCTTTTGAAATATCGCGTACAACGTGTATATTTCGTTCCTATACGTTTATCGATTTTTCGATAATGTCTACAATACCCATATTATACAACATAATATTATAATGTTTCATAAGTATGATAATAATATTGAACGTCATTGGAGTGAAACCTCTCTTTGGATAACAAATTGTGATCTGAATCCATGTAATATGTAGTTCGATATTATATTGATGACTGAAAATAATAAAATGAAGAACATCGCGAGTGAAAATCAGGACGTCCATCACGATGTTCCCGTGGCGTAACTAGGATTTTTGTAAGGAGGGTGTTAATTATAAATATTACACAATATATACCCATACGAACTATATAACTTTGATTTTAATTAGGTAACAAAAATGTTTATGCCTGACTACGTCATCCCACTACGATCAATAGACAATTATGAAATTAAATTAATATTACAAACAAAGTTTAATGCATGTAATAATTTGACACGACACGGCTCGAGGGGGGTGTCATAACCTCAAAACACCCCCCTCGGACACGCCACTGCAGCGAACGTACCAAATTAAATTCATAATAAATTATTTTGATATATTTAAATTAAACTATAATTAGGTCTAAACGGATCCGTTTTTTTGTTTTCGTCGTTCTTATCGTCTATTGAATAAAAACAATAAATTGATCATTTAATCTTTTTAATTTATAAAAACCTAACCAACACCGCTACACGCAGTTTGTAAACCCCATTATGGGAGTAGTATGGGTACATCAGTTATAGTGACACAGCGACTGACCTAACCTTAATTACATATATATATATATATGTACACTCGCTACTAGTTTTAATCTGGCGATATATATCTGAAACTCTCCGGAGTGCTTGACAAATGTTACGGGATTAGCAGCTTTGTGCTTTCTAACGCGGCGGGCGTACTTCCGGGATCGAACCCCCCTTACAGCCCTCCCCCCCCCCCGCTAACCGTTCATCTCTTTTCGGTCCGGAAGACGTATGACCTCCAGACGGCCCGGAGCCTTTACCGGATCGTGCGCCATAACTCACCCCGCAGCGCTCTCGTTAGTCGGCGGCTACAACGGAGGCGGTGGTGGCGGTGGTCAGAATAGTATTCGCTGGGTTGGCGGGGCAAACTTTTGACCGTTGCCAATTCGTTTAAACGCGCGCACAGTAGCCGGCCCCGCCGTAGGGCTGCACAGCACACGTAACGTACGTACGTATAATATTATATTTATATATATGCTATGTATATATAGTGTGCCATGTACACACACACACACGCGGAGCACCCTTTCCGCCGCTTTGATTTACCGGCTTTTATCGCGTGCCCGTAAAACTGTACGTACATATGTATACATATATATATACGCGCAGGGTTATACTTAAACGCTGTGCGAAATAATATCGGTTCGTCGAAAACGATCGTACATATTATACATACCCCCGCTGCACCGGGGGCAGTTTGTTGCAGTATAAACTTTGGCGTGTCTGGCTGGGGGTTATATCATTAGATATATGCTAAACGCGCGTACCTACACTTAATACATACAGTACAACCGTCAGACCGGCGTGGTCGTATTATATATATATATGTGTACACTGTACACACTCATTATACACGTGCACAGTATAATATGCGAGCGAGCGTGTGTGTGCGGATGTGATTGATCTCGATAACGGCGGGCTCGTCGTCGTTTCCGATACAACACTAGCTCTTGTAGCGCGGCAACAGTAAATATTATTATTATATAATGTTATTTTATTATGTTATACGTACTATTTGTGCGCACTAGCTCTCCCCTAATGGCGTCCGGAGCTAATGAAAAAAAAAAAAAACACCAAACGAAACGGAAAAAAAAAAAAAGGAAATATATACTAAGACGTTCAGACGACAGCCCAGAGCCGGTTGACGTATATTCTTCCAATCCCGCTAATGGATAGCCGTCGGTCGTGTACAAACACTCACACACACACACACACACACAACCCTCGTCGTCGTCGAAGTCGCTGTCGGCGTCATATTATATGGATGACGCGTTTCTATTTTATTTTATTTCATTTTTTTTAAATAGATATACCGCGGCAGATATGGCGTTATCTATTTATACGCGTTATTGTATTATGTATATAGTTTATGGGGATGAAATGTTTGTTCGTAGTCGTCGTTCCGAGGGAGTTCACCGCCGCCGCAGCAGAGCATCGTCGCACAGTAACAGTTAATGTTAATTATAATGTTTTATTCGTTTTGACTATTATGACGTCGCGGTCATTCGCGGGGAAAAATATCTCCCGAGCGCTAAGTGTAAAATATTGTTTAGTGGAGATGAAAAAACTTATTTAAAAAACGAAATTCCCAGTAATGAAAAATTATACTCTGCACCGAACGCAGTATTCGAGGAAAGGAAAATTGTAATAGGAAAAATGTTCCAACATAATAATAATGATGTGTACTGTGTATTATCTCTGCGTCTTTACGTCGTTTTATAAAAACAAATATTGGCACTTCAGAGGTTTTTATGCTTTCAAGTTTTCGTCACGAGAGGCAATAGTAACATGTGAGATTTTTAAAACAGAAATGATATCATCGCCAGGAAAATGTCTTGTAATGTACACAGTCGCAGCAGTTCCCACACAACTCTATCAGTTCGTGTATAGTCTATACATGCTCGTCGCATATATTACTATTCCGATGTAAATACCAGTCGTAATATACTTGGGATTCACGTAGGAGTTATATTTTAACGAAATATGTATTTCATTGATCATAAATTAATGATATTATCGTATACGGGACATTTTTTATCTGTATTATTTTTGAATGAATGCCCTGGATACAAAATCAGCGATTTTCCAATTCTCTGAGATTTTTCCCCGGTTTCTACGGCGACGATTGCGATGTGCGTTATATCCGTGGAGTGTTGATGAAACAGTGATGACTGCTGGGATGCGTACATGGTAATGTGGTTGTGGTATACGCATCATAGAGTCACAGGTCAACCAGCAATAATTATTCTTATACCGCGCCACCACGGAACGCGCTAAAAGCATCATATAAAATACAATATTTTATACTTACCATAACCGCTGCAGGATCATTTTAATTTAGATCCAAACTCCGTAATATTATTCTACATTAGTATAATATACCTACCTACGTAATAATACATTTTTATAAACTTTGAACGCATAACGCTGTACGTGGCCATTTAATTTCGTTGACAGCCAAAAATAATATATTGTTGACTAAATAGTTGTCTCATTTATCAATAGGTATAACTATCGAGGTACAATGAGCTCGTTATTAGTTTAATTGTTATAGTTAATCGTTTTGAAAGTGAGATTTTCTCATTTCCCGGCACTTAAGTTACAATAATATTATGTTGAAATCCTAATTTATTTCAATAACTAACTCTATGTACGTATGTTGTCCTGTTTAAAAAAAAAAAAAACACAAATTAATAGTAAGTAATATAGCATAGTTAATTGAAGGATTGCCATTCGTATAATATTATAAATCATATTATAAGTATTATTATGTGTTTACGTGTTGTTACGAAATAATTTTCAAAACATGTTCACCATTCTTTCATAATAATATATAATGTGTCACGCCTATACCTATGTATATATGCAGTAAAGGCTCCGAAATCTTTGTCGATCGATAATCGCGCGTGATTAACGGCCTCCTAAGTACAATTATTATGTGTTTAAATTACTGCGACCCACGCACTCAATGTTACAATGTCGCTGCGACAAAGTTTTTGTAGACTTATTATTTATATTTCTTTATAAAATCGTATACAATGACTTTGTTCTGTAATAATGTTATGTAAACCTTTGGGTTATATTGTATACTGCAGTCACCGCTAGTCGACGACGGGTACCTACATTGTTCGGTCAAAAATGTAAAACATTAAGCGCATAATATTATTATTATAATATGTTGTTATAACATTAGTTTTTATAATATTATGTAATAGCTGTAATATTCATATTTCAGTTTGTTATTATTATCATTTATCATATCGTGCTTATTAATATCGACCGACGAAAAACGTTCTCTATTTCCAAGTACCTGCTACCTATCTATATACACAATGTATATTATACATATATACTCATATGCTTCGAGAGTCAATATTAATATTATAATACTAAATATTAATCGAATACATACGCGAGTTAGGTACCTACTATAGATATTATACTATATACATTATGCATAGTTCAATAAAGCAATAACACGAGTTCACGTATATATTGGGATGGAAAAAAAAGGTCGTTAAAATCATTTGATTACGTCGGAATAACATAATAATAATAATATAATCCCCGATGAATACAAGTTTCGAGTGTATATGTACACGATATTTTAATGAATGCATAAACTTATCGGAATATAAACGCATATTAATGGACGTTCGCGTAATAATAATTAATGCGTAGGTAAGCGATTTTTTTCCACCGACCGTTAAACGTCGAATAAAATAATAATATTATAACAAGCGCCGCGGTGCCTACTTACGAAACGCTCAACGCCGATAAATAATAATAATAATAATAGTAATAATTACTCTATAATTGAATGGAGGTTAATATGCGAGCAGGAGTGTATAATTACGCGTATTGCGCCGGTTCGTATAATATATAATAATTATTGATAATTAATACGGCCGACAAAAAACGACGTCGGCGGCTGAAATACTCATCGCCTCCATGACTTATCGAACTCGATCCGGGGGGGCAAGCCGGTGCAGTTCGCGAGTTTCTACATCGTGGGTGTATATAAAAAATATAATACAATAAATAATAATATTATAATCGTATAAGGCGCCCGGTACCGATGCCATTTTGTCCTCTAAAATACACTCTGCGGGAATAACAATACCGCCTTATATTGTTGAATCAATAAAATTTCCTAATTTTTTTTTTTTAATTGCTAGAAGGAAATATTCTACAGCCCGAATCGTTCCCTGTTTTTCAATATTTTATTCTCAAACTTAATAATATGTCTAAAAAAAACAAGATAAAAAGCATTTTTTACAAATTTTTTTGCGGCGGGCTGTAGGAAGTCTTCTTCTTTCAGATAAAAAAATCAAGTCATCAAAATCCGACAATTCTACAAAGCCTGAGGGTTATGCCCGTGAAGTCATTTTTTTCTCGATATAATACACCCTATCCACCCCCCCCCTTAAATAGGTATCGGGTAGTATATTAGTGGACAATTATTATACTCAAGGTGGCAACTAAATATAAAATTTAATTTTTAAATCTTATAGAATTGCGGAAAATTTGAAAAACTGGCACTGGGACCCGTATACGTATAGTAATGATTCCGGAGGAGAAGGGGAATGTCTAGTAAGGGAGTACACGTGGCGGAACGTATAATATATTATATTGTTAAATCATTATTGTTATTATTATTACTGTTATAATAATATTATATGGGTACGAACATTTCGCGGCCCGAGTCGTAGCGACCCAGGTGTGCTCGCAGCGGCTGGTGCGCGGGACGGAGACTGAGCAGGAAATCGTCTGAATGTATAACTTTACTATAATTCTAAACGGTGTAATTATAAGTTATAACGATAATATGTATATAATATATTATATTATACAGGGTATGATTCGACTAGTGGCCGGTATTTCGTCCGCGAGCCCTGCTTTTTGACAATACGCGTTTGATGGAATATTTTGATTTTTTCGAATTTTTATTTTTCAATTCATCATTTCTCATCACCATACTTTCTAAACCAATATATACTATCAGAGTATCAGACTATTTGAACACAATTATTCTCAGTCGATCGGTACTCGAAGCTTATTAACTCAGAAAACACTATTTTTAATTTTGGTTTATATATATTATAATATATACTTCAATAGGTATAGTTTACAAAACAAAAAAATACTAGTTGTTCATTTGAAAAAAAAAAATTACCAAAGTATTTAAAAATATGGTTCGTGCTCGTGGGAATCACCCTGTATATAATACCCGTGGAGCGCAAGAACGTGGACGGGGATAATAATATATATATATTTATAAAGGAACGAGCAATGTATACGTTATGTGTGTGTATAAATATATATAGGTAGGTACCGTATGCTGCGAGCCTGCGAATAATTAGTCGGCGGCGTTGGAGACTGAGAGAGAAAGACTGTGAGGGGGAGGGCAAGCGAGCAGGGCTCAAACGGTGTTTGTGTAATTTTTGTCGAATATCTTCACCTTAGGTTTGGCGGGCGGTAGTCGCGTTTTCCGCACAAAATAATAATAACGCGTACAAAAGAACCCGAAGCGGGGAGGGGAGGGGGTCGACGGAATAATCGCCGGCGGTGAAAAGGGATAGCGCGACGAGGCGCATGTGCGTGTGGGCGACGAGCAGTTTAATTGTTTGATCCTCTATATATCGCAGTGTAGGTATACGTTATGGCGTATATACAATGTATGTTTCGCCTTATATACCCGTGTGGTAAATCTATTATTATTATTATTATTGCGATCGCAACAAAGCGCGCCTAATTGCGTTATATAGAAAACAGGACGTCGCGCAGCACTCTCGCACGCGTGCGAAAAAAAAACGAATTAATAAAATGAACAATTTCACTGGCAATATTTTGCGCTCGCTCCGGCGGCGTACTCTTTTTATATTGTGCGCGAGCATAATAACGACGCGGATATTTCGATATTTTTTAATAAACGTCGCGTACTGCTGCTGCACTCGCAGTACGCAGGAAACAGGGACTGCTGGCGTATACCTATACCTACGCTGCTGGCTGGCCCTATTTAGGGGAAGGTAAATCATGTACACGATTTCTATATACTTTGTACTTGGCAGTATACTGCGGCTATATTACGGCACGGCGGGGCGAAGGAATATAATAATATACACTCCCCAATCCGTTTTATCGCAATATTTTTTTATAAACCTGAGATGTGATATATATATATATATATATACTTACGTTATACTCAGACAATATTAAGTATTATTTAGTATGACTATATCAATAAAAGACAATGTGTGTGTGTGTGTGTGTGTGCTGCGTAAGCGATTATTAATCAATTATAATAATTGAACATCATTTTAGACCTATATTTTGTATTTTGTCGAAAAATCCAATAACTGTGTTAACAATCTGTACAGTTTACATAATATCCTGCAGGGTCATATCATTTACTCGGGGAACACCGTACCAGGATCAGCTAGTTTGTTAGTACTTATGTATATTATTATTATTATATTATTATTATTATTATTATTACATGTGGGTGATTAAGTGAATTTCTATGAACTATGTCTGGCTAAAACGCTGAACATGTTTTAAAGGTAATGTCATTATAGACTACCGCCGACTACTAGACCAGATGTTCTCAAACGTTTTTTCGCATAAGTACCGGATATTAGAGTGTATTCCGGAACAGTCACGTGTTTCGCTAACAACTAAAAACAAAACTATTCAGTATGCTGATAAATTGGTAAATAGTATAATATGATTATTCCCGAAGCTTATGTTGCGTGTCTTACTTTATTTCCAATAGGTACCGCCACGTACAGTTTGAGAAATTCTGGACTAGACCAAGTTTTAAGGCTGCAGCATCTATAAATTCATGTAATATATTCAGCACACAGGATGGGCTGGAAGACCAAAATGCATTATAATATACGTATAACGATGCGGTGCGTGTTATATAATATTTTGTTTCGGAGGTTTTTTTTTTTGAGGGGGGACAATCGTGGTTCGCTATTGAGGCCCGGTCGCCACTGACCAGAACGCCACCGTAAACATAATATCATTATTATTGCATTAAGCTTTTATACCTTTATCATATTATAATATACTATTATGGCGTGCACTATTATAATAAGAGATCAATAAATTACAACCTCTCCCCAAGGCGCATTATTTACACGCGGTATTGTATCCACGATATGCAAAATGCAATAGCTACGCGGGTACCACTCGCTTATAATTTATATATATTAAGTAATAATTTATTATAATTTATAACGCTTGATTGCGCCTATACTTACCTACCTGTATAATATGTTACGTCTGTGTACAGTCTTCTACATATAGCATAGCACGCGTATTATTGCAGTACATTATAATAATATTAAACGCACCGTGTTTTCGTTTGCGTCTTCGATAACGAAAACAAATAATTAATTGCAATTTTAACGTCGGAGTCTTACAGACTGTACACAATAATAATAATAATAATGTAGTCTCTCGGCGATTAACAGCTCCACCGTCATTTGTTAGTGTCACGAATGTTCATTAGCGCGCATATAATAATAGTTATAATAGTATTTAGGTATACGATGGATATATATTCAGGATAACGTGAGTCCCCCGGATTCCCAAATGTGTGAGTTATTTTATTATCAACAAACTAACGGTTTACACGATGTCGAGAAAATATGCATGCATAATGCATAAGCGAACATTTTTGGTTTGGCATTTTATTTTTTTCTAAACGGTTATTATATCATAGTACTAAACGCGTATTATATATAGGTACCTGCTGTACCTATATACCTATGCATACAGGTATATACAGTCGGGTACAGTTGTTGAATGATGGGATTACTTAAAAATACATGCACGATTTTATAGTGTCCCGCGGGTGTTTAGGTTGCACGAAAAAAAAAATAAAAATACGACTTTTACAAACTCCATTAATAATTCAAGAACAATTGGAATAATTACGAGGGAAAAAAAGACTCATTAAAATTTGAAATCCGACCCAACTTAACACGCGTACAGAATGGAACTTTAACGACACGCGTACTTATAATGAAATCAGAACTTCAGAACTTCTGCAGGTTCAAAGAACTTCTCCGAAATCCAAAAACAGTAGTATATACCGTGGTGTATGATGAATACGAGTGACTGCGCAGTGTACACTTGATACTCGTTTAGACGTTTTAATGCGACGTAAATATAATTTTTAGTTTAATTGAATTCTAGAAATGTTTTTTTTCGCATAAATATTGAACGAAATATTTGATATAATTTTTTTTTTTTTTTTAATTTGCGTTGCTATTAACCTACCGAGTAAAATGTTGGTTTCGTTTTTTTGTTTGGATAAAATATGCATTCATAAGTCTATTGAGTACCGAGCTTATTATTTTTATTTTTAAGTCTGTTGTTTTAACACTGAAGCAGAGAATATAATATTTTGGATTTTTTGCCATAGTTTTTTTGGACTAATTAAAAAAGCTATAAGTAGTAAAACGTCATCAGGTTTTAATTAAAAATTCAATTATCATGCTAAATTTAGTTGTTTATGACTTTTGTTCTGAGCTTGCCAAAGAAAAGTAGGCGTATAAATAGTTATTTGAAAGAGCGCATATATATATATATTCGTTGTACCGTTCACGGTAATGAACACGATGACAGACATTTATACGGTAAAAAAAACGACTAAGATGCATTCTTTAAACGCACTGTAGATAATAGGGGAATCTTAGTTAAATATAATAGGTTTTATGTATATATATATTTGTATGTATGTATGTATGTATGTATGTATGTATGTATGTATGTATGTATGTATGTGTGTATGTATGTACAATGTATATATAAGTTCCTACACCTATAGTTTAAACTAAAAAATATTGAACATGAAAAATGATGTGTTGTCGTACGCACTATACTACTACGACTTATATCTATTTACTATAATTATTGTTTGTTTTTGTGTTTCAGGTAAGACGATGCAACTGGGTTTATTAAAATATAGTTTCATTCGACGCAATAATGAGTGAGTTATGTACGTTTTTATTTTTTAATAACACGAACTTCTAACAGCTGGTTTCGCACATTATATTTATGCCATTCAATAAATGTGTTAACGGACAGTACTGTAATTTTATTTTGATAGGGGCGTGGTAGTGGAGTAGTCTTTTCAAAAAGCATATATTTTATAGCGCATTTCACATCGCTTCTATAATATTTTCTTAAATGGCATTCAGCTGACGATTCGCCGCGATATCATATAATAATGAGTTGTGTTTCCTGCCGCCGGAAGATCGTAAATAGTTTTAGTACTTTCATTGGCTTTATTTCTTGCCTTTGACTTCCCGTTAGCGAATTCGATATATTATGTGTAGGTAGGTACCTATACGCTGCTTGCGGACAGGCTGCTATGCGTATATTGGGAAAAGATACCGCGAATTACATAATATATTATGTTTCATTAGCGTGTTTTATGTATTTAAAAATCCAAAAAGTAAAACAATGGCACTTTTAACGGCCATTTATTCCAGTTCGTTTGGCAACGGGCCCGATGCCAAGTCGAGGGTTTACGCTGCTCCTCCTCCGTGCCGGTGTACAACAAATGAGTACAAGAGTGGCCGACCGTTTATATATATACGTATTATGGTAGTTATATGAGGAAATGGTGGAGGAAAAAGAAAGATATTTGCGCCAGATTTATATACGTTGTATAATCGCCGCCGAGGTTTTTAGTGTTCTCCGGAATCACAAAGGGTCGTTTGAATAATATTATTGCGGCCCCGTTTCCTAAATGAAAATTAGATCGTTTCCGAAGGCGTCCAGTTCCCCTTTGATCACTCTCTCCTCACTCCCCATTACTTTTTTCCCCTTCTTTCTCTAACTCTCTCTCTCTCTCTCTCTCTCACTCACTTACTCACTCCCATTGTGTAATAGTACAAGAGCACGCTGCCTTTTTATACATTATTATTATCATTATTATTATTATTATTGTTGTAGTCGTCCCCGCCGATACGCGTTTCTAATATCCATTCTAAATACTGTCTCTTTGCGTATAAATTTATAGTCGTCCGTTGTCTCTCTCCGGGGAATAAACAGTCGCGAGCGCCCCGCGGGACCATTACCGAACACGACGCAAAACAAACGGAAGAGAGACTTAAACTGTCGCCGTGTGACATTTAAGAATATATAAAACGTCGCTCTGTAAAGCCCGTTATCGGGCAGATGATATTTTATATATATATATATATATATATTGTAAGTATATATACTAAATAGCGGGTTTCGCTTTTTTTTCAACGGCGTCAAGTCTTTTTCGTCTACTGTCTCATAAAAATATGTGATACATCATTTCTATTCTTGTCAAGTATAATAGCTTGTAACGAGAATACAAGGCGTTTGAATAGTTCAGAGCATAAAGTGGAAAAAAAACCAAACCGATAGAATACTACAGTTTTACAGAACACTTATAATTTTACTATAAAAAAAAAAAATTGAGTAATTTCACAGTAGGTACGTACAAGTAGCTTGTGGAATATTATATTATATAGCTTCTGCGCACTTGAACGATAACATACACATAAATCACTTATCGATTCAGTATAATATTTACAAACGAAAACTTTAATGCCGCGAAATAATAATATTATGACGTGCAAAACGTTCGCATGTACATAGTACAATATTGGTTTAATGTTTATATTATATTGTACCTATATTATACGCGTGTTTACTCTTTTAATTATTTTTTTCCGTAAAACAATACGGACCAATATCGTATATTATGTATACGATCGAGCGAGGTATACGCGGTATTTGAATAATTGAAACTCGATTAAATATCGCATAATGTATACCTATACATACATATATATATATATATATAACACCATCGCGTATTATATTATATAATTATATTATTATTGTTGTATAGTGTTTGTTTGTCAAACGCGCGTGTAAATATTTATCGTTGTGCAGTTGTGCCACACGCTCCGTTAATATTTTGAAATTTAATTAATTTCGCAATTACGCGCGTTATGGTATAATAATAATAATAATAATATAATATATGATGTTATTATAATAATATACTCTCGAATAAAGCGATACGTCGTGGTATGACGTATACCCCCATGTACGTATATTATAATATGCTTTTTGCGACCGTGTATATATATGGACGGCGGCGGCAGCGCGCCGAGAAACGATGTGTTCCAATTTACATATTTAATGGTAATTCGATACAATATCGTATATACACACGCTGAACAAGCGCCCGTCGTATTATATACATATACTACACTTATACGAGAGTATATACAATATGAAATATATACGTATCATATTGTTATTGCACGTTGGGTACCTACGCCCTTACAACGTCACGAGTGCGAGGGGTCGCGACTCGATTTCATTAATTGACATGTCGAAATGACAATAATATGCCTAGGTACATCCGTGCGGCCCGGTCGTTTCGATCACAATAGTATCTTAACTTGTTGTTATGCACACTTTCGGTCGACTATAAACGACCACCGCTTCGTTATTGTCAATGTCATAATATGTGCGTATAGCGATTTCTTTTTCGTCGCCGCGCAGCACAGTGATTTTTTCAGGAAACCGTCTCGTTGGCTTTTTTTTTAAAAAAAATTGATGATTTCGTTCAAGATCGTTTAAGTATTCGTACTGCGCTTTAAAGCCCATCGGTATTCGGTGCGATGAGCGGGAGCGTAGGTATAATATCATCGTGACCCTCAAACTTTGGCCGCCGGTAGAATATTATTGTTTTCAATACACAACATGTACATCAACTCTCTCAATACTTAATCGTCCTGCTTCGAAATAATATACCCAAAATAATGTGTTGGGTAACTACACCCTTATAACGTCGGCCGACGAGTTGCGGTGCGAGGGGTTGCCACTCGACAGTATATTATATGAACCGACAATATATATACGCGCATACCTAGGTACATAATTTGTGCGGTGCGGGTCGCTTCGATCGTCTTCGCACACTTTTGGTAAACTTTATTACCGTCGCTTTATTATTGTGTATGATATAATGTGTTTACCTACGGAGCAATTTTTTTTTCGCTGCCACGCGGGACAATAATTTTTGGGTTTTTTTTTTTTATCTTGGCGATATCGTTCACGGTCGTTTAAATATTTATTCGTTTTACAGCTTAGGTATGAGCGGGAGCGTATATTATTATCATCGCGACCCTCAAACTTTGGACACCGCATATTCCGGTCGTCTACGAACTCGAAGTATAAACTATTATAGTTATATAAACACTTCGTTATTAACTGCACTTTCAACATGAACGTCTTGCTTCAAAAACAATAGAAACCGAAAATATGCGCCGCCGCCGTCGTTTAAACAATTAATAATTAATCGCGATAAAAATATAAAAGGTAAAGAATCTGATTATAATTGCTACATAAACTTTTTGATAAAATCACAGCTAGTGCGTTGTTTCAGCCAGCGTTAACTCCGAAAAATTGCTCCGCCGCGTATATGACACATTGACACACATAATAATGTTATACATAACGCATTATAAAATTATAGCGTTGTATGAATGGAAAATCTGAAAAATCGTACGAATTTAAGACACGCGTTATTATAATATATGTATAGTAGTAGGTACCTATATATACATATTTCGGTCGGCTAAATGCGTGCGGCCGCCGCAGCGAGAAAACAATCGGTCGACGAATTTATTTATCACGCGGGATGGATATAGAGTGTAATGTTCGTTTTAATAGTCGGGTTTTTGATTAGGACCTAAAGCGGCGGCGGCGGCGGCGGACTACACGCATTAATCCCAAGCGCTCATCTCGGTGGGTGGGTTATACGCTATATATACTATGGTTTCGGGTCCCATTGTTCGGAATCGTCATCCCACACGGGTTAAAGAGATATTATACACACACACACACACACCGTCATAATTATACACCCGGAGCGTGCGTATAGGTATAGGTACAGTTTTTAGAACATATCCTTTTATATATTATTATTATTATTATTATCATTATCATTATATCGTTGTGCGAGTACAGATATTATTATTATATTATATATTGTTGTCGTCGTCGTCGTCGTCGTCGTCGCATCGTGTCTCGTGTGCTCTTCACGCGCGCGAGACTAAATCAAAAAAGGCGCCACACCTTTATTATATATGATAATACATACGCGTACCTATATAAACAACCCTTCGCTTTAAGGTCTGAAAAACCCATCAAACGTTAAAATATTATACACAGGATGTAAAGCAGAAACATCTGACTAATTTAATTATCTACCAGCTATACCTCTGTGTATAATAGACTATAATGACATATTCTATATGTGTGTGTTTTTAATCAATATCTCTGATTTATTTCCTCATATTAACCGTAACAACATAATTATATGAAAAATATTATTTATTAAAACGATATAGTAGTTACACAATACATAATATACATATACCTATCTATTCCTGCAGGTGGTCGGTTATAAACTACATATTAATATAGTTCAATTCTTTCTGTACATATTTATGTAAATGACGTGTTCAGATGATAAATTAACAATGATAATAATGATATTAATAATTATATAGTGTCGAAAAACGTCGTCTTCAGAACAAACGATGAACACGCGATTGTATATAGGTAATACATATATTACAGCTATGGCATATTATCATTGTAATATATTACGTACATCGGTAGGTAGGTAGGCAGGTACGAATGTAATGTTATGTGTATATGACGTGTACACGCGTAACTCGCGGTGTGTTTGATTTGTAACCGCTTTTTTATTTTTTCACTCCCCTCGTCGGTTTATTTTTTTTTATTCGTCGATACCGGCAGACGTCGTTCGTATATTATTACACGTCAATCGGTTCTCGCCCGTAGTCGATAACAGAACACACACTATATTATTGTTATGTATAGGTACAGATTTATTTACACATAATAATAAATGCGATACATCACGCGTATGTGAATGGGATCGGGGTGATCTACGGAGATTCCAATTTTTTTTTGTTGTGCTTCATTTGTCTCCTCCGATATAACGCAACAACAACGTCATGTATATTATATTATTATATCGTGCGTCGTATACGACCAGACGCATTACCGCGTGTATGTTTTATATACCTATATTAGTACGACGATGCGTTATTCATATGCATACGTATCGGGAGGGAGAGCCCCTCCGGGTTAAAAGTGATTTTTTCGTCCGATTGTGTACAGGTAAGTACACAGTATCACTGTTTGAACCAGTCTACAATATCATATATACCTACGCCGTATAAACGTGACCCCGCGGGATCGTGTCAAACTGCAGTCGTACCCATACATATTATTCTAACGACGCTTTCCCATTACGCGTCTGTCAATGACGTTTTACCTGCAGCTCTAAGTGATAATAATATTAATATTTTCGTGGGTTCTTTTATACACATAAGTATCGTCGGAAAGCTCGACGTGATGCCTGCCACGGGTCGCGTGAGAAGTCGAATCGAAAAACAATCGCATTCGATTTTCATTCGACGTAGAGGCACCCATATTATAATATTATAGCTGCTCCGGTGCAGTGTGAGTGTGTCTCGTCGCACCGAGCGGCGGGTGCGGTGATGGTCGTACCGTAGTGCCCACGCGATTCTATATTCGAATTATTCCATAAACTTATTCAAATACGAATCGGTAATATAGTTATATAATTTATTATTACCGTTGTCATTATTACACGAGTACATCTGATATTTAATAATCGAATTAATTTTCTAACCATGTAGGTATATATAGGAGAAAATATTATATTATTATGTACATATTATCTGAAATCGTATTATTACAACTACAATACGTTTGCTTATTGACGTGTTCATCCGCATTCTGCACCGTATACGGATATCTTTTTAAATTGCCTACGTCTAGTCGTAAATATTGTTCGCAATACAAACACGATCCCGTGTCATATATTGTTAATCCATAATGAAATAATAATAATAATAATAATAATTACAATATTACATTTTTACGTCGTAAACATTTCATGCCTCGGAACAATAATTTACCATTTTTAATTTTACCTCGACCTTATGTACTTTAAACGGGGCATAAAAATAAAGCGAAATTATATATTTTACTACAACGTTATGATAAAAGAAAAAAAGGCTTTACGGTTGTTATTATGTAATTAATTTTAATAAAAAATTTAATTAGGTACCTACCAAACTAAATGTGATTTATAATCCTTCTTTTTTCTACGGTGGACATTTTTATTTATAAGCTTATTAAAAATTTGACGTTGACATAAAATATATTTTTTTTAAAACACTAATTATTTCATAATATAATTATTCGACTTGAATGTCAATATTATTGGCTTCTCGTTTAATACGCCAGTCCATTATTTTAATTAATAGCATTTTAACTATACACTTTTTTTTCCGGCACCGTCACGACATAATACTTCGCATTTCCGCGCTACGTTTTCTATGTAGGTATTATAATACAACACTGCAGCAACAATGACCAACAATCATCGCACATGCAACCTATTACGACAATATTGTAAAAAAAGAATTTCTCATCGAAAATACGCATTTTGTGTAAGACATAATATTTCTATACGCATCTGCAGGTTATCGTCGTGGTCGTCTGCACGTCGAGCCTGCGCAGTGGGTCGTTCCCGGTGGCTTTTAATAATATTGTGCGTATCATTTTTTCTCGTGAGGTTTTCGTGTAGGTCCCGTGGGATATTATTATTATTATTATTTCATTATTACCCGCTGTCGCGTGTCCCCCATAATATCATCCGAGTCGCGCTGATTATGCGGCCTCCCACGTGCCTTGCCTTGCCGTCCGGTCCGTCCGTCCGTCCGTCTGTACGCCGAATACATGCGCACGTGGAATTGCCGGGTAAATTTGATTTAAATTAACTGCGGAAACAAATGAATATTTAAAACGACGTAGGTATGCAAATAAACGACGACAGCCCCGCGCCGCATATATTATTATACGCGAGCGTTCAAAGTAGTTATACACACACACACATACACACACACCATGTCATTGCGAGTATATAAGTTGTATATGATAATAATATGTATATTATGATGTTATAATTTAACGCGCACACACATATATATATATATTATATTCCTTTCGTTTTAATTATCCGAATCGGCCCCGCTCGGGGGTTGTGCAGTGCGGGGGTGGGTCGGGACGACCGAGTGAAAAAAAAAAACGTCAGAAAAACAAACGAAAGGAAAACACGTCCGCCATAAATTACTTAATTAGAATTTCCGAATACATTTGTCGCGCGCGTTCGCGTCGGATCTCTTAATTATTACACGCCGCGCAGTGCTGGGTGTGTGTACCGCTTTTTATTATAATATATTATTATTTACGTATTATAATATATATAATACGGTCGAACGAAAACCGGATGTCATATTATAATAAAAATAGCATAATAGTATATTATTATATTACTATCGTATATTATAATATTATATATTGTAGAAGTGGCGCTTAATACGACGACTGCGCGGCGGGACCGTCTTATTATTACTATTATTATTATTGAATCGTTTGGAGAATTATTTCGTTCCGAACACTGCGGTATAATAATATTAATAAATCCGCTTAAACGCCCGCTGGCCACTCGGGTCCGCGCGTGGGTGATTTATCACGGCGAATTTCAATGAAGCCGTAAGTAATATATATACATATTATGCGTACGTGTAATGTTTATTTATTCGATGTATACACATTTGGACTCGCATGGAGGCACTTATATATTATATATACTTACCTGTACGTATACCGCGGCGCGCGGGCCACATAAAACACTCGGAAACTAGTTTTGGTGAAAGGTTTCCCCTGGGCACAGTAGCCGTATATACAAAGTATAAGTACAGCACACACATGTATTGCATTTGTGCGTATATTTATAACTTGACGTGTATATGCGCGTTTCGGTGAAACTGTCCGGGAAAACTCGCGGGAGAAAAACGAAAAACTTTTCGTCCATCCGTCGCGCGTCGTCGTAATTGAAAGGTATATAATATTATGTGAGGTCGCTGACCCTGGCACCACAAAGTAAACATTTCGTTACAAAAACGGTTATACTTGTGTTACAAATTTCAAATTTGTCGTTACGAATCATTAAGAATTGTTTACTAACCTCTCAAACCGTTACGGACCCTGTAAGTTGGTTTTTCGAGTTTTGGGTGCTGGAGTACTTACTGGGTCACGCGGTACCCGCAAATGGAAAATGGATTTTGGGCGATTATACTTGAGTTACAAATTCCCAATTTGTGGTTACGAATTTTTACGAACTGGTTACTAATTTGTGAAACCTTTTATGTCCGTGTAAATATATATAGGTAACCTATATGCGGTTATCATAATAATTATATAGGTACTGTAGTACTGTATCTAAACAGTCTAAACTATATCGCTATATGTGTACGCCACGGTGTTGAGACTATAGGTGTTTCAGGTGTTCGAAAATATTGTATTTCACCTAAATTGAAGATAATTACTGACGCATATAACAGTTATAATATTATTGCCTGCCTTTAATACGACTATTTGATATTATTCTTAATAATAATAATAATATTAATTTAAGCCCTGCGGATAAGCAAAGTGCATAAATCTATAGATTTTGTATTTTGCACACCTAAAAAATTGTTTGATTATATTTATTTTTGATTTATATTTTACCTAATTATTTATATTTCTAATCATGGTAACGATAGTTATGGGACTTTTTCAAGAATTTATTTTCGTTTAAAACACGTAGATGATCCTTCGTCGTAGACCATTTTTCTTATCAGTGTTCAATATTACACATAATGTAATAGCTTCCACCATGATCGCAAATAATAACTTTTGTTCTTAATATTATGAAACGATAATACCATTTTATTTTGCATATAACAATTATATCTTTATATATAGTTTTGCATATATACCTAAGTTGTAAACAATTTCAGTTCTGTTTCGTGCCGCCTGCCTGTTAGTTAATAAAATTTCAATAGTGAAAAGTTTTTTCTTCAAACAATTTAAGTTTTATTACTTAATTGTCCGCGCTGTGCTAGACGTTTTAAGTTTAAGTTCAAATAGATCGATAAAAGTAATCGGTTTTTTCCATGCAAAATTAGTTTGAAAATAAACTGGAAACACTCAAAGTTTTGTAAAAACAAAAAAAAAGGTCACCCTTATTACTATATACTAACGAACGAAAATTAATTGATTCGGTCGAAAACAAATAGCAATAAAAAGTTCTTGCTTGATCGGAAAATAAAAATATTGCAGCGTGTATTTCAAATCACAAAAGCTCGAGAACCGTAGTAATAACATTACGAATAGTCTCTGACGTAATAACAATATAATATTAATAAATGGTTTAACAATCAGAACAACAAACAAAGAAACTCGTGCGCGCCACGCCGCATTGTACGGTATTTGTATAGTTCTCTAATTGCGCAAATTAATAAATTGTTTTCATTACGATCGTATTTCACTCCGAACAGCAGCGACAATCAGGTACCTAAGTCATATATTATACATATTTGTTGACGCGCATCGATTTTCTATTTAAAATACGTTTCGTACAGTAATATTTGACGGACGACCCTCCGTATGATCCGGGATGAAAAAAAAAATAATAATAATAATAATAAAAACACCCTCGAAAAGAAATATGAAAAATCTTTGGCATCGCCGTGGTTTATGGGAAAAGTTGGCATGCACGTCTGAAGACGTGTGCAAAATAAATATTCCAGATCATGCATGTGCGGGATAGGAAGTGAAAAGTTTTATCGTCAGCCGTCGACAAAACAAATAGCTCCAGACAGTTCGGAGACATTGTGTTCAACGAACGGATATAAATACGCGCGCGCGCGTTTTATTTTATATCATCGTCGTCGTTTTTACTTTTTTACGTCAGCACTCGCAGCATGCGAAAATACACACACATAAATACCAACACTCATTTTTCGATTCTAAGTATATAATATAACCGCCGAAACTATATACGCGTGTATGATATTCTATGTGGTATACGCACAACAGTATATAGGCGTTTATACCGATTTTGACGTTAACGACTCAAACGCAATGCTCTGCGGACATTTTTTTTTCTTTTCAGTAGTAACAGTCGTTTATTTACGTGATATCAGTCATCGCGGTCGCTCGTTAGCCGTCTTAAAAAACGTGCCCGCCGACAGACGAACATTATATTTCCTTTGTCGTCGACAAAAACATGGACTGCAATATAAAAAAAAAAGGCGTTTTTATATGAGCCATAAACCAACCCTCCCGCCACCCCCCACGGACCGTTACTGTGCGGGGTGTAGACGGAGAGAGAAAGGGTAGGGGGCATCGTAGGTCGCCTATATTATAGTAACTGATGACGACGACGACGAACACTAGCAGGGGGTGGCTGGCGAGTGAGTATATAGTTGCCCTTTGGCCGGACGCTTTTATCGTCCCTTCCGGTCGACTGACAGTCCGTCATCGGCGATATATATATATATATGTGGGTACCCCACGTATAATATCGCGCAGTCCGGCAATATTTCAGGCGATATCGGAATGATTTTTACAACGATGCGTTTTAGGCGTAATTTGTCATCCGACGCGGAGTGGCAGGCAAACGATTTCGTGCTTTTGGCGCATCGGAGCTGATACCGTCGATAAATCGACGTCACGTCAAGGGGAGGTAAGGGTCGGCCGACGTTTTATGCGTGCGATTGAAAATTATTATATGCCCGCAATAACGCGTGTATGACACTGCAGTGCGATTGACGACTGAGGAAAAACAACCGAACTGTTTTTTTTTTTTTGTTTGTTTTGATCGTTTCGTTACACATTTTTTAACAGATAGGCAGGTACGCCCCCAAACGTGATTGTATATTGTGCTATCGCATTGTTTGCGGCGGATGAACGGAGCAGTCGGTGTGTGCACGTCGTAACTTCGGTGAAACGTATTTCGATGTTGACAAACACGCAACTGTTGTTATACAACTTCAGTGTGTATATACATGCTCACTCGTCATTGTATACATAGCAAGGCCAATATATAGACGAATTTTAGTAAAAACGTTATAAACGGTTTCCCCATATTATTATTATTATTATACACATATTATACCATGTGTTCGTGGTTTTGAAAATCAATATAATAATATATGCCATTACTGCGGGATTTTACCGAGTCGACAACATACAAAGCTAAACTATAGACTTATCATTAATTATGATAAAAAGCGATCGTATAATATATGTATCGACAAGTCTGCGGGACGAAAAATATTATCGCGACATATTATAATATTATGCTTACTAATGTCTCCTCGTGCATATAATATAATACACATAAAAAGATTAAAGCCGTCTTTGTGGAGATTTATAAGATGCATTATATAAACAAGTTACAACCTACCTTTATACTTAGTTAATAAAAGACAAATCTAAGCCGTGCAAATACATATGACTTGTAGGTACGTAACCGCTCTACCTATTTAATATTTATAGTCCTCTCATTATTTACCTACTTGGTATATGTAATAATTATTGTGAATTATTATAAATATTAGGTACCTATATAATTCGTGTAAAATTGCTTACAATGAAGAACGGGTGTTAACATTTTTCAATTATATTTTATCTTAACTGTATTATGCGTTATTTTAAACAAAATATACAGGTGTACTGGCGCGCGATAAATAAATTGAGATGAACATTTATATATATTTTTTAAATAGGTCCCCCTGCCTACCATTGTTTTATAACGATTTCAAAAAGCCGTAATATTTTCAAACTTATTTTCAGATGAATTGTGTATTTAATTATGTACATACGTCAGTAAAAAAAAGTTTATATTCGTTTATAAAAAAAAACAATTCAACAAAATGTTTCGACCGAATACTCTCGATTATATATATATTTTGTCGTTTAAAAATAATATAATTACTAGTCATACCTATATTGAATGAAAAATATTAATGACGTGCAGGTAACTTTCTGCACATTTATATTTTTTTTAAAAATTCATTTTTATTATTTCTCTTTTTCATCCCGCTCGACGATTATTATTATTATTATTACTCTTTATCCGGTAAATCGATCGGAGCTGGTACCGTCATGTTCCGAGCGCTACAATCCTTATTTTTCGCATTGCCTACACGTTCCTACCCTTCTCTACCCTACCTACCTACAGCTACCATATACGCCTAAGTATACTATACATTTTTTCAATCGAGCGTACAGCCTTGTAAATATCATAATAATAATACAACCGTCAGACGACAAACGTCGCGTCATTAATATTATATAATATCATAATGAGCGCTAAAACACTGCAGAGTGAAACTCGGCTACTGATAATATATTATATTATTTTCGAGTAGACCACGCTCGAGGGCACAAAACAAACACACACACACACACGATGGGCTACTTGTGATGGCAATTCAATGAATATTCAACAAACGGCGTTATCGTGTGGTGCGCCGCCCCGGCTGTCGCGCGCGTTAGAACACCTCTGGGGAATGGCTCGCAACCGCGGTTATAGTTATAATGCATCATGTGCGAGGAGAGAGAGATTGTTGTAGGCTCGTTTTTTATTTTCCTCCTCCTCCTCCTTCTCCTCCGACGGCGAGATGACGGCCGAATCGCGCAATATCATAAAATAATATCGCATATAAGGGCCGGGCGTAATAATATAATAATAACATAGTATTACAGGTAATAATAATAGTAATACTAATAACAGTATGATGGGACGGAGTATCGTTTTGAAGTTACCGATTTCTCGAATGTGCTGCGGCGACACGATTTCGAGACGTAAATCTCCCGCGGAATGAATAAATAGTGTGGCCATACATAATATATTATTACACGACGTAATGGAGCCATCACTGCACAGCTGCTGTTTTATGATATTATTATATTATATAGCTTTTACTTTTTAAAAAAAAAAACTCTAAACGAAACGGCGCGAATTATCGCCGCGCTAAACCCAAACGTTTTCCCCTCGAACTCTATCGTCGTATAGTGCACACCATGTAGCGGATTATCGATACGAAAAAGTTATTTGGAATTATTTTGCCGTATACATACCTCGCCTATCTATATACGGTTTAAATAATTCGTTTTTATTTTTTTCAAAAACGATATCCCCTCCGCGTCATGCACTTTCTTATCGCAATATTATGTTTTTAAGAAATTGACGTATAAAAACCTCTGCAGATTGCAGGTGAATAAATTCCGTCGTATATACGTTCAACAGCGCTGCGAGTTTATATTTTATACACTTAAAAACGATTATCATTAAAGTCTAAAAGTGGTATTATCATAAGTAGCGCAGTTCTATTTTCGCTGCAAGTTTCTCGCAAATATAATGGAAGTTTTATATAACTTCATCATACTCGCGAGGTATTATTATCTACGTCGTCGTTTTTAAATTTTAATCAGATTATTAGGTAGGTGAATGGTTTTTGACATTATAAAAACTTTTTTTTTTATTAAAACAACCTACGCGCCTTTATCAAATGAAAACACACGAGTTTTAAACCGTATATGTACGCATTGTACGAACGTACCTATATATATAAGATACAATTTGGTAAGTTGGAAAAAACACACTCGCCGAACGCCCTGCAGGATTTCCAGGTCACGAACAATATAATATATAAACGCAATAATATACAACAGTGCAATTACTAATCATTAAATTAAATCATAGTAACGACTGTTTATATAAAATAAATATAGCAGATTAATCAATAATATATTTTGTATTGTAACCCTGGCAACGAATCGTGAGCGTAAATAGTAATCTAAAGCTGTGTGAGATACTCTGTGATGTATCGTATAGGTATTTATTCGTAAATACTTTGGGCATTACGTAATGATAGATGAACACTAATAGATCGATCACTCGTTTATTTTTGTCCATCACCAAACACTGAAAATATCATCATAAACTCGTTTCTGTGTTGTTTTACATTGAAAACGAATTCTGTATAAGTATAATCTATATAATTCATGTATCCGTCTAATGACTAATTGAATTGAGATGTAGATTTTTTTTTTTATTATACAACATAATTTACCTATACCTATGAATTTTTTATAAACTATTATTTTACTGCAGTGTAATCAAACAGTGAGACACACCACAGCACGCTATAATGAATAGTAAATTAATTTTAATTATTGATTTAATTGTTAATGTAATATATTATGTATCTTTGTATTATTAAAAATAGGTATGCATGGTATATGTATTATGAGTTTCGGTAATATATTAAAACAGAATCGCACCCAATATGCCCCGTAGAAGTATTTTGAATATTTATTCAGAGATTTTTTTTTGATTTTTTAAAAATTTTTGAGAATAAGAAAAACTATTAGTAAATGCAGATTTCCGGTCCCAAATAGGTTTGAAAAACTAAACATTAATAAGTAATAAATATGTATTTATTCAAAAAATATTTCGAGTTAAATGTAAATTCTGAAACATGCTGATTTTGTATCAAATAATATAAATTGTATTTTATTTAAAAGAGTATTTAAGGTCCTCAAAATGTAATTAATTTAATTTTAATACGCATAGGTAGATAAAAAAAAACATATCGGTATCTTCGGAGCAAAATAAAAATTTAAATTTAGTTATTCTTAGTCGTTCATATACACATGCAGCTATTATATAACAATATATTATAATAATACTGCTACCGAGCAGTGAGCACCTAATAATATATGTATACGAGGCGATAGCCGCTTAAAACCGTTTAGTGAAATTTACGGTCTGACCAGACCAATTATTCGTGTTAATGTTTTGATCCAGCTCTCGAGCCATTATTAATCGTGCCCCGGAAGTCGGATTATACGCTGCTTGTTCGCTTTAAATATTTGAATTATATATTATATACAATAATTATTATAACTCGTAGATATTATATTCATTTAACAGCGTTTATCGCATACATTACTATCAAACTACGATTGTATGTAGATAATAATAACAGTTATAAAACAACATAATATAGCGCAGTGATCCATATTCAGTAGTACACAATATATTATAATGCTATAGTAAAAAATTAATATAATACGGGCCTTTTATTACTCCGATGCACATTTTTTTTCCGCTGTTACACCCGTGTTCGAAGACAGAAAGGGTGAAAACAATAGATATTTCCTTTTGCGCGAACACATACATCAGTCGCCATCGTCATTTAGCGACAACGGGAGCGATTTGTTAAGGCTCTACGCCGTGCAGCGCGCAGTGAATGATGGTGCTTGGCGGCGGGGGAGAGGGTTATACAATGAGCCGTGTTCGTTCATTATATACACCAGCTGACGGAGAGTGTGTGAGAGGCAGAGTGAGAGTGAGAGAGGGACAGAGAGTTAGAGTGTGTGTGAGAGAGAGAGAGAGGGGCAAAAGAGGACACCGTGTAATTAATTCCAGCTAACAATGGATTATAAATCTGCAGCAGAGAGATATCCTGTAAAAATGCCACATCGATCTGTGTCATGTAGAATTTTTTTTTCCTCCACAGATTTACTCCCTGTTGTTGTGAACAATACTTTTCTATTATTAATTTTTTCAGCGTTTTTTCGAATACTATGTACGTAGGTAGGTATACTTCATGTATAATTGTTCATTTGAAGTGTCACATCACGCATTATTAAGAAGATCATCTAAATAAACTAGAACAAAAGTTACAATAGGTAGATGTACAAGTGTAATTTATTACATCGAACGTTACAATACCGGAGTGTATACCGTAAATGCTATTTAGTCGGTGGAACCTACCTAGTTCTTTATAAAATTAAATTCAAAACTATATTATTTAATATTTAAAACGAATGGGGTTTTTATTAAAAAGAAAACGTAAAGTTATGACATGTATTACCTATAGCGAATATGAATAATTCATAAATTGGTAAAAGTAAAATAAACCTAAATGACACAAAAATTTACATAGAAATAAAAGGTGGAATGTTGAGCATTCTATATTATTAAATGGTTTTATGCTGTAGGGGATAATACTCTAATATTTTATACATAGGTATTGATATTGCCGTGCTGGAGGTCAATTTCTTTTCCAAAATTAGTTTTTTTTTTTTTTGCATATTGATGTCTGAAAGTTATCACAATGGTTTTAAGTGCTTAAGTGGTTAACTAATACATTATGTTAAATAACTTTATGTTTATCGTTATCAATAAATTAACTTTATTTATAAAGTTTTAGTGAATTATTAATATATAGTGCTGCAAAGTTTAAATTAAGCAGGAAGACGGGAAATAATTGTTATGTCGTCGTAGTCGTCGTAGTATAAAATATATTATCATAGTACTTACCTATACGCAGCCGAGTATGGGGGTAAAAAATAACAAAACCCAACATTAAAAGATAATATGCCTATTACCTAGTTTTATACGTTTTATGATTTAACGGTCTGCTGATTTTTATTATTTGGCTACAAACATCAACTGTTGAAAGCTCGAGCATATTTGCACGGACATAACTCCGGAGCTCAAATACTCCGTTTAAATATATAAACATTTATCATACCTATTAAATGTAAATAGGATTTATCACCAGAGTGTCGGAAAAGTTTTAATTGCGATCATTTTTCTACGCCGTAGCCTGCAGCTGCAGCGGAGGGTAACGTTTTTAAAGTCTTGAAAAATTACAGTGCGTAATTACCGATCCCCAAACAGATATTGCAGAAACTTTAAACTGACGTAAAAGCTTCTAGAAAAACTTTTTGAAAACCTACACGCCGTAAAACGTAAATTCACGATGGTTTATTGTGCATTGAAAAAATAAATGTTTCAAACAAACATAATAATATGTAATTGTGTTTACTCGGCAAACTGCGCATGTAAAATATATGTTGGTAGGTATATAACGTTTTCATTTTATAACATATATGCTACCTATTGTGTTATCTAATTATAAATAATATAATCGATTCAATTAACGGTATTATATTTGTTAAACATAATATTATATGGGTCAGGTTATTTTTACCCGTATGGGAACATATTTTTAATGACGCCGTTTTCAAATATTTTAATTTAAATGGTTTTATTACATTTTTTTGATCTATCGTTAAATCTCGACAAGTCTCTCTTATGTGATGTTTAATCTCCAGGGTAAGCGTTCACCCACATTTTATATACATAAAAAATGTCTGATTTTTATTAATTATGTGTTGCGATTGTTTTAATATAACTGCAGACTTTGGTTTTAAGTGTAATCGTATATACTTTTTTTTTTTAAATCATATTCAAATGATGAGAGTTGCAGAGCTTTGAACATAGGTTGTTTCGTTATGAGATAATTGGCTTTAGGAAATCAGTAGCCTGCTATCGGCAAGGCGTTATATATTATGAACATTTATTTTTCATATTATCTTCGATTAGTCCTCTGTTCGTGTACCTGTACACTACATATGTGTATTATACTCTGTCACAGTGATATTTTGGAATGATAATCCCTAGCTTACAAATGATTATAACTATTATAAATCTTAATCGTCCTTTAAAGCACTTCGAAATTTGCATGATAAAATATATGTGTGTACATATATATATAATGAAAAACCGTAAGCAAAATTACCAACTTATAAAAATTGGTGGATCTATACGCCAATGAGATAACCGGCTATAGGAAATCAATAGCTATTAGGAAGGCGATTAGGTTTCTGTTCGTGTACCTGTGACGTGTATTGTACTCTGCCACAGTGATATTTTAGAATAATTCTAATCTCTTACAAATGATTATAACTATTATAAATCTTAATCGTACATTAAATCACATCGAAATTTACATTAGAATATATGTATATGTACTGAAAAAACGTAAACGACATTACCTATTTATAAAAATTGGTGGATCTATACGCCAATGAGATAACCGGCTATAGGAAATCAATAGCTATTAGGAAGGCGATTAGGTTTCTGTTCGTGTACCTGTGACGTGTATTGTACTCTGCCACAGTGATATTTTAGAATAATTCTAATCTCTTACAAATGATTATAACTATTATAAATCTTAATCGTACATTAAATCACATCGAAATTTACATTAGAATATATGTATATGTACTGAAAAAACGTAAACGACATTACCTATTTATAAAAATTGGTGGATCTATACGTGAGATAATACTCGCGTTTTGCTCTGCGTGCATCCAATTATCACAATAATATGGTATGCGTTTTTAATAATGATGGTAATAATAGTTATAACCCGTATAGTGGGATGAAATCGTGATACAATTTTCGCTCGTTTACAACTTGGTAATGTAATTACGTCGGCCGTATATAGTATTGTCTCGTATCATGACACGTGTTGCCACTGTTCTAACGCGTTTTTACGGCTCAAGTTTTTATACACTCTCGCCTTATAATAATAATATATATAATATCATATTATTATTATTATTATGTACATTATGTGTTTCCAGTCCGAAATAATGTCTTCACTTTGAAAACTGCTATGGGAGCGGCGTATATATATAATGCGGTCAGTGTTTATAGAACTAATCCCGTTATTAAATTATTTCGGTGGAAAGGTATAGTAGAAAGACTGGAAAATATCATGGGCCACCGCGCAACTTTAAAAGCTTTTTAGGTATTTCTGCAGAAATGGTCGTTTACGCTCAACTTCTATAATGGACGCGATTCATCGTTTTCAGCGCAAAAATAAGGTTTACGATAGCTTTATTACCCACTATAGGATTCCCATATACAGCTCTTGAATTATTTTTATGTATTATTTTCCTTTTTATAGAACGCTATATTATTAGGTAGGCATGCAGGTGCTATAGGTGAGCAGAAAAAAAAACAACGTTATTCAATTATACACTCTGTTTAATCGCCACACGGTATTTTACACTTAAAACAATGTGTAATGTGTCAAAAGAAAGTTTTAATTAAACGACTTTTAACCGTTTCTTTTTTTTTTTATTTTGTAAAACGCTGTTTTAGCCCTCCAGAAATCTTTAATTTCGGTCTACGCAATGTCTCGTCGGACAGAATAAATTATGAATATATAATACTTTTCAAACGCCACCGTGTCGTGTTTTATTACAAACGCACATTATAATAATATTATGTAGGTACATATAACTATTTTGAAATGCAGTACCTATTCACTCGTTTCGGTCTAAAACTAAAAGCTAATTGCAATCTGTATAACGTTCTGATAATATTTCACGTCATTTCAGTGAAATTCGCGTATAATACAATAATTTAGTGCCTACGCGTAGCAATTTGTGCACGTGACACGGCGTCTAACGTATGCAATTTAGGTACATGCAGAGCATTACCACCGTGTCCACGACGAGTTGCCATGTTTTATTACCTAGACACCATAATAATAATATATTATAATATTGTTACGCACACTATACTCGCGCGTTCGTTGTTAAATTCTATTTTATTATAGTTTGCGTGACTAAATGTATACGTAAGTCCGTTAAGTATTATTATATAGTCTTTTCGGGGGGGTGCGGAGTATTTTAACTACTCTGTATAGTTTTGACAACATTTCTACCCTCTGTGGCGTGTTCGTCCAGACATATACACAGACGCGTATCCTTTGAAATATATTTTAACCCGAAGTTTTATATCATATATATATATATAATGACGTTATACAGAGAAAAGCCGACAGCGATATCGCGAGTATTATATTATCGTCGTCGTCGTTCGTTCGACGGATCGGATTTCTCCGCGAAACCGCGTCGAAGGGACCACGCGAGATCATAATTATTAATGTATAACGACGATATATATTGTTCTATTTTAAGGAACGTTTTGGAAACCGTGAAAAACTCGTAAACGTGCACATAATAATTTACACTGCGATCCCATCGGCACGATACATACATATATATATATATGATTTAAACTCGGCGGCTTTCCGAGTCACTGCGTGGTGGACGGCGATGACCGAGACGCGATCATAAAAATAGCTTAAGCTGTGCAGTTTACTATCATCGGCCGTATAGAATTCGGGCTTCGTCCATTAACGTCTGGCATCGGTTCAAACGCGACCATTGACGGGCTTAAAAGGTGTCGCCGATACGAGATAAACACTCGACGACACGCTTTATATACGACGAAATCGTATAATAATAATAATACGATGGCGTTTTTATCAGGTTTTTTTTAAAACAATTAACGCGCCACCTGTCCTCCGAATCGCCCCGTTGTTGTATTTCAATAGGCAGTATTTTAGTTCGATTAGGGTTTTACCTGAGCATAAATAATAAATATTATTTTTTTCTAAACAGTTTTTTTTACAACAAATCATAGTTAGTCTCAAATTTAGTCTGTGTTTACAGTGTTGAACCTGGTCATCTGTAGAGCCTTCTCGGGCCGTAATAAACGTGGTAATAATCGATGGACGATGATACACCATCGATTTTGGAAGACGTTTAGAAATGATCTAAATCAGACAAAAAAAACCCCGAAACCATGATTATCGACGTCTTTGTCATATTCGACAATTTATTTTATATCTATTAAAAATGACTAACAATTGAACTGTGTATATCAAAATGATGGTAAATGAGGTTTTTTTTTTAGAAAAAAGAAATTTCAGGGGGTCAGAACCCTAGAACCTTACGCCACTGATAATAGGCGTCCTACACGGTATTAACGCGAAAATAAATCCATACGTTGGACGCCAATATATACGCGTTGTCTGTCTGCAGTATATTTATATATAATTTTATGGTATATTGTTGGAGAAATCTCACGGAAGCTTATATCATATACGCGACACTGCTGCGGGAAAACACGTTTTATATAATATACGTATAATGTAGGTAGGTAGATATATTTGAACAATGCGCGTGCACGCGTCTTCTATATATATATATATATATATATTGTTATACATATTATTTATTATAATTTTTTTTTTTTTTTTTGCTTCTTTTTTTATCCGGAGCGTCTTCAAGCACGAACTCGTATACTTACATATTATTATTATAATATGGGCGCAATGCGGCTCGTGACTGGAAACAAATTCGTGATAAGGGTTTGGAAAAAAAAAATATTTGTATAAAAATAAATAGCTTGTGTAGGTATACGGACGTCGGCGGCAACGTCGCGTGATTATCATTACACCGTGTCGCAGTCGGGTTGTGTGAACAAAATAGGTTCGTGATGAGCGAACGGGGTGCGTACAATATTTTTTATTTATTTTTTTATCATATTTTCTATTTTTTCTGCACTTTGGTATAAAACTCATCAAACACACGATTTCTAAAGGGAGAAATAGAAATGACGCGCGTTAGCACACAACACACACACACACACGTATTATATTGTGCGTGCTGGAAAAGACGTGATCATGGTGGAGCAGGAATATGTTTGATGGAAGACCGGGTCATCCGTCAATCGGTAATCTCTATTAATCGGTCGTATATATACGGGCTTTCAATATAATATGTGTCGAACGTATATATATATATATATATGTATGTGGCGAAGCGGTGGTTTTAGTGCGATAGGACGTATAACATTTTTAACATCTGCCCCGTCGTCGTCTAATCCTCCGATCCGTCTGCCGCGGGTCTGTTTTGACAAAAGTTCGCGCGAGCAGACGTCACATTTTTTCCCCAAACGAGACAATATTACATACCGTATACGATGTTTTACAGTCGGATACACGCGCGCATGTGAGCAATCGATTTAAGCACTACAATTTATTGACGACACATACTTCGTAGGGCGAACTTCGTTATATCGATGGTCCCTGTCTTGTCGCATACCCGCGCACTCTGCTGCGAGCTGCAAACCCTGCAGCATAGATATAAACTATACGAGTGAAGTTATACTTAAACATTCGCAGTGTACACAACAGTACTTACTCAAAGTTCATAATATTATGTGATTACAGCATAAACTCCGTATGCGGAATATGGCCACGTGGAGTTACAGCTCTATATAAGTCTAAATTTATGTCTGTTTGAACTGCACTCGTATCGCCGTTGTCGCATTGTGCGTATAATAATGAGAGACGAGCACATTAACATTGTTTCACCATTACCACGTGACCGATTCATTAACCAACTTGTTTATTCACGGTGTCTATTTACACGGAGATTATATTATAGTATTTTGTACGTTAATACATCTAAATAGTTTTGAAATTTTAAATCCTTTACCTGTATTGTAGGAGTTTTAAATTAATAATAGCTGTACGAAATCGTGTAAAAATAATAAGACTGTGACTTATGAGTCATTATCGTCTAAAAATTAAAAATGTACGATCAGCGAATTGAGAGATATGAAGGCGTAGTGTGTAAATAATTTTAAACTTTTAGAAAATAATATAATTTTGTGTAGGTATATAAGGTATAATCCGAGGTACAATCGCACTGTGTTTATCTTTGTACACACCCGCTCTCCTATAC
Organism: Sitobion miscanthi; assembly: GCA_008086715.1. Lineage (NCBI taxonomy): Eukaryota > Metazoa > Arthropoda > Insecta > Hemiptera > Aphididae > Sitobion > Sitobion miscanthi. The sequence continues at coordinate 12,067,407 of CM017805.1, forward strand.
TATGATATAATATACTCAAATCTTGCCTAAACTTTAAAGCTTAAACTTACCCTCTTAATAATACTTAACGGAAATTAGTAATTTAACTTTTAAAGTAATTACATAAATATTGCTCCGTAAATTAGTTATCTCGGGTTTTTTAATATACACGAAAATAAATGTTTTTATTATTAGTTTTAAATCAAATAATAGTTGAACATAAATTTATATAGAACAATAATAAACAGTTATATTATTATAGTTATTTAATTTCGAAATCAGTAATCATAATATGATCCAAATGCACAAGCTGATGTACAATAATCCAAAAATTAAATCATTTCAGTTTGTTTAAATCTCGTTCAAAGGATCACCTTGTATAATAATATTATACGATCTGTCCTAAAACGTGATGTTATAATATGCCGAGAACTAATCATACAATAGTACCCATAATGGCGTCTGTATATAAATTTATAGATTCGTATTTCTTAAATTTTTCTCATTATTATTGAATACTATTATCCGAGCTGGATATTCCATAAATATAGAAGATAATAAAATATAACTTTGAGTCGTTTGGGGAAACCATTGAAGAAAGTACCAAAGTTTTTTTTCCTCTCGCGCCCCTCCCTTCTACACTACGTATAATTACGAGATATTTTTCATAACACAGTGGCCAAGTTTTAGATATTATATAGTATAGTTATTGGCCCGAGACCAACGGACGGCGATCGTAAAAGAGAATGAACTCCCTCCGGCAAATGATAATGTTAAAAACAAAATGGACCGGAAAATTAGAGTTTCTTATACGGTTCCAAGTGCACATTTTTACGCGTGCCCAAAGGCGAAAGACCTTTGGAATGTAATGTTGTGAGCCTGCTCTAAGGTTTCCGATACACCGAACTGCCATGCAGTTGTAGAACTCTTTTTCTATAATAGTCTACTCGCATTGTGCGTCAGAAACGAACGTTCAGAAATGAATTGCTAATAATTTATTCAAAAACAACTTTTAATAATATAATAAATAATTTTAAACATGGGTATACCTGCATAGACGCTTTAATGTTAAAGTTTAATTTTAGTTTAGCGAATGCAGTATGTTGTTATAATTTTAATGAGATTACTTTACATAAGTTCTTAAATAAAGTGTTTAATTTTAAACTAAAATATAATTATTCACGAGCAGAATTATAATTCTTTTCAAAAATGTTATACTTAGAACACTGGAGCAAAACTATATAGTGGCATTAATTTAGTCAACGTAGTTTTAATGAGCATTATAATAATTTTCAAAATTTTTTGAAATTCAATATATAAATGCCAACGAATTTCAACAAAAAATAATATAGATCGTTTTTCACAACAATATTAAATTTAAAAAATAATTAACTAACTCACAACTATTTTTTTTTAAGTATTGTTTTTAATGAGACTGCAGCAGCAACCGATGTCATTTTGAACATATTAAATGACAAAAAATTGCATGCACGGCCTGTCTTAAATAAAAATAAAATCTATGTTTATTTTTCGATATTTTATGCATTTCTCATACTATTATACTCGAGAGTAGTATTTTTATTGCATACGGTTCTGAATATTATCTTTTTCAGTAATTGGTTACACGTTTACGAGAAGCAGAGATTATTTTTTAGTTGTAAACTTTACGCTAAAACAACTTTTCAATCACACAGGCATATCTATATTTATGCGTAGAATATTAAAACGAGAATATTATAATATGAAAACAGCGTTTATATCATATTATAATAATAATTATGTATAGGTAACATGTGACTGGATTTTCACTCGCTACGTCGTTTGATCCTTATTAATATTTTTTTATTTCTAGATGTAATCTTTATTCACAATCACATATTATGTATATGGATTGACTCGAGGCTCCGATTGAATTTCTTTTTTAACCGTGTTCATATACGTATTGGAACTCTCGCATTTCTGTTGGGTATTTTTTTTTTTATGATTACTAAATATTCAATATATTGTGCGTATAATATATAAAGCTCACTCGTAATGTTTTAAAGATACGATATATAAAAGATATTATGTAAAAACTCGAAAACGAACCTGTACCTACTCGAATTATAATATTATTGTAACATATTTATAACCTACATACAATATTATACGTTTCCGTTGATGTGTATATTATACGATATCAAATTTCAAAATTGCCCATTCCCCGCAGTGTTTAACTCTCAATATTATAATGGCGGTGTAGGTATCGTTATTAATATTTTTTAATAAAATAGCATTTCGCGCGTTATGCGTCGCAAAAGTGCTGTAATAACGATCATAATGATATAATATAATATGGTAAATATATTTACGTTGGGTGCAATAATATCGCGCCATAGTCGACTCTACGACGACGTACACGTTGATTATATATTATTTTTAACGACTCACAAACGACACCGATAATCGTTTATATTTTTTGTTTCTAATTTCTGTCGGGCTGGGACCGATGGAGGTAATCCGTTATATTGTTATTATATATACTTTTGATACAACTCTCGTATTTTTGTTGGGTAATTTTTTTTTATGATTATTAAATAATCAATCTATTGTGCGTATAATATATAAAGCTCACTCGTAATGTTTTAGAGATACGATATATAAAAGATATTATGTAAAAACTCGAAAACGAACCTGTACCAACTCGAATTATAATATTATTATAACATATTTATAACTTACATACAATATTATATGTTTCCGTTGATGGGTATATTATACGATATCAAATTTCAAAATTACCCATTCCCCGCAGTGTTTAACTCTAAATATTATAATGGCGGCGTAGGTATCGTCATTAATATTTTTTAATAAAATAGCATTTCGCGCGTTGTGCGTCGCATAAGTCCTGTAATAATAATAATGATATAATATATGGTAAGCATATTTTCATTGGGTGCAATAATATCTCGTCCATAGTCGAGTCCACGCCACGACACGTTGTTTATATATTATTTGAACGACTCACGAACGACACCGATAATCGTTTATATTTTTTGTTTCTAATTTCTAGAGGCAACCCGTTATATTATTATTATTATGCTTTTTATACAGCTCTTGCTATATACGCTTACTTATATATCTACCGTCGGTTACGACCTGAAACGCAACACATGTTGTATACGATTTCGAGTGTATATTATAATACGCATATATAGGCAGGTATATTATTGTTATATAGGTACCTACCACCTGTATTGTGGTCTTCGCGGTATAGGTACCTATAATAAAATGTATAAGTAAAGGATTTGTTATTTTTCGAGGACGACCACAAGTGCTTACGCTATAATAATGTATAATAATAATAATATATAAACCGAGCATTTATATTACAATTTTATCCCTCGATAGTTTTTTTTATTACATTTGTTTTGTTTTCTCTTTTTTTTTTTTTTGTTTAATGTCCCCGCAGTATTTACCGAGACATGGTTTTTTTTTCTATATAGGTGCACACACACTGTATATATATATACATTATATACACACTCGGAACACATAGTTTATTCAAATCGTCACGGGAACCGGTTGGGAGCGCGTCGACTATAGCTACACACTCACGGCGTTGGATTGTTGATTTTTTTATTTTTAAAATTTTATGTTTCGTTGTTTACTGTTATCAAAAAAAAAAAAAAAAACTGTACACACGGAATAAAAAATAAATATTATAAAAAAAACACATAGACGTCCCGGCACACAACTCACACGTGCGCGGGCGACCCTTGTGTGTGTGGAGTGGGTACGAGCGACGGTTTTAATACGTTTTATATCGTTTCACACGATCACCGTACATAGTGACTATACGTCGTCTTCGTCCCCGCCGCATAATATATTACGTTTTAATATAATAATAATTAAAAGTCGATTTACCGCGGGGGCCGCGAGTGTATATAATATTATGTTCATTACGAATTCCGTACCGAGACTATCATATACGCATATGATATTATATTCCTATGTATACAATATACATACGAGACTCGCCCGTATAGCGTCCGGGTCCGGTTATCTCCGTTCGGTCGCCACTTTGATGGGTACACCTAAGTACGACGAAACGTGATCTCGCCGTTGCAGTCCCAAGTATATCATATATACGCATATACTTAGGACGTAGGTATGGTAAAAACGATTCCCGCGATTCGCGAATACCGCGGTATAATATCATACACCTATACCGCATACAGAGTGATATAAATATGCAGGTATATGCAGTTGGCGAACCGGGACCATATATAGCGGTAATAGTTCTGCGCAGGGCTGACGAACGTTTGCGATCTATATATCCCACGTAGGAATCATAGAGAGAAGTGCCCAAATGTGAATTGCGGTTCCGAATACAATACGCAATAACTTATAAAAACAATTTCCACGATTATCGAACACGGTACTGTAATATACCGGTATATACCATTGTGTCGCGTATTACCGTGGCATGTGTCGCCGAAAAAACTGTTTATTTATATTGTGCGCGCTCAAACCTCAAAGTATAATATTATATAAATAACATATTATCATATGATGGTGATATGTTATGACGTGATGGTTCAAACCCACAGATAAAAAAAAAAATTATGAAGATAGCTCATTTTGCATGGGTTTATAATCGTTACTTTTCCAACAGTCCATTTATATTGCAGATTGAAGCGTGACACACATTTTTATGGATCTCAATTATTAGGACGTCATTGTAGAATTATAGTATATAACTGGGTAGGAGTATGTTAGCGAACTGGGGCATCGGAATAAGTTCTGCGCAGGACTGACGAACATTTTCGATCTATATAATATTGCTTTTACATCGAAATTTCAGAGAAAAGTGCTCAAACGCGAAACTCGCCCTTCAGCTGTCGCGGGTCGAGGGTTTGAATGGTGTGATGTTACAGTCAGACATTATAACGTCGACTCACTCGCGTAGTTCGAAACAATTTGTAATTTTTATAATAATTTGTGTGTGTCGCGTGTATAATACGTATGAACAAGCAGCATTTTTACAAATAAACATGAAAGAATGTTTTTTCTTCAAAGTTTTTTAACGAGCAGGAAAATGGAGCAAATATTTGTTGAAATATATATAATATACTTTGAAATAGATGTTCTGATTTAAATTCGAAATTCTAGTTATTATTGGCATATCAAATATTTATTGAAAGACGTACCGCCGAAGAATATGAAATTTAAACAAGTTAAAAAGATAAAAACCACTATGGCGGTAATATAATATAATAATAAAGTAGTGGCTATATGGTGAAAAAGCGTAATACGCATAAAAGACGAGTACCCAATGCGTAACAACAACTGTGAACTCAAATAATTAGCACTTATTGCCAAACTATTACAAATACCTGTTATATTATACGCTGGAAATGAAACAAAAGAATTCGCCAAGAAAAATCAGCGTCTTGGTGCGTTCAACCCTTCGCCGAGTAGGTATATGTACCGCTATTATATTATAACCATAGGCCATAATTATTATCGAGGTGGCGTAGTTTAAAATTAATAGTGACGGTATATTTTAAGATATTATTACATAGTTTTTGTTTTATATAAAATACTCTGGTAATTTACACACGCGGGTGATTATAATATAATGTACTGCACCTCGTCATTATATATTATTCGTATTCGGGTGCGAGAAAAAAAAATATATGCATCGTATCGCGTGCCATTTGATGTAGGTAGGTATAATATATATAGGGCGGCCAGCACCCCTTTCGCGCGCGCGTGCGTTATATAGGTACGGTGTATATACATTATTATTTTTTTTTTGTCCGCTGCCCTCGTTCCGAATTCATCATTTCCGACAGCTCTCACTTTTGAACCAGCTGGCGGCGGTGGTTCTCCTTTTGTGCGGCACGTCGGTCAAAACGAGAGTGTATATACATAGCGTGGCGGTGAATATATATCGCACGTAATGATAGAATAAAAAAATAATAATAATAATAATAATAATAATAAAGGGTCGAATAATAATGATAATAACAAACGAACACGGAGAAGGCGGATATCCGACGCACATTTCTTTTTTCGAAAAGCACGGTCGTGCGCGCAAACGCCGCCTAACCGGGTAAATGGCGCGCGCCATATCTCCCGCTAGGTCCCATCATCATCGTCATCGTCATCACATAGACATTACGCGCAATATTTTGCTCGTGATTTTTTCTTCAAAACAAATATACACTCGGGCGTCGCAGGAGGTCGTACGCGTCTTGTTTGTCATACCTATATAATATATTATGTATGTGATCATATCGAATTACGAACGATTTTTCTCGCGTATAATAATTATAATATTACTACTAAAACGTTCGAACCGCTTCTTCCGCTCGCGTACAGAAATTATGTATATAATATGTAATATTAAAATAATATAAACGCTCGCACCACCCGCCTCCCGTCCGTCTACATTGTTCAATACAATATAATAACTATACACATATATATGTAGGTACGTAAGTATACCACCGCGACTTATATAATATAATAACGCAAACGGCACTCCAGAGCGTCGTTATACGCCTTTTTATTAGTGTATAATATATAGTACATAGTGCGATATTATGTGCGGTGGGTATTTTTCGGGTGCAGGTAAACCTATATCATATCGTACATTATATTTTACTGTTCTTAAGCGATAAATTATATTTATTTAAATCCTTATTTGCGTATTATACGAAAACGAAATTATTATTTTATCAATTAAACGATGTCACGACGCTGCGTTGAATAAAAAGCTTTATACTACGGTGTTTATATTATATTCACACTCGCATTACATTTTTATTGCCGTTTACTGTTGACACATCTTCCGTATAAAATTCCACGAAACTTACAATACATTTTTTGTACATAGTGTACTGATATTGATATTACGACGATTTCGCTATATTATCATCAATAACATCTGTACGTTAATCGTCGCGGTATTAATTACGGTGTCGCTATTGTCAATGACTTTTATTGATACCGCTGTAAAAGCGAGTTGCAGAGCTCAGGTTTTAAATTGTGATAACACAAACATTTGAAATAACTTGTATTTATATTTATTTGAATTATTTTAAAATCATAATAACCACCGTCATCTTTATACTACTAACTTGCAAGAAAATGTCTCCCGTTTATTTTACACCAAGTGTATCCACCCGCCGATAATTATATAATATAATATAATAAACGATAATAAAGGAACGTAATTGAAATACTGATTAATTTTATATTTTTTAAGTCTTCATTGTTTTGTCGTGAATATAAAGTAAATATAATAACCATAAAAGTAATTTATTATTAAGGGTTCGTATTTTTTTTTTTAATCAGGATTATATTTCACTTTGAGCAGGAGACGGATGAATTAATTAATTAATTTTCCGACTGCAGTATAATAACGATGGTGGAATAAAAAGTTCGATTCGACGAAAGGATATTTCGATTGTCAGGTAAATATAATAATGCAACGCAGTCGGAAAAAAAATACCACTACCATTGTACCGTATAATTATGAAAGGAAAACTTTGAGGGTTTAATACGAACTATTGACCCACGTCAGATTTGGATGTCTGAAGAAAAAAGTTTCCTATGCGTATTCATACTTACCTATACATAAATATATATGCTTGTGTTTGGTTATGTAAAATAAAATGCGGTGGTCTTCTCCAAAAAGGGTTTATTCAAATTTAAAAAAATGGCTTCGTTTTCTTTCTTTTTTCTTATTGCTCGCCGCCGCCTCCACTTCTCTTTCGGCGGTCATATTTTTATATATTCGATAGGACAATTGGCGAAGAACAATAAGCGCGTGAAGGCCCCCGGGGCAATCGCAAAATGAAATAAATAACCTTACAAATAACATTGGAAAATAAATTTTTATATCCGAGAGAAACTTTTAATGGTGCGCGTAAACGAGATTACGTAAGACTTGTGAAAACTGCGAATGAATAATACAGTTAGTTACTCGAAATATTCGCCCGGTGCCGACCGGAATCGTATTTAAAGTCCACACGCGAGTGTCGTGTATTCGATTGTGTAAAGTTTGTCGGAGACGTTAAAATGAATATGAAAGAGAAGAAAAAATTGAAAACGCTCGTCAGAGTGTGACGACGACGACATTACGACAAATTATTCTACAATAAAGATTACCATCTACCGGGTGCAGCCTCGTACACTGCACACGTACAACGATAATAATTGAGCAATAGTGTCACTCATCATCGGCATACGGGACGACGACGACGACGGATCTAATTAATATTCATTCGTAAACGAAAAAAAAAAGATACTACCGGAAAACCCGCAGCAAAACTGCGTGTGCGCGTTATGTACACAGTTCGCCCTGTTTAGCCGCCAATTAAGGCCGTTAAAGTCTAATTAAACGGTGGCTGTCGACTCTCTTTCGCTCTATCTCTCTCCCTCCCTCCCTCTCCCTACTCGATCTTTAGGTCTATTTTTTTACTGTGAACTTTGCCGTTGCCCACTGTTTATTTTCATTTGTGTGCTTAAGCACCTTCTTCCCTCCCCCCACCGCCCACCACCGACGATAAATGAAGAGCGATAAAACATAATTATTATATATAGCTGGTACACCTATTATTATTATTTAACGATAGAAGTAGCTGTTAGATATAGATATTGAATATTATTATAATATGCAAATAATATATTGAGCTGTACCTATATCAAATTTAAACAATTAAATTATTACGCTATTTCTCTTTTGCTCAGCTGCGGCACTTTTCGAACGGATCTGATTGTTTTATAACTCCCTATAATACCTACCTATTACTTATTCAATTAATTATTATATTAACAATACAATTATTATTATTATTTTCAAATTGTATATGCAATATACATGACAAACTCATCTATGTTGTGTGCAGCAGACTGCGGTACCAACGCCAACATCCATTTTTCAAACGTATACTCGCAGTGTACCACAGCAGCTGATGGCGATTTTTGCCACGCTGAAAACCTAAAGAAAATTATCAAAAATAGTGGCTGCGCGTGTACGCGATCGTACCAAAAACGCCTCACAGCGTCTTTACATCAACTAACAAGGACAAATTTGGAGAAAAAAAATACCTCCTAGCGCCGCCCCCTCTCCCCCGTACCACGGGGATTACCACTGAAGCTACCTACCTAGGCGTGATTTAATGTATTATTACCATTAATATATTATGATATTATTAGGTATTTATATATTTATTTTGTTTTGCACACCCTTAGCTGCAGCCGCGGGTACAATAACTCGTGATTACGATGCAAACGGCGCGGGACTCCGTTTTCGTCTCTCCCTCTGTACCGCAAAATATGCGTGATTCGTCGTTACCGTCACCCCAAAAAACCAAATGAATTTCAGCGACTCGAAAACCGCGTGTGGTATCGCAAATACTATGTCGACGGGGCACAGTCGTTGTCCACACCGTGTCGGAGAAATAATAATAATGGCCCGTGTTACACATATGCAGCAACGCCATCATCGAACCACCGGTGCAGTGTAATTAAAAATAAACACACACCGCCCGGACCGTTACTAAATAACGACAGTAATGATGATAAGTATTATACGATTGTGGAATGCGATAATATAACTATCTGGTTTGCCGCCGCCATCGCTGGGAGATAAAATGTTTAAAAAAAAAAAAACACAGAAGAATCGTTCATTAAATATTTTGATGGTCGTTTTTTTAGCGGGTTGGGGGCAGGGATTTCACAAACGGCGTGTACTGCATTTCTCTTTATCTCTACGCTTTTTTTGTCGATCGACACTTATTATCATATCCTATCGATTCGTTTCCGCGATGACGACTGTGGGCAATAATATCATATCGTATATAGGTGTACAATATTCACGAATAGGTATTATACAAATTAGTACAAGGCCTCTGTAAAAGCGTGTAACATTTGAGCTTATTCTTTAGTTTTGTAGTCCAACGCATTATTATGCGTACATTGCAGGGCGATCCCGGAGACATTTTATTGTACACATAAAAATAAAAGCGATTTTTCATTACCTAGTATAGATAATATAAATCGTATGATATATCGTTTTGTATTTATTCAATACAAATTACAAAGTATATTGTTTCAATTGTTTGTTAAACTTTGTTCTATACGTGCTCGACAACTAAAAAGAAAGTTTGTTCTCAAAAGACATTGAAAATCGATCTAGTCTGATGAGTTGCAAACCAGACAAGAGTATTGAAACAATCCGCTGCAGTTCGACTGTAAGTGTGCGTGTGTGTGTGTACTCGTAGACAATACAAGGCTTGTAATACCTGTTTGAAATTACTTTTTATTAAAGGTTTTGAAATAAAAACTTAAGTGATGAAAATGATCTTTTTCCGACAAAAATCTTATCGAACCGACATCGTCTAATAGTACCTACCTGCAGCTATAACACACTAGGGTATAATTGTAGGTAACGTTAAATAAGAGATTATAAAAGGTTTTTTTTTGGTGGGTAAGTGAAAACGTTAAATATAAATAATTATGTAAATATACCTAATGTCCTGTAATAATAATAAGACGTGTATAATATAAACTATTTACTTTTAAAAAAGTTTAATTTAAAATATTTTACTCGTCGTTATAATATCGTTTGTGATATTTACGAACATAAAATGCTTATACCACTTGTGTACGAATTTCAATATTATTTACTATTTATCATGCGTATAATAATTTATCCGTAGCTTTTTAAAATTGTATTATTATTATTATTTATTATTATATCATGTTGGCGTGGACGAATGCTGCGTCAGTTGAAAAAACGTCGAATTATCCCGTACACAGCAATTATATACGCTAAACCAGTTGTTAAATTGTATAAAATTATTCTTTAGGTATTTATAATCACGAGCATGTCGGTGTAAACTCTTGTTACGCGTTAACTCTCGTTATGTTTTGACCCCTCGTCATCATATCGATGGTGGTCATTATTTTTTACTGCACAACAATTATTAATTATAATATGTAGCAGTATATAGGTTTAGCTCGTTATTATAATTTACTAGAACGAGGGGGGGGGCGCAACACGAGGCTCTCCGATACAATAATAATAATAATAATAATAATATTGTGCATGTTTTCAATAAACGGAACAGAAAACCGTATATTATTATGTATACACTGTCTGTATAGATATTTAATATATTATCGGCGATGTAGGTCGATAGCATATATATAATACGCCCTGCAGAAGACGAGTGGCCGAGAGAATATTATGTCTGAAGAGCGTATTTCTACGCCATCGGTGCAGTAATTTCTAGGTATTATTACCTTCTATGCAACAGAAACAACTATGCATGAGTACTGTTTGATTATTTTACACCGTTAATTATCTCGACAATTATCGTTAACGAAAACATATCGATTTTTTTAATTATTCCCAGTCATAATGATTACACGACAGCATTGCAATAAATTATATTCTAGTTCGCATTAAAGTGCAGGAGTGGAACGGAACAGGTTGGTAACTATTTCAGCGAACTGTACTCGCTGCTCGTCCGAGGTTTAAATCCTTATACGAGTTTATGGCTAAATAACTGCCAATACTATCGTTTGAGATTCGATTTTTACGCATCGAAATACCCGTCTAATACTTACTATTATTCCGCTTCGAAGCGGGGTTCGACGACGATATAGAAAACAGTGAAAATTAAAAAATGATTTTGCAAAAACGTAAACACTTTTCGAGACGGTGAGTACAGTCGTTTACTGCTGAAAGGAATCACCCTGCAGTACCTACGTATAAATTATGCGTACCTACATATATGTATAATTATATATATGTATATAAGCCTTTCACCGGGATTATAAAACAGAGATCCGTATACACGCGATGTCATTTTAATACGGGGGCGTAATATTATAATATATATATACGCGTAAAAAGTATAATATATAATAGACATTTCACCAATTTCGAACAATTGTTCTACGAACCGGAAAATTATATTCGTGCCCGAGACTCTTCTCGTCTGGCGTGCCGGTGCCTGCAGTGCCTCCTCCGCCGCCGCCATCGCCCCTGCAATAGACGTTTCCATTATCGGAGCACTCGTATATATAAATATAATAAATATCTATATATATATATTATAATATGCATGTGCGCTTATATATATACATCCTCCTCGGGGTGTCTCGGTTCGGTTTAATTTTATTGACAATACCTTACCTGTCTCGCTGCAGCAGCCACTTTCCGCGCGCGCCCGTTCCGCCGAGTCGCACGCGGTCTGTGCGGCGAAAGAAATAATAATGATAAAAAACAAATAAGTAAATAAGAAATGGGAAAACGTTCGGCGCATATACCTCCGCGGGTGTAGGGTTTGGTGGTAAGGGGGGGGGGCACTCACCCGTAGCCCCGGGCACGTATAACCCCGCTACGCCCTGGACGTAACAGCCCCCTCGCTATATGTATCCCGCAGCAGCGTATTCCGTTTCCGCGTGCAGCGGTTTCCTTTATTTTTTTCGCGATAACGATAATAATATTATAATGTAATATAGGAATACGCGGCGGCAATAGTCGCCATAGATCTCGTCTCTATATAAATCATAATATAATAATACAATTTACCTAACCTAACCGTTCTACGCGCATATTACCTATGTATATATAATCTCTGAGGGGCACACGACGAATCCTTGCAAAGGGTGCCGCCGGACAGAATCCGAAATTTTTGTACCTATATACTAATTTTGTGATCACGTGGTTACACTAATTCCAAAGGAGTTAGATGCGAGTGTTCGCGGGAACGCATTTCGGCCGAACCCCTAACTAACCTTCTCTCTACTGTATACGCGTACCGGTTACACACACCTTACCATGGTCAACCGGCACTGTCCGCCAGTGGAATATCGTGTCGAAATTTCGTTGTAGAATCAATTTTTTTCACCGGTTTATTTTTTACAAGTATCGAACGGGTGATGAGTAGACGGCTATTATTGTCACTGTACACGGTGCAGCTATATAGACGTCTCGAAAAAAAATCACACTGCTGCAGTGGGCGGCGGTATAACCGTTCGGTTTAGTTTTTTTCTCATTTTATCGGCTGTCGCCGCACGTGTCGGCGGCGGTGCGAGTATAACACAATCCTTTGACTGCTAACTGCTCTCTCTATGTATATATAATAATAATATATACTGCTGCGATGTACGCACCTGCAGGTACCCACATAATATAGCTCGTGCACACTACGTCTATAGATTGTGTACGCTCGTATATAGTGTAATATGCTTCTTTGCCCCCCCCCCTCCCCGTTTAACCCTACGCGCGAATCGTCCACACGTACCTACACAGCGTAATAAACGACGAAACGGCACGCGAAATAAACCGATTTGCATTCAACGCGAATAATAAAATTATACGACATCCCGCAGCGACTTTCGATTCGTGTGTGTCGTCATTTATTATTATTATTATAATAATATTACGCTGCCGACGGTATACTCTATAATATTATTATACAGACGAGTGTAGTGTTATTACTATTGTGTATAGTAGTTTTTTGTTCGTGCGAACATTAGATTATATATATATTGCAGCCCGCGCGTATGGCCCATGTATACGCAATAATATATTTCATATTTTTTTGTTCATCTCAAATTATTATTGTTATCACTATCGCAGGTTAGACTGCTGTTCCGATACGATATAGTCATACGTGTGTCGTGCACCACCCTCGTTCTGCAGCAGTCGCAGTTGCTCCTCGCGATAGCGCCATTTCAATTTTCGTATCGTACCTATATTATTTGGGCACCCGCGGTCTTATAATAGTATTAGACAGTGGCGCCAAAGTTTTTAAAATTTCAAAACTTCGTGGTCTCATTATCTTAATTATTTGATATATAGAGGACCTACCCTGATATACATTTACTCTGCACAATCACGGCTTATAAACATACTCACGCTCATAATAAGATGTAAATAAAATGCCAAATTTTTCAAAAAAAAAAAGTTCGGGCCACGTTAACATGGAATTCGGTGCCACTGGTATTATAGAGTCAGCTCTTCGAACGGTTTTTTTTCCGAAAACTCGACCCGTTACATTTGTCTACCGGTCGGCAGTTCTTGTGAATTTTTTTCATTTTACATTCAGTGAGAGTTGAAACACGCGTAAATCTCCACGCCCGGACCGGATCCCGAAGTAGGTAGCTGTTGGTGTTTATTGGCGACCGAACCGATTGTATACATGACGCGTAGTCGGTCGGCCGACGATCGAGCCCCTGGAAAAAAACCAGTTAACGTATTAATAATATAATATATTTCCCGCGATTTAGAAATCAACTTTGGAGTTTTAATGCGTCCGTCGACTCGGAACAAAGTATTATTATTATTATCGATGCATAAAAGCGGTTAAAACTTTCTGTGGATTTTCGACAGTGTTATAAACTACCGAGCGGTAACTCTTCTATAGTTATAAAAGTAGGTCGACGGAACAGCGGATGTCCTGTAAAATATATAATAATATTGTAACATGGATGATAATTATATTATGTTATTTTATTAATACCAACATGATACTCGCGTGTACAATAATATATGCGTGTAGGTACCTATATAGCATAATAATATGTATGTATATGCTCGACGAGTGACTGAAAAAAAAAATTCCAAAGTGTAACACGTGATCGTGACACAAATCATCGTGGAGGCATTATACGCGGAGAAGACACGTCCAAGCTAATGCGATGCTGCACAACTGACGAAACGTCACTCGGCACACAACTCTCCGTCAACTGAAGCACACGCGTTCGGCCCAGTGTATGATTATTGCTCATCGAGTCATGACTAACCCAACCCTCTTCGCGGTGCTAAAGAGCTTTATTTTCGTCCTATATAATGGCGGCGTACGTCTGTTACAGTACATTAATAACAATAATAACGCATCGTATTCAAATATTATATTATATTCGTATTCAGAAACTAATTGTGTTCTCGTAATATAGATTATAATGCGCAGGAATTGTGCGTATATACGTATAATATACAATAATATAATTATAAACGATATGATATTGTTCTACGATTAAGCAGACGAAACGCGGTCTTATGATCAATACGGCTTAAACAATTATTATTTTTTGCCGCGTCTGATTTTTTTCAAAGCATATTTACAAGTTTTACTTTTTTTTCTATGTAACGATTGATGGTTGGTCGTGATGGTTATAAATTCAAATTATACTTACCTATTCTCAATATATATTTCTATATTTCTTACCATAGGATTCAAATAATTAATTTTGCATGTTTCAACGAATATTTCGCTGTATTATACCTTATAGGTACCTACTATAATTCAATGTACATAGATGTATAGTATAAAGGTACTAAAATGATATAATAATGGTTGTATATTATATTATATAATAGTATTGTACTCATCTTCACATATATAGGATTATGGCTGCGCCCCGCCGGTCCATTGTAGGTATATAACATATAATATACACAACACGATAACTTTAATAAGGACTGGATGAGGGATTCAAAGGAGCGAGACATTTAATATAGGTTAGGTATTTGATGCAGAATAAGCGCGAACGTTTAGGCGTGCGCTTTATGTGGGGGTTTTTTTTTCGCATCCGATTACACGAGACCCGTTGGTTATCTTTGTGAGTGAGATGCGTCTGAAAAATCAAATTAACTTTCAACTAAGAATTTTTTTTTTCGCATACAAATTGGATAGCTGAACCGAGAAAAAAAATAAGAGCGCGACCATAAAAGAGTGGGCTTTTTGAACTTTTTTCACTCATGACTTGACTCTTTATAAACGGGAATACGTAGGTATTATACATGTGTATATACGCGGAGCTGCAAGGAGAGAAACGATATTATTTATTCCTTTCGGCCCCGTAAAAGCGGAACTTTTGAATACGACAAACGAGACGGGGATGAGATCTCTGGGTTTTATTTTATTTATTTTTTGTCTGTACACATATTATACATATATATATATTTATACGTATATTATATACTTTTTGCTATTTCCCTCCGCTCGTAATAACAATAAGTGTGTATAATGTATATATATAAAAGCTCTTTTTTTTCAAAAGCATATCTTCTCCCTTATTCGCACGCACGCACTTTCCGAACGCTATATTCCCTCTTATCTCCGCGAGTGGCTGATGTATAGCGGTGGAGTGGGGTGGTGGCGGTGGGGGGCAAAGGCTGATTTCAATGAAAACGGCCGCCGACCCGACGCCATTTAGATTCCTTTGCAGCAGACATCGTCTTACACCTCCCGAAACCCCAAACTCCGAAGATCTTGTATGGAACACACCGATACAATATTTAAAATGTATATATATATATATATATAATATAATAGTTGCTTCGTCATCGACACCTTTCAGTGCGCGTTCGTGGAGGGTTGGTATAGATATTCATTCTGTCGGACCAGATCCATTATCCGTCCGTCTATACGGCACAATGGCCGTTTTCCCCCTTGTCCTTCGAATTACGTTTAAAAGGATCCCCGCGCACAGACCGACCGACGTATTATAGTCATCCTGTATACACACACACACACCCCCACAGCCTCTGTTGTGTTTGTAATTTAGATGGCGATTTTGTTAATCGATTCTTAATACCATTATAGCTTAGTTCTGTATTTAGTGTCGGTCTCTCAAATGGGGGGAGGGATCGGAATACCGCTTAAATAATCATTAGCGGTGAATTTTATCCTTTTTTTGGGCGTCCACAACGGTGAGGTTTATTTTTTTTTATGGTAATTTATTCTTTAAAAGCGTGAAACATTATTAAAAGTGAAAACAAAATACAATGTACAAAGTACACGCGTATCGATAAACGCGTTTAATGTTTACGTATGTAATGTTATGTTGTAATCCATTATTATCGTTGACAATAAACGTAATACATTAAAAATAGAGACTTCGAATTGAAGTTTGAACGGACGACGATGAACGATCATTGTTTGGAGGAATAGACTGCAAAAGATACGAAGAAAAATGTAGTTGTAATGTTTTTCTGAAGAACATATTATAATATACAAGTAGGTATGGACAGGACAAAGAACAAAATAAAAATAATAAAATCGAAAATTGGTAGTTAAAACTGTAAACTAAAATAATATAGTGTGAGCAGACTACCCATATTATGATAATGTGTATATTTTAATACTATAATGTGTAAACAATTTCGTATTTTACTTTTAAACGCCAAACGATTATTTTTTTCGTTTTTTGATTTATTTCCATCTCCGATTTTTATGATAATATACGTTTATTATAATATATTTATTATATTGTATTATACGCGTTTTATATTTTATTATCCCCACCACGTCGAGCTGCTGCGGCAGACACGTCTGGGCTATAATATACAAACTGGAACGCGAGTGAAATGCGTCTAAGTATATAAGTTTCTTGTAAATTTAAATATTATTAAATACCTATACAATATACCTGCAGCAATGTAGCCGGTTCCTCGTGCACATTATAATAATAATCGTCGTCTTCGTCTTCGTCGTCGTCGTTGTCGTCGTCGTTATAACGGCCTATCGTTTCCCATTAAAAAACCACAGATCCGACGTTAAACACGTATCGTCGTGGTCGTCCAGTATTTATCTGCTGCAGCCGGGCTAGTAAACGCGTGTGTACGCACATTATAATAATATTGTGTATATGTATATATTATGATTTCCCTCGAACATGCGCGTACAGTATAATATATTACACAAAACACGTATTTTTTTAAATGTTTTTTTTTCGGTCGCGTCCTAAACGTCCGCCGAAAGATATACTATATCGGGATAATAATAATTAAAACGCGCCGTATAGTGTGTGTGTGTCGGCGACCGGTCGACGGCTGCTGTTGTGGCCGACCCGCGGAAAATATTCTACTCGTTCGGTCAGTGGGTACGAGGACGGTAATTTTTTCGGTGCAGATCACATACCGACGACCGGCGGGCGCGATAGGGTGCCCGCGACCACGCGGTATATACCGGATCCATTATGTATTTTAACGGCTGCGACGATAGTGTTTTTGGATATACAACGGCGTTAAAAACCAACACTAAACATAATAAGAATAATAATAATACGCAGTCTGCAACACAGATACACCGTGGGCGTGTTTCGAGCCGTGTCGTCTTTTCTCGCTTCATATTTAAATTACGATATGATAAAATAAATGTCTTATACGTATATTATATTTTTATCACATTACTATCGTAATCGTCATCATCATCATTACCATTATATATATATAATATGTATTTTATAGTAGAGTTACCGCAGAACTCTGTGAAGCTATATACGCTGTCCGCCCGAGCGATCCGAGTACAATAATAATATAATAATAATAATAATTTTGTCGTCGCGTTTAAGAGGACGTCACACCCGCCTGTGTTGTCTCCGTCTCACACACGTATGACATAGACAAAACGCGCTTACGCAGTCTGAGTAGAACTCGCTCAATTTAGGTTTTATATAGTAAAAATACCAATTTATAAAATTGAATTGTGACAAAATTTAAATTTAAATAAAAAAACGCAACGACTTGCCCTAATAAAAAGTAATTCTAATACCAAAACACTTACAGTATAGGTACACTATTGAAACTGGTGAACAAAAATTTGACATATCGTATGTGTGTAAGACGGAGACAACTGCACATGTGGGTACGACTTCCTCTAAATGTCGACATTGTCGCTGTCCGACATGACCACATGCCGTGTCGAATAGTGTCGACCCGATACGAGGTGAATCTTTTAAAATAATATTTGTAAACACTCATCGCATTGACAAGTCACTAACGGAAATATTATATTATGTTTATGAAATTTAAAATGAACGCTGTCGTTCAAAAAAGTTTAAAAAAATAAATAAAACTCGAGAAATTATGACGATTAAAAAATATGATGATGGCGTTGTTTTGTAATGACTTCGAATCGTATAAAACAAAAAACTACTTCGACAAACGTTAAGGCATTGTACATATTATAACATTATTATATTTGAATATAATATAGGTAGGTACTCGGGAAGAAAGCAATTCCATAAAATGTTAAGGCGAGCCTCAGTTGGATATCTATATATTATACTATTTTCGTTTAATATTATTCTAAAAGAGTGAACACACAAAACTCGTTACCGTTTTTAGAACAGACAGCAATAATAAACTATATAATTCCGTTGGTGTATCACATACACCTAATAAGTAATGCAGAAGGCTTCGATGGCTCTTCTCTTTCCGAATCCTTTAAGCTTTTGATCGGAAACTCGAAAACGTGTCAAATCCAAATTCAGTTATCGGCAGAGTTCGAACCCCTCGGGGATACTTTTTTTTCGACTACGGCCCGCCGAGGAGGAGAATAATGATGTCCGACTTTCGATTGTAAAATCACGACCGACGTTTTACGATTGTTCTTTTGCTCCACGTACCTATACATATATATAGATATATAATACAAATGTATTGACGTCGATTGTTCCGCAGTGAGATATTTTATCAGACAACATTATACGAGACGTTTATTTGATATATTATTATTATTGTTTTATCGGCTCTATAGTACTACGACACTATAATTAATTAAATGTAATTATTACGATGCGTTCAACTTTTAATACTATATATTATTATTATATAAGTTCGATATTTAAAAAAAATCAAAAACCGATAAATATTATTATTATTATTATTCGCTTGATTTAATGCCTCTATTACATTTTAACGACCTTTAAAGTATATTGCTGCTATATCAAAACTTTTAATGCGACGTAAACCTTATGCCTATATTTTGTACATTATTATTTTTTTATGAAGTTTGAAAATATTTTAGCCGTTTGAAAAATGTTATAATAATCATAAAAAAAAATACCGATGTCTGTTATTAATTAATTTCTAAAATTCCAATATATTAATATCTATATAATAATTATATTATGTACATAAACGATTGTTATTTATAGGCGTTGTAAACTATTATACTATATAGACACATAGGTACCTACTGTAAAATACCATCACGAGAGTAGACGGGTTGATTTTATTATCGAGTAAATAGAAATAACTACTTTTATAAAAAGTCATCAAAGTGTTTGAACTATAATTTACTGTCGATTGGTGTACTTGCAGGATAGCTTACGCAGAATGGCAAGTAAACTTCGGCGAAGTACTGTAAAAGTTTCTATACAGTATATTACCGTAATTTTCCGGATAAATCGGGTTTCCCGTTATTACCTTCGTCCAATTTTTGCCATTCCGTTGTACCCAAACAACATAAACCGTCCGTAAATATTTGCCCAACCCCTCGAGTCCAATAGAAGGACAAGAGCCCATGCAATTTTGTGCCGACCGTTGTCGTAGTCGTTATACCGTCGACCACTCCAACGGAACATTATAACTTATAAGTAACCACGTCATCAGAAATGAAAATACAACCGATGGAATTATGTTCAACGAGATAGCCTGTTATTATGAGAACTTTTCTAAATTGCAAAATGTCTGGAAATTTTTCCCCGTAGTAATTTTGACGGTAATAAAATGTCGGTACACTGCATGCTCTGTATAGGCTCCTTCAAAGCTGCATATAAAAACGTATAGATACTCATTATTATTATTATTATTATTATGCGTCTGCAGTTAAGCGTGTTTTTATATTTTATATTATGTATAAATTATTAGCATGTGGTAATACGCGGCTTTATATAATATTATGTTGGGAATTTTTTTTAAATCAAGCTCAATTTCTCGGAAAATATTCGAGTTTTTGATCAAAAAAATATTCTGCTTTGAATTTATTTTCTAAAAAAATAATGCGTGAGCTCAAAAGAAACATTAACTATTGTTTATATAAATGAGTAATTAATTTATTATAACTGTTACCTATTATATTTAATCGTATAAAAATGTATAGATATCGCGGTATCTCGTTTCGAATATCATCCAATGATCGCGGCGCACACCAAATAATATTATTTGATCGTTTGATATATCAGATACACTCCGTTAATACACATTTAATTGCAGCCCATATACGAGTTTAACACGATTACCGGACTATTTCATTAAAGCCAACTGCAGCTGTTTATTGTTCCAATCCATTGTGTCAGCAACCTCTTTCACGCATTTGTGGTTTTCCCTCCAAAGGGCATGCCTGGACACTTTTTTTTCCACCCCCATCGGCAACACACGAGAGACAATTTAATTAATTTTTTTTTTTTTTGATATTTCTTGTCGGCTGTCGGGAGGACTTTTAACAGGATTAAACCGCGCGACATCCCCGCCGCCGCCGCCGCGACTCCTGCAACAGTGCCACCGCCGCGCTCTCTAAAATAACCACACCGGAAGGCTTTGTCCTTAAAATGCCAACTTTAATAACGTGTCCATTGTACGGGTTGCGGTGCATGTATATATATTCGGTCGATCGACATGACATAAATTGAAAAACGTCCGTCGGCCACGAAAACGCTGACGATATTTTTCCGAGTCACCAAGTATACAGTGCTATTGTAATGGGGTTTTATCGCACGGGGGTCGGGGGGTTTAAAACAAAGTAGTTTGTTTGGATTGGATCCAAAATAAGAAGAGAAAATAAAAACATTGTGTGTACCGTACACTGAGCGTGTGTGTGTGTCTTGGAACCTTTTCAAACATCGCATCTATATCTCCCTCTCTCTATCACTCTCTCTATCTCTCTCTCTCTCTCTCTCTCTTTATCTCTATCCACCTCCCTCCGTCTCTCTCCCGGGCGCAAAAAGGGCCTTTTCCCGTGGAAAACGCCAATAACATAATGCGTACACGACGGTTTTTCCCAGGCAATGTGGTCGGCTCTCCGGAATGGGGCGGTATACGGTTGGCTGTGCGAGACTATATACGCGCCATAAAAAGAGATTGCGAATCCGAGATATTGCCGTCTGCAGGGCCCTATTCGATTTGTGTTCGAAATATATTAATCTCCGATCGTTATTACATATTTTATTATTATTATTATATATATATATATATATATATATAGTTTTTCTACTACCGGATATCCGATGGCGCCCTAAAAGAGTCAGAGTTTTTATTATTCCACGTATATATATTTTTCCCCGAGTACATAGCGTTTATTTTGATAGGAATCGTCCGTCCGCCGCGCTAAACATTTTTCATTAAAATTATAATTTTGTTATTTTCCCGGAAGAGCCCAAAATTAATCGATTATATCGTTATTAAAACAATTTTAAACAAATTTACCGAGCCACCTAATCACGTAATTTTTTTTTATATACGTCATTAATGTGTTCGACTTGGTAATTTTGGATCGTTTGTTATAAATATATACTACTCAGTATATTGTTCTCATATTAATTAGTTGGCTGATTTTAATGAAAGTATTATCGTTGCGAGCAATTCGTTGCAAAATATCAATAGAAAGATTCCGACACATAATTCGGTGGACAATTTTTGTTTTCGCCAACTGTCGAATCGTATAAATATATTATTATAATATAACGATCGCGTTAAACAATACCAATGTACTGCAGCTGATGTGCCTACAGTTTATTATTCATAATAATGTATGAATTATAACTCGATGGCGTTTGAGGATAAGGTATCGATGAATATATTACTCCGTCCCATGTGGTTCTGCAGACTACGATTTTAGCCGTTAACAATGCATTCTCGCCGCATATTGTTGTAACGGTTCGAATAATAATTAGATATTCATCACCGCGAGTCTTGTAAAATAATTTATTCCGTCCTGCCAGTTTGTTTTTACCCGGACTTTCTAAAAGGTCCTCTTATTCTTGTGATCCGTATAGGTGATTCGTTGACGGTATTTTGATTGCTTACTGTTTTCGTTATTGCTACAACTCATTCATTGTAAGATAATATATTAATATTAACCCATTGTCAGCATAATGTATAATGTGCTTGCGATGCGATTGTTTTGTTTGTACAGGGTTTGTTTCAGCATGCTCACTTCTCACCGATATTTTTTATCCATTATCATAATGAATTTATTCAAATAATCTGGTTTTTCGAATTGTATTAAACTATTAAGTAGTAAGTACCCTACCCTGGTAGACTTAAACGACGTATTTTAATCAAAATTTAAATACATATAGTACCCAAGTCATGAAACTTAATAATAGCTTTATGTCAAATATAAAATAGTTATAAAGGATAAGTGCACGTTGAAAAGCTCCGACCACCTTGCTGAATCCGTAAACCTTGAACCAAACAATGTCTTCTAACTACTTCAATTCGTATCGTGAAAAAAACCACATCGATCACAAATATAATACAATAATATGATAGATATAGGTACATTGTATTACTTCATTTATGCCTTTTATTATTTAGTCTCTTCATTTTATTATATAATTTAATAATTTAATATTTTTTTTCTCTTCTTTTTGAGCAATGTATTATTATTATAAATATGCCCTTATTTTATAAAATACTTTTTATTACCTACATCCTATAGCCATAGATTTCGTGAAGAGTTTATAATATAAAAATAACAAAAAGTCTGAGGTACTCGGGGACTGCCGCGGTAAAGCTTTGCATAGCAATTTTGTAGCTATGTATCATGTAATTATAACTGTTCATTTTTGTATGATATTAATTCAAATTACACTTTCTGAGCGCGACGACTGAAAAGAAAATGAAAAAATGAGTTTTTTTGTCGATAATGGTATATAAATACTGCACGGAAATATTTAATTTAAGACTTATTTTGCTTAATTTTATTAATTTTGCAATTGGTTGGACTATAAATAACAAAAATAATAATAACAGCTTACGGTCTCGCTTATTTTTTCAGTCACCACGCCAGGCCCTCGATAAAAGCTATATGCAATAGCTTAATAATAATAATAATAATAATAATCATAATGTAATATTCAGTCTAGTATTTATTATACTTTTTACTAACCTAAAATATTATAGTAGGTATAGGTACATGTGGAATTATGAAAATGCATCACTTTCATTTTCTAATCATCATAGCCCCATACGTTCTTAATCACACATGACCGTGAACAATATAATTCTGTCAACCATCGAATATAGACACTGAGCTTCATAAAAGAAATAGAAATTTAAAACTTATTGTAAACGATCAATAATATGTAAAAACAAAAATTTATTGCAGTAACTAATATTCGGTAAAAAATAAATGTCAAATGTCTGCCAATGGCCATAGCTGCCGAGGCTTATTTCTAATAAAAAAAATTACAAATATATAATTCTCGGTTTAATATGAAGTTAATAACATTCAGAAACTATTCGTTCGGATTTATTTGTATACATATTATAAAAATCTGTACGATCTCACATATTGTATAATCTACTAAACAATTTACAGTAAAAAAAGAGCGCATCTCATTTGAAAGTATAATAAGTGTTTGAATATATGGTCCCCGAGCATATACTCAAAAGTTCCAAAAACCGGAACTCGAATAAATTGATTGTTTAAGGAGAAACGCGGCGGGGGCGAGTTGACTCGGCAGATCTGCACCCTGTATGACGGCTGTGCATAAAATGTAAACGTACAATTAATGTACAATAGTATTAAATTCGCCGTCATCGAAGTGCGTGTGCTTTGATACTGTAGCGGAATTAATGTTCGGTTAATCGAATGAATTGATAATCGATGTACCGCCCACCTACCTACCTATATATATATAAATAATAAATGTATTTCCGTTTAATTCCGTTTAATTCCGTCGTCTGACAGAAATGAAAACGCTATTAGCGCGCCAAACCTATAATATTATATCGGGTCAGCGCGTTCTCGTTTTGTACGAATAACGAACCGTATTCGGATCGTGATTCGTGCATTATATTATTATGCGTATAATAATAATAATAATAATAATAATATAATAGGGTTTCTGGATTCGATGTTATTAAAATTTCAGCGAATACGGTTTTCCGTATTTTTTTTTCCTCGGCCCCTCATCGTTATTATATAGTATACGCCATCGTCAGCGAAACGAGGTATAAAAAATAAACTTACCGATCCCGCGCCATTTGTGGTGCACATCACGACGACACCTCCTACCCACCTGCCTGCCTATTATTCTATACGAACGGGTTGCGCATTATCGCGCCGTTAATTATACTGGGTGGACAAAAATATGATATAATATGGCGCCCGAAAAAAAAAACAATAAAAAACAACAATCGTAACCACCGCGCGATAAATCAACGACACCGAGTGAAAATATAATATTCAAATATTATTATCATAATATCGTATGTTATATTATGATGATGCAGTCATCCCTGCCATTTCACCCCCGCGCGACACTGCCGCCGAACTGTGCGCGAATACTTTCGTGATATAATAATAATAATAATAATAATTATGCACACATAATAGTATCGTCATAACTCGTGACGGCGGCGGCTGTGTGTGCGGTATATACCGCGAGTACCTACCTACCTATATTATTCTCGAGTGCATTATTATTATTATTATCATTAAACTCGGCGGCGGACTTGGCTCGGAATTGGCCGACTGTCACGTGCAGGCCCACCCGCGCCGACCTATATAATAATATGTGCAGGGGACGCGTCCGGAAAACGTATATTATATATATATATATATATATTATTATATTATATTATGGCGTTATACTTTATCGGACGTCGCTGCAGGAATGTCCGTTTGTTGCGAGTCTCCAGCGACGCGTCCGTTGATTTATTGCAGACGCGAAACGCATATAATATTATATATATAAAAACCGGGGAAATATATCAAACGTCTCTATTCCCGTCGGTATTTCCGGAAAACGCGCGCCCGCTACTTCTGCGCCTCCGAGTTCGGCCATAAAAGCCTCGGTGGCGGTGCCACGAGGAGCAGGAGGTGAAACTTATATTGTTTATGGTGTATATAAGTAATGAACGTCTTGAGTGCGTTTTCGCCTTTACAGGTAGGTTTCTATGTGTATATTATTATGCCTATATAATAATAATGATGATAAAACGCCCTCCTCGCGACCGTACACTTCCGCATTAGGTATATAGGGGAGATACCTGCAGTGTGTATGTATATATATTGTACAGAGTGGTCCGGAATGTCGTCCTCGCCGAACATTAGATTCGTGTGCTTAGTAAATAATTATACGTTAAATAATTTATATGGGGAGGACTCGTCTCGTGTAGATACGTATAATCACATTATATAGGTATACCGAAAATCGCGTTATATGGTCGCGACACGCGCACGCCAATAAATTATAAATTAATTTAATATTATTTCATGCTCAATGCTTGTAAATATTATTATTATTACTATTATTCCATATCAACCGAGAATCGGGTAATGCATGTTATACAAACTAGGTATTCCAATTTTGTCGAACGGAGGAAATTAACTAATTAAAATGTACTTACCTAGATAATCATTACCGATAGATATACAACTATATCTGTTACGAAGTCGTGGTATAGACAACTCGGCTGCACATTACCCATGTATATACCACTGCACGACGGGTATACCTGTATAGTGTATACCTATATACTATTATAGCCTCATTGAAATGCCTATAGAGGAGGCGCTAACGACTTGGGTGTTACGAATGTAATATACCTATAATAGGTATATAGTTCCTATCCCGGGAAACTCTCTAAAAAAAATTTAAAAAATATGACTTATCGCCCTCGCCGCGTGTATAGTCATCTGTCTCGTGCACGCGTGTGGGCTCTATTTGTTTCTCACTTGTCTTTCGCACGTTCTCACACTCACATCACTCTCTCGCACTCTATGCTAAGCATTTAAACTTATGCTCAACGGTCGTACAATTATATTATTCTACGCAGAAGAGGTTACCTATTTATTTTGTCTTGTATGGCTCAAATGAGAATCGGACCGTATGTTATATTGTTAGCCGTTCCAAATATGTTGTCGAACGGAGGATACGAAAGTACATACCCAATCACTGTCGGTCGAATACTAATATACAACGAAGTCGTGGTATTGACACCGCGCGGCTGCTTATTATGTATCTGCTAATAATATACCTAGGTACCCTCGTCTTTAGGAAAAAAAAAACGAAATTCCGAAAACAGAATGATGACTTATCGCCCCCAACGCGTTGTCGAGCGCGCGCGTGTGGGCTCTATTTGTTTCTCACTTATCCCTCGCACGTTCTCACACTCATCATTCTATCTCACTCCGCGCGTGTCCCGATAGTTTTAACGCGTGGGACGTGACGTGCAGCAGTATTATATACGGGCGAGGAAAAAAAATTGCCCACCGTCAGTATTATTTTGTTGTGTGTATACTATTTTTTTTTTTTGTCCACCTAAACGCTACTCGAGTTAATTATAATCATTATGCGGCGGCGGCTGCGCACAGCTTGCAGGTCTCTATCATTAACGAGGGGCGAGAAAAAGCTTTCGTTCTATTATTATTATTATTATTATAATAATATTTTCTCTAGAGGTCGGAAAAAAAAACTCAATAGTATAGTATATATAGTCGCCGTCGATGATGACGATATATAAAATAAACGCCAGCCGCCGTCTGTGACCTTTTTTCGGATTTATTTTTTTTTTCATAAATAATCAGTCGGCGTAGGCACTCGTCGCGCCGCCGCCGCCGTCGTTATGGTTATATAAAAATAATAATTTTTTATTTTCCAAATATTCCGAGTGGGCGCCGCCGGACAAATAATAATATATTATAATATTATTTCCCCTGCATATGGCCGGCCCGCGTGTCATCTTCTCTTCGTCGCGTGTACGATCGCGTGTGGGGCAGCACCGGTAGCCGGTCCTTACACCTCATTAAGTATACACTGAGGCCCGGTCGTTCATCAATATAATTCTTCGTTGTCGGCTAATATAATATATATATATATACATATACTTTTTACTACTATATAACCGGCCTCAAGTGCGCGGTGCATGGTGGTCGATTACCCGAAAACATGCGTTCTCCGTCGAGTATATGGTATACACGTCCTATATATTAACATGAGAAAAATCAATCGTCTCGGTGATTATTATTTATATTTGCTCTTGGGCGGACGTCACTTTATACTCCAACAGCAACTCGCTCTCATTGACGACGATTACCGACCGGCGTGGCCGCGCGTGCAGCTATTAAGCCAATATTATATTATAATAATATATTCCGAGTATATAGAATATTGGAATTTAAAATTGTTATTAGTGATCACGTTTTGGTACACACGACCGTTTATGGGCGGCCGGGGGGGGGGGGAGTTAAATGAGGCGTATATTATAAAGAGAGTTTGGTGCAGCAGCCGTAATTTTGGGTTCCTATATATATATATATAAGTAGGTACTTACACACAAACACTTATTATAGCTTAATACCAATTTCATAATATTAATGAGGTTTTTCTCGTTAAAACTAGCTCCTTATTACGTATATGCTGAGAATTCAAATTTTAAGTACCTATCACGGTGCTGGACGTATGTTTTAAATAGTCGTCTCCTAATACGCGCGTCGTGTGTTGTTAAAATATATTTTACCGAAACATAACATTTAAATGGTAACCCACTGCGATCTATTCAGGTAAACTATACAGTAGAAACAGCCAACTATTTTGGTGTGTATAATATATTATTACCGGCAAAAGTTTAAACATCACGATAACTGGGTGTATTCCGAATTCCTCTAGACGTAAGACCATCGTACTCTGACAACGCTCATATAACTATATAATACTGGACTGTAGATAACTGCACGATATCGCCTGCCACCTGCACAGCGAGATCGTCTATTCGTCTGCTGATAATAATGATAATATACCATGACCTGCAACTACGCCTGCACTGAAAGGAGTACACATCATGTATAACACAAAACGTTTCGATTCGTCGCTTATGTATACCGAGCATATCGAGTAATCGAATACCGGAGAATTATCTGTTTATTATTATTTATAGTCGTGCGACGTCCGCCCCATCAGCGGCAGAAATACTGCAAAATACAAATATTCTAAGCATTCGCTTTTTCCATTCCACTCTGTCACTCTGGCTGCCGCCGGTCCATGTGTACAATATATTATGTCTATACGTAACATGTACACAGTGCGTACGACTCGAAGCACTCGTTATATATATATGTGTGTACGATAATAAAATATATTTAAAGTAAATCGTTTGAAATTCCTCCGCGTATATATATATATATATAGCAGGGAAATACGTGCAGTATAGGTATATACGGAAGCGGCCTTCGGAGTGCTTTTCAAAAGTTCTCCGGGTTAATAAAAATATATATCACGTAGCCGGTAGTATAGGTATATGGTATGCCGTTGGAAATTTCTCACTTTTAAAATAACCACCCCCTTTGCAGCAGTCTCGTCCGCCTTCCCGGCAGCAGCTAGTCGACTCGACGTTAATCTATTCATGACCTTTATCGTCGTCGCGTATTTATTTTCGATCGGAACTCTTCCGATATATATATAGATAGGTAGATAGATACCACTAAACCGTTGAAATTCGCATCGTTAAACGCGTGTAATAATAATGTAACGTGCAAATTATCATTTCCGTTCCCTATAATAATATATTATACGGCGACGACTGTCGGCGTTTAAAGCGATAGTTTTTCTGTCGACGTGTTTGACGATTAATATTATTATGACAATGCTCGCCGCCGATGTAACAATAAAAAAGTAGCTACAGCGACACGATCGTGAATCGAATATCAATCGTTTGCCCGTACACGTTTTCAGCATGCGTATTACATTGTTATCCGTCTCGGACGTTTCGTGTCATTCTTTGAGCCGGCGCCGTCGAACGCCGCTCGCGACGAGCGTAGTATTGTTTTATATTATTATCGTAATGTATATTATAATAATATTATAGCGTATTTTATCGTCGACAACATAATGTCGTTATACCATAGCCTATACGTACAAGTGCGACGGCGACGGTGTCTTTCTTTCTTTTTCTTTTTTTTTTTTTTTATCGAAAATAGATGCAAAACACGATATTATATTGTAATAACCGCGCGTATTGTCGGTTTTGAACCATATTAGTGCTGTGCGCAGTAATAAAAATATTATAGCGGTGCATGCGACGGTGATAATAATATTTTTCGTGAGAATTCTCGCTTTATTATTTTTATTCGACTGCTCGTTAAGTATATGTCGTTTCTGTACGACATAAGCCAGAAGTCGTAACGTGTATACACCGCGTATAATTCACTATATATATATATAATATAAAGTGAGTCATTGTTGTGTTTTCATTTTCCTCTTGCTCGACATCATCGTATGCCGCGACGAACACCAGATATTCTCGGGAGGGTAAAATATTACGATATTTACACAGTAGCACTATAAACATTATATATAAATATAAATATGATAACAATGCGCGTAAAGAGAGACGAAAAAAACCACGCACGGCGGAGACGACGACGACAACAACCCTTATGTGTTGTCAATATTTGTCCGCCCTAACGACGACTCGGGTCCGGTCTTAATCCCTTTAAACTCGGAATTGCCTCCTAGTTCCCCCCCCCCCACGTACACACTCGTCGTCGTCGCGGTTTTGACCGTCGAGAAAATCTGCGACCAAAGCCACCGCGGCTCACCCTGCGCACTTCTGCTGCTGCATCGGTAACCGAAAATGTCATTCCCATATTCATTCGTTCGGGGGCGAGTGACATGATCGCGTTTCCTGCTATACGTTTCAATTTACTCGTTTTCGAATCGTCCCACGCCGCCTCCCTAAACCGAACAATCTGCATATATAAACCCCGTCACAATATCCATAATGCGTCTGCACTATATACCTATATATATATATATATGTACATATTATTACGCGTGCATAATCCGGTGTCGCGTTTAATCCGGATTTATTTATATATACGCGCGACGATGCGGTAGCGCGGAAAACAAGTTTAAAAATGCAAAATATATACTATTAAGCCGTGCCCCCGTAAAATATTAATGCGTGTAACGTGTGCCTAATCCCTTTATGTATATCATGGCGAAAAAAAATGTCCC
Source organism: Sitobion miscanthi (assembly GCA_008086715.1). Taxonomy (NCBI): domain Eukaryota; kingdom Metazoa; phylum Arthropoda; class Insecta; order Hemiptera; family Aphididae; genus Sitobion; species Sitobion miscanthi. Next base: position 12,098,379 of record CM017805.1, read on the forward strand.
ACATCGCTATATAGGTACCTAACGAAACTGCGTATTATGTGTTGTATTCGTCCCGCGCCGTATTCGAAACACATATATTACATACACAATAATACACACTTTTGTACAATATTGTATACTATAGTAATATATAATATGCACACAGCCGTGGTACATATAATGTTATACACAGTCAAGAATTGTCGGAATTCGTATTATATTTTCTTTTCTATTTGAGGTCGAAAACTATAACGCCCGAAAACTGTACGCGTCGCTGTACAAGAACTGCGATTCGGTGATTTATAATATTTTGCGAGGTATTGGAAAATTTACTGAGGGGCAAAAAAAAAATGTTGGACGAAAATAGTTCACGGCCGATAACGCTGACACGACTGCTCTATTAAATCAATTAACCGCGACGATGTTTGAGATAATATTGTCCGTCAAAAAACTGATTATACCTACGTTACCTATAGATACTGCTGAGACTGGCGTTCGACATACTAATACCACTAATAGAAACAAAATGTACATCGACTGTCGTATTCGTTTTACTTATTATATATTATGGTTTGTTTTCGCAGTGCTCAAAGACGAATTCCGAGTGGAACCAAAGGACACGAAAGTGGCTCAGGGGCAGACGGCGCTCATGGAGTGCAGCCCGCCGAAAGGTCATCCGGACCCGATGGTCGTTTGGAAGAAAGACAGAGAAGACGTGCACATAGATTCGACGACAAGGTACGTACACTCCATAATATCATAACAATAATATGTTATACATATAGAAAAGCGTTTCCTAGTCATTTTTCAATAAGACTGATATATGCCTACCTAACGAGTTCAATATTCAGCGTATATTATGTCGTATTATATTTTTGTACTTATGTCTTGAAAAGCATAGCCATAAAACGACGAATGCGCAATACATATATAATATTATAATATCTAATCGGTCCACGAGCTTATAACAATTATGATAATAACAATAATAATAATAGTTTCTTCGTGATTGCGCAGGATAAAAGAAACTCCCAACAGACAAAACCGCCGCTTAAATGGATATCGCGAGTTTAATCATTATTTATTGTCCTATCCGGTACGTTATAAAATAATATATAGCACCGCTACAGCTGCAGATGTACAGTCATTGTCGCCGTCATCGATTTCGGCTGATAATAACTATATCGCATTCCAATTTATATTTTTTCATTCCTAATAATAATATTATAATCAGTGTTGAGAAAAAAGACTTCTTATTATATTATGATCGACCGGTAATTAAAATAAATGTATGCTTTATATGTCTGTATAGCGATTTAAAATTAATTACCTGTACATGTTAATAAACACATTATATTCAAAATTGTATTCGTCAGCACTACATGATAGCCAGTATAGCAATAATATTATGTAAATAAAGCCGCTATAAAACCAAAATAATTATATGGACACGGGCGTATGATTATAATAAATTTCACTAACTAGTTTATTTCATAGTAAAATTGTTTTTATTTCAACATCGATGATACCTAATCATACCTAATCCTTTGGTAGGTATATGATGTTAAATTCGATCGTTATTAACTGTAATCGTATCGGTCTATCGACAATATAATTAGAGCATTCCGAGACCACTACTTATAATTCACTTATTATCGATTAATAATATTAATATACAGTATACCCTTATGACCCTTTATAACCGTTAGCTATACCGTTCGTTGTGCTGATATATGCAAATACAATCATAGGTATAATAAATGTAGCATAATATTATTTCTATTTGCAAGTGTATATTACCTGTATAATTTTGCCAGCAGTATTTAGATCGCCACTGACATTGTATGACTTGTTTGTTTAGGATGCGAATCGTAGACGGTGGCAATCTTATGATTACAGACGTCAAGCAAGATGATGGCGGCGAATACCTGTGCGTGGCACAAAACATCGTAGGCAAAAAGGAAAGCACACCGGCCAAACTCACCGTAAATGGTACGTATGCGTGATATGATGATGTTAAGTTACGGTAAAACATAATTTTATTCGTTTTTAACAGCCGATTATATCCATTTTATACAACTGAATACTGAACAATGTGTTTGATATTTACATTGAGAAATTATAAGAAAAATTCTGTTCAGTTCATTCCGCATATAAAAAAAAAAAAAACAGTGGTTTATGTTTGAAAAATATAAAACCAGGACATTAGTGAGACAAAATGTTTTTATTTTACTAAAAAACGGTAGTTAATATAGTAGCAGTTTACATTGAGGAATAAATCTCTATAAATATAATCGAACGTGTCCTGACTGACCGATCAACATAAAGCCTAAACTATGATTTCGACTTGACTTGACTCGTTTTCGAAATTATCATGTTACCTTCGTTACCACCACGCAGTAATGATTATTGACAAAGAAAAGATATTCCAAAATTCTAATTTTATTATAAGATGCTCACACGAACATTTTTAGATTCACGATGAAAATCGAACATTTTTTTTTTTACAAATGGTTTCCATTGGTTACAGACTACAAAAAATCTTGAATCCAGCCCGAAAAAATGTTAATGGTTACATAAAACTAAATTTTTATCATGATAGGCAATTGGAATAATTTTAACCTGTATTTGATATTTGTTCACTATACCTATTTTTTGGATAAATCGGGTTTCGCGTTATTACCTTGGACTCTCGTTAAATTTCTTGCCATTCCGTTATACCCGAACAACGTAAACCGTTCGTAAATATTTGCCAAACCCCTCGAGCCCAATAGACGGACAAGAGCCCATGCAATTTTGTGCCGACCGTTGTCGTAGTCGTCGTCGTTATATTGTCGACCACTTCAACGGAACATTATAAGTTATAACTTATAAGTAACCATGTCATCAGAAATGAAAATTCAACCGATGGAATTAAGTTCAACGAGATGGCCTGTTTTTACGAGAATTACTCTAAATTGCAAACTGTCTGGAAATTTTTCCCCGTAGTAATTTTGATGGTAATGAAATGTCGGTACACTTTGTATATTATAGGCTCCTTCAAAGCTGCGTATAAAAACGTATAGATACTCATTATTATTATTATTATGCGTCTGCAGTTAAACGTGTTTTTATATTTTGTATTATGTATGAATAATGTGCACGTGGTAATACACGGCTGTATATAATATTATGTTGGACAATTTTTTTAAATTAACTTCAATTTCTTAGAAAATATTCGTTTTTTGATTAAAAAAACAATTCTGCTTCGAAGTGGTTCGAAAAAAAACGTATTTAAGTGGATACAAAAGTAGAACTTAACAAGTAAACAATTAATGTTCTGAAAAAATAATGTGTGTTTAAAAGAAATATTAAATATTGTTTGTATAAATAAGTAATTATATTACATCAGAAACTAAAAATCTTGTATCCCGCTCAAAAACATATTTATAAATTAAAAACATATTTTTAGTATTTTTTTATAAATAAATCGTTGTCACTGATTACATAAAATTAAATTATTATCATAATAATTTGATACAATTTCAACCAGTGTTTGATATTTGTTCAATATACCTATTTTTAACCGCGGAGTTATTGGAAAAATCATAACCGCATATTTGGTTATTTCTGTTAGCAATAGGCACCTACTATATGGTTAACTTCATAAGAAATATAAGTATAACATACTACTATATCCGCCGATTTAAAATTGAATCTTTTTTTCTTCTATTTTTTTTTTCAAAAATCTTAAACAAAAACTATACACCGAATATCAAAATATAACAAATCGAACAAAGTTCGAGAATCATAAAATAGTATTTTTTCACCGACAACCGAGTGCAGCCTATATACCTACTTATAAATGATCACACAAAGAAATAAGCCGTCGAAATGTTATAAATTTAAAATAATATTTTAGCGTACGCGCACGCGCGCACAATCGACGATAGACTATTGTTTGTCGCGCCGCGACAGCCCATCAGCTATGCAGCGTAATGTGTGACTTTACGTTTATCGTATTGTTTATATTATATTTTATGTGACGTCAATAATTAGTGACGGCGTTGTCAGAGGAAACACGCTGATTCTCTGGAGATTATTGCGAGCGAGGATAAAAGACCGTCGTGATAAAATAATAGTATACCTACCTATAATAATATATACCTACCACCTAGGTATACCGCGTGGTTTATTGCCGAGTACCGACCGAACGGACACCGCGAGACCGTTGAAATTAGTCGTACATTTTTTATACGCTTCTTTCGCGCGGCGTTTACACGCGTGCATAATGTACGACATATATTTTATGTTATGTGTAAGCCGTTTTGGACTGTTTCGCGTGAGAAATATCGCGTAAAACGACGAATTCGACACGGTCGAAATGGAGAGTATATAATATATGTGCGCCATCTCTCTCTCTCTCTCTCTCTCATCTGTCTATCTATACACCCTCCACACGCAGGCGCACGTCTGTATTGTACGCATACAATATTTACAGAGACAATCGTACCGGTCTCTTTTAGTTTTTCTCCGCGTGTACGCGTGAATTCGATTATATTGGGTGCAAATATCCGCCGCCGGAGGGTGAGAAAGAAATCGCGCTCGGAATAGTAAATGCCCGTCACTTGTGTATATATATGTTATTGTACATTTCTATATGTGTGTATATATATATAATACTGTTATACACGGATCGTCGATCTACCTGTCGAGTCGGCGGCGGTATACTTTTCGCACTTCGTACGCGTACGTAAAAACCTATATATTCCGTTTTACACACGATAACAAAAAAATAAAAAAAAATACCAGCAATAGACGCGCATCATCGCCGGCTCGTATATATATGTCTAATATACATATATATACATATATACGTATTATACATTTAGGACAGAGCACATTATTATACCAAAGGTTTTTCATGTACATATATAATATACGGTATAGGTATATATATATAGGTATATTGGTATATAAATTATTATATACATGAGTACCTACGTGCGCTGCAGTTCCGCAGTTACTCTCGCAGTTTCCATCGCATACCTACAATACACATTGTATCATATGATATAGGACATCGCGTATTGTATAATATAATATAATAATATACGCACGAATAAGTATATAGAAAAATAATACGTACGCGATTCGTCGTTGTTCGCGCGTATCACTGTGGCGTTTTCTTTTTTTTTTTATCTCTATTTCTCTCGATTGCCATTATTTTATAATGCAGGGCCCTCGTCGTGCCGAGCAGCCACTTCGCACCCGCGTGAATTCGGGATGGGGGGGGGGGGAGGGGAGGTTCAAGTGCAAAGAATATACCCACAACAATCGAAACCGCGATTTATTTTTTTAATTTTAAACGTCAACGTCCGCGACGGCGGCGGCACTCGTCGTTTAGTAATTATACGTAAATAGTCGACCATCATGCACAAAGCCGAGGCACGACGAGAACGTGATTTTACCATCGTAATATATTATATTTTTTTAAATCGAAAACTCCTACTTACCACGTATATATCAAAGAAGTAGGTACCGGAAAAAAACAGATCCGCGACCACCACAGTGGTGCGGTTAAATTGCCTGTCACAAACGCCGTGTGAACGTGATTATTTTATTATTACAGCATTGTAAAAAAAAAAAATTGAATTAATATATATGCGCGTATAATTATATAATGAAAATTTCCGGAAAAAAATGGGCCCGCAATCGCGTCGAAAGCATTTTAGTCGAATATAATAGACACCTAATAAGTGGGTATATTGTCGTGTGGAATTAACTATCGGGACTATAATATTTACAACAGAGTTTGCGTGTGTGTGTGTGTACTAAACTCATTACTAGAATAATACCAAAACCTATGGCTATAATAGCAGTTGTTGCCATCGACAATATTTTAGCACCCCGACGAAACGTCACGCCCATAGTTTGCCCCTATAACACAATGCTCTCACACGTGTGTGGGTAGGTAAACCGCCGATGGGAACCGACTGAGAGAAGTCGTTTTTCGTCGTCAGACCCGATCGAAACGAACACGGCGAATCGGATGGATTTACGATGTATGCACACGTTCGCCACGCGAGAAGAGGAGCCATTTGGCGTGCACGGAGAGTCCTGACTATATAGTACGCGGACTGATGTATTATATATACGTCAGATATTTTTCGTACACACACACGAATAGGGAGAAAATTCGCTGAAAAACTGCGCTGCAGAATGTTTAATGCGCCGGAAACTGAGATGTTTTTTTTCCGCATTCGATCCGTCGACGACGTCGTTTTCCACTCTTGTACGAAATAGATTCTCGTATTCGCACACACACACAAAATACATAATATAATTTTATTATATATATATTTAAATTTTTTGTCGTCGTATTTTTCCTCCCTCTCGGACGCAACAATAGGCGCACGTCATCGGAGCGAGGGCCGTTTGAATAAATGAAAAAAAAAAAAAAATTACGCGTATGCGTTTAGAAAATATTGTGCCGCCGGTGGCGTTGCGCAGTAAACGGCGAGAAAGTCATTAATCCGAAACTGCAGCACGAGGGGACGACACCCGTTGCATTTGGCATTACAGACCTGCAGACGGTCGTGCGAGGGCGATTCGAAAAAACAAATGCCAAAACAATAGTATATAATGGTCGTAGTATACACATAACTGCGCGCGTACAGATATATAATATTTTACAATATTTACTCGACGTACTTATATATTATAATGACGTTCACAGCACATCGTTTAGTCGTATAATAATAATTATTATATTGTCATTATTCGTCATTATTAGTATAATATATTTCTGACACATATTTTGTCCGCCCTTCGGTGTATCGTGTCACCACATTACACGCTCCTAATATGGACTGCATTGTAGAATTATATATATATATAATGTTATAGCTATACTTTGATTACGACAAAGGTAGATGCGGTACTGTAGGTAATTCGTTTTTGTTTTTAACATAAAAAAAGCAGGTAATTTTGATAATGTTTGGTACGAATAATATAACGTGCTTTAAAAAAAAAAAATTTGTTTATGAATATTTACTCCCGTTTTAATTACATCGTTGATGTCATTGATACACCGCGTTCGATGGTATTAATTTATCTCTTGTAGTTTGCATCCGGTTGTTCAATGAATAATTATACGCGTCTTAATATCTTAATTTAATCGCGAACATTGAGATATACATTTAATTACACGCTTGTTTTAAATTCTAACAGGTCCGATCATTGTATAAATTATAAATGCATAAATCGTTTAACTGTATAATAAATATCCCTTTAAAATTAACGGGTTACGACCCACTAAATACACACTTATCCCTGTAATACGCCCCAAAGTTAGAGGTCTAGCCGACCAAAACAACTTTAGCAGTTATTACAGGGTAAACTCGCGTTGCTTAATCTTCTATAAAACAAGATAAACTGTTATTTGTCAACTTTGCTAAGTAACCAAAATGCCTCCGAAATTCAAACGCTGATAATTACGATGTTAATGATTTGGGTACGGTTTTCAAATCTTAAACTATCGTCTGCACAACTCGCCTAAAAGCCGTTGCACGATTAAACGTATTTATATCTCAATTACAGCGAGGGCTTTCGGAATACATCCAACATTTTTTTATTTAAAATAAATATTTAACTTTATTTAACTTAAAATATTCTCAATTCCTGCAAATTACGTATAATTTTCAAAAAAATAAAACATACTATTGAATTATCTGTTGGACTAACAATATGTATATTTAAAAACAATAACAATCTAAATATTATAAAAAAAGAGAATTGTGGAGTTGCCGGAGTTTAGAGGAGACAAATATTTTTTTGACTATTATTATACCCATACCCGTACAATATTATACCTACCACAGATAAGCCGTTTTTAACTCGATTTCGTGAATATTATGTCCTATACAGTGAAACCATTCATAAACACCGAACCCAAAGATGTGACTGTGCACACCGGACAGACTGCCGAATTCGAGTGCAAGGTGGGAGGCGATCCGAAACCAAACATCTACTGGGAACGCGATGGTAATAAAATGCCATTCGGCCGAGCCCAGATATTGGACAACAAATCACTGCGGATCATTAACGTGATAGCACAGGACGAAGGACTCTACGTTTGTAACGCCGAAAATGACGTGGGTTCCGAGAAGGCCAAGGCTTCGTTGACCGTGCACTGTAAGTATATTGACCGTCATTTATCATACCGATGAGTTATCGTTAAGTATTCATTAAGTAGATACATCAAGTAAATTAATAATTATTTATATTACAGCAGTATTATTTGAAAATTATGGCAATAAACCACATAATATCTCTACCCCTTAGCCTGTATTGTACTGAGCAAAATATTATGACTTTTACATAAAATTATTATTTTCTCGGATGTCTTTTGTATTTTTTAAAAAATACATTCTTTCGCCTTTATATAATATTATATTGTTTTATGAAATACGAAAACTTCTATTCTCCGTCTAATTTTATTATTTGTTAGCATATTTTAAAGCACTTGAAAGGAACAGTTATAGCGTATTGAAATTCTCAGAAAATTGTACGGTTTCAAAATGGAGGTTGATGTTGTTGTGAAAAAGTGAGTAGGTATATAATCTTAAAAAAAAAAAATTATACTAAAATAAAAGTGAATAATTAATAACATCCTATTTTCAAATGTTTATCATTCATTTAAAAAAAACACTCTACATATTATCATATTTTATTCTAAAATTTCTCGCTCACTTCAAACGGAGACTGTTCTCGACGATTGGCCGGTTATATATGCATTATACATACAAAAATGGCGTATTATATATATAGTTTCGAGCTGCTTTCAACTGCGCCGTGCACATAATAATTCCCTTGTTTCGTTTTGAATTGTAAATGTAAACCTCCGACATATATTATGTATATATTATTATTATGTTAATCTCATCCCGTATGTTCTAGCCCCGCCGACATTTGTGACCAGACCCAAAGACCAAAAGGTGGGCCTCAACGGAATTGCAAATTTCGACTGCGTGGCCCAAGGCAACCCGCCGCCGTCTGTGTTTTGGTCACGTGAAGGGTCCCAGGTGTTGATGTTCCCCGGCAACGCTTACGGACATTTCCACGTCACTCAAGACGGCACCCTGCGCATACAGGGAGCTCAAAAAGAAGACGCCGGTTTCCTCGTGTGCTCCGCCCTGTCCGTCGCCGGGTCAGTGACTTGGAGAGCGTTCTTGCAGGTGTGTACTGTTATCATATTCTAATCGTGTTGTTTGCGCGTTAACACCACTACCGCAAGCATGCAGCTCATCCACTTTGTGTCATTAATAAATAATGCATTTATTCAAAATCTGATTTTTGGAATTTTTAAGTGGACGTAGGTACTTACCTAAAGACCATATTTTCAAGTACTAAAACTTACAACATTTACGATGTGTTTTAGATTCTGAGGGTATTAGTCTTACGTAGATGTATGTTTTTGTTTATTATTATTTTTGTTTCTGAAAGCACTTTTAATAACAGAAAAAAATTTAATGAGAACTTTTTTTTTACTTTGAGTTGTTAAGCCCATTGTTTTTTTTTAATTGTAGATTCATCTAAAACAAAATTCAAATGAGTTATTAAACTTAAAAATTCCACATTTTAGTAAAATATGATGGTAATTGTATTTAACAAATCTCCCTGAATACAATTTATTATCTGTTTTGCGCCACATTTTCGCATAATTGAAAGGCCAGCTACAATGGTTATTGCATTTTTCCGCTCACTGTCTGCAGGTCACATCCGTACAAGACGTTCCTCCACCCGTCGTCGACATTGGACCGACCAATCAAACGTTGGCCACGAGATCAGCAGCCACATTACCATGTCAGGCGTCTGGTATACCATTGCCTACAATAAAATGGTACAGAAACGGAAATTATTTGTCTCCAGACGATCCCAGAGTAACCATTACATCGTCGGGCACACTACAAATTGACGGTAAGTGTCTATAATAGTTATTGTAATATTTTAACTTTAAAATGGTACGAAAGTTTTATAATAATATTATAATATTTTTCATCATATCAAAACCATATGATAACCTACCTACATTACATAGCAGACACACGCATTGCACAATCTGTTACTGCTATTCGTGATTTTATTTATTGACAATTTTCTTTTATTTATTATTACTTTAAACACAAAAGGAAAAAGCTCTCTTTTGTATAGTAGCTACTCTATACTTTATTTTTCAACTCGTATAAATAAATAATAAAATAATATTATTATTTTATTATTATTATTATTATTATTTACTCAGCTTTTACTATATACCTATACTTTTCTTCGAAATCCTAAAAGAGAAGAAATAACTTTTTGTCGTAGGTACCTTTGAACTGAAATCTGAATTCTTTTTAAATTTGTTTTTCTTAATAAAGATTAAGTGTAAAAGCAGAAATACCGTCAAGTCTGATTATATTAGCGTATTATTTATCATATCATTTGAAAAAGTCCCTCGTTTCAGAATTCTTTTGAAATGCAAAATAAGCAAACTAAAATCGTCAGTTGTATTTAATAATTATATATTTAACTATGTCACTAAAAGCAAAACCAAATAGGTACTGTATTTTTCTTTCTGAAAACTTAGTTTTTTGTGTTGTTCAAATTGAATCTTTAAAATAATTATGACTCCTTTGATACTTATATATTATGGTAGGTATAGGTACTGTGTAATCAGCATCTCGTACTCCAAGTTGGCACGCATAATTTATTATTCAACGTGCTTATTATGGAAATAAAAATTAATAAAAATACTTTTGCGTCTAAACTTCTATCGCAGTTTTTATTTGCTACACATAATCCTATCTATGATAATATGTAAATTTGGGACGACAAACTTTTAATTTTTTTATCGAATCACCTACCTAACGCTAAACTGCAGAAACGCTAGGCCTGCTGTATAATAAACGTTGTTATGATCGAAATATGACTCATCTGTGTATGCCTTTTAGAACTCGAAGTATCTGATTCTGGTCTGTACACGTGCACTGCTTCTTCGGAAAGCGGTGAGACTTCCTGGTCAGCGTCACTGAGCGTCGAAGAATCCCCGGGCACACGACTACACCGCGCGCCTGACCCGGCCATGTTCCCGGCCGCCCCGTCAGTGCCGACGATTGTAAACGTTACCAGAAACTCGGTTACGGTCACGTGGCATCCACCCACTCCACACCTTGGCGCTTCGCCGATCATCGGGTACACGCTCGAGTATTACAGCTCGGACCTGCAAACCGGATGGGTGGTCGCAGCACATCGCATATCAACCAACACCATGGTCGTAAGTATATTGCACGGTGCCTAGCTAATACAGTTATCTGCTCCCAATCGGATAAGATCTGACTCGCTTCATACAGACGGTATTTCAAATTTCGTGCCATGAAACGGCTAAAAATCGTTTAAATAATTGCGCAATCCTCGTCGTTTTCGTAGCCCGAAATTTGAAGTATTGTAAGCTGTATGCCTACATTATAATATTATAATATATGTGTGGTATATACGTGTTCAGGTCGATAATCTAAAACCGGACACGTCGTACGTGTTCATGGTAAGGGCCGAAAACTCGCACGGCTTGAGCGTGCCTAGCGCGTTGTCCGCTATGGTGAAAACCGGTGGGACCAATACGATAATCACGCAGCAGTCTTGGAAGAAGCCCGCGAACGGCTCGGTACTAAAGTCATAGACTTCAAGGAACTGTTTCCGGTATCGTCTACGTCGGTCCGAGTCATATGGGATGTATGTGTACTGATTCATATCGATGTGTTGTCGACAGACCACTAACATAGTTTATTGCATTTACGTACACATTAGGTATTGAGCAGTGCCGAATGGGTAGAAGGTATTCACGTACGGTTCAGAGACTTGTCGGGCGGCTCGCAGACCTATAACATGATGACGGTGATGATGAACAACGGTGAGCCCAAGTCCTACACATTGGCAAACCTCCGTAAGTACAACAAGTACGATTTCTTCTTGGTGCCGTTCTTTAAGACGGTCGAAGGCCAACCGTCCAACTCCATGGTCGTCCAAACCAACGAGGATGGTGAGTGAACACGCCCAATGCTAAACCCAACATTATATTTTCGAATTCTCGTTAAACATCCAATTCGTGTGTTTTAATTGCAGTTCCTTCTGCGGCTCCAGAAGACGTACAGACTGGTATGGTGAACGCCACTACCGCGTTCATACGGTGGTCGGCACCTCCACCGCAGCACGTCAACGGCGCACTGTTGGGATACAAAGTAAGTTATTGACTATATTGAAGATATTTCAACTTTTTTTCCCTATGTTTAAATTTGTTGATTATTATTTCGTGATTTACGGTTTCAAATATCAATAAATTGAAGACTTAATTTTATAATGACCGTTTTGGCGTGTAGTATAATAAATCTGATGCACATTTAAACAAAACAATTTGATAAAATGGACAACGGATATTATATTGTTATATAAGTATAAACGGTAAATTTTCATTTTTATTTTTCGTATTTGAAAAGTATTCAAATATTTCTTGAATGTCCAAAACGGTACTCGGTAAGTACTTGTAAGTATTATGAACAATAGTCTTCTGAGCTGTGTTCTTCGCAACACGATGTACATTACGGGTATGATCACGAGTTATACAACATATTACACATCTGGTATACCTACCTGTATCTATACCTACCTACGTATAATCAACTGAATTGGTGTTACCTAATAGATACAAGTGAAGAATAACAACGCTACAAAGGCCGCCGTACAAGAGCTGTTGAACTCGTCTACCACGACGATTCTGCTCAACTTGACGGTGGGTGGCAGTTTCACGGCCCGGGTGCAGGCGTACACCCGAAGCGGGTACGGACCCTACAGCGCCCCGGTGCCGATCGTCATGGACCCGGCGTATCCGGCCAGAGCGTATTCGTCTACTACCAACGGCGAGGCGTGGATCATCGTGCTGTTGGCGGTCTTGGTCGTCATGTTGGCGTGCGTAATTGTCACCGTCGTGTACTTGAAACGGAAACAGAACGCCGGCAAACAGTTGGGCCACTTCAACGGTAAACATAATAACATAGAATAATATAATCGTTTAGAACCTGAGCCGGATTCACGGCTACACGCCGTGCGAGAGCGAGGTGACTAAATTGTTTAAGAGTTGATCTGTATAGTCAATTCTCGCAGGTATACTCGGTTGCAACTTCGATTGTTTATCCGGGTTCACACTGCGCCGTGTCGTGTAAAACAATCACGGTATTATATTATGTTATCGTCGGGTACAATATTCATATCATTGGTATTGCATTTTGGTATAAACCTTAAAACACGATGAAACGATACGACACGGTGTAGTGTGAACCCGGCTTAACCGCGTATAGTGCTTAACCATACGTCATAATATATTATACGCGTATATACCGCGGTATATTACAATATGCATCCGTGTTATACCGCAATCGATGTGTTGTACTGTGTTTGCAGTGCCGGTGGTCAGTGGTGACCTGTCGCAATTGAGCATGTTGAGCGCCGGCGGCAAGGAGGCGCTGTGGATCGACCGTGGTTGGCGCAACGGGGAGAAGGATCCCGAGTCCAAACTGTTGAACGGCATCGGTAGAGAAACGACTTGCGCGGACTACGCCGAGGTGGACACCCGAAACTTGTCGACGTTCTACAACCCGCGCAAAGACATGATGTCCAACCCCACACCGTACGCCACCACTACTCTGCTGAACCGCGACGATTGTAATGTAAGTTTCCGTCGGTATTCACCTGTTTTAAGCCTGGAGAGGTCTTCGTCATCCACGAGCCCGTCTTATTGATTTTGTCTTAGGAATACGTTTTGAGCATAATAGGTATAGAGTGTATTTTTTAATAAATTTTTAATCTTTTAATACCCACGTGCTTTTATTACGAATGCGGTTCGTGAGATATTTTTAAATGTAACAGGTGGTCCTACGCTTAAAAAATTTGAAGGCCCTGCGATAAACACTTAGCGGAACGTGTCTCGTCGCAGTTTAGTGATATATTGCTGTACTATCCTTATAACAATAACCACTATATAGCAAATTCGACGAATTTCCACTTATAAAAATTTCCACTTCATGTATTGTTTACGCCAGTGGCGTAACTAGGATCTTTGTAAGAAGGGTGTTGATAATAATTATTATACAATATATTATATTATATATAAAGTTCAAACTATAATTTTGATTTTCATTAACAAAAATATTTTTACACTACGTCTGTTGCGATCAATAGATAATGATAATAATCATGTGATCATTTGATATGACACGGCTCAAGGCGGTATCATGATCACCAAACACCCTCCTTGGATACGCCACTGGCGAGTAGGTCCTATATACCTATTAATTAGGTATATATCTATTATTGGGGTATAATAAAATATAAAATCGTTTTATACTTTTCACTCATCAATTATCTACATATTATGTTTAAAGCTTCTCGTTGTTTTCCAAAATACTTACATAGAACGTGTCATTGATTTTTAAATTTTAAACATTTTCACAATTACTAAACCTACAATAGTGAATAGTTACAACTACAGATTATTCTAAATTATGTATTTTATCGTCCACGTATTAATATAGGAGTCTACGCATCTCTTCGGAGCCGCTAGCAGCTCGTCTGAAACCAAAACACTGAGCTCCAACGGTTCGTGCCACGAACGTTGTCACGAACAAGTGGCCGTACCCAACAACCATTACCTTGGTAAGCGCCGCAGCATTTACAGCTTTGAACCACGGCATTGATTTTTCATTCAATGAACTAATCCCTTTTTTCTTCATTTTTAGACGAAAACGTGGACTTCAACAATCACAAACGGAAACCGCCAATCTACCCGATCAATCAAGCGCCGCCCCCGAATTGGAACGAGTTCCTCCCACCGCCCCCTCAACACCCGCCGACTGATTCTATGCGGAAAACGTCTCAGGTATATGTTCTTATAGTTAATTCGTCACACTCTCTCGATTTCACAGTTGATTTATTACGTTCATCTGATTGGTACTTTTAATATTCTGTTTTATTTTTATGTTTGTGATGATTTCGAGTATTAGGAAGACTGATGTTGATTCGATACTTAAACGCGGTCTTTTTTTTTTTACTTTCTCCCATTTTTATATGCGTTTGCAACGCTTCAATTTACGATAGCTACGATTACTTTTATAAAATCAACTTTGGTTTTTTTTATTAAAATTCGATAAATACGAAAAGAGACTGCGGAAGACTTAAACCTCCTACTAAATTATTTAAATTACCGATATATTATATTGAATAGAATTCAAAATTGAAAAATAACAGATTTTGAATAATTCTTAGTATTGACATTTTTTTCAACGTAATTTTTTTCATAATATAACGATTTTTCAACCGAGTGTTGCTCAGAATCAAGCTCGTTTTGATTTTATTGATGGTTTAAAAAATGTGACTTACATTATATATATTTATTTTTTCTATCCTTATAATATAGTCCAACGGTGGCAGTCCACAATCAAGTCGTCGTATGCACGCTGGAAGTTTCCCGAAACAGTCACACATCCACTCCAGCAAGTCATTGGCCGGTAGTTGTAATGGATACACGCCCGCATGGATTTACACTGGCAACCAGAGCAACGAACACAGATTTAATCCACCGCCTTCCACACAACCACCTCCGGTAACCGCTCGTCACCACATTATTATAGTCACAATACCACAATAATTAATACTTGGTGTGAATTTCGAAATTTGTTATCAGATAAATTTATTTTTCGACTTACACACCTAATTTTCGTAGGATATAATGCTCTAGTCTTAAAGCATTCATAAAATATGACCCGTTTACGACTGCTGTCGTGGTTTTAGAATACGATGATGATGTTTCCATTCACAATTTTTTTTTAAATACTATTTGATTATTATTATTATATGAGATATCTTCCATTCTGGTCAAAAATATTTACAATTTCTCATAATAGATGCAGTCAATTTCAAATGTACTAATTTACATTTTTGCCTTCTCTTAAAGACAAAACGTACAGATTATATATCCTACTTACATAGTATAGACATTAGACATTCTTGGTAAAAACTAGTTTAAACAGTAAATACATATTGTCCTCCCCACAGTTTTCAGTAATTACTAAGTAATATTTGTAATTTGTATCGTTAAAGTTAAGTATATTATTGTAATTACCAATACTTTTTTATAGTATAAACAAATATTTTATGCATTTTTATATTTGAAAAGTAATTTGTATTTAAGAATACTGAATAACAATCTGACATTAAAAAAAAATATATTTATAAAATTGTTGTATAATTTAAAATATTTTATGTAGGTACTCAATAGCTTTTAGTATTATATTATTATATGTCTTAACATATTTTAAGTATTTCATAATCCATAAGATTTTTTTGAGAATTGAAAACAATTATTTTGGTCTCCATATTAAAGTATAAAATGAGAATCTCTCATTTTTAATTTTAAACTATTTCCATTACCATTTTTCGAACACTTGTTAAACAATAAATAGATATCTAAAAAATAGGTCAATTAAAAAATCAGTTTAAATACTGAAATCATTAAAGATTCACTGTAATGAACATATAGTTCCGACCAATTTCTGGTATTTGTCCCGTTAACGGTGGTGATAGTCTTAGACATTCAGTTCCCTCCGATGTGCCATGTATACAAAAGGGTGCAGGTTTTTGGCTTCGACCACCCGAAGCTACTACACTCCTGTAACACAAAATTCACATCGCAATGTATAGTTAATAAATAAATGTTGTTTTTGCAAACAGGTACCGAACTCGTCTCATCCTTCCGTTTGCAACGTGTCCTCGTGCCAGGGACTGGACCGATCGTCTAACAAATATGGAGCATCGCGGAACCGCATGCACTCCGATTACGAATATGAAAGCGCGTCACTTTTGTACGGCCACGTCAATCAGCCGACCCAACAGCAGCAGCAGCCACCACCTCCACCGCCGTGCAACAAACGGACACCCGACGAACAGCCACAGCAGTACAACACTTGCTGTTCCGAGGGGAACAGCATAGACCGTTGTGTTCAGTCCACCCTGCCCGGTCTCGCGTACAAACATCATTCCGGTAAGCATTTCGGATTCACGATATGTATTTAAGTTTGCCAAAATTTCCCTCTTGCCCCGCACCCCGTAACCCGAAATATTTTATGTTTTCCGTCGTGCTACGATGGGTATCCGATGAAATCCGTTTCATTCTTTGGCGTTTTAAAATGAAGGTTCAGTATCTGGTTCTGGTTTTTTTAAAGGAATTCAGACTTCTGGCCTTCTTTTAGAATCTAATATACCTACGAGTCATCTTCTTAGTTCCAAATTGTAAAAAAATAAAATTTAATCATATTCGAAAAACACGAAACTACCATTTATTTATTCTCATAATATGAATTTCAAACAAATCTACATTACAACAGTAGAATAAATAGTGATATATAACACTATGTTAACAGTATTATGAAAATAGTAGGATACCAACTAAGATCGGTGGTAATAAATAAATTAATAACAATTGCAAAAAAGTAAGTAATCGACAATAAAATATATGATATTTAACAACAGTAATATTATGCAAATGACTTCGGTGGAATATGCCTACGCCAACAGGCTTATTTAATAAGTTTTTAAGTTAAAAGCGAAAGTCTTAATACCCTATCGATCCATTATATTACCTATGTCGGTATTACTGCACGAATCCCCTCGATGTCCTCACTAAATTTTCTCGAATGGCTTTCCACGATAATGCGATTTATGATTTTTCCTTATTGGTCGCCTCTGCAGTCACATACTGCCGGACTATATATTTTATGTCCTCGCTTGTGCGTAGTATATCCACAGCGACCACGGCCGGTTCATAACTCGATTAAGTACAGATCACCCTATAGGCTTTTGGCAGTTTCGTTCCATTAACTTCTCGATCGGGAACCAACACCGCGTTTTTGTACAGCGAAAAAGTTGGTAAATCCATCAACCGTTCGTCGAATCTCGATTTAGTCGGATCTTTAGCAGAAGACTACCTACTATTATACCATTATAACAATAATATCGTATTATACTACGCCTATGATAATAATAGTCTCGTTTGTCCACGTCGGAGCGAAACGCGATTTCTATAAACTTATCCCGCCGGATCCGTTGTTTCCCGCATGCAATAAAGTGATCTCGGGAAGTACGAGAAATTTTTAAATTTCTAGAACGAAATATAACGATAACCGCGCGGAAAAACGTGGCGCTGCAGTTTATTATGTTCTCGGGCGTTTAAAATAATAATAACGAGGTTTATTTCCCGAGGTATTGTCTGGTTCGCACTTGGCGATAAAAGAATCGACCGGCGTATATAATGCGCATCGATATATACCGGTGGCCGTTATACACATACGGTTATTGGACGAGCGTATATTGTTTTCCGAGACCCGATGAACGGTACCCGGGAGACCATCGGTGTAAGTGCGTACAACGTAAAGACGATAAAAAGGACCTCGAATTATTGCGATAATCGAACGTCCAAAATTACTTTTACGACCATCGTGCGTTTTGTACCGCCAATAAAATATTATAAGGGTACATACCGTGCGAATCTACTCGTTCAATCGCACACGTATCATCAAAAGTGAGAATTAGCTGCAGCTAATACCTACCTAGTTAAAAAGTTAAAGCTAATTTAATTTTTTTTTTAACTTTTTAATTGAACTGGATGGTTGTTTCGTAATTAACTCAACCACTTAAAACATATTTGTATAGTTATCCATCGGTAACGACCTCCTAGCGTTTTCCAGTTGATTGTACAAATAATACGTCAAGTTAAAAATCGCATGTCCAATGTCCATATTATATGATATCTCTGGTTAAGACGAAGTAACTAATAATACTTTTTGTTTAAAACCGCGTTGTATTTAAATTAAAAACAATACAAATTAGAACCGATTGTCAGATTTGGTTTAAACCGATGAAATGAAAATTCCAGTATAATTACTATCCACTATAATTATCGCCGATGAACGATATAAAGAATAAAACGGAATTGTTTTTGTGGTGGGTATTATATTTTTTTTGTTTTCGTTCGCCGTCGTCGCGTGTATATTGACATAATATATCGTATCATAAATATTCATAATATATATTTTAACTGTTTTTATGAACTACGGATGCCGCGACACGACGAAATTAATAATTCGAGAGGTTTCAAAATGACGTCAGTCCGTCGATTAATTAGGTTTAATTTTATTAAACTATTAGTTGTTCAAATAATAGATTCTCAGTTATCGAGATTTGTTCGGGTATCTCTATATGGCGTGCTAGATAGACCTGCAGCAGACATTTAAATGAGAAAAAAATGTCGAATTCATTCGCATTGGTCTGTATGCCTTATGCATGATATAATATTATGAATAGTAAATATAATAAATAAGTGTCGTACCGTCGATAACAAACCGCGTCGGGGAAGAACGCGTGTCGACGTTTCGATCAGACATCATTTTCTGCTTACACGAAAAATCGTCGCATGTATAGTTTCGCGGTGTATACCATAATAGCAATATACTTTCGAACATTATAAATTGAAACACGACAATAATTTTATGGTTTTCAGAACAATGGCATCGGGACCGCGGTTGGTGTGACGACGACGATGATGATGACGGCGGCGGAGGGGTCAATGTCGCGGGGGCTGACGACAAGGGTAGTTGCAGCAGCGGTTGCTCGTGCAGCGAATCGTCTTGTCTGTACGCCGAGGCGACGGACGTACCCTGTCCAGTTGTGCTCCAGACGTCGTCGTCGTCAACGGCTGTTGGACGCAAGTGATGATGCCAGTCCGATGACCAGCAGAAGCGTTGTAAGTTCGCGTGCCCTGCCCCGCCATGCCTACGGTCTACACTATTGGTACGATACATACCAACGTTGTTATTAGCCACTAAAAAATATCTACTTTGGACAGACAGTCGCACAATATTGTACTATAGTTTTAGTCTGGGGGAGAACCGATCGTCTCGGACTAATCTGCTTTTCATATAATGCTAGTAAAAAATCCAATTTCATTTAATTCGAAATACACCCCGACGGACCGCTTACGCTCATCGGTATCGTTGAATTAAAATTTATCACATCCGTCACAGTGACCTGCGCCCAATGGTGAGGTACATTCGACACTTATTCCGTTGGTCGAACGGTTACCTGTGCAAGTGCTCCTAAACGAGTGTGGCGCCTAAAAGCTACTATTGTCTTCGGATCCGTTGCTTTTATACTTTTCAAACTTAAAATAACTTTTTGATATTAAAAACCGTCCGACACGGCAAATATTATTTGCTCCCTATCGCGACGCGATGATTTCGTTTCTCAACCACGGATGTAGGCAAAGCGCGGTTTCGTTTTTCGCGTAAACAGTTTTACACGAAAAGCAAATGGATGTGTGGCGTAGTTAAACCGATTAGGTGCTTTCTATATTATAAAATATCCGGAGAAAACAATAAATAATGTAATTTTATGAATTATGATTCACAGGTCATCGGCTGGTTTCACCTGCCCGCGACAACCGCCACAGCGATGGCGACGGTCATTGTTGAAGACCGCCCGAAAATCGTCAAAAGTCAATTCGACGTTTCACAGTTGGAAAAAAAAAAGCAACCGAACAAATCAAAACGTTTCGAGTAAACACCCGAAATCCTTTTTGTACATATTAATATTATGAAAAACGTTCGCTCGAAAAAAAATTTTTTTACCTTACCTATCGTTACGTGTAGTTTTATACAACTTAATATACCCATTCATTATACGGATATTAATTGTAAATATATTATGAATAATCAAAATCGTATTGTACATAACTCTTTTTACGTTATTTACCGATGTACGCTAATTTAGTAGGTGCATACGATGCGTAATCGATTTCTTTTTAACCGTGTTCTCTGTAAAAACAATGTACATAATTAATTGTTATTTATTTGTAAACTCGATTGGTATTAATTTTATGATATAGTTCCTTTTTGTTTATTATTTTTTTTTTCCTTTTATATATCGAGATGTTGTTGTGATAGATTCTATTTTATTTATGTAAATTGGTTTATTTTACGTTTCGTTATAGACACACATCACACGTTTTGGCCGGAAACAAATCCAGCTCATTGTTTTAATATTATACGTACATTATGATATTATATTATATTATATATGAGTACATATGATTATATTGATATGTACTATATAATATATTATAAATGTGTACAGACTGCGCAGAGCTCAAACGCGTGTTTCTTTCTTTTTTACCGAAAACGATACGCTTTTCGCCTCCTACCCTTAGTGTAATATAGGTACGTATAACAATAATATTTATTGTAATACATAATAATATGATATAATATCGTTTTAAGACAATCCGCGAACAATATTTCAATATAAACATTTCTATAGCCGACCGATTTTTTTATACTCTGGAATACCTATATTTGTGTACAGTATATTTTATTACCGATATTATTATTATTATTACTATTATAGTACCCAGTTCGATTTGTGAGCATATTATTATTATTATTGTCGTTCATTCTAAACGAACAAACGCGTATTTTGTCACGTTAGGGACTCGTTTTTTTTTTTTTTTTTTTGTACTAATTTCTCATATGTTTACAATATAATCGAACCGCATAAACTATATTATTATATTATTATATCGTAACGATCTGTATTCTCTTCTCTCCTCTTATTATTATTATTGTTAATATTACTATTATTTTTACTGTGATAATTACCTAAACGACGAATAACCGCGGACCTATTAATTTGTAACGAGTATTCTATTATAATATACATATACAACTACATATAGGTATATTATAAACGCACGATTAGAATATCAGAACTGAATAATGTATACACGATAATAATGATAATAATAATAATAATAATATTCCCGACGACGACTATGATATAATGTTATCGTAGTGTATTTGTTTTATTATATTACATATTATTGTTTCGCGTCAATGTTCGACATTATAGAGTTAAGCGTATAATAACTATACAATACTTTAACGGTTATTAATTTATAAAAAAATATTATGATCTGTATGTGTTTTAATGAAATATATGTGTCTAGATGTGAAAAAAAAAAATAATAATAATAATGTAATAATATACTACTGGTGCCCGCCAGCTAGGTGCCGCGTGCTTGTAAAAACTACTATTATCGTTACGTTGTATATTATTTATAAATAAAAATATTACTGAGCCTCCATGTTTATGATGTAAGGATATTATAATAATAATATTATGTAGACACGAGTCATATATTGTATACTTATATGTACTGTAGTTATATGTGAACGAAATAAATAAATCGTAAAAATATTCGCGAAAGTGTTCTACACGCCATGTCTGTGGGTTCCTATTAGATTCTGAGCAGAGCGAGAGAGGGGGGGGGTCTAGTGGTTTTACAATGGTGTTTGTTTTTATATTATTTTTTTTTATATCCTGTATTGTATACGAAATGTCTACCAGAAGGAGTGCTTTGATTTCAACATATTATTATAGTATCTTATCTGCTAGCGAATTGGATAGCAAGACGGTACTTTTAGAAAGGTCGTTTTTCGATTTTCTCAATATAGTTATTTAATGCCACAGGAAGAACCACCGACAAGTTACAAAAAAAAAAACCGCTAAAAATGGGATTTTAATTTCCAACGTCTTTGTTCATCACCGTAGGAACGAATTAAAATTGAAATAACGATTTTAGTTATTTTGTTGTAATTAATGATATTAAATCAACATATTATAGGCTATAAGAAAATATAATAACGATATAAAATATCCACACCAATGAATCGTTTCGTATACAATTATATGATATCATTGAATTCAAATTTATTACATTCCATTATACAGAGACCCACTTGTAATCTACTGTACAGTAGAGCAGTCCCTAAAATTGTGTGTACTACGACCCACTTTGTGCAGTACGAAATTTAAAAGTGTTAATTATTCTAATCAAACCTTAATAATGATATATTATTATGTATATAATTTTATGTCTTCACATTTTTTTTTTATTTTTAACGGTATTTTGCCAATCGACGTTTTAATTATCATCTACATTCTGCTCAGACACACAGCAAACAATATTTTGTGTCGTTACGTCTTATGCTCTTATTATAGTTATTATTTAATTTATAAACTATTCATTGTTGTTGAGAGTAGCTATTTGTGTTGTCAACAACTTAGCAGTGAACGGTGGTATACTAGTGTTAAAAGTGTTTATCTAGAAATAATTTAGATTTTACCGATTCGGGACTATGTGGATAGTACGAAAATTTGGGTAGTTTAGGGATTGCAGTAGAGCGACAACCACTTACCCGCTTGTTGTAATTGAAATGAAAAAAGCCTGAATTTTGAAAATGTCAAGGATTTTCGTTGAATAGGAAATTAATAAAAATGTACTTCCGTAATGATGAGTAGGCGGGCAATTTAACTAGCTTCTGTGTAAAATATTAATGAGAGAGATTTGATATCACGGCCAAGCGGTATGACGATTTGAATCCATAAAAACGTCGGCGTGAACAGTCCCCAAAATTTCTATTTTTTTTTACTTTTATCCTAAACTATGATAGCTAGAAAGTCGGTTGATAACTCATCAAAAAGGGATTATGAAGTAGATACAAAATGTGGAATTAAAAATAATTATTTAATTTTTCACAGTTAAAAAAAAAAAGAGTTATTTCTCGCTAGATTTTCGCTTAGCAATGTAGATTTCCGAAACTGGAGAACGGATTTTGTTGTTTGGGGCCTTGTTAGATTCACATTGGCTAGGTCAAGTTCAGTGTAGATTTTCAGAAATTTATCTTCAATCGTTAATTCACTACAGAGCTGTAAAGCTGAAAATCATCAAAAGACGCCCAATGAAATGACTGTCTTAATTTTTTTTAAGGTTCCATAGTGAATTAACTGTTAAAGGTAAAGTTCTGAAAATCTTCACTGCACTTCTCCTAGTCAATGTGCGTCCGACAAGACAACAAACAACAAAATCCGCTCTCCGGTTTCGGGGATCTACCTCACTAAATTAAAATTAAAACGATTTTTTGTGGGGCTGTTCGGACCGACATTTTTCTGGATCCAAACTGTTATATCGTTTGGGCGTGATATCAGTTTATAAATTTCTAAAAATTAAAAATCAAGAAAGTTTACATACCTACATCTGACTTGGCAAGCGTTTTCTATTAGAGTTGATTCAATGGTTGTGTGACGCAACTGCTGTGGAGGTTCGAAATGTAAACCATTTAACGTAAGCAACTTCATAATTACATATTGTAATAACTTAAAAATTAGAAAAAAAAAATATATAATTACGACGCCTGTCGATAATTATATTTTAATCAGAAAAGAAATATAATATAAGTACGACTCCTGTCGATACTTATATTAAAATCAGAAGTTAATATATTAAATTTAAGCTATTACCTTCCTCCAGGTGTTCGGAGGGCTCTCGAGATCGTGTATTCGAGAATTATATCAAATACACCGTACAATATAATTGTATGTAAAAAGCATGTACAATTTTATAACTGCAATCAATATAAAATATTATATTAAATGTCTTACCTGATTCGCAGTTGTATCTGTATGATATTGTAGGAGTTTTAGGTTTTTAAATGAAATAAGGTAAAACTTCAAATACACAAAATTGAATTAAAGAACGCACTGATTATTGCTCGCATAAGGAGTCCAGTTGTCGCTCGTCGAAATCGGTTTTTGGTACTTGAGAGGTTGTTACTCTGGTGATAGGTGCTCATGCACTGAAGATAGGTGCTCATGCACTGAAGATAGGTACTCATGCACTGATTTAATGGACGACACGGATATGCCGACCAGAGAGAAGTAGGCGGTATTTATCAAAGGCTTTTTACACTTCCCCGGACTAAATTTCTCTTCGGCGCCAAGGACCTTTTTACCGTACATTTTCTCTGGTGGCATATAAGAACTCCGCACGCCCTACGTCCCGCTGGACGCCGGTACGTGCCGATTTCTTAACTCGTGATCGCATAATGGATATTGTACTTATTTGTCAATGACAACGGTTTTATTAGGGATGTTTGATTTCTACAAGCGACAGTCTGGACGTTATTTTATTACTCAATAAAATTTAATTTAATTTATAATAATGGTATGTGAGCATATCATTACAATATTACGTTATAATCAGGGGTGAACTGGTTAGGGTGGCGGGTGAGCAATCTCCGACTGGGCCTGTCGAATAAACTTGGGCCGATAACTCATAAGTATTTTATTATTCGCCCGAAATTGGGCCGAATTTTCTGTTTTCCCGGGGCCCAGTCCGCCCTTGCATAGGTCGGTGCACATGTGAAAAGTTGTAAGTCTTACAAATATTTTAATCATATTTTTCACAATTTCAACAAAATCGTTTTTAAAATCGTTATATAACATTTGCGTTTTCGACTACAATTTCTGCTGGCTCGAGGAATTAAAATAATAATATTTTTAAATAATTAGCAAGTAATTGTTTATTGAATATTAAAATGACATAGTAATAATATATTTGTTGATATATAATATATATAAAGGTAAATTGTTTTTTTTTTTTACTTGATACCTCGTGAAATGTAGATGGAAATTTGATGCAAAACGATTATATTCATATTTTTATAACCATAAACATAAATTTACCAAAGTAAGTACCTACCTGCTAGCAACTAATAGTTGCATATCTCGGAGTTGCACGGGTGCTATCCTCATAAACCTTCTTCAACTACAAAATGCAGATTTATTTATTCTATAGATTATTAACTATATATATTTTTATTTTATTTTTTGTTTAATATTTATTTATTTAGAGTTAGTTCGTTGTGTGGCGTTCAACTGCTTTGGAGGTTTCCGATGTAAATCATTCAACGTAAGTAATTTAATAATTAAGTATTACGTTTTATGGATATTTTGTGAAAAGTTGCAAATTTTTACAAATAACATTTTTTTGATTGCAACAAAATCATTTTCAAAATCGTTTATTTTTTTTAATATCCCAATTTTATTAAAAACGTTCACTTCATTATATGATCATAAACAAAATAGGTACCTAAGTATAATAAAATATAATACATGATATTACGTAATTCAGGTTTTCGTAAATTAATTTTCATATAACAGCAAAATCAGTTTATTAGTACTAATAATATGTATTTTTATAATATTATATATAATAATTAATAATAAATAAACATTATAGACATACCAATATACACACATTGTGCAAACATATTAATTAGAAATTAGGAAGTATTATTTTTTAACGAATATTATATATTCTTTTATAATCTTAAAATTATAAAACTAAAAATATTTAAACGTTACAGTAACAATTCCTTAAAAAAATTCATGTAGTTAGAACCTTGAATATGCTCATTACAGAACACATATTCCTGTGAATTTCCAACGGCTTCTGCAAAAAAAAAGTGGTATTAGATTTATTTGAGTTTTCGTTAGATTTCCCTTCCACAAACGCAAATAAAACTCGATTTGTACACCTACCTACATGTATAAAGAGCAATTTTTAACCCACAAACAAGATAAAATCAACTTTACTCAACACTAATTATACATACTATCTTTCATATAAGTTACGTATTTTGCTGCAACTCCTGGAAGAATAAATTACATTGTGACGAAGTCTCATCGTATTGTTGGCATAACTATTTCAAATGAGTAAGTAACTATCCGTTGGTTATAATATGAAATTTTCGAGAACTTCGAGAAATCGTTCATCAGTTTTACAATTTTCGTTGAGTCGAAAGTGCGTTTTTATGGTATAAAATGCCACTAAATTGTTATAAATATATTTTATACAAAATGTAATCAATCAAATATATACGTACTCTTCCCTATTTCAACTAAAAAAAAAAAAAAAATAATAATAATTATAAAAATGGTTTGTAATTAATGTGATATTATTGACCTACCGTAAACCATTATGTACAGAATAATAAAAATATTCAAAGTTCAATTATATGTATAGACTTCGATTGAAATCGATTAAAATATATAATAAAATATTGATAGTGATATTATAATATATTTTTAAATTGATTGATTTTCATCGTTTAAGAACCCTGCAGAGTAAAAATTGTACAGAATGTATATACTGTGTCTCACTGTACAGTGATAGTAATAGCCTTATGGTCTTGCCCAATAATGGGTTTCGGCTTGTCAAATAAACGGATGCATGCTATAATAATGAGTACTCAGTACGTAAGTAAAAATTTGAGGATGTTCCCATAAGTTGTAAGGCACACAATAAACTGAATTACAAAATA
Organism: Sitobion miscanthi; assembly: GCA_008086715.1. Taxonomy (NCBI): domain Eukaryota; kingdom Metazoa; phylum Arthropoda; class Insecta; order Hemiptera; family Aphididae; genus Sitobion; species Sitobion miscanthi. The sequence goes on from CM017805.1 coordinate 12,125,699, forward strand.
AAACGAATTAAAAATAAATTATACAATATGCACGTACGTGAATCATCTAGAAATAAAATCGTAAATTTATTATTTAATAAATAATATTATACCTCTAAGAATATTATAGGGATGGCTTAGAAACCAAGAATTTCAATATGATTTAACGAAGAGAATCAAGGCGTTTGCGATAATTTATGTATAATTGATATAATTTTTTTAAAAATATATATTTTTTTAAGATTATTCATAAGTGACTGCAGCAATCAAAAATTAACTATAAAAACATTTCGTTATCAATTTTATATTTCCACTCTCTCAATTAAAAATAATATTTAGAAGATATAAAATTATGACCATTATAAGCAGTCTTGTTTTAGTCTATACTGAAGTAAAAGTACTCAAATAAATATTGAAAAAAGTAGTTGGACAGAGTGTTTGAAAATATACTTTCTCAAAGGATCTTCGTTTAAAATCAAATATGTACTTAATATTTTTAGTTTGTATAATAAATATTTTCTATTTTAATTTTTAGCACATAAAATAAAATATAAAAATATTGATAAATTATAACAGTATAATATATTTGAACTATTATCAACCTAAAATTCAAATAATTCGACAAAAAACAGACAAGTATTTGATAGCTATACCAAATGATACGGTGTCGAATGTTCAAGTAAAATAACATAATATTTACGTACTTGGGTTGTCTAGAAAAATAAATTATTATTAATGATTATGTTATTGTTACTAAAATATAAATCATAAAACATGATAACTTAGGGTTCATTATGAAATATGATTTAAAAATATTCAGTAGGAAATTATTTCGTAGTGACCCCGACGAGACATCCAACCTTCTACAAATCCACTTAGACGCAATTGACTACTGGGCAACTAAGTGGCGAATAAAAAAAAATCTGTTTATGTACCATTTACTTTAAAAAAAAAAACAGACTCTCCATCTGTTTACTTTCAGGGCGCTCAAAATCCATCATCTTTTGATTTCAAATATCTCGGAATTACGCTCGATAAAAGAGTTACTTGAGACCCCCACCTCAAACTAAAAAGAAAAACCCTCAACAACCGAAAACATATTCTACTCCGTCCAATTTTAAAATCCAAACTCCCAATCCACACCATGCTTATTATGTATAAATCTCTTTTACAACCAATATGAGCATATGTGATCCAAATTTGGGGCTGTACTAAGCCGTTCTAAATTCAACCTTTACAAGCATTCCAGTCGATATTACTCTTCGTATGATCCACACCTTGGTTTGTATCGAAATCCACACTACACCCTGACCTAAAAATCGAATCAATCGAATTAGCCACCAAACATTACAAATCTTTCTATTTCAAACTACCTTCTCATACCAACCCACTAGTATCGCAAATCTTATCCATTACTCAACCCACAAATTATCCAAGCGAAAATATTCCAGAGACTTAATAAAATACCATAACAAATTTTCACGTTGAGTTCCATCACTGGCTGGCCTCCCTCCTCGTATTATTCATAGTTATTATTTATTTATTTATTTATTACAAAATATACGGGTTGCCCTTATCACATAAATTACAGTACAATTTAGAATAATATTAGAAAAATGTAAACATATCAAATATTATATATAAACAACAGAATTATAATTTATTTATACATTAATTAAGTAAGCAATTAAAACGCATATATTAATCTTAAGAGTTATTAACAGTGGTTGAGAACATTAGAACAAATTATCATCAAAAGAGGGGTCCTCATTGGCAAGTGACATAATTCTCCTTAAAGGCTCATTTTGCAGATAATTAGTGCTGGCGTTAGGAATATGGAAGGTTACATGAGAACGAGATACATGCGAAGGGACTTTGAAGTTAACTTGGGAAAGCAAGCAAGGGGAATCAATATGGTTAGTAATTAGACCTAGAATAAATTGTATATTTAAAGTTCTTCTGCGTTCAGCAAGTGTAGGCAGGCCAAGTACGTTTACGATATTGGTATAGTCGTGAGCTAAGTGAGGAATGCCTAATACAAAACAACAAAATCTCAAAAATCTATGTTGAACACGTTCAAGTTGATTAATATCAGAAACAGTATACGGATCCCAGACAACCGATCCGTACTCTAAAATAGGACGAAGTAAAGCACAATATAATGATTTTAATGATTTTGACAATTTAAAGTCTTTAGATAGACGCATAATGAACCCTAAAACTTTAAATGATCTACTAGTAATCATCACAATATGAGGACTTGGGCTAAGGTTCCTAGTCAGTTTAAATCCCAGGTCAGTTAGATTATCAACGCGTTCAATTGTCAAACCAGAGATATTGTAATCAAAAAGAATAGTAGAACGGGAGCGAGTAAACGTCATGACTCGGCATTTTGAAGCATTTACTTTAAGGCCTATTTTAAAACACCAACTAACAAAACAATCAAGGCTACTTTGGAGAGTCACGCAATCAGCAGCTGAGTTGATTTCCATAAAGAGCTTCATATCATCTGCGAAACACAAAAGCTGACAAAAAGGCAAGGCGTTACTTACACTATTGACAAACAGTAAAAATAGAATCGGTGATAAATGTCCACCTTGGGGAACGCTAGACGTAGACGAAGAGATGTTTGACTTTACACTAAATAATTTTACCCATTGTTGTCTGTTCGTTAAAAAAGAACAAAACCATGAGAGCAGAGGTTCACCAAAACCAGACGCTTCGAGAATTTTCAGTAAGACTCTATGATTAACAGTGTCAAACGCTTTGGCTAAGTCAGTATAAACTACATCAACTTGTGACCGTTTTTTAAAAGACTCAAAAATAAAATTGGAAAACACTAAGTTGCATATAGTAGTTGATCTTCCCGGACGAAACCCATACTGAGCTTCAATAAGAATATTATTTACTGATGGTTTAATACTATTTAAAACCAAAGATTCAAATAGTTTTGATAGGTGAGACTGAATAGATATAGGTCTATAACTAGATATATCAGATTTAATACCTGATTTATGTACTGGCGTGATAGAACTTAGTTTAAGAATTGAGGGAAAAATACCCTCATCAAGAGAACGGCTGAACAGCAAAAATAGAGGATAGGCTATAATAGAACGCAAATGAAATAGAAAAACACCGGGGAGACCATCAGGACCTACATTTTTAGCACCAGACAACGAAGAAAGGCTATGAAAAACGTCATCAACAGTGAAGTATGCATTATTAGGTAGGTCAAAAGATTGAATCTTAAGATCATTAACATCATCATTAACGACTTCACATGAATATACAGGTTTAAAGTATGAGGCGAACATGTCAACTGCATCTTGTTCATTAGTACTGGAAGCATCATTTAGCGTTAGTGTTTTAGGAATATCAGAATTGAAGCGTTGTTTCTTTATAAATTTCCAAAAATTAGAATGATTGGTATTAATTGATAGTTCAGTTCGATCAACAAATTCATGATACAGTTTTTTCGATACGTACTTATAACGGGCCCTAAGAAGTGAAAAGTGTCTATAATCATCAGGTTTAAAAGTGGATTTAAATTTTGCATGAGCCTTTTTCTTCATAAATAAAATTTGTTTTAACTCACTCGTGAACCAGACAAGGAAGGTAGACTGCTTAAAGTGGCGTATTGGGACAAAACGTAGTACAGACTGGTGAAAAGCATCGTACAAGGTATTAAAAGCAGAATCAAGACTGAGAGTAGATAAAGTAGAAGGCCAATCAAAATTAGAAATAAAATCATATATATTAATATAGTCTGCATTATCAAAATCGAAGAAGGAGTGAGAGCTATTGAAACCAGGAACATGGATGTTAATATAAAAATTGATAGATAGTGGAGGGTGGAAGGTCAGGTGGCACTAACGAATCTAAAGATTCAGTGACTGAAAGAGAATCAACATTACTAAATACTAAGTCTAATAGGGATCCATGCTTATTACGGTTGCTGTTATTTTGGAAAAAACAATTAGAGGTAAAAAACTCAGGAATACAAGGAACACGACAATGGGAGGACGAGAAGATTAATCCAGAGTCATCATTATCCCATAAGACATAACTTATAATCGCCACAAAACAAATATTTATAATTAGGGTAAAGATTAAGAACATGTTCAACAGAGTTAATATGAGATTGATAGACATTGAGTGGGGATTGAGGAGGGATATACACACAACTAATTAGGAAGTTAATTTTATTGAAGGAAAAACGAACAAAAATGTGTTCAACATTTAATTCAGGAACGGTTATTAGAGAAGAAGTGATATCCTTACGAACGCCAATAAGGACACCTCCCCAAGAGAACAATTTTTAGTTAGAGAGGATCTATCACATCTAAAAATATTATAACTATATAAGCCAAGTTCATTATCAAAAATACCATAAGTAAGCCATGTTTCAGATAAAATAATAAAAATGTGGTCCAGCGCAGCAGCATTACATCTAATTTTTACTAATTTGGATCGGAGACCACGACAATTTTGATAAAATCCACGGACTGGCTGACCACAAACCGACTTAATTAACGATGACCTGTATGATGATGGAATCCAGTGTTTTTTGATTTGGCAACACGTACTTGAGGTGCACCATTAACATAAGAAATCTCAATGTTTGATTCACCATTTGACTTACGATTTTCAAGCTCAGTATAACAGGACCGGAGCAGAGTACGCTGCATCAACGTTTTATCACTGACTATACGGAAACCCGTGGGAAATTGAACACCATTTTTCACCAAATCTCTAAAGTCGGATATCAATTTACTAGAGGACTCACTGCTACCACACAACAGTTTTATTGGACGAGATTTTCCAGCAGCAACTTTACCAAGACGAATAAGTTTGAAGTTATCCGGAATAACTATACTATGAGGTTCGAGCAAATTGCGAATGGAAGAACTATCATCCAAAATCCGCTGGGGAGGTGAAGCCGAAGAGGACTCAGGTACACCATAAATAATTGTATTTAAAGAGCATCTTTGACGCTCAAAGCTTTCCTGCAATACCTGGGAGATAACATGGGAGCTTTGGCTAGGTGAACCAGCATCCTCCAAAGACGTAACTTTACACTTTAAAATATTTAGTTCACTGCGTAAGGTGGTATTTTCAGCCTTTAATTCAACAATTTGCAAAGATAGTTGTTTTAGGTCATTTTTCAATTCCTCAAATTGCAAGGTTTGAGTGGACGAAATATTTTTATTTGCAGATACACAACTTCACCACGAAGTTTATCAAGAGCAGCCATAATGTCACTATTAGAAGGAGGTATGGACGAAGTAGACCTTGTGACAACTTTATTTGAAGTAGTAGTAGTACTATTAGGAGTAGTTGGTTTACCTATACTAAAAAAATAATATTGACTACTTGGCACACAGTGTATATAAGACCGGAAAGTGTCAGTCAATGCACACGCGATGTATATACCATGTACGGAGCAGCATGGACCTTATCAGCAAAGTAATTAAGATAATGGACGACGAGGTAGCACAATCGGTGTAACCGCTGAGCCGATAAAATTTAAAATGAACTTATGTACTAGGACTAGACGGTAAGAAGTGCACGGCAGCCGCTTGTTAATCAAAAATCGAAAAACTGCAACGAAGGTAGCAGTTTTGGGCAGACTGATTCAAAAACACACCGGTATACACTCACACTTATTAACTCACTGTTAAAACGATTTTTAACGATTAATTATTGCCAGTGTAATAAAACAAAGAACGAGAGCGGTATGTTACTGTTACACGTTGTCGATATTGAATTATGTAAATAAATTATCACATTTGCTTATTGTGCTATATCTTGTGACAACTCGTGAGTCATATCGCTCATAACCCTCGGGTGGTCGAGTTAGGTCGCCAATCACGCGCCGAGACCTGATGAGACCGGAGCGACGTGGATTTTTTCTATCATCAAGCAATACTTATAGACAATTAGAAATGTGGGGCAATATATAAGAATATATAAGATAAGAAACTAAAATTTTAAAAGACTATAGTTCTATGCAAAGTACCTACCTAAAATAAGATAGTTATTAAAGTATAAATACTATTACATTTTAAAAATAAATAAACAATACGTACATTCAAATTCTGTAAATGATAATATTTAATTAATTTATAACTATAGACATAACATTTTCCGTAAATGGAATATTCACATATTTATATAATAATATCATTAACAGAATAAGAAATATAGATTTTATGAAAAAAAATAGTCTTTCATAGTGTTATAAAAAGTTATTCTAACATTTCATAATCGTGTAAAATGTGGTATATGCAGTAAATCAAATATAATAAATAACGATTAGCAAACAAAGTTTTTAAAAATTCTAAACGATTTGCGGAAAAGAACGAATAGTTTAGCCAATATATATATGTATATTATTAAGATAACCGGCTTAACGGAATAGTGAAAAATAGGTTTTCTTTAGACAGACATTCACAAAAATAATTAAAAATGTTAAGCAGTGAATGTTTGTCGAGGCGGTGATAGCTCTAGTGAATATTTAATTTATGAATTTAAAAAATAATTTTAGTAATAACCATCCCCCATCTTAACTATGTTTCAAAATAAATAAGAACTTAAATCATTAACAATAAACATGAAATATACTTACGGAGGTTGTCTGCAAAAATATAAAATATACCAAAGTTATTAATATTACAGTTGGGTATAGATACAATACAAAATGTATAGTGGTCTTCAATGTGATGGCTATCATGTGGATAAAAAGAAAATTAATTTGACCCAACATGCCTATATTATATTGTTAAGTACTCGGTACTATGTGTAGTGTGCATATTAATTCAGAGTAGGTATATAATTAAAAATATCGTTATTGTGTTGTGTGTTTCACATATAAAAGGTTATTTAATTTCTGATTTATGAAATAAGCACCTTAGGCACTATTCTATTATAGAAACATAAAAACAACGGCGATTTAAAATTTAATATTGAACGTGACATTTTTGGAAAACAACTTCTCATACCTGCTTAAATATAAAGGCTTAACGAAAAACATATGTCCTCTAAAGTTACTGATTTTAAAATATTTCTATATTTATCTACAAATGTACATTGAAGCTAATAAATCCATCGGTGGACGAATTTATCCCTAATACTACCTGTAATCTTAAAAACCCATATAGTATAAGTAGTATAAGTATAATAAAAAAAAAATTACACGTACCATATTGAACTAGAAAAAATTATAGTTATAATTAAGTCAGTATCAATAATAACCGTACAAAACTCAAATCAGCATTTCAATACCGGGACTTTTTTAAAAAAAAAATGAATAATTAACAGCATTTTCCAGGTAAAAAAAAATGTTTAGTCATCAACATAAGTTGGACACATACAATCTGCATTGTTAATTACTGCAGGTTATTTGTATTATGTCATTTGAAAAAAAAGCATGAGCAAATGAAACAAATACAAAATAAGGAGCTGCTATTTTATTGTCACAATTATTGTAAATTCAATTGCAAAAAATATTGAAAAAAGTACAACGGTCGACGAGTATGATGGTTTAAAAAGTGTCTCCATAGTTATTTTTGTATAATTTGGATTATAATATTATATTATACTATGCTCAACGTATCACATATACAGCTATACATTATTACGCAAATTCGCAATACAATAAAAACAAATTACGTACTTCTTAATTGGTCTAAATAGTTATAGAGAAAAAAAACATTAGATATTGGCAGGTTAATTTTTATGTTATTTTAATTGGATACAACTTATTAAACATAATATGTAAAGAAAATTATAGACAACTAAGTAAATATTACAATCAATATAAAGCGTTCGACATAATATTTAGTTGTCAAAGTAACAATAGCATTTACAATATAGAAATACAAAATTTGTATTTAATATTTATAATTATGATTTTATCGGGATCGAACTCGATAAACTATCGCATGGTACATTTACAAACTATTAATTTAATCTAATAAATGAAAATCTCGCGACACGGTGTTTGTGGTCACACTCCTCCGAAGCGGCTCGACCGATTTTCATGACATTTTTTTTCTATATTTGGTAGGTGTGAGTTTATGTGGTTAAGTATATTTCACCCTCCTAGGTCATACGGGAATTTAGAGATTTACGGTGGAAACGTCTGTTTATAAATGGTTGCTATTGTATGGTTATAGCCAGTGTTCGGATTAGATAAGTAGTTTTTTATCTAGATAAAAAAAAAAAGATACAATTTTTTTAAATGGGTTTTTAATTTAGGTATATTTTAATCGGGCACTAGGAACATAATAATAATAATAATGATATAAATAAAAATAATTACATTATTTATAAACTATAAACTTGGTTTGAGAATCTGTATAAATATTTAAAATGCGTTTGTACAAATTCACAGTTGTTATCAATAAAAAATGTATCTAGATGAATTCATTTAGATTAGTGAAAAAATTATCTAAGACGAACGTTTAGATATCTTGTAACTATTTATCTAGATAAGATAAAAGATGAACAAATAATTATCTAGATATTCGTCTAGATAAATTTATCTAGATAAGTCCGAAAACTGGTTATATCCTATATAGCGGCCATAGGAGAAATAATCGGTTGTAATAAGTATTTATTATTTGGTCGACATCGGTTAATCGGGCAGATCAGGTGCAATTATGCATCAAATCAAATGTTCGCACATTGTCCGCGATCCGACGCGTAGTCAAATTGCTCGCCAGAGAGGCTGAGTTGCACCCAAAAGGAGTTGATCGATCACAATTTTTTTAAAAATTGTAATTTTTTACGGGCAACAAAGTGCACGGGATCGTCTATGGTAGGTATATTAATATAATCTACACTAATACTACAAATGCGCGAAAGTTTGATGTTTGGATATGTTTGTTACTCGATCGCGCTAAAAGTTCTGAACGGATTCGAATGAAATTTGGCATACAAGTTGGTCATGAACTAGAGTAAGACATAGGACGGTTTTAATCGCGCGTAATGACCGCCAAGGGGTGATAATAGGAGTAATTTTTTTCCCGTTAAAGTCGTTATTGATTTGGTTGCCATACTGTTTGGGAGGAGTAACTGGTAGCGACCAATTGTTTACTAAAACAGACATAAACATCTAAACTGAATGTTTGAGTGTAGGTCTGGGAAGAAGTCGGGCTAATTTAAAAAGAGTTGAATTGGGTTTTTTTTTATTCGTCGAATTTTAGTACGGTTAGGTGAGGTTAGGATTTTATATTAATTGATTAAGTAAAAACAACTGACTTGGTATAACTTTGATGCTCTAGAGTCTAATGTTAAATCTTACACTTACGACTTACGTACAAACGTGGTCTGCGATCTACCGTAAGTAGATTACATACCAGATAATATTACTGCTGTGAATCGGATTTTTTTTTAACTTTATTTAAAAGTTAAGAATAGTTTTGAACACCGTGCCCCGATATATGTCTCCCCATACACGGGATCAACTAGTAATTTAATAATTTTAGTATTATAGACATATACAAACAATAAACATAACTTATTGTTTGTTATTTTTTTTTTTATACAATATCTAAATTTGAAACAGAATACCAAACCAAATCTCAGCTATTCCACTCCGAAACACTTGGTTCTGATTTGTAGTACAAAACTTTCTAAAGATGTTGTAACAATGTTGTAATGAAATGAACCGACGATAACATTGTTTGTAACTTACAAATAGTTAGTTTTAACTTATAATGAAGTTCAGAGTTTCAATTTTTGTTAGGTTGCTTCATATCAGTTTTTTTACTTAATTCCTTAGTTCCTTTAATAAGACAAAATATAAAACTCATAAATACTTACCATTTTCATATTCTAAAAAAACAAATATATATAGCTTAAAAATAAATTGGTTCGTTTCTAGTCGTTTCGTTTATCATTCATGATTGTCGTTTTTTTTTTAATATTAGCTAAGAGCTAAGCTTTTATCCGTGTTACCGATTTAAAAACTGTAGTTTCTATAATTTTCAATTGATTAAAAAACAATTAAAAAATATAAAACATTGCTTTTTTAAATTTACCAAGAAACTTTCAAACAAAAATAAATTAAAATATCAACGAATTAAAAATCTCAAAAAATGTTTCATACTGTTCACTGGAAAATAAATCATAAAATATTAATTAATAACCTTATTATTTAAAAATATTAAATCAAAGTCCTAGAATGAAACAAGTATGGTCAAATATTAACACAATATTGTTATAATTGACTTGTTTCAAATTTAATTATTAACAATCAATAATTCATCATAAACTGATATTACAATAATAATACGTAGTAATGTAATAAAATATATTATAGTGAGTGAGAAATTATATTGCATATTATTATTATATTAATATAACATATATTTTTGTGGCTTGGTGCGAGAAGTGCCAATGTCACATTTTGACAAAATTGAGATTATTAATTGACCAATGTCATTAAAATTTGCTTATGTTACTTCGTTACTTGTGTTAAAAATGCCAATGTCTCTAGCAAATAGATTTTTTGTTACATATAATAGATAACATCTAATTTATTAGATAATTAATTAGATCCGATTCTCTACTAATGATCATATACTCAATGTTGCAAAAAGAACATTTTTACTGTACCCAAACATGAAATTAAAAAAAAAACACATTCTTGTAATACATGTAGTGGGTACATAATACGTATATTATCGGTAAAGGCACTTTCCTTGCCTCGTTAAGAGTCTAACGTTTTATCAGTCTAGTTTCATGGAGAATGACATTATCATTTACCTATAACTTATTAAAAATGAATAAATAATACGTACGTGTGTCAACTGCAAATAAAAGTCATTCATTAATTCGAAACTATGGACACGCATACAAAGTATTTTTCACGAATGGAGTATTTTCACAAGCGATTTATAACAACTGGTTAAACGGATCAATGGAAATGTATTTTTTCATTAGAAACATATTATTCACAAAATATATTTTATAACGTATCAAAAATGTGAAGTTGGATCGTCACACACAATTAAGAAGGTCATAGCTATAGACCTATAAACATTATGTGTCTTTATGGTCGAGGTCAGAGTTTACGATAAGTCAATTGAATATTTATTTCACGAATCTAATCTACTCTGAGATTAGCGTTAACTATCCCACAAATAATAATAATAATATTAAGTGTAATATCAGGTGTGACTCCAAAACCAATCTACAGTGTTCAAAGATCCATCTGCCAGAAACATTTGGTACAACAGTCATATGAAAAAATTATTGAAATGACCATTTAAATTTTTATTCGTGTATCGAATTTAAAATGTTTAAGTTCACAATATCGTGGACTGATAAAGACACATCAAATCAAGTCAAGTCATTATTGTGTAACGTGTCTGAAATTAATCACTTCAAGTAATGTTTGATATTTCATTTAATTCTTGACAAGCGACTCACACGAAGCTGCCACATCGAATATAAACATAAACAGGCCAATATTTTTCGAAAATATTTTGCGGTTTTATGATATAAACTGTATTTCAAAATAAATAAAAACTTAACCAGTTACAATAAACATAAAATAAACTTACTTATGTGTTCTGCAAAAAATATTTATGATATACCAAAGTTATTAATATCACAATTAGATACAATTAGATACAATACAAAGAGTTCAATGTGATGGACCTCTTAGGTTTTCTCTACCACTAATGGAATTTAATGAATTCTTCTGCTTTGTGGATAACTCTGTATTATATTAGGTACCCACTATAGTACTATGTGTTTATTAATAATTAAGGGAGTTTATCAAATTGCACACGGTCTATTCATGCCAAAATGACTGAGGACAATAATTGAAGGCGTCAGTTCAGTGCAATAACCAGGCAGCTCCGTTTTATCAAAAATCAGTATTTCGTGAAATATTATTCACGGAAAAAATATCTTTATTTTGGTATCAAAATCAGAAAAATCGGTTTATTATTCTCAAGTATAATATACTATTACATATATTATTAAAATTATTACGAAATTAATTATTTCCTGCCAATAATGGTAAATGAGATAACAACATTTCTTTTGCTCGTTCTATAAAATTTTCAAAAACGGAGCTGCCTGGTTATTGCACTGACGCCTTCAATTATTGTCCTCAGTCATTTTCAGCGTTTATAATATTATAGTTATACAAATGTGTATCATTAAAATATTTTTTTCAGATTCAATAAAAAAAATATAAGCAGCGCAATGGGCAGACTGGCCCTAAAATACAAATTTTGCTTAAGCGCAACAGGTCAACAAGTATTATTTCTTGTGCTTCACATTTGAAGGGTATCTAATGAATGTTTATGGGATCCACTTTAGGTTTTATTCTATAATATATAAACATAAAAATAATAGCAATTAAAAATGTAATTTTGAACGTGGCATTTTTGTTAAACAACTTCTCAGTTCTCATACTTAAATTAAGACTTAACGAACAATATGTCCTCTAATGTCTCTACTCTTCAATGTCTATATTTGATATTTATCTATAAATGGACGAATTAATTAACATTATATTATCTAATATTATAATCTTAAAATCTCACTCTGAAATAACTTAATATAATAAAAACAAAAATATACGTACTAATATAACCTGGATAAAAATGTAATAATAATTAATAAGTTATTAATAATAACTATATAAAAAACTCAATTCAATATTCATAAAAGGGGGACTTTTATTTTAAAAATTATTAATTAATTATGTTTTGCGCGCCACAAGCCACACTCCAAGGTCGTCTAGAGTGCATCGATAAGACGCCGTCATCTGTCATAGATTCAGTTGGTTTTCATGATAATTCCCAAAATGATTGTCTTTAAACCTAACCTATGGTCATTGCGCTAAACTTGATCGTTTACAGAGCCCCCTATCCCCGTGAGTTATAACTAAATTGTAGGTACATTCCTACTTCCCATTGAAAGGAAACGTCCCATCCATTGTCGTCGTCGTATGTCAGGGGCCAGGGGCCTAACCAAGTCGAATCAGATGCGATTTTATATATCTGTGTCTTTCACCCAAGAAGTCAATCATTGTTCGTGTGAATAGCTTTTTTCAAATATGCTGCAGGTAAATAATATTGCAAATCATTAACATAATTTGGACGCGCAGTATGGATTGTTAGTCGCTACAGGTTATTTGTAATATGTTGTTGAAAGTTGAAATAAACACAAGATAAGACGTTACGATTTTACTGTCACCATTTATTAAAAAATTGTAACCTAACCTAACGGACAACGGGGGTGTCTTTTCATTTAAGAAGTATCATATTTTTGTATAATTTGGATGGCAATAATTGCATAAGTGTGAAAATAACAGTAATTTATATAGTAATAATTTGTTACAATAAAATAAAGCAAAAATTACACACCTTGTATATTTACTAAATAATAAAAAAAAAATAAATGGGTATACGTAAGGTTAATTTTAATTACATTTTAAATACGTAAAACTATTAATATAACGTTTATTTATAACGTAATTAAACTTATAAAAAAGACAGACAATTAAGTAACTATATTATCATCAAATGAAACGTTAGAAATAATATTTGATTGTCATCAAAATAACCATTTTCAATTTTGAACTGCAAATATTTATGATTATGGTTTTATTGGGATCGAACTCGATAAACTATCACATGATAAATTTACAAATTATTAATATAATAATTTAATAAGTCTAGTATTGTATCAAATTACAAATTATTTTATTACTATAATTAATCACTAAGTATAATACGAAATTCTAGTATTGTCAACATGAACATAACTTATTATTTATTACTTATAAGACTGAATATAAAACTCATTAACACTTACTCAGATTATTTTCTACAAAAACAGATATATAGCTTATATTAAATGGGTTTGTTTCCAGTAAACCTATCATTTATTGTATTTATTTTTTAAATATTATGTTTTTTTCCTATTTTGAAAATTTAGTTAGTCTTCCAATATTTTGTTTTCTCATCGAGCTTACAGTTTTACTATGGTTTTCAATTGTGAATTCATCAATATTTTCTCCAGTTTTAAATCTTTAGTAAGTACCTAATGTATATTATAATGGTTTTAGAATGCTTCCCACATGATAGGTACCTATTGCAAAAACGTATTTTCATTACAACACATTGAACAAATGAAACCCAAAGTCAACTACGCAGATTGTAACCCTAATATTATATACCATTATACTTCCAAATTACAGTTTTGAGAATTACCTAGATATACATATTTAGTTATATTTTATCTTATCTAGATAAATAGTTGCAAGTTATCCATAGACCTTATACTATTGCCTATTAGAAACTATGTATTTTAAATATTTCAAAAATAACTTAAATCAATTTTTTTTTATTTTCAGTAATAAAAAATAAAAAATATTATTTAAACATTTAGTAAAAAATCCAATAAATGATATAATATGAAAAAAATTTAAAAACATTGATTAGAAGAAAAGTTGTTTAATTTGTCAGTTCTTCTTGATTTATCATATACCTATAATAAAATTTAATGACTCAAATCTTATCTTTATGAACATGAAAAAGTCACATTCAATAAGCTAAAATTACGATCATTTAAATCGATAAATGTGCTGAAATCTGAAACGGCTTAAAGTTTATTATAGCTTGTAACATATGACGCACTCAGAAAATAAACTTAGGTCAGAGGTCAACAGAACATGTGAATGTTAATTACAAGAGTATGATACATAATATATAATAGTATTTACATTTAGGTATAATAGGTAGTCAGCATAATTGGATTTCAAGAGGGTGCTAACATTTTGAACATAAATGTGGGTGGGAGGGGCTAATTTGATATTGGGTGGAGGCTTAGGCCTCTTAGCCCCTCTGTGATTTGCGCTTATGGTAGTCAGTAATTTGGATCACAAAGTAGTCAATGCACAGACTAACAGCTCTCAACAGTATATTTTAAAGTATAATTTTTTTATTCGATTTACATAACTATACAATAACTATAGGTGTATAATAACTTGAATTTTACAGACAATTCAAAATACAGTTATCTGTTAACTGTTACAGAAGTATTACAACATATTTTATTTTATAAATTAATTAATAAAACTTCATTAATAAAAAAAAAAACAATGAAAATACGTACTTAGGTTAGCTACAAAATAAAGAAAAATGATAAATTACAATAATAAATAGGATATAGATTATAGATACATTTTATTTAAAAACTTAATTATTTGCATCAGATGTTGATAAAATATATTATAATGTTTTATTATCTATGCATTACAGGCACGAATCCAGAGCATTGTTCATAGTTTTGAGGAGGGGGGACAACACATAACACATACGTATTTTTAAATAAATACCTGTATATACCACTGATTTTATTGCAGCCGAAAATTCACCTGAAATTCAATTATACTAGTGTTATAATAGAATATTACTGCACATCATGATTCAATGCGAATTTTTTGACGTAACGGTTACCTAATGCAATTTAAGGGTGAGCGTTAACCTAGAAACCTATACTCTGTTCAGATTAAGATTAAACCGCTCCCTCGACCAAAACACGTTTTTTTCGCGCATTCCGGACACCGGTGGGAGCGCATGCACGGCGACCAGCACCGACACCGACGATCAAAGACGGCCGGCGATGACTGTCGGCCAATCACAGAACGCATAGCCATCGCGTGGGGGTCAAGCACTGTTTGGCGGCTCAGTCTGCATGCGCAACGCGGTTCAATCTTAACCTAAACTGAGTTTTTTTTTTTATAGTGCTTGCATATCAACAGAGATACTTAAATATTGTATTTTAATAATATTTAGCTACCATACAGAGCATTATTTTCACTATTATTGTACTCATATAAAGTTCCTTAAGATGAAAAACGGTGGATGAATGCACATCGCACATCAATATAAAACATTATTTATTGACTGTTTAGGTTGATACTGTGGCACGTCAGGAATTTCATATGACAGTGAGAGGGCTGTTTGGGTGCGAATATCCATAAAATAAGTATAACTATTTTACAACTGAGGTAACATGTCATCATACCAAGCATTTATTATTTACGGTTTTCCATTTAAATAAACATTTAGATAAGATGACGATTTTTTAGTATACATAAATTATGCAACGTTATAATGACACATAATATACTCATAGCTTTAAAAATTAAAACCATAAACTCAAATAATCGTAGTCTGCTAGATATTACACCGCAGTCTTGTAATTTTTTAAATAATGGTAAGAAAAATAAATAACTAAAAATAATACAAATTACAGTTATGAACTAAAAATTATGCTAGTGAGCTGGTCCTTGGGTGGAAATCTAGGTATCTAAAGTACCTAGCATATTAAAAAGAAAAAAATGCAATACAAACTGAGATATATGAATTAATTATTTTGTGTGAGAAAGGCTCCCATCACGAAAAGGAAGAAAAATTCAAAATATTGATAAAATAATAAACACGATTCACGAAATTTAAAATCATAAAAATCAATGCTTATAAATTGTAATTATGACTAATAGCCAGCCAATAGGTATACTTGAAAAAAAGTATGTACTTAATGAATATTATTTGTTGATTACAATTAACTTACTATTAAATCCAGCAGAGGTTAGAATCTCTATAAAATTTCAAAATTATATAAAACTATGCTTTAGTAAGTACCATACGTTTAATGATTTAATGATTCACTAATCTCAAATACTTCAATCATGGGCCACTGAATCTTAATAATCATTACATATACGCAGTTTTTATGTCACTTTCCCAATAGCTATAATATTTTAAAAATACACAACCTTTTGATATTTGTTTAATACTTAATCATCTCCTTGATCCTTCTTCTTCAACTTCTTCATGTTTATCTGGCCATTAAGACCATCCCATCTCACAACCATTTCTGCAACCATATATATTCTATACATAATATGGCAGTCTTCAAATTTGATCTACCTCTTATAGTTTCCAAGTCCACCTTTACTGTATCTCCCCACCTCATTTTTGGGTTTATCAGGGGCCTTTTTCCCTCTAGATGCTGTTCGATCACAGCTTTTAATAATGAGTTTCATCCTCTCGCTGCATACCCTTACCTAGCACAATTTACCTTAATGATAGTCTCTACAATAATGATATTTTCGTTGTATGCTTCTAACTCTATTTTTAAGAGTTTTTTTTTTTTTAAAAGTTATGTTTTAATTAATGAAAAGTTATTTTCATATGATTTTCACAGAGTGCAAGTTTTAGATAAATACAATCCATAGTTGCTATTTGTTTATTAATACTTAATTAAAATATTACCTTGACAATAATCTAAAAAAAAATTATTTGTATTAGTCAATTGTGTATACTAAATATACAATAAATTTAACTATAAATTATACATAAATAATTAAAAATATTTAATCATCTGTCTGATTATTTTGTATACGTCATTACATTGATAAAAGACTATCTATGGTGATTATGTTTTAAACCTATGTAAAAAAAAATGATTTAAGTAATTATTGATATAATTATTATTTGATTGTTCCTTGACTAAAACAAGATAAAATTCAAATACATCAAACAAATGTTTTGATTTATAACATTTGTAATAAAATATAACTATACTTCAGTGCATAACCTACCAGAATAAGTTTATACAAATGTAAAATCAGAATATTTAATCTTTCCTCCAAAATCAGATATAATAAACTTTTTATAACACCTCTATAAGTATAACATTTTATTAACAATATCATAAAATGTTAAATTAAAAAAAAAGTAATATATGATATAAGTTCAGTTTGTCTCTAGAGTCTAGATTAACATAAAATAAAAATAATTAGTTTTCGTATTATACGAATCATTGTTGATAAATATTAACAAAATAATATTATAACACAAATTATCTTATCATTGTAAATCAATATATTAATCCTTACAGCTTAATGTATCTTCTTTTTGATTATTTGAAGCTACAGTCACAATCCAAATTGAAAATACTATAAATTTAAGCGTTATTAAATGCTGCTTAAAAGAAATCATTTTAATCTAAAAGATATAAGAAAATAATAAAAATAATGTGAACGTTGAAGTGCTGAACAATAAATAATACAAAATATTACAACTCGATTTCTTTTATAAATGACCTGATTCTAATCTATACACCGCACCATATGCACAAAATAAATAATTACTTAGTAACAACTATAGGCACCTACATAATATAATATAAAAAAAAAATAAATATTATTCGATGTATTTTGCAGGGCTTGAAACTGATTGAAATAATTTCGGTTTCGATTTCGATTTCGATTTTGTATACTGGTTTCTAAATTTTTCGGTTTCAACTTAGCAATACCGGTATTAAGAAATTCCGGATTCGGTTTCGGTTTTGTATACCGGTTTCCAATTTTATTTTGCGAATAATGAAATGGTTATCAACATTTTAATCATGATCTCATGCGTATTAATGGAATTTACATATTTAAAAACATGTAAATTAAAAAAAAAAATAACGATTTTCAATTTTTTCAGATTTCGGTTTTGAATTTAATAACGGTTTCCAATGTATCATGATTATTGATTAAATAATTAAATTAATATAATAAATAAAAATAAATGAATGTATTAAATTTACAATGATGTGTTTTTTATTTGTTTATTTATTTATTTTATTTGTTTGTGTACACGATAAGTAGTCGAAGTAATGCTTCGATTTTCAACTTCAGTGTCTTGTTCGATGGCAAAGTGAATCTAGTTGATGCATTGGGAAGATCAAAATCCCATACTCCCATTAGTGTTGAAAAGCGCCAAGAAAAAAAAAACTAAGGAAAACCAGGAACTTTCACACTAAATCGGTTTTCGACCAAATCGATTTTGGTTTTTGGTGTAAATATAAAACAAATGACCGTAGATACTTGAAATTTTCACTGGTTGTTTATATTATCATTTTCTATACACGATAAAAATTATTATTTTGAATATATGGGCACCTAATAATATGTAATACAAATATATGAATAAAAAATGTAAAATTATATGTTTAACTTATAAAAATATGTAATATACAGAACGATTTTTTAAACATGCTCACCTCCATTTATTTCTTTAATAATACTTTTATTCAAATTCTGATTTTAAGTACACTTGAAGACCATGTTTTCAAATTTCTCGTCATTTTGTACTACTGAAGGAATGTCCTGTGGTGGTACAAACTTCAATTTTTCAAATGAAAATCTCCCTTTTTTATGATAAATTATTTTTCGAGTGATTCTCTTGAAAACGTTGAAGTGTCTAAATCAAAATTCTAATTAGCAGTTTCTGAGTTATAAAAATATTCATGCTAAGGATAATAATCCTTAAATATGGTTTTACAAAAATATAAACTATATGTAATATTAGATGTAGGTAATATTTGTTATACTTCAATCATTTTTACAAATTATTTATATTGGTAGATCATTAGTATTTACTAACATTTTCAGTTCATCTAAGCTCCCAAATCTACTTAACCTAGGGCATCAAAATATAAATTATTCTTAGCACCTTGACTCTAACTATCGTAGCTATTTTCAATATTGTTTCTGATCAAGTTTCAATTAGAATTTAATAACAACATAATAATATATTGCTTGATTATTTCAATATCAACAGATTATAGTGCTCAAACTATCAATCGATTAAATTTGGCAACGTTGTAAAAAAATAAAATTTCGAGCGTTCTCTATCGTGTTACCGAAAATGCCGTTCTCAATCGTATTTTATCAGTTTTAGTTTGTTTGAACAGATGAGTAAGCTTGTGCAGGATCAGCTAATAACTAAATCTACTATATAAAAAATATATCTAATATAAAAAAATCATATGCATAAATGATAAGACGGATATCCCTTAAATGCTAATCGATCAGAGTTTTTAACCTTTTTCAACAATGCTATTAACACACCAATCATTTATTGGGGTTTCGGGTATCGGGTGTTCAAATACCGGAATAAAAAATTTAAACTAACGCTGGGGGTTTTAATAACTGTTTTTATTAGGGTTAAGGTTGGTTAAGAGGACGCTACACCGCGCGCTTTGTCTTTCTTTTCCGACATATATTTTGATTTTCTAGAATTTGTTTTTAATATAATCTTAAGATTGTATATAAAATGCATTTAAAGCTCGTATGTTAATAAACACGACCGTTGATTTAGCATAATTTATAAAGACCATTGATGTAAAACTGGTTTAAAATTTAAGCAGCCGGGATGACCAAGATGACTGACTTTATCGTTGAAATCTCAAAAACATAGTTGTTCATAAGTAGTTGATATTATATTCATACAGTTTTTTATAAACATTTTAAGTTCAAGTTGATCAAAATTAGATATGTACCTAAACGAAAAATAACGTTTTTAGTGATTTTTTTGTAATTATTTAAAAATATTATTCGTGGTTACATAAAACATTTTTAAAGTACACAAATTAAATGTTTTTGACAAAGTAAATTTAACATACTGTCGCCTGTTGGTATAAATTACTAAAATAGCAATAGTGTAAAATATACTTATAGGCAGACCGTCTTCGTTCTGTTTCTGTTTTCGTGTAAAATTATTTTATATCATTAAATTAAAATTTAACACATCCATTAAGATTACCCATTTGACATCTAATGAACAGCAGAGCGGTACCCACTTTTGCCACCCTTTTTTTACATAAGTACTTCATTAATTCTATAGTATATTATGTACATATGTATGCTAGAATTTAATACCCATTACCCAATATCCACCCAAAATTTGGAGGAGCGGTCCGCTAGACCCCCTTCACCACGCCACTGTTAAATGTTTTATCATTTGCGTTGTATAATAATTTAGGATATAATAAGCATAAATTATGTTTAAGTTTTTTTAATATTTCGGTGATTTGAGTGAATATGTCACCCATCGACAACACTCCTATGTAATCTTCACATCATAATATAATATGTACGTCGAAATTGTAATTAAGTATTTAAAAAATAAACATTAATTAATAATACATATTTTATTTATTAATTTGAGGTTTAAAAATCCTATCATTGTTATTTTTTTGATATATGTATTGGATTGTGATTTTATATGTTGAAGTTATGAATTTTAAATTCTGAGCGAAGCGAGGAAGCTAGTGGTTTTACTATGGTGTTTTTTTTTTTTATATCCTGTATACAAAATTTCTACCGGAAAGAGTGCTTTGATTTCAACATATAGTACCTTATCTTTTAGCAAATTGGATCAAGATGGTACTTTAAAGAGGTTATTTTCTCAATAGTTATTTAATGCCACGGGGAAAACCACCGACAAATTACAAAAAACCGCTTAAAATGGGATAATAATTTCCAACGGTTTGTTTATCACCGTAGCAACGAATAAAAAATTAAAATATTATAATATTAATTCAACTTAAAGGCTATAATATAAAATAAAAATTTAAAGAATCCAGACTGATAAACCGTCTAATCTGACCTTACCTTCTGTTAAAAGCAATTATTACAGCTCAAAAATGTATAGTGTTTTTATCAATTAGTCGGAAAATAATATTAATAATTACACACAATATTTAGGTTCAACATCTTCAACTATGAACCAATAGAAAAGGGTTTTGCGTTTTGCAATAATTACAATTTTATCAGAAATAACAAGTACGTAAAGCAGATTTTTAAGATATTATCACTTTATTTTTAAATCTCTAACCTAGGAGAAAGTTATAAACTTATAAATGTATCTAGACTATTTTTATTAGGTAATTAAATTAACATCAGAAAAAATACAATGGACAATAATAAATAAATAATACATTTTTTCATTTTTTATTTTACTTTTATAGTAGTTTGAGGGTTATTATCATAACCAACTACTCAATTATTATTTATTTCAATATACCATATTAATTGTACAGTAAAAACATTTTACAATAAGTAATCTTTGTATTATTTTTTGTTTCATTTATACCAATAAAGTAATTTAATTTTAAAAAAGGTGGGTAAGTGAATGTCACTCTGCTATACAGTAGGTTACAAGTGGGTCACTGTAATGGATGGTGTTAAATTTGAATTTAATGATATAATAATATCATTGTATAAGAAAAACGATTCTGAGCGAAAACGGTCAGTCAGCCTATGATATTACCAAGTATATTTGATGATATTATTGTGAATAAAGTAATTTATATAATATATAAATAGGTTATATTATATAAATTACCGTGGAGCCTTGTTTTCAATTTTCAATCCTTAGCTATAAAACTTGACAATTATAAATTTTTAACTACAAAAAAATTATTAAATTTAAAATTTGATACATTTTGTGAAAATTTGAACTTCTAATGCTTATAAAAAAAATTAATTTCATTTTTTTTTTAAATTTAAATTTTAATATTTTTCAACTGCTATTGTAACAATATGTCAGGAGCCTTGCATTAAATTTTCACGCTTTTTTACCCAACAAATAAAATTTTATTGATATTTATAGAAAAAAAAAACTAAAAATTGAAAACTGACGATGTCTGTAAACAACATTATTAGATGCATAGCTATGTTATAGATAAAAATCTGTGGGTGGAGGGGCATTTTTAATAACAAAAAAAAATTATATTCAAATTAAACTATTTATTGCTATTATACGTGGTAAATATTAAAATGTATAATGTATAATAATACATTTAACAATTAGAACAATATAAGTACATCTGTACATCAACATAAAAACAGTATATAATATAGGAC
Source organism: Sitobion miscanthi (assembly GCA_008086715.1). NCBI lineage: Eukaryota > Metazoa > Arthropoda > Insecta > Hemiptera > Aphididae > Sitobion > Sitobion miscanthi. The sequence goes on from CM017805.1 coordinate 12,148,422, forward strand.
GCAGGGGAACAGCTGGACACACACACACACTTACATATCACTATTAGTATTGTTTTACTATTATTATCGTTGAATGTGTCTTGTAAGTTATATTATATGTAGATAAAGCCAGAATATTATCATCAGGGACTGGAACCGAACCGAAAAGAACCGGTTCTGGAACCCAAAAACCCTTAAAATATTGAGAACCGGAACCGGAATCCATATTTTTAAATTAAAAAAATGGCTTTTCAATGTTAAATTTTTTTACTTTTTCCTCCATAATTTATGCTCAATTTATCAGCATAATGCTTTTACCACGGAATAAAATACGTTTGTTTTGATAAACTATTTTTATTTCTATTTAGAGCTGTTTATTTCTTGTGAAATAATGATAAGTAATGTTGTTATTACTTATTAACTTATTTAATGTACCTAGAAATATAAAACATTTAATTTGAAGATTCTAAAGAATAAATAAAATATATACATTTTTGTACATTCGTTTAATCCTTGTTTTAACTAGAACCCTAACTTAAACTATTAAATTAATTTTTCAAAACCAGAACCGTAACCAGAACCCTTAAATAAAAATTGTCAGAAACCGGGACCGGCACCAGAACCTCTTAATAAAATAATTAAGTACCGGAACCGTAAAAACCAAAAGGTATACCAGTCCCTGATTATCGTACGCCACCTCGTCGGCTGCCGAATATATTTTAACACGGCCGCCGTGATTTCTGTCTCGCATCGTATGTTGTCGCGGCCGTATCGATGCATGCCATTATAATTTATTAAGTTTTATTTACTCAAATAGTAAATTGTATTATTGTTTTTTTTTTTATAATTGTGAGCGCTAAAAAGTCATATCGATATTATAGTCATTATTAGGGAACGGATTTAAATGCTCTAAAAAACAAGAAAAATGCCTTAAAAAAATACGATTTAATGCCTTAAAAAAATGATTTGACATCAAAAAATGCACTAAAAAAATGCCCTAAAAAACTTTAAAAATGAGTTTATATTCAATAAAAACAAAATTTTGAATTTAAAACTTATAAAAACACATTATTATGAAAAATCTAATAAAAAATATTTAAATACAATACAAACTTAATTAATTAACTTTCAATTATCTTCTGTCCATCTTCTTTTTACCCTAAAAAATTTAAAATTTAATAGGTATACCATTTAGATAGGTATATTCGTTATACTTTTACCCTTTACCATTTAGGTATTTTATTTTTTTTTAGAATGAATGTGGAAAAAATGTTGAAAAAATTACTTAAAAACCACAAAATGCACTTAAAATTTCAAAAAATGCTCTAAAAATGCATTTAAGTCTTAAAAATGTAAAAAATGCAAAAAAATGCAAAATAAAAGTTACATTTTTTAATTCTTTGATGTATGAAATGAACTTTTTGCTTGGAAACCAATATTTTCGGACATTGAGAAAAAAATGCAATTTGCATTCAAATCCGTTCCCTAGTCATTATTAAGTAAAATTGTGGGCACGAAACACCTTTTTATATTATATTTTTTGTGTTATGCCAGGGCATAAACATACTATTGTGGCGCATCGCCGTTCTATATTATATATCCATAGGCGCAATTCACCACCTTTTGATATTACCTAATTATTTTATTATTGTAATTTATACATGAATTGGCGCCTATTATTATATTTTGTGTGCGCTGAACGCAGGACATATTATATTTTATTTTAGTACAGGACCAGCTAGCTAGTCTGCGCTTCACAAATTCTAAGTTATTTTTATCATTATTTATTTATTATACATATTCAATTATTGGGCCAAGAGGATTGGGGATATTTTATAATTATTATTAGTCGTGCCAGAAGTGCCGCACATTATTAACATCTTTATATTTTATAAGTACGAGCTAACAGCTTAACAGCTCTGTCAATATATATTTTATTCTGTTCGACCATAAGGGTCACATTTTTTATACGTGCTTCAGCTCGAATAGCTGCGTCAATATATACTTAGTTTATTTCGGTTGGCCATATGGGCCAGTCATTTATTATTATTATATTTTTTATACATTTGTGTTACTTTTGTTGTATATTTGTATTGCTGTTATTTAAAATTGTGTATTATACAGCAACTTAGCTATCAGAAACCGCGTTACCATTTGTTTTTACCTATTTGTTTAATTGTATACACACATACACATATTCATACATAAATACACATAATTACACAACACGCATTACATATAGCCGACAGTAATTGCTAGGTGATCACGACCACTACTGCTCGAGCTATACACCATTACACACCCAGATTGTTCTCCATATTTTAGGTCTTAAATGTTAGTGGTGTAAAGACCCTAAGTTGGTGTCCGGGCGCGCGTATTATTATTGTACGCTCCCGGCCCGCACAATATATGCTAAAAATATCAATTAGGTTGGTAACCAACTAAAAATTATTGATAATTTCAAAATATTTGTAACCACATAATAAAATAAATGCAAATAATATATAAACATGAATAGTTATTGAAAAAAGTATTTTGACATTTTGAATCTGGAAATACAGTAATTTAAAAAATGGTTAGAAATCATCTGAATGGTATATGTAATCTTATTTATAAAGTGTCGATTACAGTGAATAATACTGGTACTATATAGTACTTGCTCAATAGGCCGTTGCACTAACTAGTTAGTTTTAATTCATATGAGTAAAATAATCTAATCTAACTCGTTAAAAATAATAAGTAACTAGTTATTTTTGTAATTTTTTTAATTTGTTGTATTTTTCAATTTCTTATTTTGTTAAACTTTCTATATTCTAATGACTGACATTCCAAGACATTAAGGTTCTTACCTACCAATTTGAAATATTTGATCAAACTATCAGTTGACAGTTGTTCAATTTACTTAAATTTAAGAAATTACATAAATTAACTTATATTCTAACTTAGTAACTTTTTATATTAAAGTAACTTGGTTTTAACTTGTTGAAACATGTGAATAACTTTTATCCAGCTTTGCTAATAGGCAGATATTTATTTTAAAATGTTATCCTTTATTAGATAGTATTTATTAGTTACTAAAAGATAAAGTACCCACTATAGTACTATCTATTATAATGGCTCTATTGCGTGAAACATTTTCGTCGTGGACAGTGTTGCAATTTTCAGGTCAGGGACGTAATGGAGAATGATGGTTGATGATAAATCAGTAGAAATCGAATGAAAGAACGTTGGCGGCCGGAGCAGTCTGCTGGTCTCCGACGGTGGCTTGTTGAGTGGTAGGTAAAAGGTATTACATGTTATAAATTCTTGAGGAAAGTTAAATTTGTATAGTTATATTAAATCTTGTGTTTTTTGTTTTTAGTAGTATTCAGAAAAATTATTCAAGGGACTTGATAAAATTTATAAGATTTTCGAAACCTTTCCGGATTTCTTTAGTTAATTACGGTGGTTGAAATGTCGATTTGTCTGTTTTAAATTTAATTTCACACGGTTCTACGTGTGCGCATCCTAAGTCTAAATGGTCTGAGGTGAATACACGCTTGAATTTGTTTATTGGTGTTTGTGTCTTTATACGTTGTTCATAGCTAATTTCGTTAGGTATTTTTATTATTGTACCTTGTTTATGCGTTACTTCTGTTATTTTTGTTACTATTATTTTTTCTTTATTAATAATTTTATAGTCTGAATTAATATTTTTTATTTCGTATTTATCGCAATTAACCGTATTTAATTCAGTGGCAATTGCTATAACCATATTTCTTGGTATATTATTATAGGTATTGGAGAAATTGTATAATTTGACTTCGTCATCACTATTTAATAATGTTGTTTCTAGAGTTATTTTTGTATTATTTTGTAGGCGTTCAGTTGGTTTTATATATTGTATTTGCTTGTCTTGCATTTGTGTGGACACCTTTAATTTTTACCTAGTCTTAGGAGCTACGGTAATATTTTCGTAAGAATAATTTTAATTTTATTTTTACACATAAAATGTGGGTTGCACTCGTGATGCTTTCAATTGTGTAAATGTTTAAGTTGTGATTTGCATTATGTTAGTACCATATTTCGATCAATTATTATCGATTTGTATGTTTTTATTTATAAAATCGACTATTAGGTTGTATCTAATATTAAAATCGTTTCCTAATAATAATTTACAATTTACTCCTTCAACGACGTATACTTTGATTTGATATTGGCGTGTGTTGATTGTAATTATTAATTCAGTTTTTCCTATTTGTATCAGTTCGTTGTTGCCAGCGCCTGTTATAGTTATTTGTTCTTTGGGTTTAATGACGTACGTCACACCAGCCCCCCCCCCCCCATTTTCAAAATACTAAAATTTTATTTTACTATCTTTTAGTATGCTGTTTGTACGAATTTGTAGGCAGCGTTACAGAATTTGTATGACCAAAGTGGCTGAGATATATCAAAAACCCGTCGGGGGGTGACGAGACGTCATGCCAGCCCCCGACATGGGTTATTTGAAATTTCAAATGCATACAATAAAAGCTCTAAAATTAAAATTATTTAAACATATTTAGCGTATTTTTGAGACATTTGTAATTCCACAAGTGGATTTATTTGAACATGATGTATGTGGGTATTTATAGTTTTAAAACTGTTGTCGGTTTTATTTTTCTCTATCGGGTTTTGTTGGGATAATTTTAAGCGATCGAAACATTCGTGTAAGAAATAGTCTACATTTTTTTTTCTATAGTATTAAATTTCTCTAAAATCATACTAATCCCAAAACCAAACAAACCACTAGACTCCTTAAATTCTTACAGACCGATCAGTTTATTACCGTTTTTTGGCAAAATACTGGAAAGGCTTTTGCTTAAACGTATTATTCCTATCATGCTTGGTAAAAAAATTTTACCTGACTATCAATTTAGTTTTTGTGCTAATCACTCAACTATACACCAAGTCCATAGAATTGTTGACGCTGTCTCTTTTGCCCTCGAAAAAAAACGTTACTGCACCTGCGCTTTCCTCGACATATCCCAGGCCTTCGATAGAGTGTGGCATGAAGGTCTGCTATTCAAATTAAAACAATTCTTACACCCAACATACTACATTATACTTAAATCATATCTTGCAGACCGACACTTCCTGGTCCATTATGGTTTTTCAGAATCTAATATAGCAGGAATTGCGGCAGGTGTTCCGCAAGGTGGTATCCTCTCCCCAATCCTTTACGACATTTATACATCTGACCAACCAATCACGCCCAGCACATTAATAGAGACTATGCGGACGACAAAGTCATAATATCATCAAGTCCAGATCCTATTATAGCCTCCAAAAACTTACAAAACCATCTTTCATTAATGGAAGATTGGTATAAAAAATTGCGTTTTAAAATAAATCAAGCCAAATCCGTACATACTACATTTACACTTAAATTAGCACCATGTTCAGAGGTATCGCTTTTTGGTACTCAGATTCCCTCATCCCCAATCTCGGACTAACTCTGGATCGCCGTCTTACCTGGGCTCACCACATCAAAGCCAAAACATCACAATTAAACTCTCGTCTACAAATGCTCAAAACCATAATCGTCAACAATAAACACACAGAACTAAATATTAAACTACTCCTTTACAAATCTCTTCTAAAGCCAATTTGGACATACGGACTACAGCTATGGGGCAACGCAAACATTTCTAATCTAAATAAAATTCAACGGTTCCAAAATAAAATACTAAGAACAATTACCAATTCCCCACCATATGTATCAAATCACACCCTGCATAAAGACCTACACATGAAAACAATTCAGGAAGAGGCAAAAAATTATTATAAACGATTCCACCTACGCCTAAACTTACTTATTAAAAGTCTAGCTTCATTAACCATCCCTGGCAAGCCTCCTCGTCGCCTCAAGCGAAAATGGTGCAGAGACCTACTTAATCCCTAACAAAAAAAAAAAAAAAGAGGTTAAAACAAAATAATTAAAAGACGTAAGTGTCATCGGTGGGTGGCTTCTTCATTCAAAATGGCATCTTCATTGTCTTAAGTTCATACTCTTATTGTGCGCATTGCGTATAGATTGTGTATATTTTAATAAAAAAAAAAAATAGTATTAAAGTCGAGAAAAACTGTGTTTATTGTTATGTTATTGAATTGACGTGGGTCATATGTTTCTGTTCTGATTCCTGGTGTCCAATGGAAAATCTTATTGAATATCCCTATGTTTTTTTTATTTAATTTCCAGTAAATTATGGCATTTGTATATTCGGAATTTCCGTGTATTAAATATAAGTTGAAATTGAATTGGTCACAGATAAATGCTAGATCGTCATCTTTAAGATGGTAGCCAGATTTGCAATTTGGAATGCCGAGCATATTTAATAATTCTACTGTCTTTCTATGTATACCATGCTGTTTAAAGCATATTCGTAGCGTGTGGGCACCACAGTCACCGTCTCCGGGTACGTTTTCCGTTTTTATGAATGAACCCGCGATTTGTGAGATTTCATTCTTTAATTTATCGTTAATTGTGATTTTGTGTTATAGAAAATGTGTTTATTTGATAATAATTTTGCATAATTTTGCATATTTTTAATAAAACAAATGTATATTTCATCATTTTTTATTGCATATAAATCCTAGCCCTAATTATGACACAGCGTGTGTGTGTGTGTGTGTGTGTGTGTGTGTGTGTGTGTGTGTGTGTGTGTATTCTACAGACATTTCGCTACCACAGAAGTATAAGTACACTTTGATTTCAACGCGTATTTGTTGACGACAAACCACTCCTACTTTTAAATAATTTGCGGTTAGCGTCAACAACTTGCGACTTGCGAACTGTTGAGGTCAGCCGATGGGAGTTGGTTACCACAGTATATATATATATATATGTAATTAGTACAATTTAAATAAGGTATAAACATGGTATAATATAATAATATGTTAATGACAAATAAATGGTATTGGTGGAATCAAAAACTTAATACATACAAAACAATAATGGCATAAAATGTATGGCTTGAGGCGAGTGGTGGACGTTGGCATAAAACTGTACGACACCGGACAAATGACGGCGAACGTGCACTAACGGCCGCAAACAAACGAGAACGAAAAACGTCAGACCGACGAACATTGACGGACGAAAAGTCCGACAATCACAACGGGCGTCGCGGGTTCAAGACATTTCGACGGGGACCTGGTACAAACGTACCTAAGCCAAAAACCGGTTGACCGGCGGTGAACCGTGGTAACTGCAGGTAACATAGGCAGGATCACGGTGGCGCAGGGGGATGAGGTCGAACTTTGCGGAATCAATCCAGGTCAACAGAACACTGGCAGAGGCATATTCTGCGTGTAATGTTGATCATGGATTTCCACATGAATCGTTTGGACCTCTTCCATAATGACCTGCGGCGGTCGGGCCGTGCGGGATCTGGCTGCATTTCAGCTGCCACCGGTGGAACAACAGACTTCGCTGGTCCGTACACGGGCGAGTGAATGCTTAGCTCCGCGGAAGATCTGAAAACGACTGCATGTTCTCGCAGCGGCCGTAACTGTAGCCCGACCGTTGTAACGATCCTGCGGTCCACGGCCAAGTCCAGAGCGTGGATCAAGGAAAGGCCATCATAACGTTGCTGCAGGCATTTCAGCGTTTCCGTTTGGTCCGCAGTCGTGAGAACAGGTGACACTGACGGTGAGTCGGACTGTACTTCCGGGTTGGTCACAGGTGCAGAGTCATCGGTTCTCAGTTCTGGCGTCGACCGGTAGCTCTCTGCAATACCGCACCGTAACGGAAACCCTTCAGTAGTGTTCTTGCGGTAACCGGCCAGGTCTAAAGCGTCGATCAAGCAATGATGGCCCTCGTCTGCGTAGTTAAGCGACTGTGTGCATCTTGAAAATCCCACGTTGGCTTCCATCTCTGTCGTGTTTTTACGAAGTTTAAACGGTAAAAAGAAATGAAAAACAGTTTTTTTTACGAAGTAATATGTCTACGACTGTCGCGAATGAGTGATAAACATGTAATGACGGATTTCAAATTCTAAAATATATAAATAATAGTCTTGTAGTTCACCTGGCTTATATTGTGGCCAGCTATAGTAAGTAGCAATTAAATACAAATAGCAGTTTACCTTACAATTACCTATATCATATCTTAACAATAATAATTTTGATGAATAAAAACCAATGAATGTTCCAAAAATGATACCGGTTTTAGCGTAATCAGAATCATATCACATTGTGACATGATTCAGAAAAAATCTTAATAAAAGGTTATAACTAAAGACTTTCGATTTAATTTATATCTATTTTTAAAATAATATCTAAGCAGGCTTCATAGACAAGTGTAAATGTTCGTTGATTAAATTAATATAAACATATTACAATGCGAATAATTTTTATAAGTACACTAAATGTAATTTATTAGGGAATAATATCATTGTTACTTAATTTTTATGTAATATTAGGTATATAACTTAATGGCTAATGGATAAGGTTGCTATTCGTCCCGGTTTTAACGGCATGTCCTGGTGTTCCAGCAGGTCATTAAGTTTGTCCGAAGCTGAGCGCTAAGGGAAAATAACTTTAATACTATATTAATTAATAATAATACATAACATAATGTCGTATACTGGATCATGATATGATTATATTATTGAGTTAGGGAAAGGATGTTCATACTGAACGAGGTATAATAGTGTGTAGAATATTAATTTTGATTTAACTAGTAAGGAATTTTATGAAAATATTAAGAATATTATAATTCTATTGAAAGAAATTCATTCAAACGAAAAACATAATATTAGTAATAAGTAGCAGTAAATTAATGTAAAAAAAATGCATTGGCTAATAAATATTTAAATAAAAAAGCGGGCTAGTGGATGTAGCTCTGCTGAACAGTAGGTTACAAGTATTCACTGTAATGGATGGTATTTAAATTGAATTCAATGATATATAATATCACTGTGTACGAAAAACGATTCTGAGCGGAGACGGTTTGTCAGTCTAGGATATTTGATATTGTAATTACATTGTTATTACTTATTATCAATACGGTAGCCGGTAAGTTGAATTAATATTATATAATCACAAAAAATAAATAAAATTGTTATTAGTAGTACGGCGAGTCTCATAACAATATCAATTTATTTCGTTTGTGAAAGCAATATGTATGATTTAGTAAGTATTTTTTATATTTGTTATACTTATACACATAATGCACTAATTTTCTCAAAAACTTCTAATGTTTTCATATATGTTTTAATATTTCATATATTCTGTGGTAAAACGTAATTATTATTAGGTTAGAGTGAGTCCACGATAATTGAGTCGTTGTAATATTATAGGTTTTTCCGTACTTACATTTTTATTGATCTTTATTATGCCTCCAGCATAAACATTAGTCCAGTGACTAGCTGTTTTAGCAAATATTTCTGGATACTCTTTATATTGTTTGGCAACAACAGCATCTTGTAGATCGTCTGGTTTAGTAGCTGCTATAAGTGCCTGTAGAGACAACAGTATTGTGCATAAAGACATAGCTACAGCCCTATTAAAGTATATTAAAATTAATAACTTATTAAACTAAATCATAAGAGTAAGCGTTATTTGTATATGACTAAATTAGAAATATACTGAAAAAAACCAACTGGTAAATAACAAATTTAAAAAACAGGTAATCCTATGTATTTTTGTCAATTAATTAATTTGTCTTAATTATTTATCTATTTTTCTATCTTTTTTTTAATGTTCATTGAATGTATTATTATAAAGGACTTAGGTCCGTTAAACTAATAACACAAATAAAAAAAATAACCATAACAAGATAAACCTGATAAAGGTTTACCTGTTTTTAAAATTTGTTATTTACCAGTTAGTTTTTTTCAGTATCTTACCAACTTAGTCATATACAAATAATGCTTACTCTTATGATTTAGTTCAATAAGTTATTAATTTTAATATGCTTTAATAGGGCTGCAACTATGACTTTACGCACAGTACTGTTGTCTCTACAGGCACTTATGGCAGCTGCTAAACCAGACGATCCACAAGATGCTGTTGTTGCCAAACAATATAAAGAGTGGGTATCCAGAAATTTTTGCTAAAACAGCTAGCCACTGGACTAATGTTTATGCTGGAGATATAATATACAGTTTAAGTAATCCAGTTAAATTTATTAGAGATACTGGTATACCTAGTTAAAAAAAATATATTTTAAAAGTATATTTAATTTTAACGATAGAATACATTTACAAATAGTATATCTATCATGTATTTTTTTTGTTTTAATCGCGTATATAATTTTAGTTGCAATTATTGCTGTTTTAGGTCCAAATAAAAATTCAAACTTTGACACAAAAGTTCAGCGTCCCATAGATATGGGAATAGAACGTAATCAAGCACGTGGAGCATTATATCTACTTACAATTGGGATTTAGAACGAGCTATAGATCAACTGTTTAGTTAGGATGGACTAATTGTTTTGGGTTATGAATAAAACTATAAATTTATCATTATATCAATGTAAAATATTAACATTAATATGAGTTTTTCAAAACACTGTGTTATTTAAAATTTTGTTTTACACAATTATGATTGCTAAGTAATATTAATAGTATATTGGCAGATACCTACGGATGCCCACTTGAAAATCTGCCAAAACTACACACACGTGTTTACACCTACTGTTCCCTACCCCACGGTTTAAAAACCACCCAATGGCCTACGCGGGTTAACTTATAAAAAAAAAATTAAATAAATAAATATTTATTGGTACGCGTTTGCATCAAAAATGTTAAAAGATCAATTTTTTTAGATTTGTAATCGGAATATATTTTTTTCATTTAATTTTGTTTTTTTAATTCTTCTATTCTACGGGTATATTTTTTTTTAATGAATTTATTTTAAAATTAGTATCGGCTTGAATTTCTATTAGTATTTGAATAATTTGGTGAATGTGAGAGTGGGAGGTATAAAATTGACTATTGAAGTGCATGTGAAAGTTTTCAGCTCCGTTCGTTGTTCTTAGGCTATCGTCTGGTTCACTAGCCTAATTAACAGGTGTTCATTGATATCAATAATATTGAACTTGTTGGGCAACTTAAGACACCCTGTACACCCAAAACTGTACCTAAAAGCTGGTTTTCATTGTTTACTATTTTGTGCGCAAATGAGTTGTCATAAATTTAAAGACTATACTAATATGTGCGCAAACGAGTCTCCACCGATAAATGGAATGAAACTCGCAGCATTTAGACCGCATAAAAATTAAAGCAGTGCAATATTTACTAAACCCACAAATACTTATACCGTCCTCACTTTTGAGTGAAAACAAAAATTTGTTTTTTTTTCTACAAATATCAATAAAAAATTATTTACCCGGTCAAAAAGCTTAAAAATGTAATACGTAAGTTTTTATTATAGTTAAAATATTAACATAGGCATCATGGTTTTTTTTATAAGCATTTAAAGTTCAAATTTCGTCAAAACCACAGTTAATTTATAGTTCAAAACTTAGCTAGACAGTTTAATACAAATTCTTTCATACAAGTAGTTCATACTTTTACCGAAAAATTACAGATCATTTTAGAAAAATTGGTATGCAAGTACAATGTTTTTTTCAAAAATGAATTCATTATGATAAGACGTATATGAAATGTGCGTCTTGCTTATTATGGTTGACAGTTGAAACATGATAAATATTTATTTTTTTAAAGCAATAATAATACGGGCAATGGGGGGGGCTTCAACCCCTACGGACGCCACTGATCCAAACTCATGTACCTCAACAAATAATGTTACAACATTTTGTCCAGTTTTAGGATTTTTTATTCCGAGATTGATTATTTTGATGAAGAAATAAAATGTCCGCGGAACAAAATTTCCCAACATCACCCAACCTGAAACAAGTTCTCATCTTTCAGATAAAAAAAATTATCTCAAATCTGACGGGGCTTGAGATTTTTCCTGTGAAATCATTTTTATTGATATAATACATCGCCTCCCCACCCTGTGTAGTCGTGTAGTTATACGAGCGGGTGCTCCCTGCAGTTACCACGAAAATCAGATACTACAAATGTACATTTACCGCTATATTACAAGTGAGTACCATGATAATATTTTAATACGAACAGACAACAGTACCTACGAAACAACAAACAGTACAAAGTGGAAAAATTATGTCCTACGAACATTACAATATCACTTTTTTTAAATAGAGTTAATAATTTATCATGTAATTAAATATTTTATCATCAAAATTCCTAATTTCCCTTAATTTTAATTATTAATTATTATTTGTTAGTACGTTATGATCATAAATAGGGTTTTTATTTTGGTTCCACGCCATAGAGGATAACTTATCTTCATTCTTCCATACCCTGTTGGTACTTGATTCCCCAAAATTATAAATATTTGTTGCTATGGACTATAATACAGTCATTATTTTTTGTCCTTTTGTCAAAAATAAAGAAGTCGTGACGTGAAAAACAAAAAAAAAATTAAGGAAAAACGGGAATTTTTACGCAAAATCTGTTTTCGAGAAAATCGATTTTGGTTTTTGGTGCAACTCTAAAACAAATGACCGTAGGTACATGACATTTAACCTGGAATCGAAAAATAAATATATCTCAGTGCATTTATATATAGGCGGTCGAAATTTCATAGAATAAAAATTGGTTTGGTCCGGAGAAAACGCGCGGTATGGATATTATATATAGGTACCTATATAGTTAAACACTGTATTCGTTGTTCATAAGTACTCGGTTTGAATTCAACGCACCGTCTGCTCGCGGACGCTTTTCTTCCAGCTTACTTCAACACCCCTAGTCAACATTAATCACTTCTCCCGGGAACATGGCCAAACAGTTTGCAATAGGGATCTCCAATCCCATCCGATAAATCGGCCGGAAAACTTCAAATCATTGATGTCTTTCCATCACCCTTTATTGCGGTGTATTAGACACTTGTTGGCTCCGATATAGTTTTTTTATATATATATGCGAGTATATTATATCATGTATAAAGTAACCTATTCTTTTGTATTTTATCTAAGCTTATAGTGTACAGAAACTATATGATTACAACTTATATATATATACGCACACAAGTGTCTAATACATACTGCTTGTCGCTGAGTGGTATTTATATTTATTTGTCTACATACTTGTTTCGTTTATGTTTATTCTACTTCAATACAATTATCTGAACTTGGCATTTATATAACTGTGTATGTAGTTTACACAAATATCAGTTTAATAAAAAATATTATTATATGTAGGTAAATTTGTAAAAACTATTTATAAAAATAACAAACAAATATAATTAAATAAAAACCCTTAACTTAACTTAACGTGGCTATACAATTAATTAACCAATACGTAACTGCATATTATTATCATGAAAAAAAATTAAATTGTTAAGTTAGAATAGTTATTTAAAAAAAAATTCGACTCCTTATGTAACTTAGTTAAAAAGGTTACTTTCCTTTTTACCTTAAATTTATATTATTAACTTGTCAATTTTTTATTTATAATTTTGAGTGTTTCTATACACGAAAAATCTGAATAGCATTTTTACTACTAACAAAATAGTTTACATAATGTGATAATGGTTTCTTTCAATAAAGACGGCTACCTATGTAATCCATTTGGAAGGATATTATATAATTATATTAAGTCGGTTCACTCTAATTTTTAAACTACCCAATGAAGCTCAACGTGATCTGCTTAATAAACGTCCTCTTAATAATATTATGATACTCTAATAGTGTGATGAAATATCGAACTCACATCATATGTTCGGTTTTATTTCTATGAATTTATAGCTTTGTATAAGCCCTAAAATATACCAGAAAATAGTGTAACTATAAACATTAATAAATATTTATAAGTTTGTACCTCAGTACCTCATGAATTATTTTTATAATTATATTGTAATATTTAAGGAGACATTTAGAAATTTCCAAAATGATTATTCAAAATCTTTATTTAAAATGTATACATAATATTATATAACTAATTATATAGTTACCTATGTCTTCATCATATTTATTACAAAAACTCTCAACCGGAAGTATATTTTCATACATATAACGATGTACCTATATTTATATTTAACCTTGTTAAGTAAACGAGGATCAAGAAATTAGTATTGGTGTGTTTGAAAACTGTTAAGATCAATTATAAATTTGGTATTTCAAAATAACAATGATGTTTACATATCTATTAACGACTATAACATTACATTTCCTATATTTCTCCAATCTGAAAATTGTACCTATATGATAATTTTTTATGTTTCATAACGCATTACAGTATCTAAAAGATATAAATATCACTGTATTTCAGGTTAAAATAATAATATAATAACACTATTAACAATATTTTTTAGATACTGAGTAGCTGAGAAATGTATTAGTGTTACAACCAGAATGTTTTTTAACTAAGTAATACATAGTATTGATATTCAAAAAATAAACCAATTCATACAAGTTAATCTACATATACGTTTATTTATTTTGTAGTTAAAATATCCTGAAATGTTTAATTTCCTAAGATTTTAAGTGTTATTATAATAGCTTGAAAGTTGTTTTTATCGAAATTAAAACAAAAGTTGGCACATTTATTTTTTAAGAGATTTTTATTTAAACGTACAATATAGAATTATCCTCAACGATTTTTTGTATTTTGTTGTGATTTAAATTTACGATTAGTAACAAGGATAGAAAATTTAAAAGAATTCATTAACATAAATCATAATTTATGGTTTAATAAGACATTGATGTTTTAATTTAACTGTTAATCGGAGAAAGTTGAATGGTGGTTAATCATTTCATTTTTTGGTTCTTGATATTTTTAAGTTCTTAACATCACTCCGTAGCGCTTGTATTAAGCAACTTTAGTTCCGGCCACAGGGGAAATTAGCTTTATACATTCTATTTTACTTATTTATGGTAACAAATAAAAATTCGATTGCAATAATATTATAGTGATCTTTATGTTATTATCATGTAGGTACGTTGACATATAATGTTTTTCTCTTTCTTTTTCATTTGATCTGCATTCTGTAATAACATGTTTTACTGTAAGGGCAACTCCAGTGAGGTGCATTCCATTCTCCAAAAAATATTACCACACTTCATGTATAGAATGATACTCGGACTAAAACCAGATTTTTAAAATTTGTTCACCAACGTTGGCCAAAAAAACTAACAAGCAGCTCAAACACACGAATAATTTAAATTATATCATATGAGTTATTTTTTTCTTAAATATTACATTTTAACAAAAAAGCATATTTTGGAGTGTATAAATATATTTTCTGACTCTGTAAGTCGAGTTTTTTAAAAATATTTTCATAGAAATGTCAACCTCTTCATTTTATTTAAATATTTTAATGGGCAATTCCAGTCAACTGATGCTCTGCCTGGCCTAAATGTATTATACAATCACAATTTTAGAAGTCATTAATTAGTCCTTATAGTGATTTAAAAGTTACAAAAATTAAACAGGACAGGATGATACATTCGATCTAATAGCACAATTGGACAAGTTACTGGAGATACAATAACATTTACATTTGGAAAAAGAAGAACCAATAATGATGCGAAACGGTTATACATCAGATTAAGTTGCATCATATTTGGATATAAAAAACCATATAAAATATTAGAATTAAGCTAATTTATATTTAAACGATTTGAAGTAGCAACATTTTTAAGTGGTGCTCGCACTTAACATTTATGAGATTATTATAGTCAATTAAGATTAATAATGTACAATTTTAATTATTTGCATAAGGCTGTCACTTATCTGTAAGTTTTTATGATATTGTATTATTATAATAGATATAGGTGAAAAAACAGTACATAAGATTAATGAGTGGGTCTTTAGATACATTTTTACACGTATCTGTTCAATTGAGTTATCGTGGAGAGTTGATTGACAGGTAGTGAAAGACGTGCATTATAATTAAGATTCCAAGTCATTAACTAATTAAATGGTGTATTTAGATCTAATTTAATATTGATTATTTTTATCGTTATATTAGGCAGGTGAACACAGAAGGTATTTAAAGTTGCATGTCATACATCTCTCGAGCTAGAACTGTTTAACCAGTGTCCGATTAATAATTTGAATTGAACATTGTTAATCTCAATACTTTTTTTATTTGTCAAATACTTTTTATATGACCATGTTTACCGCCAATTGGTGGATAAATGTCATTACGGCATGTACAATAATAGTTACGATCATCTATTATTTCTGCGTGTCGACCTTTAAGAAATGGGAAAACCTCAATGTGCCTTACATTAAACCGATTCCATTGTTTGGAAACTTTTTGAATGTGGCTTTGGGAAAGGACCATTCGCTAGAATTGTACAACAAAATCTATCACAAGTTCGCCGATCAAAAATATGCAGGAGTGTTCCAGATGAGGACGCCGTATTTGATGGTTCGCGATCCAGAAATAATCAATGACGTGTTGATAAAAAACTTCTCGTCTTTCCCCAATCGTGGTATTTACTCGGATTTCGTGGCCGAACCGTTGTCGAACAATCTGTTCAGCATGGAAAACCCTCAATGGAAAATAATAAGAAACAAATTGACGCCCGCTTTCACGTCGGGAAAGCTCAAGGTAATGTACGATCAGATCAAAGAGTGCGGCGAAGAATTAATGAAAAACATACATATCGATTTAAATAAAATCGGCGACGAAATAGAAGTAAGAGACATCATAGGAAAATATTCGACTGACGTCATCGGCACTTGCGCTTTTGGGCTCAAGTTGAATGCCATAAACGATGATAAATCTCCATTTCGTAAATACGGCAAATTAATATTCAAACCTTCACTAAGACTCCTTATCAGAGAATTGTGTGTGATGATTACTCCTGCACTTTTGAAAGTCGTAAGACTGAAAAAATTTCCAACGGCTGCAACTGACTTTTTTCACTCGGCGTTTAATGAAACGATGACGTACAGACATGATAATAAAATAGTCAGAAATGACTTTGTTCATTATTTAATGCAAGCGAGAAATGATTTAGTTTTAAATACAGATTTACCTAAACATGGTAAGATATTTATTTATTTAAATTAGTAAAATTAAAAAATTGATTACTGTGTAAAATTCAAAAATGTTGTTTTAGAAAAATTTGCTGAATCACAAATCGTAGCCAATGCTTTTGTAATGTTTGTTGCCGGTTTTGAAACTGTGTCCACTACTATAAGTTATTGTTTATATGAATTAGCATTAAATAAATCTATTCAAGACAGAGTACGCGAAGAGATTCAACTAAAACTGTCCAAAAATGACGGACAAATTAACCATGAACTTTTGATTGATCTTAATTACTTGGATATGGTTATAGCAGGTAATTTTTTTATGATAATACTATTCAATAATATTAAATTATTTAAAAATGCTTAAAAACTACAGAAATTGAAAATTGCATTAAGTATAAGAAGTGATAAAGTAAACATTTGGTGTAAATTTCAAGTATCTACGATTATTAGTTGTTGAATAACTACAAAATAAGAAAATCGTTCTTTAAAAATTTCTTAATTTACTAGTGAATATACAATGTCTAACTTTAAACGCTCGTAAAATTTAATTTTACTTTCAAAAAAAGTTTTATGTTAAATGTAGGAAACCTTAAAAGGGATCTTGTATAACATTCTTAAAGCTTATATACAAAATAATAGAAAAACATTAATGAATTTCTAATTCAAAATAATTAGCCAATTTTCGTGATTTTAATGATTTTTATTAACATTTTAACTTCATTGTGAATTTGCTCAACTTTTTTTTTTAATTTCCACTAAAAACAACTTATGAGGAACGTTCTCAGATTTACTCTCAGCGTTACTCGGTGTTAATAAATATCGGTAATGGTTCTTAATCGGTCAAAATATATAAAGTTATTATAACTTTTATGTTCACTGAAAAATCGTCATGGTAACCGGTAACTGATAACCGGGAATAAAAACAGGTTTGAAATTCTGGGAAATAATCAGTTTTCGGTAAGAACCGGTAACTGGTTTCAAGCCCTGCAGTTATTGGTACTATTAGGAAAATTATCATATTTATCAAATTTAATATTGATTTATTCTATAGTACCTATTTATGAAAATTAAAATTGGCATATCAATTATCCAAGTAGGTTAATAATAGTTTTTAAATAATGCAAGACTATTTATTTTTCAGTATAAATTTAATAATAAATCGACTCAAATAATTATTACACTTTTTAGAAACACTCCGTAAGTATCCTCAACTGATTGCTTTGTTCAGAAAAGCATCACAAACATATCGAGTACCCAAAAGTTCATTAATAATTGAAAAGGGCCAAAACATAATAATTCCAGTTTATGCAATACATCACAATAGTCAGTATTATACGGACCCTGAAAATTTTATTCCTGAAAGATTTTCGGCTGAAGAAAAAGCAAAACGACCAAGTGGTATTTATCTTCCATTTGGCGACGGACCTCGAATGTGTATAGGTAATTTTTTAACGGATAATTTAAATTCAATATATTTTTATATTTTTTTAATTTATAGGAAAACGTTTCGCAGAAATGGAAATGAAATTGGCTTTTGTTGAAATTTTGACCAAATTTGAAGTATTTCCATGTGCAAAAACAGAAATTCCTCTAAAATATTCTAAGAAAGCTATAACGTTGATACCAAAAGATGGAATTTGGCTAAGATTTAAAAGAATTAATTGACCAAGGATTATATAGCTATGGACTAGAAAAAAATGTTTATGTTTTAATTTAACAATTTGTTATTAACTTATTTACCTAATAACCTGTATATAACTATTTAACCTGAGAACTCGAAGATTTTTATTTTATTTTTTGTATTCAAGATAATTTTAACATCACTCCATGCTTCATATCTTAATATTAAATAAGACGGCGTTAAATAAAAAAGTTTAAAATACGTTGTACAATGTACATGGATTAGAAGTATGCTATGAATTATTTTTATAATGTTGTAATTTAAGTACCTAGATATTTATGTTTTTATGTTTACAGTCTTAGTGATTTATAACTAATACCTACATTAACAACAGTCTTTGAAATTTCCAAAATAATGCTTCAAAATGTTTTTTTTATAAATTTATACATACACCTACCTAAACATCTTTAGTTACCAGCTATATCTTTATTATAGTTATAACTATCGTCTGGAAGTATGTCATAATATGACATACATTATAGTAATACATCATATCAACAATATACAACATGTATATTTATTTAAAAACGCTGTTAAGCCAATGAAGACCAGGATTGGTGGTTTTATATATTTTTTTTAAACCAAAAGTAAGTTCAGTATTTTAAAATAACAATGATATTTATATTTTTAAGAATAAATTACTAGAATATCATATTTTCTATATTTCTCTAATTTGAAAATTGTATATTATGATAATTTTTTATTTTTCATAACGCATTACAGAATCTGAAAAATATAAATATTACTGTATTCGAGGTTTAAAAGAATAATATAATAATAATATTTACCACGTTTTTTAGACTCCGAATGGCTGAGAAATGTATTAGTTCTACAATGAGAATGTACAATAACAAAGTAATAGGTACATAGTATTTACATTCAAAGAATAAACTAATTTGTAAAAAGTAATATACCTACATTTATTTATTTTATAATCAAAATGTCATAAAATTGTATAACATTTTTAATTTCCTAAAACTTGGAATGTTATAATACTAGATCCCTATAACAACTCAAAAGTTATTTTTATTGGAATTAAAAAAAATAGTTGCCACATTTATTTTTAAGAGATTTTTATTTAAACGTACAATAATCAATTCTCCTGAAGCGACTATCTGATTTATGTTGTGATTAAAAAAAAAAAAGTCAGCAAGTATGTAACAATTCTATTTTACGGTTGGTGTCGAGTGTACTTCGTCATTGAGTGGGCACTGTAATAGATGTATTAAAATATGGTGGTAAATGCAATCTTTTGCGTAAATTAGTCAAAAAGTTAAAGTTTAGGTAAAAGTTGAGTTTATTTAAAATTTTTAATTTAACTCTTTAACATTAATTCTCATTACCTACTTAATTTATAACTTAACTGATTTTTATTGATATAAATTTAATAAATAATGAGTTACTTTTAATCAAATCCAAATATTACGATAATTTATAAATAACTAGCTGATCCCGTGCACTTCGACCGTACGGTGGATTAATATAATCAATTAATACAAAATCCTAACCCAACAGTACTTAAGTCCGATGAAGAAAAAAAAAGCCAATTTAACCCTCTTGAAATTAGCCTATCTTCTCCCCAGAGGTCTAATGTACACACGAACATTCATTTTTATATATAAATATATTGACAAAAATTATAATACAAATCAACAAACATTTCCCATTAACCAATAGCAACCAACATAATATATTATATTTCATCATAATATTTAGATATGAAAACCCAACTAAAATATTAGATTTAAGGTAACTTATATTTAAACGATTTGAAAGAGTAAAAATAATTAAGTGATGCTCGCAATTAACATTAGTGAGTTCTTATAGTCAATTAAGTTTAAGAATTTACAATTTTAATTGATTTGCATTAGGCCGTCTACGACACTTATCTGTAAGTTATTATATTATATACTTATATCAGATAAAAGTGGGAAAAAAACAGTACATACGATTAATGAGTTGCTGTTCAATTAAGTTATCGTGGAGAGTTGATTGACATGTAGTGGAAGACGAGCAGTCTTTTTATTCTGGGAAATAATCAGTTTTCGGTAAGAACCGGTAACTGGTTTCAAGCCCTGAAGTTATTGGTACTATTAGGAAAATTATCATATTGCGGCGATGAATTAATGAAAACCGTCGATACATCACTAATTAAAAACGACAACGAAATAGAAGTAAGGGACATCATAGGAAAGTATTCGGCCGACGTCATCGGCACTTGTGCTTTTGGCCTCAAGCTGAACTTTATAAAAGATGACTAATCTCCATTTCATAAACATGGCAAAGCCATATTCGAACCTTCACTATGGACGCTCCTCAAAGAATTGTGTTTGATGATTGTTCCTGTACTTTTAAAAGTCATTAAAGTAAAGAATTTTCCGACGGACGCGACCGACTTCTTCACGCGGTGTTTAAAGAAACGATAAAGTATAGACTAGAAAATAAAAGATTCAGAAACGATATTTTCTAATGTTTAATACAAATGAGGAATGATTTAGTTTTGAATGCAGATTTACCTAAACATGGTAAAATATTTATTTTCATTAAACATTTATAAATTAAAAATACCAATTGTGTAGAATTTTAAAATTTTGTTTTAGCAAAATTCACTGAAACACAAATCGTAGCAAATGCTGTTGCAATATTTGCTGCCGGTTTTGAACCTGTGTCCTCGGCTATAAGTTATTGTTTATATGAATTAGCATTAAATAAATCTATTCAAAACAGAGTACGCGAAGACATTCAACTAAAACTGTCCAATAATGACGGACAAATTAACCATGAACTTTTGATTGGTCTTAGATATGGTTATTGCAGGTAATTTTTTTATTATAATACTAATCCATTTAAATATCCTTAGAGAGGTAGAATGTTTTTTATTTAAATGTAACTTTAGGTTATAATTAGAGATAGGACGTCTATGGCCTAAATAACAAGCAAAAATTCCCTAAAAACTAAAAAATATTAACTTAACGAGTGGGTAAGTGGGTGTTGATCTGCTGTACAGTACTGGTTACATGTGGATCACTGTAGTGGATGGTGTTAAATTTGAATTCAATGATATAATATCATTGTTTACGAAAAACGATTCTGAGCGTGGAAGGTTTGTCAGCCCAGGATATTATTTTATATTATATTTATATTGTTATAACCAATATGGTATCCAGTAAATTAAATTAATATTATTTGTATATTATCATATTATTTCAAAATGTGAACATAATAATGTACTTGAGAATGTTTAAATACTACTATGGATTTTGACCTCCCCACTGCACCAACTAGATTCACTTTCCCACCGGAAAAGATATTATTATAAGAACACATAATTGTAATAAAACACATCCAAGGTACATCCATAGCTCCGATCAGAAATTAATATGACTAAGAAAATGTACTTGAATAATTAATAAATAATTA
Organism: Sitobion miscanthi; assembly: GCA_008086715.1. Lineage (NCBI taxonomy): Eukaryota > Metazoa > Arthropoda > Insecta > Hemiptera > Aphididae > Sitobion > Sitobion miscanthi. The sequence continues at coordinate 12,170,544 of CM017805.1, forward strand.
TTATTATTAGTGATAGGCATGTATGTGACCCGTTTGTAACGTACTGTACAGCAGGGTAACACCCACTTGCCCGCCTTTTTATATCATATATAATATATATATTATACATAATCATACATCCATTTTAAAATTAGTGTTCGATATTTAGAATTCACATAATTGATTCTGACTATTGATCCAAACTTAAAGAAAAATACACATTTATATCCAATGAAAAATATTATAATTAATGGTCTACTTCTTTACTTCACTAATAGTTATTCGTAATCAACCAATTACCAGTGTATTATTATGTTTTAGAACTTGGGTTATGAAAAAATGTATGAACGTATGATAAAGCCAACATTTATTTTAGATGGTTGCAAGATTCTGAACGATGAAATCTTGACCAGAATTGGTTTCCAAGTTTATACAATTGGAAAACGTTGAGTTATATTATTGTCTTCCATTTAACCATATCAATTAAGTATTCTTGCCACTACCAGAAAATACCAGTAATTATATCAAATATTTATTCTTATATAAATATTCATTTTTTAGCTTTTTAGATTTTTTTATTTGGCTTTCAACAATAAGTTATGACAGCTCGACAATTAGAACCCCTACTTTGTTTGAATTGCCATTTTTAGCGACATTTTATACAAGGATTATTTTCAATAAAAATTATTGTTGGAATTATAAACAAATAATGAAACTAAATATATAATGTAGTGTATAAGTAATATATTCACACTGTAGTTCAGCAGACGCTGACTCTACATTTTTATAATACTACAGCATATATATGTCTTGGGTAGTGTAGCTGGGTATAATATACATAGTTAGTCGTTGATGTATATTACGCCTCGTAACACTATTGTACATCGTATCATTATACATAATATTATTATATTATATATATCCGATCTTATTATTATTTACCTTTAACTTCTGTACACCTGTGTACTTCAACAATTATAATAATTTAATTTAATAATAATGGGTGTACTGTATTTAATCCAAAAAATATGTCAAAACAATAATAGTTTTATATTCCTACCAAATAATAATGTGTACCTATACTGTATTTAATTAAAAATATATTTTAAATAACAGACGAACAAGACTTCTAAATTTTAATTTTAATCGCGGAAACCCTGCAGAGTGATCTCTGCGGTACACAGTTTAAGGAACGCTATTATTATAGGAAATAGCATTGTGTATAAAAAAACGATACCGAGCGGAGACGATTTGTCAACCTAATACCTATGGTATTTAAATTATATTCATATTGTTATTATTAATGCGGTAGGAGTAGCCGATATGTTGAATTACTATTATTTGCATATTATTATCATATTTCAATATTTGTGAGTATAATAATATACTTGAGAAACTTCAAGTACCTGCCTACCCACGAGTAAAATTTTTAAATTACAACCAAATAACTAAAATCGTTATTCTTGGTTAGTTTATACTACGTAATTTCTTCTAAATTTTAACATAAAATAATTATTAAAAAAACTGTGTTTTTTTTCAGAATAACCTACTTTTATGGATTCTTATTATAAATTTTAAACATAACAGGTATAAAAGTTGAACATTTTTTACATTTTTAACTAGAAAATCATTTTTTAATTTAAATTTGATAAATATCATAAATCAAACTTTAAATACTTACTAAAAAAATTGTGCCTATGCATTTTTGATTTTTTTCAACTGCCATTGTAACAATAATAGGAGTTACAATCATATTGTAACAACATGTTATTAGGAACCTTGTATTATATTTTCAAGCTTTTTGGCCCAACGAATACATTTTTATTGACATTTATGTAAAAATTAAAATTAAAAAATTGGAAACTGTAAATGTCCGTAAACAGCTCAAAACGAGTCGAAATATTTTCAAAATTGTATGGTGTATAGAAAATGCTAATATGAACATTCAGTGAACATTTCATGTATCCAGTGATACCACCTTACGTAAGTATATACGTTAATTACCACAGTGTGATCATAATGTATATTGCGTACAATGAAAAAAGCATATTATTCAAAACTTGAAACAAATTATTATAATAAAACTTTGAACAAAATCTTGGAAATTTATGTAAAATAAGTATATTTGCACTGTATATTGTATAGTACCACAGAATAATATATGAAGTTGATTCTTGAATATTAGTGTAACCAAGGAAATCGTTCAGTCCAATTTAATTTAAATTTTAAATTTCTATTTCCTGAATCCTGATATAGAAAATGTAAACTTTTCATCGGGTATCCAAACATTAGAAAGCAACTTATATTTTAATTCATCACTAACCTTTTGATCAGAATAACAACCAATATCAGCTACCACTATATCACTCTTGAAAAATTGTTAATCAAAAATGTTTGTTGTTCAAAAATCGTTTCGATGCCCTGCAGGGCTGTAGTTATAATTTTAAATACCTAATGGGGTATTGTCTATTAGTTTAAAATTTAAATATTATTAACTAATAAAATAGGTAGGTATAGTGGATACATATAGTTATGTTTTATAAATATATTATAGTTTAGGTTTTGCTTGTCTTGGACAATGTACGTATTATATACTAGTAATGTTTTTTTTAAATCTTACAATGTTTAGAATTCAATGGTATGGTGAAACTTCCATAAACAGTCAGTACATTATTGAATATAATAGTATATCTTTTATAGTTTTAGTGTTAATGATATTATATTACCAACCTAAACTCTGAAAAAGGTACACTTAATTACAATTAATACCCGCCATAGAGGTTCTTAATATGTTAATTTTTTTATACAGTACTTAATTGATGAAAATAAAATAAAAAGGAAAAGTCAAATATAAAGGATTTTTGAGAACCCAAACCGATAAAATCAAAAAGGTTCCAGTCCCCTGGGCTCTGGTTGTACGGTTTGTAATACTAAAACAACACATACGTGTATCATTTATTCTTTAAAATTAAAAATTCACCGTTTCCAAAATTAACATTTTTTTTAATAATATTATAATTTATTTTTTTAGTTCATATTATGTATCTTATGAATCACATATAATTTAAAAACATATTACAAATTTGAATACTTGTAAAAATACAATTTTATACAATTAAATAATTACACAATATTAAACAACTGCACTAGTGTTATACTTATTAATATAAGTTATAAATCAATTTTTATTTTAGAAAAAATGCCATTGCCCATGGATTTAATACAAGTTTTTTATGGAAATGGAAAATTGCAATGTAAGCTAAAGTCAATTTTTTTTAATAATAGTGTAATACTTAAATAAAACTTTGTTGGAAAAAAATCACATTCATAAATATAAAATTCTATATGATCGTTTGACAATAGTTTTACATAAATCCAACAATAAAAAATATTAAATTGTCTATCAAATTTAAAGACAACATAACAAAAAAAATTAATTAGTTAATGATACAATTACACCTCAAATTAAATATCTTTATGGTAGGTACTTATATTTAATATTTATGACATAATAATATCAAACAATAAGACATTTTACTTATGATAGTATAAAGTAACTTTAATTCCGACTAACAAGTAACAACTAACTGACTCAGGTTTACCTTCGAAATAGAAGAAAATTGTCAAACGTGCAAATGGTTTTTTTCGGTGTAGTATTTGGATAACTAACATGCTAATTTTAAAACTTTTATAACATACATGTATTTAATATCTCGTAATTTATGTTGTCAATTAACATAAAATAAACATGATCATTTTTATTTTTTACATTTGAACAAACTTTGTAGTGTTTGAAGGAAAGTTTGTCTTTGTAGTCCTTCCTCAAATTCTTACATTATTTTGGTAAACTATATTACTTTTAAAGTAAATTTAAGTTATTTATTGAATTTGAAGCATACTTACCACCACTGAGTACCTATAGGTCAGGACCATTGTGTATATTGTTATAGCATTATAGAGCGGGGTCACCAAATGGCCCATGGAATGTTCTGAAAATTCTGGATTCATTGTTAATTTATAAATGAAAAACACTCGAGACAATTTTTTATTGATATTCTTAATACTATCATAATCTTATTTCTATTAGGCACACTAGTTATTACTTTAGGTATAAGTTTAATGACATGGCTAGGGCTATAGGGTATGGCTTAGGGTGTAGTTACATGATAACGAAAACTTTTTAAATTTGATCAAATTTTTATCAATGTTTGATCCCAATAAAAGAACAAATAAGGAGAATATCATTGGGAGGAATCAATAATTGTCATTATTTAGAAAAAATATTCAAAACGAGGTTATCCAATTACAAGCCAATAAAGTAAAATCTAATATCTTAATTGGGCTTAAAATTGCAAAATATTATTCTATAGTTAGTGATTGCAGACCAGATGTAAGTGATAATGGCAAATGACTAAAATGTTCTAGTCTGTTTGGGTATTTTAATCTTGACTATTGAGCTGACATGCTATTTTATATTTTTTACAAACCAAACATTGGATTATTATTTTCACATTTATCATGCTCTGTCTCCAAATATGTATTTGAAAATGTATCTTATGAATTTACTATACATAATGACACTGTAGTAAAATAAGTAGTATAAAATATATTAATCGTTATTACATTTTGAGACATTTTTCATATTACTAGTAAATTTTTTTCTTCCTATAAAATATTTTATTGAGCCAATATTTTAAAATTTCCATTAAATACAATTCACATTTTATACCAAACAAAAATAGCTATTATTATTCTATTCAAATAAGATAGAATTTACAGTTTGATTGTTATGCTTGGACAAATTTGAATTTTATTTCAGAAACAATAAGTAAATGCAAACTGGTAATATATTCATATTTCTTTGAGTAAAATGCAATCAATAAGTTTGAATTCATATTACTTTAACACTCAACACATCTGAATAAAATGTGATAATTAACTAATCATAGAAAATTACAAAATATGTAGTATTTTTTTATCACGCAAATCTGCTTATAGCTTAAGGTAAATTAATTTTATTTTACAATAATATGTACTAAAAATATTAAAACAATTATACATATAGTTTAATTAAAAGTAGAAAATATAGAAACATTTTCAATGATAACATTAAATACTACTCATAAAGTTTAAATAAATAATTTATCAGTCTTATTGACATAAAATATAGATATTTAATAAAAAAAATGCAGTGATCATAATCAAGATTTTAAGGAAAAAATATTGGAGTGTATCGATACGTATCGGATCAATTTTGAGTGTTCAAGAAGTTACAAGTAACAATATACAAGTGATATGTACCGACCCGTGTAGGACTCAGATTTCAATAAAACTAATTCCTGTCGATACTTATTAAATTTTTCTTCTTGAGAATCTTGAATCTTTTTTTTTAAATTGAAAGAAAATTAATCATTTTAAAAATTAAAATATTAAAATAATCTATTTCAAAACTTTACTTTATACTTTATAGTATTTTACAAACTTAGATTAGTCTGAAACACTATCTAAAACACTATCTTCTGATTCACTGGGATCCAACAAAATCATATACCTTGATATAGAATTACACAAGTGTTCTTCTTCATCGCTATCATCATTGTCATCATCGTCACCATCATCATCATCATCTTTATTATCTTCACTTTGATTCACTTCAGCTTTTTGAGTAAGTGACAGCAATTCTAACTGTCTGGGCATTTCTTCTTTATCGTAATCCTTGGATTTTTTCTCATCCATCGAAGTCATTTTAAGTAAGTTATCAATTTCCATGTATATTCTTTCATGAACTATAGTTTTTAATAAAGCTTTAGCTTCTTCTTTGGTTTCTGCATAGTTTAAACATTTTTGTGCATAATGAAAAGCTTGATCAAAGTTCATACGAGTCAGATTGTAGTTTGCAAGAAACATATAAGCATAGCTGTGATCGCGAGTCTGTTCATCTAGTCCGTGTTCTTCAATGTATTCTAAAAACATTTTTGCAGCATCATCTGGTCTATTTATAACTACGTACAACCTGAAGAAAAAAAATTACATCAACATATGAGGCAACAAATTAGCTAAATAATGTAATTTGAACTCACTTTGCTAAGTATATGAGGCCAAGCTTTTCATCGTCACCCATTGCCCGCCCTTTTAAATAACTTTGAAATGCCATGTCAACATTACCTAATTTTTCATAAACATTGCCAACGGCAATTATCATACGGCTGTCAAACGGTCTCAGTAGCTGTGCTTGCTTGAAAAAATGAAGGCTGTGTTTGAACATTCCAAGTATTTCATATGTTTGACCCAAACCATACCATGCTCTGTACTCGTATTTGTTTATTTCTGTACCAAAATTATGAAATTAACTATATTTTTATAATCTTTAAACATTATAATGGATATTACAACACACACCCAAAGCTTTGCTGTAACTCTGTATGGCATCATTTGAATTTTTAAGTTCCATGTATTCTTGGCCAAGTAGTGTCCAGGCAGCCAAGTATAGAGGATTCAATTTAAGAGCGCGATGAAAGTAACGCATTGCTTTTTGATGTTCCCCGTGAAGACTATAATAGTTTCCCAAAATACAACAGGTTTCCACACGATATTTATCAATTTTGACTGCTCGCTGAGCAAGATAAGCTAGTTCAACTCGTTGATGTTGCACGTATAATAAATTTGAATAAGTATCCATATTTTCCAGTCGACAAGGTTCAATTTCAATGAGCTCTTGAAACTTTTGAACTGCTATTTCAATGTCTATAACATATTAAATATTGATAACATAGATTGAACTATACAGTAATTATGTCTTATACTTACATCTTTTGTTGTGGTAACAAACTGCCACCCTAGATTGGAGAAATATGCTATCACTGAAACCACAGTTGAACAAATACTGTGTCATACCCAACATCTGTTCATTTAACTGTAAGTCCAAATATTTTTGACAGTAGAAGAAGTTTTTCATCCAGTGATTGGGTAACTCTAGCTTTGATAACTAAAACAATACAAACATCTATTGTTGGCAAATAAACTGGTTTATAATTTATTTCATTTTATTTACCTTAACTCGATCTACAATAAGATCCCCAAGTTGCATCCAGGCATGCCAATTGAGCGGCACCTCATTTATAGATTCCACAAGCATATTAACAGCTGCCTCGTATTGTTCTAATTTCACATACACCACACCAAGTAAATATGTCAAATACCCATCCCCTCTTTTTTGTAGTCTTATAGACTCTAGTAGCTGAGATAAATAGTCTAGGAAATTTCGATATTCTTTAAACATGGAAGGTGTTGCTTCACTACCAATGTTTTTAATATTACTGTCAGCAGCCAAATAATCTGAATACATTTTCAAAAATAATGGTATATTTGAATAACAATTTTTCAACCAAAATGATGCTCTGAAAAAAAAGTTATCTCAGTAACAATATTGCATAATATAGATTTTGGATTTTAAATTTTAAATACACAAAATACCTCTGATATTCTTTTGCATTGTAACATGTTCGGGCATGAAGATATAGTTCCATTTCGTGATATGCTATTGGAAGTTGGTCTATGGAATATAAATCTGTAGGTTTTGAAACCGGAATACGTTTAGGTACAGGGGTTAGACAACTACGGGTGATTTTTGGTCTCTTGTACCCTTCTATCTTTTTGGCTAATGGTTTTGGATTATTGCCGACCTCAAGTGATAGGAGAAGATCTGCAGACCTGGCCATGATGAAAAAAATATAAATTATATAGACATATACATTGTTACTCACTAAAGCTTAGCAGTAATTAATTTAAAATATTACAAAATCAGTAGCTTTAAAATTACTCTCGTTCAATAGGTAGTAACTATTAATTTTTATTAAATAGTATTATGTCAAGTTTATTTTTTCAATAATCTTATAAAATTAATAAGTTTTTATAGTTTTTTTTTATAAGTCTTATAGCCATCAATATTTGATAGAAGATAATAATAATAATAACAAAATGTAATTTTTATTAATGAATTGGTCCCAGAGAAGTTTTTTCTAACAAGTAGCTGGCAATAACTCACAGCTCAATTCTCAGAGGGGTCGATTGCACAATGTACATAACAGTCAAGTAGACTTCGGAGATGCGCAAATCAACAGGATAACTTAAAACGATTAAGGAACTCACCACTGGCAGCTGGTTTTCAGACCTCGGGCATACAGTTCGTTCATGCTGACGAGAAGCTCTTTTTTGACGTCGTCCATTTTTGGAACGAGACAACCGACTTTTGCCACATCGACATCCATAGCGTAGTTACTCATAATTGAGAGTAGAGTGTAGAGTGCAGACTGCAGCCTACAGGCCGATGTCTAACCCGTATTTTTATAAAGTTTAAGTTTAAGCCGTACTCGGGTCCTCACTCAAGAATCAAGTAGTCAACCGTTCGCCATGCCGACTGATAAGCAATAACAAATTATCGCCGACCACTGATAAGTGATAAGCCGATATGGCGGTAAAAAACGAGGTAAAAAATAAATAAAATTGCAATCTGTACTTTTGCAGCGTCGAAAATGACCAAGATCACACTATCACAGTCAGCTTGTCAGCAGAACAATAGTGTAAAACATTACAGCAACTGACTGAACATCAGAGGCATAAACTAGGAGATAGCCCCCCCCCTAAATTGACGTATTTATTTTTGCCTATATTATAATATTAAAAAAAAGTCCAAGTAAAAGAAAGTTTAACGGGGATTTTTTAGTGATTTAGCCCCCCCCCCATCTATGTATGACACTGTTGGACATCTATGAGAAATTACATTTTAGTACCCAAGTAGACACTAGTAACTTCTAACTAGATGACTATATTAATTAAACCAGTCTATCGGTAATTAAAAAGTGAACAATAATTAAACATAACAGCCATTAGGATGGGGAGCACTTTGCAATCAAAATTATTTAATACCTACATAACTCTTTCATATTTTACATTAAATATCAAATTATAATATTGTCATTAATATTTTACTTTGGAACTCGAGTCTACTTAAAGGTCAAACTGCTTCATTAAGCTAGAAATTGCTTTGTTTTAAATATTACTACTTATTGAGTATTGATGATCCAAATAGTAAAACGCAACCTGGTACTAAGTCCCAAATAAAACTTTTTTATATACAATTATACGAATAAATGTCTAAAATGTTTTAAATTTTATTTTATCAAATATATTGAACAGTATATGAATTGGTTACCTAATGAATATAGCGGCCAGTGAATACTGAAAAAGTATTGGGTATTTTGTAATTGTATACAGTATAGTATAATAATATACTATTATAATTATGGTTTGGTTTAGAATTTAGATACTAATAGACTAATAAATACAGTAATTTCAATAATATAAATAGGATTACATCATTTAATCAATAAAATCAAGTATTTCTCTATAAGGAAATTAAAATAGACACTGTTTAATCACAGCAGTGGGTGGTATTATGGGATGAGTGATCGGTTTGCCGGATCAAGATAGTAGGTTAACTATTTCATGCTGTTAATAATAAGTAAAAATATATAACAATTGGCCATCAGATAACCATAATATTTAATTGTATGTCAGTATGTATGTTGTAGGAGCTTGCATCAATCTATTAAATCTACTAGGAATAATATATTGAAAAGAAAAATAATATCAATAGCCAATTCATACAGTAAATTTTTTTTTTTCTGTTATATATTTATCACAAGTGCACCAACAATAGTTACTGTTTGAATATTAAGTATAAAAGCAATAACACTATAAAATACGATTGCAATATTGCAATATAATATAGTATAAATTACATTAAAAATAAACATTTCGTTGTTCTGATAAATTTGTTCAGAGATTCCTACATATACAGTAATTGCTATTCTGGCACACTGTATATACTAAAAATAAATAATTAATGTATATTAGTCATTGATAATATAAATAATATATATTAGTAATTCTATTATAAAATCGTACAAAATAGTAGTAAAACTGAAACTATACTTAAATGGATTTTCTTTGGTGGAAGATTGTCTAGACAATATACAGAATAGTGCTTAATATCAATGATTAGCATTATAGCATTGATAATTTATAGTATTACATAAAAATATATTTGTTTGTACATATAATGAATGCCAATTGACTAACTTCCTAATTTTTAATTTTTATAAGTGTTTGTGTATGAGAACTATTTTTTTAATGAAAAAAAATAAGTTATCACATCAAAAAGATTAAAGCGGTAAACTCATTGTGCTAAGTTCAATTCTTTAATAAGCACCGTAAGTCACTTATCTAGTTTCTCGGCCAGCCAATTTATCAATATAGTCTTGTAATGGAGCCAATTCTCTTCGATCAATTAGTACAAATTCCTGTTGAATACAAATAACAATTATCAGAATTAAATTTAATCTATATTAATCTACCCAGGTAAAATAATTCTAAAATAATAAATATACTTAGATAATAGTTCTAAATTTAACATTAAAATTCTATAAACTCAATAATATATTATTTTTTCTAAAATGTTGAAAGGTGAATATCCAGTAATTAAACATTGAACTAATAGTTGATAAAAATGCTATATATTACAGCATTATATCATAAGAGTATAACACTACTTTACATAACATGTAGAATTAATACAGAAAATTCAAAATTTTACACAAGTCATATAATTTGGCAACTGCTATATTCATACAGTTCAGAAGTCGCTTTCTTACAAAAGCATGACACGTTAAATAAACATTTTGATTAATTGGACCCATTTGGTTTAGTTAGTTTTAATCAAAAATATCTCATACAAGCAGCTTTATATGACAACTGAGAAAACAATAGGAAAATAACAATTGACTAGTAAGTAATGACTAACTAATAAATTTGATAGCATGTTTGATGAGTCCAACTATTCAAGGTATAATGTACTAGTATGATATAATATTATGGATATTCAATAATAATTTAAACTATCGTACAATAAATTATGTAATTAATCTACATATAATAATTCCAGTACATAAATAAAGTACATATTTTTGTGTGAATGCGACCAAAAATTATTAAGGGTATTTTATTTTCAATTTTTAAATTAAAATATTTGAAAAGTTTAATATTTATCAAAACAAAATGTTTTGATAACAAATTATTGTAAACTGTGTCACTATAGGCGATCTGTTAGACAGGCAGTCCGCTATGTATTTTATAAATAAAAGTTCTCTCTTTCTTAGTGCCTCTAAAATATTTTAGATTCTGAGCGGAGCAATGAATGTATTGATTTTACAAAGATTTTTTTTATTTGAGTCCGTGTACACGACAAGTAGTTGAAATAATGCTTTCATTTTCATTTTCAGTATATTGTTTGATGGGAAAGTGAATCTAGTTAGTGCATCTGAAGATTAAAATTTAAAATTACTGGTAGTTTTCAAAAGTGCCGGAAAAAATAAAAATAATAAGGATAAACAGTAATTTTTACACAAAATAATTGCGAGAAAAATATTTTTTAGATTTATAATTGATTAGGTACAGTAAAACTTCCGTTAACGGTCACCTCTATGTAACGGTCATTAATTACAGTCCCTTCGGTGACCGTTATACAAAAGTTCTACTGTATTTAGAAAAATTAACAATATCAAAATTTAATCTTTTGTGGTGTGTGTTAAAGTTAAGTGTTTAAGTTTTTTTTAACAATGGGGGGGGGGGAGAACTTGTAAAATTAATTTTATTTAAGTATATTGCCATAGTAGTATGGTACTATCTTAATGTCTGATTTTAAAAATGTGAATTAACTTACCTAATTTTAACTATTGCCTATACTAATTTAAAGATAAAACCTTTATAATATTATGATCTCACTATGTATTTTTTCTTTAATATTTTAACTTTAAATTAATATGCTCATAACTGGTTTTAAATTGAAAATTTGACAAGAGAACATAGTTAATGTTTTTATGTTTTAAAGTTGATAAGTTAATCTTATTTAATATTAAAACTTACAAAACTAAATAGATTCTACTAAAAGTAAATATGATCTGTTATACGTTTGTAAATCAAGGTGATCTCTTATTTAAACATTGAAGTATTGAACGCAGAAAAAAAAGTTAATTAAAAAAGCCCACTCTTTGTAATATATCAAATAAGGAACTGAAAATAATTTGCTAGTTTACCTGAACAAAGTAAATAAAATGCTTAAAAGATGTGTTGAGATGTGCTTCCTCGCCCAGCGTAACAATTGAATCGAAATGTGTATGATATATATGTGCATACACCCTGAATAACCGTTTAAGTATTGTCTTAGCAATCGATAAGAAGTTCTTAGGAAATGGGACACCGATTTTTGAAGGGAACAATGTTTCATCATCCAATTGATCCTGAACCCAAGTCATCAAATAATCGATGTATTTTGGAGCAGAACACTTTATGGGTTTCTTTACAGTCAGGCCATCTGCCCAATGATATTCATATTTGGGTCCAGCGGACATTATAGAACAACTTTCCTCGGTGCAGAACTCTGTTATTGTACCATACAACATGTTTATTTGATTGAAAAAATCAACAGCTGGAACAAAATTTAACATTGTTTAATACTACAATATTCTAACTAATTTATATTAATATGTTGAAGTTGAAAGATAAATGTTTAATTAATGATACTAGATTAATTGAGGTATTATAAAAGTTATTCATAATCAATTACAATGATACACAAATATATATAATTATTTAATTCAATTAAATAGTTTTTCAAGCAGGAATACTCTATAAGTAAAATATGTTAATTGTTTTGAACACTGATTAAATGGGTAGGTACTATGTTTTATATTTTTCCTATATATACCTAACACAATTTAATTTTTAGTAATATTAAAATAGACAGGTATGCTATATCAAAGAAGCTTTGTTAAACACAAAGAAGTATAAATGAGCAGATACCGAATAAACTTAAAATATAAAACATAGTTAATACTATAAATTATTATTAAATATTATTTAGGTGAAATGTGTTCCTAAAAAATTTAAAGTTTAAAAGATTATTTATCATATACATAAATACATAATTATTACACTATACTTCCAATTATAAACAAGATATTTTATAAGAGTATTATATTCATCATTATTCATTATCTACCACAAATTAATTACAGAAGAAAATATGAGAAACAATACTTATGTCGATAAGACTAATAGTATAGTTACTAACAATTAGTAGTTGAATTAAGACCAAATAGTTAAGATAGTAATAATATGGTTTTTACTACCTAAAAGAATCTAAAAAACAAAAAAACTTTTCAATTGAGTTATTCACTGACTTTTATAACAATCAGAAATTAATTTTAATGCATTTTAATTAGGAACTATTAACAAATTAAATTTAAATCATAAAAATGATCCAAAATATAAATTGTTACATACGAGTAATATGACCATCACGATAGATTGAATACAATATAGAATACGCATTGATACTTACTGTTGACAGCAACCCATTCATTGAGATCTTCACCCTCTGGTAGTAGTACAGCCAATCTCAGGTTGCCCGAACCAAGAGTGGCTGCAGCGTGCTTCATCAGATCGTATTGGTGGGTACCTTCTGGTATATTCTTCTTGGGTTTAAAAGTCTTCGATGATCTGCCTCCGCTGCAACAAAAATAAAAAAAAAGCTTACAACCATTGGATAACTGTTGTCTGGACTGCCAGGTGCAGCCAATGAACATTGTAAGATACTCACAATAGGAAGCTCATTATGAATTTGCCTAGAACATAAACCGGACGTCTCTTGACAAACGATCGCGATGAATACCCTCTCGCAACAATACGGACATTTACCAACTACCTCAACACTAAAACGATCACTGGTATGGTACACCAGACAATAAAAACGAACAATGTCGGTGGATGAGGGTAAAAATATTAAGACACAAAAATCAACAAAAGAAAAATAGATAATACTTAATTCGTCTGTTACGTTATTGCATTGCAAGACGCAAACTCGATGCACATTAATTCAGAATCTGTTAACGACTAGAATATTATTATTATTATTATTATTACTGCAGTTTTCCGGAAAAAAGTTGCAACAACAAAAAAACCCATAAAATTATCATGATATTTTATTTATCATGAAAACTATAATGTGTTAAATCAGTGTTAGTCAGCTGTTAAAGTGTTACACGAGAGGGAGTTGATAAGGAATAAATTACAATCATATTTTTTTCATAGAGACCACGGTTATCTACTGTAGATAACCGCGAAGGAGACCAAACTCCGCTTCTGATAACGCCCCGAAACCCGCGTAGTATAGCTGGGATTATTCACGTTTTTTGCGTTTTTTTGTAAAATATATGAATATTTTTAACCATGACCCTCTTTAGATCTTATAGTTTGTATGATCACGCATTTATACGTCGTGTGCCTAAGTGTATATTTCATAAACGTGTTGTTCTTAACTCTTAATAACTCCAAATGTGAGTGTAACGATACATAATATATCGGTATAAAAAGATCGTTCAAAAAAATACATTTGTGAAATAGTATCGGTTTCAGACTTGCTGTGAACAAAGATACTATATAGCCATATAGGTAGGTATAAAATAACTAGATACCTATATATTATAATGTTAGCGGATTGTATAATTTAATTATCTACACAAAAATAAAAATAATACTTATGGAATTTAATGCGTGTATAAATGCATTATGCAAAATCTATGAAATCCAAAGAGGGTCGTGGTTCAAAATAATGCAAATATTTTCCAAAAAACATGAATAATTCCTACACTACACGGGTTGAGTAGCAACGTTAGCGTACGCAGCGCAGCCTGTGTAATCGTGCGACTCATTTCGGTACGTTTTTTAATGAGAGCGGCCGTACGAGTTTGGTCTTTGGTCTCCTTATATTCTAGTCTTCATTATTTATACAATAGTGTTTGTCCAATGTCCATAAAGTTAGTTACCAAATACGTGTCCGACTAAATTTAATATAAGTCTCGCCGTCTAGGAACATATAGGTAGTACGTTATACCCACGAGCACGGGCCTAGAAATATCTTATAAGATATGTACTATATAGTCCGTGATCTTACGAATGGAAATATGAAATATAGCCATATTATTATAGGATCGAGACACTGAATCACGTCTTCTGGACAAATATAATATCGTAGCAGGAAAAATGTCTCGTTAAATTTTCAAAATTTCATTGTGTATCCACTATCTATACTCTATAGTAAATACTACATAATGATACATTATCGTAGACCTATTAACTAAGTTATTAATAGTTATTAACTTACTTATAGTTTATAAGTCTATGTACATCATACACGCGTGACGCGTAATGGCGAAACTTTCAAGTCCCTACGAATAATATTTATTTTTTTATAAGCATTCATAAAGTTCAAATTTCGACAAAATATATCATATTGAAAATTTACAAATTATTTTGCAGTTAAACATTTATAAAATATTCAATTTGAATATTTAAGGATTCAAAATTAAAAATAAGGTTCCATGTATATAGTTCATACTGTAACCAACAATTAAAAATATATAATATATATATAAACACAGTTTTTTTTTAAATAGTTTTTTGAAGTTCAAGTTTGGACGGATAGACGTATACATTTTGGCTGCTTGGGAACTTGAACGTATATTAATTTTATTATTTCATACACACAATAACATTTTAAAATGCTATGTTTTCGGCAAAAGATAAATTAACTCACTTTATTAGTGTATTACTAATAGTAAAATAAATTACTTTAATTGGGATATCATAAAATGTAATTTGCTACAAAAGATCGTTTTTCATATCATTTAATTCAAATTAAACACATCCATTACGTTCATTATGACTCAGGTTTCACGGCTTTGAATAACACGAATTACGATCATTATTCTATAATTTTAAATATTAATAATACCTCAATTATTCAAAAAAGAAAAAAAAGGAAAAAATTTAAATATTTATGGACTGGTGCAAAATATTATTATTATTAGAAAAAGCATCAGGCATCAGCATTCAGCACTGTTTTTAAATTAATATTTACCTCTGTTCCGATTTCATATGGGTTAATTATACATTCTCGTGACCAAAAATCTCAGTATATATGTTGTATTGTGATTTGGAACGTAACAAGATTTTTTAATAAAATGTTCACTTTTCATGGATTTAAAAAAGGTCATTATATTCCGTTAGTATTTTGATTACTCATAGACTTAGATCATATGATCTAAGCTCATAGATATATCACATCAAAAACACTTCGTTACAACTCCGTGTAAAAAAAATCCGAGCTGTTAAAAAAATAAATTTAGTAATGATTAAATCTTTAAAATACGTGATATAATATGGAAACAATGTAAAATGCCATTTTATAATATTACAAATACCTATGATGACAAATAAGATCAATAATTGTAATGTTAAATACTTAGTTAACATATTGTTTAACTATTTGGCAGGGCGTAGAAGTAATAAGTATACTTAAATAAATATAAATAAGTAACCACTATAGTATTTTTCGTAGCTATAATATAATGTAGGTATAAGCAATATATGTTGACTACTAGTATTTAACATTACAATTGATCTTATTTGTCACCATAGGTATTTGTAATATTATAAAATGGCATTTTACTTGAATCTAAGAAAAAAAAGCCCCGTACCAACTAAATACATTATTCTTTTTTATTATGATTTGCATAATTAATTATAATCATAATATAATCATTACATTTATCAATGTACCAAACACTTCTTTAATATAATATCTGTAACCATAAAATATATAATATTCTAAAATACTAGTTTAGTAACAATTGTTTTTCATTAATTATTATATATTAGGAATGTATCTAATTAATATTTATTATACTAGACAATACATTTATTTTATTAAAAGGTAACTATAAAAAAAATTACATCTAAATATATGACATAAACAATAACTAATTAAATCACAGTTAAAATAATATAACACAAACCATAAATCAAAATATATATAATAAATAGTTCAAAACATATTATATATTGTATTCCTTATTAATTATTATAAAGTATCTTATAGCTGCAATCTTTTATCTTGCAATTACTTTTATTACCCTACTATATTTTAATCTTTTATATTTCAAATGTATATTAAATATACTATATTTATATCTGTAGTAAAATAAATATTTGGTGTATTATTTTATTAAATATTATTATGAAGCAAAATTATATACTATACATATATATATGGTTATAGAATATACCTATATCCAAAAGAGGTTAGGTTACCTATATACAAATATTAAATTATAAAATGTACACTATAATGAAAATGCGTTATGTATTTAGTTAGTACGGGGCTTTTTTTTCCGAGGATTTTTTTTTCCGAACACCTTTTACTAAGTTTCCATATTATATCACGTCTTTTAAAAATTTAATCATTAATAAATTTATTTATTTTTTAACTTAGCTTTTTTTTTACATCGAGTTATAACGAAGTGTTTTTTGGTGTGATATCAGCTATTTTTTTATGAAATAAATCGTGATTTTATTTGATTGTATTTATATAATAATAATAATAATAATCCATATAGCATGCATCGTTGGCCTCCTTTTATTATATCTTAGGTTTTAGAAAAAAAATGATTCCAAAAACATACATAGGGCATCGAAGCTTATGATCAGAGCATTTTTTCTACCAGAAAAGTTGAAAGGTTAACCTAACCTCGAATAAACGTCTGAAATTATTAGACTGGACAAAACAAAAATAAAATTGTAACTAATTTTCAAGCCCCCCCCCCCCATTGAAAAATCGGTATTCGGAAAAAAAAGCCCCACCTATAGGAAAAAAAAGCCCCGTACTAATTAAACACATAATGCATTTTCATTATAGTGTACATTTTATAATTTAATATTGTATATAGGTAACCTACCTTTTTTGGACATAGGATATTCTATAACCATATATATATATGTATAGTAACATTTGAAATATAAAAGATTAACGTATAGTAAGGTAATAAAAGTAATTTTTTCGTTCATCTAGTTATTATCTTGTCGTAACTTTTGATTATTTGAATTAAAAGTGCGAATATAAAATGGAAGTGATTCGTAATAATAATAAAAAACCTCAATTGCATACGATGGATATTTGTACAACATTCAAAAAGAATGCAAAACTATGATTCGTTGGAGATGTTCAAAATCAATTAAAAAAAGTTACCTTTTAATAAAATAATATTATATTAAAGAAGTGTTAGGTACATTGATAAATGTAATGATTATCTTATGATTATATTTAATTATGTAAATCATAATAAAAAAGAATAATGTATTTAGTTGGTACGGGGCTTTTTTTTCCTAGATTCGAAAAATCCTGCGTACGCCACTGTAGGTATATCTCAGAAGATTGTTTATTTTCACCAAGTATTTGGGCAGCTAAAACCTCGGAATTAATAAGAACAACCAATGCATGTGAATCTTTTCATTCTTTTTTTAACCAATGTTTTAATCATATTTCTCCACTAATAAGTATCTGGTCGAGTGTTATAAATGAAATTCAAACAGGTCTACATTCAATTAAATAGTGTTTATTTACAAACTTATCCCAAAGATAAAAAAATTATAGACCAACAACAAAACATTTTTTTTTTATTCACATTATAACAAAAACCAATATAGATTTGGTCGAAGTGTTGCATATACTACACAGTATACATAATACAACATTTGTGTGAAATACCTTTTGCTGAACTGTAATTTGTTATCGGGTCTTGGCATGGCCAATATTAGGTATTTATAAACACATATTAAGACATAACAATAAATAAGGCCACTACTTTACCGGTAATAGTAACTTTGAAAAAAAAAAGGTTTTTCGTAGAACAGAACTAGTTCGATAAGGCTGACCCTCGTCTTGCTGTCGCATTGGCGGCGGCCTTTGTTGTTCCTTAGTTCACCAGGTGTCCTGTCGACTGTCACCCGTACGTAGCTGAGACTGCAGTGGAGTGTAGAGTTTAATCTATTAATATGGTACTAATTATTTCTATATAGTAGAGTGTAGTATAGAAGTCTGTATGGTACCATTTGTGTTATGGTGTACCAGGAAAATACCTATTTTAACAAAAATATCCACTGTTCAATGATTATATTATAAGATGTAATATTTCTTGATATTTAATTTAAAATACAAATACCTAATTTGAGAAAGTAATTGTAATTCTTTGTTCAAGTATTTTAAGAAAAAGTATTCGAATAGGCACCTCCTTTATTTGTTTTTTTTTACAATTTAGTCTTACTAACTTTAAAACATTAACACATTTTGTATATTTTATTGTACATTTTATATAATATCTCCAGTGGGGTAATTTGTTCATGTTTGTTGGGGGGGAATCTAGGAAAAAAAGCCCCGTCATAAGAAAAAAAAGCCCCGTACCAACTAAATACATTATTCTTTTTTATTATGATTTACTTAATTAAATATAATCATAATATAATCATTACATTTATCAATGTACCTAACACTTCTAGAATATCTATAACCATAAAATATATAATATTCTAAAATACTAGTTTAAATCATAAAAATCAATCAGTCCAACCATTGTGATCTGTAATCTGTATAATATAATTAGGTACAGTATAAATGCATGCATATATTAAGATAAATAATTACATACTTACAAGTTTTAAAATGTACCTACTTTTTCGAGTAAATCCATGGAATAATCTGCGTAGATGTAAAATACTGAAAATTGCAAACTTCAAAGATTATAATCTTGGAACTAAGTCTAACCGACAAATTCTGATTGCACCATTGTACTTGAATCGTAGAAATATATAGATTTTCGAAATTTTTTTTCAAAATTGCTTTGGAGCTAAACTAAATGTTCTACATAGATTCGTGGAATAATCAACGCATGCAAAATATACGCAAAATCCTCATCTTCAAAATATAACCTTGGAACTAAGTCCGGCTGACAAGTTCTGATTGCACTATTGTGCTTAACTCGTTGAAATATACCTATGTTCTATAAGTTCCCGAAAAAATTCCCAAAAATCGAGCTAAACTGCATTATTTCAATATATTTGTGCAATATTGCAATAGTGATTATAGTGTTAGTAAGTGTAGTGTAATAATAATAATAATTATTATTATTATGCATGTAATATTTTAATACTTTAATTTTATGATGAACTGAGTTCGAAATAATAAATTTTTTTTTATATATATTTATTTATTTAATTTGTCTCTTTTTCCGTGGATTTTTTTTCTGACTACCATAATATATATTTTGTATATTAAGTATTGACTATCATTTATCATGCATTTCAACTCCAATAAGAATAATATTAAATATCATATTTAAATAATTAAAAATATAGAATTGAGTAACGTTTAGTTTAATTGAATATAAATATAAGTTGTACTAGGGGTAAGTCACCAAGTCATTAGTAAATATTACTTATTAGTTAGTTACTAATTATATCTACTGACTACTGTATGCGATGATAATGTAATCTAGGCAAATTATCTATAAACAAAGACATATTTTATTATTTAACAATTTATGCTCCAAACTATACTGTTATTAAATTATTATGAATTATGCATACGATAGAATTCTGTGTTAAGTACAGAATAGATTAAAATTAAACTTTAAAGTTTAAATTTAATCTATTCCGAGGTTTAAATGTTAAACATTAATATTTCAAAAACATTTGTAAAGCATATTGTATAGGTAATAATGGTAATATTGTATATTATAAATTATAATTGTATATTTATAATAAAATTATTCAAATCATACATATTATTATATAGGTACCTCGTACCTACACAAAAATATAAAATCATTTATATTAGAATACCTAGTTGATAT
Source organism: Sitobion miscanthi (assembly GCA_008086715.1). Taxonomy (NCBI): domain Eukaryota; kingdom Metazoa; phylum Arthropoda; class Insecta; order Hemiptera; family Aphididae; genus Sitobion; species Sitobion miscanthi. The sequence continues at coordinate 12,191,384 of CM017805.1, forward strand.
AGAATCAACGATATATTAAATACAGTAACATAAATCCACTGTTATTGTATATTTGTATAATTGTATGTATATGTATATTATACTATTATTATATTATATAGTTACGCATAAAAGAGGGATGCTGGTATATAGTAAACTGCTACCTACCTACCTACCTAATACTTATCGCATGCTAAAAAGTGGTTTTTGAGAGGGGGTATTGGAAAAGAAACAACCTGAGGACCAGACGATTAAGCGATCAACCAACAAACCGTGTTCTGACGTTGAAGTGAAACAACCGTCGCACTTTTCGAGACAATTCGTACGTCTTTTCCACTCAATATACCGATTACCGACACATTTACTACCTACCTAGGTACCAAACGTCGTAGTATCGATTTATCAACTGAATATTTAAACAGTAAGTGTTCACATTTTATTATTTCATAAATAAATAATAATCTATAAAAAAAAATATATATATATTAATAATATTATAATTTATAGTAGTATTGTACCTACTGGCTTACCGCCACCGAAAATTTTAAATTAAGGTTTTATTATTTATAATACCAGCTATGTTTGAAAATGTTTATAGGTATGTTACATTGTTACATAATATACATATAAATCAATATTCAAGTCATACCTAATTTATTTCCTCATTTAACGTAGGTACTTACAATACTAGTATTAAATGATAAAATATAAATATTTTTAAACCTTTTTTGAAAAAAACACATCAAAGATTAAATAAAACTGTATGAATATAAATCATGAATTACGATCTGTCGATCCAAAAAACTTTTTAAAAAAATACACCTTTCAAAATTCATTCAAATGAGATTTTTGTCTGAATTGATTTTAGATAGATACCTACCTATGATTTTAAGAGCATGTCAGCCCACTGATTATTTTCTTTCACTGGCCCACACACAGCATATTAAAGACAACACATTCACGCAAAATCATTTTTAGATTCTGAGCGAAGCGATGAATGTATTGATTTTACAATGATATGTGTTTTTTTTTAATTTTTTAATTTATTTTCTTTTGTGTCTGTCATCCCCTTTTAGGACAGTAAAAGTGCTTGGATTTTCTTCAACAGTAACTTTTCTGATAGGAAAGTGAATCTAGTTGGTACTTTGGGGTGTCAAAAGTAAAAATTTCCCAGTAGTTTTTAAAAGCCACGTAAAAAACAAAAGACAAATTAATGGAAAACGGGAATTTTTACGCAAAATCTGTTTTCGATAAAATCGATTTTGGTTTTTGGTGTAACTCTAAAACAAATGACCGTAGGTACATGAAATTTTCACTGGTTGTTTATAATTGCATTTCCTATACACATAACATTTTCCAAATATTTTGACTTATTTTGAGCTGTTTACGGAAAAGCGTGAAAGTTTAATATAAGGCTTCTGATATATCGTTCTAATAGCAGTTGAAAATATTATAAATACATAGTCACAATTTTTTTTTTATAAGCATTTAAAGTTCAAATTTTGATAAAATTTATCAAATTTATAATTTAATAATTATTTTGTAGGTTAAAAATGTATAAAATGTTCAACTTTTATAGTTAAGGATTGAAAATTTAAAACAAGGTTCCACGAAAATAGGTTATATATAAATTACTTTATTCACAATAATATTATCAAATATACTTGGTAATATCATAGGCTGACTGACCGTTCAGAATCGTATTTTTATACAATGATATTATATCATTGAATTCAAATTTAACACCATCCATTACAGTTACCCACTTGTAACCTACTGTATAGCAGAGCGACATCCACTTACCCATCTTATTTTTATTTTTAAAAGTCTAATATTTCTCAAAAATCATAAAAACGATTCTTCATCAATGCGTTTTATCTATGTGTTGCTTTAGTGTGAAAGATTAAACAAATATCCTCTAAGGAAATTTATATAATTTAATGAATATGAAAGTATAGAATTTCATTATAATTTATGTCTTCATAAGTTGATGTATTTAGGTACCTACGTGACTATTTATAATTATTTCCATTAAAAAAATTATTTTCTGTGATTTTCTTAATTCTTAATGTTTCTTTTATTTTCAGTGGACGAAATGAAACAACTAGCAGAGGCATTAATGCAGTGTAAATCATTTAAAGAGCGACAAGAACGTCTGAGTGAATCTCTAGATCATCTGTCATTCAATTATCCTGATCTATACACTGTGTTGTATAGAGGGATGAAAAAAAGAGAATTGTATTCTAATGATCCAAGTAAAATTATTAAATGGTTAAATAATCCATCGTCAAAATCATTTGTAAAACTTCATGAAGCATTGATGTTGGTAAAAAATAACAACATAATGGCCAAACAGGAGTATATGTACAATTTAAGACGTATGCTAAACCAAACAATTGAAAATGGTACCAACATTGAGATAGCAGTGAAAATATGCAATTTGATTCAGAAATCACCAAACTTAACCATCATTCACGAGTGAGTTTAAACTTTGATTTTTTCAATACATTTTTTCAACTAATAACACCATTTTATAAATTTTAAGGAATTTGAAACATCTAATTGGCCAAGTAAATCAACTGAACAACAGTGAACGCCACATGCCAACAGAAACCTTGACAGGAAACTTTTGGCCAAATTATTTTAGACCACCACAGATAGATCCTTTCCAACCATTTAATGTTCAGCATGCTCAACAGCCAAATACCTCTGTTTGGTCAAACATTCTGCAACCGACAAATTTAAATTCTGCTCCTGGTCTACCACATTTTAGAAGTAAGAATTAATCATTGACTAAGCACATAACAATACTTAAATATGATTTACAATTTTTTTTTTTTTAGTGGAATGTTTCGGCTACAATCATCTAGAAATGATTGCAAAGACTAACATGGCCACTACTTTGGGAGACCCACAGTCACTGATCGACCTGACGATTCTCAATCAAGAAATGGATGGAGCCGTTGCTAAGTGGCTTCACTACTTGAAACTACATAAATACCAATGGTTCTTCAACAGCCTCAGTTATCTGGAAATTGAATTCATTGATGAGGACAATATTGATGATTTCATAGCTAAAGTGAACAAAAATTCCATTACAAAAGGTGCACAAAAAAAGATATGCTTATCAACTAAGGCGTTGAGGGATCGGTCACAAAAGTTGAACAACTTATTATTGGTAATATATTGAATACATATATTACTTTTGGGTAAACAAAACTAATAAATATAAATTACTTTTGATTACAGGCTTTGGATTTGGAAGTTACTCCCAATGAACTGTGTGAGTTCATGTCGTACATGCGAGACATATTGCATTATCCCATACCAAACAAGAATTGCGTGGTTGGCGACCAACTACAACAAGACATAGTCCTTGTCATGGAGAAACTGCTAAATCAACTGCTAGAAAAACTTGGTAAGATTCGTTCTTTAGTTGCCCAGAGTTTACTTGGAATGTCTATCAATAAATACTTGGAATGCACTTTATTAATAATCGGTAATCAAACATTCATGAAACAGCAAATTGACAAGACATTGATGTTAGCTGAAACTTTAAAATGTAGAGTCCATAGAATTCCAAGAAACTTTAACTAATGTTTTCATTATTGTTCAATTCAAACTTCATATTACATATGCATTTTTTTTGTTTTATTATTTTTGTTTGTGACTGATGCCTATTAGATTTATTTTATTATAATTGTTTTTTATCTATAACTTATTTAATTGTTTACGATCTTAATTTTTATATTTTTATACAGATGCATGTTTTATCAAATTGTTAGTATTCACAATTTATTGTTGTTAACTTAATGATTCGGTGCTTTAAACACTTGAATAATATTTATTACCAGCATAATTGTATAGTTGCCAAAACATTTTATTCTAATACTATTTTATGTAACCAAAAGACTGGTTTATTTTTGATTTTTATTGTTGTGTGTTAATTATATTTAGAATCTATTATGGTTGAGTTTTTTTGATTTTGTGTTAATTTAATCAAATTGTTCTGTTTTAAATGTTTTACATTAATTATTATTTATTGACCATTTTGTATGTAACCATTACAAGACTCAATTGTTTATTTTAGTATTATTATTTTGTTTAAAGTTAGTTTAAAGAGCTGACTTTTTAAACTTTTTTATTTAATTGTACTTTTTATGGTTACTTCATTTGATATAATACTTTTGTTCATCAAATTACTAGATTATTTTATACATTTTTCATAATATAGACGTATTTTATTAAAATGTTGACTACTACAATTATTTATTGATTTGATTTGATTTATTGACCAGTTTTTTTTTAATATGATCAAAATATACGTGTTTTTTGGCAGAACTTAATTTTATTTGACTATTTTAAGTACAACAACTAGGTATAACACATATTACTAATTGAGTATTTTTCTTCATTCTTTTTGCAGGGAACAAAGCAATAGGTAAAATTCAAATACTTTTTAGTTTACATTTATACAATTATAGGGTTGATAAAAAATGTAAGAAGTTAGTTTTATAAACTTATGCATTATTTATTGTTGTTTTGTTTATTAATTATAATCATTTTTAATCCCATAAATTACAATACATTGATAAACGAATTTCATTTTTATATAATATAAACAAGATATTCAGTGTAATATATTTTTGACATGTAATTCAAATATTAATACTTTTTTTCATCATCATCTCTTCTGTGGCGCACATTATTGAACTGTTAATATTATTTTATTTATTGCGCTGGTAGTACCTAGGTTCCTTCATAATATAGGTATTTAACAGTAGGCACATCATTACCATACAGCATTCATTTAAAACTTTATAATAATTACCTATATTCCAATGATTCGTTTTATGTTTTTATTAGTATACCGTTTATTCTGTTTGCATTGGCGATGAAAAACTGTTAGGCAAAATCTTTAAACATCACCCACACATTTTTTTTCATCCTCGGAAATTTATTTTTAAAATTATACAGTATATAACATATTGAAATAAGTTAATGCTACTGGAAATTAAATTAATCACTAATGTTGACCTAAATATCATTGAATAACATAATCTTGTCACTATGAATTGAACATTTAAACATTTTAAACATTGATTTATATTTTGCACGAATGACGGACTAGTAATATTTCATATTCGTCTAATAATTAAATGATCATAATGGAATATAAAATACTTTAAAATGAATTCTTTTTTTTTTATTAATTAATCTGCGGCAACTTAGGGGTACTGTAGGTTTAAACACGTTTTACACAGTTTGGCAAATTTTTTAGTGGACACCCGTAGGTATCTGCCATGCCCGGGTGGGGGACGGGGGCACTTCTCTCCGAACACTGTGACTTGCCCGAAGAAAAATACCGCCTGCGGTCAAGGTTTTGAACCGGCGTCGGTGCGCGTCGTAACCGACGCCTTAGTCCACTCGGTCACTCCGTCCCCCAAAATGTATTCTTGCTTGTAATTCAATGACCATTCAACCAGTCAGTCACGCTTAATTTGTGGAAGCACGCAAAAAAGTTTCAATGACATCGGAAAAATTGATATGACAACATAAAAACTATGCTTGGTGTATGCCGTACGGCAAGGTAATTATAAGAAATATGTGGATGTTAACATTTTATGTGGTTGTGTCTAATGTCATAGGTAAAATTTTAGACTTTGGCGCAACTGGGTATACTAAGTGTACCTTAGTATCTAAGGTACTTCATTTCGATTTCGATGATCGGGATGGTGTGTGTAAGTGTGTTCTAAATTTGTGGTTAGGTTTCATAAGTTACAAAATCAGATGAAAGTTACTAAAAACTTAAGGCCCCATTATTGGAATTCAATTTTTTTATACATATTATAAGCTATTTGAAAAAACTAACCACGCTTGGGTGAGTTCGAATATGAATAGTTAGAGTAGAGTACGTTTAGTTAGAGTAGGTTAGAGTTAGAGTAGAGTAGAGTTGATTTTGTTATCTTCGTAGTTAAGCATTATTATCAATAGAGTTAAAACAACCTACCTATTTTTTCGGGGTCAAAGAGTTAACCCGGAGTATAACAACTCGGTGTTACCGAACGGTAGTACGGAGTTAACTCTGCGTTCCCGAACGAAGTTGGGTAACTATTTTTTTATAGAGTTAACTAGGGTTGAGTTTTCGAACGCGCCCCTTAAGGAAATTAATATAGGCAATTTAACATGACGAGTGACTTGTAAAATATGTGCAAAGTAAACGAACATAAAATACGTATGCCAGTCTAATCTGTAATCGTTTTCTGTCAATATTTCCTAGAAATGCCCTGAGTTATAACAGTGGGCGAGTAGGTCTACTGAATACCGCCCCGTAGGTCAGTCGTTATTTATATTAGCTCAGTTATTTACTTAACAGTTATTATAATATAATTAGTTATAATATTATCTTCTTCTACTCTTCTAGTATTCCAGCATTCTAGCGCCAACAAACCTACGACCTTCAACCATAGATTATTACTTATTATATCTATGATTAGTGTATACATTTTACAAGTTTACGTCCACGGTCCATGATAAAGGAATATTGTGCTTACAATAACTAACTTTATTTGTGCCTAAAAAGCATAACTTTATTGTAGACACACAACAGATGTGCGACATATTTTTTTTGTGCATTTGCACACACTGTAACGTCGCTTATCTCTTTTATTTACTTACTTTTATCACAGATATTAGATAACAATTTTTTATAAATCTGAAGATGAATTGAATTAATTTAGACCTTAGTAGTTTAGTTATTGTTCATTCATTCAATTATATTGTAGTGTGTTTTACGCACGCACACATATTTATACATATATATATATATAATATTTATCTAATATGGTGTACAATAATATGCATATCGGCATAATATTTTTTTTATCGACCAACATACTTCCTTGTTGTTTACTTTAAACAAATAAAATACAATAAGTATACTCAGTAGTCACACATCCAAAATCGTAATCAAAAGCCTTCCCCACTCGACATTTTATAATACAAAACCATTAGAGGTAAGTCGTTCAGTAGTATATTGCAACCGTCAGTACTTATTACCTACATAATACAAACCAGTTTCATTTTGATTTAGCAGTTTCATCATCAATGCCATTGTGATATTGTTGAAGTTTCAAGGCACTTGTTGAACTCAAACCCATTGATTCGACGTTCGATTACTGCTTGCGACGGTTTTTTGGCGACCCTCATCAAAATATTATGAACATTGGTGTAATTTTTCAATGAAAAAGTAATTTTCAAAACATACCAACTAGTTTTTATTTTATGCATGTAGAGATAGTGTTATTATTCTTTTCTGTAGGATAGGTACTAATTGTTTTCTGATAAAACTTATTAAGCATTGAGCGTGTAAAAAATATATATTTTATTGACAATAATATATAGTAGGTACTTATAAATCTAAAATTGTATAAAAAGTACGAACTTAATTTTTTTTCTAGTAAAATTCAGTTTCATTAAATACTTTAAAAAGAAAATTATATGAATACATTAATAAGTACCTAATTGTAATCATTTAATTCCTGTATTTATTTAAATGTGTCACATTTAAAAATGATAACTATTAAGACATTGTGTTTATAAAATTAATAATTAGTTTTAGTTCAATGATTTTTATTTATTTATTTAATAAAGTTTACACTACTCAGCTTTTTACAATAGTTTAAGCAAAATTCTATAAATTTTAATAGCAACATAATATATTGATGTTAAATGGTATATTGAACATAATATTTGCCAACATTATTGTATTAAATTAACCAAAACTAAATATAAACATTTTTATCTATATATCTATTAAGTAAATAGTTATATGCTTTGATGTCTAATTAATTTTTTTGTTAAGGGTCAAAGACTCAAAGTATTTAAAATTTGATAAAATAAGCAAATCATTATGGTACATAAAGTATTCATAGGTCTTATACATGACCAAATGTTTGTTATCTAATTTTAGAAGTTATTTTACAAGGATAAAGTTATTAATTTTATCATGTTAGTTAGGTATTATAATTATTATTATTTTTTAGATATCTTAATTTTAAATATTACTGTCAAGCATTATTGTACTGAAGTCAATTCAAACAAAAAAAACAAAACATTTTGAGCATATAAATTCATATCAAATTATAAATTATTATAATGGTTAGGTAGTTAACAATGAAATTTATATTTTAACAATAAATGTAATGCCACAAGTGACAATGGCGATAGCGTGAATATAATACTATATTATTTGAACATGAATGAATCTAAATAATTACAAATATTTACAAATAAATTCTAAATACCGAGAATTTAATAAGTAGCTGTACAATATTGCATACTTTATACAAAGAATAACTAGTGTCTAGTAATAATATTAATGGTTACCATTTAAAAAAATTACAAGTTTTTGCTTCTCAAGCAAATAAGAGAGGTAGGTAATACATTTTCGGTTTATGCAAAAATGTAAGTTCTATATTTATTTATCTAAATTATTCTAAAAAGTAAATCACTGAATTTCTTTTATTCAAATCATTTTTTATTTAGACTTCTTTTATATTAACTTTTTTCTTAATTAATTTTTAATGTTTTTTTGTATAGTTAAATAATTTATTTTTAATTGTCTATTAGGTGTTTACCACTATCACAACAATAATGAACAATCATAGTGAAAATGTCGATATTAATTGGTATCATGGAAAAATATCAAGGGACACGGCTGAAATTATTCTATTAGACCACGAGAGTAAAGAAGATGGTCTATTTTTAGTACGAGAAAGCAATTCTGCATCCGGAGACTATGTGCTTTGTGTGTTACAAAACAATGAAGTAGTGCACTATCAAATACGGCGTCATGGTGAAGATGCATTTTTCTCTATTGACGAACAAAATATAATGCACGGGTTAGAAACATTAATTGAACATTACTGTAAAGTAAATGACCCAAGCTTAGGAGTGCAACTGTCCAAGCCTATTGTCAAAGATCCTCCACCTCACGATACCAGGAGACATGGACGTACTAACCTCTTGCACAGGGCCATTACACAAGCTAATTGCAAAGTGGTTACCGAGCTGTTAAAATGTGGGTATCGGAATTTAGAAGCAAAAAATCAAGAGGGACAAACTGCATTGCATTTAGCTAGTCAGATGGGCCATGATCAAATTGTAGAGAAACTTATTTCATGTGGAGCCAATGTGAATTGTAGAGACACAGAAGGCTATACTCCTTTACATTTCGCTTGTCAGAACAATTTATTGAACACTGTGAAAATCCTATTGACAATTGGCGGCGCAAATATTCAGTTAAGAAATTCATCAACTGGTTGGGTAGCTCTACACGAAGCATCAAGCCGAGGCCATGCAGATATTGTGGCTTTATTGTTGTCCATGAATGCTCCATCGAGGCCACGCACTTTTGACGATCTTCTACCTGCAGACTTAGCACGTACCAATGGATACACTGAAGTTGAACAAATGTTGAATGAGTTTGTTTCTCCTACGCCATCTTCGAGAAAAGATCAATGGTATCATGGCAAGCTTGATCGTCATGAAGCCACAGCAATATTGAAAACAAAAGATGTTGACGGTTGTTTTTTAGTCAGAATGAATAGGCAGAATGGCTATGTCTTATCTATGATGTGTACTAATCAATGTTATCATTTCCAGATCCAAGATCGCGATAAATATTATTTTATTGACAATGGACCATATCTGAATTCGTTGGAACATCTAATACAACATTATATATTATTTCCTGACGGTTTACCAAATAAATTAGAAGTGCCTGTAAGTCCAGCAGTTATTCCACCCCTACCAAAAGGATTTCCATTTACATTAAAAAAGCCAAAACCAAAACATCAAACTGAATTTCAAGACAATATTATGAGGGACAATTTAATTTTAGATGAAGTGATTGGTGAAGGGGAATTTGGTTCAGTTTATAAAGGAACTTTTCAAAACCGAGATGGTTTTGAAGAAAAAGTAGCTATCAAAATGTTACGATACGATATGTCTTCAACTAATAAATCAGAATTTTTGCGCGAAGCTCATGTCATGATGAGTTTAAATCACGAATGTATTATAAGATTGATTGGCATATGTGAAGGGCCACCATTATTGATGGTTCAAGAGCTCATTGCACTTGGTTCTATGTTGACTCACATCATCACACACCCAGAACTCATCAGTCCAAATTATGAGTTAAAAATGTGGGCTGCTCAGATAGCTTCTGGTATGTGTTACTTAGAACAAAAACGTTTTGTGCACAGGGATTTGGCAGCTAGAAACATTCTTTTAGCAGATAGACATCAAGCCAAAATTAGCGATTTTGGTCTGTCGCGTACTTTGAACGTTGATAAGGACTATTATAGAGCTTCACATGGTGGACGATGGCCAATTAAATGGTATGCACCTGAATCATGCAATTACGGAACTTTTTCTAGTGCTAGTGATGTGTGGAGCTATGGTATTACATTGTGGGAAATGTTTTCTTATGGACAGCAACCCTATGAAAACATGAAAGGTGTTGAAGTAATTGGTATTTTGGAAAAAGGAGAGAGGTTACAAAAACCTCAAAGGTGTCCAATCGAAGTTTACAAAACAATGGAGATGTGTTGGGCCTATGAACCCAAAGAACGCCCGACTTTTAGTCAGCTGTCAAAAATATTTGCATCTGATTCTGATTATGAAAATTTCAAAGATTTTATAAAACTCTAATATGACTATATTGGGGAAGAAAAAATAATAAAATCATATTCCTATTAGTAGTAGAGTATAAAATTGAACATTTATGTTAAATGACAATTACAAACTATACCTGAATTTTGGTTTTGAAATAGTAATGAAGTTACTAATTCAGATCGACTAGAATTTTACAAAATGATTATTGATAACTATATTTTTCTTTTATTTTATACAATATTTTAATATACATAATAGATTATTGTTATACAACACAAGTATTTATAAAAAGGGTTTCGAGATATATTTTTGATAAAATTTCTTGGGATGTTGTGATTTATAAATTTAAATCTCCATAATGGTATTTAATTATTTATCTTTAAATTTATTTCATTATTTTACAGTTTATACTATGTTGAATTTTAATATTTTTATAATGTTTATTATGTTTATTTACATATATTTAATGTTTTATATTTTGGGTATTATATATGACAAAAAAAAAAACAATGGACATTTTTATTACATTTGTAATGTTTAAATGTAACTTTTAATCGATTTTCAATTGTTATACCTATTATAAATACATTTTTTGTGAGATTCAAAAGTATTATGTACAGGGTAGCTCAAGATTTTAAAATTATATTAAAATAATGGTAATCATGTTTCTATTATATTAAAATGACCAAATCATTACAAAATATCAAAATAAATTATCATTGTCTTATGTAAAGTTTTGCCTTGTGGAACTAGTAAAATTAAATTTCTTCCATTTATCTTATTTTTTTGTGTGTTTAATTTTAATTTTGATTTATATTGATACAATATTATAGCAACAATATGTTGGGACAGTTTAAAGTTGTTTTTACTTCATACTTTGTTTTAGAGAAGACTATATCTATTTTTTCCATGTTACAAATTTAAACAATTTAAATTAATTATTTTATTTTTATTTTTAAATACTATCATTTTACTCAAATTTATATAATGAATTATTTTGAAAGTATGTTAAAATGGCCAAATCGTCTCATAGTTTTAAGTTTTTTTTTATGTATATTAACATTAGCATATTATAATTGAGTTACCTCTCATCATAATTTCAACATTGTTGCTCAATCCAGTAAACAGAAATAAATTGTTGCCATAATAATTATAGTATATTAGTTTTTTAACAAACCAATTTTTTTCATAACAAAAATTAGAACAATATTGTAAAACGTTCTAAATATTGTATTAATGCTATTCTGAAAGACAGAAACAATCTATTCATAAACCAATTATTATTTTATTGTACAGTGGTCTATACAGTCTACTTAGATATATTACTATGTTATTGTTATTTGAAAATTTGAAATTAATATTTTATTTTAATAAAATTTCCATTTTTTTTTTTGGTTTTTCAAATATTTGTTTACTTTTTGATCTCTGTAACTAATGAGTTGTAGACTCTTTTAAATCCAATTATGGTAGAGTACTTAGTATTAAAATGAGAGTCAGATCCTCTCCCATTGGCTTTGGAGAGGATAATCTTTCATATTTTGTTTAATGTGAATTTTGAATTAATTCAAATTATATTCAATGTTCCTTATTGTTAAATATTTTACTACCTAAAAAAAAGTGTTGAGAGTAGCGTAGGGGATTTTCCAATATCCTCCTCCCATTTAGCTGTCATTTTTTTTGTTTTTGATCCCTCCTTTCAGAAATCATGTCTACAGAATACGTAATAATATATATGTTTAGTAGAACACTAGAAACAAACTCGTGTTGCATTGGTACAAATTGGGGGGGGGACTTAGTCCCCCCAGTTCAAAATCTAGTAATTAATAGTAATTTTTATATTCTGTAGTACTAAGCAATATGGCCTATAAGAAGGGGGACTTGAGTCCCCCCGAAAAATTTAGCCAATTTGTGCCTATGACGTGTTGTTACTTTTAATATTAGAATGAATTCACCTAGGTATTATCAAACTTTAAGGGGGTTGGAGCATGATTCATTTTTGGTCGAACACATAGCTCACGACTTCAATCACTGCGCCCAATACAGTGTTCTGATATTAATTTTGAAAGCAGATTTGAATTCGTCGCTAAATTATATATACTTTGATAATTAATTTTTCTAATTTCTATTTTTTAAATAAATTCAGTGAATTCATTCTAATATTAAAAGTAACAACACGGGGTTGGTTCTATTTTTTTTATAGTGTTCTACTAAACATACATATTACATCTGTTATGTTCAGTGGTGTAGACATGATTTCCGCAATCTTGATTTGACTTTTTAAATAATACCTATATACTTATACAATTTAAACTAAATCCAATAAAAAAAATGGTAAAATCTTATGTTATTATATAAAATTTGTACAAAAATTTATAAAAACTATTGACCGCGTGTATAGCTGCTTAAGTTTCAGATCCATAAAAAAAAAGAAAAAGAATACCTTTACCTAGGCAAGTTCCTATTTCCCAATTTTTTTACTTCGTTTATAGAGATTTTGATTGTTGTTTTTGATACTCCACGTGATATTTTTCCATAACAAGAGTTGAAGAGTGTCATTTTGAATTTATAAGTTTTTAGATCTATAATAAAAATAATATCGTCTACCTATTGTAAACCATAAAACAATAGACAATAATTTATAATACTATATAGTACGCATACACATTAGACTCATAGTAAGTTGTAACTATTAACTTAAGTGTTTCAACAGTCGACCTAACGTAGGTTCTAGACTGGTCACTGCAGGTATAGCAGTAATGCCAATAATGTTAAATGTATTAAATATCAATAAACAATTTTGAAAATGACAATAAAAAAAACAAAACATGAGGGAATTAAAATACATCATATAATAATATATGCGCGAGTACTATATAATTGTTTATTGTGATCAAGTAATGCGCGGCGTACAGATTTTAGATTGTGAATATAATTGATTGTTTTAAAAAAAAATTTAAACCCGGTAAATGTAAAATATTACAAGTAAAGACCACTAGATAGCGCTGCAAGTCAGTACATTTTGAATTGCACATTAAATTTATTATCTTTAATCGTGGTCGTGGTCGTGGCTATGAAAAACGTGCTAATGATGTTTTTCGGTGTTTACCTGATAACATTGTTTGGATGGTAGTGATAAGAACGGTTTCCGCGACAAATTTTTAAAAATCAAACTTCAGTTTTTCAACTTCCAAGTATTTTAATAAATTATGATCCACTATATTTGTCGTATTACTTGATCGTTTACACATTTCGTTACGCCTGAAAAGTTAGTCGGTCGGTCAATGCTTTCAGTTGGTAAAAATCCTCTCACATATTGAATAATTAATAATCTTCGTTTTGCAACACCGGTTTTTATATCACAGCCGAGAGCCGAAAGTACAGTAAGTCGTACCACTTACTGCTTTTTAATAAACATAAATAATGTACTAACACTTTGACAACATTAATTGGAGTACCTTTTTTTTGGTCATTAGAAATGAGTTTCAACCGCTACAAAGATATTATTGAAGAAGGTGACACGGTCATATTGTATATAAATCCACAAGCAATGTACGCTATACAAGCCCAGTCAGTAATCGAAAATCGCAAAGGAGAAAAGATTGAGAATGTTATGCAGACAAAGTATGGAGCGTTGAAGATTTCATCGTTATTCGGAAAACCATTTGGATCAAAAGTGAGTTTGTCCAATGGATGGGCTCATGTCTTGTATCCAACACCCGAACTTTGGACACAGACATTGCCGCACAGAACTCAGATTATATACACACCAGACATAAGTCTAATTATGTTCATGTTAGAACTAAAGCCTGGTAGCATTGTGGTTGAGTCGGGTAACATACCTATACCTACTATTGTTATTTTTGCATTCATTTATCCTATGAATCTATATTTGATGTATTGTATTATGTTTAGGTACCGGAAGTGGATCTTTGACTCATGCCATGGCCTTTAGAGTAAAACCTACTGGGCACATTTATACTTACGATTTTCATGAACAAAGGGCAGATCAGGCCCAAAAAGAATTTAAATCCCATGGTTTATCTGAGAATGTCACCAGTCAATGCAGGTAATTTTAATTTGTTTTTTTTATAGTGTTGGTGCTATACCAATAGTATATTTATTTTGAAGATTTGGTTTACTGGTTTTAATTATTATTGATGTTTTGTATTCATAGAGATGTTTGCCAAAATGGATTTAGTGATGATGTTACTGGTAAAGCTGATGCTGTATTCTTAGACTTGCCTCATCCTCATCTAGTTGTTCCGTTTGCTATTAAAGCTTTAAAACCATCAGGTAATTATAGAATTAATATTATAAAAGTGTTGGCTATAATCTTTATAATATAATATCATTTTTGTAATGACACGTGTTAAGCTTGGACTAAGACTAGATATTTAGAATCATTAAATTATTTTCTTTTTATGTGTTATAAAACAAGCTGAAACAATTCTAGAGAGTTGAATAAAAATATGGTAGTGTGTAAGTTGTAAACTATTATATTGTGCAATGAATTTTTAAATTTGGTATGAGAATAATCAGCTTTTATTAATATTTACTATTTATCCCTATATGAGTAATAAATGATAATGGAATTAAAGGGTATTCATACCATGGAAAAATGCTATAAAAATTGATTTTTGTATTTCAAATAATATGGTTTATTGAGAGGTTTTAGAGTAAAAATACCTATTATTAATATTGCAGAAGAGAAGTTAATCTGTGTCTGTATAGAAGTCAATTTTTGATATTTTAATTACTAACCTCAATAATTCAAACTCAAAAAGTAAAATATCACAAGTTTTAGAGCTGGACATCAAAAATAATAAATATCAAAAATCGACTCTTATATAAACATAGATGAACTTCCTCTCTTCAATTTGTATAATAAGTGTTTATATTATATCATTTAGTAAGCCATATTATTCAAAATACAAAACTAAGTTTCAGTGTTTCTTAAAAAATTCACATTTGTAATTAGTGTGTAAAATGCTGTGTTACTGCCATGTGCGGGTGCGATCTGCTATTTATTTTTACACAGTCACTCACACTAATGATCACTTACTACGCACACATTTACACGACTTGCATGCACGCAAATAGAAAATTGCCTATATTGAACTCCTTAGAAATGGTTGGTATGGCATACCCCTTAAATCAGAAGTGACCATACATTAGTAGAAAGGTTTTCTATACATTACAATTTTAATATCATTGAAGTTGAACTTATTTCGGTAGCAAGTAATAATAATATGCCTTAGTACTAGAATATGTTATATTATGTATTGAATATGAACTACATGTAAATTTGTGTTAAGATAATTTGTATAAAATAATAGATACTACATAGAAATTTTAACTATATGTTGTGATGACAATGACAGAATAATTCAATTTATTAATTATATATTATTATTGAAAGTTTAATAATAATTGATAAAGTGTTTGATGAGAAGATCATTAAATTTTTGTATAATATTATAATATCAAAGTTACATTATACACAGTAAATTACACATTCATGCATATTTTGATTTATTCATGACTGAATGATTTTGTAGTTTGTGGTTTGTATTATATACTATATTTATTATACCGAACATATATTTTATAGTATATTAAATTAAGGAATGAATGTTTAATGCACAAATCTAATAAATACAATAAAATATTTTTAAATTAGTTACGTTGACCATTGTTGACAAAAAATCACTTAAAATCTGAATTAGACATGTATATATTCTATTTCAATTGTTTAATTAATCAATAAATTTTGTTCATGGACATTTTTAAGTTATTAACCCACATATGAAAGATTTTCATTGGTGCATCTATAGACTTCGGGTTTCTTAATAATGGGCTATTTATGATTGAATAGAAGACATTTGGTGTATAAAATTAGAGACTTAACTCCTTTAGCATACAAATTACATTTATATAAATTTAAATAATTATTAAGGGGTGCTGGATTTAGAGCTTAGATACTCACAAGTAAAAAGCAGTGGCTCCAAACACAGATCGGGCGATTGCCTGACCAATTTTTTTAGGTGGTAGGTGTTATTTTGCCATGGACCATGATGTATGGGTACTAAGTAATATAATAATTTAGGGAAAATGTCATAAGACAATTACTTACTTATAATATGTTATCATTACATACAAATTGTATAAACATTTAAAGTTCAAATTTTGACAAAATATATCAAAATCACATAAATGTATTAAATGATCAATTTTTATAGCTAAGGATTAAAAATGTAATGCAAGGTTTCTCATAAGTATTTTATAGCTTGCACTAGGCAAGCAAAAAATACATAAACAGATTTTTTAAATAGATGTTTTAAGTTCAAATTCGGACGAAATTAGATATTTAAAGGACGAATAACGATTTTAGATATTTTGTTGTAATTTAAAAATATTATTTGTGGATACTTGAAACTTTTTATAGTATATTATTATACCTATTGTAGTATTGTATACACAATGGAATTTTAAAATGCAATATGTTTGGCAAAAATTAATTTAACCTGTTGTATAACTGTATAAGTAATGTCTAATATTAAATTAAATTACAATAATACCATAAAATATACTTTGTAATATAGGTTGACAGACCGTCTTCGCTCAGAATCATTTTTTGTGAACAATAATTTAATATCATTGAATTAAAATGTAATAAATCCGTTACAGTGACCCCTTTGTAGTCTAGACATCTACTGTAGGTAGGGTTACCAGATTGTGTCTTTAAGAATAGAGTACATAATATATAAAGCCATAAAGGTAATATGAAAAATCTACTTTTATAGCTAATATTTATTTAACTAACATGACATTTTATATATTAAATTATGTATGAAATTCTTAATACTGAAATACATAATATAATCATATATTTGGTAAATAATTAGTTTTTATTTATGATTTTACCATGGTTAGACCCATCGTTACAAACACCAATAAATGAAATATTGTTATCGTTAATGATTTTTAAAACTTCATTTATCGAATTTCGGGCTAAGATATTATTAACAATAGCTTCAGTTTTAGTTCTGACTGAAGAAATTTTGGATGCTACTTCTGAATCGCAAAACATATGACGATATAATTTAGTGGAACAATCTCAAGATTTATAGCTATGGTGATGTCTTACCATATGAAAGGCAAATGTGGCTTCAGCTGCTAATATGTTTTCTTCGGTTTTTGTATAATGTATTACAAAACACGTATTGAAAGATTTTGAACCACTAGTTAATTAAATATTTTTTGAATGTTTAGACGAAGATAAATGTTGTATTAAGTCAGCTTTGCTTTTATTGGCCAATGAAACAATTATACAACAAATTTTACAAAAAGCTTCATGTTATTTTCTGTTTTTTTAAACATTGGGTATTTTTCTATTAATTTATCATTAAATTTACATTTTCGGCGAGACATGATGTCTTACTGTACCTACCTACTAACTGTAGGTCTAGAAAGCGGTACCTACTTGCCCACCTATTTTAATTTTATTTTAAATGGTACAAAATTATAAAATCATATACAACTGTAATAAAGATGTAGGTGATTAAAAATGGGTTGAAAGGTAAGGGGCCCACTTAAACTGTCTGATATTCGAGGGCTCAATGGATCTTTAATCCGGGCTTGTAAATGCAGTGTTGTGTAGGTATAATATTTGACAACAATTATTATCTGTAATGGCTGTTTACTAAGTATAAAACTCTGTAGTTAATCTACCTATACTCTTGGAGCATTAAGTATTAAATACACGCAAACGCATATCAAATTACGGGCCATAAATATATTATACATTTATGTTTCGATAAAATAATCAAATACATAGGTACCGTAACTTTAACACTACGTCCACATTCCACACCGCACGCGTCATAATATACCATTAAGAAGTACATTATATTACTATACATCATAGAGATAGTCGTGATGTAATGACACATCGACTGCTATATTGTACATCTTTGGGATAACGGCTTTTATGCGTTATGCCACCGGTGGCTACCACACGATCATATTATACATTTTGAAACTTAAATGATAATATTTTTTCTGAAAGTACCTATAATATAATATTATTGTGTCCAAATCCAAATGTACAATGTAAAACTTTCATTCTTCTAGGAGATTTTATTATAAAGGCAAGCATTTTTTTTTTCTGTATTTTCATACTTGGCAAAATCCCTTTACCCCCCCCCCCCCAGTTATGGTAAGCCACCGAGTTAGATAAATTAATTTTTGCCTATATGAAACGTCTTAAAATTAATATGTACCTACAGTAAAATATAATCAATAATATTATATATATAAATGTTTCATATATTCGCAAACTATCTAATTTTTTAATTAGGTACTACGAAATAACTTCATCGTTTAGATATCTAATTTTGTCAACATTTGAACTTAAACTATCTGTAAAAAATACTTGTGCTTATATTATAATTTTAAGGTCGTTGAGTTTCAGAACTACGTCTTAGTTATAAACATTGAACCTTTTATACATTTTTAACTACAAAATAATTTAGAAACTTTCGTGACTTTGACGAATTTTGTTAAAATTTGAACTCCAAACGAATATAAAATAAATCGCTCTATATGTATATTTATTATAAATTAAATTATGTGGTATCTTGTATGACATTTTTAAGCATTTTGACATTTTTTTTATCAACACTTTAAAGTATAAAATTAAAACAATTCAAATATTTAAATAACTTAAAATATTTCTGAATATTTTGAAAATTTTACCAACATACATAATATATATTAATTATTTAACATAATATTATGTTTATACCATCATAATATATTATCCCAGATAGATATTATAAAGACCCAAGTCATTTGCTTTACGCTCGGATAACACGAGCTACAAACATAATACACAGTATCCAATACTTATATGTGAAGGTAGGTAGATGTCTAAAAGTTGATGTCTATTCAACTAAAGACGACTTGCTTCCGTTCGAGCACTGTTGCAATGGACTTGCAACACAACCCGTGTCAGCTACAATCGTCTATATCTGTAAATATGATATTATAAATATCGGTATATAAAATACTATACGAGACTTTAGTGGCTTGGACCCTCTTAGTATGATACATTTTATGCGTTAATTTAGTCCACTCTATCGATAATTCCTTTGTGTATGTTTTTTTACGTTGTATTCCGGCGAGTCACGGTGTATAATTACACTTACACACAGTTATATATTATATTATTGTATACATATATCGAAAAGTGCTTTATTATATATTATACACGGTGTATGTAGGTATATATAATATATATATATTATGGGTGGGTCAGTAGGCGCGGGTAGGTATACAATACTGCTCAGTTACGTATAATATGTATTTTCGTATAAAAAACGGTCCATGGACCAATAATATAATAACATATAATCGTCATCGCCGCGCACACCCTGCCGTTGCGGTCTTCGAGGATAGCTGATGTAAAGACGGAGATAAAACAATTATTAATAACACGATAAGCTACCGTTTTCGACCTGTACCTGGAAATAATAACTATACACGTGTTTACTCGGTCTCGCAGATACGAATTTTTAAACCCCCCGTGACCGTATTTCAAGTATTTTCAACGCATACCTATTTACTATAATACTATATAATATTAAATAATACCTCTACTGCTGATTATAATTTAGTATGCACTTTATAGCGTCTCACCTGTCTTTGCCGTCCTGTAGGAACACACCGGACACGCTATATTTACTAAACACTTTTCATTATTCATTTTATTGGCAAACCTATGTAATATTTTTATTATTGTAGTTTTTTGTGTTTTTTTAAACTTTTTTAAACGATAACGTCATTTAGTTTTATATTTTGGAGCAGAAATCTTTTCTGAGAACTTCGATGTATGAAAAGTTAAGTAGGTACCTACCTAATTCGAATCGCTTGTATGAGTAGAGTTAATTTAAGAGTCACAGCAAAATTTTGATCCATACTCCATAGGTACTCTTCGCTCGTCTAAACTTTAAACACTTGCAACTTATCGACTTCCTACTAATTTGTAATTCAATTTGTATAATATGATGAAATTCTCAGAAAAATTATTTTGCTTAGGAATATTTAAAAAAAGTCATTAAGTCGTTTAAAAAAGTAAAAAAATTGGAACCATTAAAGTGTGATTACATTTTTAAATACCGGATCAGGAGCTCTTAGGCTGCTAAAACTCTTAACATGTAAATAAGTGAATCGTTGTACCGTACTACCATCCTAATCGGTCGCCACTCGGGATTTAAGTACCTGTAAGTACTTGAAAAATCTAGCGTTTCTCCGAGATAAAAAAGACATGATCTGAAAAACTTCCAAAGTTATTGTTGTTTCCTCTGCTGTGCAGTGGGTATATATAATTATTTCGGTAATTCTGTAGTTGTTGTTGTCGTTCAAGAACGTAAAACCCATATGCGTAGGTACATACAAAACTTTTGCTACAAAAAACTTCTTCGATGTGCATTTCGTAATGTAGCTGCAGATAATATAATAATATATTGTATATATTTTATCGAGCCATGTCGAAATAATAAGTTATGACTTATGACAGTCGATGTGAAAATAGCATAAATATAATATAATATAATGTAATATGTTGGTACCTATACCTATATGTGAATTATGTATAAAGAGCTTGTTCAAATATCTATTAGTTATATATTTAACTATATTATATACCTAGGTACTTAAATATAACAATATGTAAATAAGAATAAAAATATGTATCTATATAAACTATAAAGTGCGGAGCGTATAGTACCTAGTGAATAAATTACTGGAAAAATATCTATCATATTATGCGATATTAACATGGATTTATATATTAGGTTCGTTTCATATACCTATAAAATACAATGCAATATTTGATGAAATTTTTTCAAAACATAATTTGGCATCCGTACGAAATGCATTTTTCATGTTCAACTCTTTCGTGAAAGGTCTAATCTAGAAGAAATTTTACAGAGTGGATTTTCGTGAGGTTGGGTGCCACTCACATTTAAAATAATCTTTTCGGCGTCCATGATGATATGCCAGGTAAATAAAAAAAAAAAACCACCGCATAATGTCAGTAATTAAACGTTGTTACCGTGATGCACTGCATATACCTAGGTAGATACTTACATATAACTATTGATGCGCGTTCAATCTTGTTATTATCTTAAATGGTTTTGTGGGGCAACCGAAAGAATGTCCGAAATGGGCTCGAGGCTTGAATATCATTCGAATAGAAATGTGTATAATATACATATATATATATATATATATATATAAGCATATTGTGTGAATGCATTTAGGTATATATAATATAATATAATATGTACATCGGCCGTATAATGTATGTATGTATATATACGACCAGCAGAGATGCATTTCGGTCTCCCTTCCGATGCAAATCGACGCGTGGGAAACTTATTCCGATTTCGTACGAAATGATCATTATACACGAACGTCGAGATGTTGCGAAACCGTAACGTGTAATTGTGTTCTTAAACGTTCAGAGACATTATTATTCAAGGGGCGGTACCGACATAGTTTTCGAGAAATTGATAATACCAAATTACATAATACTTGTAATTTGTCTCCACCGCGGCGCGCGGACAAGATTGGTGGCGGTGTGGTGTGCGCGCGGGCATATTGACGGGTCGAAAGGAGCTTGAGAAAAGGTTTTGTTAGAAAAATAATAATAAGAATGAGGAATAAAAACAAAACATTTCTGTACGCGTATAGTTTTGTCCGTGTGAATGTACGTAATATAATGTACCTATACATATATATTATATTATATGTATATACGCCGCAAAACTATATCGTGAATCATTGTCTAATCGAAATCGTCAGCGAGTATCCACGCCCCGGACACGGGATCAAACCAATTAATGTGGGTTAAGATCGTCCAGAGAACCGTGGTATACACTCATTCGGCTCACCCGCAAGTTAGTTCTGGTTATGGTTTTTTTAATAAAATAAAAATAATTGCTCATCTGAATTATAAAGAAAAATGGGATAGTGATAGGTATTATACCTATATACGAATCGACTTGATGAAAAAATATAAAATAATAGGATACTCTTGGAATTATATTTTGTATAAGTACCTATGTATATTATTAAATTATTCGAACTACATGCGCTTTTTATTTGAATTCGGTGTGTTGAATTTCTAAATAGGAAATACATTAATATAAGGACTATATATAGTCATAGGCTATAGCGCCGCGTATACACGACATTAAGTCAATTAAAATGTATGAATTTAAAAACGATTTCGTAACTACGAATTTAATGAATTTAGCCGTTGACGTAAAATTGTCTTTATATTATAATCAGTAATAATCACTATAAACAATATTTATATTATATTCAATACCTATAGGTATGCCCATCAATATGTTAATCGTTCAAGTATTTTATGGGTAGACAATGTTTAAAATGTTTTATCTTTTACTTTTGTCCTCTAATGGTTTCGATTACAGGTATTGGGACAAAAACCTTGAGATTGTCAAAAGAAAATTCGAAATTACATATATAGTGTGCCGATGAATAATTTCTATACACATAAGATAATATACAAAATACTTATGCTGACATATATTTCATCATATAATGTTTCGAATACCGGCTACGTTATTCTTTGTTTTTACCATAAAAAAGTATATTTTCAGAAAAAATTAATCGTAAAATACTTCAACATTTAAGCTTTAATAACATTACAAATTACAACATTATACGGTTTGATTATTGAGTAATATTATATCAACATTTTATATCTAGTTTAAATAGGTAGTAGGTACAGTTAAAAATAATAAAATTGAACGTTAGGTACAATAACTCGATCGAAAACATCGGGAACCAAAGTAAAGATAAAACCATTTTAAAAGCTTAATAGGTTATGACTAATAAGTTATTAGTCATCAAGTTTTCTTATATCCTCAACATCCGTTCGTAGTTTTCCATGATTTACACCACTATCTACTTTACATTAACTAATGATTATGATCACCGTATTTTGTAGTATTTTCTTTTCGAACAAAATCATCCATTCACTACGTCAAACTGTAAATCTGTTTTTAAATTTAATGATAGTTTTTACAATGGACGTATACTTACAGTCTGCCATACAGGGCGATCGATACATACCAATATCTGTAATAATATTATGCAACTACTTAATTTTTATTACTGTATGACCGTGGAATACGCGTATAAATTGTACATATAGTTAAATATATATCTGCGTATATATATGTATATCGCAGAAGAACATAATCTATATATGCATAATAATATATATCCACACTATTATTGTTTTTATAAGACTATAATAATAATAATAATATTTTTTTCGTAGGTTTCAAATAAAAAATAGTAAATATTTTCACCATAGTTGGTACCTATATTATATAGGTATGTGATAGGTATACAATTTAATACATAAACAAACGCTCAAATTCAAAACCAATAGCCGCACAACTACTTGACCGACTTTTAACACTCTTAATATATAATATAAATATAAATGTATTATACTATTATGTACCTCTGTAGAATATAATATAATAAATTAAATTACCCGGAGCGGTCATTACCAACAAAACGTTTTGCGCGTCGGTGGTGAATTTATCTCATATATATGATATTATAATAGGTTGCTGAGAAATATAAATAATATCCGATGTCGAATAAAAAAAAAAAAAAAATTAAAACGTCAAATTGTGCGATATGATTTGTAATAAGTATTTCCGTCAAACTGGTTAGACGATAATATGCATATATTATAATATTACATACATTGGTCTGTGTGTGTGTGTACACACACATACACACACACACACACACATATATATATATACCTATGTATAAATGCAGAAATGCAAACGTATAAACTATGTATAAACTGTGGCCTGTGCAGTTATGTACCAACTGGTTTAACGTTACGAAAGGCGCGATCTCCGCCGCAGAGCATGTATCTTCCTTCAATTTTTTTCGTATATTATACTTTTATAACATTTCATGTTCTGCGGTAGTACATCGGTACACTGGTAAATATAGGTAGTAAAAGCAAAAGTTTTTGACATATACAACGTTAAGACGGATAACTTTTACCATATATATATATACACACCTATAACCTTACGTCCTGTAAGTAGTATATATGATAGGTGATTCAGTAACAAGCTCCCCTTTTACCATTTAATAATATACTTATTTAAATACTGATTTTGGCATTTCCAAGACATTTTTTGAAAATATCGATGTATGTAAACCAATCTATCTATTATATATTTAAATGCAATATTTATCCTAGCACTTGATTATACAGAGTTATAACTACTTATTATACCTACTCAGATATTTTTCACAATAGGTTTACTTTTACATTAATTCTTTAAATGTTCAAATCACCATAGCCTCCACATTATCTTCTTAACCTATTACCATGGACTATTATTCTTAGAATACATATAATTTAATAACTCCTACACCTCGTAAAATATCGGTCTAATACTCGGCTCATATAAATTTTAAATAGGTACTATAGCTGGTACTACAGGTTTAAAATTAATTGAAATATTTTTAAATTCTTTGAAAAATATACTTCTTTGTATTATGAAATCAAAGTATAGATATATACTTATGAGTTATGAGTTGTGACCTAGTTATTGTCATTAAACTATTTTGTTGTATAAATACCATTGACATACCTAACCTTTTTATTCATTTAAATATAGTTTATTACAATCTATACATTAATTCTTTTAAACATCTGTTCATGCATAAATGAACAATAAGTAACATGACACAATCGCTCTTTCTATGTATATATATATATATATATATGCAATACCTATATACGTCCTTATTAAAACATCAACACGAATCAGTAATTTATTATTACTAATATCCCATAAAACAGTGATATTTATTATGTTATTGATACTAAAAATCCAATTCAAATATTGTCTTATCGTGTTAATATGTAAATAAATAATTGGATCAGTTTCAATTCAGCTCGTGAAGAAACGAGTAGATTGCAATATGTTTTATTCTTATAATTTACGAGTCATATAAGTCGTGTTACTCAAAATATAATATGTTCTACAATAATAAGTAGGTAGATAAGGTTCTCTCGCCGGAGTTCAGGAAACGAAATCAATAATTTCTAAAAGATAACTTCACGATTAATTAAAAAGCGTTATGGAGTAAAATAATATAGTTAGGACTGTAAATATCTACCGAAACGATCGTGTGAAGTCTTAACACATCTACTATATACCTACTGAACGGTCGTAAATAATATTATCATATGTTATGATATACGCGTATTCCACGACGGCTGTGACGATAGCTGAATTCAAACCGCAATATAATTTAGTTATATTCCTATTCCAATTATAAAAAACGAAATATATAAACACCTTCACGTCAATGTTATCCTAACTTCCACTCGCACGTGTGAATTAAAATGGGATTTCAATAGTTGATTTTGCATTACGCGCGGATCATATCGCGTTCATCGTATTATATATTTATTATAATATTAAGTACACTATTTTATATGCATGGCGAAATATATAGTACGTATACCTATGTAGTTCTCAGATTTTATCGACACTTTGAATCTTTAATCACTGGTGATGTGTTATTTTATTAAACATTTTATAACTGTATGTCCTTTGGTGTCCGTCCGTATATAATATAATGGTACTGTTACTTTGATTAAAAGGTATGAGAATAATATGTATGCATAATAATATATACACGAGATACACATCTATATGACCATTAATACGAGTAATTAATAACAATGCGGCGGCGCGCGGAGAAGTCTACTTGTATAATATAATAATATTATACTCAATACAATAATAATCTCGCGATCGAGATGCGAATAAATAATATTTTTATAAAAATCAAATATTTTTAAAGCCACATAAATACGGATACGATAATACAATATGACATAAATATATATAGATATAGAGTATCCAAGGACAAGACTTTTATGTGTATATATATTTTATGCATAATATTATTCTTATTATGAGCCGTTCACCGTAGGTACATATTATTATTATTATTATTATAATACCTACATATTATGTGTAATGCAATAAAGTAATATAATAAGTCATCTTGGTATCCTTAAACATTGTGCGCGCGTATTTCTTACACACATAAACATTAAACACATGTGTTTTATAAAATGTGTGTGTGTGTATTTCTACGTTTATCAAACTAATATAACATCATATATTGTTAAAGGATTTCGTTACACGTCGTTTATCGTACGATATTCATACCGTTGGCAATTCGTTAAATTTATACGCAGGTACTCGAGAGTTAGGGACAATCGACGACGCCGTTTTTTATTTTATTTTTTAGAAACGGAAAAATTTATGTCACGTTAAATTGCAGTTTATTCATTTTAATATTTTATGCATGTTGTATATTATATGATATATTCGATATGAAAACGGGTAACTTTATGTATTAATACAGTATTTCTTACACTCTAAGAGAAGAAATATACTGTAAGACTTAGGTACAGTATTATTCTCTGTACGAAAATCAAATGAAGTGACTAAGTGATATTGTCATTATTATTTTATTGTTTGTTACATTTTATGCGTAATATAAATGTCTAAAAACAGTGTTCTGGTTTCGAATAATTTATGAAATCATATTTTAGATTCTGAGCGGAGAGAGGAATGTATAGTGGTTTTACAATGGTGTTTATTTATTTTTTTTTATCCTGTATACAAAAGTTCTACCAGAAGGAGTTCTTCAATTTAAACATATAGTATCTTTTAGCAAATTGAATCAAGATGGTACTTTAGAGAGGTCATTTTTCGATTTTCTCAATAGTTATTTAATGCCACGGGAAAAACTACCGATAGATTACGAAAAACTGCATTAAATGGGATTTGAAATTCTAACGCTTTGTTACTAGCAATGAATAAAAAATTATAATATTATAATATTAATTCAACTTAAAGGCTATAATAAATTATAAAAATATAAAAAATCCAGGCTGATAAACCGTCTCCGCTCAGAATCGTTTTTCTTATACAACGATATTATATCATTGAATTCAAGTTTAATACAATCCATTATACATTGACCCACTTATAACCTACAGTACAGAAGAGCGACATCCACTAACCCGCTTTATTTTTATTATTACAATCTGTTATATAAAAAAAAACAATAATTAACGTAGATGAGAAAGGTTAAGAACTTTGACATGGAGCACATGTGAAAAAACTATTCGGCAAGAATTGAAAGTTTAGATTTTTAGATTCTGAGTGGAGGGTAAAGAGTACCTATTGATTTTAGTAGAGGATGTGTGTTTTTTTTGTACCTGAATAAGGCATTTTTCTACCTTTTAGAAAAAATCCGTTGTTAATCAATTACAAGAGATCCAATTGATACTTTTGGGAGGTATTAAAATTGAAAATTCCCAGTATTTTTAAAAACAACCCGGGGGAAAATCATATGAACATTTGTTAAAATTGTCCGAGCAAATTATTACAGCAGGTTTGACGGCAATCACGGCCCTGTACGTATATTTATGTATAAATGGAGGGCCCGGAGGACGTTTTCGATGAGCATATATTATTATATATTATGTTATCTATATACTACATACGTCTCAATAACAAACTCCGAAAGTCCGCGGCGGTAGTGCAGTGTACCTATTTATGTATATTATTGCTGTAGTATATTTTATTATAATAACGTTTGTTGTTTGTATAATATGCTGTAGGTACAGTGTTAACACGCATAATCGCGGCTGCGCTGGTCGTCTCGTATCGCGTTGTCTTATATACCGCGCACGGGCGGTGTGGTTACATACGTATTAATATGGTATAATAATATTTTAATATAGGCGATGTGCTGGTAAAATATGACTGTCCGATCGACGTCAATTAGCCGCGTGTGTATGTACCTTTACACGTGGATACATAATATATATAAAATATTTACCGGTCGGTCCGTCGGCATATTACAATGAGGATTTTTATTATTATTATTTCGTGTGTTTGTTTCTAAAGATTTACGATCCATTTGTGTATAATATTATATTATACACTCCTCTTAAACGGTGCGGTGACTTGGCGCGTGCGCGGGAGATCGTCACATTTACGGTCTTATATCATAATAATATGTATATATTTTACAATAATAATAATAATATTATTTCGTTATTATGATATATTTAGCGACGTGCGTGCGTGCGTGCATGCGTGTGGCGTATCTCAAAGGGCGCCGCGGCTTTGCGCCACCCGCGAGCAGACCGCGCTGGAAGTCTTTATAATATTATATATCGACGACGACCACGTCCAATTTCTGTATATACATTGCTGCCATCATATACCTATCGCTCTCTCTCTCTCTCTCTCTCTCTCTCCATCTCGATATTTTATTATAATTGCGATTTATAGAAGCCGGTAAAAAATTCGCCGCTTTGGTATTTGCCCATTAAAACCCAAACGACTAAATAATACATATAGGTATACTAGTATACACTGTGAGTGAATAATATGATTGGTAATCAGAAAAAATTATATTATATTAAATCGTCGAGCTCACCGCCGTCGTGTACAGCGGGCTTGTAGCCCCATCAGGGTACGCGACTTTATTATATATATATATATATATATACATTTTTTAAAACTTTATTTCGATCCAATTTCTCGAGAGCGCGGGTGCTTGCTCGCGCTCGCTCTCGATCGTGACCGCCGAAGACGCGGCGGTGGCGGGTTGGATACGGAAAATATAAAAAAAAAATTAGGGCAGATAATGAAATTCTTTGTGCGTTACCGCGAGCTATAAATTCATTATCTAACGCGAGATGATCGTGGGAACCGTCGCGATCGCGTATTCCGTACATATTATATATTATTATTATTATATTATACGTATATACCGCGAGCGAATCGCGCGTCGGCACTGCGCCGCTGCGGAGACTTCGTCGCGCGTGGCTATAAATTTCAATCCATAAAGAGCCCATCACGAAACCTACAGTGCACACTGCACAGGTATTTATAACAGAGTATCATATACACGAAATGTAAGTAGGTACCTAGGTCCTAGGTGTATATATTTATATCGTAAAAGCACAGGAGTAAACGTAAATTATGCGACCATAGGCGGATTAAAATATTAATACCTATGTGTACATATAATATTATTACCAGCGTTATATAAGTACTGACTTACTACCACCGCCTACCCCTTGACGCTCCACTCCGTTTCACCGTGTTAACGATTTCACGTGAATTGTGTTTTTTTTTAATTTTAAGCGTATTATTAGGTGTTTTAAACTTTTAAATATAGTCTACTTACTTAACTTTTATTTAAAATCTTAAATATTTATCTCTAACCTGTAGGTCTAGTTAGATTTTACTTAAATATCCTTCGATTATTTGGAACCCAACGGCCAAGTTGATTTTAAAAATAAACTGGAAATTACTGTACCCTTTGAGGGTGTTATATTATAATATAATTGAATGAATAATTTATTGTCATTGCAAAACATTTTTTTCAAACTCATTTTGTATGTTTTTATTTTTACATTTCGATCAAAATATATGTCTGAGAATTTTAATGTATAAAATCAAATTTAGAATGAGAAGTTTCTTGTTTAAAATTAGATGAGTGGATGAGTTGCATCGATATTGATTTAATTGTAATCAAGCATTTATACGATCGAACAAGGCAAGGTAGATATGTGATACATAGTGTTAGTTTTTATAAAATATTTATCATCTAACTGTTGCAACTACGTCCATTTTTTTACTCCACACAAAAATGAAATGTGGAATTATAATGATTGAAAAATATGATTATTATTTTAGTTTTGTATAATAATATTTCGGCATGCGCAGATTCGAGAGTGATTTTAAACCTGTGAGTTCGCACGATTTGTGGTCGGAAGATCATATTGTATATTGTACACTTAGACAACTCTGTATTTGAAATTACAGCAAGTGAAAGGTCTACTAAAAAAATTTAAAAATGCATATAAATTAAACGAATCTAGTCGAATGTAGATCGATTAATATGCACATCGAACCAGTACATTATTATAATATACACTCTAAGCTGATCGATCGTTTAATATTAATAGTTCGGTATAGGTTCCTATGTATGTATATATATATATACATTATACACTAATATATATTTCTAAAGTGGCATATGCCATATATATAATATTAATACATGGCTAGTACTTTTTTTGTTTGTTTAATATTCGTTTTCACTTAGCTAGTATATGTATTATATATGCGATGTATAAAAAACATGGCACCTAACCTATAGGTAGGTACCTATATATAATATATATATATATATGGATAGGTAATAATAATAATAATAATATTCTCCGTATACTTCGCGTACGAGTCTTATGACCTACTCCGCGGGGGATCGCACTCTATGCATCTGATGTATACATAATCATATTTTATATAATGTTTTAACGAGGGTTAGTGTATTTATGACCCTCTGGACCGTGCGTAGACGAAGCCGCGATATGAGAATCGGTCGGAGGCCGAAGACTGTTGCAACGCTCGTTTAATACGGAGACGATGACGACGACGACGAGTGTTATTGTCAGTCATCCCCGTAATAAATAATTAAAAAACGGAACAGGTATGCAATAAATTCAACGGGCACTTTCGCACTAGCTGTAATATGGATACAAAAAACAATAAACCTACACACAATAAGTCGTGTAATATTCAAAAAAATAAATTAAATAAATTGATTTCCTTGGAAAGTCAAAACTAAAAATTTCCCATTCTTTTTTTAAAATTATTGCAGGGAAAAACTAAAAATTATTTCGAACAAATGGTAATATTTAGGCAACAATAGCGTTTAGACAAATCGATTTTATTATTTTGTTAAAATACAAAAACAAATAAACCTACATATTACTACATGATACTTGAAAATGTATCTAATATTTATATAATATAGCAATGGTAGCATTTTTGAGACATATGATATAGTTTTAAAAATATTTTGCCTCTTTTTATAGACATTTGAAATTTTTGACTTATTTTAGTTTTTTTTATATAAAACGTATACTCTGCAGTCCTCCGCCACATTAAATTTTGGGCCGCTGTACTAAATGTTTTTGTAGGCCCTTTAGAAAACTTCCAATAAATACAACCATATATGTCCCATACACTATTTCTACGTAATCAATGGATTATCCACAAATTAAAATAACAAAAATACTTAATATTTTATAATATACATTTGTATCATGAAATATTATTTAATATAAAATAAGTATTCCTATCAACATTTCAAAAATTGCAAATTTATTTCAACATTCCACTAAAATATGTTCATATAGACACCAGCAAGTCCACTGTACACATTAAAACGAAATTTCAAGCCAATTTATTTCGTTTGATCTAAGTAAAAAAAAAAGTATAACGAATGGAAATAACTGGAGCTTGGGTATATTATATTTATAATGGAGTGTATATTAAAGTGCAGTACAGGTCACGATGTTTAATAACTATATAACAACAATAGTATTAAGGCGTTATTGTTTATACGTAATTACTTGCGAGGTGTATTATACGTGGATATACGTGTAATTTTTAATTTAGTTTTAAACGAATTAAAAATATATTATTTTATTACAAAGGATAGGTAATTATGAATATTTCGACATTTATGGTCTATACCTATACGTGCACGAAGCCGATTAGCGAATATTGTATATATATAGAACTTGTTGATTTCCGTTAGTCCGAAACGAATTTTAAATTTTAACACTATCGTATGAAATACATTATACTATGTAGCTGATACCGTACCACTGTTGTACGGCTTGGCCCGTGACAAATCATTAAATTCCCGTGAACTTAAACTCGATTAAATGTTATCTGAACTGATTTTAAACATATTTATTAGGGTTATTTTAAATAAAATACATGTATACAATTATATAGGTTCAATCATCATAGTTAATAACTTTTTCATTTTCTGTAACCAATGGTATCAATATATAAAAAATAAATGATAGATTTTCGTGAGTCAACTATAGTCAATATGTATGTAAATAAGTAGCCTATGGCACTACGGATCGTGCTGAATCTATATCGACAAAAATATTATAGAAATCTGTCTAAAACTGGATCATCTGTTGTTATTGTATGATGCCCCTATTGATTTTATTTAGTAAATGGATTTATTTATTCTAGCTGATCCTGCACGGCGTTTCCCGTGACAAATTAAATAATAATTGTCTTTATTTATAGGGACATAGAGTTGCAATTGATTACATATTATATTACTATTATAATAATTAGTATGGTTAATACATTTTTTCACAAATATATGAATTATGAAAAACTGGTGAATTCGCTCTGCTGCATGAATAGTAGGTGTCGACTGGATCACTGTAGTGATTGTGTTAAATTTGAATTCAATGATATAAAATTATTGTAAACAAAAAACGATTCTGAGCGAAGAAAAAAATCCACACATCATTCTAAAATTAATAAATTCATCTCTCCGTTTAGAATCTAAAAACAAGTTAAGAAATCTCATTTCAATCAATTCCCTTTTTCTGAACGTATTTTAATTAAACGCAATAAATTATAATTATGTGTACAATTTATGTACAGTAACTACGAACAATAAAATATAAATACCTTAATATCAACAATCGTAACTATGAACTAGTAACTATATAGTTACGGACTATAGTTGTTATAACAGACGAATGGACACATCGGGTATAAAAGATGTGCTAAACTCATGTTTTGATTTAGAAACCGAAAAATAAATCTTTGCCCTGACGACACTCGGTGGAACAACTAGCTAGTATCATAATATACACGTCTACAATTATATACAATTATAACAACTATTATATTTTATGTAATTAATGGCAGCCTATACAAACAAAAAAATTTTGGTTTTTTGTGAACCAAATAATCCTTCCTGGCCGAGTCCCTCTTTAAAATGCAAAATTATAAAACTGGCTTTGAGTTGCACATTCTTGGGTACCATATGGCTATATTTACCAAATTTCAGAACCACTAGTACGATAGACGGCTGTGTATCGCTTACACATATACACACACAACCGCACAACCATTGACTTTTATTAATACCTATAGTTGGATGATTTATTCATCAAAGGGGTTAAGTAAAAAAGGAAAACTGAGTTCACGTCTTAACATTTATAAACTAATTCTAACATAATATATGCATGACTTTATGTGTATATATATTTAATAAAGAATAAAACGTAGGCACAATATACCTCTAATTCCTTTCAAAACCAAACGATACCTAAGTATAAGGTATAAACGTATTTGTATCATATTAATTTTTTTTGGAAAAAAAAAAAACACTTTCATAAACACCCGATAATGAACGGAATAACATTTATCGAGTCTATAAACTCATAAGCAAATCTTTTACCAACTTACTCTTGAACTTCTCGGTTCAGATGAGTTTTTACGCTCGCACATAACCTGAAAGTGAAATTTATTTATTACCTACCTTATGTACACAAAGAAAAAAGTTGTCTGTTCAACCGATTGAAAACTATGTTTATTATTTTTTTTTTTTTATATAATTTTCCACAGTCATAAACTCATAACTCATAATATTTAAGTTTCCGTTATTGCCGATCGTATTGACTCAAAGTCAGCATGATAATAACGGATACTATATTGTGTATTGATATATGACTGGCAAATTATTTATAAGAAGAAAAAAAACGTACTCATATAAACTATAAAGTACATACTTTAGAGGCCGCACAAAGTTCAATATAAATATACGTAGGTATGTATAGTATAATAGCATATTATAATATATTATATTATTAAATACTATAATATTATTGTAGTGTTTCGATTTGCGTTGCGTTCGCACAAGCACCGCCCGGACGGACGGTCGTGTACTAAACAAAGCTATTTATCGGTATCTCATACTTAATATTATAATCGGTTATGATTTATGGATCACTATTATGCCAGGATATGAGTGTGACGGGAAGGTGTAGTGGGGGGTAAACACACAATCGTGTATATAGACAAATTGACCGCGCGCGCGAGCTCGTGGTAATAATAATTTAAAGCCGAGTGGTTTAATTATTTTATGTAATTCACAAACGTGTAATATACATAATGTGGAGTACTGCGGTGTTTCGCTGGCCAAATCGTGGCGGATCTAGAATTTACCGTATTGTCAACGTTTTTTAAATTCATAATATTATATAGGTAGTTTGCGAATGATATACAAATTATACCGCGGAATGCGGAAACATTGAACTATAGGCATAGCGAAAGAATAGTGAATATCGCACCTATGTGGAAACAATAACGCGGCGTCCACCCATTCGAAGTTTTCAAAATGTTACTAAATTATGACGGTTGTTGCCGAAAGATGAAATATGTGAACGTCACGAATGACTCGCATGGGTCCCGCAGTGAGTCATTACCACGTGATACACATATATACATATTATTATTGTAGGGTATTTATTTTTATATACGCGGAGTGATACTTTTAACGTAATACACTCATGATTTCGAAAAAAATTTACATAATTTTAAGCCGTTACATAACAACGTTTTCGGAAAAAACTATATTTTATCGTTATCATTTTTCAAGTTTTTACTTGTACGCGAGTGACAACATATCATTTTTAATTTCATATTCCGAAGAAAAGCATAATTTGGAGTAGGTATTTCGCGATCTATAAAAATCAAATTTCGGACTAGTATCTTATCATATGGTTATAATACTTACAAGTATATGTAGCCATACAGGTATTTAATGTTTAACTCGCGTAAACTACTTGTCCAAAATATAATTTTTCAAATGTCGTTTCTTAACGTCTTAAAATTATGTAAAAAAAAAAAATATTTTCAAAAAAGTTGATGGTTTTATTTTGTTGAGATAATGAGTGGCTTGCGTTAAACGGATCACCCAGTGTAGGTATACAATATATATTATTTTGTGATAAGTGCCACACGCGCGAGGTCGGCGCGTCACTCGCGGACGAGATAGTAATCACGTGAAAAATAGACGCGGCAAACTTTTTAACGCGCGCCACACAGAGATCGTCTTTTATTTTTTTCTCATCTCGCATATTTTTGCATACTTAAAATCCTACCCGACCGGATTTCGTCGCGCGCAATATTCACAATATATTAATAATATCTGTACCACCGGGCGTGCAGCTGTATCGTCGTCTGCGCCCCGCTATGTATATCCGCCACCGACAAACACTGCGACTGCGACTCGTATATTATTGCATAGGTAACCGTACTTCCGCATCGCGTCGGTTTACGGTTCGCCTAGGTCTACACGACAATCGAGTATCATCGATGGATTACATTTTTATTGCTCAACACACGAATGCTGCGTTATAGTATAGGCGTGTATTATAATATTATAATTTATGTACGACGAGGCACGGCGGAAAACGGCGTTGATACGTTATATTATATTGTTGTTGTCGTCGTCGTCGTCGTCGTCGCCGTTGATATTATTATGGTATATCTTCGTACGGGGGGTGCAATCCGGTCCGCAGAAAGAGAGAGAGACGGAGATCGAGCGAGCGAGAGAGAAAGACGCCCGATAAGTTCTCATTAGCGAGGGACAACGTGCGCGCGTATATATCATTTTATCAGTGCGAATAAAACCGGGTATTATTTAAATTCGATATGCGCCGCCGCCACAGTGTATTAAAAAAAAAAATAAACACAAAACAAAACAAAACGCAAATCCAGAGCCGGCCCTCCGGTTAATTAAGTCTTATTTATGCGGGGACGTTTGCCGATGTTCCGTACAGATAGGGTTATCCGATGAGAGCACGTATAGTGTAATGCTCGCAACCGTGTGTTTTTTTGCCATTACACATACACACATTCGTTGCGTTTTCGCTGTTGCTACTGGAAGTATTTTTTCTTGTAATGCTACTTGTTATATTATAACGTATATATAAGTGTGTTTGTGTGATCGCGCGCGCGTATATGTGGAAAAAAAAAATAAAAGATAGGAAAAAAATCGACGACGACGACGACGACGACTACCTAGTCGTTTTTTTTTCTTCTTCTAAAGGCGTCGTATATATATATAAATATAATATATACGTATTATATACAAGCACACACATATATAGGTACGCGTAAATAGGTGCTTACACGCGGCGGACAGATAATCTTCTTCGGGTTCACTCGACGTAGCTCTCGTATATATACTATACACACGCGTACCCATATAATAATAATAAATAAATATATATATAATATGTGATACGATGCAGTCGCATACCACCAAACCTGCATCGGGGCACGAGAATATATAATATTATTGTCGTTTTAAAAAAAACTATCGTTATTATTATTATATTATGCGAACGGGTACGGTCGGACTATACACAGCAACGTTGTCGCTGTATAATGTTTCGTTATTAATCATTATCATCGTCATCGCAACAATTATACCTATATAATAATAATATGCGCATGCTAGCGGTCCTCCTGGGATTTTGATTCGTTCAAGTACGTTTTTTTAAAAAAAAAATTAAGTTTTGTCGAAAATTATTTCACTTGACTTCCCCTACCATGAATCTTAATAATATGGTAGCAGGTGAAGTGCAAGAATAATAAATTGTACTTGTTTATATTTGAGGGTATTGGCATGTTTTTGCATATTTTTCCCAAATAATCTACTATAAGCATATTTTTCTTATTTTAAAGTTTTAGGATAATCTGCTAATGCCGATTGTATTTTACTTCCGGTGAATTTTTTTATGAACAATATTTGATGACTTTTATTTCCGGTTTATGGAGGTATAGTTTATTTTAAATTAACTTTAGACTAGGTATAGATGATTATCGAAGATATTCGAATGATACGTAATATCCACGTTTCGCTATTATTTATTAATTAAATCAATTAATGATAAAAAATAGTATTATTATATAGTATTAATAATACAATTATTTTATATTTTTTTGTCATTATTTTCAATGTTGAATATGCGGACGATCTATAGGGTCTGTACCTAAATAGCACAATTAGTGTATGCCTATGTTAAGAGTATGATACATTTTTTATGTACATGTTAATATTAATTAATCAAAGTAATACGAAATACATAATACCTACCTATTTCCGTGTTAAGCTTTGATATGAGCACTGAGTCGTTATTAATGTCACTCATGACTGACATTTTTTTTTTCCGCGAGTGAGAAAAAATGTTTTCTATTTACGCTGTGTATGATAATATGTAATAATGTACAGCTAAAAGATGATAAACTTTCAATACTATGTATAATAATTATATTGTTCCCCACTGCAAGTCGTCCGCGGTTACTCCATCCCCTTCCCGCTCTCTGCGGTACGTCTCGTCTGTTCCTATATTTGATTTTTTTCCAACCAGACACGTTGTATACATTATGTATAGGTATGTATTGTATGAGTATGTTATCGTGACATGTACATCGACAAGTTTTGAAATTGTCATGATGGGTCCGTCACTTGTGCTATGTCGACCTGACCCCGTCGACCCCCGCGGACGATTAAAAAACAATGATATTGCTGATTTTTCGATACTCGTTTCACTTAACGAACGGCCACGGCCACGAGTAATATTTTTTTATCTAATTAATATTTTTGATGTACGACTTTGAAAGATGACAATTTAATATTGTACATAATATACTATACGGATATACGATATACTTACACGATTATGAATAGCGAAAAAATATTTTCTTTCTAAGATTATAACCTATTTTACAATTGAACTAATTTTGGTAACTGTTTTGGTTGATATTATTAATTTCTATTCAAATACTTTAAGTATTTTGTATCAAATAGTAATCTCTTAATATCTCTTAATTATCTATTAATATTACCTTTATATTATACAAAAAAAAATATAACAAATAGATAATATTTTAAATAAGAAATTGGAATCTTTTCGTATCGACTCGAATATCAAACGGACTCGATCGTGTCTCATATATTATAAAATATGTAATTATAAATTGTCGCTCGATTTTGTTAATAATGTTCAAAATATGATTGAAAAACGCTTTTGATAATACATGTTTGCGGGCTTCCGTTCTTAAATATTTATGTGTTTAAACACTTTAAACCGTTTCTACCATATTATATTAAATTATATTATAATGCACGTTGGCAATTAATTCGTTCGTGCAAATCCTATCTCCAGAACGGCACAAATTAAAATATAGAATTAATTTATTATTTCATGTACATCATAATATATATATATAGTTAGGTAGGTATATTTATTTATTATATGTAGTACCTACATACAACACATACACATATCCCAAGTATGTATCCACGTATAATAATATATTAAATCGGAATAATATTTATATATATATTATTATTATTATTATGCGCATTGTATGTAGAACTTTAAATGAGATATCACGCTGAACCGTAAACAGGATTTACTGGAATACGCGGTTTATATAGGTACCGATTATTATATATTATTATATGTACCTCGTGAGTATGGGAACAAAAAACGAGTTTCAAATTCTACTAATATAATAATGAAATTAAAAATGAAAAAAAAAAAACTATAGGGTAATATCTACCCATGTATGCTATTATAATTTCGTAATTAAATATTTTATTAATTATCCGTGTGTATGGATATAGTTCGAATGTTATTAGTTTTTAATTTTTAATTATTATATCAATCTGAATTTTTCGGAACACTTATAATTACATAGTAATTCTATACACGCGTTTAATGTAAAAATTCCAGTTTATATTATAAAGCGACTACATATAATATTATAGATACTCACATATGTTATAATAATATATACCCACTCGGAAGACGATATAGCTCGTATAATCATAATAATATTAAACGGCTGCAGTTGAAGTGTTGTTAATTTTTGTTATTTTTTTACTGTTACATAATCTCAAGTCTTTGATATTAAATACATATAATATGTATACACATATGCTTATATAATATATTTAATATAGGTAGTTGGATGCGATAATATACGTAACACGAAACATTTTTTGAATTCAAAATATATGTATGCAAGGTGAGGCACTGAGGCGCCGTATTTTCCAACAAAGCTAACACTGCGAGAAAATGAAAAAAAAAACACTATGCATATAATATTTATATATATTATAGCTGTGCATACCTATATATGTAAGTCATGCGCGTCTTGAGTTGCTAACGTTTATCGTTATTTATTGAATTTGATGAAAACACTTTTAATTGTTGATGCAAACTGTCGCTGAACACGAATCCGTGAAGTTTTAATCGTGATTTTGATTTCCGAGGAATAATAAAATGCAATCCGCGATAGAAAAATCGTCCGGTCCCGTGACACAATAATAACGCTATGTCGTTAAAAAAATATAAAAATGTTTTTTTTTTCAATACACAAAAACGTTACACTCAGTAATATATTTTATATTGTATTACGTTTCGTCGAGGTGCGCGTGTTATAATCATATATCATACTGTAATACATTATATAGGCATATATTATCTACAATATATAGCTGTGCACAACTGCGAAAACGGTCCGCGAAATCCAAGTCGATCTGTAAATTCGACGACGTCAGTAAATCATCAATACAATATTATATTACAGTTACACACACACACACGTTCACGCGTGCGTACAATGATATCACGTCTATGATTTAATATGCACTTTCCTAATCGCAACAACCGCGAGTATTTCCGTAAATCATGACTTTCACCGACGGGGTGCCCCATATTAAACACAAATAAAAATAATCATCCTCCCACAATTGGCAATTCTACTATATTATAAACATATACGTATATCATACATGTTATACGGCGTGCACGCCGTTAAAAATAATAATATATATGCCTATACATACTATATACGACTTCTGTTTGTTGAACTATATAGGTACGTTCACATGGTTTTTTTTTTTTAAACTTTTTCATTCCAGTTGTGTTTACTGTATAATACGGATCGATAATACACGACGCACGTCGTTCACGCATAAATAATATTGTATTTCTATATATTATATTATTTTTGTATATTATAATATTTATAGGCGTATCGCTCGTGGAGGATGTAGGGTACCTGTATACCTAATAAAATTATCCCGCGGTGTCTATAAATATTATTCTCTATGTGTAGTA
Organism: Sitobion miscanthi; assembly: GCA_008086715.1. NCBI lineage: Eukaryota > Metazoa > Arthropoda > Insecta > Hemiptera > Aphididae > Sitobion > Sitobion miscanthi. Next base: position 12,232,281 of record CM017805.1, read on the forward strand.
ACAAAAAAAACTAATATATATATATAGTATATTTTTTAAAAAACGTCGAAGAAAAACTCCCGTCTGAAACGCACCGCGGGTCTGCAACGGATGATGATGAACTTAATCGTATCATATTGCACGTTTTTTCGTTTCGAAATTTTAAACGCTGTAGTGTTATTGTGATATTATATATTCGTCGTGCTCCGTTCGCAATCGAAATCTTCCATAACGCCATTTATAGGGCATGCGGTATCTGATTGTGATGACTTATGCATAAATTCGAGTTATTTTATTCGTCTAAAATACTTTTCTATAATAGATAATAAACGCGGCGGAGTTTTTTACCTATACATAATAGCTCACGGATCGTGAAGGGAATACAACAACCGCAAAAACAGAAATATTAATAAGTTATAACGCTTTAACGGCGACCGCGGTGCAGTCTTTAAATTTGATCGTAAGTCGACGATAAGATAAATCAAACTGCGTTTCGAACAACGCTATGCGAGTAATTCAATAGTTGTTAAAATATAATATATGATATAATTTAATATAATACGGTAGTTTGCATAAAAAAATAAATGAAAAAAGTTAAATTTGCAAAATTAATCATGGGCAAAAAGGGCGCATGTACCTACTAAGAAATCGTCATACCAAGCTTCTTTTACCTTATTTTAACGCTTAACGGTGTAATAGTAAATTTCGTGATAGAGTATACCGTATACAATGTGTTTGCTACCACTAAATATTTAAGCTGGATAACTTGATTGAAATGAGTTGAGGTTTTCGGGAAACAAAAAGTAGTATATCAAAATCCGCATCATTCAAATTTTAACCCTCTTATATAGTAGGTACGCGCATGCATACAACTTACTTTTGTTAAATACCAATGCCAATTTGTTTACAGATTCGTGTGGACAATTTTTTTAAGCCATTTTTGTATAATAATCTTTTTTCTAATTACAAAATTGACACATCTACGAATAATATTAATGTAAGTTTTTAAATTATGGGCACAATCACAAAATCGTTTGTGCTTCGTATTAGCGCAGGTTAAGCTTTTTTTATCCCTTATAGGGCTCCAACTTTTAAAAAGTTATTCGCGTTTCGTTCAAATAATGCTGCCGGGTGACATGCCTACACCACCAAGTTCGAGATTCTAGTTCAAACTCCACAGAAAAATTGTTTGTACTTTGTTAGTGTTTTTGATCTCAACGTTAGTGCACCAACTTCCCTAAAAGTTATTATCATTTCATCGTATGGTGCTGGATACTAATGGATGCTAGTACAAATTTCGTGTTTGGGGTCCAAAAATGTTTCATTTCTCCTGTTCTTAATGCTCCACTTATAAAAAAATATTGACATTCCATTCGAGTTTTGTAGGGGGGTTAAATAAATCAAGCACCGAATAAAGTTAGGAAAATGTTTTATGTGAGCTTCGAAATATATTTTATAACGGAGAAAACTTCGTGCATTATATAAAGCTATCGCTGAGTCTATTTTACCGTGCGGAATCATTGGTTGGAGTTACACTTTTGAAAATGTTTTAAAGATACTGCAAGTTTGTTAAGATTCGTCCTTTACAAGGATTTATCAACGCACACGGCTGAATTGACTCCCGGAAACTGCGAACAAGTTGCTCTGAAAAATATAGAATTTTAATTTTAATAATATTGTACAACACGCATTGACTAGATATCGATTTAACAGATGTTCCCTGGTTATTACCTAGTAATATAATATAATAGCAATTGTATTTTATTTTATATTGAGTTATAATTTTAAGTGTATTATTAACTCTGGTGTAACAGGCTTTTAACATATAAATACATTTAGGAGTATAGTGTAAAGGTATAGGTACACCCAAAATATTATATGCAACTATATATGTCACTTCAGGTAATGCTTATTGATAACAAATTACATAGTATGCCAAATTAAATATATTTCAAATACTAACATAGACTAAATAGATGCAGGTATATGTAATTCTAGAAAAATATTTTATTCGATTGATATGGGATTTTTTGTTTACAATGAATACCAACCTATATACATTAACGAATACATAACTTTTATCTGAGGAAGGAGGGATCAGTTGAAAAAACCTAACCTGTATACACAAATAGGAGTTCAAAACAAAATTTTATTATTTGTTTGGTTACCTATGCAGAATAGAATAAAAATCGTAAACAATTTATTACTATTTATCGCAGGAGACATAATTTTAAGGGGTTATGATTAGGCAAATTTTTCAATAATTTAAGATTCTGATAATTTTTTGTTAAGATTTAGTTAACGACTTAAAATCATGTAAACGAAATATTTATAATGTTAGGGTATATTGTGAAATAATGAGTATCTTATTTTAAATGTATCACCTCATATATAATGGTCTACACTCAGAATCCGAAACCAACAAAAACGTGCTGGTAAACCTTACCGCAGATTCTGTCACACGCACACTGCGACGGTAAACATTACATGTGCTCTCCAATATTTTACTGTTATGTTATATCAATCGAGATGTTTTACCGGACATTATAAATGCCTATAGTAACTAAGTATAAATTATATTCCGTGGATTTTGAACAAAATAAATCAATTTAACACAATTACTAAGGTGATTTAGGTAAGAATACTATATGTGCTCGCCCAAAAAAGTTTCTGCAGTAAAAATAATTTAAAAAATTTCAAAATAGATCATCCGAAAATGAATGAAAGTCGTAGTGAATTCTGAATTTATCTTCAATAGCGTGAACGTGGTAGAGTATTTTAAAAAATCGTGTTAAAAAAACCAAGTCCAAAGAATTCGATATATTTAGTGATGTTTAATAGTAGAAATCTGCTCTGTTTGCATGAACTTGAGAGAAAAAAATGTATAATGGTTATTTTAAATAAATAAAGTTCCAACAACCATTAGGATTTATCAAATAATGACCATCACATTTTTTGGATGAATTCCAAAGTTTGTTTTATTTTGCAATGTTTGCATGGATGTTATAGAATATAGATACTAATTGATCGAATAGCTTTCATAAATGTATATGTACAGCATATAAATACACACAAACGTATGTTTCGAAAATCTCCCATCGTTTTTATGGGTTTTAGCTTAATTTATAAATAAAACTTAGGTAATTCAGTTTAGATAATAGAGAGTATTAAAAGATAAATTAAAAAAAAATAAAAGAAAGTCATTTTCAACTAAACTTTAAGAGAAATTGGAATCTGTTTTGGAAAATGTTATAATAGATATAATGTTAAATATTATTATAAAAGATGGTATTTTTTGGTACAAATTAATGATCGTTTAAAAAAACTATTAAGAAGCATGACTTTAATTTAATATATTATATTATAGATACATCCTTTTACCACTGTATCTACTCTTCGATGGTTTCATTCTTGTTTTTACCAGTTACCACTCGTATTCATTAAATAATATATCTCTATCGCGGCAGGTCATTATTATTATTATTACACTTTCATTTCATACTTTAAGTCCTTATATTGAAGACGTCTAGAACTATAGCCGATATTTGTTTATGTTTATAATATTTATTACCTATAGGCTTATGTTATTTAAGGTTTGTGATTTTTGACCCTCAGGTGGTGGGAGGATTTGCACGTTTTCGCCATGCATCGAACAAGTGATGCGCACGTGTCAGACGCTGCTGGACCACGGTTTCGTCCAACTGAAGACGGTAGAGTGTTTGGAAAAAGAATACCAAGTGCTGAACAGGACCGTGACCACGTTCGCCACCGCCAGTAGACCGCCGCCGCCCGCTTCGGGACCGCAGGTACCTACATTATAACATATAATATATAAATACGATATGTCGATACATCTAATATAATATATTACGCTCGCACGTGCGGAGTGCAATAGTAAATGTATCTCTCTCTCTCTCTCCCACTCTATATAATATGTATATCGTTATTATACTATAAAACGTATAGGCTTATAGCGCGCGTATAGTTTTAGGTGTATACCTACTACATATATATATATATATATATAATATCTGATAATGATATTATGTATCGAGATGTATGTATATAACGAAGATGATGGGCAGAAGAAGAGATGACGACGAAACAATATATATATAATAATATAATATACACGGATAGGAAAACAAAATAGGCACACATACACACACATATACACATACGCAAAGCGAGGGCGTACGCACACGGGCACACGACGGAACCGGTACCTATATATGTATAATATATAATATGTGCCTATATATGCACCGGACCGGTCGCGCGAGTAATTTGTTTTCGACAAATATACACGCGCGCACAGCAGAACTGGTCCACGTCAAACGTTATAATTTTTTATCGGGACCACCTCGTTTTTGTTTCTCTCCCGGAGCCTATATGGAGAATTGTTGAGATTCCTGTGCGTCCGACGTGACGGCGGCGGAGGCGGCGGCCGTAATATCACCGCTACAGCAGCGTATGGTCCAATACGTATTATAATATCGTATATTTTATACCGAGTGGCTAATTGTTCTTATAGTAATAACATACCGTCGCGTATACGACGCTATATGTTTAATCTCTATGGATATGTCCTTGCAGGTTATATAGTGGTGATAAAGTTGGGGTATAGTTGTGGTGATATAGTTGGGAGGGGGGGGGGGTGTACCGCTGTGTGTCATCACGATATCGATTTTTATGCGAGGTTAGTATAAGGGTGAAATTATGATGTACCATAATATATATATATATCAGTGCGGTAGTCCGGGGTTGCAAAATTACTATAAGGACCTGTATAGACGGTTGAAAACAACTGGTATATTGTGTCAGCTTGAAAGGTATATATAAAATTATAATTAGTAGTCAGCTATATAGATGTATGGATTGTGACGTATATAAATGGTGAAGTTGACTTGCGGAGTACCAATAGCCGTCTTACAAAGGCAACACTATTGTCAGTTCACTCCATGGCGTAGACGCAAATTGGAATCGAAAATTAATCCACAGAATTTTTTAGATTTTAAAAACTATGCAATATAACCGATGACTGTTTTTTTCTCACGACATTATAGTATAATATACAATCGGATTTTGAATTTATCTCTACGACGACAGCGAGTTGAATTCTTTTCGGAATTCGATTAGTTTCACGCACCATAACATAAACCACTCGTATATTTCGATCTTTTCCCTCGCGCCCACCCTCCTAACGGCGCCGGGACGGTCGTGCGCAAAGTATTGAGAAAACCGCGAGCTCACTTCCCCGCGGCCACTGCTGTAGCTGCAGTGGACCGAGAACGGTCGCGGTCGCACGAGGCGAAAAAAGTGTATATGTCAGTGCGTTAAAGTCTCTCAGCAGTATACGCACATTTTTATCGCTCCCAGACGGACGTGGTCGAATTTTTTTTGTTTTGTTTTAACTGGTATCTATATATCGGCGTTAACATCATCACACGGTACTATATTATAATATATATCATATATACACGATAATTATATTATTATTATTATTATTATTATTATTATTATTATATAGCAGCTACGACCTGGTAACTCTCTCTCGCGCGGCGCGTTATGCCCCGCGATGTCTGTATAATATACCGTATAAATACGATAAATCGTAACAACGCGCGCGCGATCCTCGTCGCGATCTATTACCGCCCAGTTTTTCGTTTTGACATTATATACCTCGCGTACCTATCTTTCGCTCTCGCTAGTACACGGACCTGCGGCACTTTGTGTGTGTATATATATATATATATATATCTGTCTGAGTGTGATCACGTATATATTTGTTAATCGTTGGACGATATCCTGTACAGTTTACAAAACTTATATTTATGTTTATTATTATACTCCTATAATGTAGGAAACACAGCCAACAAACTACGTAGGTACAACAGTCCGAATTGAGATTTTTTCTTATCGATAATTCAAGGAGGTATATATTATAATATATAGCCTTATATATAGATACTATACGGTAAAGCGTAGAACATTTAAGCACTATTTAAACCGATGATTAAGACGAAAACTTTTTTTTTTAATTTTTCGTTACATTATATAAGTACACACACATATATATGATATAGATTATAGGTAATATACAAATATATTATAATATAAAGTTATTAGATACCATATATATGTATATGTATATAGATATACCTTAAATTTATGAGTATTTACTCGCATATATATAGTCGAATAACTTTTCAGCGACCGCAGGCTGCAACGCGTTTGACATTTTACTTTTATTTAAACCTATATTATAATTTAAGTATACCTACATCAAACATACATAAGTAACTACATTTATTATTGGAGTTTATGCATTCCGAAAAACTTTACTCGGAAACATGACCGTAAATATGTAGGTATAGAAAAGACAGTGTTTTTTTTTTTTATGAAAAGATTAATGCACTACCAAAAAATATTTCAATAGGTCATCATACCATAGAGTAATGCACTCAGCTCGTATATTTGAATTATTTTCTAAATCCCATCGAGTAATATAGTTTTCAACGTGTCACCAGTACCACTTTACTAATATACAATAAGTATTCGTTCGATAACAATATAATATAATATATAAGCAACAAGTTTGTGACGTACTTTGGTAATCACCAAATACGCATTTACCGTTATTGTACATTAAAAACCGTCATCAACTGACGACCGTCCGAGCGGATGGCATTATACAATCAGTATAATATGTTGAACGGTACAACAAAATACTAAGTAGTCGTTTTAAATAATATCCTTACATTGTTTTTGGTAAACCGTAAACGTGTATTGTACGCGAACTGTCCAAATAATCAATTTATGTTTCGTTTTTTTTTTCATATATATTTTTTTAATGATTCAATCATCGTGAAGACAAAAGAAAGAATAATCAGTGGTGCAGGCGCGCAATACCTGTAGGTATGAACGCGTGTACATTAATACAATGACGTTTATTTCGTATTTTAATCATTCTTTCGTTATAAAAACTACTACAAGTTACAACGAGTACCTATACCTATGTAATATGTATGTACCTATAGTGTTTATACGTATGATCATTGCGTCGAGCTATCGTCATTTAAACATTGTAATTTACAATCTTAAAAGCTAGAAACAAAAATCTATTAAATTATTTCGGCCGATTGCTATTGTTTACAAATGTCAGTGAACTATTGTTTTGTACGTACATTATTGTGTATAAAATTATAGTTTTTATATCCGCTCAGCGTTACACCTGTGTGTACTGTATATTACCATGTGCATAAAGGATATATCATAACAATAACGATTCAAAGTAATTTCATTATTTCCGATTTCCCGGCAGCGGTGTTTTTTTTTAAATTTAGATGCGCCGTTTAGAGTGACCTATCTGTACGCGCATTATAGAGTGGATTTCAAACCAGAGATAAAAAATGGTACGGAAAAGCGATCGTGTCTTGCGAAATTCGCGAGCATAAAATATATTACGTTGCTGTTTTTTCATTACCAGCTAATTCTAATGATAATGTCAAATGTGTTTAAGGATGTAGTTGTGCGTGAAATTTCTTCAAGTAATATATTTGTATAACGATTTTAGTGGTATCTCACACACGATGGCATATCGTATAATAAATCAGTGTATAATACCTACCCGTAATAATTATTACGAATTATAATCGCGTCCGACTGCAATTGCACTGCTAGGAATTAATTTTAAATTTGGGTTTTATGTGAATAGGTATATATAATAGTATATGCTTTAATAATAGAGATGTATGATGTACCTACCTAATGTTATTATATAATGATGGACAAGCGTATAAGCGCCCGCTTATAATAGTTTAGCAATAAATGAGTATAATTACGATATGGTAATATTCTTAAACGTGATGCGATGAGATTATTCTGAATATAATATATTATGCACTATAGAGTACTATATGCTATTCGTTTCAAGGTTTTCCCATCCGATTCTATTGAAAATTGCATACCTTTTTTAGCTACTTATTTTGACTTTCCACGCTATTTCGTATATCTCAAGGACGCGCGCGTTCATAATATACGTACTTGCCATATAGATTTTTGTCAGATATAATACGTGTTTATAAAGCGCGCTCTTGAATTTTTTACGGAGTCGAGTTTATGATAATATAGCGTACAGCGTTGCGTCCTTGATGAACTCAAATAAATTACAATTACGCGCGTTCGGTTGCAGTGTCTTTTTTTATATACGCTTTTACGTCGAAAAGCCAATAGGTAATCAGTAGGTATATATATAATAATAATAATAATATAACGTACAGTAACACTAAACGTTGCTGTTTTTTAAAAAAAAAACAACCATACAATTGTTTTTGTCGTAGGTAGAGGTGGATACTTAGAACAATAATTGTATTTTTTAGTTATCATGTACCTACCTATAATATGTATACATATATTTTTTCCAAGTGTATACCTATACGTATACATATAGTACACGGACCTACTTTAAAATTCTCACGACTAATACGCGTTTTCCAACTGTCAACATAAATAAAAGTTGTTGACAAGTAGGTACATATAAAAGTTCCGTTGTAGGTTACATGCATATAGTGGCCACCAAAATGTTCACGTTTTCTTAGCGTTAAAGTCACTGCACGTGGGTAATATAATATTGTGTCCCGAAAAAAAGGCCTCCGGGTTGGTAAGCGATACTACAGTATATATAGCCATATAAGTACAGGCTATATGGCTATATTATTATTATTATTATTGATTTGATGTCGATTATGTCAGGTATATAATAATATTTTATCCGGTCAATGTAGACGTATAATAATATGCCACAGTTCTCGCGGCCAAACGCCAAATAGCATATATAATATTTGTAGAAGTATACCTGTATGTGTGTTGAAATCACGTTATAGTTAAAACGCGACATTTTTTTTTTTCACAGAACACAACCGAAGAACCCGGCAACGAAAAGAAATTTTTGGCTTGCATCCCGTCCGCGTCCCCTCGCGGTCACACGGGTTACCTGACCACGGCCACTTTTCTCATGGAAACCCGACTGCAGCCGGAGGAGGTGGAGATCGAAGACGCGTGCGAAAAATGAAAACTTCGACTGCAGCGTGTATCGTAGGATTTTGCTGGGGTAGAGACGTCTCCGGTTTATCGTTATATATTATATTATGTATATTATTATTGTCTGTATTATTATTTTTTACGTACAATTATTATTATGCATCGATACGCGTATATACGTATAACATGCGTGCGTATTGCGCCCGCGACCGTTCCATTGTACTGGCGCTATATATATATTATACGAAATAAATAATATATATATATATGTAGGTATATAAACGCTTGTGTGTGTGTGTTTATAAGGCCTTATTTCTTTTTCTGTCTCTCCATCCCCCTCACTCTCTCTCGCTCTCTCCCTTTCGAAAAAAACGGTAGCGTTGACAATAGAGGTCTGCCTGTTATTTATGGGTCAACGTTTATATATATACACACACACACACACCCATCCTTGCATAAGAAGAAGCGCATTAGCCAATAACACTGCGCTGCGCACCGGTGCTGGTGTGCCCGGTGCCGGTGCACCAGACTAGATAAAACTTATATTATATGCGCTTATATTCTCCGGCACGGAGGTCTCATAATACACGGAATAGGTCATCTGTACACCGAGATCTCTGCAGGGTTAAGAATACAAGAACAATGAAGTGAACGTTTCCCTTTGTTTCGTTTACGTTATTTTATTCCCGTTTTTGCTGCAATTCCGATATAATATACGCATATTAAATATATATATATAATAATACGTATAACCTAGGTATGTATTATGCGCATACCGCGCGCGCTTTGGTTTTAATGAACCCATTTTTTTTTTCTTTTCGTTGGTCCGTACAAAGGTGTAGGTAGTGTCATGGGCACGGGGTTATTACGGTGTGCCTATTGCGACCATAATGAGTATATACCGTATGGAGGTGGTTTAGTGCGCGGTACCCGTACCCACATAAAAATTTAGTCGTCGACGGTTTTTCGCGTACCCATTTATTATCGTGGAGCGCGTGCGATGACGAAAGTGACGGGGATGATGATCGACCGATTTGTATTTCGCGCGGGCCCGTGCTGGAATATAATAATAATTTATTGTCGGGCGCGTGCACAATATTGATAATAACAACGGCTACGGGCGGACCGCTGTCATAAACAATAGTAATGATAATAAAACGCGCGTATACCTATACCTATATTTTAATACACGAGGTATGTACGACGACATGCGGTATGCCGCGTGTAAAGGACACCGTGGGTCAATATTAATACCCGCCGTCGTCGTCGTATATAGAAAAATACCGGAAAAAAAAAATAAATAAAAAGTAGATGAGTGGAGGAGAAAAAAAAAGATAAAGATCCCGGGTATGTATACACTTGTGTGTGCGCTTCAAATTCGGGGTCACGGAGTTCAACGAAACGACGACATGTGAGGTATGTTTATGTTTGTATAAGCCCCGCGCGCTCCGTATACAAGAGCTTCTCTATTTTTTAATAATAATAATATAGTCACAATATCGTATTGTTATACTGCGGTGTCATTAAACCTGCAGCAGTGACCCTGTTTGGGCGTATGATCCGATTGTTCTGCCGGCGCGCGCTTGTCGATCGACGAAAGTTGGTTAAGAGAACATTATTATCTGCGGCCGTTGCGTTTTTACGTCGCCCTTCGAGGATGCAGCCGGCCCCCGATGCAGTGTTTTTCTATTCTAGAAATGGCAAAATATATTGTACGCGGATCGCAGAAATCGTTTTACACTTTCACTCTTTCGCGGGAGGACATGCGATACAATACGAGACGACGAATTGAAAATGTACGGACGTCGTCGTCGTCGTCGTCGTGGTATTACGATGACAAGCACTCATGCCTAGTAAACAATGCGTGTCTTACGAGGTGTAGCGCAATCGCCGCGCAGCAGAGAAACACGCAACTCCACCCCTCCGTCCTTCAGACGTCAGCCCCGCCCACTGTTTCACAAGTTTCGATAGAAAACCGTAGAAGCGCGTAATAATTAAATCGACAATACTATATCCATATTTATATCTATCACCGTCATCGTCGTAGTCGGTATGAAGACGATCGATAAAAGTCTCATGCAAAGAGGCGAAATGCAAAAAGGCCTTACCCGATATACCTATACGTTGATATACCTCATGATATTATATTATAGTGTTATAGATCAGATGTAGCCTGCAGTATCTATATAGGTACGGAATAGACACTCGCGATTTTCGAGCGGAACGTAGCGGACCGCCATTATTCAAGGCGCGTGATATACCTCGGAATATCATCGTAGGTAATATGAATACGCGCACAACCGTCGCCGCCAGTTTTTTAAACCCAATATTTGAACGATCCTGCAGCAGTCGTGGGGTGTACGCCGACTGCTCGGCGCTCGGTACGTATAGGTATATCTCCGGTATATGGCATTTCACAACGACGACGTGTGGTAACCATTATTTATTTTATTTATACACGTTTTTTTTTTCTTCCCCCTATACGCCGCACAGCAGCAACTTTGCAGATATCTGAGGTCAGTAATCTAGTTTCTATATTATACACTCGACTATATACGACCGGGGAAGCCACAGTGGCGCGCGGAATCGGCCACCAACAGCGAGCGGCTCCAAGGAACGATATACCTATATATTATGCCTGTGTGTGTGTGTGTGTGTGTGTGCTTAAGAGGTCAGTGTCACCTGCTGGTGCTGCTGCCGTGTATGCGACCGGCGCGAGAGAGTCGTGTGGGAGATGGAAATTAGAATATCAGATTTGAAATGAGAACAAAACAAACTCCGTATCGACTGTTTTTAAAGGCGTATATATAATATTATAATATTATTATGTGCCGCACAGTGCTTGCCTATGTACGTGTACAATACATGTGTATCGCAGCATAAATGTGCGCCGAGTGCGTCTGTATGTGTATTATTACTGCAGTAAGGAACGACAGTGGCGACCGCGTGCCAATATATAGGTATTAGCGAATACGCGTTTTCTGTATGTGTGTGTGTGTGTAGAAAACGAAAACAAATGTATTTCGCGTGCGTGTTTTTTTCCCTTCAAAGGTAATTTCTCAAGGACGCGCTTATTTATATCATATAGTGTTTTTTACCGTCGACAACAGCAATAATATTAAACATCACAATATTTCACGTGCATACCTATATATGCACGTATACATGATACCATGATGAATAGTGGGTATGCCGGGGAACACGTGAGACATTTGAGTCAATGCGTATATATAGGTATAATATATCGTATATTATTAATACCGTTCGTGGTTCGTATAATATGATACGCGCTTATATCGTTTACGAATATCAAATTAAAAATAAACCAGTCGATAGCGATCGTCTGTAATGCATTCTCACCTACCGTTAAACCCGTAATTATTACAAAATTCAAAATTCATTAATCATACATCACGTGATTTCATATCACGTGCTCACGCCAATACCACACCGTCCAGGAGTTATAATAATATATAAAAATAATAATCGACGTTTATATGATGTAATAATATTTTATATTATACGAGTTTCGTTATAACCATTTGCCGTGATGTGTGCATAGTATTATGGACCGTATAGTTTATTATAGTGTGAAAACGTAGGTATATTGTATATTATGATAATACGTAGATAACCGTCGAATACGTATCTTACAAACCTCTATTATAATAAACTGCCGCGGTATGCCCAGTGGGAGGGTCCATTTTGAGAGTGAACGGATATTACAACGTTGAAAACACGTAGGAAAATATTATGTTATATTATGTCCGTCTATAATCCTTTAGTGTTTATCATTTTCTAGACGATACGAGTTTGATGCCCAGTCACGTATCATCGGGATGTATATTATATCGATATTATAATACATGATTTTACTTTTTACCATCGCCAAACACTAGACCGCGATTGAACGAGAGACATTTCGGCGCCAAACGCTTAGTATTTAACACATTTTGCTCCACCGCTCCCAACGCAGTTATTCCCATAGATAATAAAGATACGGATAGGCCATTGAAGCTCATCATGCATTACTATCAATTTTGAGGTTATATGGCGTAAAATGGTAAATATTATATAATGCCAAAAACTACTCAAAAGTCTCAAAAGTCTTAACAGGTATATTATATTATTATTATTATAATTCCATATTAGAAATTTAGAATATTTCATATTATACCGGCGGCAATTATTTGAAGTTTGAACATAACCTTAAATAGTACCCCATGTAGGAGAGAGAACATTCTTAAAGATATTTTCTATCTCCCACAAAAAAGAACGCGACCTCATACAATGTGTTAATATAGCTATGGCCTATCCATATCTTTATTGTCTATAATGGTTATTCCGTGTTGGGCTACAATATACATACAATTAATATTATCTTATATTATTAAATACGAGCTGATCCCGTGCATTTCGTTGCCCATTTAAAATGCCAACTCTACATGAATAAGATATTATATTATTATTTTAATAACTCATTTATAATCAAAAATTTCCATCGGAAATCTCAAAATCCCTGTTTGAGCACCTCTCGGGGTTGGTCCTCTTCCTTTTTAAATTAGCCCATCTTCTGCCCAGATGTCTAATCTATCTCTGTACCAAATGTCATCAACATCGGTTCAGCCGTTTAGGAATGCATAAAGGACACACAGACAGACAGACATTCATTTTTATATAATATTTAGATACCTATGCGGTATGTTATATACATATACGATCAGTGTGAAGATAGGTACACTGCAGTGTATGCGTATCACACTATTTTATGTTAAGACAATCAATTGCAGTAAACAACGGTCGCAGAGGCGTATAGGTACCTATTCGAGGAATCTTCGTTTTCAAGGAGCTTGTGAATAATCTATTATACATTACTATGGGTGACTGATATTTTGCGTCTTCTTACCTTGACGCACGCTTCCCGGCATGCGTTATCCTCGGAAAACGGGAGACGAGTTTCTCGATCCTATACCGACCGGAATGTCGTCGCGCACTGCACACCGCTAAAATCACAGAATAATAATATTGGGAAAAAGAAGTATGCTCGATGATAAGAGTGCGGATATTTTTTTAAGGGGCAATTCATCATATAAATACGTAATTTACAGTTGATAATAATAATATACCTACACTAATGCGACTAATAATAAACTCAAGTCGACGTCACGTGTGTATATATTATTATAATTTATCTTATACGATGTAGTATGCGCACAAAAGTCGATGCACATGCGCGAACTAGGATCGTGTTGAGCATACTTCTTATAGTTCGTGTTATGATTAAAACAATGTTATATATTATTATTATACATGTATTATATACCTATTGTGCACTTGCAGACGGATGATTGGTGACGCTAAAACGGTTTGATCGAGAACCACTGCAGACAATGAGCGTATTTCCAAGACTGACCGGCGGAAAATATCGGTATTTTCCGCTCAAAAGTTTCACGATATACGTTTCTCGGAAGAGTATACGACACTCCCGGGAGGACTTTCTTGTAGCAGGATTTCCAAAGAGTTTCACCGATACCACGGTATCCGTGCAGCATATTCGTGATACTATATATATGTATCGGCTGTGCGGTTTGATTATTCATATCACATATCCATGTACTAGGCATTCAGATGTATGGTAGAGGTAATCTCTAGTTCTACCAGTCAAATTTGGAAATTCTTTTTGCATTTGGTAGCACAATTTTTAAGGAAAGTTATGGGCTATGTAACATCAAGCTACGACCCTTAAGTGCCGTGTAAAAGGAAAAAATATCAGAGGTCATGTGGCCGTACTATTACGGTGTCATTTTGTCTTTGTTTATGAATGATTGTCATCGGTTACTTCTTACAGATTATAATAGTAATAATAGACATAATTAGTAGACGTAAATCTCAAGTCTCGCAAACAAACTACTGTTGCACTGTTAACAATCAGAATTTCGTGGATAGTTTTATTGTTATAGCCATTTAAAGTTAGTCGTTACATCCATAGATGTAAATAGTGTTTGAAATTCGAAGGAGGGGGGGCTGTAGCTCAGGTCTATATTTGATACTCTTATTAGTTTTCGGGGAGGCTATAGAAATTCTAGGGGTGAGTAAGTCCCCCCAGCCCCCCACCTATTTGCTACTATGGTTACCTTGAGACCTTTCCAAGGTGGGCTTACACAACACATTGAGTGATGTTTTTGATTTAAATTGTCCGAGCGAGCGCAATCTGTCCAGTAAAATCAAATTTTAATACGGTGGAAATTGAAATTTTTTTTTGCTTAATAAAAATGGTTAAATAGTTTCCATTGGTTGCAGATTATAATAGTAATAGTAGAAATTAGTGTTTTTTTTTTTTTTTGTATATACATATCGGTACATATCTGTTCATACATATGGTTAGTAAATGATGTGTATACCTATATTATAATGGTAATATTACCGTATATTAACCTGTCTTAGTGTTTGACAAAATTCTACTACAATATCGTTCTAAAATAATAGGTGTACAAATAGAGTAAGAAAAAAAAGGTTTCGCATTAATTGGTAATTGTTTGCCGAGCGATGAAAAACCACCGGATCGTATCCAATCCGGCGTGGGTTGGATTAAGTAAAAACGACAAACTTGGTATAACTTCGATATACTTTAGAGTTGAATTATGTATACTTGCGCACTCACCTCGCCGGGTCCGCAATAATCCACCGCGGATAGATTGTCTACCTGATAATATACTGTTCGCATAATCACAAGCGAGCTTCAACGGCTATAAATTAAAATAATATGATTTATATATTTAAAAATACATTGCTTCCACAGCGAGTCACACCCAAAAGGATTTGAACAATCACAGTTTTTTTTCCGGCCTAGTAAATTTTACTTTTATTCCATTCCGCGTGTTATATAACCAATAAAATATTTTATGTTGTAGCGTTATTGTTCGTGCTGATGTGGTTGAAAACTATCGCGAGTAGATGGTATTGAAACATGTAAAATTGTTACCTATTTGATTCCGGCAAACGCGTTATCCAATTGAGTACCTATAGCGTTATGTATCCGTTAAGCTTTGTCACCATACAACATGATAAAGTATTATTATTATTAATATTTATTATAGACGTGTTCATCGTTTTGGGTCGGCGCCGCGGCGCGTGCAACGGTTGGGTTAGCGAATCTCATTATAGGTATACGCACAGCCGACACTATACATAACAATAAGCTGTCGTCGTCTCGCCAACTTCAATGCCGTGAAAGGCGTATGTATTATAACAATATATTATTACCCATATTACTCTATTATTGTTATACGTTTAATGTGTGTACAGTCTACGAACGTGTTATAGTGGATAACACCACGGGTAACACGCGCGTTTTGGACTTGACGATGGTTAAACTACAGAAGTATAGCCTGCAGCAGTATAGGTACTTACAAGTCGTACTTGTGTGTACGAGATTATGTGCGCAATATAATATAATTAGGCATAGGTACACGAAATTGTATATTGAAAAAAAAATTAACGCGTGCCGAGAGTATAATAATTATTATGCGTTTATAGTTTTATATACATAATAGGTACACTGCGCTTAGTGCACAATGGCCGACGAGTGTCCGTTCGGAAGTAATAATAATTATTTTACTTTCTGACAATAACTACGACTACGCCGGCGACGCATAATAAAATTTCATCATTATAATATTATGTGACACACGGATATCATAAAAACGTAATTTCAACCGTGATTTACCTTTAGGACAAAAATCGATTGTTGTTGTGCTGTGTCTACATATTTGCTACACTAAATTATTAAATTAAATTAAATTATTAATATAACGTCATAAATGTATAAAACTTATAAAACTATATTATATATAGGCATATAGTAATTTTCATATTTTTTAATAACCATTCGAAACAATTGAAACTCTTATCATATATAAATGATGTGTATATAATAATGTGTTATATAATATTAGGTGTTAGTACACAGTTAAAATTAATTTAATTTAATGTATAATTTTTTTGTGGTCACTATTAATATTGAAAAATTAAATTTTTTACTACTCACTGTTTTTATGATCATTTTTTAAGCTTTTACTTTTTGGAATGACAGCTTACATTTTTGTAATATTTTTCTGAGAATTTCAATATTCGACAATTTCGTTTAGAATAAAAACCATAGGATTGACCTGTCATCTTACTTCTCAGTGAAATACAGACAATTGCCGCTCAAAAATCTAGAGCCACGAAGAAGCAGTCTTAAGTCTTAATTTGACAGATTATTATTTAGTGTACGTATGTTATATTTTAGCCTAATTTTGTAATTATAATACTTAAGTCATATGTTGTAAAATATATAAGTTTTTTGCAAAATGTCTGTTAATCGTCTTTTCGGTTAACCGTCCTAGTCCCGGGCCCGATGACAACGGCTAATCGAGTTTCTACTGTAGGTATTATTATACTTGCATGTATTAACTATACTTATTCAAAATTCGATTTTTATTTATTAAAATTATCAGAATTTAAACAGTACACTAAATGGAAAATAAAAATTAATCATGAAAATCTTCACATTTGGCTTTCACCTTATAAAAAGTAATAGTAGGTATTGCCTGTCACCTTAAATAGTCACAACATCCCAAAATCCTCTATCGTTCTCTCTCTCTCTCTCTCTCTCCCTCTCTACTATTTGACTTAACCCTAGACCAGGGGTCTCCAACTACGGCCGCGGGCCGGATACGGCCCGCGAACAAGTTTTAAACGGCCCGCAGCACCCATAAGACGGTAAATAAAATATAGATATCTAAATATATATTGTGTAATTTAAAAAGTCGTTATCGCGGGCACGTATCATAATTTATGACGACAGACATTGCAATTTCCTTATATTTTTAGTTTTAACGTCGATAACGGAGAGATTAGCCACATAGACGAGCGGTACGACGAAATCATTTCATAACGTTTGTACAGTTACATGTCTAAGTTTGCAGTGCCTTTATTATAATATTATTCTTTACCTATTAATTCACCAATTCAACATTCAGGAAGAGGATTGAAAAGGAAAATAGATTCAGAATGTCGTGTTTTCAATGAAAAGTGGTCGTTGGATTATTTCGTAATTTATTCAGGTGACAAAATAATTTGTTTAATATGCAAAGAAAGTATTTCTGTACTTAGGAGTACAATATTCGAAGGCATTATGAAACGAAACATAAGACAACTTTTTCAAATTTACTGAGAAATTACGTTAGATAAATTGCAGTCACTTCAAAATAATTTTTCATCACAACAATTATTATTTAAAAAACAAAAAAATATTAATGAAGCTGCTACAAAGGCTAGTTTTCGTATTTCACATCTATTGGCAAAAAGAGGAAAAGCGTTTTCTGATGGTAGTTTAATAAAAGAATGTATAATTCAAGCAGTTGAAGAAATTTGTCCAGAAAGAATTGATACTTTTAAAAATATTAGCCTTTCTGCTAACACAGTTGCCCGTAGAATTGACGATATTAGTAATAATTTAAATTCCCAGGTTAGTAATAAGACTCAAGAATTCATTTCGTTTAGTATAGCACTTGACGAATCAACAGATGTATGTGATACGTCACAGTTACTTTTATTTATTCGAGGTGTTAATAAAGATTTAGAAATTTCAAATGAACTACTTTCTGTACATAGCATGCATGGAACTACGACAGGTATCGACATATTTAAAGTTATTGAAAAATCATTTTTAGAATATAATTTGAAGTGGGAAAATTGAAATGTATCACTACTGATGGCGGAAGAAATATGTGTGGCACAAAAAAAGGTTTAATTGGACAGATATTTACGAATTGTGAAAAAGAAGGTTTTCAACCATGACTTTGCATTGTATTATACATCAGCAGGCATTATGCGGAAAACTTTAGACTTGTCTGTGTTATGGATCCAATAATATCAACAGTAAATTTTATTCGCTCGAGCGCACTTAGGCATCGTCAGTTTCAAGATTTTTTGAAAGAAATAGAAACGGAGTACCCAGATATACCGTATTTTACCGCAGTTCGATGGCTTAGTCGCGGAAAAGTCCTATCGCGATTTTTTGAACTAAGAAATGAAATTGAAATATTCTAATTGATAAGAATCGACCATTGCCTTTACTTACAGATAGTGAATGGGTTTGGAAATTAGCTTTTTTAGTGGATATCACAAAATATATGAACGACTTCAACCTAAAATTACAAGGTAAAGATGTTCTAATTTGCGATGTTTACACATTAGTAAAAGCATTTAGGCAAAAACTTATTTTATTTGAAACGCAAATTTCAAAAATTGTTTTATTCATTTTCTACTTGTGATAAATATAACAAAGAATCAAGAACACAATTTCCAGTCGACTTCGCTCAAAAAATAATTTCTGAACTTAAAATCCAATTTAAACAACGTTTTTCTGACCTTGACGTAAAATCGGAAGAAATAAATATTTTTCAAAATCCGTTTAGTTTGATATTGAGAAGTTACCTCCTACCCTTCAAATGGAAATGATTGATTTACAGAGTAATGATGCACTGAAATCAAACATCGTGAAGAGACTTTAGTTGATTTTTATAAATTTCTCCCAGATATACAGTATCCAAATTTAAAAAAATTTGCAATTGAATATATATCTGTATTTGCTACGACTTATTTGTGCGAGCAAACTTTTTCTAAAATGAAATACATCAAATCGAATATAGATCGGCCATGACTGACAAACACTTGGAGTCAATTTTGAAAATTGGAACTAGCAACATACAACCTCAATTCGATCGAATATTAGCAGAAAAACATCAATTTCATACTTCTCATTAAAAAAAAAAAATTATTAAAATTACAATGTAATCATTTAAATTTACCAATTATATTTAAGTATATTGTAGACAATATTTTATAAAAAGATTTAAAGTTAACTTATATTTGTATACCTATATTTTGATAAAATTAAAAATTATATGTGTTAATAAACTTTTGGCCCGCTAAGAGCATTTGATATTTTTTGTGGCCCTTCAATAAAAAAGTTTGGAGACCCCTGCCCTAGACGATCGACTAACCTGTGCTGATCATATAAAATCTTAACGAATACTTTTCAACTCAAGGTAGTAAACACTCTAAGCTCAGCATAAAAACAAAGCTATTCCTTTATAAAACTTCATTGATGCTTATCTGACGCATCGGCATTCAAATATGGGTGGCTAAAAAACAAACATATAGGTACAAAATTCAAACTTTCCAATCTATAATTGTTCGCATAATTACAAATGCCCCATGCTATATCTCAAATCACACTCGGCATAGGCACAGAATTAAAAATTCACACAATAAAAATAACCACAAAGGTACTTTACAAACGTTTCCGCTCTGGTAATCCTCCTTGCGAGCTAAAGAGATCATTATGTCACGACCTATTAGTCTGTACAAAAAAACAAGGAAAAAATAAATGTAATTAAAATTCATAATCAAAACCAACCGAATCCCCAAGTAAAGTGTTGTCATTGAGTGGCTACTTTTCTCTGGGTGTCTCTTCGTCACGTGTTATAAATATATATTATATATATGCATACAGGCTTATTGTAATAAATGAATTACAGGTTGTATTTATTTAAACTAAAGTACTTGAAAAAAAGGACATTGTCAGAAAATTATTTTGCTTTGAAAAATGAAACGAAAAATCTATATGCCGTCATTGAAAAAGTTAAAATATTCAAAATGTATTAAAAGTTTTAAAATATTAAAAATATACATAATATAGGTGTTTAAAAAAACATTGTTTTTTAATGGTTTCAAATTGATATCCCCCGCTTAGTCACCTAAAGTGCAAGTCCAGATATTTTTTGAGCTTCTGTCAAAAAATAGAAATAAAAATAAAAACATCAATTGTGTTAGCCTGATGGGTGGTGGCTATTCGTTCGTCAAGCCGGTTGAAAAAGGAGTTCCGCATCAGCATTTAGTTTCATTCGTTCACCTGCAAGCGGTGATCACGGCGTAGACATTCGTAGACTGTGCATTACGCTAGCACACATTATATACATGTCGTATTACGTTCTATATAATAATATATATTATATTATACGGTACCCACATCGACTCGATTCCTGTACCAGATACCTATAGCTATCGGTGTACTGGATTTTCCGATTTCGACGATGGAAAATCAAACGACATTTATAATAAAATATGCTAATGTCGCGTTATAGTATATATTATATTGTGTTTGCAGTATATATAATGTCATATTATCGTATACAGTGAGGTATACTGTTTACGTAGGTACATTTCCGTCAACAGCAGCAATCGTGTACGTAAATGTACGTTATTACAATATTATTGTGCAGCAGTGCTCGGCAACCGTGATGGTCGTTGGTCCACGATGACACGGAGACTTGGCCCTACTGCACAGTGCACACACTCACACACACACACTAACACACACACACACACACACACACACACACTTATTTATATATATGCATATATGATCTCTACCGCGAGTCGAGCCCGGTAGCCCGGCTTGGAACCTCCGGCGGGTCGCATAATAATAATAATAATAATAATAATATATCGCGAGAGAGGCTGCGCTCCGGATCAGGTCGTGATGACGCGAAATACAAAATGGAAGGAAATACTTTTACACATATATATATATATATATATGTACATGACGGTATGGGTACACGCGTTTCCTTTTCCTCGGTGTGTACGACGACGACGACGACGACAAGTAATATAATATATATTATTATAATAATATAACATATTATATTATATTATGCGTCGATCTCCGCGAAACTATATGTGCATACGGCTCCCGTACGTATATCATATACCTCGTACACACGCACACACACACACACACACACTTATATATATATATAATATATAATATAGATAGGTTCCTGCGCATAACGTATCTATATATATACAGACCGTGTTACTATATGATATTATATTATGCCCTATTCTCGATATTAATACAATGTTATGCCTACAATATATATATATATGTCTCCACGACGACCGGGTTTTATTTTTTATTTTAATAATATAATACGGTTTTCCTTCCGTACATGCGCATGCCGTTCGGGGTCTATATACGATATTATTATGTACCTATATACACACGCCGACGGCATTTCGTTTTTGTCTCTTTTTATTGTTATTATTATTTTTTTTTTTACGGCGTTTACTCGGAAACACGCGGCCCATAAATCCACCATCGGAAATCGTGCGCCGTTCGCCGCGCGCGGACGCGGACACGACGACGATGTCATTTTCCGCCGTTGTTGTCGTTGTCATATCATACATTGTTGGTGTAGGTAGGTGTACACGTCAGTGTCGGTCTGGCTAATGACTGGGGGCCCCGGGCACGATAATTTTCAACGGGCCGCTTTGGAAAAAAAAATAATTGTTTTTCCTGGGTAATTTTTTTTTCCGTGTAAAATTAATATCTAAAATTCATAACTACACATATTATATAGATAGCAATACTATATAATACAATCTTAAAAACAAGGTATTACAATTATTATAGTTAGAATTATTTTGTGATAAATTCGTTTAAGTTGATATAAATAAAATAATGTATGCACAGCCAAACCGTAAAATATAATTTCACGGTTTGACAGTTTTTTTTGGAAAAAAATATATAGGTACTTTTTAATGATTAAATAAAAAATAAATACGACAGTACAACTGTTACAGTATGTTTACTAATTGGAAAGTAAGTAACTCTAAGTCTATATAATATGATGCAGTTATTCTAGTACAGTTTTTTTTTTGTATGTATATACTAACTTATAGCCTCCCTGTTACCAATGTCTAAAAATGTTTTTTATAAAACCCTTAAAATCTTTTTTTTGTTTTTTAAATCATAAAATCGGTTGGATTTTGAATGTTCGAAAGCAACATATGTTTTCAAAGATACAGCATAATACAAATAATTTATTAAAACAGTATGGTTTCCACACTTTAATAACTAATGCTAATCCAATAGGTGATAGTTAATAAAGAACATGCACTACCACTCGATTAAATTATTCATAATATTAAATTCTGAGCGGAGCAAAAGAGTGATTAATTTTACCATGGTAAATTGATTTTTTTCTGTCTGTCAGCAAAATGTTGGGTAGTAAAAAAGCTCCAATTTTAGAAATCAGCATCTTTCCTGATAGAAAACTAGAAAAGTGAAGCTAATTGGTATTTTCGGAAGGTCGAAATTAAAAACTCCAAAAAGTTTTAGAAAGCGTCAAGAAAAACAAGTGGTAATTTTTACACGAAACTAATTTTTGAAAGTATTATACATATATGTATGACAAAAATTGTGAAAATTATAATATATTATACCATTATAAACCGTTACCGTTAGTAAATAATTTAAGAAATATACTCATGTCTAGAAATTTCCTAAAAAAAATATTTTAAAGGAAGTTATATTACGTTCTAAATTAATTTACTCAAAATAATATTGATATTTTGAAAAATTCTAAAAAAAAACTACTTGACTTAGATAAATGCTTTTACCATTAAAATGGTTCTCACGATCAGATGACAGGTTTACAGATCGGCTATTTTGAACTTTTCCAAA
This sequence comes from Sitobion miscanthi, assembly GCA_008086715.1. Taxonomy (NCBI): domain Eukaryota; kingdom Metazoa; phylum Arthropoda; class Insecta; order Hemiptera; family Aphididae; genus Sitobion; species Sitobion miscanthi. The sequence continues at coordinate 12,255,883 of CM017805.1, forward strand.
AAAATTTAAATCAAATTTTAAATTTTTTATTTTTGGTATGAAAAAATAAAAATATTCTTTTTCTAATTACACGTTTATCGCAAGTGACTATAAATTATATACAAAAAAAATCTAAAAATATATTGATTATAACAAAAGTCATTTATCTGTGAGGTCTTCCTGTTACACTCTGTATATCGACTTGAGTGATGTATTTCGGTTTTAGTGTATCTCAGTTCACGGGCAAAATATCGTCGTCAGCGTAGGCCTTGACGAGCAACTGAAAATCGCAGATGAGATTTTTTTAGGTATATTTTTTTTACTACTCTCTTAACTTTTCACCAAGAGAGGTACATCGACGCCGATTTTCCCGTGAACTGAGCTACACTAAAACTATTAGGAACTGCACTCTGTAGGTTAGGTTAGAACGTACGGTATGTTTGGTTAGGACTTGGTACACAAACGTATACATAATAACGCTTAATATTATACGCGGTCCGCTGCTGGTCGTGTGTTTTTCGGCACAGTAAAATATTGAGCGTGTCCCGATGAGATTTAAGGGGCCTGCACATGACTTGTTTTTTTGCTCAAAAACATGCGTTACAGGAAAAACTCTCAAGCCTCGTAGTGATCCGATTTCAATAATTTTTTTTTATTTTTGAAAGATAAACGCCTCTTACAGACTGAACTTGGATTTTCAATATTCTATTTCTAAACCATTATATGATACGACTTTGAATACGATCAATTTTCACAAGATTTTGTTATTTTTTTTATGTTTGTCTTACAAACAACGGAATTAAAAATCAAAGTTCAATGGTCCCCGTAGAAAATTCTCCTCTTTCTAACGAGAAAAAAGTTTATCAAATCAGACCACTCTACGATGCGTGAGAGCTTTATTCCTTGTGTTTTGAGCAAAAGAATCATGCATTTTATTTTTGGTCGGCGGTGCCGTTGACATATGGGCACATGCATTGCGTGCGTAGATACTCACACTAATCATCACGGACGACTGATACAAAATATGCCATGGGCGGCGGCAACGAAATCGCATATTGCCTAAGTATTGTCCCTTATTAAAGACACGCGAGCAGGTCCCCTAAACGAACAAAAAATTTCACAGAGAATGCGGTCCTCCACCATCATCGTAACCACCGCAGTCATCGATTCCGCGTTAATTTAGTTTTCGCACTGACATGTTATGTGCAGTATATTATATTATATTATTACAATATTACATGGTAACTGCAGCCGTACCATAAATGTTACCTATCGATTCCGTTTGTACATATATTTTACGAAACGTCTTATCGCCAGCCGGTTTGTAACACTTCGTATAGTGTTTCTGTGTCCGTTTTGTTTGCTTTTAAGCTATACATTAAATATTATGACTCACGGACAAACCGCTTAATGCTATAATCACCGAAATACCACACAACAGAGTTGGAAAAATTTGTAATCTGACCACGTGTCTCGTGTACCTACCTGTATATATAAGTTGAATTACAAATTATTATTATAATACGGACATCATATAGTAGAAAGTACCAATGAACATATAAGTTTTATAAACGTAAGATTTATATAATATGTATAAGATTTTTTGTCATGTTTTAAAGTTTTAACTAGTCATTTATAATGCGTGTTATAAGTAGGACTGCAGGGAATGTAATGGCCTAAAAAATCAAAATGATGCACTTTATTATTTATTTTAAACAAGTTTTGGACAAAACCATTTTTTCATGACTTCACTTATTCAAGTGAAAATCTTAAAACAAAACTAGAAAACAGGATTTTAGTGTTAAACTGTTAATTGCCCAAAAATCATAAAATGATCTATAAATGAAAAAAAAAAACAAGTTATTCTGATTCAAAAATATGTTATAATCAGTACACAGGTATATATTATAAGGCGAACATCGCGATATAGCTTCGGAAAACAATGCGAAATGCATCGATATTCCAACCATATAGTCATATAACTTATAATATAATTTATATTGTCATAGACAAATTCGTGCGGGTGGGGGCTTGGGTATGCTTATCAGTTATCCACCCCCCCTCCCCTACACAGTTTTCAAACCAGCACCACAATAATTTATGGTTACCTACTTAGTTCTTATTTTATTATATTGATAAATAAATATGCGCTGTACAGTTATTTATTAATAAATATGAATGTCATTATTGAATGTGTGTGTGGGGTTAAAAGTTACTCGTTATGTAGTCCATGATAATAATACAGTCAGAACAATAAACTTAGGGGTTTATGCCGTCCCAGTTTTTTTTTATTGAAATTTCGCCCGCATATATCAATAAATTTTTTGCTGATTCGTAACCTAATTGAACACGGCGTGCCCTGCAGTTAGCACTGTAGCCACGGGGAGATCAAAGCGGCCATACTCACATTACATTCCCTTCCCCTATCAGCCGTATTATTTTTGAATATGAATATCTAGAAAAATATATTTTTACCGCTTTTATAAAAAAAAAAACCCCGAAAGAATGAAATAGTCTTAGATTGGACTTTTACACAATAATAATAGTTAATAATATTTTATTATATAAGTATCCCATCAATATGCGTAGGTATTGTTCGTAATGTATAAGTATAGATATAACAGTTGAATATTGTATGTATCTGGCCATTAATATAATAAGTATAAAAGCAGTGACATTCATTCCTAGGGGCGGGGTGGTCATTCACCCCTCTCCAAATAATTTCGTTTAGGTATTTATGACGTGTGTGTGAAGGAGGGCCCTATAGCAACTGCAGGTAAAAGTTGTAAACCTGCTCATATACATATAAAGGGGAAGGAGTGGCCGAGTCGGTAGCGACGCGCACCGTCGCCGGTTCGAACCTCAGCCACGGGAGGCACTTATCTTGGGGCAGTCACGGTGTCTGGAGAGAGAGGCCGCCATCGCCCATCTGGGCATGGCAGATACCTACGGGTGCTTACTTGAAAATTCTGCCGAACCAAAACACACGTGTTTACTGAGCTTACAGTACCCTCCCCCGCAGTTAAAAACCACCCAATGGCCTAAGTTGCCGCGGGTTAATTAATGAAAATACGTATAGATATAGTTGTACTGCAAAATATGTAATATTGTATGATTCAATCTCAACACTCGCACGATGATAAATTATGGTGGGTGAGTGGGTGCCCCCAGCTGGTAAGTGTCTAGGTTTGCAGACTTCGCACTGAACCGTAAAAAAAAAAAAAAAATTGTGTCACTGTATGAATACGTCTTCGTAGTGCAAACAATAAGGATTTAATTTTTATAAGATTTTTTTTATGGGCCCCCTCCCCCTTTTAGAAATCCCGGCTTCGGCTACTCTCCTGCACGTCAGCACGTGCCGACATAATATATTTTATATTATCACGACGTCGCAACAGGATAGTGCCGGCGCCTTGATATTAATGCAACTATATAATATTATTATTATTATTACTATTACTATTAAGTGTTACATATTATAGGAAAAGTGTGCGGTAGAACATAAAAACTACTCGTTCGATATTATTCCGATCGAATACTTCTTCTACGTCCTTCTTCTGTTTGTAACGGGTAGGTGTATACGCATTTTCTGTCTCCGCCGGGCCACTGGTCGGAGTCATTAACGGGTTCATAATAATAATAATAATATTATACTGTAATCTTTATCGCGACTCGGAGACGTCACACGTCGCGCGCGATCCCGTTTTATTCATTTATTTATTAGATTATATTATTATTATTATATTGTACCTATACGTACCTATTACGGTGGTATTAAAAATAATTTAATGCCACGGATTGTTTGTTTATCGGCCTCACGAACGCCATTACCCCCCCCCCCCCTCCTCCTCCACCGAACGGCCGGAGAGAATCCGAAAGACCGCATTATAGTAGTCTGTTGCTGTAGTAATATTACCGTAATATACGACGTGCACACCACACTATACCACCGGTATTTGACAAATCACCGAAATAATATTATTATTATTACTCACTGCTGCAGTTGTCGTGGACGAGGCGACGATTATAATTATTGTAATTACCGGTCCGGCTCGGCACACCGCACGTCACGGGTCCGGGTCGTAATAATAATAATAATAATAATAATAATGATAAATACACCGGGCCGACCGACGGCGATAGGTATTACACACAAATAATAATATTAAAGTATCATTGTGGGTAGGTTAGGTACTTACATAATATTTTTGATGCCAATAACGGCCATTCGTTGTGCGCGTACAGCTCCGTCGGATGAGACGACTCGTATCGATAACCGCATCGACCGGGTTACGGGTACCTGTATAATAGGCATATGCCTACCAGCTGTAGATGGTATTCTGGTCCATGCGCGTGAAAGCGAATAAAATCCAAGACGGTGGATTTATCTTTTCTTCCCACTGATTCGCATTAAGACATATATTTTATTTTCACGACACTATCACATATTATTGTGTGACGTATTGCAGTAATGGCTGGGACTTTTTCACCTAAATAGGTATTTCTTTAAACTATATAGATAAAACCAAGCCAAAGTAAAATAACTATATAAGTACTGACTCTTTCTCAAAATATATATCGCGTAAAAATAGTTAAAAATCGTTAAGTGTTTTAAAATTATATTGTTGCCAAAAATAATGTATACTTATTATTAATTATTATCATTATATTTTATATTTTGTTTTTCAAACACATTATTGTTGTTATAGGTATAGCTTTAAAGTAGGCATCTACTGTACTAGGATGGTGTGAATAGGTCAGTAAAGTAACCGCTTAGAATTTAAAGCGAACTCTTCTATGTTATTATAGGTTCTCGTACTATATCTCAATATCTTATACTCTACCATGGAAACGATAATCGATTTGAATTTTGGTTGAATTCATACTTTTTATTAACTGTTATAGTGCAAATTACAAACGTATTCCAAAAATGATGGTGCAAATTATATCACATGTTGTCAGTGGCGGATTTAAGGGTGAATGCCAACCAATAGATTTCTATTTTAATTTAGCTTTCTGAATCATATTCGGTTTGATACACAAAAACTACTTTATAATTTGCATTAATTATTAGTCAACCGAATGCGTGTAATATCTTATCTAAAGTGACATCGTTAAAAATAATAATAATAATAATATATAATATACCTTAATATACTAATGCATTTTATAAATATGTACGTACCCAATTTAATATATTGTTTAGACAATATTTTAGACCCGAACAACAAAATCCTAAAAAATGTCGTAAATATTTTGTGCAAATTAACCGCAGCTTTACTAAAGGTAATAGGTATACATATAATATATACCTAAGTATAACGGATATTTGTTGTGCGTGTACAGCTCCGTCGGATGAGACGACTCGCATCGATAACCGCATCGACCGGGCTATAGATAATTACCAGCTGTAATTGCTTCTGGTATAATAGGCAGGTACATGGTTCAGGTAACCAGGTCCATGAGCGTCAAAAGGGAATAAAAACGAAGACAGTTTATTTATTTTCTTCTGACTGATTCGCTTTTCGCCATTTATTTCCACAACTATATAATAATATTATAATATATATCTGTACACGTGGTGTTTACACTGTTTACAGTTTAATAAACTATATAGTATATATATATGTATACATTGATTGATTAAAATAGTGTTTTTGGTTGTCTTTTTACACGTCATGCAAATTTACAAATTGCTAAAAAAATATGTAATAATGAACAATAATAATATTATAATAACAAGAGTAATAACATTGGCTAATAATATGATGTCGCACGCATATTGTATTATTATAATTTATAACATAATAATAAAATATTATCGATAAAAGTATAATATAAAACGTTACGCGCGCGTACCTTTAAATAATAATTGCACTTGGCCAGCCGTAATCATAACATTATCGTATATACTTATGCGCCTAAGTTAGAATAATTTATTTTTACGCACACGATGATTGATATACACATAATATGTATAATACACGTGTTGAAAACATGTGTATAGTATATATGCGTATAAAAATATGTTTGACGAATACAAAAAAATATATATAAAAAAAATCAACAAATTCGATATACCTATATTATTACAGTATAATTATAATGATAAAAATAATAAAACAAAAATAATATGGACGGGAAACGGTTCCGTTGAAAATATATTGTAACACGACGACGACGGTCGACGACGATACCTAATATTATAGTAAATAATTCATAATATACTCAATCATAATTAACTAAACAATAATAATTATATTATATAATGTTACTTATGATACGATTTTATACGATATGAAATAATTATATATACATTACACTGTTAGGCTTTTCCTACGAAAATGGTCTAAAAACAGAGATCACAGGCGCAGCTTGGTGGATAAATATAATCTAATATAATATTATGTAAAGTATGAGAATCGAACAACCGATCAACAATTATTATAATGTGTTTTTTTACAATTATTCATTCTATTATAATAAGTCTGTACAATGTAATAATATTGTAACGCGAGTCACGTGGCCCATACGCGCAGGTACTCGCGGACACTAAAAATATAATAATACAATATAATACCTATGTTATAATATACAATTTTCTAAACTATATAAATACCTATAAACGTATTTACCGGGACAGAACGATTTACGTTGGATCTCTCGATGACGGGGAAAGTGATTCTTTTATATCGCGAAACAGGCGCAACAACTATTATAGGTGTAGGGAAATGTATAAGGAATTAAAAAAACGATTTATTTTTCTCCATGAAAACGCGCTTCCTAAAGCGCACACAAGTGCATATTATTATAATGTAGGTAACTGCAGTTTTACGTTTTTCGCGTATTATAAATTTTTTTTTATGCAATTCCTAAGAATTCGCATTGAAAGAATCACCCTGTATATACGACACGTATATTATGTTGCACAGAATGCAGTTATAATATATTGCGCACAAGGCGTCCGCCACCGCTAATATGGTACGCCGACTATACATTTCTGGTACAGGTACGATGGTCGGCTGCATTTGAGAGTATACACCGTTTGTACGATATAATATCGTCTCGACGTATGTTATTATGTACGTTTTGCCGAGAGGGGGATAAAAAAAAACGTTCGTGTTTTTATGGTTTCGCGGACGAGACGAAAAAATAGCACTGCGCCGCGACGGCGGCGGTGGTGGCCCCGCGAGGTCGACGACGGCGATGATCCCTCGTTGTAGCAGTCCTCGAGTCCGCTCGTCACATGTCGCTTTCACGACGTCCGTCTGCAAAAATGCACAAAAAAACGAAATTAGAATAATTTAATAATATAATTATTATTATTATTATTATTATATATTTCACAGAGGCGTCATAATAACGACTATACCACGACGATACCGATAAGCACGTCATTATGATACTGCGCCGGAGACCAGCATAGCACGCGCGAAATTTAATTTTAAGCGCTTTCTATACGTCGCAAACGGATTTATGTTATGTGCACCTATACGACAGTTGTGGGATTTCAGTTCTGAGACTTTTTTTTTTTTTTAACTCGTGGATCACGGTTTTTAATAAAATATAGTCACGGAAATTGTGACGTTTGAAATAGATAACGAACCGTGTATACAATCCATTATTATAGAGTCGTGTAGGGTCCACGTGCGGTAGACTACTACGCTGCACGTAAAGTAATATTATAATATAACTAAGTCCTGACTAATGAAAAACTCAACTTTCCCAAACGGTCCAAACATCGCGCAACATTATTTTATATTGTTCTTAACTACTTGAAGGCGCCGTTTTGTCAGGACTTCGCCGTTATATACATCACCACAAGATTTCGAAAGAACAAATGCCTTCCGCTGCCTTTTATGAGGTAGCTACAACATAATGTGTACGTCGATGTGTCATTATAATAATTAAGTATTGCTACAGTTCATGAGCTGTAGTTAATTATAAACAGGTACATCGAAGTATTTATTAAGTTTAGATGAGCGGAGTATAGTACTACAGAGTGACTAGGCGAGTATTAATAGGCGTGCTCCACAAAAATATGTAAGCTTTTAATTCATAACTGGTCCGAAATTAGATTTTTATACATAAAAATGGGTGCACAAATCAGTCAAACGAAGCAGAATTTTTCTAAAAATTTTGTTTCGTAAATTCGACTTTGAATTATCTAGAATATAATATTATATTATATACCTACTCAGTACTCGATCAAATACGTGAATACTTTTCGAGACTGAAGTTAACTGTTAAAAAAAATCGCCCAGTGCATACATATTATTATCATTTGTATTTACGTTTCACGTTCATTTGCATATTATCATCGTCGTGTCTACTGTCGTCGCCGCTGCCGTTGCTGTTACTTCGGCGGCGGCGGCGTCGTCGGCCCAGTCTACCGTCGGCGACCAACACGTATATGTTTCCCACGTTACATACCTACACGCACTCACACACAGACACACACATACACCCGCTGAACAGCATCCGGTCCCCGCGCGGAAACCCGACATTATAAATCCCCCGAAATAAATATTACAAAAAAAAAATAAGAACAATATATAATAATAATAATAATTATACAAATAATAATAATAATGGTAATAATATTATAACGACGTAGCGGTAACGTTTTTCATGTGCGTGCCCTGACGCCGAGGACGCGGTCGTGGTATGCGCATAAGGTACATCCGCTATATACAACTACATAGGTACCTACATATATACGCGTGTACGTAATAGTTACCAATGTTATAAGACCGCGAGCGGAGGACCGGTGACGGGGCGGGGCGGGAGGACCGCGCGAGTAATGATACAGTGGTGGTCCGATGGCTTGGCGCCATGGGCCGTGGCGAGAATAAAAAAATATAGTTACCGCGGTGATGGTTATAAATGCGTTTCGTTCGCTCGCTGTTTCCGAAACTATATAATATTATATTGTGTTCTATGCGACGCGAGGAAAACCACTCGTATAATGTATTATATTATTATTACAGCGTCGTCGGCAGAGGGACGATGACCATAAGAAAACACATACGAAACATACAATAATCAATATTATGCGATACACGTACCTAGGTATAGGCGGTACACCATCATACATGCATATGTATACCGCAATGTACTATGAAAGACTGCAGAGACGGGCTATCGCGAGTTAAAAATTAAAAATAATTGCTAAAACGTTAAGTTAATCAACGATTATATTTGGAACTAATTATAATCATGGCAAGTTACTCTATACTACTAACGAGTATGAAAACTTTCGATACCTTGTATAATATGTTTTGTAATTTTGTTTTTAAAAATATATAATTTTTTGGAAGACGAGCTTGGGGGGTTGCATTTAAGTTAAATTTTGATGGAACCCAAACATTTTGTTTAAGAAATATTAGACATCTTATACAGAAAAACCAGAAAATTTCCAATTTCCAATTTTTTACTACTGTTATGAACTTGTGTCTTGTGATTATATATAAATAGTACTATAAAATAGGTACATACTACATAGTATAGTTCATATACAGACATTTTTTTCTAGTCAATGGAATATAATGATGTGTAATAAATAATTCAAATGTTAAAATAGGTATCCATATATAGGTAATAATAAAGAAATTAAAGTATTTGTTGTAATTACAATCAATATCAAAGTACAAAATGTCGCACAACTTTACTATTGATATATTATCATGGTTAAAATATGTCTGGTGAGTCCGAGACTTTATAGATTCCCCTAGTCGATGGTCGGTGACCGGCAAAAAGGGTTTGCCGGAAATCGATTGCCAAATTCTTCGCAAAAAAAAAAGAAGAAAAATATCGAAATCCTTCTACATCTAACGGGTATAGCATGCTATTTTTGGTATCAAATTATTAGAAGACGTCAAATTTTATCTTTTAAACCAAGTCGGTTAATTTTTTTTTTTAATCCATTAATTTAAGTTCCTAATAATAAAATATAGGTATACTCGAAGTACCTACTTATCTGTATTCGGTATTTTTTTTCAACCTAACTAATTTTACCTGTAATAACTCGACGAGTTAAAAACGAAAATATATTGTTGACTCGCTCGCCTTGATAACGTACGCGTATATTATTTGCATGACGTAGGGTGCAGCTGCGGTCAGGTTTTTCAATTTAATGCGATGACGAATATCGTATTTTAATATATTTTATACGGACAGCGAATCGCGGGGTCTGCTGCGAGAAACGTTTGGATTTTTTTTTTACGTTTTCGTCTCCCGGAACCGACGATATTTTGCGGACCCTCGCATCGTTACAGTGCGTTATAATAATACCTAATTAATATAATACTATTAATATTATTTTGCTGTTGGAATTAAATCCTCAGCGCCGGACAATAAACAGACGACGTGGCGCGCACGTCAGACTACGCAAACTCATAATAATATATTATCACGCCCGCCCGCCTGCCTACGACGTTTTAATTGAAAACCGGAGCACGCCCACCTGTTGCAGTGCACGCGCTCGTATACTACATTCGGGGGTCGTCGGCTTTGTCGGCGTTTTCACATGCCGCCCGCGATTATTATTACACCATCGTCCCGAAGAGGATAAGTTTCGCTCGTCTCGTACGGCGTCGCCGAAGTATACCCAGGTACCTAGGTATAGGTATATATAGCTAATAACACGTATACCTATTACCTATATACCGCGTGTGGGCGAGTGGGCGTATAGTGTCACACGTCTATTATAATAACAGACCGCGACGAAGGGACTGCACTATACTAGTGGCGGATCCGATGCTCAGTTTTCTTGGTTGGGGAGGGGAGTGCGAAACGATTAAATCGTAAATTTTAAATCTTACAACCTCAGACTCAGTGGCGGGGCGAGGATATATCTATATTACGAAGAGACTGCATCATGTAAAAGTGGGGGTGAATATTATTGCTGATCTCGTAAATAGTTAACGAATAAATTATGTACTTTCATGTATTTGGGTTGTAGAGGGCCCCCCACATTGACACGGGAACAATATTGATGTGGGTGGACACTTATTTAAAGTTATGGTCGCTTAATCAACAAAAAAAGTTCACGCTGCCACGGACTTGAATATACCTACTTATAAACTACAAATTACATCGATACCACAAATTACAAACTATTCTATACACCAGTGGTGCGCAACCTTTTTTGATCCACGACCCCCCAAAATAATTTATTTTTAATACGACCCCCCTTCCTACCAACATTATGTAAGTGTGTAATTTAAATTTACTTAATAGTCTTAATGTGTACACACATTTTATTCATATACATTAAATCGTTAATTTTAGAGTAGTTTTAATATTTCTTTAATTTAATTAATCAAAAACTTGAAAAAAAATACAAAATTAGAGTTTTATAAAATCTAAAATTAAAAAATGTATCATTATAATGATAATCAAAAATTTTAATATTTTTAAAATTATAAAATTACTTTTTAATTATTTTAATGAGAGACCTGAGCTTGCATTGTAGACATGATTGATTCTATGTTTGGTTTGATATTTGTCGGTCGTTTAATTAAAAATTTATCCATATCGTTTTAGTTTATATATTATAAAATATTAAAATATTAAAAATGTTAGTTTAAAATAATACAAAATACAAATAATTATTACAAGCTATACAAAATTATAAGCATTAATACGATCAACTCAACGGCTCGTACATGACTATCGGACTATTTCATAATAACCGTAAGATTAAATAAAATTACTGATTAAATTCAATTTAAAAATAACCCATATACTGCGTGGTTCAATAGAAATTGTTATCGCAACATTAAGATATGACATAATGTCATAATATTACGATTGACACAGCCATCAACGGTACAAAATAATTTTACTTTGTATAAAACTTTTTTCATTTGGTGATTACTGGCGACCCCCTAATAAAATTTCACGACCCCCAGGTTGCACACCACTGCTATACACCACACTAGACACTGACATTCAATAATGACATTAACTTCACTAAACTGAACATAAACTATTACGATTTATTCTAAAAATATAGGTAGATTATTAAAATGCCATTCAAATATGAAGAAGCCAGGTAGATATTTTTAATACCTTTTAGCATGCCTAACTGAAACTCAATGGAAATGTGCAAATATAGCTGGGATAACTGTTTACTGTACAACGCAGCAGTGAAAAACACTGGCTAAAACGGACTACGCTACTACGGTGTTTGTGGGGGGACCCCCTTTGCTCTCCCTTCCGGATCCGGTGTCACAGCGGAGATCGTTTATTTATCGTCCGTGTTAATGTACATAGTTGTTCTACGGTTGTTTTTGTTAAGATTTTATAACGATTTTATATTCAAAGTAAGTTTAAACTCAACAGAGGTAAAAAATATCAAAATATTATGAGTATTCAATATAGATTTATACTATAGCCAATAATAAACAGGTACCAAAATATAAAGGTTACCGAGTTCTTTTTAAATTGTATATGGAATTATATAGTTAATTGCTCTGTATTAAGACACGTCTAGATACAGGGATACGTTCGTTGGGTGTGTATCTCTGTAACTTGTTTTCTTAAGGGGTGCATAATATATACGCACGTTTTCTGTTTATATATTATGATAATTTTCCAAGACGAGTACTTTTATACATTATACGGACTGCGCTGCAGTGATTGGGGAGCGGAAAATTGTGCTTACCTTGGACGGAAGCGTCGGCGGCCGCGGCGTCTTGGTCGACGCGCACGATGAGCGACGGCCTGTTCAAAGAGCCGGGCGGTGGCGGTTGGAGCGGGAACAGCCTGTGGTGGTCGGCGGCGGCGGCGTGCGGCCACGGCGGGAACGGCACTATGTAATGCGGCGTGGGCTCGACGAGCACCTCGTGCACGTTGGGCACGTACTGCTCGCCCGGCCAGTCGAACGTGAACGTGGACGGCTGGTGATGGTGGTGATGATGGTGATGGTGAAGCGTGTCGGCGGTGGGCACTTCGTCGCAGCCGCCCGGGTGGTGATGGTGATGATGGTTGTGGTGTGGCTGCGGTGCGCCTGAAGACGCGTGGTACGACCCACCACTGCCGGGCGTGGGGGGCGTCGGCTGGCCGCAGTAACTGCCACCGCCGCCACCGCCGCTGCCGAGCATGTCCACGTCGGGCACCTTTTGCAGGGCGCCAGCCCCGGAACAGCAGTCCGACCACGGTGGACTGGGATTCCACGTTTCCATCATCAGGTCGCCGGGATCCATGGCCGCCTTGACCAGAGCCCGGGAACGGCCCAGCGACGTGGCCGAAGGCAGCGACGACGACAACGCGGCCACCGTGACTGTGGCGCATCCACCGCCGGAGTCGCCGCCGCCACCCATCGACGGCGGCGACGGCGTCGAGTCGGACGCCATCGAGTGGCCGCCGTCCTCGATCTTCAGCGGTGGTGTTTGCTCGGGTGAATGTATGGAATAGTCGACGGGTTCAGGTTCCAGCCTGTGCCGTTTCGTGGCCACCCCGATCGTCGTCGTCGCCGCAGTTGTCGTCGCAGCCACCGTTGCCGTGGCTCCCGCTGTCGGCGAGGCCGCCGCGGCGTACCGGAAGTATCCGTCCGGCAACTGGTGAAAGTGCACAGGCTGTTGCTGCTGTTGGTGCTGCTGCTGTTGGTGTTGCTGCTGCTGGTGCTGTTGGTGGTGTTGGTGGTGCTGGTGGTCCGCCGTCGACGGGTAAGCGCCATCCTGCTGGTGCGGTGACTGTTGGTGGTGATAAGCGTAAATGGGCGCCGCCGTCGGCGGTGGCACGCCCGGCTGCACCTGCGCTGGCCCGGTGGACGGCACGCGTGGCGACGTCTGCGCTTCGAACTGCATCCCGTACTGGAGTTTGCTCTGCACCATATAATAGTGGTACAGCCAGCTGTTGGCCCGCATCACGGCGGCCTCCTGGTCCCTGCGTCACACACATGATGATATTATATATTTTATTGTTGGGTGTTATTATTTTTATTATAATATATTGTCAGTGGAGTATTTAATACATTTTGCTAGTCGCACCCTAAACATCAATTGCCCCTCCCCATGATGAGTGGTGTATCCAGGAGGGGATGTTAGGGGTTGAATCAAAAAATTCTCCCATAAACCCTTATTTGTGTCTTTGATACTACCACCACAATTAATTTAAATGTATTATTATTACTTATAATAACCCCCCGTTGGAAATTCTGCAGGTGATATCGATTCCCCCAGCCTTCTTTCATCTGCAGTGCATCTTTTAAAGATCCTCCTCACAACAGTGCATTACACCATTTCACCAACCATAACGATGCATAATTATAGAACGAACTTTTAGTGCGTTGTATGTACATATTGCTAACTCTGACCCCAATTTCTCGGTTTTCATCTAATTAAATTTTACATATTTAATGAACAGTTTTTTTTTATTTCCTTGTGAAATTGAACGTTTAGCTTTAGAATTGTATAGTACAGTAATTGGGCGTAATTCCCGTTTGTAATTAAAAATAAATAATTATTTATAACGATTCATATAGGTGTAAGTTCCGTGTTTAGAACAGTTTATATAGAACTAATAAATATAATAAGAGTCATTTTTTAGGAAGTTTCTCGTATGAAATCAGTTCAATACAGACGAAAAAAATTCTAAAAATTAGTTTTGCTGAGTCAGTTTAATCAGTTTAATTTATTTACTGGTCGTTGCCAGATTGCAGGCCAGACGTGTAAATTGTAAACACGCCTATCATATTATAATATAATATGATGCCACGATTATATTATTATCTACAGGCGCGAGGAAAAGATTTAATTTAAAATACGATGATCGTACAGATACGATTTACTGCGCTTATATAATATCATTATATATAGGTTTATAGCAGTGGATATTTTAAGAAATTATTACTGGGCGACATACAAAAAAAATTCACGCTGACTATCAAAATCAACATATTATGGGCTTACAAAAACATTTTCAGTATTAAATATTATAGAAAACATTACCTATATCTAACAATATCATCAAAACTCACAACACATAAATAATTACAAATAATTTATGAGTTGGGTAAATTAATTCTTATTAACTATTAAAAAATGGAATCAATATTGTCTATACTCTATGACATACTATATACATAATATAGGAGTATAATAAATAACACTATAAGAATAGTTTAAAGAATTAAAATTATATTATTTTTTTAAACTTTGTCAAAGAACTTAGAAAAGATCTTTAATAAAGATAGTTACATTTTTTTCCATGTTATTTAGTAACTTATGTCTTATGAGTTACTTTATTTTATCATCCCGTTAAGTTAATTTTATTCCTAAACCACAGATCAAAATATATTACATTTTGTAAAAATGAATTTAAAAAAAAAGTAATAATAATCCAAAATATTAAATATTATATTAATTACCTAATAAATAATAATTTGTAATAATAGTTATTATATTGAATATTCACAGAAATTAACAGAACATTAATTATATTACACCAATACTATTTTTACTAGTGTTTATAATCAATGGTAATTTATTAAGTTATACGTATCATATTATCAAAGTATATAGATTTCATTTAGTATTTTTGTATTTTGTAATATATTATAATTATTAAAAAAGGTCCTGTATTTAGTTTAAGTCCAAGTATGAAATATTAGATTTTAATTATTTTATATTTACTGAAAGTTTTCCTATTGTCGTAATATTGTATGACGTATTACCTTGAAGACTTAAACGTTTAAACTGTTTAAAGGTTCAAAGTGAAATAATTATTCAGCTAATAGCTTGTAGGAACAAGGACTAAAATAAAATCAAAAACAATCAATTTGTAGATATTTGCCGGGACTACTTACGACCAGATAAAACATGTCACATTGTCGCTTTCCGCGTAAAAATAAATCACTTTTTTGGATTGTATTATTCTATGGATAAGTATTGCATACGGTGAACGGTCACATGGATTTTCTATTTTCAATAATTATTTGTCAAACGAAATGATATACGTCATAAATAAATTACAAAATTAAACGCAATAAATAATCAATAAATACAATTTTATAATAATTTCAAACATCAATATTTTTACAAAAAAATGGTTGTCGCCCAGTAATTAAATATATCACCTACTAGGTGACAAAAAGTTTTCTCTGCGCGACATTTCTGCCACTGGTTTATAGGTACCTAATATAATATAGAATTTAACCGCGTTCATAAATTTCGTTGGCAAATCAGATTTACGGGGCTGTTGCCGGATTGATATAAAACGATACATTTTTTATCGCGTGAGAGATGAATTTGAAAATGTTGCGCAAATTTAATATACTCTTAAATAGTAGAGGCGATTCAAATAAATTCTATAGGTGTACACGTCGAATGTCGATTATAAGCAGTAAATTTATATTGAAACGACAGTGGGTATACGTCAATTGACCACTCGACACGATCGACCGCGTACTATTTAAGAATACTTTTGCATTTTGACATATATGCATCGAAGAAGATATAAAATATTTATGGCGTACTTATTTACATATATTGTAATATTATTGTATGTTATGAAGTACCCAAATAAATTGTTTTACGTCTTATTAGTCACGTGTATCTATTTTAAAATATTTTTCGTAGTTATTTAAATATTTACCGTTTTTCGTTATATTTCTAATTAAAAAGTTAGTCCGCAAAAAATAGGGCGAGATATTATACGACGATAGACGTTTATTTAACATGCCAAGCAGAATGTCCATGAAAAACGCTATAATATTATAATATTATAATATAATAAATATACTTCGACTTTCACTTTGAATTTATTTTAAAACATTTTTTTTGACGTGGTTTGTTTTGTGGGATATGCGTTTTTGGACCTGGAGTAGATAAGTTCAAAACGATTTAAGAACAACATATTTTACTATCGTCTTCATATATATAACCTACACAATATTATATTAATATGCGTCATCGAAACGTTTACTGTCCAGTACTGCACACAAATACGGACGGAATCACGGAGCTGGACACCATTATAATTATATAATTTAATGTACATACTATTGGGTAGGTAGGTATATTATATACGGCGGTCAGTGATAAATTTGCATTTCGCAGGTTACGGGCGGGAACGCGCGCATCTTTATGTATAAATAATATTATAATATATACATCGCGGCGGGCGGCGAGCGCGTTGTGCTGATTTTTTTCCTCGCCCGGCCTGCCGCAATATAACAGACAACCGGGCGAATTAACATAATTAAATGCTCATTGAATCGCGATATTATAATAATAATCTCCGCGGCCGGGTAATTATAAGCCCGACGTTTTCCGGTTGAGCTAGGTCGGGTAATTGGCCGAGATGAATCATTTCGATTAAACGCGCGTCCGTATCACATATAGGACGTATAATGTATAATATATAAATATATGTATATGTATGATACATCGATACCTATATATATATATATCTATATTAACGAAGCTATCCACAGCTTAGTCAATCGCACTCGTGGTCAATCCTATACCCGTTAAGATGTGCACCTTAAATATTTTTATTTTTCATTTTAAAGAGGAGCTCGCGCAGATATATCGGTTGACTCGCTAAAAAAGAATATGCTTTTATCCGTATATTGAGTTGTCATTATAGTTATATAAAATAAAATTCTTATTAAATAATTGGTTATATCATTTTTAGACCTATATTTTATACCGATTGGTCAAATCCATCCAAATTACCGTGTTCAAAATATGTGTTGTTTTAACATTTAATGTTAATATTGTGGAAATATAAAAATTCTAAGAGAACCCGTAAATTCTTTAGAGTCATCGAAACGTTTGGAAAATCGTGACATTCTGCCAATTTTTGTGTTCCCACAGACTTATCACTTATAAGATACTTTGTTGTGCGCAATCTAAACAGCGTTGTACCATGTTGGACCGTGAACGACCACGGTATATGAGGTCTGTAGTCTTACTATTGATGTCGTTTTTATGGAGACGGATCAAAATTGAATTTCAACCGAATACAACTTCCCGACAACATCGATCGAGTATAATGAGACGGCAAGTAATACTATTATAATTTGTGATAAAATATCAATATATTTCCTAAAACGCGTTTTTTGTACATAAACAAAGTATTTACTTGTAGAGCAAGTACTACCTATATGCTCATATTGCGCTAAAAATATATCGAATATCTCGTGCTACATTATATTATTATAGAAGAAAATAATAATATTTTAACAAAATCGCGCACGTGGCGTAGGTACATTATGATATTATTATCCCCATGGGTGTTTTTGGTCCGCTGCCGCGAGATTGACAGTTTCACCGAAAACTAAAAAAAACTCGCACGGGGCGGCAGCCTTAACTATATAATTAAACGCGCGCACATCGCATATCATACGTCTTTTATACTTATATAATATAAATAATATGTGTTTATAACGCGCGCGATCTGCTGTAACCCGCGAGGCGTGCGCACGCGGTGTTTTGGACGTCGAAATTTTGATATTTGTTCCGTAAGGTTTCAAACCCATGTACGTGTAACGCGTATACACCTAATAATAATAATAGTAATGATTATGTTAGGTTTGTGTAGTTTTTCTTTCCTCTCCCGTGCCCGACGTCATAATAATATTATAATTTCGGGACCGGCCCGCGTCGTCGTCGTTGCGAGCGTCATCGTAACATATACCACCCACACCGGGAGATGCGAACAATATGGTATACGGTATATATACCTATGATATTATTATTATACAGGACGTGGTGTCCACTCTGGCGTACGTCTCGCCTGCCTCATATAGTAAATCTAGACCTACATAGTAATAATATGTTTATTTTGCAAATAATTTTCATATTATTATACGTGGACGGTGGACACAGAGTGTACCTATACAACATACAACATATTATAATATGCCATTTTGAATAAAATAAAACAAAATAAAAACGAGTACTTGATAGTGATAAATTATACGAAAAAACTAGCTATACTATAATATTATCTTAAAAACAAATGTCAATTAAAACTAAGTCCTACAAAACCATGGAAAATGTATCAAATTCGTCATGAAATGAATAGTAAAAAAAACCTCAGGTACGTACAGATTGATTTAACGTCTCTATAGAAATGATTCCCAGTGATATATTAAGTGGCACTAGTTACTACTTTTTTTAAATATAAACTAAAAAAAATGGTTTTACACTAATAATTTATGAGAAAAAGAAAAAAGATAATAAATAATATAATAATATTTTTCTATTTATTGTACAAATTACCATCTAAAAATGTATCCAATAATATTATTTTTAAGCTACCCGTAAAAATGTTTTCTTTTTATACTCTCATATTTCTATTTCTAATTTCTGTTATTTTCATATTTTACTCTATGCACTCTGTGTTCAATGATAAGAGGTTTTACCTCAGTATAGAGAGCAATACATTGATACCATTTTTTTTTTGTATTTATATTTTACATTACCCTATATAATATGTCACAATTAATCCAAGAAATGTACGACTGTAATTATTACTAATATTATACAATAATTTGCCAAACTCTTCCCGCCTTAAAATTAAACGAAATTATAGACTGCGAGATATGAGATATTTTGATGGCATTCCAATTGGGCGCAGCGTTGACGTATATTTCAGATACTGAGGAGAACAACAAGAAAGTGCGAGCATCGTGTACAATTGTCCAAAATGATATACATATCATCAAGGTATCTATAGGTAGTGGGAAATTGTTTTCCTCCATCCCCCGCCCTCCATGGTTTGCGTGCAAGTATAATTATTATCATAATAAATGTGTTCTCCGCGGTCGAGTCGTCGATTTCGCGGTGGTACATTATATATATTACGACCATAATATGGCGTATATTATGTACCATTGTTGTTATTACATATTTTTTTTCCACAATTTTCCCCGGCCGATATTATATTGTACTTCATGTTATTATGATCATCGACCGTCACGACCGTGCAGGACGATTTCAGGAGTCTCTTTAATTGCACGTTTCGACGTTTTTGTTTCGTGTCTTTTTGCCTTTCGAATATCGCGATCCTACGTCGCACGCGGAATATAATATTACATAGCTGATTTACGCCGAAATAGAAATAATACTCCGATGACGATAGTAAACTAATAATACTCGAATATAGAGGACGTGGAGTACAATTAGTATTACCAGGCGGTGGTGCAGGAGTTGGACGTGGCGGGACGAGGTGGATTTCATAAAACTGTAGCTGAAAAATAATTGCGATTTTATTCGGGTTGCGGTAAAACAATAGTCACCTATACCTTCTAGTCGGCTTCATGGACGTGCGCACTGGATATGTTGCAGGCATGATGCGCAACTGTGAGGGCTGAGGGGCTGGGAGCGGGCACTATTTTTAGATGGCACGATATGACCAAAGTCCAAAATAACACTTTTTAGAAGAACATAGAAAACAACAAATATGTATTCAGGTATCATGTCTGAATGATAATCTGTATTTATGCAAAACATATAGATATCGTATGTGCTTAGTATATTATTTTATTTATCTTTGACTCAGATATTTTCTACAAAATATGTTGTCGTAAGGTTCTATTTCATACGTCTTGATATTATTAATATAAAGTTTGATGACTACGTCATTAGAGAGTGTTATAAAGCTCCCTCGTGGCCCCATGTGTTATATTATAAAGTTTAATATAAAATTCAAATACCCCCCCTAAAAAAAAAATATCGGCTATGTGCCTATGTCACAGCTCAATTATATGAAAAGAATCTCGGAATTATATACTTTTTTATTTTATCCTTAAACTCGTCTTTATATGAAATTATGAATTGTGTATATAGAAAATATGAACATGGAACAATTTTAAATTTAATACCCATACTTAAGTATATATTATACAATAATAAATAACAAATAAAAATCAAGTAATAGGACAGTTAAAAATGTTCTATAAAAAAGTATTGAGAGATTCTAAATTACAAACCAATTGGTAGGTAGGTACGTTATTAGCTATAGACATATTTTTTTTTTGATATGGGAGCAACCCTAATGCATAATTTTATTAGATTTATATCAATTTACATAGAATATATAAGATGACCTATAGTTCTAAATTATTGAAGAACAAAGAAATCAAATAAAACCCAACAGTTCTTGATTGATTACATTTAGAAGTCATAACAACAATTTTAGGTAATACGTTTTATGAAAAGTCTGCGAACACGTATAGGTCGGATTTTCCGACTTTAGAGCGCGGAAAAAGAAAGGTAAGGAAAGGTATGTCATCGAATTGGGTTCGTGGAAAAAAAGAAACCGCTTTGGTGACGAAGAGAACTTAACTATTTATATCAGTTAAACCTTAACATTACATATATGTTTTTACATTGCGCTCGTCAAAACCCGATCGACGGAATGCGCGAGCGGTCTGCGACACCTCGTCGATATAATATTATGATAGTATGCGTTCCGCATAGGTATTTTATTATTATATATTACATTATACTATTATCGTGGTACCTATATCCATAATACGCGGCTATAGACTATGCGATATTGTACACGTCATTACCGGATAGACGGCTTCCCATTATGGGATCGCGGCGATATTGAAATCATATACATATAACATAACATGCGCACGGCTATTATAATATATATAATAATATATAATACCTATCCTATATAGAAGCGGATAATTACAAAGTTTGCCGAGGCGCGAACGCGTTGCGAAAATATAACGGACGCGCGATGGGCGGCGGGGAGGTGCTCGTCGGGTTGTTTATAACAGATCGAAATCGATTGTTTTCCAATATAAATTATATCGATTCCCCCGCCTCCCTTGCTCCCCGCTTCACCGCCCGCCGACGGCGCCGTACACCCATCTGACCTCTGCTGCGGCGGCCGCAACGTCGACGACGACGCCCTCTTCGCGTTCGGCGAGTGTTATAATAATAATAATGATAATATAGGTACCTATATGTGTGTGTACCTATATTATGCATGGGTACCTATGGGATGACTATATATAATATATTATAGGTACGCGAGATCGCGTGCGTTCATCATCGCTTCGGTGTGTATATTATAATATATTATATTGTACAGAGTGATTCACCAAGCACATACTAAGTACTAACCCCCGCCCCTTTTTGTTCCTTTAAGAATGCATATTATAATATACTTTGTTCGAATATTATAGACCTCGATAAAAATCGTTACAAATTTTCTAAGGAATCAAAAATATAGTTATATAGAATCAAATTGAAGTAAAAACCAATGTATATTTGAAAATAATACGGTCCTTGAGAAAACTACAAGTGTTGTAATAATATAAAGGTTCAAAAAACGATGATTATTCGAATAAATGCAACACTACAAAACGCATAAAATGGAGGTGAACATGGTCGATAAACGGTCCTGTAATAATATAATAATACATACATGATAAGAAAACGAATATTGTGAGACGTTTAAAAAGGCTGCGGCGGCGACGGACTTCAGATGACGACGGCGACCGTGGAGATCGCGAAAATTAGCTGTTGTTATTGATATGTATATTATAACTTATATTATACTAGGATACCTACTACAACAATCATAATTCGCCAACCTGCAGTAAACAGCTCGCACGCGAAAGAGAGAGAGACACAGAGAGAGAGATGGTGGTTGGCAATTATAAATTCCTCCCGCTGCATACCTATATGTATTATATTTTATTATACGATACACATATAATATATATACATACACAGCACACGCAATATCATAATATACGTACACACTACACATAATATATATACATAATATACTGTCGCGCAATTAACCAAGATCGGGTAAACGTAATGTATGTTTCGTTGGTAAGTGGGTGGGCGGGTGGGGGTGGGTCGAGTGGTCGACCGCGACGCGTAGTCTCCGCGGGGTGGTGGGGTGGCGGGTGAAGCGGAGGCCGCGGTGCGTGTGGGAACTACGGGTCGGGGCACGCGCGTCCGTTTTATTATTTTTTTTCGTTATTACATTTTTTCCTCCGCGTTTCACATAGTGCTATTATAATAGTCGTAATAAGTCGCCGCCATCGCGGTGCGCTCGCGTTTTTATCGGGTTCGCATCGGAGCGGACGCGAGCGCGAGCAGCGCGTGTGAATTATGGTCGCGGCACGTTATAATATTATTATTACTATGTACAATAGACGAAACGGGCGAACCAGCGAATCGCTCGACTTGAGATGTGATACGCACCTATACTATAATAATATCAAATACCTACACAATATACTATATATTGTACGCGATCGTATATGCTCAAGTATAATATAATATAAATATTAAATATATAATAATAATTATCGTCGACGCCTTCACGCCGCGTACACGATAATCAGTGTAGTCAGCACTTGATGTGCACTAAACAGAAACTTTAAAATACACACCTATTTATAAAAATGATTAAATATTGTTTTTTTATTTGTCGTAGTTTTTTTGACAGTATTTTTTTTGTCACAATTTTAACAAATGTGTAAATGTTATATAAATAATTTTCAAAAACAATATCCTGCGAAATCGATGTTAATCTATTTAATTTTTCTTAGAAATTGTTTAAAATATTCAAAAAGTATAAAAATATAAAATTACAATGATGACAATTCTTTCAGTACACATTTATATACAAAAAACACCAAAAATGTTCACTAATAATATATGATCATATGAAATTCCAAGCCTGTTGAAATTGGATGTTCAAACGTAATAGTAACGAGATTTGTCCTCAAATGATTTTAGATAGGTATTTTGTTCTAATTCAAAAAATATTAATCGTAGAAATTTGAAACATTCCACTATATTAAAATTTTCTATACACAGTGACATTTTCAAAATACCTATTAGGTACTATGAATAATATTAAGCTATTCACGTTTTATGGAACGTTGCAGTATATATACCTACTATTAAAGATGTTTTATTGCACATTTGAATAAACTGTGATTCACCCGTTTCCTTTGCCTAGAACCGATTTCACACAAACACGCAGTGATTAAACGATTACTGGTACTAAACCAATATTATTATAGTGACTTGCTCAATGCTCAAACCTCGGTCAAAACCTACTATACCAGCTATACCAGCTACAGATTTCTTCGGATTTATTTTCCTTAAGCGAATAGCATAATATCATAAAATACGATTAGGTTAGGTCTTATATAGTAGTTACGGTTGTGTTTTAATATTAACGCGGTGTTACGTCCGCGGTGTCCCGGATTTTCATCGGTGACTATAATATGTGACTTTTTTTCGTGAAAACCGTCAAGTTTCCACGACGACGGCAACGTCGGTACGACTGGGATCCACGACGTGTCCTTTCGCGTACAGCACATCACTATTGTACAAATTGTGTCTAATATTATAATAACACATAATACTATACATCACGGTTCACTTCCACAAAACGTCCGAGCATATTATACATTTATACACGGTGTAGGTACCCATATTATAATAATATCATCGTCATGACGCCCGGGTCGTATACCCACATTATCGTATTATATAGTCCGCCGTAGAATTTCGTGTCGCAAAACCATAACGCACGTTCACGGCCACATCACTCCTGATATTATGAATATTGTACATATTTTTTTCCATGTTACGCTTACGCTGCGCGTTTATTATCGCGACCACCCGAATATAACATAATATCGTCTGCATGCGTATAGGTATCCATTATTACATATTATTAGTATTATTATTACACGTATATAGTGTCCGGGCATGAATCTCGCGAATTTTCCATTCATTCTCACGATTTTGATATCGTTGAGACCCGTATATATATAATATTATACTTATACTTACACGCACCGCGAAGACGTTTTGTTTTTTCTACATTTTTGAGACATAAGCACATGCGGTATATAGGTACACGATGTATATCCCGTGAACCGTTAGCTTTTCCTCTAGGTACTCGTGTTTTAGACCAGCGCATCGATTTTCCCACGAACGATACAAGTTACAATAATGATATACATAATATTGACCGAGTATATAGGTGTACGCCGCTACAGGAGCTCCAGTATGTATTTTGTGTGTATATATATATATATATACACATATGTTGCCAATAATATACATCAAGGCTAGACGGGATTTGACATTGGCGAGTTTATATTATATAATTCACGGCAGAATTTAATTTATTCACAAGAACTTGAGATCATTTGTTAACTTTGACGTAAAAAAGCCTCAATTTTCCAACCATCAAACATTTTTATAAATTGATATTTGGTTTTCATTGTCCTGGTAATATTTGTACGTATATATCGTAGCTATCGTCTTCCGCCTCATGCCCACATAATATTGTGACCGCCATCACGGTGCAATTATAGGACTTTTTAAAAGAAATATTTTCATATCAACTTAAACTATAAAGAGTTATAAAAATTAATTTAAATTATGCAGCCTTGGTATATACAACTATATTTTAGTATACACACAATATATATAAGGTATAAAAATCATCTGATATATTGATGTTTCTTTGTACCTACTTACAGGCATATGCCCCACGACTGGACCAGATAGGTATACCACGGTGCAGATTAATTCACGGATAACCACGTTTCATCCCCGATGTATATTATTATTATCGATGGTCTTTCCTGCAGCAGTTGCCGTTTTCATTAAACACTCGTTATACTTTATGACGTTACACCCGTACACACACACACACAAACATATAGAAGGTTTCCGTACACGGATTCCGGTGCAAGTGATACGCGCCGTAAGACTATACGCCTACATATATATACATATATATATATATGTTATGGGACATAATACAGTGCGTATATTATTTATGTACATATAATATAATAATACATACCCATTACCCATATATGCGCGTGTGCGTTATAGTTTTCCACGCGGTCGGTTATCATTCGCCGCAGCGTTCCATTTGA
The DNA here is from genome assembly GCA_008086715.1 of Sitobion miscanthi. Lineage (NCBI taxonomy): Eukaryota > Metazoa > Arthropoda > Insecta > Hemiptera > Aphididae > Sitobion > Sitobion miscanthi. The sequence goes on from CM017805.1 coordinate 12,281,777, forward strand.
TCGTATCGGTTCATATATAATATTATAAGCCTTTATAAACGTGTCGTCTCTTACTCTGTCGCAGCTATACCTATATAATAATATATACCTATACCTATAATATTATTATATACCTATATATTTTATGGTATAAACATATTATACGAACAGTTTTCAGATCATTAAATTTCACAATATTTTATATACTCCAAACAAGTCGCTATACGAATATCATATGTGCATCTACGGTATAATATATATAATATTTAATACATGCGTACATATAATATAGTATATCAACGTGTTCTCATTCGGCTGATATACGGTCATGAGTCATACGGCTCGTGAATATTGATGTATTGATACAGCATCGGTTATCTAAATATAATTTCATATAGGTAGGTACATATTTTATTTCTTATAACTTTTTACCATTTGCGCCATATTAACACCATTACACTTCATAAAAAAGAAAACGGGTAAATAAACTAAACTGATTTAATTACGTTTTATATTACTTATGATAATTTATAATATTATAATGTGTCTATTTATTCTCGTTGAAGAAATGATTTATTTTATTATTACTATTATTTCCACATGAAATAATTACAAAATCTATATAGTATATACTATATATCTTATTTAATTTTGATCGTAAAATGTATTTTTAATTAAATATAGTAGTTACTTTCTATTTCTCTAAACACAATTTTGCATTAAATCTATATCGAGAACTAGCCACTTTGATTTAAACCGGGATTTATTAAAGGCATTATATTTTAATTATGTTATTGCAAATCTTTAATGGCTGTACCTATATACTATACTAATTGAAAATTGCTGTTTTTATTTTTAAGAAATTCTAAGTGCCAAGACATGTTTTTCAAAAATGATATAATTCTTTTTCGTAACAATTTTACCCAAGATCCTGAACTATATTAACATATTTTTACCCGAATTTGTGATTTAGTGATGTGTTTATTTTTATACTTATTTTTACATTAAAATAAAATACATGTATTATAACATTTTATATTTATCTGGGTAGATAGGTATACCTACATTTGATCTGTCTTACTGTTTGCACATTAAGAAATAATATTATGTTTACATAATAATCAGAAACATATCAGACTTTACTGCCATATAATAATAATATAATTTATTCATATAGGTATGCGAAATTCAAAATAAGTATTGAACTATGTAAAATATATTATATATATACAAATTTAATATCAAATATGTATATGGTATTTATATTTAAATGCATATGGTTTAAATTGATCGATTAGTTGAGATTAAACAAATTGAGCCAATCCTATTTTCACAAATGACAAGACGTCAATATAAATCCCCTTGGCGACTTGACATTAATAATACGAACACGTGGTTAGTAGCGACTCTAATAACTCAATATATGTATATGTAATATTATGTATTTCCTAGTGGTATTAAATCGGTACTTTTATATTAATGTATATAGAAAAACTTGATCGGAATAACTAAATTGTTTAAAACGATAACCCGTAATAGAATATTATAGATACCTCGACATCTGTATACAATATGTATATATTATGATGCGTGATTGCGTGTACACGCTGATTAAATAATTTGTCAAATAACATGAGAACTATAAAAAATAAAACCGTCGATCGATATAAACGTCGAGTAAAATACATTAAAATCCATGTACCTACATACTAAATATATATAATATATATAGGTAGGTATGTATAATAATATCATATTTATCGATACGTCATCTGCAGCGACTGCGCGGCGGCGGCGGCGGTTAGCGTGTCGTAAAAATACAAACGATGTTAACACGATTTTCGGTCGGTATTCACGTGGGCTCTTCGTTTGACATTTCGGAAATGACTATACGTTTTCCTGTAACGCGTATTGTATATACCTATGTATGTAACCGTGCGCCCTCGGAAGTCTATATACGTTTCGGCGCGACAACATGGCGCGGTTACAGTTATAATAGCTATAACTTATGACGACCGATAACCGGGACGACGGTAATTTCGACTCGCTTCCGTATGGATGGCGGCGCATAGGTAGTTATTAGTGACGGTAATTTGTCACCAGCATTGTACGTGTAATAATATATAATATATTATATTATATAAATGTTTAGGTAGAAACGACGACCGCTCCTCCGCGGCGTCTCGTTAACTTTATTGCCGACCATTAAAGTCTACAGGTTTTTATTTTTCTCGTTCACTCACCCTCTCTCGCTCCATCGCTCCTTCGCCAGTGTATATTATCGTATAAACGTTATTATTATTATTCTGTTTCACGCGTTACGGTTTTTATTTTCACGTCTTTTAATATTATCACGTCATAAAACACGCGCCGGACGTATATATTTTATTTTTTTTCTCTCCGCAAACCGCAAATCGATACCGATAAACTCATATCGAATCGTATAATAACTATACTGCGCGCGACGCGTCTTGACACGTGTTTAAACGCCACTCGGGTTTCGCGCGCGCGGGGACACGATCGTTTTTTTTTCTAAAAGTATTTACATGTTTCAATAAATTTTCCGGAACCGCTTGTATAATATGCGCTCTGTCAAACGCTCTGGACGGTCGTTATTATAATATAACGCGTTGTCATTTATTTTATAAAGCTGCACGTACCTACGCGCTATGTACCTTCATATACTCATTGCTAACACGCACCGCACAGCATAAATATTGTTGTAGAGTGCAAAAAAAATGGTTTAGCATCTCCACCGCCGCTGCCGCCGTTGCGGTCGATCTTAATGGCCCCGTCCGTCCGTCCGTCCGTCCGTCCGCCTGACGGGGACGGGGTAACACTATTATATTTTTATACCGCGGTCGCGGTATTCGTTTATAAGTATAATAATATGTACAGCACCATGTACTCGGCATACTGCTGCAGCGGCTTTCAGACGACATGCGCGTGTAATACGCCTATATTATATTATATACTACTATATAATGTAGACTTTGCGACGGGAAAATTGCATTTGTATATGTACCGCAAAAAAAAGTATATATATATATATATCATATACGACGAAACGTGTTTGAATGTGTTTGAAATCTCGTCCCGCGAATAAATCTATAATAATACCTCGTACATGCCGTATGTATATGTATTGATACAATATATTGTATATAAATATAATATAAAATATATTATATGGTACAACGGCAATCATATTATAATAGTCTATTCAATGATATAATATGCTATATATACATATAGATATGCTGATTTACACGGCGATGCAACGAAGGTATAAACATCATTCACGCGATGGTTAGGAAACATGGAAGAAACATTACGTTATTTTTTTGTCCAATTTTTAACCTAATTTATACAACGTCAATGTATAATAGGTATCAGCTAGAGTTCTTTATTCAATAATTGGAATTCGAAATGTTTTAGAAAAATGTAAATATTATAGTAGGTAGTATTATTGTAGTAAGTATATAGGTAATTGATCCAACTGAAAAATCAATATCGATCGCGATGGGTACCTATATTCACATATTATAATACGTTCTAGCCTTCTAGAACATTATTATTGTTTTTTAAATACTATTATTATAATATATTCATACATCTATACTTGATAAAAGTGTCTGCAGGAGCATTGGTATTTGGTAAAATGGTTCTTGATTTCTCTTTGTAGTATATACATACGGTTACAATAAAATAATATTAGGCCTGTTGAATGTATAATATGCATTCCGGTTTTAATAAAATACTAGTTGGGAACAATACATTCTAATGTTGAAACGGAACTGATGAAATGTTTTATGGCTGTTTGGACGTTAATTCAATTTTTAGAGAAATAATTAGGTATGATATTTGTGCGATTATTCACGCCCTATATATAAGACTGACAGTCCTAGACACATAATTATAGTTACCATACTATTATATCATACGAAATCGAATAATATTTAAATTTAATCCGCCCCCGAGTCTTATCGGATGAATCGTTAAAGACAGCGTGTTATAGTAAACGTTTTCATGACATATATATAATACGTGTACCTAAACTTATTAACAGATTACGATAACATACTTCGAGTTCTAAATATACAGTCTAATTCACCAAGCATGATCACCCCATTCTCTTCAATAATTCAGTTATTCAAAATCTTATATTTGGAATTTTTAAATATTCTTTCTATTAAACCATATTTTTAAATTTTTGAGATTTTTTGTATTACTCAAGGAGTGCCCTAGGATAACTGTGGATATATAAGTTAAATTCTATTTTTGAAATTTGACTTTAAATTATTTAGTGGATAATTTTTCTGAAAATGTTGACGCATCAAAATCAAAATTCAAACGAGTAGTTATTGGGTTATTTAACTTTGTTAAACTTTGTGTACTATTAGAATAATTAGATATAGGTCCAAGCGATAATGAGTTACTTGTTAAAATTTTTAATTAGATATATTAACATTTACAAAAAAATCTACTTAATAATTTAGAGTAAAAATGGTGGGTTTATGTTTGAAAAACAGAAGATTGTATCGCCACATAACTTAAGTATTACAACAAATCTCAAGAATTTCAATAAATTCATTATTAAATGAAAGTTAAATCAACGAGGGTGAATATTCTTGGTGAACCACCCAGATATAATGTATTACAATTTATAAGTACTTCGCTCTCCGCGTTTAGATTTAATTATATAGGTAGGAACAGAAACGCTCTTCTACGTACGATAAACGTTGTGCCAATAATATGGACAATATGCATAACATAATATGTAATATAAAATATTGGACCTTAAAAAATAATATTAGTATTAAAGAAAAAAAATGCGTGTTTACAGGAGGTACTACTTCAATTGTATAGGAATAATAATTTCAGAACAATAATAATAATATAATAACAACAAATAAATAACGTCGACATATTATTCTACTTACGTAAGTACTTGATTTGTACTGACGATGACTGGCTGTTGGCTGTTTTCCATGTTGTCTTTGACCTGTAACACGCAGTGTATCCAAAGCCAGTCCCCTGTGGCCCTCTTCTGTACCCTGGCCAGCAGTATGCAAGAACGATCCTGTTCTGATTGTGTAACTGTATATATACAACCAACAATAATTATTGTTATTACGCGTATTACAAAATATATAACGTAAATACCTACATAAATATATGTATCAACACGAGTTGTACATACTGCAGTGTTTTATTTTCTCTTAAACAACCGTAATATATACGTTATATATACATGGATGAACGTGTACATATATACACAGCGCGGACATATATCACGGGTGGGCGATAATAAAAATTTTTTTATTCACATATAATATATTATAATAGGTACATATCACTTTTGGTTTCGGGGCGGCCGCTTCCGGCACTGTGTATTTGTATACGGTATATATAATGTACGTGTGTATACATCATAGGTATGTAGGTATGTAATTGTTATTAAAACGACGTGTAGGTATATAATGTACTCACTCAGCCTGTGTTTGCTCTGAGCCTCGCGCATACACTCCCAGTGCAACAGTTGGTACCATGAGACGCCCTGCAGCTCCGAACGGGAAAACCCCAAATGAAATTCTCCTCTGGAAAGAAAACAAAGTAGATAGGTTAATCATTAATATTATGAAAAACGTAATATTTTTTTCCGGCGCCGCGCTGTCTACTAAAAAAATGATGCAATCAGGATGCGATTTTATCGATTTTCTCGCGCTAGAGATCGAAAATAATATATTATATATTATAATTTATTAAGAGGACGTGGTACCCGCATATATATTGTTGTTTCCGTCTTACACACGTACGACATACCAAATTTTATGCTCGGCAGATCACGTTTAGCTTTGTTAGTTAAAAAATTAGATTGAATTGATCTCTTATAAAATTTAAAGGTAAGATCTAGGCAATCTCATTGGCTTTTCATTGGCTATTCATTATATTTTAATTTTAAATCGAGTTATGAGTATTTTAAGATGTACAAACAATTAACAATTTTAAAACAAGAGGTCAATTCACTCTAAGGTCTAACCTTTAATATTGTACGTATACACCGCGACGAATAATATTATTATTATAAACATTGTCGGCTGCAATGATTTCGAGCGTAATCTTATGTTTAGGAATTCAGCTATAACACCGCACTATAACATAATATTATGTTATACATATTATAATATGTAATACTACAGTAATATGTACACGCCATCGGGAATATGGTTTTCGATTACGATTCCGATTGAATTTCGAAGACGCGTCCACATTCCTCCTACTCCTCCCCCGCGCACGTGGTGGCCGTAGCCGGTATAGCGAGGTATCTACACTCGCATAGACACACATTTATATACGTAGTATATATATATTATATAGGTACACTCATAATACTGGTGTTTCAATATCGTTACAAGAACAAGAATTTGTAGGCGTCGCGAGCGCGAGCTTGTGTGATCGATAGCGAGATTTGTTTTTAGATCATATTATATATTATTATTATTATGTACAATATTCTCACCGCCGCTGCTGCCGCCGCCGCCGTTACAAATCATAACCCGATCCGCGTCGAGAAAGTCGTGTGTATCCGATTCTGGTGTAATTTCTTTTCGTCGGGTCGCGCGAGGCGTGGGCGGAGGGGGTGCTCGGCTCGGGACGTTTCGCAACAATCGAAAACGCCATTCGGTAACATTAGGTAGGTATATCCGCGAGGTCAGAAAAAAAAATAACACGGCCCACAGTGCGCGAGTAAAGTATAGTGTATAGTAATATATTATAACCCTTTCCCGCGGCCATCAGCTGCACATCCGTAATAACTAAATATGTAACGCGCGCGCGGTACGTGTCGGCTGCGACGGGCGCACAACACACACGCGATATCTCGTTCTGGTCGCCGTAATCCATTCATTATTCGTTGGGCCCGTTCGGAAGAGATTAATTATACTCGAGCAATATTATTATGCCATAATATACTAATTTGATAGTAACGGCATCGCGACGACTGCGTATACGTTATATAATATGAGAACCGCCGACGCACATATAACACCCCGCGACTAATTGGCAACGGTCGCCGCCCGGTTTGGCTTCGAAACCCGATATCGCGTATTATACGACGAGACAATAATAATTCGAAATATTATTTTAATTTATATCTACACGAGCACGCGCAGTACAATAAATTATATTGTATGTACACGAGTATTGATTATATATTATATACAATATACAGCAGGGTGTCAATTTTTAAATATTTATGCGTTAATATACTCTATATAAATTGGCTAAAGGATTTAGGAACTCGATGGTTTTAGTTTTGAATCTCGAATTGTGAATTCACACTATTGATATGTAGTGAAACTTTGGTGGAGCAATACTCAAAACGCGATATTAAAATATATGTTAATAGAAAAACAGCTGTGATTGACGGGCAAGGATGGCCGTTGGCATTTCACATTTTTCCGAACCCGAGTAATTGAGGAAAGACGTCTAAGTTTTTAAAACTTGAATTATTATCAACTCACTCGATAGATATATTATATAGGAGCCTGTAGAAGAACTTTGGTGGAGCAATATTCAAAACTAGATATTAAAATATATAATTATAGGAAAACAACTGTAATCGACGGGGACGGACGTACACGCCGAGTTGAAACACTCTGTATACATGTGAACGACCCCGGTCAGCGGATGACAAACGACGAGACGATCTTCGCAATTCATGCGCTTTTCCGCGCCCACGGTATATACTTCAATATCGAACGGTCTACAGAGACTATAACGCCGATGACGTGTGAATGGGACGAAGCGCGTATGTATACTATTTACGCAGCGGGTAGGTATAAAAACGGCGGTTACCTATCGCGGTTGCGCGGCGTTTCTTTGAGACGCGGAAATCATCGATTCCAGTTATCGGAGAGACGCGAACTCGTAGGTACTTATATACATCGATCTATTCGAGGCGTAGGACTTTCGTTGCCCGGATGCAACATGCGGCAACGACGACGACGACGACGACGACGACTGCGACAAACGACCCGCCGACCGTACATGTTTAATTGCGACAGAATATATAATATTACAGTGTGTACGCGCGTAATGTATCGCGACAAAGAGAGGTACCCATAGTATATTATAGTACTACTTATTATTATTATTTCCGAGAAGACGGAGCACGTATTATCCGGTGCAGTTGGGTTTTGCGTGATTAATGGCGAGGTATATAATATAACACACACACATATATATATAGATATACGGTGTATATATTATAATAATAATGTAATATAATGGCGTGTACGCGCGACGAAAGCTTGTATTGCCGACGACCGCTAGGCAGGTATATTCATCGGCCGACCTCGCCCACGCGACGGGGACACCCGACAAATCGTTCGCCCGCTGCACCAATTCCGCGCCGCGCAACACAACAGGTATACAAAACTGTTATTAATCACCCGTTTCGCCGTTCCCAGTTTTAATATGACATACACCCGATGCGGAGGCAATAAATACGTACTCGTTTCTTTATTATTATTATTTTATTCTATATAATATAGAGGCATATAGGTATACTTCTATCAGCCGACAACCGGTCCCGACGACGACGACGACGTCCAATGATATATATTTCGGTACTTAATTTGTTCCCGCGCGCGGAACTGTTGTGTCCGGTGTATTTTCGATAATTGTTTTTTAACGAGATAATTGGTGAAATGCACGCCCGTGCAAATGTACCTGCCTACCTGTATAATAATATAATATAATAGCGACGGTGATGATTTGTTGTCCGAACCGTGAGCGTTTTAATTGGCGCCCCCGAAACCGGAGTTATAGGTACGAAATATGCGTTCGATAGAAAACGTAATTTTTGTATAATATTATTATTATTATTATGCGCATGAATAATTCAGAGCACGTTATACCAACACGGCTCAAGTCGGTACACCGCAGCAGCAGCAGCAACGACGTTTTATAACATTTAACCTAACATTTTATACCTATAGGTATTAACTCTAAAACAATGACGTCGCGACGCTGTTTAAGGTATATCGATTAAAAACGAAAATGGCGTAACTATAATATATAGTTTATCTCGTTTCGAATGCATAACATGTGCCTCGGCCACCCGTCGCCGTTGATCACGTGCCGCAAACGACGATAATAGTATTATGAGCGACGGCGGCGTGGCCGAGACAATGCCCCCCTTAATGGTGTTTAAGTGTTAACATACATTTTGTCTACGTGTATGAACTTCATGTCCATCGAGTGGATGGCTGTGAACACCGTGGTGGAACCCTGGACCACGGCCTCCCTGGTCTCGGGCATCGCCACCGGGCTGCAAGTGGCTAGGAAAACTGGTTCGTTTCTGCTGCACAGCGGCAGATAGGAGAGGTAGTGGCCCTGCACTAAAACCACCTGGCGGACAAACGTTTATAATTACTCAGCATTGCACAATTTGTATAATATGGTTAGTTGTAATATATAATGGTTACGCCGCTACGCGACGAGGGGTCAAAGTGTTAATTTTTGTTTTCGGGATATTAGAAATTATTGCGTTTGAATCGGCGCGAGTCGAAACTGGTTCATTTTTTCCAGTAGGTAATCAAACCCATGCTCAAACCCGTTTTCTACAATTTTTTTAACTCTTATGGATAAAAACCTGGTCGCGTGCCCGTTTTGACCCTCCGATCATCATGAACGCATATTAGATACTGCTATCGAATTAACCCTCGAAAATTATTGAAACTCCGTGTTATATCAAGACGAATTTAATGTACTATTTTACGACGGACAATGTGAAAGAAAATGTGCAGCGTTCTTTGATATACCTATAGTTATTAATTATTATTATCGGTTAATGATTAAATTATATTAATTATTATTTAAGATTTCATGAATCAAACATTATAATATTATAATTATTCTGATAAGACGAATATCATAACGTGAACACAATTAGTAGGTACGAATAAAAAAAAATAAAACTGTAGGTACACGTCATATAATTATGTTATTATAACAACATAAGATATTGTTTTTATTACCTTTTGATCGCCGAATCGCATTTGTCTCCGGGCGTTCCTGGAGACGTTCATCCGGCACAAGAACATCCGCTTGCATCCTTGGTCCTCGGCGGACGTTTGACTCCTGGACAGTTCGGTCTGAACGGCCTGATGATCTTGTTTGTCGATCATGTCGTACACACTGTCGCCGTGTATGAGAAGATCCTCCTGCGGGAACGAATAACAATATTATAAATAGACGATATCAATGAAAAATAATAATATGTACAAACAAACGGACGAATTCCGTTATATGATATTTTTAATATTATTATTACAGGTACCTATGGTTGCAAATGGACACCGCGGGGGAAGCAGGTGATTTCGAACACATCGAATGCCTACGAGCGTCATATTATATACGGGCGCGGAGAGTATATAATAGTAATTTAATATTTGAAAAACGAAAAAAAAATTGTTTTTTCTTCTTCTCGTCCTACGTGCTATATGAAATCAACGCCCATAACGTTTTAATCGCCACACAAATCTTAATAGCCTATCCGACAGAACGAGGAGGAGGACTGCTGCGGTATATAATATTAATACGACCGAGGAAACGTCCCCGGGGTCGTCGTCATCGTCATCGTCGTCTCCTTCGTCCCCATGTAGCCGGCGCGTGCAGTCTGTATCGTAGATGTGAACTATATATTTTAATTTTACGCTGTGTCCAACATTTCCGGACGTACAACCAATAATCGTATTATTCATTTATAACTACACCTCACACAGGGTCGTACCCAGGTTTAGATAGCCGGTCTCTCCGATTTCCGTGTACGCGCTGCTAATTTATAGTAAATACGTATAATACGGTATAATAGGTATGATTATTATATTACTATAATTATTAATTATAATAAAAAAGTCTTATTGTTTAAATCTTTACCGCTAATTCCATCTCGGCTTAATGATATACTATTAGAAGGTACGTAATTTATAAACTACTCTACGCTTTAATTAAGTACGTCTTATTTATAGTGTTTACATTAAGAACAATAGATAATATCCATTAATGCGTTATAACGCGAGGTCTGTGTAAAAAAATAAATAATGCGCTAGGTATGAAACTCTATAAAATATATTTTTAATTTCAAACAATGCAGTAAAATATTTCAAAAATGGACTAAAAGTTTACAATTACTAAGAATCAAAGTTAAAAAATATTTTATAATGAATGAATTCACACAAAAAAATATATGATCACTGGTACTACAATATTTGTTCGACAAAAATGTATAGAGTATTAAAGGCATTTGAATATAATTACGGAAATTACCTTAAAATTAAATACACATTTATTTAAAATGGATGATTATCCAAATTAAATATACTGTGGCACATGATTTGAAAATTAGCTCTAAGTATCTTACAATTTAAACTTAACACTGTCTTGACTTATATATATAAAAGTGCCTGTTAAAAATCGTATTTAATCGGGTCGTTGCGGGATTTAAATATATAGTGGACAGCGAATAACTGAAATTACAAAATATGTGTATATACCTACCTAAAATTTTATTGGTCGTCGTTCCCAACCATTTTCGGTATATCAATAATTAATATACAAAATCACATTTCATAGATTCAATGGGTGTTGTGGGTGAGGGGGGGGGGACCACACCACTGCAAGTTAGTCGTTGACCGATCGGCGAGCGGACCTACCGCCGCACCTAAAGGTATATACAATACCGCGCGTGGTATATAACGTTTGTTTGTAGGTACCTACCTATATATATGTATATAAATGAGAGGTAGGTATAGTAATTTCCCGCGAATGACAATGACGTATTGCGAAGTGATAAATCAACGTGGCCTATAACGACGACTTCGACTAGGCCGCGACGGCGACGACGACGATCGCGATGGATGAGGCGGAGAGATAAAGGAAAAAATATGATCGTACCGAATCCGAAAAGATAAACCGCGGGGTTACAGACACGCCGTTTCGTCCGATCAATTGAAAACGTCGTTGGCGCGTGTTATATATATTATATACATATATATGCGTGTGTATAAAAATAAATGTGGTGTGTATAATGCATATTATATAATATATTATAGGTACACGAGGGAGTGTAAAAACCATTAACCGATCGGTCCTTATTTGCGTTATTGTATATTATACGGCTACCGAACAGCCGAGTTACACGAGCGGCTCACATATTATTATTATTATTATTATTATATAGGTACCTGCAGTCCACGCGTCCTTGCAACACCTAAGGTATATACACATATTACACATTACATATACATATATATTATACGGTATACAGCAGCCTATATCTATAATATTGTATTATATTATACTTATATCCATACAACGGTTAGTTGCCGGTTGCATTTTTTTTTTTTTTACTGGTTTTATTTATTTATATTTTTCGCGTCCGGAGCGACTCTTCGCATTCTAACAAACCAGTATAATATAATTCCGCGTGCGAACTTTTGTACACCGAGCAGTGAAAGTCTATACGCATGTGTGTGCGTACCTACAAGTTACAGGTATGGCGGTTATAACGCGTCGTATATTGTGTGATAGTATATATTATTATAATGGCGTTATATATTGTGTATAATATTATCATGTTGTGTACACGGGTAAAAACACACAACTTTACCGATATATCGGGCAAACAGTTTTTTTTTTTTAAATAACCGTTTTGCGCGCAGCGGGCGGCGATCCGGTCGTAAAAAACACTTATCTCGCGGCAATTGTAGAGGGGAAAAAAATGATAATATATACGACGTGTATACGGAAAATTACGATGTCACCGCGGCAGCGGGCAACGGTTTTTTTATTCTTTCCATAAATTACATTTCCGTCGATTTAAGTGCGCGCGGCTTACCTGTACCGCGGCTATATAATATAATATTATAATAATAAATGTGCTGCAGTACTCAGATTGCGCGCATCTGGGACGGGGAAGGGGGCACAATTAATTTGATGTATGGTTTATAACGATCGCGTAATGTTTTGATTAGGAATAATTAATTACAAAACAATTATATTACAATCATCACATATTAAAATAATAATATATAACGAAATATGTAACTCTAAGCGACGCGAGAATCTCAAGATTGCGGGGTGTCGGCGGGGTCTGTTAATTAGTGAGTACCTATACGATGATTTATAATAATTAACAGTAGATAATAATATTATTTTATGTCGCGATTCAGAGTGTAAAAATATGTAATACATCATGTACCTATTCGTGTAATTATAATAATATACGAGTAGGTACCGCGGGTTAACACCTCGCGTGTAATAATATCACCGCGAAAGAATTATAATATTATATACTCAAATAACACGATTTTTCGCACTATAAACCTTAATATTACGAGGTGTATAATATAGTATTATTATTATCAGCTATACATAATATTATATTGTTTGTACAACTATAAATTAAACGACTTGTATCGCGGTATCCCCGCGGGCGCTCTTCGCTGTATACGTCGTCGTATCGCTCGTACACACTATATATAATATAACATAGGTATACGTTATATATTGGTAATAGGTATACCTTAAACATATTATACTATTGTGCGGCGGGTAATTTAAGTAGAGATTATAATATTGTTGTACCTATATATACCTGCAGCGCGAGTATACCTACTTTATTATAACAAAATATCGCAATGCACTTACACTCCATATACTATTATTATACGTCTGTAAGGTGATCGCCTTTACGCTTTTTCCAAACGATCGCCAGCGATCCGCAATATGTCCGACGAAATGTATACACTGACACGCTCGGCGATATTATCATAATCTCATATTATATCATAGCACACTGTGTCACTGCAATAATATTAATATTATACGATATACATTCGAAGAAGTCAACAGCAGTCGCGGTACCGCGTGCATCGAGGGAAAGATGATAATAATACGAACCGACACGAGTAACGATCACACGTAATAATAAACTATAATAATATAATGTAGATAATATGTAATGTATGAAAAACTCCGCTGCGGAAAAGATTTCCGTCTGTCATCCGATTTTTCTGGACCGTAACCCGAAACCGACGCGGCGATATAATCTTATTTTCTTGGTTTTCTGTTCGATTCGCGCATGCAGTGCATGCAAATGAAAGATAATTTATTATTGTCGTATAATACAGACTGTAATATTATGTTATTATTATTATTATTATTATTATTAACGTCATCACAATCCTCCAAACGTCGTCGACGACATTACCACAAGTTACCGCGGTATATTAAATACCAGTTACCACGTAGGTACCTGTATCAAAAGCGTCGTATTGTGTATACGCGACCGCCATCACCAGTCGTTAATATAAAATAGTGCACCGCGAAACTTGTATAATCAGTGGGGCGGTGAACTGTACATTTTCCAGTGACAAGTTATAAATATCTCAAGTATTAATAAATAATAATTAATTATATATTAATATAATACAGCTGATTATATTAATACCTATTTCAGATCGTTATTGACTCTACCTGAAGAGTACCTACTACATATATCCAACGGCAACCACCAACCCCTATAAGAAAAATCTCAGAGGCCTCTGATCGTCACTGAGTAGTATAATATTTTAGTATATAATAATATGTAAGTACAGACGCAGACAGGTAGGTTGGGTGTAATGTGTATATTATATTATTATGATACGCTCGTTCGCGTCATTAGCATTTGGCTGCAGTCTTGCGGTAGGCTAATATTTTCGAGTTTATTTGGTATTATTGTGTGCGTGACGCATAATGAACGTAATATTATAATAAAACAAACAAAAAAAAAAATTACGTGCGGCAGCGACGGAACGGAGGAGAAAAAAGAGGTTTATCAATTTATATGGAAATTCGCGAGACCGACCGAACAAGGGCAGATGAGTTGCGTGGGTCGGTATACAAACTATTTTCCTTCTTCTTTCGTACTTAATATTTAGGATATAGTATAATATAACGATGATATGTTCGCGAACGACTCCGACGATGATGACGTGCCATGATGTGTACTTACTTAATACCTACCTCTATGTATTTATAATGCGGATGTGAGGTGCCTGCAAGCAATGTGATGACGACGTGTGTCAGCAAATTTTGTTTTTGAATGAAAATAATTTTTATCATTACGCAATCGAATTCGAGTACGCTGCAGGAAAACAAGAGAAATGAAATACATAAAAGTATAAAACGGTACTATACGAGTACCTAATTGGACGGCTCGGGTCCGGGCCCCGGACGTGAAAAGATACGTCCGTCGAGATAAAACAATTAGCTGTACCTAATTTCGTTTCGGTTTTTTTTCCACTTCAGTACACGAAAAAAAATGTCCTACACATATTACTCTAAATATACAGACCCGTCCTGCAGGACGTTATATAATATGTTTATACTATACGTATATATAATTTTATTCGCCGACTTCTAGTCGTTACTCGTAACAACTGTTTTGGCACGTTTCCCTGGTGGGAATCGTATTTTGTTGGCAAAAATATTATGTTAAGATTATGGTACATGTCGCGATATCATAAAATATCATTACGAATAGTATATAGATAATATTAAATATCGATCCTGAAGCGATTGTGATTCAAATATAAGAATAAAATATTTTTTTGCAAATTTTATTCGTATAAGGGCCATGAGGGTAGAAACTGACCCGGGGTATGGGTACACAAAAAACCTGTCGAAAGAAATCTTTTTTTTATAAACAGAAATTTATAGTCAGTTATGTTTACGGAAGGTACTGAATGATATTATTAACGTGTAAAAACCCGATAACAATTATTTTAGGAGCATGTTAAGTTTTACAGGGGTAAACTTTTCGCGATTGGTCACTGGAGCGGTAACACCGTACAATATTATAGTATATACCTACATAGAACACGTCATCGGTCGGACAATGTATAAATGTATATTCGCAAATTAAATGCGAGAAATATACTTACATACCTACAATTATTATAGTAAAGGATCTAAAACTGCCGCTAGATTTGTATAAAATGATATTATATTTAGGCATAATATACGCTCATCGTTATGACGCGCCCGTTTTCGGGGTTTGTATGCGAATGAAATACACAACGCGTATTATATTTTTTTACGGTAAGTACCTACCTACCTATTTATATTTATAATCTCGAAAATATCGTCGTATTGTGTATGTGTGTGTGTGTGTGTGTGTCGTTTGCCGTGTTTAAAAACTAGTTTAACCGTGCGCGTTCGCGCGTTCAAAACGTAATTTGTATTTGAAGTTGAACCAGATCCTGCAGCGGACGAGAGGTGTCCTCTTCGCGGGTATAAACTGTTACGATAATGGTCGTGTTATGCGCCGCAGTATGAACGCGTATATTATTATATATTATACGGCGACGCGTTTTAATTTACACGCGTTCAGTATCGGTTCCAAAAGCGCAGGTTCACGATGCCCTCATAATATATACAAGACTTGCGCGCGTTAAATTGGCTCGGTAGTTTATAATAATACACATAATATTATACCTATATTATATTATTATATAGGAGCGGTAGAGGGGTTGCCTTCACGTAATCATGGTCAGAACGTGCCCGGCGCGACTGTTGGAAAAACGGCGTTTATCTCGATGGGAAATCTCTAGTTTCTCATGATCTGGTTACTTTTTTTTTTATTCATTTTTTCGTTTTGTTTTTATTTTTACCCGTGTACCTCTATCGTACGCCGAACGGGTATCTACCTACCTTTTTTTTTCGCGGCCGACTCGTATTATTTGTACCTTGTCGTCGTCTCGTCGATCTCTATCTGATGAGGGGCCTTTTCGATTTCCTCCCCCACCCCCACACCGCGGCGCGCCGTCCGGAGGCTAGACGGCTTAATTAACCTCATTAGCGGATTTATGTATGGATATATATTGAACAATATAGGGAAATGGCCGTGGCAAAGATCGGTCGAACAACGCTTTCCGATAAATTCTGCAACAGAAGTGAAAAAAAAAGAAGCGGTAGAAGAGAGGAGATGGAGAATAAAAATAAGAGGAGAAAAAATAATAATAACAACAAGATGAAAAAATAAACCAGTAGGAGGCGAACAATGCATAGTGCGCTGCATATAGGTACCTACACCGTATACACGCTGCTCGTATGGGTTCATTTGCCAAAGAAAGCCACGACGCGAATTCATCTTCGCATTAGTGATATATGCTGCACTGAATGCAGATTTTTTTTGCATACGGGGAAAAAAATGTACTCGATTGTTTTCTATTGTTTGAATATTTATCAAAGTTTATACTTGAACTCGCGGGTTACATATTATATGCGTCTAGTCTGCGGTATTATATAGTATTGTCTCTGCGTTATATATTATTGTACACATAGTGTTATTTAATACGTACGAGAACGTTATCAGAACAAGTCAATGAAAAACGGTCTCGACAATATTCTATAACCGAGTTAACAATGTAATAATAAATTGTGTAAGTGTACCTATATCTATCTTTCGAATAACTATTTTCGATATTCCACGCGTGCTCAAGTCGCGTATAATAATATCGTACCATATCATAATATATATGCGGGGAAATTAGAATTTTCTGATATTTCCCGAGTGGCCGAATCGCGTGTCCGCCGTACAATATACCGTCGATACTCACTCGTACTCTATCAATAATATATATTAAATTTATTGGATGAATAGACGACTGTCGATATTATTTATAGAACGAAGGGATTCCATGCTTTATAATATATAGTAATAACTTAATAACTATAGCGTACCTAGTTATTTAAACTTTTATATAGAGGTTGAGTAGAAGACACGCTGACAAACACGCATAGAGTTATATATTAGTATATGCGCGTGAGCATCCTTTTGAAAACTTTGAAGAGTTATTGTATTTTATTTATTTTTACTGGCGAGAAAAACGTATTTAATAACTATGTTTACGCGCGAAAGAGCGTCTAATTCAAAACATCGATGATAAATGTTTCCGCTCGCCAATAGACATAAATCTAATTAGGATTAGTATTATTAGTAAATCATAATTTATAGTATTATGTTACGATGGTCACATAGGCAATGTATATTTGTGTTTGTGAGTATAATAAATACACACATTATTATTATTATACTGATGCAGCAACGGGTACATCCGAATAAAACCGGACTTTAAAGACGCTTCCTTTAGGAGTACGGCACTCGACAAACTCCTCCTTCGCTGTTTATAACGATCGTATGCCGCCGATGCCAGTTATAATAATAGTCATAAAAATAGCAATAATAATAAAAATAATGGCAACGTAATAATAATAATAATAATATTATTATAATAACTAAACCAGTTTCGATGTTAATTTTTACGATAAACGATCAATTAGAAGAAAACGAAATAATAATAATTTTCGACCACCGCACACAAACAAGGAAACCGATAGAGCGGGTTTTTCGAGACGAACGGCGGCGGCGGCGGCGGCTAGATCATCATCGACAACGCCGCCTGTCCGCGCAAAACAATATATAGGTACACAATATAATATTTATAACCTTTGACTGCAGCGGGAATTCGTCTTGTTAGCGTCCGATCACGTACTCGCGGTCCAAGGTACCGCTTTGGTTTTTACACGTTATCGCGTCTTACACACACACACAGCCAAGTAGGTATGTATAATATTATAATCTGAAATTCTAAAATGATAATACGACCATAGTACAGTTGCAGGTTAATACACATAGGTAGGTACCTCCAAACCCAACCGCTATGCCTACATGCGCTGTGCCGACAAAGGACGTTTCGTACCCGCGTGTTCTTGTAGTATACGCATAATATTCCACAATATACGTACCGCGGTGAGACCGTCGCCGTAAACCGGCAATTCGTATTCTTCACTGGTAGTCGTGGTATACCTAGAATGACAGTCCGGCCAGTGCGTAATGACACTCTATGCGTCCGGTTACCGAAATTTGCAACCGCGCGTTGTTTCAGATTCAGTACCTCGTCGGGGACGCAGTGTACACGTCTTGCAGCAATAATATGATGCGCTACCCGCTAAAGATACTAATGATACGATTTCGTGATAACGACAAAGACTCGCGAGCCGCCGCAGCATCGTCGTCGTTGTTTAACGTAAGACAGTCGTTACTTCAGAAAACACTATCATTTTTGGAAAAAAATTCATATTTTAATTTATCGCTATTATTTTTTCAAATTTTTTATATATTTTCAATGACGACATTCAATTTTTAGATTCAAATTTTTCCTAAGCAGAATATTGTTAGGAGTATTTCGATCTATAAAAATCTAATTTCGGACAAGTATACTTAGTTACTATAACTTATAATTCATAAGTATTTAAAGTTTAGATGAACGGAATAATGGATCAACATTTACCAGAATACCTCAGAACTAGTCCAATCCACTCATTAACATTTTAATTACTTATTACTTTTTAATAGTTAAGTTAAACTACTCATCCAAAATTTGATTTTTATACATCAAATAAAATTTTTTGATATAAACAGCTTAAAATTATTAAAAAAATATTTTTAAAACCGTTAATAGTCTGAAAAATAATGAGTATGTTACGTCATTTGGATCATCCAGTATAAGTACAGGTCAAACAATTTGTTTCACCGCAAAATTGGTATGAATAATTATAATGTGTCCATCCATGTAGGTATGTAATTTGTATGCAATCCATACCAGTTTTATGTGCATCGTAACATTCGGATAACCATGTAGTATTGCAGTATGTACAGTGTACACCGGTATTATAGGTATGCGATAGGTCTCTACACCTAATATAGAAGATAATTCATACCGCCGGCGAGGGTGGAAGTATAACGAAACATTTCGAAAAGAAATAAGACAAAACGGTGAAATGTTGCGTTCGTATGGTTTGTTTACCGTGTTAGCTGAACACAGAACCACTGTAATTAAATGATTAAAAATTCTAAGCGTAAAAATTCTCAGAAAAACTTTTACATATACCAACGTATAGATATAGATATAGATATACATGGGATACACATGGGTAGTCGAGTCTATTTAAAATGTTCGCAGATAATCACTTGCTCGTGATGAAAAATTAAAAGTCAGAAGAGGTGCTCGGACGTTTGGTACGTGCATGCACATTATATAAGACTTAGTATATCTAATATAATACATAGTATACCTACATTTATGGATTCGATCTTATTACGATATATATTGTAATTCAGTTGTGCAGTATAATATTATATGCACGTGTGTGGTGTGCGGGGGAGGTAGCGGGGAAGTGAAAGGACTCTTCTAATCCATAGAGTTCGCGGGAAGGATACAATTTTTTTGCGCGCGCCATTGAGAACGCGGCGGCGGTCCTTGTAGGAGATGTAAAAAATGCGCATAAAAAAAAAAAGAAAGATGGCTGTACGGCGATAAGGCGCGCACACTGTATAATATAATGTACCATATTATGGGTACGCGTTATATACGTATATTGTTGAGCGACGATTTATGGGTAGGAAATCAATAAATGTCGTTAATCGACCGTTGCGCCAATGTTCGGTTTCAATAGCGACGCTCGTACACATATAGGTATAATATATTATATATATACATGTATAAGGAATAACGTCGCGCCGGCCTAATGAACCTTATCAGATGGCAGTGCTCTTTTCCTGCAGCCGACGAAACTTTGACCGCGTTTGGCTTTCGCTGTATCTCACGAAAACGTCATCATCATGTAACACAAAAATGTACGAAATCGTCGAAGTGTGCGTTAAAGTCTTTTACTTTCTAATCGGAATAAGAAACAACCGTTAAAAAACGAACGATATATTATTATTATTGTAAGAATGAAATGGACGAAATCATTGTAACCCGTAGGTATCGATCAGCACTGTGTAATATATCATATTATGGATTATAGTATACATAATAATATTTACGATAATATATATGATGGTAACAATGGTTAACGACAAATTCACGAAACGCTATTCGATCGATCAGTTGCCGTGGTTAATATTATAATACCTATATTTCTATATTTGTAGTAAGCAATTAATGTCACGATATAATACGACGCTGATTCGTTCATCAAACGACATGACGTGAACGTCGTAAAAAACATTCTGGCACTGCAGGTCACACATTGTGTAGGTATTGATCTAATGGCAGTAACTGTTTTGGGTAGGTAAATGTATGTGAAGTATTTGTTTATTTATCCGTTTGTTATTATTATTATTATTCGTATTATTTTATTTTTAACTGTTGGCACAGGATCGTGGCGTTTTTCTCCGACAATATAATACTCTTTTTTTCTGATAAACTAAATATTTTTAAATGATTTTACTGTAATATATGTCCACAATCCTTATAAATTATAGTGCATTGTTGATTTATCTAATATAAAATTAATTCATGTTTATGAGTAACTTCAAACATATTACGAGAAAGCTGATTTATTGAATTAATTTATGTAAATGTTATCAAAGTCGAATAATTGATTTCCATTTAGTATGTTCGAATAAGCATAAAGCTTAAGTTATAACTTAAAGCTAACGGTTAATTATGCATAACGTGGGCGGATATCTACGAGGACGTACACGGCGAAACACCCTGTATACATAATTTGTACACACTACACATACATGTGCAGCCTGTTGCATTTGTACCGTAAATACCATAAGGTGTCCATACTGTCCAACGTATAATCAATAACTTAAACGTAGATACATATACTGCACACGCACATGTGTATATATAAATATATGGTTATGTTTGTATACATAATAGTACGCAATTTGCTCACAATTTTTAGCTGAATAACCGTTCGCCCTTGGCATGGTCCAAGAAAACACTATAAATATAATATTACATACATACACCAGTAGAACATATGTGCATATAATATGTATAGTGTATGTAGCGTGACCTACAAATGCGAATTATTAGTCGTTAAACAAATTATTTTTTACTGCCGTTTTAAATGTAGATCATGCGAGATAATAGAATTTAGTATCATTTTATGGTAAGAAATTACGTTATATTTATGGCACATGGAATTTTCGCAGCGCAGCTTACCGTCGTATACCTATTTGGATTTAGGTAGGTACCATATACCTGTGACCTGCCTACCTAAACATAATATTATATTCTTTTTATCGCGAATCTAATAATATATTAATTAAACGCATGCGCACAATACTTTTATCGCGCGTTATGAAACATATGATAAAATTATGTAGGTACGCTTGTATCGATGACAATATTGGTATCGAAGAAATGTGGGATGCCGCGCGGGAGGAAACGTGTCATTATAATATTATATTTTCGATGATGATTGCAGTGGTTGCATTCCTTTGATGTATAAGACGTTATAACTATAAAACAAAAATCTCAGTCGATGTATTGATCACCAAAAAGAGGAACACACACTCCATCGCACCTATAGGTATATTTAGATATATCTATCGCGTCCACAGAACACACGCGCGGTCCGTGCGGGACGTATAAGCGCGACTACGCGGTCGATAATAATATTATTATCGAAAGCGATCGTACCGGTGCGCGTTACCGGCTTTTCTCGTTAAGTAGGTGTGTGTGTGTGTGTGCGCGCGCGCGTGTGTGAGGTGCGATAACAAGAGGGCGGCGTTAAGCCCCTCGGAAACGTTCGGATGGATTAATAACGATAAAATAAAAAAACGGCGTCGTCGTCGTATATTATAATAATATTATATATGTAGGTACTAGCTATATTGCGTGTCTGCTATTAAAACATAATATATTTTTCTAGATTCGTTTTCGTAAATCATACAATATATTATTATATCGTACTACACGTGCGCACACATCTTTACACATAATTCATAACACTGGAAACATATATTTATATATATATATGTTTGTAAATGATAAAACACATGCGTTAAGTCGACTTCTTCCACGCGTATATTTATCATATACAGGTGCGTATTTTATATTCGTATGTGCCACTTTTCCATGCCATTACACATTACCTAACCTAACCTGTGATCTCACACAAACTTTCAATAAATTAATGTAATTATTATTTTTTTTAAGACCCTCGGCTATATTATATTGGCCATTGGGTCTACAAATGATTTAATTAATATATTTACTATTTATTCTAAATTTGTTTAAATCTTGGTTTAAAGTTAGGCTGATGAATTCGATAATATTGCGGATATTGACTGAGGATAATTGTGTAGTATTCGGGCAGGTTAGAGTTTATCCTGATGTTGTTGAATACACATCATTCGGCGATGATGTGTTTGATGGTGACTATAGGACCCCGCAGGATGTGCTCATTGGAGCAAGAACCTCCTTCTTTCTTGCCCATTAAGAAACTGTGGAAGATTTCAGCATGTCCAATTCTGATTGTTAAGATAACTTCAAATTGTCTAGGTATTTCGATGGGGAATGTCCAACTGTTCAATTGTCCAATTGAGGGGGGGGGGGGGGTGTTATGTTTGATGTGGTTTATAGTTTAGTGGAGTAAGATGCCAATTTCTGGTTCCAATTTAATTATTGTATATGCTGCGTTTATTACTTTAGCTCCTCCACGCCACGTCGAGCGTCATTGTTTCGGATTCGAAACGGATTTGAAACGGTGAAATTAATAATAACAGTATTATAATTGCGCACTATCGTTGGACACTGGTCAAGGGCCGCGTCAACTTTTATTATACCTCACCCAAAAGATTTTTTACGAAAATGTATAGGTAGGTACCAGGTATGTTCATACATAAAAAAAAACTTACGCGCGCGCGTATTTATATTATTATTATATCTGTAGGCGATTCGGTCGGTCGGCACGTGCGGTTTACGGTAGGATCGAAGAGTAGGCCGAACGCGAGCGCGTGTAGGAGTGAACGGAGAACACGCTGCAGGTTTTTCGGTTGCCTTCGGATTAATATCCTCTAAGTAGTGCCCAATCAATGTTTAGTGGTTTTTCATATAGGCTTCGCGGAGAATATATAAAAAAAAAAACAAAAACAAAAACGAATTAACTTTCACCAACCTAATAAGATTTCGACGTTCGATATTATTATGCTAATTGAAAATTTTAACAATATCTCACTATATGCTCTGTAGGTACCCATATATATATATATATATTATGTACCGTACATAGCTGTGCAGCGGCGATGATGCCCTCCCCGCGAAACATCGAAATCGCTATGAATTTTATATGTATATATGACGTAAGGTCGCTGTTGTACCGCTGCGGTGGTAAGCCGCATATTTTTCGACTATTGATATTCAATCTCAGATAGTGCTGCTCGCACCCGTTATTATATATTATATTATGACTATTCAAAACCCGATGGCGGTTTTCGATTTTCGCGTGGGCGGTCATTTAAACCAATTGTTTGAGTTACTGCACTGTGGTATGTATCGGGTCTTAGGTATACCGCGCGCGTACCCCCTAACAGTAAAACGAAATTAAATTTCCACAAGAGTCCACCGCGGTCCTAAAGACCCCCGATATTGCGCAAACCTTTAAAATAATGTATTATAATATATTCAAATAGATCGAACGATTCCATCTCGCGGCAAATTATCCGCAAAGAAATCATTTACGCAGATATTAATGTATAATATTATTCATATTCCCCTTTTCACTTATATACTGCCCCGCATCAGTTTACACCGACGATTTTCCTGCCGACAATTATTATAATAATATTTCGTTACAAACGTATATATCTGGTATGTATTATTCAGCGTAAACGCCAGAGTCCAAAAATATTACGTATATATATTATATATGAATAGAGAGATTCTCGCAGATGTGTGTGTGTGCGTGAGTGTATGTCTTGTTGGTCAAAATAAATTATAAATATTACTTCGTCATCGTTCGCACTTTGTGCGCCGCGGACGCGCGTATTCCTGCCATTGCGAACAAGATAATATACTTGTGCAGTGTGAAAACAAAAAGATAAAATATATTTATAAAAAAAAAATACCGTTGGTAAATTACCAGTAATAAATTATCGATACCCGTTTTTCCATTAACAGTCGTAATAGAGGCGAGCGCGAAGGAGCGAGAAGCACTGCAGAGCGAACGGAATCAACGGAGACAGACAGTAAAAAAAAAGCACATTAATATATATTATTATTATTATTCCGGAAAGTTGCTGCAGTTTTGGTATCTCGAAACCAGCGACACATGTACGGTTAATACGCGCGTACGTACGCCCGGGTGAAAGGCGTGGGCGTCCGGGCAGAGCCTACGGGCTCGCAGTGACCACAAAACCCGTTTTCCAATATTTTTTTTTTTTTCAAATCATAATTATTGTATAGTTCTCGTTCTTAATATTTTTTTAAATGCGTACGGACATGGAAATCGGACCGGTCTAGAAATTAGGTAATTGATTTTTTTTCCTTTTCGTTTATATACCTACATACTATATAGGTACACATTATATATGTATGGGCTTATGCGTATAGACGTATAGGTATATTATAATATCGGTTTGAACCCAAAAGGTCAATAGTGTTGTGAAAGACACACATATATTATAATATGCATATATAACAGATACAGATATGATTGGTACCCATTTGCAAAATCTAGAGTTTCTAGTTTGGCTATAACCGAGGGAGAAAGTCGCGTAAAGTATTAATAATATAGAGCTTGCGTGTAACAATAATATAATAATGAACCTTTATATATATAATATATTCACCGCAGCATTGCGACTTACATATTGTGTATATAGATTATATTATAATACGCATAGTTTAGGCGCATATTACACGGGTAGGTACTCACCATCGAGTGGCCCAAGTATTCGGCGGCGTTATCCGATATGTATAGGAGTTTGCCGTTTTGGGTCATCATCATCAAGAACCCGCTGAGCGACTGAAAAAAAAAGTAATTTTCCATGTTAAATACAAAATAGTAAAAAAAATATCAAAAGTATAAATTTTTATGCAAATTACCATCCATATACCTACGTGCGCGTTAACACACTATAATAATTATCTGCGGGTCATGCGTTGTGTATATTTTCGTGTTGTTTAATTTTTTTACTATTCACAATCTAACCGTATACGGTAGGTATACGAGCCGTATAGTAACGTGGGGTCACCTAGACATTTGCGCCTATATCCACGGTCGTCGAATATCCCGGGGTCAAGGACAACATTTTTGTCGATAGAATCGAAAATCTGTGTCGATATGAATCGAAAGTGCTTATTATATTATTATTATACTTTAGCAATATGAGTGGTATGTTTACACTCTGTTTCCCGACAAATTTGAGATAAAATGGACTCAATTTCACGAAATTGTCAAAACAATGTTCGTGTTTCTGCAGGAGGAATGAGGATAATAATTCTTCTATTATTTATAGAGTCTGCTCGAAAGCGGTAATGATAGCAAAGGGTACCGGGTTTGTTCTAGTTTTTTACAACTCATGGCAATTTATGTTTGAAATTATTAAATAATAATTGATAAGTAGAATATTTTCAATACCCGCAAATAAAACTATAATCGTTATTTGGCGATCCGTGTCAATCACGGTAAAAAACTATCTTCACAGGAGAGCGAACTCTGGGATAGCCTATACATATATATTTATAATGACTCAAAACTAATTTATTGAGTTTTTTTTTTATGGAAAAACCGATTTCACAAAAGGAACTTTCCGAAAAATTATACCCTGAACAATTAGCGAGATGGTTATGAACATGCACAAGTCTACCATATTAAAAACCTAATATTATTAATATTCACTTAAAATATACACGACTGCACCTATAAAAAGACTTAGAAAATTGTAGACTGCAGCATGCTACTCCAATTGGTTTAATTTTATATGTTTTGTTATGTTTACTTGATGCAAAGTGTAGACCATATGCACATACATTGCTTTACTAAAATGATGTTGAAATATTCTATATCGAATCTGTCTAGTATTTTTTAAGTTCAAGTTTTTATGAACTTAATTTTCATTATTCGGAATTTTCTATAGGTAATGATGAAAGATTTAAGAATAGTCACTAGGGATTTAGTGGGCTATTAGAATTTCACCATAGATCAAAAATTCAGACGCCGTTAATTTTATTGTTTTTTTAGAAATCAGTTTATTATAATTTATAAGTAACCAGTATTATAGGTGTATATAATTATGATATCCTGTTCTAAAAAAAATCTCAAAATGAGCTTGAACCAGACTTAGTTGATACAATAATACACGATACTAATGATTAAAGCGAGCTATAAATAACACAAATAATTCTAAATTATAAGGTTGATATTCTGTCCTTACAGTTTTCAAAGTGCAAAATATGGAATAAAAACGTTTATTGACCTCGATTTCCTCTTATATTTCTATGTCCTTATAATCTAAATAAGTCTATTCCATAAATTTCCATAATTCAATACTTAAATCAACAGGTTAATTACAGGTGGCAAATTACCACAGTTTACAGACACATCCACCACTAAGTCGATTAAAACGGGGTGGTCGTTATAGTTGGTCATATTCTTCCTCAGATAAAACGTCATAATCATTATTATTATTATTATTTATTTTAACATAAATATGTTTTTGGACTGGGTACAGATACTTTATTTTTTTTCCGTGAAGAGGAAAAATATCGAGTAGCTATTGCTATGGTTTTTATTTAACAAACTAACCAACACATTGTTACAGGTATATTATTATTACTACAAAGGAATGTTATTATTAAAATATTGTTCTTTAGTTCTTATATTATATGGTATTATTTTTTATTAATTGTTAACAACTAATCTTGTGTTTATTGTTATTAATTTATCATCGCCATGACGCCACGAACGATCAATAATTTATAATATCTTGTTCAAATAGTCAAAATCACAATACACCTAATGTGTATAATATTATATCCGTAGACCGTATAGGGGTAGATAGCCTAGACTATAGGAGCATCGCTTATTGTATGTTCATAAACAAAAATAAAAAAGCACGGATATTCATTATATTAATATGTACATAATAATTGTTAATAGTTGTTTATAAAATAAAAATAAAAAACGAAAATATCGATTCCGGTAGGTACGTAACTGCCTACCAACGTCGTACAT
The DNA here is from genome assembly GCA_008086715.1 of Sitobion miscanthi. Taxonomy (NCBI): domain Eukaryota; kingdom Metazoa; phylum Arthropoda; class Insecta; order Hemiptera; family Aphididae; genus Sitobion; species Sitobion miscanthi. The sequence goes on from CM017805.1 coordinate 12,309,860, forward strand.
AGTTATTAAATACAGCTATAGCTAATAATAATACGTAGGTAGGTTATTTATGTATGGAAACATAAAATAATCTTTTATATATGAACTCGACGGACGATTTAAAATGAGTTAAAAAGCTACAAGTCGCATTGTGGTGCGCGTTATATTACTCACGGGTAAAAGTTTGTTTTTATAATTTCCTAAATGTAGTACAAAATATTGTTGAACAAAACCAAAGCAAACTGTAGTAAACGTTTAGTGCGTAGAATCTGTCTGTTAATATAGTATATTTTCGACGGATGTTTATGATATCGACGAAGACGTCCGTGAGTTGTACAATAATTTAATAATATTTATCGACCCGCGTACGGTACATTTATGTGTAAAAAAGTGTTAACCGTTCTACGCAAATTCGTTTTTAAGACTCGAAGATCACGCGTAAGATTAGGAAAAAGAAGAAAAAGAACCCGTTAATTTTTTATAGCGTTTATATAGTGTTATACTGAGAAGACTTCAGAACCGTGTATATATATAGTCATAGGTAATATTTATGCGTGTGTGTGTGTGTACACTTAAATAATTCGAAGACCGACGATCGTGTACCAATATATATGTATATATTTAATATAACAGCGTCGAATGGTTTACATGGTCCTTAAGAAGCGTACATAATATTATATAGCCTCGTCGCGGAGACGTCTCATTTTCGGATCATCTTCGTACCTACATGATATAATATATATATATATATATAACCGTACGATAATACGTTATAATATATGGTGTATATAGGTACGGTTAGGATGTAGACTTGACAGGTTGAACGGCGGAGGTGAATTGAAGCGGTCAGACCACTTTCGTCGTATTATACCGAGCGGCGTAGGTATATAATATTGTATATTATATATCGTACACTATCAGTATACCGTGTAGCTGGTATACGTAAGGTTAATAATATTATAATACGTGTGCGTAAGATGCGCGCGCTGCAAAACGCATTATTTCCTCTCGGCGGATTTCCTGCATGTCGCCGCGGAAAAAATTACAATAATATTAAATTATGCTATACCTACCTGCTTTATAGTAATAATAGTAATAATATGTACAGTATTAATTATTACGATAATATTATAAAATACTTTAAATGATAATAATATGCAAATACCGCGAAGGTAAAAGACGGGCGCGCGTCCCCCGGGCCCCTGGTGGGGGGGATATACGCACACAAACCGAGAAAATGTATGACGAGAAAGAATAATATATACGCGAGCGAGGAACGGTATCGCGCACACGGATCTATCGCATTTTTAATCGTCGTCCCCCGCGCAAACAGTCCCCACCCACGTAATGAGATTATATTACGTTTACGTCGTTGCTTTCCGATATCGGCGAGCGCGTGATAAATCAACAGAATAGATCCGATGTATCGATTGAGTTAAGTAGGTATAATATTATTATCGTCAATCCTCGTCGTCGTAAATGATGTTTTTAGGATGAAAGCATTTTGTTTCTTTTTTATTCGGTGACTGTAGGTACCTAGGTTTTATATTATTCTATACCTACTATACACAGTATCTGTCTGGTTCACAGCGCGATATTACTCTATGGTCTGGTTCTTGATTGAGCCCCTGCAGGCCCGGTAATTTTTAATGGGACTCGACGACGCCCCGTACTAACTTCAAAAAAAAAAATGCTTTTTAATATAGGTTTCGGCAAAATGATGTTATTATTAAAAAAATAAATATGATCAACAATGTTTTATATATTAATTGTACAATATGTTCACGTAAAATAAAAAATAAAAAACCTTTTTGTAAAAAAAAAAATACTCAATATTCGATCAACATAAATTAATCAGGTATATAAATTATTATAAATTAGATATTAAAATTAGTATTGTTTTATTAATTTTTCGGTGGGCGATCTTAACACACATTATAATAATTTCATTTTTGTTTAAAAATTTAATGATGGCTTCTTCAACAAGCGTAGACGAGTTAAAGATATTGTTGGCTTGTCGGAGATCAGCTATCTGTATGGGTTTAGTTTTGAAAATGTTAAGCTTTAAAAATATTTGTTCACACGTATTATAACTTGCACAGAAGTATAAGAACGTATTTGAATTCTATATAAAATATGCACAGTGTGTCGAAGAAACCTGCAGACGCTGTTGTCGTTATAGTTAAACAATTTTATTCGATAAATGACCCACTAGCGACTAATAAGACGTGATTTAAATGTTATATACATTTTCCCGTTTAGCTGCGGGCTCCCAATCTGGACAAATATCCTAGAGCCCCCGGCAATCACCGCCGGGCAACCGGGTGGGCCAGACCGACACTTCCTATACCCATGCGTCGTATAACTACTATATTTTATAAAAGGTACACCGCGCGTTATATTAATATAATATACAGTTTGAATTTTTACAACGACGGAAAGCGAAAAAAAATCCAAACCGGATCGAAAAAAAAATATGTGCGGTACCTATATATACTGTTTTGTACATACTTGCGGCGGCGGACACCTTATTGACGAGCGAGCGAGTATACCTATACAACATATTATAGTATCGTTGGAATCGCGCCAGCCAGACCCGTGTTTTCGTATTTTTATAATAATATATATTTGCCGTTTTTTATTTTTATTTTACTCCTCCGTTTCTTTACGTTACCGTACCGGTATACGGTTTATCTATATATATATTATATATTATGGCTACGCGACGAATGCCGGCATCATGACACACGCGCGGTGTACGCGGAGAAAAACGTTTTACCACGTACAAATTTCGTATCAAACTTATACCTACAATCTGTACCTACTCTGTATTCGCCGCGGCAAACTCGTCCCCGTCGTTTGTAAATCGGTACACCTATATGACACATAGTATTAAACGCGGCACAATCGACGCAAAGCGATTCGACGATCGTCGCGCCGCTCGCATAGGAGACGTTTTCTGGCATTACTTTAATATAATAATATTATCATCATCCGCGTGTTTCTGGGGCGCGATTTTTCTCGAATATCGTAGCGATGACCCGCAGACGAAGCCGCAACACCACGCCCCAAGTTTTCCTAAATAATATGTCCGAAATAAGGAAAAAATTCAATATTATAGCAAGACACTTAGGGTAGGGCAGTGGCGGATCCAGTGGGGGGAGGGGGGCAAAGGGGGCATTTGGTCCACCCAATCGCCGTAGTTTCCCTTTGTTTTACACTTTTTGTACTTCCTCCCCCTCCATGCCCCTCTATGCCCCCCCCCAAAAAATGTTAAGCCCTGGGGTAACGTAAGACGTAATAACTGCGGTACGTATCTCGCCCGCTCTACGGTGCAGCAGGTGACTGCTGCCTAGAGTATTATGCGCTAAACGTTATTGTGTCGAGATACAATATTGTGTAAATGATGTATACTCGACGTTATCATAATATGTATACCAATCTTAGAGTTTAATGCATAAATAAATAAAAATACGTCTTTAATGTTATTCTATCGATTTCGTCTCAACGCTCTCAACAGTATAGAATAACCTACATCTTTACGCGATTAAGTTAACCACGACGCGTGTCAACCAGATGAATACACTGATATGACGGCAGTCACCCGCCACCGGAAGTCGTCTATAAGGTTAGGTCTATACGGTTATGTTTTTTGCCATCTTATAAGGTCATAATATCAGTTATGCGAGGCTTGATGGAGGAACGTACTTCGAGAGCCCTTTTATATTATTTCAATTTTGATTTATGATTTTTCTTTATAAAATATAATATATTCTGAAATGTATGCGTGGTTGCATACAACAGTTAAAATATTAAGAACTAAACCAACTAAACAAACACATCAGTGACCTGTATAATATTGATAATAATATAAACCTTGTACTTTGTAGTATATTTTTATGTTGTACTAACGATATTTTGTTAAAAAAAAACAGAATTTTTTTTGAAGAATATTTTATTTTATGAGAAACTATTGTATTTTTTTGGTCAAAAACACTTTAGTCAAAGGAATGCATTATTCGAAATTTGAAAGTAATTGAATACTAATCCAATGTCATAAAATATATATTTTTTATAGAATAAGTATTAGTATTGACAGGATTGATACTATATTGTATCATTGATTTATAATATAATATCGTATATTGACGTTGTCTTATTGTTGTTATAATTGTAATTATTATTATTTATTATGATACAGCTCGTGTCCGGCGTCGGCGATCGGTCAGTCGGTCGCAGTTACACACACACACACCGCGGACCGAATGTCAAATTCGACGTGGGGCCAGATTGTTTTCTCTCGTGTACATACGACCGGACGGATAATAATCTCTTCCGAATTAACCGGCTAAATGTATTATTGCTGTATATTATTACTATTACTATATCATTATAATAATACACTTGTGTATAATATTATTAATATTATTATTATAATATTATGGCGAGCACGCGCGCCACGGTCTCGGCGGCGGCGGCGGCGGTGACGACGACGACGTTTTGACATCGCGGCCGCGCACATATTATTATGATTGATGGTCGCCAGTGCGTCACTCGGGGCGGCCGCGCGTGTATTATAATAATATTATAGCAACGACGACGACGATAATAATAATAAGCAGAGCGCCTCTCGTATACACACATTATCATTATTATAATACACTCGTACAAGTAATCTATACAATAATATTATAATATTATATATAGGTAGGAAGGTATATAAAACGTGCATATACATACACATATTATAAATATAATAATATAATATGTGCCGACTGACGGTATTATGTACATATAATGTGTAATAGTCGCGTGCCTGCGAACTTTGAACTACATAATATTATTATTATTATTATATTATATCGCGTCGCTGAGCTAACATAATATAATATAAATCGGCCAATAATAGTTAGTTTGCGCCCCGCAGCGGGACTCGGCCCCGGACAATACCCGTAAATCACGCGGAGCGCGCGCGTGTTGCGGAGGAAAACACCTCCGGGGTCGTACCGCAGGTGACCCCTTTTAGAAAAAGGTCCGTTTAATTGCCAACCCATTAACGTGTAGTTTATTGCAAACAGATTTTTACTCTTGGAGACTATCTCACTCTCTCTCCCTCTCTATCGCTCGGTATATATCCGAAGTCTCTCGGTCTGTGTTTGTTTTATTTTATCTACCGTTCGTTATTCGTCTTTGTTTTTTGTTGTTTTTTTTTTTATTTTTAATGAGCGCGCGCGCGCGATGATGAGTTTAGCTCGTGGTTGGACGACGATTTATGGCCCGAGTGAAGGGTCGGCGGAGAACATTTTAACAACCACCGCCACCGCCTCTATATAGACGTACCTCGATATATATTACAACAAACATAACAAAAAACAAATGACCACGAGGCTCTATGGAAACGATATAATATATTATTATTATAATATGTACGCCGCCTTACCGCCCCTGAGCAGCTTCACCGTATGACAAACCACCACACGGACATAGAATATAGGTAACAAAATTAAAACGACGATAATTGGGTGTTTAGTTTCGACCGATGTCGGTGTAATGATCGTTTCACGCGAACCGATTAGAGGAGACGTTACATAATATATAATAGGCCAACATTATTTGTCACGCACACCTGATGGGTATATTAAATTGATATTAAGTAAAAAAGATTAAATCTGTCGTTTACTACACCACACTATGTATAGTAATAATATGCATGTGTGTGACGTACGTGACCATCGTTTATCACATTATTATTACCTACATGGTACACAAAATTGTATAATATATATGGTATTTTATTCATAGTCTGATAAAACAATTTATAGTTTTATTCGTCGTTATTTTTTTCGAAAATATTTTTTATGTTTAAGATAGTATACAGTAAGCGATGGTATTGGGGAACAGATTAACAAAACGCGCTCTGGTGAAAATAATTTTTACCTTCCAATTCGGGATGTATGGATATAGTTTTATATTGGTTATTTTACTTTTTATAATAAATTAATTCTGGTATCGAAACTTTATACGCTTTTATAGCTAACTGTATACGTTGGTAAGTACAATTTCTACTAATATTATCAAATACATTCAAATACACTTCACTTAAAGCAAAATATATGCGAAATTTCGGGAAAATACATACCATCTCCCGACTCCACGCAGGGGGAATCCGCCTAACCATCAGTACGATAGGCGTCGACAGCGCTCCCAGTGTTAATCTGTCTTCCCAATCATTGTCAATATTCTACAGCACCTATATATGCTCTAGGTCTAAGACGCGAATCAGCCGAAATTATATTTTATATTTTTAAATTAATTAATCGTAACATTGATGATCGCTATGGATTGAATTGTATCGCCTTTTTAACGCCCCTGCGTATCGTTCTACATACAAAACACAGCACAATTTTTTTTAAAAACTCTTGCATTTTTAGAGCCATATGATTTAATAAACATAATAAACATTCAAGAAATGTCAATTTATTCTTTTCACCCCTAGTCGGGATTTTAAACTCACACCTAAATAATACTACTGAGTGGACAAAATTATTTTATATTTTTGTAACTATCTATGTATTTTTACCAATTTATTTCTATTACCTACGTTTTTTCTAAAAAATATTCTAATTTCTAAGCTTCTTAATATATCTATACAGTAGGTACCGGTACCTACTATAATTGAGGTTCTGTCCGTTTTATACGTTTGAATAAATTATTATTATTAATGTATTGAACATAACCGATACAAAAGATACATTATAATTGTTACGTTTCCTCGGATAACACATACCTATGGATTACAGGGCGTTAAACTGTTGGTACATATTAAAATAAAAATTGACCTTACACCTAAATACGATACTTACATGTACACTGCGAGGTACAACGACGTAATGACAACTGTCGTAGGTAGGTAGGTAGGTAGGTATATAAACTGTACAGTATAATATTATTTTTTAAAGATGAAAGAAAAACACACGGTGTGGATATTCACTACAAGACTAAGTAATAACCGATGTAGGAGGTTAGTATTAGACATATAAACCAGTAAAAGTAATAAAACTGAAATTAAAATAAAAACTATTAGTGAGAAAAAAGATTTTTCCCTACGAACCGGTTAGCGGTGCCAGTGTCAAAGAGTTATATATATAATTAGCGTAATAATCATAATAGTAATAATAATAATGAACGTATGAAGGTACTCTCGCGATCAATGTATACGCTATAAGTACACCACACGGCGCGAGCGAACGTACCAGCTACGTTATAAAAATATTATCTATAGGTACAACAGCGGTAAACACAATAATATTATTATACCATATAGTTGGTATAATAATATTATAATATGGGTACTACGATGACCGATGGACGGTGTTATAATTTTGTATTGAGATTATTGTTATTATTATTTTTTGTATTCAATTTTTTCCGGAGACGTGTCGTACCTTATACCTCCTATATATAGGTACTTGCGCGGGCACATGTTAGGTATATAATAAGAGGTTTTTAAATGAATATTAATTGTCGTGACTCGAGCGTGAGCAGGAGAAACATACAGAACTAAGGTATAGCAGTGTAATTAAGATTTTTTTCCACGTGACAATTTTTATTAGATTTATATTTTTTTATCAAACTAAGCTTTTTTAAACTAGTTATATTTTTGTAAAATATAGATTTTTTTTTATTAAATATTTCCAAAGTGGTACTAATATTTTACAACCAATTTGTAACTTTAGGAAACCGATATTTAATTTAATAAAAAGTATAAATTGGATAAAATAATGTTATGTAAATAAGACAAATCTTAAAAGAAATAAAAAGTCAAGTTTTAAAAAATGGGGTTGTCAAATTTAAGAACGTCAAACTTAGGAATTCGATTCCGGCATAACCACGAGGTTGCAAATTTTTTCACGAAGGTTGCCTAAAGTTGCAAATTAGTTGCTAAATAATGAAAAAGGTTCGAGGTCGATAGGGCGATGTGGTGGGGCTGCTTGAGTTTGGCCCCACCAACTTAGAAATTTGATTCCGGCGTAACCATGAGGTTGCTAAATAATGAAAAAGGTTCGAGGTCGATAGGATGATGTGGTGGGGCTCCGTGAATTTGGCCCCACCAATTTTGGTTTGGCGAATAAGTCAAAAATATGAGGTTACAAATTTTTTGTATCGGTTGCCTAAAGTTGCGAATTAGTTGCAAAATTTTGGCATAACTTTGGTGCAAATATTATAACATGGTGGGGCCGAATTCACGCACGTAGAGAGGTGGATTAATTTTAACACGGGCAAAGTGATACAGTTCGTATATATCGAAATTAAAATAGAAACTATTTATTATATGAACTAAAAATATTTATTAAAGTATTTGAAGATTAGTGTTTTATTTTAAATACAGATACTTAAAGAACGTTCTTAAAATGCTTCGTTGAAGTACTAAAGTATTTGAATACTTTTACTCAGGTACTTTACAAAACTGGAAATTTGTTAGGTCCGCGGCTCGGCAGTGCATTTCGCACGCGACGGATGGCTCTTATAAAAAAAAAATAATAATAATAATAACTGTTCTTGAAGATCGTTACCGCTTTGCGTACACGGCGGTGCACCGGTACGAGCGGTATTGTATATAATAATATAGTGTCATCCTCGCACATTCCGTCGCCACAGCGATAACGAATCTCTGCGCGCGCGGTTCATCGTCGGCGCGCGCACGCTACTCGGTTTTGGTTTACGCGCCGTACAAGGTGTCGCGAGGCGCGCGCCAACTCAACGAACAAGGTTTTCCAATATAAACTCGCGCGTGCAGTCGTCCCCGTTATTTGTTTATTGAACGTTTTGCCCGTCCGCGATATTATTGCGGCGGCGGACGACATGTCGTGCACCTCGTATTTTATTATAATTTTATTGAACTCCGACAGATGCAATAAAAAAATTAAAAACGCTTATAATTCAATATTAATATAACCTATTATACGCGCGTGTATACAATCGGTGCAATAATTAAGACGCATTCACGGGTACCTATGTAGTGTGTCGTTTCTCGCGAGGGCGTGGTAACTATATGGTTACAACTGGTAGGTAATCATATAATTGGTTCATGAGTTGAGCTGCATAGTCGATTCTCGGCATGCTTGGTTGTAACTTGGTTATTACTTATTATACATTATACCAAAAGAGTAAAGGTTGGTTTCCACTACCCAATCGGAAATGTATGTAATTAGTGTATACATACGTGTACGCGTACGTGCATAAAAATACTTTTCTGTGATTGGTTGGTATACACTATACATGGTAAGCTTTTGATATACCAGAGTGTTTATACGTTCTTACCACAGGTTCTAATGAACCATGATACCACGAAGTTGGATCCAGTTCAACTTTTTCGTGTACACGGCTCTATATTGATGACATAAGAATATAATAATATGTAACTATAATATGTTATCAATCCTAACCCGATCTAACCCCATTTAACCCCGAATGGAAAACTTTATGAGACCGTTCATAGCCAACGGATCCGGTCAATATATACACGTACCTATATGTAGTGGAAACCCACCTTAACGTAATAGAGTAACTACTATAAGAGTATCTACTTGTAGGCTATTTCAATCGTGTTATCAATCACTATACACTCAGTATAACCAACACCATCTATACCGGAAAATGTCCAGTGTTGAGCAGATCTCAACTTTTGGAAAAGATTACACGACTGCAGTGCAGGCGCGATGTAACTCTGAACCAGCGCCCAGCGTCCTAACTATAATGTTCTTGATGCGAACCGGTGTCATACCTACTATATCATATTGTTATGAATTATGATACAGTCACGGGGAAAGTCATGCTAGATATGGTGAAGCAAGGAAATCAGTAATATATAAACTATGGTGGTGGGCTTATAGTTTTATTTTTTTTCTAATCTTGGTGAACATAATATAGTACCAGATGTTAGCTGGCGTTTTCTAACATCTCGTTAAATGACACATTTAATATATTTAAATTTTATATTGAGCATAATATACTATTTCAACTATTTAGTATTTATTGGAGTATTTACTATATGATTAAATGAACCCGACTGTAGATTTTTTTTTAGCTAGCACTAAAAGTGTTTAAAAAAAAATTTCACTGGCAATAAAACTCCGTAAATTATACATAAACATTAAACATATATATTATAGTATATACTAAAAATTATAGGTAGTATTTAGGTACCGACAGCGATGTTTATCGGAAAACATATTAATATATTTTACGGACAAACATTTTTTTCGAAAAACGGTCAGCAGCGTTACGACTTTTAATACGTTTTGAAATCAGAAAAAATACATACTTACATTGCGATTGTCTAAGAATACGAGTGTCTCATTTAAAAAAAAAAAAAAAACAACCTCACATAATATTAAAATAATAATATGTATGTGTACAAGACGCGGGCATATAATAATATTATTATACGTATGTATCTAACCTACGGCGGCAAGCCGGTCATCGGGGGCGGTGCGGGAAAAAAAAATGAATAACGACCCGCAGCGTCGTCGTCGTCGTCGTCGTAGTTGTAGTCGTCGTAGTCATCGTCGTCGTCCGTGTGTCGTGTTCTTCTGCCCGGGACATAAATCCAGAACCGTGAGAACTGTATCCACCCACCGGCGGTGGCGCTGCTGCTGCAATCGCGATGCACTCTATATAATATAATGTGCACACGCACACACATGCACAATATAATATATATGACGTACACTGCACTGCTGCACCGGCTGCATATAATTGTAGACAGGGAGGTTCGCGCGTCCGGGTGTCCTCGCCTAGTATATACGTCTTGTACAATCGTAAGTCGTACACGCGACCGCGATAAGAAATTTATAGTGCACGCGTATGTGACTTTCATTTTCACGCGAGCTCGCACATTGCGAAAACCAAATTTACGCATCGGAACCGATACTATATATATACCGTAGTATAGCCACACGGGTATAACTTATTGCACCTAAACTAGCGGACTACCGCGGGACAACCAATAATAATAATAAAAAATCTATAATTCAATAAACCTATACAGCCGATATAAAAGAAAGCCCACTCGTCGGCTGCCGCTGCTGCTGCTGCAGCAGTCCACCCCCGCAGTAGTTATAACCAGCGGTATAACAATAATATGTGCATGCGGTTACATTGGTTACCTATATATATATACTGCATCAGTCGTTTGCTGGACGACTTCCGTAAACGTCTCAGCTGTTATTGGCCGCGCGCACACGGTTCAGTAGTGCATGCGGAAAACAACAATAATCGTTTTGCGTAATCGGGATATTTATATTATATATTATTATTATTTTATGAACATCGTCCGTTCGCGTTTATAATTTATATTACATATTATTATTATTATTATTATTATACACGGAACGCTGCTATCTCTTCTTTCTATTCCATAACGTAACTATATAGAAATAAAGTATTTGTTTTTCGCCATTTCTCTTATAGCGAATACTTACGCGCGCGCGTATACGAGAACCTTGTGTTTTATCCGTGTGCACATCGTAAATTGTATTTTTTAACGACTGCGACATGGTTAACGGTCGACCGTTATTGACGTGTATACCTAATCGTCTGCGTTTGAAAATCGTGTTTGCCAAGTATAATATGTACGTATACCTAACTATATAATGTGTACGTATGTCGTATATACAATATGTAAGTACTTCTCAAAGGGGCAAAAACTATATAGGCAAACACGAATTAAAAAACGAACCTTATTATAAGCACATATATGTATATATATATATTACTGCAGTTGTTGTTAAATGAAAAAAAAAACAAAAACAAGTTACCTATGTCAATACATATTATATACCTATAACGGGTTATATTATTATATATTTAAACGGAATATTATTGCACTCTAATCGATACTGCACTAGTGTTTTATACCGCGGAAAGGAATCGAACGCAAAAAATCGTTTTCGAAAATGACTGTTTTTCGAAAATTTTCTCGTGGTAAAATTATAATAATAATAAAAACAGAAATAAAATAAAATACTAATACGACGAGTATATTCAAATGCATATCATTATAACACAATATGTATGAAATTACTGTATAGTGTTGCGCGGCGATAATAATATACAACCTGCACCACGCTGCAGGTACCTACACAAGAAGAATATATAAGTACTGCTGCAGAGTGCAATATAATAGGAGAATATAATATATTATAACCGATATCCTTCCACTTATCATAATATGATATTGTGTATACGCACTGTATGCATAGCAAGAGATCAGGACGGTTAGTACATATTTTTGAAAGGTATTGTTTTTTCATGTTTTAATAAAAATATTTCGAAATCGTCGTCAAATGAGTTACGTTTTTTCGCGTATATAGTTAAATAATTATATTCGAGTATGTAATTATCTACCCATACCGCGTTCATCGGTGCATAATATTTTGACCAAACGCCGCGGAAGATAACTGCACTGCTGCCGGTGCATCACACTGCAGCTCCAGGTATATACGCGATGCACAACAACAAAAACAACAATACGATGCAGCAGTGCCTACACTTATTATTATTATTATAATATAATGTGTACAATTGTATATATTATATATATATTCGTGTACACCTCGGGCCGAAGAAGAATCCGACGCGAGCCGCTATTATATATGTATAGAAAGATATGCGGATCTGCCTCTACGTCGTATAATATGTATATAATATAACTATCGGTGCATACCCAAACCCATATATACGTGTACGTACCGAGCCCGAGGCGCTCGTAAACCAGATCGATCCATAAATCGTTATTGTGGGCGAAACAATATAATATATATACTTTATATCGCGAGCGTATACGTTTTATACATATAAATATAAATATAATGAATATATATAAATGATATGTCTATATATCGGTGGCGCGCGCGTCGAGGACCGCAAAAAACGCGAAGAAGAAGACGACGACGATACCTATCGATCCGGAAAAACATCTGCGACCCGGTATGTGTTATATACCTTATATTATATTATTATATACATCATTTTATACGCCTCTCTCACACACAGCATGCGTATACGATCCGATTTCGTTTGGATTTATCGGCAGGCCGTTTATTATTTCGACCACATTATATACCTATATGGCTATATATATACGACGACAACAATACACGCGTAGAGTACCTATATTATAATATATAAAGACTCCACGCGTCTTCACATCGAACGGTCGTATTTCGATTTTTTTTCGCACATATAAGCGGTACAGGTACATCTAAGTAGGATCGTATACCATCGGTTTTTTATAATAATATTTTCATATGGGTACGCAAGGGGTATGCCTATATATACTGCAGAATTATTCACCTAGAATGCACACCCACATTTTTGATTTAATAATGAATTTACTTCAAACCGTATTTTTAAATTGTCGAAATTATCAAGATTAATTGTACTAGGACTTAAGAACACTAATTTCTGTTTTTTATTTCAAATGAGAAGTCCCCTTTTTACTTTATTTGGTAGGTTGATTTACCTGCCTAATTCAAATTTTGACGAGTAGTTTTTCAGTTATTAAAATACTTATAATATAGTCCTTAAAAATGGTTTTAAAGATACTTAAAATAGATGTGATGTTAGTTCTAGTATTTATATACTTGGACCATTTTTATAAATTATAAATATTGATAGATTAATATAAATCACTAAACTTTTCAAATTACTATGTAGCCGCCATGTTATCTTTCAAGCTTATTATCATAGAGCAGCTATTATCTCCGATGCACAAATAGTTAAAGAACAGCTCGTTTGGATTTTGTCCCGTCGACATTTTCACAAAAATCATTCTCTAAAAAATTTACAGTACCTGTAGTTGTCAATGGAAAAACTCTGAAGTTTGTATTTCTACGCAGGACAACATTTCATGAATTCTGGTCTTGAATTGGGTAAATTTAAAAACCCCAAAAATCACGGTATGAATAACTGAATTATCGGAGAATAGAAATCGGGGGGGGGGGGGGGGGGAGGGGTGAGCACGCTTGTAGAATATCATTCTATATATTATTCGAAAGGGTGTATCTGCACACGCGCGGGATATCAGACGACTTTACATATAATATTATCATATACTTATAGGAATTACATTATACACGTCAGATGTTGGTGCAGATATTTTGTACACCCTGTATATACGAACACGCCGTATACAATATAAAATATAATATATAGCTACGCTAATTTGCGCGCGAAAACTTCTATCTGGATTGCCGCGGGCCACACTACGTCCGTTTGACGGACAACCCGACGACGACGACGACGAATGCGGCAGCAGCGGCGGCGACGTGCTTATTTTTCTTTTTCCACTCTTCTCCTCCCGCCACAGCCGACGGACGTTGACGGACACGGCGGCCGATTGTAATTGTACTGTCCTCTTCGCGGCAGCCGCGGCGGCCCCGTTACTATTTACCACCACATTTTATTCGCCGCCGCCGCCGGACAATAACGCGCGCGAACCGATGAGCCAGGCAGATAAGACGCGGACGGGCGCGCTCGTTTAACGACCGCGGCCGCGGCCGCTTCCCCGATCGGCGAGTGGCCATCGGTCGCGGACGGGAGCGCGGCGCGCGCGCGCATTCAGTCAGTATAATAGCTGGGAAACGGCGGCTGTCCCGGAGACCCGCGATGGCGTGGGCACGGGCGCACGGGCGACGCGGTGCGGATGGACGTGCCGGTTTTCAGTTTGACGTCGGCAAGCGGGTGGTGGGTGGCCGAGTGTGTGTGTGTGTGTGTAAGTAAGTCAAACAAACGGCCGCGCGTTTACAATATAATAAATAATTATACTACAGCTGATTTTTTTTACCGCTTTTTCAACCCACGACTTGCCGATAGAAAATTATCAAAAATACGGTATACCATGTCGATATGTACCTATCTCGGTCTTAGTGTATACCTCTGAAGTTCGAGGGCAAATTGGCATTGATTCAATACCTAGGTTCGTCAACTAATTCGATCGACGTCGTGCGACGGTCAATCCACCTGCGGTGGCGGATCAGATGAAGGCGTATAATACAATATAGGTAGTACGTGGTAGATTATAATATGTGAACGTGCAGGTTCAAACTACAACTCCCAAAGCTTTCCTGATAAGAGCAGTCAACCTTTTATTTTATCTTGGTAATGTCGTATTCCACAGAAACGTTGGTAATTTTCACGTAGATACTACTTAAGAGAAAATCGGTAATTATTCGTTGATTGCCTGAATAGTGTATTGGGATTGGGGGAACCTGTAAAAATGGTTTATTCTATATATGGAGGGGATGGAGAAATGAACCTTTCAATTATAAAATAATGTCGTAAGATGGTCGTCCAGCGTGTGTCTGACATAATAATTACTTATCCATATATCATAATAATAATACAAAGTCAAAATAAATGAAAAAAAAACCGACTTGAAACACCCGATATGATAATAATAATAATAATAATTATGTTATAAACAACAGCCGGACTTGATGGATTTCGCTAATAATGATTATATACACGTACCGTCGTAAGTACATATTATGTATAAATATATAATGTGGCCGTCCAGTCGGCGAACAATATTAATTTTGAAAATAACCTTGAGGTGTATATAGTAACTAGTAACGCATATTATAATATTATTATAGTCGCTGCTGCAGTGTGTATATTATCTGCGATGATGATACCTCGTCGTCGTCGTCGTCGTCGTCGTCGTCGCGTAGTACACGGTAGATATTCGGTATATTATGCGTCACGGTTAACGATGATTATCAATTTTCGATGTTGAACACACGACGAAATCAAATAAACGAGAAAATTGCGAAATCCTAATAAAAATGTGTCGATTTCGCAATGGTCCTTCTTGCTGCAGACGACTGGACTATCGATAGAGACGACCGTGTAACGATGATATCATAATAATTATTTATTTATTTGTCATCATTTTCAAAAAAAAAAAAAAAAAACATTCGTGGCGTTCAGTCGTATAACATTAATATCACATACAGCTGATTCGTTAAAAAAAATTAAAACGCCTTTGAGATGTATAACAGCGTTTCTCAGTATGTGGTACGCGTAAAGCTTATATAGGTTTAGGTACGCTAAGAAAATCTCTCTGTATAAAAAAATGGAATGAGTCATTAATTCAAATTGAAATCCTTTGGTTTGTTTGATATTAATTTTAAAATAAATAATAATATTGTAGGTACATATTTAATTTTCTTTTTGTGCAATAAATGCTTATATTATGCGTAGTTCCTAATAAAATGAAATTTAGCACATGTAATATAACGCATACATATGCATTATACTTACTTTTTGATAAGCAAACCAATGGTTATTCGGTCAGCATATACATTAACATTTTGAAACCGTGTAAGTGGACAGTGGTGGATATAAAAAGGTTGATATCTTGAAAGCCTCTGCGTATAATTCAAAGTTATAATCATTAAAATAATCCAATAACTCGCTCGGACATGACTTGATTACTTCTACCCATCAAAAACCACAGGTGGGGTGGATCCTCCGACCCGTGCTGACAAAATATAATAATTTTTTGTCGAGTCCCGCGTCCGGTCCACGAGCCCAGAGGATATTATATCGAACGGACGAGCACATAATATTATTAGTGTATCGCAATGTCGAAGGAAATGTACGACGACGACGCGCCTCTCCGATATCATTGAAACCGACAATTATCGTTTCCAATAGTAATAATGTTCGTCTTACCTACGCGCACCGAAACGTTTGTTGAAATAATAATATTATAATGACACGATGCGTTATAATAACGGTCGGCAATCGGTTTCGAAAGACCACCACGCGAACTCGCGCCAATACGTCATTATAATAATATATTGCGTTATATGTTATTTTGTTAAACAGTCGTCCGACCTGTAATTATCCAGCGGTTCATTGTTGTGATGTCCCGTCACCGCCACGCAGTTATAGATAGGTATTATAAGTTAAATTATAATATTATACACCATCGCAAACGCGCTACAAAGACACGTGCGTTTATATAATATTATATAGGTGGCACAATCATTTGCGAATTTACGACATTAAAATCTCAAACCTATAGCCCTATATTATAGTATAATATAATACACGTCAAGACAACTACTGCAGTTAAATCATGGTATTCATATATGGATGACATTATAAATATTTCATTGTTCCAAAAACTACATACAATAAATAAATTGCAATATAACGTATTTTATATTATGTGAAAAGCTCGTGGAGAAGACAAAAGTTCCTACAGTTTCAAGACTTTAAGTTGTTCGACTTACTTGTTTTTTTACTTATTTGTTTTACTTACAACGTTCGAAAGAAGCATCCGCCAATAGTTTGCGTAAGTAGTACCCCACATGTAGCCCAAAATATTAGATTACATCCTATATGGCTATTATATACTTATTTAAATTACTTACTCATGTTTCTCACGTACAAAAATAGTATGGTATTGGAATAGTATCGGAAGAAGGGTAAAAAATTTTAAAATAGCTATTCAAAAATCAGACAAGCAAAAAAAATCATCTATATAAAAGAAATCTACCACCACGTTCTCTGGTTTGAAAAATCGCCTCGTGCGAATACGTCAATATGCCACGGTTGCCACGGTGTTATTAAATAATAATGAGTAATAACTATATGTGTATATATATTATAAAGGTCTAGGTACCTATATAAGTATAATGTCACGCACCGGGACGAACGCTGTAGATCAGAGGCCGACGGCGACTCGCTGCTGCAATTTAAGCGCGAAGTATAAATGGATCGCACACATTATAATATTATATATTATACATCAAACGAGTCGTCGTTTTTGTCGCCGCCGATTTATGGCGGCCGATCGTCTCGCGTCATCCAGAGAATCCGTTACCCGCTCGCTACCACCCGATACCGGCTATACCACCTATATGTATAATATACCGTCGCATCATACGAGTTGCTGCAGAGGTCTGATTGAATTTTACAATCGTAAAATGCGTACAAGTGCCAAACCGAGAGTACATCTACCTGTTGAATGCGTCTTGTATATATACGATCTCCCTGGCTCACACGCACGCGGTATTATAATCTACAGGTAGGTACTCCGCGGGCCGCCGACGGACTACTCGTCGTCCATTCACCCGTCAACGCGCCGCCGCCGCCTCCGTCTGTAATCGATGCCGGGCGCGTCAAGTAGAAGAAGAAGCAGCGCACCGTCGTCGTCGTCGAACGCAGTAAAATAATGTTTATTATTGCGGGTTACCGCGTATAGGGTAATAGTGTTATAGGTGGTATAAAATACGAGACGAGCTCTGCTGCAGCTGCAGTGCGTGGATGCGATTTTTTATCCGCATTTATTTTTAGCGCTGAGGATTCGCTCGGGCGAGAAATCAGATAATATAATAATAATAAAGGCCTCTCTTGCCGACCGGCCAAACGCGTCTTTAATAATGGTCGAAGAAATGGTGGTAAGGAGGTCGTCGTCGTCGCCAGTTTCCGAAACGACGTCCGCGCGCCGACGACGACGGTGCAGTCGCGCGCGCGCGGCGTTGTGATGCGCGAGTAGGGGTCAAAGTACCCGCGTGCGCTGCGTACCTAAATACAAATTTTATTATATCGTAATATTGTTTCGAATATAATTTTGTCCACAAAAATAAGCTCTGCGGGTAGAACGATCCTGTTCCGGGGAATCGACAAAATTGACTGTTTTTTTCATGTTTTTAAGCTGGATATTTTTATTTTCTAACCGATTTTGCTCAACTCTTTGTTTATCACCATAGAAACGTAAAAATAGAAATGTAAAAATTACCTTATTCCCATAATCCCACTAAGGTACATACGCCTATGCAATTAATGGTTACTATATTAATACATATTTCTGATTCATACTTTTTCTTCTAAGTGAAAAATATCGAATAGCATGCTAAGTTTGTCAATAGGTACACTTTTAACTAACAGAAGGTAATATTCTACAGGCGCAATGAACTCTGTTTTTCAATATTTTAATCTCAAACTTTATAATATGTCTTAAAAAATAATACAATTTTAAGGTTTTTTTTTAACAAATTATATTATACCATTATTTCAAATAAAATAAAAAATCGGAGTTCATTGCGGCCTGTAGGAAGTCTTCTTCTTTCAGATTAAAAATATAGTTATCAAAATCCGACAATTCTACAAGGCCTGAGTATTATTTCTGTGAAGTCATTTTTTCGATATCATGCACTGCAGAATCAACCCCGGCCTCTAGATAGGTATCGGGCCGTAGATTAGTGAAAAAATATTATAATTAGGGTGGAAACAAAATTAATATAAAATATAATTTTAAAATAGTATAGAATTGCAGAAAATTTGAAAAACCGGCACAGGGCTACGGCTCGACGTAATATATTTCGACAAAACGAAATCCAGTTTTTGCGCGTCAAGACTAGCGTATATTAAAATATTATAATTCGTTATTACTATAACAGCGACGTCAAACAATAATTTACCTACACGGTGCACACTGCACGATGACCACTGGACCGGATTTATTACTATAATATTATATTAAGTCCGATAGTAATAAAAGTTTTCTAATGGCAACAGAATTGCCTAATTCCATAATGGTTATTAGTTTTAAATCGTGAATGAATTCGATGAAAACAAAAACAACATTTTAACGCGACAAAAATTTTAATGCGCACGCCATTAGTAAGATGCGTATTTATATTATAATGTAAGTATATAGGTACGAACTACGAGTAACATAATACGCGTTTTCGGCTGAGTGTTCGGATTGATTTCGGTGCGCTCTTCGTTTATCGTGCCTACTAATATGGGTGTATTATAATAAAATATAATATTACTTAGGTACATATATATATACTGTGAAACAATAATGTCGTACGTGTAGCAAAAAATCCCATTAAACCGTCCGCCGAGTAAATACATTTAAATCATAAGACGAGAGTAAAACGCGACGAGGAACATAATAATATATTATATTATAATAATATGACAATGTTATTTTTTTGATCGAATTTTAAGACCGAACCGAACGAAAATGTGGTTTGAGTGCGTTGTTTATAGATATCGTGAGATAGATGACAAAAAGTATTATACGGGTGGATTTTGAATGATATTCCTGTAAAGGTCAATTGAAAAAGAAGTGATTAAAGGTCATGTGAACATGTGACAGTGACATTAAACAATGTCTTGCAAGCTACACTCGTCCGGGTTAAAATTAATCTATTTTGCTATATGTACACAAACATTATATAGTTACAATGATTTAATTTTAAGATAGGTCCACTTCTTAATTATGTAGGAAATGTGTGTATAGTTAGATGCAAATACAAAAAATGGTAATAGTTTCAATAACGAATGCTTGGAAGCCGACGTACATCCAACATCGTTAAGATTGAATTCGTCTTAAGTGTGTACTTACATTAATAATATATTCAGAATAAATTAAGAAAGCAAATTATAAAAGTTGTTAATTATTGTACCTATAATTATTGTGTTCATCAGTATTTGATTTTAATTTTTAAAAATCTTTGTAAACATGTCTATACATCATATTTCTATTAATTATAATAATACTGTAATAATTATATATGTTATAATATGTAACCAATGGCAACTGTATTTAAATAAACAAAAAAATATTCGGTTTTCGTGAGCCAAAACTAAATTCATGTGACCATGTGAGTCACCCTATAGCAGTCTATAGAATTTGAACGATGAGATACGAGCACCCTCAAAAGCTTATCAAAATAAATTATACAAAACTAATATAATACAACTGTATAAAATGTATGATCGGTTTGCATCATTTTTTTCTTATTTTTCATTTCAATAACATTGTATTAGGTAAATAGTTAGTATTGTATAAATAGCTGCGTATTACCTACCCCGAGAGTTCGGCGACATAATATTGTGAACGTAATTTTTCTAAAGATTAGAAATTGGTTAGTAAGAAGCAGTATAGGTACGGTACAGCAGCATTTCGTCGACTTTGGTATCCATAACGACTGTATGAAAGTTACATAATAATAATTGTAGCACATTATTACGGCACCCCCTCGAACTCTATACAGTTGTTATAATATAGGTAGTTGCACTACTGACGAGTTATAAAACCAAACAATATATCATACCAAGCGGGTCCTGAGGATTATAATATTATTTTCTTTTGCTCTCGCGATCAGACATATTATTATTATTATTATCATCATTACGATTATGAACACCGAGCGATGTTAGCCGCATTTTACGTAAGTATAATAATATTATACATCGGTAACGACGGCGGCGCACATTTCATTTATTGGACGTAGCCCAGTTCGAGTGGCGGCGGCAGACGATAAATCGCGCCGACACGTCGCCCGTCGCCGCCGTCCGCGCGGGAATACGCGAGACGGCGTTTGGCAGGTCGTTGGTCGCGCGCGGCAACGTTTTGTATATTATATGATAATAATATTATATTAATATTAATAATAATATTGCACCCGGCTACCATTATATTATTATTATTGTGAAATGCAAACGTGAGCGTCGTCTCCGTCACCCGCCGCGTGATATATCGGCGTGTAAAGACGTCGGCGGCGGCGGTGGCGCAAAGTGGTTCTACCCGGCGACGACGACGACGAGCCGACCAGACGAATACGCGCAGTTCATCGTGTAAAAGACTGGGGTTAAGGAAAAATAAATAAATAACCTCGTCTGTCTGGCAGTAGTTAAATCTTAGGTCATAATAATAATATTATATACGCGTGTTGTACGCGATATATGTGTAGTATATAGGGTGATTCTTTGTCGTAAACTATATAATAGTAGGTATAGCTACTATAGTCCATACATAAGGAAATACGATTTTTAAATATTACAAAACGTTTCTACTATAGTATATTCCTATATTATTTTACTAAAACTGTGAACTTGTCGAAAAATCTATTATTTTCAGCTTACTGTAATACCGCAATAGCTGCACATATAGCTTCTTAGGAATTATTAATAAGTATGGTACTAAAATAAATTAAATTCTGAAACTCTTATCCCACTATTTTTTGTCTTTTTATGTCATATTTTTATTATTATTTTTCGATATTTTTAAATTTTACTCACAAATGATTTTATATTTTTTAAATAACTGATCTCAACTATTCAACTATTTGAGGGGTAATAATGCTCTCATATGGTTTTTCAGGGGGATTTATTAAACATTTTTTCGAACTTTTATATGCGTCTGTTAAGGTTTTTTAGATTCTAAGCGAAGCGATGAATGTATTGATTTTATAATGATGTGTGTTTTTTTTAATTTTTTTTTTTATTTGTGTCTGTCATCACCTTTTAGGACAGTAAAAATGCTTGGATTTTCTTCAACAGTAACTTTTCTGAAAAACCTAACCTGTAGGAAGTGAATCTAGTTGGTACTTTGAGGAGGTCAAAAGTAAAAATTTCACAGTAGTTTTCAAAAGCGACGTGGAAAACAAAAGAAAAATTAAGGAAAAACAGGAATTTTTAAGAAAAGTTTTTCTCTGTTTTCAAGAAAATCGATTTTGGTTTTTGTTGTTACTCTAAAATAAATGAAATTTTCACTGGTTGTTTATATTTGCATTTTCTATACACGATAAATTTTAAAAATATTTTGATTTATTTTGAACTGTTTAGGAACATTTTCAGTTTCCAATTTTATTAGTATTTTTTTCTATGGATGTCAATAAAACTTTATATGTTGGGTAATAAAGCTTGAAAATTTAATACAAGGCTCCTAATATATTGTTACTATGGTATTTGAAAAATATTAAAAATCCTTGGTCTCAGTTTTTATTTATAAGCATTTAAAGTTCAAATATTGACAAAATACGGAAAAATCACGAAAATTAGCAAATTATTTTGAGTTGAGAATTCATAAAAAATTTTCTTTTGAAATCTAAGATTTGAAAATGTAATACAAGATTATCCATAAGTTTTTCTACCTTTATCAAAAAAAAAATGTCTACAAGAAAGTCAAATTAAATTTTCATGAGCGTTTAAATTTCATATTTTTACAACATTTGATATTCACTCGATTTCTCATGTAACGATTTTCTTATTTTGTTATAATTAAAAAACGTATGACTGTAGATACTTGAAAATTTAACTGAATGTTTATATTAGCATTTTCTATACACGATAAAATTTTGAAAATAATTTGACTCTTTTTGAGCTGTTTACGGACATTGTTAGTTTTAAATTTTTTTAGTTTTTTTTTCTATAATTATCCTTAAAATTTTATTTTTTGGGTAAAAAAGCGTGAAAATTTAATATAAGGCTCCTGATATATCGTTCCAATAGCAGTTGAAAAATATTAAAAATACATAAGCACAATTTCTTTTAAAAGCATTTTTAAATTTTGACAAAATGTATCAAATTTATAATTTAATAATTATTTTGAAGTTAAAAATGTATAAAATGTTCAACTTTTATAGCTAAGGATTGAAAATGTAAAACAAGGCTCCACGTAAATAGGTTATATATAAATTACTTTATTCACAATAATATTATCAAATATACTTGGTAATATCATAGGCTGACCGACCGTTTTCGCTCAGAATCGTTTTTCTAATACAATGATATTATATCATTGGATTCAAATTTAACACCGTCCATTACAGTGAATCACTTGTAACCTACTATACAGCAGAGCGACATTCACTTACCCACCTTTTTAATGCATTAAATGCACAGCCCTAATTATTACTGTTTTACATTTTTCTACGATCACTATCTAGTATCTATCGGCATTGTTCTGAAAACTAATGAGATAAGATTGCTCAATTTCTCAGGCGAGATGTTTTGTTCACGATAAACTATCACCCTGTATCAATGATGTGTGCATGTGTGTGTAATGATTTAATATGTGCGTGTGTTACCTGTACAGATCGAGTGCGGTTCAGTGTGCAGTTACAATGTTAATAAATAATAATATTATTAATGTTATTGTAATATGAGTTCGATGAAACCGTGAAATATACACACATACATAAACATACACATAAACACATACCTATAATAATAAATGAGTAAGTACCCAACTATTATATTTTAAATGAGCTCGAGATATAATCATTTTTATTCGGCAACGATCGTTGTATTTTTTATAACACATCATTTTTTATTTTTTACCGCTGTGGGGTGACATCTGCGACTCACGATCCGGGTCAGACGCATCTCGCGATTATTTTGTCGCCTTGACATTTGAAATTAAAAACGTACCTATACAACTGGCAATGGTAAGCCCCGTGATATAACAATGGGACGATCAGAAATGTTTACGGTTCGTTTATTTAACAATATTATGAGCACATATTATATTATTACTGTAATAGGCTGCAAATATAATATATAATAGATACCTACCTATACCTAACTATACAAAGGTCGAGTGCGAGCCTATGCGACGTTTACGAGCGCTATTTATAACGCGCACGTACGTTTAGTGCGGTGTAGAGTAAAAATTTGTAATCAAAGTGTGCGAATAATGGAGAAAAAAAATTCACCGTGAAACAAAAACGCAAACAAATTAAAGATCCCAGATAATATAATAATATAGCTTCGAGTATCTGCAAGGATATAGGACGTACCTACGTTTCAAAGACAAATGTCGTATTGTTTATGTTCATTTGGCCATGTACGTCAAGTCGTATAATGACTTTAATTAGCTGCCTTTTCGTTCGTGACCCCTGCGAACCGCATTTCACATACATAATAATATTATAATACCCGACCCGATAGTGCATTGTTTCAAAAATGCATACAATAATATTGACGTTTAAAGAACCTATAGTGCGTGCACCTATATAATATTATATAAAACGTATCGAGATATTATATTTTATTTTGTATGAGACAGTTTGTAATCGTATCGCGTTTTAAAACGTGTTCATTAGCATGATTGAAAAATAATAATATCTGTCGATGTGTATTTGTCCGCTTAAACGACTACATTTAGGTCAGATTTGACGTTAACACGTTGATCTATATATATTATAGTATGTATATATATATATATATAATACATATGCACTGAACTCGTAATATTATAATGGAAATAATAATATGCATAATATTATATTATTATTATTCATATTATGCGTTTAAAAAATATTTCGAGACAAGACGTCCGTTTGTTGTTTATTTAAAATGTTTAAGTCTGAATAATCAATACCGTTGACCGTATATAATAATTAAAGGGTATTTCCTTGTTCGTTTTCGTTTTTTTCTGTACCTCATAATTGTTTTGCGATCGTATCGATTTCAGAACTCGTGGGAATATAATTTTAATTGTGAGACGCCCGTAGTTCATAATATAATAATATATTAAGAATAAAATTAGCTACTTATTTTTAAAATCGATCATGCTATTGGTCCATGTACATGATTCACTTTGTGTACATTGCGGAATATGCCCATATATATTATTAGAGTAAGTGGTAGTTATAAATATTATAGTCCACGAATATATATGTGTATATAGACGTATATATAGTTACGAAATTATAACTGTAACTCGTAATAGTGGAAAACCTATACTCACCACGCGTATATTCAAATTTCTAGATAATATTTTAAACGTTGCAGCGTTGAAAATGCATATTTTCTAAAAACGTGACGTAGGTAAAATGAATATATTTTGTATCATTGTATGTGATTAATTAGCTACCTAATTAAATTTTACACGTAAGATTTATAAAAATTTAAGAATATCAAGGGAATTTAAATTTTAACTTTATACCTAATAATAATATATAACTGCAATATTGTCAATATTAGAGTGTATTCCTGAACCTAATAAAATACAAAAATATAACAATAATATTATTATATATACCTACATAAACACTGTACAGAATAGTTTTTTGGGAAACCGGTATGCATTTTCGCGGGGAGAGTTCGAAATTTAATATTAGTGAATTTTAATAATTATGTGCTGGGAATCTTAGAGATTATTGTTTTTTTTTTACCGGAAGGAGTTCTTAAAAATTTTGCTCGCTAAAAAATCTACACAACTCGACCATGATCGTAAAAAAACCCTTCACGTTATCGTGTAATCGCAATCAATAATAAGAAAAAGAAACGTAGTAATATCGTAAAGTAATTCAAACGAACAATTAATGTACACACGACGGCGGGGATGGGTCTCGAGGCGGTTTGTGTGTTTTTTATGTACCGCCGCCGCACCAGTTGAACAAACAATCCGCCCCAACCATTAATGAATTTATGGGCATGTACGTATAGGTATGGTACGTATATAAGGTACAATAGGAGTCAGGTGTTACCTAAGATTCTGAATATTTTGGCCAAGTGACCTTCAATCAAAATATAATTTTTGGGGTTTGTCTGTAATAATTTTTTTCAGAAGGTATGTACTTTCCTGTTTCATGGACTTATTTTACCATGCATACCGTGTAATTAAATTGCAAAATAAAAACTCATAGATATAATATCATTAATATACTAAACGGCTGCAAACACGATGATTAAAGACAATGTATCTATGGATACGTACGTACTTATAATTTATAACCATAAATTATTGTGTTTGTTGTAAATCAAAGGACAATAATATAAACTATAATTTGTAATATTTAAATGGTATGAAAAACATTTGAATTACTAGTTGTATGTCTTAGTCTTAAATTAAATGGACAATCGGAAAATGCTGAAATAAGAATAGGTAAAATAAATAGGTACCTATAAATTAATGTTGAAATTATACCATTATTATAAAACATTTTGGATTGTACTAAAGATAGTATATACTAAAGTCTTGATAAGTGTCTGACATAATTGTATACCTAGTGAAAAATTAGTCATCTTATTGTATTATATTATCAATATTACCTAATACAGAATAAAAAAATATGTAAAAAATGCAAATTTATAAACCTAAGTTTGGATGATTAAATGTCAGAAAACTTAAAAAACTCTATAAGTTAGGTGCTCATACAGTTATTTTATAATTTGACCACATTGTTATGTGATCCTAAAAAACTTTTATATATAAAAGAAATAATATTTCACAATGCCTACGATTACATATGTTTAACAAAATTGTATTTCTCTATTTCTGTAATTACAATCAGTGTAACGAGTGTTATACAAATCTCTAAAATATCCCATGTCTATACACCTATTATATTATGCTATTTTAACCGTCTGAAATATTAAGTGGCGCTGCACTTACCTCGGAGCGTGAACACTGAACACACTGCTGTACATATTATATTATGGATAGTTTAAATAAATTAAAACATTACAAGTCGTTATCATAGGAAGGTGGGTCCACGCCTCCTCGTGCAGTGACGGTATTTAAATCGAGCTACTTTTTTGTATTCCTATCCGTTTTTTTACACCAATCGGAATAGAATTAATATAATAATATTATGTTTACACGATTACCATGTACACACAACACTGCGGGTATGCTATATGTGTTGTAAGTGCCTACCTATAATATATCATCGTGGGAACGAAAAAAAAATAAAACTGAAGACGAAGACGACGATGACGACGGCGACGACGACGTCCAAAAAACGATGGATAATGATAAGGTGTCGGGCACGACGACGGCGGCGGTGCATCGCGTATTATAATAATATGTAGGTATATAATAAAGTATCAGTTATAGTAATAATTGTATTATTGTTTATTTATTTATGTTTTATTATTATTACTATTATTAGTATTATTATTATTATACTGTTATGCCTCCGCGCGATGACGAAGATGACGGCTGCGGCCGGTCCCGTTCACGACCGGAGCACGCGATCCTTCTCGCTGCGGCTCCCGCGTTTTCGGACTCGATCACGACATGGGCGCGTGTGGGCGCTCGTAACACACACACTCACACACTGGCACTAACACAAACAAACACACTGACATGTGTGCGAACGCGCGCGAGGTCATGAGAAAGTGTCCGACAACCACCGGTTGCCCGCCGCAGTGTGTTTGTGGGACACACACCCACTACACCGCGAGAGATATGGACTTAGTATAAAATGGGTACATTATATGTATATTATTATGTCGCGAGTACATAGTACGCGCCGTACAACGATCCGATTTACCGATATGTCACCGGCACTCGGAACTACCAGTATTTAAATACCGCTCGCAGTATAAAATAATATAATGGTGCGATTTGAAAAGCCGCCCTGCACGGTAAGTCTCCGCCGCAGCAGTATAATATTATAGGAGCGCATAACGCCGTCGTACGTTAAACGGTAGTTGTGTGCACGAAATGCGAATAACATATTAATATTTATATATAAAATAATCGCTAAGCGTATACTATGCACTATATATCGTATGTATCACACCGGTGAGGATATTATCGTTTCGATATAATATTATTATAATAAGATCCCGTACGGCTTATCGTCACCGTTAAAGTTCAGTTTCGACATACCATAACCATATTATACATGGTGTTATAGAAGTGACTTTATAAAATACCTAATATAAGTGTTTACGCATGCCACGATAGCCACTGCGCATGTCACTATGTACATTAACAGTCTGTACCGAACGATTTTTTTGTAAATATTTTTCCCCATATAAGTATAATAACTTTAATGACTAATGAGTATATTATAGTTAAATGGTTTTATCGTAATTTGTAACATTTTAAAAACATCATTAAGTACTTACGTTGACTTTATTAATTAAATAATAATATATATATATACATATTAAACGATTCTTAGATAGATAATCATCAGAGACCTGTCCAAAGAAGCGGACGCACCAGAAAACGCTATTTAAAAAAACTATGTTTGCGCACATACTACGCTGCAGCATCGGGGATATAATTAAAATAATAAATTTTTTTTAAATTTAATTTAATTTATGCATATGAATAACTCTCTATTTTTGTTTAATTTTTTTAAAAATATAATCTAATATAATCTCATTGTTTTTATGCATTTAAACATCATTAATCGAACCCGGACTATTGGCTCCGATGATCCTCTCGACGACACTGCAGCGTTGAGACAACGACCGCGTAGGTACTTAATATAACTGTGTAAATGTTCTTACCTTAGAAAATCCGTAACTAGGCGTTGGCAAGCAATGGTGGTGTAGACATTCGTGACGTTTGAACGCTGTAAAGAGAAAAAAAATATGAAAATAAATTATTAACGTGGATATTACATGTTTTACCGTGTATAAATATAATAAAATTCAAGAGTAAATTTCACGCGATTTGAAATGATAAATTAATATTTTTATTTTGTTCGAGAAAAGACAAGGTCAGATTCTGCAGCGTTGACGGCTATAGAAATATTGGCTTTTATATAATAACGTTCTCTCTGCTGGCCAAGTACCTACCTATGTTGCAGGTGTTTGAACGTTTGTCACATCATATATATATGTTGTTCTTATACGTGCGCTATTTACGACCGTTTTATAGCCAACAATTTTTGTTGCATTTATTGATCGCGTATTAATATTTATTACATCATTATTAATATAGATATATTATACACACGTTTAATGGACGACGCGTACTCAATAATAAACGAGTGATTAATATTATTATTGTGTCACAATATTTTATGTTTACCTTTTTTTCATAAATTCTACAAGTTCGCGTGCATATATATATAAACAAATTCAAGTTTTTATTTTTTTAATCAAACTATTATAATAATATACTATAATTATTGTACCCATATGAGACTGCGTGAATACGACGTGTTATCCGCAAGATACGAATGTAATAATTAAGGGTTGAACTCTTGTAAGAATTATCTCACGTGAGCTAGTGAATTCCGACATGATAATATATATATATATATATGTAATATAAACATTTATAAGTATATACATATATTTATAATTTATACATATAGGTACCTACGATACGATGTCGATAGCAATTTTCGCCGCGAGAATGAACGAGTGTAAAACGTTCGATGTGACAATATAAATCGTTCGTAATTATGATTCAGCAATAATATACCGTATTGAATGAATAATGAATCATTACAAATTGCACCGACTTAAATTGCATTAGTGTACATGATTTTTTTTATTCGCTTCGCGTCGCATTGAACGTCTGGAGTACCGTTTATGCATGTATATATATATATTGGACGAGGTGTATTTGTAGTATACGTACAAAATAATATAATCGGGATTCGAATATTTTTAGCTTACGTAACGATTCGAATCTTCAGAAACGTATTTGTAGAGGGTCAAGTGTGGACAATTCCATCAATGATTAGAATAGTTGACGTTTAAGTACTGCTCTTCAAACACAAAACATATTATTTGTTGCATCATCGTATGGCAAAAAAAAAAAAAACTTTGAACAAATCCATATATATATACATGTCGCACATAAACAACACGTACCTATTATATATAGGTATTATATAGGTGCTATATAGGCGCACACCGATATTAAAATGAATTCGAATGTAATTTGAACAGAGGTTATAATATTATATTATTATTATGTATGTATTTTATCTTAAGTCACCTCGATAAATTCACGTCGGTACTTCAAAGTTGGTTAATATTTTTTCTCATTCTCGCTGTATAATATGTACGGCAATTTTATTCTATACACAGCCCGCGCACGGTATAAACCAATAATTGTCATAATTGGTATGTGCTTGATGATTTATTATTTCTACTAGTGTAGTATGTCTGTTGTATATAGCTTTACAACAGATAATTTACCGTGACGTAATAAACTCTAAAGTGTTACTAACATGATATCCGCTTTGCGTAAAATGAAAATAAAATATTATAAAACACAGCCCGATATTTTTATTAAAAAATTAATAATAATGTACATTGCGGGGTAATAATATTATATTATTATTATACAGAATCCTCGGAATGCCGTCGATAGAGGTCCGTTATATTAGGGATTTTCTAAAATATATATGTAGGTGCTAATGTAGACGTATTATATCTAAAATTCACTATAATACTATACGTTACATCGTAAATGATGGCAATGACTATATATTATAATAAATAGTAGGTAATTAATATTAAAAACATCATAATATTATGCAGTTATTCGATCAGGTGACATAATAATATTATAATATTATGTTAAACAGATGGCCGATAGGCATAACCGACCGCGTTTAGGTTTGGTATTTTATATTATTATTTAACGAATAATATAATAATAATAATGTGATGATATACCTACCTACCTACCAATACGGATTACGGGCCGCGGCGAAGAAAGTTCTAAACATGGAAAGAAATCGCTTTGATCATGCGTACCTAAATGTTTTACATTATTTCACGGTCAATTACGATATTATACGAATTTGTCACGGATTACGGCGTGCATATTATTATTATTCGGACGGTGGAGGTGTGCGGGGGGGGGGACGTTTCGTCGCGGATTCGGACGAGAAAATATACGAAAATTAAAATTAAAAAAACGCCGCGACGGCACACGACCGCCGAGATACAACAAATACAATCACAAAAATGTTATTTCAATATTCCAAATGCGTTTGGGAAAAGTTCAATACCCGATCGGACGCTGCAGACATTAGGATAGCGAGGTATAGATAGGATATAGGTACCTATAATATAACTCGTCGATATATATTATGATATTTCGTAAGAGATCGATCGTCGTCGTCTTTAAAATATTATACGCCCGTAGGTACCTATATAGTACAATAATAATATGATATTACACATTATGTACATCATAGACGTATATAAAATATTATATAGTACGCGTTAACGTCGTAACAATATTATATGCGCGCAGTATACAAGTACCAATAATAATATAAAATAGTCAAGCCTGGGAAAATTAATGATAATTTTGAATCGGGTTGAGTTAAGTAGATATAGAAAACATTTAAAAAATTTCCATATCCTTATTTTTTTTTAACTCGGTTATAGTTAAAAGTTATAGGGTGAATCTTATAATATTAACTTGTTGATTTAAGTTGAGTTACTTTTTTTTTTTTCATAAATATTTTTTTTGGTCGGTTACGGATATTTTATTATTTTAACCGATTTTGCAAAATAGACGTTTTCGTGGTCATGGTTACTTATTAACAAAAACGTATTAATTATGATGATTCGTAGATTTTCCTTGTAGAGGAAAATATCGAGCAGCGTGCCATGATTTTAATATATAAATAGCCAGTAATAATAAGACTTAAAATAATAAAAATGAATGTTTATGCAATATGCATCTTCAATAATTATTTAATTATTTAATTATTTAAAAACTAACGTAACTTGGATTTGATTAAAAATCAATTACCCAAGTGTACAATTAAGTTAATGGAAATAAAATTAAAAAAATTGACTTAACTTTAACTTTTTAAGTAGCTTATGCCCAGACTTCATAATTATAGTATACATGGCGTGTACAATCGTCGTTTTGGTGTTTGAAGTACACGGACGAGCATATAATTATATAATATTATTAATTTCGTCGACGAATCAGCCGGATAATATAAAACATTTCATACGGATAAATGAGAATATTTCATAATATTCAACAATATTATGATGTATTCCATGTTGAAAATGTCACCTTGCAAAACAGAAATTCAATCTCCATGGGATACTCTTTATGTAAGTACCAACCCGCCCTAATACAATAAATCTCAAGAATTTGAAAATATAGTCGTCATTACCTTTTACAGGTATACTAAGTATAATATTTAAAAATCAGAATTTAAGTAAACTAATAAATTATTCCAGGAACAAATGTACATATTATGTTTGACGGATCACCCTGTAAATGGATCACAATGTACGCATACAGGTATGCAATATATGGATCGAGCGTTTCAGCACTGCTACAATTTAATATAATATTATTTTATATAATCACAAGCGAGTTTCGCGGACAACGCCGCGCGATATGGCTAAAAATTAAAATATAATATTATGATTTTGCTGCCACGGCAAATTACGCCAAAAATTAGTTAATTAATCACATTTTTTTTCAGGGTTATTCAGCTAGCACCTATAATCAGCTGGTGTATATTATGTAACAGTCGCGCGCGTAATATATAGTCACTGCGGTGCATTTTCCACGACGGGCTCCCCAATCGGTCGAAACGATTATAATATACCTCGAATAATAATATACGCACGTACCTATATACACACATATATCTGCAATATTATGCACGATCATAGATCATACATCGCGCGCGTTATAATAATCGTCGATCCGATCACTGGCACGACCCCCGTCGAGTATATTTGTATTTATATTATTATATACGCGCGCGGACGGATTACGTATATTGTGCGATAGCCATTATACACACACACACATATATATATGTATATTATATTATTATACACACGCGATGGCGTACTTCTGTCCGGGAAAATATTATAATAACATTTCGTCGGGTTTCTCGTTAGCGCGACGACGGGACACGACCCGGCAACCTGTTGCTGCTGCTGCTGCTGCAGTAGCCGCTCGTTTTCGTTTCGCGCGCGTCTTCCGGGTGTGAAAAGGTGCGGCTCGTCGGAATGATATCGGATATTATAACGGACTTCCGACGACCGCACAACAGATGGACGAAAGAAAAGAAATAGCAGCAGTGGCATAATATAGGTATATACTACAGGTAACCTATAGGTATATACTACAACTGTGCGACTGCACATAGGTAGCAGCAGCTCAGTGTAAACGTCATGATATACATCACGCATGTGTATCTTTATGATTCACGATTACGCATGCGTATATAGTATATACAGTATTGTGAGAGCTGAGATGACCGTATTATTATTAAAGCTATATATTGTAATGGTGCACACGATAATTTTTTATTTCCTTACTGTTAAGGCTACAACAACGAAGGCAATTGCCAATAGGCTTATTACTTTTTGTTAGGTATACCCATATGAGTTTGTGATTTTACAAAATGCAAAATATTTACATTATTTACAATTATTCACCCCTAAATTGAATTATGATTTATAATATATTATTTTTATTATAATTTATAATACAATACGGTCATTCGTACAGAATCTAAATTCTGAAAAATATTTCGCCTACCCATACGATGTAGTATATGTGTGTGTGTGTGTATACGTTACGCGTCTTTCGGGTGTGAAAACCAGCGGCTCGTCAGAATAATATCGGATATTATGACGGACTTCCGACGAAGACCGTACAACAGATAGACGAAAGAAAAGAAACATCAGAGGTATACTACTGCGAGGCTCATAGGTGCAACTATAAATTTAAAATAAACCTTAAAGACGGCTTATATCTAAATCAATTAGGAATATTTTTGGGGAGGCTAAATCTTAGTCAGGAGGAGCTAAGCTCCCCTCCCTCTGCTCTAGTTGCGCCACTGGCGAGACTACTCAGTATATACGATTCTCTATTACGCATAAACAATATTGTGAGAGCCGATAGATAACCATATTATTATTGAAGCTATATTAAATTGGAACACATTATAATTTGTAATCATTTATTACCGATATAACATATCAAATTTATTGTAAAATCTTTTACCTACTTATATACGTCGTGTGTGTGTGTGTGTGTGTTTATATGAATGGGAAGGATCTTGTTATTCTTGATCGAATATAATTTTAATAACATTTATGACTTATAATATTATCTGGTTCGAGAAAGAGGCCAAAAACAATATAATAATTATGGCTATATATTATATGATTTATATGCACTGGCTTAATTTTTTTTGCAACTTCTGATTACTGCTTTTGTTAGATTAGATTTGATATAATAGGTCTTTAAGATTGCTCTACAACTACACTATATGGGCACAGTAAAATTACTATGTATTTCCGTGAATCGAATAATTTTGACTCACGCAAAAAGTAATTTGAAATACCAATTAAAAATACAAAGTATGGGTATATCAGTGCAAAACTTCTCGATAATTTTATAATACAGTTTTTAAGACTGATGGAAAAGTTCAATTTTTTTAGTGTTAATTGTGACCACGCAGTTGTTCCAAACTACCAAATTGTCATATTTTTCCGCATTTTAAGTTGCATAATACATTATCTTTGCATAATATTTTTAATAAACCAAATGCATATTTTACCAATTTTGATTGCACATAAAATACCTAAACTCTAATAATTATTATTAGCGGTTGGAAAAAAAACTAAATACGCCTAAAAACTGTTAAATTCCAAAACGTTCAATTTACGTTTATAAGACATTATCAAATATATTTGTTAGGTTATTATAGTACTACAGTTCGATATATTCGAATATTGGACCTGTCGCGATATAATCTCAATATATACACAATATTACAGTATTACACACACATGATATTATTATAAGCTGTAGGTACCCTGCCGAGAGACCGCCATTCGGATACCTTCATTTTGAAGCTATAATATACAACAGTCGTTATTATGATAGTACGAATAGACTATTGGCCCGAGATATCAGGTTATTTGGTGTATAGGTACCACAGATGAAATCGATTACGAACGTATTCTTAATTTCTACGATCGTTCCGAACGAATATTGCTTTTAATTAATTAATCCAAAACGATTCGTATATGACTAATGGTTTAAAATTTAATTTTGCACGCTCAAAATACCAAACGCACATAATGATATATTATTATAATATTATACACTAAGAAATCCAGTATCTACCGTAACTGGCTTATTATAGTTTTTACTTTCAGATGGGATGTAATAATATTATAATTTTTTTTTTATTAACGAATGTTTCGGTTTAATCAAAATATTACACAACGTAATTTGTTTGCAGATAGATCAATTTCAAATCGGTCAACATAACGCTTATTGGATTGGTAGAACGCATCATATCTCATATATAGATGATAATAATATTATTATATGATATTATATTATATCAATAATCTATATAATATTATAGTCTCAATCATCTAATACGACGATAAATTATAGATGTATAGGTACTTCCTGGTTGTATAAATATAGACCACACACCAGAGTCAATCGTCAATTATTTAGAGCTCATATATTATACAGCAGTAGGTATATACACTTTACATGCCTTTAGCTATACACCACCTACACCTATTTAATAATAATTCGATCACGACTCGAAACAATATGATTGTAAATAGATACACCAATTTGATGTTAATTTTATTATACTTTTCATTCAAGTATACAATATTATACTCTCGTAAATTTTACTTACTACCCACAACAACAATTTTACTACATAGCCAACTCTTCCATACGCGAAGTCACAGTTCACATTTTTAATAATACGTTGATGTTGCATTGAAATCGCTGCACGATATTTCGTAACAAGTCAGACAAGGGTACAAGACAAGTATTATTATAAATTACATTTAGGTAGGTATATATTATTATTATGGTGTAGTCGGTGTACCTATATTACAACAACTCGTAAAAAAAAAAAAAATTTTAAACAAAAAAACTCTCCTAACCTGTTAGTATTTAATATTTATAATATAGGTAATAATTTAATTTACGATAAATTGTTGTCGATTATAACCTATATTATTTGATTCGAGAGTGTATGACAAATAATATTAATTTAATTTTTGTCTTTCTTTTATATAGATATATAATAATATACCTAGATATGTATGTATTTTATTGCAAAACACGTCGATTAATAGTTAGTTAGAGCATTCCTACTTACTTAGAGTATGACGTCCACATTTAATAAACCAAATTAAAATTATATTGACCATTTATATGACTTATTACTTATATATTTGTATAGTAATTGGTATTAATATAAATTAAAAGAAAAATATTGTTCAATGTATTTAACGGGTTAAGCGCCATGTGATTTTTTATAGTTTTTCCAGTGTTGCGCGTGACCCAAATGACAAATTTGGTTCTTTGTGAATTTTTGTATACATTGCCATGTAAATTTGGGTCTTACTAATATTATACTTTTATTAAATTATACCCATTTATATAACCACAAAACATCAAAAATATATTTTAATTTTATATACCATGGGCGTAGAAAATTATAAAACATTGTAGACAGAGGCAGTCATCAAAGTCTAGTTGAGATTCATAAAATGGGTCTCATGGCGCTCAATTGTATACCAACTTCAAATTAAAAATTGGTTCTAATGACATTTCAACAAAAGAATTTGATTTTAAAATAAATTGTTATAACTTATAAATATATAAAAAAAATATAACAGGAATTACAGTAATTATTACAACTTTTTCTTTACACCGCAGTAGTTGTATTCTACATTTTAAAACAGTGAGTTCCTTAGCCTACCTATAAACGTTCAATATTTAACAACTACACGACCGACCGCGCATTAAAGTCACTCGAGTCACACTCCGCGTTCTATCAATATGTACTTATCCGACACTCGCGAAATCGCAAACGTTTAAAATATAATATTATTTTACTATATCGTGAATATATATATATATATATCTATATAATATGACATGCAACGTTATTTATGTCTTACAATACACGTGTAACGGGTATGAATATTATAATGTCGAACGTATTTGTATTTTACTCGTCATTTCGCGCGGCGCCGGTCCAATCGCGGGCGTACTTACCTGTATAATGTGTATTTATTTATGCGTTTGTTTGCACAACGGATGTGTATAAAAACACCACTACCTACCTTTACTATGTATGATAATAATAATATGACGTTCGGTCCTCCGTCGCGCAATAAGTCCCCGGAAGGCATTTGGCCCAGAGTACTGGCGATGGGCAGAATATAATAAGGACGATCGCAGTGATGTATACAGCAATTACACGTACCTGCAGGTATATACACCGGGGTCGCGGGCGCACGCTCGTTTTACCATTTACCTCGCGCCGTACACAGCACAGTTTATAATTTATATATTATATAATATACTCGGTCCACATAAAACATATCATTACTATAAGGCCGCAAAGCGGCCAAGCCTAATAGAATTAATTTTCCGGCGTACCTACGTCGTATATAATATTATTATTATATACTACCCGCGTCTTCGTCATGCAATAATAATAATAATAATAATAATAACAATATCGTCGGCTCGAATCGGTTCACACGTTTCACGTCGTTAATATTATCGTTATATACCGGTAACATGCTTACAATATACGTATATACGAGTATATTATTACATAATGTGACTAGCATTATTATATTATAATATGCACCCAGCGCGCGGGCGTAAAACGAAGACGCACGGGAAAAATAAGTCATCGAGACAACTTTAATTCGTTGTGGTTTTAAACGATATCATTCCATGTTATATTATTTTATGTTACATATAGGTACCGTATAGTTATAATACTTCTAATAATATTGTCATATGTAAAAAAATTAAAATATATAACATAATGCGTGTGTCCACAAAAACCGGATACACAATAACTCGGTTGCGCAGCTGCTAGTATCCTATACATATTTTTGAATTCTGTTTGCGGTACTCTAGTCTTATTACGATATATTTATACTTTAAACGATCTCATTTCCTATATGGATATTATAATATCATTCCAACCGAAAAGAAGTTATAGATCGTTTTTCGTGACCCGACGGATGCATATAGTGGTCGATAATGTACCTATAGGTATTTACGCCGCGTAGTGTAATATACGCATATCTATAATATTAGGTATACCTATAGGTATAACAATCAGCTGTAGTATATTATATTAAAATACGGTTGCGGGAATAGTTAGGTATACTGCACTGTTATAAACCGTGGTGTAAGTACTTACCTACTCACCGCGCAGCAGCTGTCGTCGTCAAATAGATAGTTCAAAAGTCTGGAAAACGCGTTCCTATATATATACGTCGTATGCGTTTTAAATCACGGCAACATCGCGTGCGAAAACCGTGCGATTTCTACTCGCTGGGCACCCAAACAGAATAAGTCTATAAATCTGGCTACGGTGGCGGTAGTGCGTATAATATATATTTTACATCGTCGCGACGTATATTTTACCTATAAATCGCAAATCGGAGGCGTAGAAAGTTTGCGCGCCTATATTGTATTTGCAGTGTGCAGCTATTGCGAATTTATCGTCCGTTGCGCTTTCACCCGCGCTCGCGCGAACAATAAGGCCGTTATATTATTATAGTCGTATATGCCTGTGTATAATATGTATATAATGTATTTATGTATATATATATAAGTAGGTATACACGATCGTACAACATTGTATTATTATAATAATATATAGATGTATATATGAGCGTGCACTACGTATAAAGGTGCACGGCACACAATGCTGCAGCGACTTGTGTATACTTGCGGTGCTGCACTTCGGTACGAGAGGACATTTAATAATATAAATTATGCACGATAAATAGTGACGTCGTGAAAATTACGAATTTGTCGGACCGGGGACTGACGATATAGGGCCCTTATACGATCGTCCTATTGTTGCAGTCGTAACCGTAGATACCGCGGTACCTACCATGGTGCGCGTGTGCGAGTGGGTGGTAATATAATATATTAGAGCCGGTCGCGTCGGGAATGCGGAAGAAGCCATACGCGCAATCGCGCAAATAATTATCGCTCGCCCAGGCCGCGACGAGACGACACGATCGCCGCGTTAATTGCACATATTTCGCTGCGGAAAAGTGTAGTATAAAATTATTATACAGTAGGATCTAATCTAAGGATTTAAAAAATCACTGTCTTAAAAATAGTGAAAAATGTCTGTAGTGTTGGAATGAATAAAAGTACATATTTTAATGAGACGGAAAAATATGGCTACTTAAAAAATCATAACACGCTATGGTCGAGAAACAGAGCGTTATAGAGAATATTATAAATTATATATAACAATATTATATTGTGTATTAAGATATGCACCATATTATATAGATATTATAGACGTATATACAGGTACATATTATAAAATGTTATGATATACATCAGTGGCGTAACCAGGATTTTTTAATTGGGGGGGGGGGGGGTTAGGAAAATGTAGGATTTCACACTCCCTGAAATGTAGTCATAAATTATTACTAATAATTATAATTTATAATGAAAAATATATTAACAAATAATAATAGTATTTATATGTTATAACAGTCTAATGTGGCAACTCTTTCTAATGGCCATATTTTCGATAACTTTATCAACTGTCACTATACGTCACGGGGGGAGGGTGTTTCACTGTATATATATAATATAATATTATCATGCGTACTTGAATTCGTTCGTAGAGGATTCACGTTTGTTAAATGTCAGTGTCACTATATAGCTTACGTTATAGGTATGTTATAAGGGTGCATACAACGAATGATTTAACGATGCGGTGAGTTAAGGGTGGACACACCCGTTATATCGCCCGCAAACCATAATATTATCTGCAGCTGTCGAAAGCGGCCATCATCCGAAAACCACCCCACCATCGAATACGCATCAATTCCATCACAATATCGACGATATACCCATGTAAGAACTAAATCGTATTCCTATAACGTTAGGTTAGACAATCTTATACAATTGCCTATTGTATTTTACGCGAGCGGTGTATTATATATATATATATTGTACCTACTTATATTATATATTATTATACGCGCGCATGCGTGCGAATGGAGGATTTCGGCGGGACAACCGCCATTTTATTTTTATGGTTCACAGCACGATAATGATATTATGACGCATATATAGGTTTATATTTATATTATGTATATACGTATAGGTAGCACGTTACACGTGGAAGGCGACATTACCCACACTTGCAGCGCGGGACCGTCGTAGCGTGACGGAATGGCGTCCGCGCGGTTATAATATAATATTATTATTATTAGGTACAATGCGATATCATAATATTGTATTACATATTTTGCATTCGTGTTTCGTACACTGCTTATAAGGCAGTTATGGCTCCTGTATTATTAACGTGCGTATTGTTTAGGAACACCTTCGCAACTGCCTTTTGGCCGCTCACCATATTATATGTTATTATGTACCACAAAAAAAGAAATAAATTCACGTTGCTTTATCGTATTACCGCGGTACAGACCAGACGACACCACGTCACTACATCAGAGAATCAGATTTTTCAGGGCTAACGGTACCTATACGATTTTTAAGTATTAAAAGCACTAAGCGTATATGTATATATTATAAAAGCCCAGGAAGCTCATATTATTGTTATATGACGTACCCATATTACATCATTATATAATATTAACTTTAAAATTAGCTTCTTCGTTTTTAGTTTTGGGGTGGATATAGAGGGTAACGCTATAGAAGTTTAGTTACTGATAATATATAGATGCTAACTATAGGTGCTCGAATAAAAATAAATTGTGTCCATGATTAAAAATTGATTAATATGAATTAACCATTACATTGTGTCTATCGTTGTATACGATTCCCGATTTCACCCACATAACAACGGCACGATAAATTAACAACAAAAAAATTAACCTGGTTTCCTGTTATCTAGTGTAATTACGGCCATATAGTGTTTCCTGCACGTCACGTAACACTATGGCAACAAATGTCAAGCGCGGCGTATTACATGTATTATACACCTAAAAGATGAAAAGCTGCCTGGTGAACTTTACATTTGCACCCATCCACTCAAAACATGAAAAAGGCATTTACTTTCAATTGCCTGGCGTAGTAAATACTAAAATACTAGTTAGCATCAAATATTGTTACCCATTGGTAACACACACCCTCCACCCCTTAAAAAACTAAGAGGCGGTCGCTTATCGTAAATAAAATAATACATTAATACGCGCCTATTATGTATTGACTCTCTATAATAATATATAATTATATTATATTTATGCATGATATTATTATACTATGTACGTGCTATTGTAGGTAGGTACTTATACCATATTATATTATTATTACAATAATAACGCGTCGCAAAACTCGTCCACTGCAGCGAACGCCGCAATTTCTTCCCGGAATTTTTTTTCATTACTTTATAATCGGATATTATTTTTTTAATTCCAATTATAAATAATGCACGTTGTTCGTATTATTGTATTACTATTATTATTATGCCCGAGACCCGCCTCCTTATTCATCCGTTAATTAATTAGTGCGCGCGTCATTTCAATTAATTTATTGTCGGCTGGCAGGATGCGCGCGCGTGCGCATTAACACTGTATAATAGTCGCGGCGTGGTGTGTATATTGAACGTGCATATTATATTTTAATATAATATGTGATATATATAGGTATATAAATATATTAATGAAAATACATTTGCATATGATATACGGAGCAGATTTCGAACCGGTAACTCAATATATTTCCGACAGGCATTATAATAACGCTATAATAGGTATATAATGTATAATATTATTATAATGTGTTGGCGAGCGTTACTGCAACATATAATGGTTGGAACGTCGTACTACTACGTACAACAGATATATTATTATATGTATATGTACGATACGCAACCAATTTGTTTAATTATAAAACGAGGCCGGGAATCGATTATAAAAAAAAAAAAAAAACGGAAAAAAGAAAACGAGAAAGAGCGATATTGAGACAAATATAATATTATTATAATCAACGACCCGACGGTCGGTCGGCGGCGTGTGCCGTCGATGGTTCGTATATTAATATTATTTTTCACGTGAAAAAAAATCGTATAGGTACGTCATACTGCGGATATAGACCTATATTAATATAATGTTGTGTAAGCGCTTAATACACCCAACTCGGGTTTACCAAACGCGTGCGTCGCCCGAGCAATTTAAATGTAAATCGGCGGCCCCCGTCCGGGTCACCTCCCGCAGGGTACCACGTCCTCCTCTCACTCCTTTTATATTATTATTATTATATATTATATTATTATTAGGTATATGTGGCCATTAACGCCGGACGAACGTCGATCGACCTCCGACCCGGAAAACGGTGTGCGCCGCGTGACCATAATATTATACACGTCGTCGTCGTCGTCGTCGTCGTCGTAGTCGTTTGTGTGTGTGTATAATATATTATAATAATATATAACTGCATATGTGCACTAACTACTAATAATAATATATACAGCCTCCAAAAAAAACATGTACACACACAAACGATGAATTTTTTTATACTCATAACTCGTTCGCGAGTCGTTCGGCGCGCGCCCACCGTCTATCCGATCCCTTTACCCCCCCGCACCACCCAAAGCTGACTGTTTATAACTGTCCATCAATCATAATATTAATATTACTATCAGACCATACGCGCGACCATCATCACGACGATGACTGCAGTTTAGTGAATTTATGCATTTTCGGTGTGGCACGCGAGCAAACCATCTATATATAACATATAGTAGGTTTATAAAATATTATAATATCATAATGTGTTATTATTTATTGTTACAATCGTATTTTATAACTTATTGTCTAGGTATTATATAGTTTCCGCACGAATACGAGCGCACTATATTGCGTTATCGGTACGTTAAAAACGACATCATATTATCACGTCGGGAACTGCGGAAATCTACGGAACACGTCAACACCGTTATAGGTATACAATGTTATTGGAAATAATTGGATTTTTCAATAGTAATATTCATACCTACACGGAATGTCGATTTGTCGGGTTTCGACTATTTGCGTACCTACAGACTTATGCTGCTGCTGCAGACGGATAGGATACCATCACCTATGTGCTTATTACAGGATTTATAAACGTATTATATTGTATACGCACCTATAGTATAATATGTAAAATGTTAAAAAGAGAAATGATAGAAATGTTGGTGCACTAAAAAACATATCCCCCTTATTTAGGTATAACGTCGTATACCTATAATATATAATAAACTGTAGACGCGTGTACATATTATTAGTCGAATCATGATGTGATGTT
This sequence comes from Sitobion miscanthi, assembly GCA_008086715.1. NCBI lineage: Eukaryota > Metazoa > Arthropoda > Insecta > Hemiptera > Aphididae > Sitobion > Sitobion miscanthi. The sequence goes on from CM017805.1 coordinate 12,353,688, forward strand.
TCTGGCGCGATGGTTTCAAATTGTATTTACTGCTATATAAAATTGCCGTTTACCGTATTGAGAATCAAACATATATAGGTATTATATCTTTGTACAATATTGAATACGTCGACACATTATGTCCTATACCAATATTACGATACGCGTATTAATCGGAAAAATACACCACGTCGACGCATAATATAATATCACTGCAGTGAGCCAGTGACCACGGATGAAAAGTAGGTATATATTATATTAATAATTTTATGAAATTATATTTTAGTAAACGTGTTTTACATTATTGTCTAATAAATATTTACTTTGACGATTATTGTAAAAGTAAATATTATATAATAATATAATAAGTAAATGGACTGATTGCGTAGCCGCGCTGAATGCTGAAGCGACATGAGCAACGCTGTGCCGTTCATAATTTCGTATTATTTTGTTCTAATTTGTAAAATCTGCTGATTTTGTTGAGGCAAGAGTGTAAAACTATTGATTAATTAATTTCCTTTTTTTGTGCATATATTGTTATTTTTATTGCATATTTAGCGATATTTAAGGTAATATTATAGCACTTATTTATGCGATTTTAAGTGATATAAACTCCCAACCTGTAGGTATATTATTATGTTTATAGGTATTTTGTTCGACGGCCGAAATGATGGTTCTTGGGAATAATAAACGTTCGTGTAGAAACTAGGTGTACGTACGCCGTACAACACAAGTATCATACGTATATTTAACTCGGAGAAGATCCTTCAGTAAATTTCTCCCGTGTAATATATAATATTGTCCTACATACAGTGTAGATATACCTATTACCTACTATGTAGGTTTACTCCGCGCAGTCCGGTGCTTTCCGCAAATGTAGTAAAGTTTATTATACGAATAGTCTATATGGCGGATTAGATAGAAACGTATAAACGATATTGCTAGGTTTATAATGTATAGTGCATACGCTATACACAAACGCGTAATCTCAGGAGTACAGCATATACATATACGTATAGGTATTTTACATAAATGGAAGAGAAAAATAAAATTCTAGATAAACATCATCGTGTGTCGGTATATTTGTTTTAAAACCAATTACCGGGTGAAAAATATTCTACGCGCGCACAAAGGTACCTACTTTGTATATATATTTATATATATCTTGTATATAAAAATGAATATATAGTACACTCATCATCGCCGTTGTAACTGTGCAAGTAGGTAGTAAATAAAAAAAACTCGTTTCAAGTCGTATTTTCGCGATTTAAACGTCGTATTTAAATGGTTTTTCGTGGAATGTTTTTCGTTTTTATACGCCAACATAACATCGTATAATGTAATATTACACATAAAATCGTATGCATTGTGCGTATATATTATAATCAGTCATATAACTATTTAAGTCTGTATTAAGACATGTACCTAAAAGGTACGTAACTGCCCACACATAATATTATAAATACAAACCGATTGTACCGTAACATACGCAAATAATATAACACTACTGATTAATAATAATAAATACTGCGCTAATAATATAACCAGTGATGGTCGAATTGGCAAAATAAAAGTAGGGAAAATCTGTGATTAATATTGTAATTAACGTCAGTAGGTATATAATGTTATTTCAAAAGCAATGAACTCCAGGAGTTGTATCAAAACCAAAGCATCACATATCACCAAAACTCAAACGAAGGTTTAAGTGGGCAGGTTGCTGTTGGTGTAAAGAAAGGCTTTGTTGATAATAGTGCAGGATAACGTACCACAAGGAATTACCACTTGGAAGACCAAGACTAAACAGGGAAAATAGAGTGAAAAAATACATATGTGAATGTGAGACCAGAGATGGTTGGAAAGGAAGAGTAAGTTGTCATTGGATAGATAAATCTGGAAAAAAAATTTGTTGTATGACATGGTCTTGCAGAAGACTGAAGTCATGGATGAAAAAGGAGAACAAAAAGAAGTAGATAAATTAGCTTTTTTATAAAATATGCAAATGTTCTGGCGTTACAAGTAAAAAAAAAAAAATAGGAGTATAAGACAAGATTTTTGAAAAATTAAGGTTGAGGTGTTTTGTCCCCTACCACATCACACAAACCAAACACTGAATATAAAACCACGGGTATAATATTATAACCGTCATTATCTATGTATACATAACTATCTGATCCCGTGCACTTCGTTACCCGTTAAAAGTACAAACTTTTATACGACTCAAACTATGATCAATGTGTTATTTAATATTCAATGTGTATTTGCATATAATATATTTTTATTCGGTATATTTAGGTATCTTAACTTTTCTGTTGCCCGGAATAAAAATTCTGATTTGCAGCAATAAAAAACTAATATTTATTCAACCCTTTTTAAAATTCATCTTCTTTAAAAAAAGCATAACTCTTTTCCATTTTTTAATTGTTCAGCTATTTTCTAAAACCCTTTCTCAGTCAAATTTAATTCTTTTGAAAATTAATATTCTTTAAAAAGTTTAACCCTTTTCCAATTTTAATTTTAACCCTTTTTAAGCCATTTCGGGACAAATTTGACCCTTTTAAGAGATAAATTTAATCCCTCTCAAAAACTAATTTGTTTAACCCTTTTTAAAAATTAAGCCTTTCAAACGTTTACCAAGAAATTAACACTTTTTAAAAAGTAAAAATTATAAAAAAAAACAAATTTAACCCTTTTTAAATTAGTATATTTTCTTCTAATCTTCACAAAAACATTCATTTATATATATGTATAATTAAATCCTAGTTGAATTACGGCTTTGTCGTGAAGTATTTGATCGTCTTGGTCGTGGCATGGTATTGTTAATGAGAATATCGGCACAATAAAACAAAGTCGTACGTAGAAAATGCATGATTGTCTAATTATAATACATTTATTTTATTTTGTTTTTTGATTATTTAAATGCTTGCAATTGATTACAAAAAATTATAGACTAGCTGCTCCTGCGCACTTCGTGGCCCGTAAAAAATGACGATTCTTAAAAAAATTGTAACTCACTGTAATAAATGCATATCAACTACCCTGGTAGGCAATGTGCGAAAATTCGATTTAATGCATGCGCTTGTACCTGATCTGCCCGATTAACCAATGGCAACCAATAATAAATAAATACTTTATCTATTAATTATTTCTTCTATAGCCAAAAGCGACCATTTATATAAACAAATATATCCACCATAAATCTCAAAATCCCTGTTTGAGCACTTCCCCAGGCTTCTATTAATTTGTCGTAACGTGGTGTTATATAGCCTATAGCCTTCCCCGATGAATGGACTATCCAACCATTTTTTTATTATTCAATTTGAACCAGTAGTTCCTGAGATTAGCGCGTTCAAACAAACAAACAAACTCTACAGTTTTATATATTAGTATAGATTTAATTTCCCTGGCTGACTGACGGACGGACCGATCAACGTCCTAAACTAATCCGCCTAAACTATGAAAGTTAGAGAATTTACATTTTCCTAGTACATGGTGGTACGAGTAAGGAATCTCTAAGAATGGATTTTCAAAAATCCGCATTTTAAATAGCAGGTGCTCTCACAAGGATCGAGCCTTCACAAAAGACATTTTTTTTTGTTTATAAATTGCTGGCATTGGTTACAGATTATAATTTATTGCAATTGTAAAAATAAGTATATATTATTATTTTTGTGTATATATAATGTATAGTTGCCATTGGTTACTCAGGCATATGAGATAAAAGAATGCATCAAATCGTCGCGTTCATGGCCTCGAATAAAGGTATTATATCTCAAAACAAATATGAGAGTATATTGAATGTATGTTTGTAGTTATTAGATTTAAAAAAAAACTATTCGACCGAATTTGAAGAAAATTTCAAATTGTTTTCAGAGACACCAGTAAAGTTTCGAGTGTATTTTGAACATCGTTATCGAAAAGTCCATGACGTGTCGTGTACAATCTGTCAGCGAGGTATGTCGACGCTGATTTGTCCGTGCAGACCTGAGGTATACGTTAAAAAGTAAAAACCAAGATTCACACGTCCATCCTGACATATCAGCGATGTAGCGCTAAATTTGATATATTTTATTTGTTTTCCAACGAGAAAATTTGGGTGCTACAGCTATATTAATAATAATAATAATATATAAGACGATCATATCATGAGATGTTTCACGGAAGACGCGATTCGATTTGGATTGGTTTTCTTACGGAATACGCGACTATAAGTACGAAAAACAAGAACATATATCTGTACAGATATATTATTATTATTATATTACTATTGTATATAGGTGTACCGATTACACACTGATTCGCGCGCATCAGAGAAATCATAACGCCACGGCGGCGGTGGCAGATCGTAATCGACGCGGATGTGCGCCCGCTCGCGTATAATACATTACAACAATAATAATAATAATAATAATATGCACACCACCGATATAATAACAATAATCCGCCCACGAGTGGTGTACGTAGCATATATATATATATTATTATAATACGAGTACGCGCGCGAGCTGCACACACACACACACACGTTGCCTATAATAATAATAATATTATATCGTATACCGGCGGCGGCGGACTGTAGTACGACCCATAGCTGGTAGATATCATGTACACGATCATCATCATCGACAACCGACATCAATACACACACACACACCCCGAATATTGCTGTGCACATAGGTATATAATATACGCAAGCATATGCATTATATTACATTATGATATGGTACGAGTGCGCAGGTATATCATAATAGTTTGTACATAATAATATGTATATTTATAGGTATTATAATAGTACTAGAGGTGTATATATGGATACGTATATCGTATATTATGTATATAGCGTTGTCTCTGCGCATAGGAATGCCGGAGTATTAAATGCGCGTACAGACAGACATACACACGAGCGAGCGTTATAAGCGAGTCAGCCGAAGCACTATATAGTTGGGGTAACGGAACGGTAATAACGCAATATTTCCGACTTTGGGCACCGCCCCGTCAGCGGCTAATACCCGTGGCATTATAGCGTGTGTGAGTGTGTGTGTGTGTGTACGTACCTATACACTACCCCCCCCTGCACCTCCCCCGCAGCGTACAATATGCAAGAGTTTCTTCTATCTCGGCGTGCGCGCACACCGAAATTGACTGTGGAAATGTTTAAGGACCGGTTTTTGATTTTTTTTTTTTTATCTTATTATTATGATTGTTTTTCGTTATTTTTATTTTGGAATTTAAGGTTACAAAATCGACACCGCCTCCAATACGTTGAAACATAAAGTTATTATTGTTATGTCATAATATGTCATGGGTAAATTTGCAACAGACAAATATTTTTGTGAAAAAATGCCCGCTGCACGGGAGGACATCTTATAATAAATATTTATAATTTCAAAAGCATAACTTTTATATTCTCGCCAAAAAAAGTAATAAATATATATATAATATGTTATATTGATTTTGGGTAAACATTTATACGTCAGTGCCCGGCCGAGGAACGTTTTTTTGACTGTTTTTTTCATTTATTGTACCTACTACCTAGTTATATTATCCCAGCCGACTAACGGGTGTCACCCAAACAATGTTTACCCCTTCAAATCACACTAAAAACAATTATACCTATCTCTACGAACGTATAATTTTCAAAATGCATTATTATTTACTTTCCAATTCTATATAGTTACTGCAAATGTAAAATTCATATCTTGAAATTCGAATTTCACTTTCATCTATACATAACATAATATTTTGTATCTGTCCGTTTCAATCGTTATACTCGTGTAATGCGATAATAGACGGTTTGTAAATATATACTGACGAGTGACGACAACATGATTTATTTATCTATGACAATAATTATTTACGTTTGTACTTTGTACGTATAGATCGATACTTCGCGACGACTGTCGACGGCTATAAATTGAAATCTTCAAAGGCATAACGTTATTTAGATATATAATATAATATGTTATATAACTTAACGGTAATAATAATGTGAAGGTTTTATGAATGAACCGATGACGTGTGGATGACAGAAGTGACACGAGTCAATGGTTATAACATGTGACTCGCGTGTTTCTAAACTAACGAATGGGACGAGAATAATAAAATTCCAATGTAGGTATCTTTATTCAGTATAGTCTGTACTGGGCATACGTGTGTTGTATACTTGTAGGGCATTCGGTTTTATATAAGTTATTAGATCAGTAAGGTTCGATATCTTATCTTATACTATATTTTAGTATGGATTAATGAGAATATGACAATAAACCTATAAATATAAAAAACGTATAAAGAAAAATAATCTTTATTTAATCAAGAAAAACTACAGAACCATTTACATACCCACACACTAGCATATAGCTGGTGTATACAACTAAGATTATACGTAATAATTCGTTTTGACATATATATTAGATATTTATAAGACAACAATATTCATTACTCCGCTAAAAATCTTAACTTTAATAGGTCTACAATATTAATGCCACGTTTTAAACTATGATAGGTAGGTACAATGTACATATATCATTTTAGGTATTTATATAATTCTATAATAATACTTCAAAATAGTTTATTTTATTTTAATTTTTTTTACAATAAATATATAATCCATACAGTTAAGCACGATAAGTATATGTGAGCAAGAGAACGAAAATAAAATTATTGGGGTTGCGTGAGTAAGCAGCCTGCACCCATTAGTAGCACTTAACTTGGAACTACTTCAAAATATAAAAAAAAATGGGGTCTAATGTTCACTGTTTATTGTTTTTATAGTACGTTTATATTATATAAAACGTATATATATATATAGTACCTAAGGCTGTATACGTTTATAAATTATAATATACAGTAGACGCCGCTTATAAGACTCACTTTGGGACCAGCACAAAATGAGTCTTATAACCGAATGAATCTTATAGGCGAATTAGGAAAAAAAAAATTAATTACGTATTTATAAATTGTATTTTACTACATATTTTGCTTTGATTTTAATACTTAAAAACATATTACATATTATATACTTGATTATTGAATAATTTAATAATCCTGATAAAAAAAAACTAAAATTATAATAGGTAAATATTACATATAAAAATATTATAAAAATTATACATTAATAAAAATTATAAAGGATGTATGTACATATAATGTATTTATTATTTATTTTGAAAAAATTTGTAATTTTAGTTTGTTTTTTATTTTGTTCTAATATTCCGAAAATATTCGAAAATGTGTATTTATGTACCCATAATTACGATAACTGTGCAGCTGCCAGATAGTCAGTACACTATAATAACGATAATCGTTGCGATAAATGTGAACTTTTATCTGCGATAAAAATTATTATACGTTATAAGGTACCAACAGAAACTAGAAATAATCAACACGAATATTATTTAATTTTTCAATACCAATTTATTCGAAATTATAACAAAAAAGTACTATTTATTTACGAAATTTGAGTCTTATAACCGAAGTGTTGAGTCTTATAAACGATTTTTTTTAATGTATTTGGATACGTCCGGACCGTTCCAGACGATTTTGAGTCTAATAAGCGACTGAACCTTATATCCGTGAGTCTTATAAGCGGCGTCTACTGTATTATTATTATTACCTACTGCAGCTGGTGAACACAGGAAAGAAAAACAGTATTCGCTTGGACATCACAACCGTCGCGCATTAATATGTTCCATTACAATAACATTGTGTAAACTATATATTATTATAACCATCGCACATACATATATATATAAACGTATATATAGGGAATATAAAATATATATGTCATGTACGCGATCGATATCTGAACAATATTACGCGCGTGTAATGCTTCACTGCGCGTTGCAGAATCTCTTTGAAAACACCTGTTTGAAGTCTGCACGCGCGGCATACTCACCGAGTGTTTTAAAATGTTATCCGCGGTAACATAATGTATACATGTGTGTCTGTCTATAAGTGCACCTACTGATATTACAGAGACTGCAGAAGGACTGTCGAGGAACAGCAGTGGCATTGATAAGTCGGTATACTTTGGTAGTAAGTAATATAAAGTAGGTAGGTACCGATAACCACGCGTGGTATCTATATAAAAGGCGTACAGACCTACCTATACCTATAATAATAATCGTTTAGTATTTGTGCGCGTATATTATTATAGGTATACGCATAGCGTTATTTTATTCTTATTGTGAAGACGATCGTTTTTATTTTTTTCTATCATTTGGCACAATCTCCGCCGCCGCGGATAACCCGTTCGCCTCATCCTCATCACTATATACTATCTACAACCATACGAAGCTTGTACGCGCGGGAATTTTTACGAGTAAGTATACTATTGTATAATCTAAATGTATTTTCTTTCTCAAATCGCACGTCTCGCATCGGTAAATATATTTGTGTGCATATATATAATATAATATAAGTACCTATCATACATCGTCATAACTACGTTGGCCGTGCTGCAGCAGCGACGTCCAAATAATATGGCCATATCGCATATTTTTATTATTATCATCATCATCCGTGTCTGTCAGGTCTGCAGAGCGAAAACGGACAATCGATTTAATGGAAATCCTGCAGTTTCAGTTTTAAAAGTATACACTATATGTATAGAGACCTACGCAGGTTAATTGTATGGTATTTCTATAGTATATCATGTAATATGACGCGTTATAATGTATAATATATATAATCCAATTATCTTCTCTCCCATCCGTTTTGAGACGTTTTGTGCGCAATCGTTTAACCCGTCAAAACAACATATTTACGTTTATTTAGAAGTATAATATAATATAATATCACATATAGTAATAATAATTATAATAATAATAAGTTATAATATAACACGAGATATGTCGTTTTCAAACGACGCGGTGGCGCGGAACAACCGCGGCGATGACGACGCGTGTCGCCTGTGTATAACCTATACACTATAAATATAGTTATAGTGACTATATGGTAACGCGCGGCAACAGGTCGGTGGAATAGTTTAATTATTATAATGTCTCGGACTCTGCAAGACGAGAAAACAGCGAAAACGGCACCTCCGGTGGAAATAAAATCGTTAAGTTGTCGCTACGCGACGTCTGTTCGTCCATTGTATGTAAATAGTCCGGGACGGGCATAGTGCACGCGAAAAAAAAAAATTGAAAAATAATTCACCTTCATTGTGTTTCGGACGAACGGGTCGCGGTTGCTGGCGGCGGTCGCTGTGTAAAACGGGGGAAAGGGGGGATGAAGTATATATTATGTATTATCTAATGTATTTATATATAAGTGAGATCGTAGATAACGAACAATATGTTATTGTGTATATTTTATTCTTCATTTTTTCCTCTCCTTATTATTTCGTATACCATCCGAGTAGGTATATATTATATAAGTACACTGTTTAATATAATATAATATAACATACATACAGCATAAATGTAGGTACCTATATGTTGTTGTAGAGAAGAAGACGCCTCGAGCTCAGGGGCTATACGCATAGTGCGTGCACGGGGTATAATATTATTATAATATAATAGCTCCAGGCTGAATTTGCATAATAATATTATATAATAAACTGCGACGAGGTCGACCCCTCTGCAGCAGCACCACCCCGTAACCATCATCGAAGTCCTGACGAGGCGCGGAACTTCGAAATGCCACCAGCATGTACGACTCGCAGAATGCGTAGGTATATAATATTACAATACGATATTATTATCTATAATATAATATAAATAGTCAGATTTTGTTTTTACGGATAGATTTCTGCTGGGTATATACTGCTTATAATATTATAGACTGAACTTTGTATATTGGTTGAAATAATATATGTGGCATAACATTTTTTTTTAAATATATCTTCAGGCTTAATAATCAACCACCGGGGTGAAATATGGTATAAGAGCATAATATTATGCAAATATTTAGTTCACCATGAATATTGGATAAACACCGCGACAATAACTTTTTGATTCCGTCTTGCAGACTAGCTGCGGCACATAGACGACCTGCAAGTAGAACACGTCCTGCTTTGATGAATAAAAATAATAAAATTGCCATAAATGGGGACCGTCGCCTTTATAATATATTATAGTTAAACCACTTCAAAACGAATGCAGCCGCTGCATTCTCGCATTATATAGGCCGGTTTCAAATGAAGAGACAATATAATATTATACTCTTTATTATAATACAATCTATTATATACCTTAAAGTCTGAATAATAGAATCTAACAAATAGAACAATATTATTTAACGACGAGTTCAAAAGTTAGGTAAATATTATAATATACAATGGATAGTTATTTAAAATAGGTATGAGTATAGTAAATTTTATTCCGCATTTCTAACACAGCATCTCGGACCATTACGGTGCTACCTAATAATATATAATATGTTTATGTGATAATGAAATAATCTATACGACCGTGAAATTTAATAGTCGTGAATAACTTTACCATAATATAAAATAGTATAAAGACGTGAACATTTTACATGACGATTTTCGGCTAATTGCTTAAAATATTATGTTCTCGTCTCTATAATACTTTACACGCGTCTATTTACCGGTATTTATATATCTTATACAAATTACACAATACTACTTTATCGATATTTCTTCTTCTTCTTCTGGCCGTACAGCACTGGTAAAATACGAACTCATAAATTCACTGAGCCGATTTAGATGTATACACGGCCCTTTTAAGAAAGCAGAGTGGTATTGGCGAACGAGACGAAACGAGCGACCGGTTATGCGCCGGACGATTAAAATATAATGGATTTCACTTAAAAAAAAACCGCTTTAAAGACACGAGATATTAAAATATACAACCAATATGCTTCAAAAAATCATGTAAAAACACCAAATGATTAACCATAAATCCACATATAGTATCACTATAGTATGGACCCTAAATGTATTAAATTTCTGCGATTAGGCTTATAAAATATATTTATACACTCGACAGTTTGATTTTGGTTTTAAGAAAACCGAAATATCACGACGATGAGTATATGATAGTCATCCAGAGTTGTGTAATTGCGTATATACTTAAATGAAAATACTCGTGATTTATTAAGCACTCCGGCAACGCACGGGCTTTAATTGATTTAGATTTAAACGAACATCCACACGAATTTGCCAAAAAGTAAACAGAACCTCATATTATAACAGTTGGCTGTATATAATATGATATTATTATAATACACAAATGCGCGCGCATATCGACATAATGATGAAAAATATACATCGTCGCAGCGGTAACAAGCTAAACAGACATTTCCCATATTGTTACACGATTTTAAGGAGAAAAAATCAAATAACTATGTAAGGTCGTACCTATTATATTCAACGAGATGACATTGCCAAAACAGACGGGAAAAAGGTAAAGACATGCGCACACACTGCACAATAATATAATATAATAATAATACTAATAATAACAATAACAACGACTATACACCATATAACTAATAAGATTTTTCGAGTAGTACGTATAAATATAATCTACCTACCTATATGTATTTCGTACATAATATTATTATTATACAGAGCACAATTATTATTATATAATGTTATAGAGGAACTGCGAGATGACGCGACGATGTTTGTTCGCGTCTGGGACGGCATAATTATCTTCTTATTCAATTAGACCGAGGCCGTTTTTCCGTCTCTCGCCACTCGCCCCGAAGCCGCTTCTCTCTCTTCGTCCGTATACCATTTTTTTCCCCCGAGGCTTACACGGTCATTAGGCCAGTCATTATTGAATCAAACACGGGCCAAAACCATCATCAATCAACGGCGGACCCGATGAAGACGTATTTTTCCTCCGTTATACAGCGATAATGCGCACACGCCCGTGTGAATCCGCTTGTCAGCGACACAACTGCTTTTTTTTCAACAATTTTATTCTTTTTTCGTTTTCGGTTGGAGCGTAGTACAATGTTATAGGAACGATAATATGGGGGAAAAAACATTTGTCTAGATACTCTATATATAAGCGAGCGCACGTTAACTGCGAAGATCTAGGCTCATGGCTCTGATCTGCAAGTCCGGCTGCTGTTGCACCGGAAGTTTATTATTTTATCGTTATGAATTTCTTGCCGTCCCCTACATACACTCTTTTTATAGGTTAACCGAGTATGGTAAGCAATAATATAGCTTAGAAATGGTCAACCTACTATTATTACAAGCATTTAATTTGTGTACTTATAATGTTGATACACGCATATAATATGAGTACGGGAAAAAATATTTATATTGTGTTTTACGATAATTCCAAAATTCAATATACTATATCAAGACTTCGAAAATCAACCCAGAGACTTTAACGTCGCGTGTATATACTGTTGTTTAATATTATGTTTATTCAGTAGTACTTACTAACAAAATATAAAATCGGCATATTCATTATTATTATTTTAATTATATTATTGTTTTGCACGTATATACAGACACATGCGTGCAAGCCGTAATGTCTGGTAATTTGATATTGACAGATACCTACACGTAAATAGCCGCCTACAGTCTTGTTCATCGTTATTGCATGCATCCTTATTATACGTCTTATTAGTAACGCTATACTGTTTTTTTTGAATTTCAGGAATTTCTTTAAGTTGTGCATTATAATTGTGTAAACTTAATAAGGCTCCACGAGGCATCAATATAAGCTAGGAAAAATTCACACGAAAAGAATATAATCGACATCATTGAACGATTTCAACGTAAATATATTTTATATACGTAGGTATAAGCAGTATTCACTAGGTATGTAATTATTTCTGTAGGGCTGCAGTATCTGTATAATTTTTAAATTTTGAATCGATCGCTTGTTTAAATAAACGCGATGGATGAACAATTTCAACGAAACCGTCCAAGAACAGTATTATAATAGGGACAGAAAATAAAATGAAATAGACTATGGTAGGTAGTATAAATTATTTAAATCAAATATTTCGATAGTGTAGTCTTTTCAAATTTTATAAAATATACGTTTAAGCTATCTCACTTGAATACTTGATTTAACAAAAAAAAGTGGTACTATACAAATTAATATTTTATTTCCATAATTTCCGTAATTATACGAACAATATATATTATTTTACTAATATTATTCCAATCATATAAAGATGACAAAGGTACACGTTTATCGGGTTGGAAAAAAAACAGTGAAATAACGTAAATAAATTTGGATACGCGATTACCATATAATAAAAGTGCAGCGCGTATTGTTTAGTATAATTGACACACGTACTTCGTACACACACCCACACATACACACATAAACGAATAAAATAAAATACGATACCGTATTTATTAATTCCGTATAATTTTTGGCTCGTGTCGATGTTCGCCAAGCATTATAATCACCAAATTTACGGAAAAAAAAAAAAATAATGATAATAATAAATAAATAAAACCAACAACCGATTCGAAACGATGAACAATATCACGAATCGTGACTATATAATAATATTATTATAATATACCTTTGCAGCGGCAAACACGTACCTATATCGGTCTCGTGCCGGACACGAGACACAAGAAAAAATTTAATATATTATAATAACAATATGAGTAGACGGGTACCTACCTACCTACCTACCTATGTATATGAAACGCGCGTTGTTATTATAATATTATTAATATTATTATTGTATACGATATAACGTTATCATCGTGCGGATAACAATGACCAAATTAAAACGACATTTAAAACGTTCGTTTTTGGGGGCTCCGACGACGCCGACGTGGGCGGAATTATATTGTTTTCGGAATTGGGTTTCCAACATATTTGCGGTGGACCGCAGAGCCGGGAGGGCAGACCGGTTCGGCGCGCGATCAAACGCGCGCGCGGCGAAACAACAACACCCCGGCCGCCATAAAAATAATAAAAAAACAACCGAAATATAATAACTCGCACACGTACACGTACGTGTACTATAATAATAATAATTTCACTATATGCATATGATAGCAATAACAATATTATTATCACGGGAAATAAAAAAAATACGATTATACATATTTTATAATTTTACACTATATAGGTACCTATCTATTTATTGTATACAATATTCTATATAATTATATTATACTATAGCCACTATGTATAGACATTTACTTTATATATACGGAAGAGAATTTAAATGATAAAATACCCGAAAATATAATATAAATTCGCCTCCACGCGGCACGCAGTGTATCTACTACAGGTGCTAATGGGTTGTATACATAAAAGACAACAACAACAACAACACGAGTCCGAGGGCTACTGAATATGTGCCGCCGCGACGGTCGAACTCGCGAGCGCGCGCGCCAGATAGGTAAACCAAGCGTAGGACGCGTGGGAACCACTCTTGGCGATGTATACCAAGGTCGTGTGTGATGGCGGTGGATTCGGCGGACGGTATCGATTACCGCACACACACACACGCAAGCACGCAGACGCCAACTGACTGTTGGCGAAAATAAACTCCTCTGCGAGCCTCGAGGGACCCGGAGAGCGGGTATCGCACGCTCATCTGAAACGCTATTAGCGGTTTACGATAAAAAAAAAAACCACAGGTATTTACCGCTCTTAATATACCTATATAATAATATATAATATTATAATATTATACCTACGTTTTATTTTATTTTATTATTTGAATTACAACCGAGTCGTTCGCGAGTAGGCCAGCTATATGACTGCATTATTATAATACATTATTTCCCCGCACCGAAGATTTATTATCATATCGCATAACGGATGTTGTTAAACCGCCCGTTTATAAAGTCGTCATTATTATTATTAATATTACCTATATATAATATATATTATATAGGTATACCTACGCCGCAACACGAAACGGCTTTAATTATTTTACGCTAACGATATTATAATATGATGATGCCCAAATACGTTCGGACCATATATTATATTAGGTATCAACCAACCGTCAAGCGACCATGTATTATTGTACATAATATATTATATACTATTATATATGGGTACAATTTATAAAATTGGTATTTTAAACGGAGCCGAACGCAAAATTGTTATTGGTAATCATTACCAAAATAACCTAACATAGAAAGAGTCTTGCTATACTCTAGAAACTTTTCAGCGGTAGCGAAATCATCGTCGTTTACTCCCTTCAGTGACGTCTATAATTTATAATATATAAGGATTTAAATACCCCAAAAACAATTTAAAAAAATGTTCTAAAAAATAATCAAAAATATATTTTCAACCCAATGATTCCCTTCAAAATTTACCAAATTTTTTTTTATAGATATGAAACATACGCAATTGATAGGAGTGATAGGAAAACGATGATTTAATTTTCGCTATTTTTAACACTTATTTATATAATCTAAGCAATAATCTACGTGGGCGTACTCACGAGAGGGGGTTATGTGGTTTAACTGCACCCCCCCCCCATTGACCGTATTTTTACGCGATTGTCGTGCTGTGCTCCGATAGCCCCCCTGCATATGTTCCTAGAAATTATCCACAACCCCCTCCCCCGACTCATTGAAAATCCTGAGAATTTATATAATTTTTTGACTTTCCTTAATTACACTATAAAAGCTCAAACAATGTACCTACTAAAATAATATATTTTGTTCTAAGAATTAATTAAATGATCTGAAAAGTAGAAATACTAAATAATTCTCCAAAAATGGGAAAATTCAAATGATGCAAAAAAATGTCAAATAAAAGTTTCACCTTCGAAGTATTATCCAAGAGAATGCATTGTGCAAGAGCACACAAAAACAAATGCACTTTACGTTGAAACCGGGGCTCCAATTTAATATTATATATAGGCAGGTATAACTAAATACTAATATATATTATGATGATTTCCGCGGTCCGAGAGTTGTACGATTTGTATTATGTATGGGTATTTACCTATATGGTATCGTATAAACTCGACCTGACCTACGCATCACTAACCACGTACCATGTAACTCCATACGTATTATAATATACTATTTTAATGTCTGCCGCAGCAACGCGAAACTCCGGGATATTCAAATACGAATTACGCACTGCCGTGTTGATGGAAACCCATGCGGCGGCGGCGGCGGCGACAAAGAGTCGAAGGAGCCAATATAATAAGTGTACATACATAATAACAACAATAATAATATATGTGTGCAAGTTAAATAATTGATGTATATGATATACACGCACACACACGCGCGCGCGACGTTTATAAAGTACGCGCCAGCAGTAGTCCGGCGGATTTTATTGGCGCGCGGCGATCATAAAAATCAATAGTCTCGCGCGCGATGACGTCCAATACAGTCACAACCACCGCCGCCGCCGCCGCCGCGAGTATAATATAATATTATTATAACTATACGTCGTCCGTCCGTCCGAGCCCGCGCGCGATCGGGCGGCGGCCTGCGTGCTGTGAGCGTATGGAAATGTGAAGGCTCATTACGGCCCGAAGATTTATCGGCGGTCGGGACGTACCGCGGCCGCCGCGTCAAACCGTTGATTAATTACGACCGGACCATTGTGGCTGCGGCGGCGGCGGTGGTGGCTCTTCTTCCTCTTTTCCACCGCCACCGCCGCATTCCCAGGTCCGATGAAATCCTTTAAAGTATTGTGTGTGTGTGTGTATGTGTGTGAGAGAGAGAGGTTTACCTATATATATATTATATACCCCGTGCAGTGTATGTATAATAATAATATGTACAACGCAGTGCTGAAAGAAATCAGCGGATGTTATATTATTACATATATATATATTTAGGACAGTGTGTGTGAGGTGTACCTATATATATATTAAATACCCCGTGCAGTGTATATAATATAATAATAATATGTATAACGCAGTGCTTAAAGAAAACAGCGGATGTTATATTATTACACATATATTATATAGGACAATTCAAAGAACCCGACTCTCCCTGACTCTTGGTAAGTCTGTAATCGCGTCGATTTGAAGAGTTGAACTAGTGATGGCATTTTTTTTTTGTTTTATAATGATGTTTGTTATAGGTGTAACGTGTAAAACAGAAAATAATCGCTACTGTTAGGACTGCGCGCATCTCGGTCAATTAAAAGGTGAATATTATGTCAACACTTTTATCATACTATAATGGTATATATATAATATATTAATTATATTATGATGTGAATGTAATCCTTCGTTATTCGCGGAGGTTGGGTTCCAGCATAGTTGCACGGATATCGAGATCGCTATAACAGTTATAGCGATAAAATATAGTATGGATTATTAAGGGTATTTCTCAACTGCTGTTGATCGAAACCGTGGTTAAAAAATTCGTGGTTAACGAGATTATTGTACACTATAATATATTAATATCCTGAAAGATAAAAGATAACACAACACTCAGAATTAATTAATATAAAAACATTTTTCATTTATGATAATTTTTGAAACAATATGTCACATCATATTATTTTGACGAGCAAAAATGACACATTTATACGACCGTTCCGATTCGAAAGTCACGCGGTTATTTCATTCAATAGTTATATAATAAATAATAGTATAATGGAAAGTGTAATATTTTTATTAAAACCGTTTACACTTTCAACTTAAAAACTACAAAAACGTATTGGGGAAACAGATTAACGAAACGCGGTCTGGTGGAAACAATTTGTACCTTCCAATTCGGGATGTACAGATATAGGTTTATATTGGTCATTTTACTTTTTATAATAAATTAATTCTGGTATCGAAACTTTATACGCTTTTATAGTTAACTGTATACGTTGGTAAGTACAATTTCTACTAATATTATCAAATAAATTCAAATACACTTAACTTAAAGCAAAAGATATGCTAAATGTCGGGAAAATACATACAATCTCCCGACTCGAGTCTCGACTCCACTAGGGGGGAATTCGCCTAACCATCAGTACGATAGGCGTCGACAGCGCTCCCAGTGTTAATCTGTCTTCCAAATACCAATCATATATTATTCGGTATATTATATATAACCCTATTTCATATACCTAGCTAATATCTATTATTGTATTGTAATATGTATAAAAAAATCTTACCTTGTTGAAAGTAGTTGGCTTTCCGGACGTACACGCACACCAGGGCCATGAGTTGCAACTGCGACAACCGTTGCCTCGTCGACGGCGGCAGGGGTAACAGGTCTCGGAGGTTTGCGATCTCTGCGTTGATCAGATCCCTCCGAAGCTTGCTCGCCCCTTTGGTCGACTTTGTCGCGTCGAACCTACGTACAGACAGAACACGAATATAATAAAATATGTTTTATAAAAAATTGTATCCTAAGCTTAGGGCAGTAATTTTCAGTGTTATATAAAACTTGAGGAAACGAATTACAAAGTTTACACTGCATTATATAATGTCATAATTTTATAAGTAAGTATCAATATGACTTCAACGAAATTGCACACAGATTCGACAAATGCGGTTTTTAATAACTTAAACGGTAAAAAGATAACCACAAATGTTGCCGTTAACTTATTACGATGAAGTTAATAATAATATCGCTTACATTAATAATAATAATAATAATCCGATTCTACCTAAATAATAGAGTATAATATATTATAACCACTACAACTGCAACAACAACAACAACAACAATTGCAACGATGACACGATTATAGGATAATAATAACGTTATAACTCGCAGTATTATAATACAATAAAAATATAACCACGTCGTCGCAATAAGTACGCCTACGACGTGAAACGACGTCTTAATTAAATCCTCCCCCTGGCAGCGGCGGCGGCGAGTTCGTAATCTATCGATTGATACCGCACGCGGTCGTTTGTGTATATATTATATTATTATTATTATATCCCATATAATAGAAGGTATACTACTCGTTTGTATATACCTGTTGAGCCTAAACCATTTAATAAACTTTTAATATTTATATATATATATATACACACATACACTATACTAGCAGTATATAATGTTATGTACATTATCATATCACCGTGGGGCCGGGGCCGGCGGCCGGTATTTTGTGCGAGCTCGTGCGACGGCCACGGCGACAGCGGACGTGGAGGTACATTATCCGCGCGACCCACGCGCGCTTGTCCGGTCTCGACGATATCTCCGAGATTATTATAAATATATAGGCCGTCGCCGATTAATAGCATACGATAACGCGACTTGCGATACGATAATAGATAAGTATTAATATAACACCACCACAGCAGCCGGCGGCGGCGTCGCGTTTATTGTGAACGGGAAACGGAAAAAAAAAAATTCCATCCCGTGGAAAGTTTGCGCGCCGAGACTATCGGGTAGGTAGGTAGGTATGTAGGTAATGTGTAACCCTTAATAATATTACTAAAGTGTAGCGTTGAAGTCGAACACAGCCGAATTTGAATATTATAATAATAATATACACTATATTATAAACTCGGTGAGGTCCATTATAATGATTTAAATTACCCCCGATGAAAGGTTGTATATTATAGATTAGTATATTATAATATCAGTGTGCAGTTGTACACAATATCAGTTCGGGCCGCAGAAATATCACGTGACTCGACCGTGCCTATATAATATAATATATACGCGTTTATAATAATATCATTATCCTATTATAATTTAATGTGCGTTGCCTATTAAATCGGTCCAAAGGTCATATGGCATGTAACTTAAGCAGAGATCTATTACTCATTTACACTCCACATTTCTACACATACACACACCCACCCTAGTCGTCCGACATTACGGTTTGGTGCGCCCGCCGTGAGACGAAACGCGTCGCGTAGGTACTTATAGTACTTATATACCTAGGTATATATATTGTGCAGGTAATATTATTATTATGTTGTACACAAAGCTTTGTAGTAAAACTTCCGTATACATGATATAATAATAATATAAGCGCTATGACTTATATTATTAAACCAATAGTTGCATATTATTTCTCCGCATATAAAATTATAGATAGGTGCGCCTACGCTGCTGATTTATATTATTATAATACTTAGTATACAAAGTCGCATAGATAAATGCACGAGGTTGCCACTATTATGTACTATATATGACTGTAATAATATTATTCGAATTGATGTAATATTGCAAATTATCATATTATTTAGGAACAAATAGAATTTTTTGTATTATATAAAGCGCGTTTGGGAATTATTTTATTGTATATATGCGTGTAACTTTTGGCTTTTCGTCACAAATTGTTGTTTTTAATTTATTTCTTACATATTATATTATGATCAGTGAACGCGTTTGCACATAATAATATTATATTAGTATGCAACACTTCAGACACGTCATACACGTGAATATATATATTATAATTTATAAAACCGTTTATATATATTATAATATTTTGGTTTCGTTATATTAGAATAAACTGTTGTCACTTGTCAGTCTGTAAACGATATGATGAGCAGTTTTATGTAGTACACGCATATATATATAGCGACTGTGAGGGAAACACGTTATTTTGAGTTTGCATAATATAATATAAATTGTTGTGAATACATAATAACCTACATATTATTATTATTTTATATTATGCAGAAAGTTAAAATACATATATTATATTATACTATAGAGGTGTAGAGGTACCTATATATATATATAATATTATTTTACGGACTTCAAACCGCAATTAAAAAAATAAAAAAAAGATTGAAAAATCAAAAATCTATCCACCGATGACCGACATGACAATGACGCGCGTTTGTATGTGTGTGTGTGTGTGTGCTTGTATACACCGTACTATACAACTGCAGTCGGTTCTTATATCACAACCAGCACCCGCCCTAACCTAACCTGGGTATAATATTATTATCATCGTCGTCGTCGTGACGTCCTGTCCATCACGTATGTTATATTGTTATTACGTATTATTATTTTCATGTTTTATTCGTTTGAGCGTTTTGATAATAGGTAGGTACTACGCGGGGTGATCAGAAATGAATTGCTTATATGGGAGATTTGCACGGTTTTTGTACCACCCGAAGTCCTCGCGGTTTTTGAAAATCAAATTTATTTCCGATCGCCCCGTACCAAAAAATGCAGATATTATAATAACTGTGTGTGCCGGCGGTTGAATCGCTCGCACCCAGCAACCGCAGCCACATATTATTTTCGTCGCGACGACTACACAACGACTGTGTGTTTGCACAATATTTGAAAAGCAAACAATACGCTCGCATATATATTTAAGTACGCTTGTACGACAACTCATCGTGTGTAGGTACACACATTTATTTACTTGAATACGCGAGATATACGCCGACTTGCACTCGGTATGTTTTTGGGTATAGGTACCTATACTACTATACCTACTCGTACATAATATTATATAGGTAATATATGTAATATTAAATTCCGATTGCTGTGCTGCAGCGTGTTTCCCACGGGCCACTCGATCACACGCCGAATATTCGACGACTCGCGGGGCAATATTATATGGTAAATATATTCTATATCGGAATTATCACGTAGGTATATATATATATATATTATAGTAGCCGGTTGTAGTATATATATATCCTATAGTCTGTTTGCATTTATAGGTGCGTGTATATATATATATGTATATGAATAGTATAATAATGTATGTAAGTATATAATATTCGACGACGCCCGTAAATATGACGCGACTAGCCATGTTACGGATATATATATATATATACGTACACCTTATATATTTACGGCAGCAGTGGCTATACATGGCCGTGGGGCGAACGAAACAGTGGGAAATCATCGTCGGGCTACTGTGTATAGTATGTATAAAAATATGTTATAATGTGTTAAGTGTTAAACCGTATAAATAGTCATTTTGCCCCAGTGTTTATGTGTATATTTATCATAATATGTATACGTTATTATTATATATTTCAACAACGTTTACGTCGTTCTAACGTGTATATTATTATTACCTATATATACATGTATATATAGGTACTGTACAGTTGTTTTCTACTATTTTCAAACGTGAAAAGCGTCTATGACACTATATATGTCTATATGACGTATATATACGCACACATACCTATAAATATAAATACCTTCATATATAATCATATGATATGTAATCCGCGTTTTACGTATAATATGAGTATATATACCAGCTAATACGATCTACTCATTCGGACTTATTAAATACGCATCCGTATATATAGTTATGCGTAATAATCACGATAATAATAGTAATATGGCCTGCGAGGTAAGTTTCATGCAAATATCAAATGACTCATTTGAGAAGTATGCGCCGCATATATACCTACTAGATTATGAATTTTGATTATGAATGTGCGGTACCTATTTACCGCATCAAAATAAATTGCTTTACAACTCGTTGATGTTTTCGTGTTTTCTTTCTAGTATAATGAACCGGCTCAGAAAAAAATATTCGTCACATGTCATATCTTTGATATACGCCCGGACTACGGAGTCGGGACATAATATTATTATTAAATAGTTTTTAACACGGTAAAGACTTTAACGCTAGGACATATTGTTGATGTGTCATGGTGGGCAAATATATTGGTAGGTTTCAAAAATACAATCAGATATTTTTGTTCAGTAATAATATGGGCTAAAAACATTGTTGTCAAATAGGTAAGTTGAAATCTAACATCGTTATTAGTGCATATAATCTGTAATATATTTAGGTGCAATGGTATACCAGCTACGTATATACGTTTTGATTAATATCCGAGAAAATGACGGCACCGACACCGGTATCAAACGATATTGTGATTTCCTATGGTAAACCGCAAGACGGGAGTCGGGAATGCGGCTGTCATCATTATCTTACGATACGCCAACATGACTTAAAAAAATAGCTACGACCATTCTATACACAGAAGTTAATCAAATTATGTAAACATAAATAAACTGGAAAATAATATTAAAAAACATTTTCTTCTTCATTTATATTTTTATTTGTTCGAGAATGATTTATTATTATGTTGACCGAATTCGAAAAAAAAACACAATATTTATGCGTTCAGTTACACGTAATAAAACATTTTAAAACTCGTGTATGTGACGATAAAAAAATTACATGTCAACATACATTACGATCCGCTACAGCGACCATGACGTTTTCATATAGTTTTAGTACCAGTGTATAATATATACAATATACATGTTACACTATTTTATTATATGAGAATCACAATAATAATATTAATGAATCTCGTGTCACCTTATTTGTATTCTCGGTGCGAGAATATAATGAATTATTATTTACATAATTAATGCGTTTAAATATATTATAGTAATTTTTCCATAGTTTGATAATTTCATAAATCTCCTTATGAATATAAATAATGTCCTAAACCATGTTGACTAGAATAGCGTATAAACAATTAAATATACTTTTCAATAAAATACAATATATAATAGATTTAGTCATTGACCGCGTCGCACGCGCTTGTTGATTATTTTTTTTTTACATTTTATCTGATATATTATAAAAAGTAATAATTAGAATATTATGCCTATATATATATCCATTATTATTAGATATTGGTTAAATTATGGTATTCGATGTCGGTACCTATTACAGGGTAATTTATTGTGCAAAATCACGCTCTTTTTTACTTAAATAATTAATTTGTTCAAATTTTGAATTTTGTAATTATTAAGTACGGTACTTAGCGAGAAGAAACCATCGTTTCAAATATTAACATTTATTTATGATATATAAGTAGTGTCCTGTGTCGATACAGATTTATTACTTTTCAAATGAAAGATAATAAACGTTTGAATGTGATTTGAATAATGCATATAAATTCTCAAAAAAATCTTTTACTCGACAGTTATTATGGTAAAAAACTGTAGTTTTTATTTGAAAATAATAAGATTGTATTGCCACAGTATTCTCCTTGTATAATATTATTATGGTATAAAAATCTAAATATCGGATAGTACTAAAAATTTGTTTTTTAAGTAAGTTGTACCTATACGTATTAAAAAAAAGTCAAGATTTGAAGAAACGATTTTAAAAAAACCAAAATATATTTAATAGTATTATTTTTTTAAGAATCATATTAATTTTTAACTATGCAAATCAATTAATCGTATAATACATATTGAGCTCAGTTGATTATAATAATAGTTTGTTCAATAAATCAACGTAATTCATCCCTGACCTTTCCTATAATAGACACGCGGTTAATTATACCTCTATACTTATATGTGTACGTATATTCAGACCCGGTTCAAGGGGTAGGTGACATAGGCTCACGCCTAAGGCTGCACTTTAGTAGGGGCATGACATTTTCAAAACAGCGATAATATTATTTTAAAATTAGATTTCGCCTAGTGCACTATTTTTGCTTCAGCCGACCCTGTCTATACTGTATAGTGTGTATAGTACTTATTTGAATTACGACCGTTATAATGTAATATAAAGTGTAGACGCGATAAATCGAACCTCAGTACCCAATTCAAAATCCTTCATAATACTCGAATTTTTTTCTTGCCCCAGAAGTGTTTTTTTTTAGTATTGTTTTTCGATTTTTATTCGAGGTATATAACTATGGAATAATAAAAAAGTCGAATTTATCGCTCGTATTGAGATTCGAGGTACCTATATACCTACTTTTAGAACGCAAACGCGCGTTTCGAATGAAATCCAAAAATTATTGTACCGATGATGTTCGACAGGCAGCTGGTGTAGGTAGGTCCCGCGTGGAAGCATATTATTATAGTTCGGGTAAATCATAATATCTATATAGTACCTACTAATAATATGGATATATTTCAAGACCTCGCTGTGCGGCCTCTCTGCCGCGGGACGAGGGGAAACCCGACGGGCCATGACTGTTCAGAGGTGGACACGGCTGCGTGTACACCTATATAATATAATATATAATAATAACGACGAGTGCGGGTAATATACGTGTGGCCGGCCAGAGATTTACACGGATATGTACGCGAATACGTGTTGAGATAACGCGGCTGTGATGTATAGATACAAGAGATACGTATATATTATTATATGCGATATATGTTGGGTGATACCGATACATACATATATATAGTTAATAATACCGTGGAAACTGCACAGCGACGGGGTGAACAAAAAGAAAAAAAGAAAAAGAAAGCAGGCGAATATAATATATAAGTGCTCGCGCGCGTATTACTTTGTCGTCTGATTTAACGCCTTGTAATACGTATATACATATATATAGTCGCTAAAATGACCATCGGAGCACTGGAGACGACGACGTGATGGTTGTAGGTATATAAATAAAAGTATTTATATTATATTTTCGCGTTATAAAACCGGAGAGCGGCGCGCGTATTGTAATAAACGTCCGGCGCGTATAATTTAATGGCAGACCGGACGAAATTAAAGGAGCTTTAGCAAGACAAACGACGTGTAAAAGTCACCTCAATGTATATATAATATACTATATATAGGTACCTATACATTATGTATATTGTATATATTATAAACGGGCAGGCGCGGATGCGTCAGATATATATTATATTATATAGCATAGGTATGTATAATAATATGTATACAACGTCGACGTGCGCAGTATAATACGAGCAATATAATAACCACGATAATGTACAATATTATAATATTCACCCGAGTAAGTTTCATACCTACTTCTCATATATATACCATAGGTAGGTACAGTACCCGCACACTGCACATCACACACAAGTATACTTTAATATAATGCGTGTATATATAGGTGCGATTATATTATTTAATAATAATATGCACATTGCACACGACGACGGTCGCACTGTACCAGCGCAGAATGATAATATGATATAATATTATTATAATGTATAGGTATAATAATAATGTGCGCGTTCTGGTCGACGTGTGCGCGCCGCTCGTCCGTTGATTTGTAAACGCGGGTTATATAGAACTCGGGCTTGTTTATGTGACACGGCCGATTGAAAGATTAAACTATGGGGCTCGGGTGCGATAACGATATTATATACTCGTGTATTATATAATATACGATATACATATAGGTACCAGCTTCCCCTACCGGTTCCACGTGCATGAGTGGCGCGACGGTGACCCCGTTTGATTTACCTACGTGTTATCGCACCCTGGCGAAGTATTATTGGACGACGCGACAGTATCATCGGATGATGACTCCTGTGGCGACAAGAAGAAGGGACTGAAAAAATATTTAGAAAAAAATAGCGTGCTACCAGCTGATATATATATATCCTCCCGTAAGAAAAATTATTGAAGAATCATAGGTTTTTGTCAAAAAGTACTTATATAACCATGACAACGAAAACCTTACGAAGATCGTTCACAAACTTACATTTTATCGTGTATCCAGCACCCACAAACAAATTTCATTGGGAGCTCTATAGCTCATCTGTTCTATTCGTCTTATACTGCAAGTGTGTAACATTGTAAATTTACAATTATGAGATCCGTTTATAGCTTAGTTAGTTTCAAAATTAGAGTGAATCGACCTATTACGAAACTTGATGGTAAGAAAATTATCAGTTTCAATTTTTCAGCAAGTTCTACATATTATATAATAGAACGTAAATTAAAAACGGCCATAACTCACTTAAAAACTAAATTATCGTAAAAAAAACCCATGCGAACACAGATAATGGTCTTACCGTCAAGTTTCATAATAGCTGTTCGATTCACTCTATTTTTTAAACTAAAGAAGCTAAATGTGATCTGCTGAGCTTAAATTTGGTATGTTATATGCACTTCTAAGATACGGAAACGACAAACGTCCGTGTATAGCGTCTTCTTGTAATATGATGGTTGCATTATTATTGTTATAAGTTGGATATTTCGTAACAAATCGCCTTCAGATTATATTCGATTCTATAGACATAATATATTGTGGTGCGGCGCTCGCGTAAGTCGTTTAGCGTGTTTTTTTTCCTGTCAAACGAGACCGATGTCCGTCCGTCTACTACAGCTGTCGGCGAGGTCCAGTGCGCGTGAAATAAACTGGTAAAAAACATCGATATGCGTGCAGACGACGGTTGGTCACGGACGAGAGAGAGAAAGAATATAATAAAGACAGCACATCAGTAGACGGAACCCACTGCACATTTTAATATTACTATATCAATACCGATTTGATGACGCTTGTTTCCACTATATGTATACAATATTATTATCATCGTTATAACTACTATAACAATATAAGTCTTAACACTTCGTCAGACGTTGGACTGAAGTGCGAAAGATTTGATCATTATTGCGGCTTCCAATTTTATCATAATAATATGGACGCTGCAGTTTAATTTAGAACAACTCCGAATACAATAAATGAGTATTGTAATTTATAGTTATAGGTATATTGTTGAAAAGTTTTTTTTAATCAATTTTTTGTTTACAAACATCTGCAAAAGTCGTGTTATACTTTGGTCGTAAAATGCAAGTGCACATTTTTCTACACTGCAACAAAATATAGGTATACACTTAATGTTATGTCTGACGTATTGTATGAATCACCCGCGCTGTTTAATAAACAATAAATTTCGAACATTCTCGTGAACATTTAATGTTTTATGATAAATACTAATATACTATTTTTATTGAACTATTATATCTATTCAATTTGATAGTCAATTAATCGCACCATTCATTTTATTACTATGGGAAAATATTAATATTTATGTTGTACAAAATAACTATATTATATCTACTCCATTCTACAGAATAACAATCGTGTAAACTCGATCAAAGCTATATTACTAATCGTCTCATCGTCTCACTCATATCTTCTTATTCATATTAAGTTTGATGTATAAGTCGAAGATATTTTTATTGCCTCAAAACGCGGAAGAAAACCTCACATCGTCGTAAAACCAATATCTATATACATTATCGCTAAGTTCGGAATCTAAAAAATACATAAACATAATATATGTTATAGATGTATTTTATAAACCTCTCATTAAGCGAACGTTTAATAAAGCTATTACAGAAAGTAAAATGATAATTATTGTTCTGTTCCATGCAAAAATATAAAATTTCAAATATATGTGAAACACGTTGGTATAAACATAAAATACTGACAGACATAAGTTTGCGCGCAGGCTTCGGGCAATTTGTCTTTGCGATCACGCAGACCTATTAACGAGGATAATGCACGGGCATATCATACCATTTGTGTGAAATCGCTTTCAGAGATTTATTTTATTTTTGAAAAAAAATAGTTAAAAGTACTGTGTTTCATATTATTATTATTTAGGTACGTGTCGAAAATACGCGATTTATCACATTGTATTTTATCGACTTTCAAAAGTTGTAAGAAATAAAAACATCATATTAAAATCATAATTATTTTGATCTCTGCGTATTGACACATTTGTAAGGTCGTAATATTCGTATTGCATAATATCTGCATACACATTATATAGCTGTACATCATAAACGTATACGGAGGACTTATTATAGAGGTTTACTTGAAATAATTATAGCCTATAGATATATACATATGAAGCTATCGGTATAAATTATATGTCATATATACACGGTTATTATTATATACAAAAATGGCAATATTGAGTATGTTGAATATATTAACACAAGTTCCTGTTGACTCCTTGCGATAAATTTATTCTTTGACTATATTATTATTATCGTTAAAATGCAGGTAAATGTATATATTATAATATATTGCTACTCATCGCGAAAGTGTATACATATAATGATACGAAAATAATATTGGGTTGTAATTATTATTAATAACACATTACCATCATGCACACTGCGTATAGGTTGCAGAGAAAAAAAATACTTGAGTTTACCACGGTGTAAGATGTTATTGGCTATTCCAAATTATAATATTATTATTATAATGTGTATTCATGTCGATGGAAATAACCGACGATTTTCATAACATGAGCCAATATAGTATTGTTAACAGTGCAACGTGCAGACGCCGGAGGAAATATAATTATTATTTGTGATGATCGAAGTCATGGTTTTAAAAAATGCAATCATGACTGCATTTATTGCACTGCATATTATTTTGATTTTAGCTATCGATAATTAAATACGAATTTACATATCGTTTTTGGCTTTGTACGAATATAGTTCGAACTCGAGACTTTTGTCTCAAATCAATGTCGCATCAATAGTATACGGACTCAAATAGCATAATATTGTTTCGAAGAATGAAAATTAATGACGTTCGCCCTTGTTTTGCCCCGATAGAAATATTGTACAATCTATAAACAACGAATTATAAAGCATTAAAACAATGTTACCTACTATTATTTCCGTGGATAATAAACGATATCTGCAAATAATGGTCGAGACAGGTTCGGTGGTATGAAGGTCGATTGTCGAACAATATAATGTAATATTATAATTGCCATTAAGGGGTCGTAGAATGACAAGGAATATTAGAGAAGCCGTACGTTTTGTGGCCTGTACAATTTACGAGTATATACAGGGGAAGGAAATGAACAATATCGGAGACTTGCGGGAACAATATATACCCATTATAAGAGACAGAGAAAATACGAAACTTCCTACAATTATACAATCACGTCGAAGTCAGAATATCTATAATATTATATTCGAAAAGAAATAATATTTGCCTTGTAAAATTTTTAAGCGTTGCACACGCCACACAAAGCAGATGAATGATGTTTTTCGATGCCAATTTCGGTGTTTATTAACGTTATTGTAATTTAAAATGTACAACTCGGTCGTTTGACTTAGAATCATTGCTCCCTCAATAGTATTTATATATCTTCTATTCCAAAATTAAGTTTACGTGTTAGTGCTTAGATTATATTCACAGCAACGTGCTCGAAAGTTTTTAATTGGTAGGTGGGTGGAGGGGGGTTATTGACGTGTTCTAAGTTCTAACTAATAATACATTCAAACGAATTGTATAGTAATGTCGGACCAGACACAAATAAGGGGATTTATCGGACAATAGAGGGAGTATAACCCCTTGTCTCCCGACATCACTGCTTATGCATGCAATTTGTATTATACTTCACTACTCACTTGGCATATAATACATTCGTTATCGACACATACGTAATATGAAAGCACATACCTAACATATAATATACAATATTGTTAGCAATGTATCCGTCGTGTTAACCACGTAATTCGATAATATTCCAACTACGTAACTATTATTCCAACTATAACAATATATAACTACGATTCACGTGCAATGTATGGTAACGGATAGTAGTATTTTTCTCCCCAAAACATACTATACGCATATAGGTATATAACTGCGCAGCGGGGGTTGCGCAAGTAATGCGTCTTATTCTTATGTTATGGTGTTCTGAAAAAAAGTCCTGCGCACAGGACGCGTACCACGTCGAGATGAGGTTCGTGTGCACATCGAATAATCCGTGTTTATGTAAAAAAATGTGAAGAAAAAAAATATCGTACGCGTACAATTTATCAATGTCGTTGCCATTAGGCCGCTCGCGGTAGACTTAGCGCGCACAAAGTAAGTGACGTGTTGCTTATTTTGATTAATTTTTTCACCGGACCTAGTTTAACGGTCTACGCGGTGTGGTGAAAAAATAAACAACTTTTTATCGGTTTAGCGCACTTATATTATTACATATAGCCGACTCAAATGTGTACCTCTATACCGATATAAGTACTATATATATGCCGCGAATGACAAATACTTGTTAAAATATTGTTTATTTTATTCCAATTCAGTTTCTTGTCCGTCGGAAAAGGTCAAGTACATGGGTATACACATACCCATGTACTTGTGACGGGTTCACCACGGATGAAACCCATATTTTGCGCCTCGCCCTATTATATTATAAGTAAACATATAATATAGGAAAATCGAAACGAATTTATTCTTCAATTTAGTTGTGTACCGCCGGTTACAAAATATATAATATTACCCACGTATATATATATTGTATTGTATACTCACCTTCTGCTGCAGTATACCACGGTATATATTACAATTTACAGGTACCTATTTATATATATTTTATATACGAGTATTTTTTGTGCGCATACACTACGTTAATACCACAATAATATTATGTATAGGACCACTTAGTGTGATGTCGGTTAGACCTGGCTGTCTGTCCGTGTCAGTCTAAACGGTCGGTATAATATTCTTTGAATCGCATCCAAATCACCGTCAAAACGTAATGGGAAAAATCACGTATACGTATATTATGTATATTCTGTCTACATTGTGTCATTTAGGTATATTATACTCTATAAGCAGTACAATATACCCACAACTATATCGCGGTTATAACCGCGTTTGTGTACCTAGGACGTCCTAGGTACCTATAACATGCAGTTACCGTTTAAATTATGGACCGCCACTTCGTATATTTTACATTCACGGTGTAAATCGTCAATGATGGATTTATATTATTGTTCATATCATTACTTTTATTATATTTTGTCGACGAACCGTTCGAAAAAAAGTCGGTTTCACAACAGACGACATATTTTTTACTATACGACGTAAAATATTTAAACGAATAACGATTCGATCATTATTAATTATTTGCATCCTTCCCTCCGCCGTTATTTCGCGATAACGACAATATTATAGTAATTTGCAACAGGTAATATTAAAAACAATTTGTAATCTTTCTTTGGCCAAATAAATAATCATTATTACCAACACATTTGTACATCGGTACTGGATGGTAAGTTACTATATACGGCCAGTCTTCGGAGGAATAACGTAAAAAATCATAATATATAAAAGTGCATACCTACACACATGTTCCTATATACCTACCTACCTACATTAAAATATAATAATATATGAATCGAATTTATTTTTAATCTCGGTCATTTTATTTATCATCCATTAATAGCTATTACAATTATGTTTAAATGTTCCAATGATTAGTGTTTTTTTTTAAATCTCATACACGCGAAATATTATCGATTAAACGATCTGCAATTTGGTTTTAATTAAACTATATACGAATCGATCCGCGCGATCTCTCAGATTATACGAAATAGATTCTATACATGTGCGTAATAATACGTAAAACACCGGTATTATGTTAACATGATATAATATAATGGCGATATGCCGATATAATGTAAGAACAAACTATAAATAATCCGTTCTATACTGGCATATCATTAAACGAAAATGTGCGATGATGTGTATGGTTTACTTTTTAATAATTCCTAGATGCAGATTTACTACTTCACAAACTCGTATTCGTCAGACATGATATTATTATGTTTAACGATTAATCGTTGTATGTTTAGTTTGGGTCGGTGATTTTATTATTAATACTGATTGAATTTATATTTAATTTTAGCATTTTCCCCTCCGTCGCTTAATCAATTTATATATAATATAAGAGAACACATCCACTGCGTTTAATCAATAATTTTACATAATATATTTGATCGTTGAACGAGCTAATCGAGTTTCAAACTTCATAACGTTGAACGCATATTATCGGCTGCAGGTATAGGTGGTATTCGATTAAATAAAAAAATAAATATAATAATAAAAAGAACTCTACCAGGTTATTGGTCGTAATCTATTCGGAGTAAAATTATTAAAATAAATCAATATTCTTCTCGTAGGTTATTTATCGCCACTCGATATTTTTTTTAGCGTCCAATGCGCCGATGAATAATAATATCTCAGCGCTCAGACACACATATTGCGCTAAATGTATTATTACCGTTACGCATTTACCTGCGCCGACACATTTAAATGGTAATAACATTCACACGCACATTAAAGAACGTCCTCCGATATTCTTTAAAGTTGAGATATCAATAATATAAATTATTATAAATAAAAGAATTTCTTTCGCAGAGTACGGTTGAATTCCAATGAGCGTGCCAACTCGGAGATCGTTTTATGTAATATATAATAATATAATATGCACGTTATAATAATATTGTACTATTATAGCTGTTGTGAAATTCTATTGTACGTCATCATCATAATATATTATAATGCAATATCCACTTTTATACTCAAGTTCTATATATTGTGAGCGACGAGTACATCATAATAATATTATATTATATAGAGTAAGTATATTGAGTATACATATATACATATTATACACGGTATGATGTGATGAAAAAAACAAAAAAATAAAATCTTTTGGCTAGTCACAATCGTTTTATTAAAACAGTTATTGTTGAACGGACAAAATAAAAAACAAAAACGTTGGACGTGCAGTGATGGGGTGCAAATGAAAGGAATATTACTACGATCGTAACAATATATATAATATAAACCTACTATAATAATATGCTAGGTATAAGACAATTACACACTGACGAGTTGAGACGAATAAAAAACGACTATCTTAAATATAAAAAAAAACAATTAATTCTATTTGGTTTCGCGCGCTAGCCAGCGCACACACGTCGCGTCTATAATAATATTATTATTATATTTAGGTACGGCGGCGGCTGTTCAATACGCGTGCGCGTCACACGGAGACGGAGACCACGAGACTGTACGTCTCTGATAAATGGTGGTGAAAAGACTCGGTCGGTCTGAATGGGGAGAGAGAGAGAGAGAGATAGAGTGAGAGAGGTCTTGACAGCCGCGGTACACACATAATGATGAGGAGGACGACGACGACGACGACGACGACGACGACGACGACCAAGATTACGACGAAGACGACTGGTCTGTGTATATAATATATATTCAATATAATATTATACCTACATAATTTGAGCATATATATTATTATTATATAGTAATGGATGTGTACGGAGGAGGTGGCGGCGTCGGCGGAGGACCTGCCGTGTAAAAAAATAAATAAAGCGAAAGGAGAATGATAAAAAATTGAATACCTCTGACAGACGTACGCCTTGCGTTTCAATACGCGTCATATACGCATACACACATCTATATATTATTATTATATAGGTACCTCCTAGGTATATGTATATATAGAGGTATCTGTGGTACGCGACCGCTTACGACGTGTGGTATAAATCAAATGGTCTAATTATTATTTCTCTGTCCGTTATATGCCCGCGCATTATAATATGTATGTGTGTGGAAGAGGTTTTTTTTCCATAAGATTCTCATATTGTTTTTTTTTGTATATGCCGCCCGCACTCTGATTTCTCCGCGTTTTATGTACAAGATACGCACTCGAGTGTGTACCTGCCTACCTATATATATGAGTGTGTGTGTACTTATATACATATGAATGATATAATATATTATGTACAATGTTTATACGCGTGTAGAATGATTTGTCACCACGCGCATTAAACGCGCCTATATGTACCGCCGGCATGTGTAATACAATAATATATAATGAATAGGTATATAATATTATCATGGTACACGGGTAGGTACTAAATAAATATTATATAGAAATAATATATTATTATGTTTATTATAGATGATAATAATAATAAATATAGACGTCGCGTTTCAGACCTACTTTGAATTTGAGAATAATAATAATATAGCCGGGTACACGTCGAGCTATTGGTATAATATATTTTATTGTACTATAGGTATATAGGTACGATTAGCTGTTTGTACGCATGTCGTATTTTGTTTGACTATTATAATAAAAATAATTTTACACCCATCGCGCTCTCGGAATAATATATAATATTATATGTATCAGATTAAATAATAATTGTTAACAGGACCCATTAATTCTGATTCTCCCCCCGTGCCCCGGTCACCCCTCGGCGTGGAAACTAATTGAACCTAAGTCTATATTATACAAACGCCGAAACCATTTTTTTATTTCACAATATTATTATATATTAATAGTTTGTATTATATACATATATATATATATATTATATATTATATTATACGCGTCTAACGCGTCCTATAGATAATAGTAGACTACGCCCTCGTCCGCATCGCCATACGACGCGCAGTGTGTTTCCGTCAATAATTACTTAACTGCGGACTGCATTATAATATGATGTATGTACATTTGTACATATATATATATATTATGTATACAATACGCGTTTAGAGTGTATGTATATCTTATAATCGTATCTGTTTTGATGTAACGAAAAAAAAAACCGAAAATTAAACGTTCGTATAATAATAATAATATATTTGATTTTGGAGATTCGTATACATAAACTGCAACAGCATAATATATATATATATATTATTACTATTACTTTGTTTGTTCCGAAATTTCACACGATGAACCCGTTTATGATATGAATCGTAAAACTCGACGTGCGCGCGCAATACCATATTATATATTATGATGTGGACGCTTTTTACCGTGAAAATATGGCGCGCGCAACGATTATTGCTCGTGTGAATGGTTTTGTTTTGTTTTGTTTTGCAAAGAAATCACGTATATCATTGTGTGTATGACTTTTTTATCATATTATTCACATTATTATTATTATTATTATTTACACGACACTATCGCGAGGAGATGCCTATCAAAAGTCACGTTAAAGTGTCGACCGAGCGAATAAAACTTCCATGACTTTTGACTACCAACACTCATCGCGCGTAGTGCGGAGGTCCGCGAGGTAGGACGTATTGTTGTATCGTACTTCTATTATTGTTATTATTTATTCATACAAAATAATAATATTGTATCCCGCGCGATAATATCGCCGATCGCATAATATTATAGGACTGCGAATTACAATCGATATAACGCCTCGTGTTGAGCACTGCAAGCTATAATAATATTATGTGTGTACTCGGAGAATTCCATCGCAGGTCGTAATTTCTACACTGAACATCTATAATAGCGTAATAACCGCGTGTCCAAGCACGTTTTGAAAACAATATTATATATATATATATATTATAATATTATTATTATATACGTAAAATCCGATTCTCGGTCGAATGCGTTTTTCGCATCCAATCGCTTTGGACATAATAATTTATAGTATTGGCCGTCATCGTTGAGTTAAAAAAAACGTAAACACAGCATATTATAATATATGAGAAATAAAAATGTATTTCTCGTTTTGCAAATCGTTTGCGTCCTACTTTTGAAAAGTACACGCACTGCAGACCAAACGTCGCGGCAGTGGCGTACTCGCGGTAAACGCCCAACGTGCAGGATACGACGATTTGAACCTATTTTAATGAAGAAAAAAATCCAATACGGTTATCGTATTAAATAGTAGGTAGATATATTAAATTATGACTCTATCACTGCAGCTGTGGAGGCTATTCAAATATTATTATCCGACATATAACTCAAGACGTCCAAGGTTATAGTGTGACATTACAAAGTTCTACCTATCATACCTGTATATATATATATTATATTAAGATAAAACGATTTATCATTACCGTGGTATAGCCGTACATTATTATATTATCATGTAATTCTGTGCCGATACCGTGTGAGCCACATAATTTGACAGACAAAATATCTATAATGACTGTATACGCATATAGTCAACGACGATTTGATAAAGTCGAGAATTGGGTAAAGTTTAAGTGCATCGCATCTCAATACCACTGCGCGGTGATCGCAAAAATACGCGCGCGCATATATTATTATAAAGAGAAAGCTCGGGCGACGCGTTCTCCCCCACCCCCTCACCATACACGACGACCGTCGGATTTAGGCCAATTATTATATTATTTATGAAACACGCTGCAGCAGCAGTCTTCTTCTTCGTATTCTTCGGTTTCTCACGGTGATTTTTATCACTGCACAAGTCTTATTCTTTCCCTCTCGCGACCCGATCGTTCTTTTTTCTCTGTCCGTCGCTCCTACAAACCCGCGTGCGCGCGATCTAGATGGTTCGTGAGTTACCACAACCGGTAACGTATCGTCATGAATGTATCTATATATATATATATATATATATGTTCGTATTTATTATTACCGCAGTAGTTGTATACCTACGCGCGATTTACGTGCTTTTATTTTTACAATTTGGACTGACTCTATATACCATATTATACCACATAGTATGATTGTCGTGTACGTGCGAATTGCGTAGCTTTAAAAAAAATTGCTTTAAATAAACATATTTTATACCTCGCCATGTAGTAGGTATAATATAATATAATCTCACGGCTAAAATATGTGCGAGACCTGTCATTAACTAAAAATATGAAGTTTTAAATTAAAATTAAATTATGTTAATGTAGATTAGCCATCACATATTATAGTGTTTTACATAGGTATACCTATAATAATATTTATAATTTATTAATAATTTATATTTATACTTTCACCATAGATTATTTGAATATCTTTAGGTCCGCTGAAAATCTAAGGGCGGTCATGGGTTGGATGCACGATACATTTCGTCGACCAGAAATTTCTGAATGTTATAAAACACAAACAACTCACATTGTACGCATACAACAACAATATTATTATCGTTCGATTATATTATTACGTAATAATAATTTGATTTAGCCGGATATCCCGGATTTTTCATATCACGGGAGAATTAATAAAATATTTAATAATAATATGTAGAAAAAACATAATCTCGGTAACCTCGGTCAGACATAAAACGATGACCGTAGAGTGGACTGCGGAGAGGGGTTGCGGTGGTGACTGATGGATTTTGGTCTTAGGCTATTCTCACGGCGGCGGCGACGACAAGTTTTTTGGGCATCGCGTGTGTACCTACCCGGTGATTTCGTTTATAATATTATTATATACGAACACATATCGGCCACACGGTCGCTCCCCGCGAGAGCCGTGTGAACAAAAATAAATATAATATATATAACATACACACACACACAAATCGGCACGCCATCCATCGGCTACTGGTTTGCCACTAGTTTTTTTTTTTCAAAACGCGTATCAGACGGTTGTGTGCTCAGTATGTATGTATGTATGTGGTTTATAATTTTTTTTTTGTCAGTCTTTATTATATTTAGACGAACGTCAGGGCGCAAGAGTGACGTTTAAAAGTATTTATTGTGTATCGCGCTTTTATATTTTGTATTATGTTATGCGGGTGGAGTGAGTGAGAATCAGAGCGAGAGATAGAGAGATACACACACAGACGGACAGGCAGACAGAGACGAACAGACAGACGGAGATGGAAAGAAAGAAATAGATAGAAAAATACGAATTAATCGTTCGGGAGATTTCACCTAGCAGTCTATATAGTCGTAGTATCGCCTAGTAGTACAGGTGGTTGCGGGAAGAGGAGAGAACATTTAAGGCACCAACACAAAAGAGGCCTAGTCATCCCGCGAGACGACTGAGCGGCGACGGCCGGTCGAGTGCCTTCGCGTCTTTCGGGCTCTGACGAAATAATCAGTTCGGTTCTTTACAAATGGAAAAATAATCTTAATATACGCACATACACAAACACAATAAGTGTGTATATGTGCGTGTGTGTGTGTGTATGAGATAAAAAGAAGCGTTTCTACCGTGTGAAAAGCCGCCTACGATGTCCGAAATCTTAATACATTTAAGGTCTATATACATATATAATAATATATATAACGGGTGTCTAAATCGTTTTTTAATTGTGCTCTGCAGGTAACGACTCTATCGTTACGCGGTGAAAATTCGGATGGCTCTACAAAACGCGTTTGACAAACTGAATTGGGTCTTTAAACGAATAAAAAAGTCAATAAATGCCACTGATTTTTTTTTTAAATAAAGAACGCGGATCTGAACAACTTAATCGTTTGTGATTTTATTGTATTCGAAACCTTAACGGTTTTAACATTCAAACACAATGAAGATTTGAGAAATCTAAAGTAACACAAATTTCAAAAACAATTTATTCAAAGTTGTTTTGAGACCGAATTTTATAATAATATAATATATATAAGTAACAGTACCCTGCTTGATAATAATTTTGAGGTATTTTCATACACATTTTATTCACTTTATTACTTATACCGTAATATTATTATTATATCTGACGTAATACATATTATAACATTGAATCTATATATCTTACATATTATGATATTTTATTATTTTACAATTATTATTTATATCAACGAAGTAAATTATATTGTTTCGACGTGTATCGAAACGTAAACTAACTAATATTATAATCGTTTTAATAGATTAAGAAGTAAGAACATAAACCAGTTTTAATACGATAATTATGCAGTTTGCGTAAGACTTTAATATTGCAAGAGAATTATTCTGATAGAAGCCTACCTACCTGCATAGTACATAAACTACGTCCTACATACGTCACTACCTATCTCGTAAAGCATACACAATGTTTGAAATTATTACTTTATTTATTCCATTGAAACATCTCTATACAATATATTGTGTATTACAATATTTAATATATTCCATAGTTTTAAAGAATTGACAAAATTTGATAAACACATATATACTAGCCTAAGACGATACAAACCAAATTTGTATTACTTAACATAAAAAGTGGTAAATTTAGTGTACACATTATTTCAAAAAATTCTTATTGTTTTGAAAATATTATTTTTTTTTACATAATTTGATGTTATTATTGCAAAACAAAATTTTAGAAAAAAATATAATATTTTTACAATTATTATTTGTTAATATTGTCATTTTTATGACTTTAAAACTAATAAATAATATTCTGGTTCGGAATATGAAATTAAAAATGTTAGGTAAGTCATTTAATAAAGTAATAACTTAAATATGACAACGATAAAAATTTTAAAAAATAATTTTTTTTATAAATATCGTCTTGAAATGACATCGATTTATGTAGAAATAATGTTTTCAAAAAGTCAAAACTTTTCGAAATAAAGAGTGTAGACACTAAATTGATCACCTTGTACAATAAAAAAAAATAAAATGAAACGCTATTGTTTATGCACATAATATTATATACTATTCATCATAAAGCTGTATTATTTTATTTTGTTTTAATATTTAAAGTAAAAATAAGTCCTCAAAGGGATCTCTGACGTACGATATATTTGGTACGAGTCCCATATTTCACGCGCTCATGTCATACGGTGTTTTTATATACTACTTTTTATGTCTCTAAAGAAATCTGACACTCTGCCTCGTCCATATACTTATAAGACTGAGTAGCTAATAACTTACAAGCCGTATTAATATAAATCATCCAAGCACGAGATGAACAAAAAACCAAACTTTTGAAGAGGTGGACATACCCCGCCATGGCCTTTTTTTTACGACACTTATAATAATATTATATTATTTTTTTTTTTTTTTTATTTATTGATACGGCTTCAACATTAAAGTCATTAGCCAAAACATGTTTACAAGTTATTTACATCTTAATATTTAAATAAAGGAAATACAGTATAGTACAGGTATATGGTGATAATGTTATATGTAACAATAATATAAAAATTATTTAGATTCTATTATATAGATTGGTTATTTAAGGAATGTTATTAAATAGTTAAAATTGTCTATACTTAAAATATCTCTTAATGTTAGGTGTGGAAAAATTTTTCTTTGTTCTATTAGATTAGGGCATTCTAGGAGTAGGTGTGCTGTGGAAATCGGGGCGTTGTTGCAGAGTTCGCAGTTTGGTCTCGGTTCTCTTCTCATTAAGTGGATGTGAGTGATGTTCGTGTGTCCAATTTTCATCCGTGTCCATATCACTTGTTGTCTTCTCGTACTTGAGGGGGGTTCGGGTTAGGTATCAGAAAAGGTTTTATTTGGTATAGTTTGTTGTTCAATTCCTGGTCCCAGAGTCGTTGGTGAATCATTTTGCTACTTTTTAAGACATTTCGGGCAGTGTCCTTGAGAGACGAAAGGTCTATTTTGGGAATTTTGATGTTGGTGGAGGCTTCTTTGGCTGCTATATCAGCTTTTTCATTTCCTGGTATGTTTTTGTGGGCAGGAATCCACATGAAGGTTACTGAACGGGGAGCAAGAGAAGAGGCTCTTTCTTGTATGTTTTTTATTATTTCATTTGAAGTCCCTTGGTTTTGTATAGCTAGGATAGAACTAAGGGAATCGCTGGCTATTAAGAAGGACTTTGTATTTTTCCAATTTTGTTCAGTTAGTTCTATGGCTTTCAGAATTGCTAGTGCCTCAATGGTGAAAATAGAATTAATCTCCAGTGAAGAGAACTTAAAGGTTTCTTCATCTGTAATTATAGCTAGTCCTGTTTTGATGTTGGATTTTGATCCATCGGTGTATATAATTTTATGATCACAGAAATTCTTAAGTATAATGTCATTAAAGTGTTTGGGGATTTCGGAAGGCTCTATGTTTTGGATTTCTTGGATCATTGAGGTGTTGATGTTTAGGTTCATTTTCCAAGGAGGGTATCTATATGGATCAGGGGAGAGGAGTTTAGGCAATGTTGTATTTGTTGTGTCTAGCCATTTTTTGATTCGTGTAGATATTGGCTGATTTTTTCTTAAGTGAAAAGACGGAGGTGAAGTGTTGAAAAGGTATGGTGATATAGCATTGTCCTTGTCGGCTAGTCTTTTAAGTGCAAATTTATGGATGAGCAAGTTTCGTCTTATTTCGAGTGGAGGTGTGTTTGCTTCACATAGGATACTGGGTATTGGGCTGGTTTTAAATGCGCCAATACTCAGTCGGATGCCTTGGTTGTGGATTGGATCTAATGATTTTAAAATTGATACTTTAGAGAAAAAAAATAATGTAAATAAATAATACATTTTTTTTATTAAGTCTATTCAGTATTCACAATTTTTAATAAAAAACATTTTTTTTTCTATTTATAAAAGCAATAAATTCATGTAAATAATTTTGCGGTGTTGTCTGTGATCAAAAATTAGGTAGAATTATATTGGAGGTTTTTAATATCTACTAAAAAAAACTACAGAATTATGTATATTATTTTAAAATAAAATTTATTGAAAGTAATTAATTATAATTGTACGCTTCCTATAACCATAAACGGCCACACCGGAAAGAATGTTTTCATGGTTTTCATTCCTAAAAAGGCTGAAAAATTATATAATAAACACGCTATATGGTAGATGTAAATACTGTACTTATTAAATGCGCTTTAGGCTAAAAGATAATGTTTGTATGCTAAAAATAGGTGTACAATTATTATTAATAGTTAAAATATAAATTATTTATTTTATAAAGTACCTATAATTTTTTAGGTTATTTCTTATTTTTTTTAAAATATTTTTTCATGTTTAAAGGTAATGGCTGTTTACTGTGGGGTTATAAATACAACTCAAGCGAAGTATCAACCGATTTACTGCAAAAAATAAAATGTATTTATCTACTAATATTTAATTAAAATTATTGTTACGTATTACCCAATTATTTAAATCATAATAAATCGATCTATAGTTTTTAACCAACAATGTTCCTGTTAAAATATCCACCTGATCTCCTCATGACAAAATCATCTGTGAACTGAAGCACATATTATTATACCTAATTCGGATACGAGTAATTTTTTAGTATTTTTGCGGTACCTATACCTACTATTATTATTATTACTCGGTGGCATTACCTACGCGTAGAATATACGCAGTACCCACCGCTGTAGTATAATAGGTACCTATACTATTATAGTGATCCGATGAGTTTTGGATATTAGTTATTATTATTTATTACGAATAGGTATGCGCTTATAACACGATAATGTATCTGACCAGCAGTCAGATGATGGAGATACGGCACGTATACGTCATTACTCATTAGTAGACGGTAATCACTATTGCAGCGCATATAGTTCTGTCAAAATCGGGCGACCGAAAATGAATAACAATTATTATCATCGTTGTACGGGCTTTAAATATATAGAACTACGCTATTATAATATTCTGTTAGTTCGTATACCAATGGCCACAATAGCCAATTGAGAATAATATTTCCCTGCTTCCATCGCACCATAATTGCAGTATATGTACAGTTTTCGGATGATTATCGAATGATTGAAGAGTACCTGCCCCTACCTGCCTATAAGATATGTATATACAAGCATAGTGCATACATACATATATATATATACTGCACATATTATATTATTATACATTGACAGCAAATTTGAGTATCGAACAATTATTGAAATTGATGAATACATATATTTAAATATTCGTATACGTTATATAAGAATGATTTGTAAGTTATCGCGAAAGTTTTTTTATTTTTTATTAGATTTTAAGGTTTCGACGACTGAGGTCACTAGCCTGTAAGGTTGGTGGGGTTGGTACTGTAGGGTTGGTACGGTTGGTACGGTAAGTTGGGAACACGTGCATGTTTGGCAAGGTTTTTGTACACTATATGAACCCGGATGGTCACCCATCGGAGAATTAGTGGCAGCGGCTGTTGCTTACTCTCAATCACGTCTCGTGATTGATTTCAGCCACTGCGCCACGCCGAGCCACTTATCGCGAAAGTATTATTATAAAATATAAGTAATAAGACTGGTAATGTTTACGGGCAAATACATATTTTTACGAGTATAATTATTGCTTGTTTTGTACAGTTTTAAATGTATTTTATAATGTGTATTGCAATTATAAATACGAAAATAGTCATTGGAAAAAATAAAAAAAATTTGCATATTATAAAACTTTGCATCAGCCGGTTATATCATTTATTGACTACCTACTATAAAGGCAAAAACCGCGCACCTCGAGTCGTAAAATGTTGAAAGTAAGTAGAAAATAAGTATGGAATATGTATGGTAAACCTACAACGGAACATATTATAATACTTTGGGGTAAGTATGAATGCAATTTGTTTCACTATATGCAAAACTGGAATATTAAAAAGTAAATTGTAGAAAAAAACACTCCGAGGTTCTGAATTACCATTTATATAAAACTGAGATCATTTGGTCAAATCACGTAATACGACACTTAAAATACTTTCGAAACGTTCCGTACGGTATATTTTATGTGAACAGTAATAATATGTGTAGGTATATGCAATATAATTAAAACATATTATATGTGCCTTCAATTTTAATCCATGCAATTATGTATAAACAATAAAATTAGTTGAATTGTCGAGCTTACAACATGTTTCAATATAATATA
Source organism: Sitobion miscanthi (assembly GCA_008086715.1). Lineage (NCBI taxonomy): Eukaryota > Metazoa > Arthropoda > Insecta > Hemiptera > Aphididae > Sitobion > Sitobion miscanthi. The sequence goes on from CM017805.1 coordinate 12,397,500, forward strand.
TATTTGTATCAATCGCACTTATACCTATAAATCTATTAACATGCACATTCGTTCCCTTTAAAGCAACAACTGAACACGATACCATATATTATTATAATCTGTTACAATTTTAATGAGATAATAAATTCTGTGACGTTACATTAGACATTCATTATACACGTTACAGGATTTATTGTTGGAGAAAAATATCCGTCGAACACGGAAATTTGATATCATTCGCGGTCCACCGCGGATATTCAAAATAATATAGCTACGATAAAAACCCGTAACTACCTAAATATTGCACATTTACTATTATAGACAAATGTTGGTGTTGTCATTTGAATCAGTTTTGTTCTACCCATTTTTGTCTGAATCTACCTATCATATAAAATTATGAGAAAATATTTGGAGAATAAAGTGCAAGAAGTATACGTAGGTACCTACCGATTAGAAGTGCGAACAAATCGTTGCGCAGTGTGTTAAACATAATAATACGATTGAAAAATAACGAATATCGCATATTATATTGGTGTATAATATATTATAGTACACACACGAGAAACTTTATATACATGTACATATCATGTACTGTACAAACGTTTATAGTAAAAAAAATAAATAGTTAATGATAATAATAAAGTAATAGCGCTATCATATCTAGTTTTTTTCCCCCGTCTTCTCAACCGATATATTATAATGGGCGTTTCTCATCAAAATCGAGCAATTTAACGATGGCCCGGACGCAATAATTATTAATAACCCGACAAAGTTTCATCTCACATCGCAGTACAGTGGCGTTCGCGGTTCACACGAATCACTGCAGCAGCAAGACCGTTGGAACGGCATACAGAGTACCTACCTATTATTATAGCTGATATACCTAGGTAATGGGTATATAGGTATTAGGTACCGGCTATGTATAGGTTTATACCTAGGTATGCCAAAGAAGAAGAAGATGGACAAAACGAACGGCGACGAGCAAAATAATACCTATGTAACATAATATTAGATAATAATAATATAACAATAAAAAATATAAATCCGTCACAGAGTGTATTATAAAGTAATTTTCTGTACGTGTATATATTATGTTCCATGTATATACTATATACTGTTTAATTTTCTATTTCAATATTATAACGTTTAAGTCTCTCGACCCGCGCGCCACCACCACCGCACGACGACACCACGGCCGAACAATAACAATCAACCGCCAAAAGGATTTTAACGTTTAATAATACTAATAATATAATAATGCATTAAAAAAATAACAAATCCACACGTGTTAAAAATGCTAAATCCAGCGTTCTTTATGCGTTTTTATTGTTCTACACTGCATCAGAGAGAGAGAGAGAGAGAGAGAGAGAGAGACCGAAACACGAAGTACAATTTTTTTTAAACACAATATATACCTATGCGATACATATTATATTATATACGTTCAACTTTTATTGCACCGGATAATGTTCGCGTTTTGCTCGCGCCCCACACAATATTATACTTACATTATTATATTATTATACCGAGTACCATACGTATGTCGTCGTATAATACGTCTACCTATATATTATAATGTGTACACGCGTATAATAATATGACTTTTAAATTTAATTATAACCCGGTCAATAAATTCCCCTCCATCGCCCCTTCCCCTCGTGGGATTGGCAACGAGACGACGTCTGTTGTAGTTCGCATCACCCCATTACATCACGCAATTAAGACGCGTGTCCGACCGCAGTTTGTTTAATAGAAAACCATATAATAATACTATAATGGCATATATATATATTATATGCGTGTATCGTACACACTACACATACATACGGTACGTGTCCGGTCGATCATATTTTTGTAAGAAGTCGGCATGGTTTTTTTATTATATTATCGTGTATACATACATTTCGTAAAATATTGTAATAATATTGTGCGCCTACCTACCTGTACCTATATATACCTACACTATCGTATCAGACATATTTCATATAGGTACCTACGTGACGAGTGAAATAATAATATTATAAATTATTATTATAAATGTTAAAGGAGGAAAATATTTTCCATCTGATTTATATAATACGTCGTCGCGGGACGTTTGGAATAATCAGACGTCGCGCGTCTCTCATTAACATTTCAATGCGCCTTTTGTCTTTTGGAATCCCGACGTATATTATTTTGACACAAGTGTCCTATATATTATTATTATGTATATTAATACTGAGCGCAGATGTATAGTACATTATACGTACAGTATAATATAATAATATAAATAAGTATATACGCATATAGGTATATATCGTACACAGTTACTCTAAAATAACATTCATTCTTTTCTCCCTCCCTGCGAGAGCGAGTGCACCGAGTGCAGTGCTCGTGAGTGTGTTATAATAATGATATTATGTGTACGCGCGTTTTCTTTAAAATTTTTTTTCAATTATTTATGGAGGCTCATTTTTTAACGAGGCAGCATAATATCACATAGTGTACGGACGCTCTTTGGTTTCGGGGGTCTCCGGGGATCTCCTACGCCGACGTCAACAACGATGACATGTGTTCGGCCCGTGTCAAAAAGACCGCAACGCGCGCGCGCTCCGACCACCTATCATCGCGTACATTGTGTCCGGGAGACCTCACCGACTGCACGATCTCGATTTGTTTGGTGACAAAAATGGAATGCTGTTTTTTTTCTACTAACCGATTATAATATACACACACACACACACATACACTCATATATATGCGCGTGTGTGTGTGTTTGTACTTTTTTGGTCGCATAACGTTTCCGACAAATTGGTACACGACAACTATACATTCATGCGAGATTTAGAGCGCGTTTCCATACTGATGCGGTGAAAAAAATAACCGTAACACAATATTTAAAAACGTATTTCGTTGTATCCATAGTAAATCACAGTTTGCCGAAAAATTTAACTTGTACGGTATAGGACGTATTAATCATCGTTTATCATATTATTATTCTGTAAATTAAATTATATAATTCAATAACGAAACTACCTACATATTATATTGTCTTGAGAAAAAATAATTTAAAAATCTAATCCTATAATATTCATCCTGCTGCAGACCGTCGTATATATAATTTTTATGAATTTAAGAATTTAAATTTAAATTTCGTATAATATTTATATTTATATTTCGTATACTTGAAAATTTTTAATTATTATTATTATCGAGGTCGTAAAAAAAAAATTACAAATCGCTAAACCATCCAATGTAGTATCATATTATTACGCTAACATTGATATAACTTAAAGTCAATTCGTATGCATACAAATTAGATTTTTGTAAGTTAATCCAAGAAATTAGAAGTTTAACTATTATGCTAGTGCATTAAAAAATTATATTAGTTCAATGGGTTTCTTCAGATTAATATTAATACATCACATTGAATTTTAATTGATAATGGAAATTAGATTGCAAAATTGTTAAATTGTTAAAAGTTTTAAAATTTTGTCAGATTTTTCCATAAAATTTGTCTTTTTATTAAAAACCAGACAAAAACGTCATTCAACACATATAATTACATTTTAGTACGCGTATGCTATAATATTTTACCTTAGTTGTAAATTTTAAATAAATAAATAAAATACTTATACATTTTAACAAACGGAATAATTTATATCATTTATATAATCGTATTTTTTTCTATTTCAACTTTCTATATATTATCTTTAGACTATAGACAACTGCAGCAATTGTTCTAATTCAAACAGATACGGTTTTCGCAATCGTTCGGCAATGCCATTCACACTCATTACCCATTGGCCATTGGTCCCAGATTAAACAACTTATGTATTGTTCAAACACTCGAAAAGGAGTTTAGTAAGAATCTAACGACCGTAACGAAGTATAGATTGAACAGAAGACAAAAACCTACATTCGTAAATAATTATTACATTATCAGATATACAGATTATTGAAAGTTTAATAAAAAAGCAACAGTTAATAATGAATACGAATTTAATTGAGAAATATCTTAGCTAACAAATGATTAAAATATACACTCACAAAAACGTACTATAAATTATATATTGGACTTTGGTACGTAACCTAACTATAAAATGTAATTTTTGGATTTTAAGCTTCAAATTTAATCGATGAATAAATATTAGGTAAATTTAATTTTAGAGCGTTTGAGTTGTTATACTAGCTACGACTGAATTTTGAAACAGTATAACTAAAATTTCTTTAATTTAGTTAAATAATATTTTATTTTATTTATTTATTTTTATTTATTCTTCAAGAAGATAATAATGGGCCCCATTGAACATGTCCGTGTAGGGGGCCCATAATATACTATTGTTAATGAAATAAAATGTTTTAAAATAAATTGATATTACATTAAATTTGATCGGATGGATCTAAAATACTATTACAATTATTTCGATGATAATATTACGAGGTTAAAAAAAAAAAAAAATGCAAACGATAATTTTACAGTAAGTAGGTATACCTCCTAGGTATACATAAAGGGGTTAATAATAAATTACGGAAACTGCAGGGGTTGACGAATTTCGTACAGATGTGTCCACCGTGTGTTACCACGAGAAGTATCCTGGTGAGTAAACCAATATACAGTGTGTTAGTATCGACATATAAAAATGTTTTATCGTCGTAGTACGCTACCTATTCACTCGATGTGCAGCGTTAATTCTTATAATAACAAATAATATTATAATAGTGATGGTGAGACTTGTATACGGCCATAGCACACGGTGATTATAATTAGACGACAGCCGGACACAAACAGGATTGTCGATCGGCGCCCGTGCCCTTGGCTTCGGACTTGTACAGACACACACACTTGCCACATATATTATTATATATTTACATATGTCATAATATTATAATATATATTATAGCAGCACACAACCGAAATCGATCGGAAACGATCGGCGCACTCTGCAGAGTATACATTACACTATACACGGTGACCGGTATATATATTATAGCCTGTCGTACATTATTGCCATGTATAGTATGATATGCCGAGTTCTTTGCTGAATTTTTTGACGATTTACGAGAGGAAAATTTTCGTGTCGTACCAAGTCTTTCGATAATACCTATTTTTAATGTCCACCTCTCCCGTTAGCCACAGTTTTTTTTTTTTAAAGGATTAACTTTATTTTAGTGATCGTAAACAGGTGTACATAGGGACATTAGGAACGTCCATATTTTGTTCGAGGGGTGAATTATTCGTGAATGTCAATAATATTGCCAACCCGTATAGGTATAAATATACGAAAAAATGTAAACGCGCGTGTCAGTGACAGAGACTTCGACGGCCGCATAGGAAATACATCAAGTATATAGGTACGCATGTAATTAATATTGTGTAATATTATAGAACATTAGTTTAGTTGTACCTGTTTTTTCTAAATCATCTTAATCGAAATCATAATGATATGATATTGTATTATTTTATTTCATTCCAGTTTCCAAAATATATGTCAGATGATATAACATTGATTACGCGTTGTTGGAACGAATGGAACGTTATTATATCAACATATGTACATTGGGTTGCCAATCTTTGAGCCTTGATATTTATCGTAAGCCACCTCCTACAATCCCCCTAAACATTGATAAAATCTTTAGCTATGTTTAACACAGACTGGTTACACCTCGTACCATAATTATTATTAACATATTTTTTAACAAAAAAATTTAACGTATTTTCATCCATGTTTTATGCATATAATTGTATACACAAAATAAATCATAAGTTTAGCTTTATCAAAATTGGGCAGTATTTTATTTTATGTCTTTCGTATTTTTTTTTAACAGTATCCTTATTGTAAAGGTTTACATACTATCTAGGAAATTACAAAATATTATTTTCAATACAACAATTAAACTGTCAAATAATATATAAGAAATTGAGATTTAATGGATTTCCTAAAGTGGGTGGTATCAAATATGTTATTATTAAAACTCCATCAATTAATTTATAAATTTAAGTGCAGAATTGATTGAACGCTTTATAATTAAGTGAACGAGTTTCAAGGGCCAATGTAATTTATACAGCATAGTTATAATAATTAATTTTGTTATTATATAGAGATATATTATAAGATAGCAACACTATATATACCTACTTTATACTATATTATAAACTTAAACTTATAATTTTATAATGTTTATGTTATATACATAATTGTTGTATATTTTTTCATGGATATTGTGTATAATATATTATCTGAATTGAAAAATCAATTTTTTAAATTTGACAGAACTCTAAATATTTAAATATCTATTTGATAAAACTCTGAGATATTTTAGTTTTAAAATAAATAATTTTGGATTGTAAGGAAGAAGTAGAAAATTGAGAAGAAAGGAAGAGGATGTGTTTGGCAGGGTGGTATTAACGGCTTGAAAAATAAATTTAATAACTGTATTATAGAGACAACATTCTAGAAGATCGGGTTCTTATATTATAAATTGTTTTTTTTTATGTTGACATATTTATTTTATTTTTCCTCACTGGTTAAAATTTAAAAGAAGGTAAACTAATTGTGACAAGCCTTAAAATTTCAAATACTTCATCTTCGTACTCCAAAGTTCTATCTAATTTCATGGTTGGTTTTATGTATTTAATTTTTTTGAATATTAAAAGCGTCATGCAGTTAAGCGATGTTTGATCATTGAGGTATATAGGAACGGGTTATACCGCTATATATAGCAAACGGTTTAAAAGAAGTTTATCCATCATATAAATTGTTTCAGTCAGTGCAATTTTTCATATTGTTTAATTTGTTTAGTAGATTTACATAATATTATAATGAGAAATTAATAATTAGTTTTATTATTAAAATACTTTAAATGCCACCGAAATATACTTTTTTTAACGTTGAATATTAGGTAATAACACTAATAACAATAAATTATAATGATAATAATAATAATAATAATAATAATAAAAACCTAACCTAAAACAGAGTTCAAAGGTTAGTGCAAGTCTGGTCAGAATGATCAGTTATATATATGGTGGCCCATATTAAATTGTTTTGTTAGTAGGTCTCAAAAAGGTTTGGTCCGAATAGGTAGTAGTTTTATTTAATTCTGCTATGACACTTCGTGTTAGTCGCAAAAAGTTCTACTCTTGACTATCTATTATTTTAACGGTGCCTATAATATGACAAGTGATGGTCTATAAATTGCGATGTTACTTTGTCAGATTAACCAAACAAAAATTAAAATAATACGACAACACCTATTATGTTGTACTATGTGGCCATACGATGTATTATTATTTAAATAAGGTTACAATTTGATGAGTATATAATATGATGAAACACTTTAAAATTATTAAATATTATATTAAATTATTATTATAATTTTTGCCTATTGTTTATGTATTTTTTTGTATCGTTATTCATTGCAATCACGAAATAATAGACACGATTAATAAATTAGTAATTTTATTTTATACTAGGTATAAAATATTTTTCTCAAATAAATAGAATATTTCAGGTGCCTATAATTTAATACAAAATATAGGAGCGTATTATAATATGATAATATGTAAAATAATTAATATCGTCATTAAATTGTATTATAGAAACTCCATAATATTATATTCGTATCGTGTGTAATAAAAATATCTATGTCGATTCTCAATTAGGTAGACCTATACCTATAGTGCGAGGGTATAATTTCAGCCTTTACAAAACACGCAGTGCCAGTGAAATTCAATCGTTCGATGGCGGTATTAAGGGGACGGAGTATACTGAACAAAATTACCTGGTGAACATGTTGGACGAATTGGCCTGGAAATCCAGCTTGATGGTTCGAGTCAAAACAAAACAACGAGAAAGAAAAACTAAAACCGTTCCTGTACTCGCCGTACGAAATACGTAAGTAGATTATGCACTGAAATTACGACGACGACGACGACGACGACACCGACGTACGAAACGCACCGTTCGCGTTCGATTATGTGCGTTTCACATTTCCGGTCGGGAGTCGATGCGCACACGAAAAATACGAACGGAAATCATGACGGAAAAAAAGAATTTACAAATAAATCGAAAACCCCGGACAATAACGACAATGGTAGTAAATTTACCGCGAGTGGCCCGGAAAACTGTTTAAAATAATAACGATTGACGACGCCGAGACGTTCATACGTGAACGTGGTATACGTATAATAATATTACTATCATGTGCGACCGCACGTGAACCGGTCCGTCCGCGCGTTTGAGACTGCGGCTGTCTTCTTCGCGTCCACCCGCACAAGCGCGGCGGCGGCGGTACCCCCGCCCCGGTATGCTCACCAGGTAACCGGTCCGGAACATCATTGGTTGATGGTCCGCGGACCGCCCAGTCGTTGGTATACGCCGCCGAGCGCCGTCACGTGTTCCCGCCGCCGCCTAGCCACGTGCTACTCCGCCACCGCACAATAAAATATATAATATTATCACGTAGGTATATTATAATATTATGGTAAAATAATAATAATAATAATAATAATAATAAAAATATAATATGATATATTGGCAGGCACGCGAGACCAATAATAATAATAATATAATAATAATATTCAGGTTTAGTCGTTTAGGATATATTATATAGGTAGGTACACATAGGCAGGACGGTATAGGTATTATAATTTATAATCACGGATTTTCGATTGTTTAAACTAAATCCGTATTGCAATATTAAAACCTTATAATATTATATTGTATTATACATTTATACTTTACAGCTGATCATGCAGCACGGCGTTGTCCCTGACAAATTAAACGCCAGTGGATTAGTAAGTCATCTTCTCAAACTCGATTAAGAGAACGCTAAACATGGCCATTTGTTGTCTTCGTCTTTTGAGTGCGTGACATATAGCACATTTGCGCCCAGGAGAACGCGTTTAGCTCCGTTAGTTAAAAAATTAGAGTGAATATCGACCTACAACGCTAACATTATTACGAAACTATTGATGGCAATAGGTAAGTACATTATCTGTGTTTATATGAGGTTTTTTTACGATGGTTCAATCTTTTAGTGAGTTAAGTGGCGTATATAATTTAGCGTAAATTAAAAACGCTCATAATTCACTTAAAAACTGAAGTATCGTAAAAAAACTTAGTAGTGGTAGCTGTGAAATTTAGTTGCCTCAGTGACACCATTAAGTTTAGTTAAGTATACAAATTGATTTTTGTTGATTATATATTGTTGGAGCAACAATATATTAAGCTCTTGTAACTGAATACATTTGATTACATGTACAAAATAATTAGTATTTGTAACATAATTGAATATTTAGTATGATACGCCATTTTGTACCTATAGCAGGGCATGTTTGTATCGATAAAAGTAATTTTTGTTGTACTTACAAATTTACTCTTCATTCCTAACTAATAATTTTGTTGTTAATACTTAAATTTGTATTTATCGGTATACAATTTTTAGTTACCTTTACAGTATTTGTTCTGTTACCATTACTCAATTAACCGATAACATGTACTGAATATTTTGATAAGTTTGAATTTACTCTCGTTTGTTATGGTTACAAAACTTTTTATTTAATATACATATACCAATAATCAAAATGCAGATAAAAAATATATTTATTTTATTTAAATACTCACTACAGTTTAAATATTAGATAGGTAACATAACATTTATGATTTATTTTAATATAATCTTAAATTTTAAATATTCACATATGTATATAAAATAAACTAATATACTTAAAAATAAGCAAGTAAAAAATATCTGAGTACAGTTATATATTATATGATAGAATATAAAAAATCAAATTAATAGGCCAAATTATAATACAAATGAACATATTTTACAGTTATAATAATATATACTGACTCCTAATTTAACTTAATAATAATAATAATTTATATATTTTAAAAAATATACAACGGATCACGGACTGTCACATATTTTGTTCCATTTGACACAACATTTAAAGTATTTGGTATAGGAGAAATAAATGAGTCTTGGAAAATAAAATAATTATTTAATTCATGGATTTCAACTTCATAGCATAAAATAGCTCATCAAACCCTATTTCAGACCCATTAAGAAAAATATCTTTTATTAATATAAATTGTGAGTTTTCATCATCTACATCTCTAGTTAATATGCTCTAATAATTTTAAATAAAGTTCATTCATTTCTCTCACGGCAGTCTCTAATAACAAACTATTTTCTTCGAGTGATGTTAACAATACAATATCTAAAACTCTGCACATAGATAAATACAGGTACCAAATTGGCTCACCTACTGGCACAAAATAACCAATAAGTAAACCAAAATATCTAATGAAAGATAACATTTCAGATGCTGATTGTTTCATTTTCCCTACATTTATATGATCCATAGATATAATGCATGGTTTATTGTGTTCTGGTCCATAATCGAAAGCAAATATTCTGTCATTTAATACTTTTAAGGAAAAACGTTTTAATTCTTTTATGTAGCTTTTTAAAATAAAACTCATAATTTATTTAGCACAGCCTTCTAACAAATCATGCATGATATCTACACCCACTTGATCAAATTAACTGAAATCTGAAACATTTAACCAAATACATTCTTCTTTTAATCCTGTTGCAGACAAATTATTTTTTTAAATCATTAAAATACTGTTTGTTATTTCTTAAGAGATATTTGTCTTCGTAACATTTAACTTTTATATCTGATTTTCCCATTGTACAAATTCTTTAACAAAAACATTACCACTTTCATAATCATCAAAGAACATAAAAAGTGGGAGCACAATTCGTCCTTCATGTTTTTTTATTCTACTTTTTCAGTAGGTGCCCTATATAAAATTAGTTAAAATCCCACTTTAATTTTTTAAACTAGCCATACAATCTAGAGTTATAGTTAGTATGTTTTCGAGTGAAAAAAAGTTAAAATATGTTCTTAAGTGGAATACATTGTTCTGTACAATTGAAGGGTTTTAAAACTGAAATACCACCTTTCATAACATTATTTAACCTTTGACCGACTATATTTTCTTTGGGTTTAACAAATGAACCTTGTTCAGCAAAATAAGAGAAACGTTTGTGTTCGGTTTTAAAATTACTAAATGAATTTTCAATCATATTAAAAATGTTGGTGAAAATACTAAAGCATTCCCCGGAAATTTTGCCTTCAAATATCATTAGTTGAACATATGTCTTTATACGAGCAACAATACCTTCGGAAAAAACAGTTTCCATGCCATCGACCACAATTTGAACAACATTTCTTGATATAATAGAATTGGCATACAAAATTAAAAACTACTTATTGTTTTATTCAAAATTTCACTTAGTTCAATAAATTGTTTGTTATTCAATTCTTCAGCAGAATCAGGAACAGAATCAAATATAAGTGTAGATTCTGAGGTTGAAATAGAAGGAATTTCAAATAATAGTTGAATAGTAGAAGGCTGCATAAAATCATCAATCGAGTATTTTGCTAAATGTTTACGAAAAAGAATTTTTTAAATAAAATGATCTTGTACATTTTGCTTCATTACATTGATAAAAATTAAATTCATGATTAAAGTATTGAATATCAAAATGTTTAAAAAGACTTTTGATGTTATCAAAATTTTTTTCACATAAAAAACACTTAAGCATTGTTGTATAATAAAGTAAAAAGATTATTTAATATTGTTAAATTAACTTACAGACAAATTAAGATGTGAATTATATTGAAATATACATTTTAAATAATAAATAATAAGTACAATTATTACATTAATTCAATATCAGAAATAAAAGCATTAACAGCTGTTAAGTTTTTGTCAAATGGAGTTTCTAATTTAAATAAGCCTTTTTGAAAAAGTGCCAAATCACTTCACACTCAACTGAATATTCTGCATGGAAAGTTATTATTATTTTGAAGCAAAAGTCTACTGAATCAATTATGGAATTTAATTAATAAAATATATCATCAACAACAACCTAGTAGTTTAAAATATTGTTTAGAGTAGGACCGACTATTATAATGAATGATTGTGAAGTATAACCCAAACCGATAAATTTTTCTCTTTTATGTATTATTGTTTCCTGCACTTCAGCGTTGCTTTTGACATGTGTAATGAATCTGTCTCTTACTTCAAGTTATGAAGCTTTCCATTGAGTATTTGATTTTTTTCCTCTAGAAATGGTCGACGCAATCTAGAAAGGGAAACTTAAAAAAGCAGCAATGTTTGAAGATTCTTCATTACCTGTAAATAACAAAAATATTAAGTTTATATTCTATACATAATTTATAAAACCAACTTTAAAGTATACTACCAACCTTCCACTGCCAATTGTATGAACTCTTTTAAGTCTGAATAATTACAACTTCTTTGGTTTTCTTTAATTTTCCTGCAGCTAATTCAAATATTCTTTTTTTACACAATGGCAGATTTTGATACAAATTGTCAGAATACTTAGGATACATCACATTAAAATCTTTTAAAATCTGTTAACATAGCAATTATATTTACTAAGTAGATAAAATATAAACAATAAATCATTTATACTCGCAAGAAAATATCCTGTTGGTCTTTTTAATTCCGGATATTCAGCCATATAGAATGCAATGTATTGTCCATCCTTTGACAATTGTACTTTTAAACAAGAGAGAGCAGTAAACAACCAATGTTTTTCGACAAGTGTCCAAGGATCACTTGAATTGCACAGCCAATTTAAACTTTCTTCAACAGATGCAGGATTGTCTGTCTGATTTTCTACAATATGTTGAAGTGCTTCTGGAAGTAAAAGCGCAGGAGAAGCACGGTCAGAAGGTGTTGAACTTCATCGAAATGATTTTGATACCAGATTTTCTAAATTCCCTCCTACAGTTGTTATTAAGGCAATCTAAAAGCTTGCCTTTTGCGGCCCTTTTTAAACCAGGTCCCTATAATAAATACAGGATAAAGTAAGTGGGGGTTGTTCTTTGTTTAATATTGTAGTTATTTCATAAGCAAGTTCTTGTAATCTAACTGAAGATACCCTGACATTTACATCTACACTGAGTTTGTTACTAATTATTAAATTATAAAGACGTTTATGACCAATACTGTCCAAAAGACCACTTTCTTGGTAGGAGGCTAATAAAGATCTGCTTTCATTGGTACCTTTGAACTATTCCAATAACCCCTGCAAACGAAAATCATGTATATAAGTATTTTAATGCCAATATAAAAGGAGCAACATACAACTGTATTGCTACCAGAACTATTTTGGACACTATATTATAACCATTACTTACTGTTGTTGGTTGTGAAACTATATATGTATTTTTGGGTTGTGTTGACTTTGTGTTATCAGCCACATTTTGAAGATCTTTGTAAAACAATTTATTGATTTCAATCGATTGCTAAAATATAAAAAATATATTTATAATTCAACAACATATGGAGCATAAATAAACTAAATTAAATAGTTTTATGTATGCTTACATCAGAAATGCTGGGTATTGACGCAATGTCACTATGACTTGTTAATAAAGATTCTTTATGAGATGATTCAATATGCTGAAATAAAAACATCACTATAAATACTGAAAAATACTAAAATGTAACTTTTTGAAGTTTTGTTAACAAGTCATTAAATTGCATTTAAAATGTAAATGTTTATTACACATATAATAGTATAAGTAGTATAATATAATAAACTAGTATATTCAATCTATGATAGTATTAACTACTAAGTAATAACTAAATAGAACTTATATTCACCTTAGATGAACTACTATGTTCAATAAAAATATTACTGCAAGATTCAACAACCTAAAAATGAATAGCCATAAATTAAAATGTCAACTAATGATTTTTAATTAAAAGTTCTAAGTTTGAATGAATTTAATGAATATGTAACCTATTGTATATAAAATAACATTAAATATAAAAAAAAAATTATTTAAGTTATACTATATTATACATTGGGCAATCATTGAATTAGGTACAAAGAATTCCACTGTTCCAAATTTGAAATAACCTAGCTCCATGGCCAGCGATAGGTATCAATTCTTTGATAATTTCATAGTTTAGACAGGGAAGTGTCTTCATATCAATGTCATTGGCTATTCAAAACAAAAAATCATAAAAATGTAATAAACTTAGCTTTTCTTAACAAAAAAAATATTTGAATTTTGAGAAAAAAAATTACATAAGACAAAAAATGTATTGTTTTATTAATTTTGGTATCCTAATGTAAGTAGGTGATACAGATATTGTATAATATATGAAATATATATTTTCATTTGTATAGTATTTTAATTGATTATTATTATTTTAATATTTAAAGAGGACGTCGCACTAACATGTGTAGTCTTACTAATGTAGGTACAACATGAAAAATTTGAGTTCAGCAGAATCTTGAAGTTATGTTAAATATTAGAATAAATTTACCTATTATCAATCTTAAATGTGACTATGTGAGAACATTAACTGAAGCATCTCACAGGAATTTATTGAAATTTTCATTTTAATGTGAGTTATAACTATATAAAATATTACAACTATAAAATGATGTTAACTCGTTTTAAAGTTATAATAATAATAAAATCCTATAGGATACTCTAGATTATATTCTCACCTTTAAGTTTGATCACAGGTAAATTTACTGTAATACTAAATATAACTACATAAAATGGATTCTGCTGTACGGAAATTTGCTATTTAGTACGTTTGTAAGACGGAAACATAACATCGGGTGTGACGTTCTGTTAATACACACAAGTTATAATAGACCTACCTACCTATGTAAGATAAGTGTTGTCCTTAGGTATTATCCATACAAACCATACATTTATTTCAATTAATTATTTTATTAAACTTACCTTGGAACGTATTAATATATTGAGATAGTTTCCAAGCCGTCAGAAAGTCTGCTATGTCGTCTCTGCTATCACCATCGGCCATTGTTGGGTTTAAATGTTGTGACTTGCGAGTAAATTGTAAAACCAAATAAAATGAACAAAATTAAAGTTGAAATAAAATATGAAATATTAGATGTTTTCGGGTCTGAAACAAGTGTAGCGAAAGAATAATTTTACTGATATCCTTTGTTGAAAGCACAATCACTATAATAGTCTAGTATAGTACCGCTAGCGACAAAAATAAATGGTATTACCACAATACCACACATAATTTGTTATCTACACCAATTATTCGGTGATCGTATCAAAATAAAACGTTTCCTATAACCAACCATCATACAAGTTTTAACATATATTATTAGATATTATATAATACGTAATTATTGTTTATTAAATTTTACCGACCTATTGTGTTACAAACATATTATTTTGTGTGAACACCACACAAACATTTGTAACATTTAAATAAGTTTTGTAAATGATACCAAACCTTACGCCAGAATATTTAAATTGTTTGTTCTCATAAATAACTGTTATTATACATTTATACCAATATATAAATGTTATGTTAACCAACGATTTTAGTAAAAGTTATAGTTTTCTGTTTGTATTTACCTTTTATTATCTAACTGACCATTTTTGTTAATTGGTAAATCAATTTTTTTCATTGATGTTTTGACCAAGTATCAAGTAGGTATGGTCTAAAATTATATCCAATCATGTGATAAAAATTTAATTTTATATAACCTGCAGTGGCAACCCTAAACATACAAACAAATATTCGTTTTTGTGGACCCCTAATGAAATTACGAATCTTCAAAAATCTTATTTCTTAGTGCACCCTTGGTATAACATGTAAATGTCAAGTCTCTAGCTATCATAGTTCTGGCTGTACCTACATATCCGCATTGACTAATAAGGTCATCTTCTGTTATTTATATACATATTGGCAATGTTGTACATAATACCTGCCTATACTTCCCTAATACATAATATTAATTTTACCTTCATTTTATTATTATAGACTCAATAGTCATTATTTCTCAATAATTGTATTAATATAATAATTATCAGTGTGTCACAATATAAATAATAATTCATCCAACCGTTAGAGTATATTATACGCTGATAGGCAATATACTTAAATAATATAATATATTATATCCATTGGAAATATATTATGATAAATGTTACGTGTTGAAGGTATAGTACCTATATAAACTATTGTAATGTATTTCATATACAAGTAAATTTCGCAGAAAAATTGTGATGTTAAACCAAAATAAGTGCAGTAGCTATACGTATGTACAATATATTATATATACCTACGCGATTGAGGTCTGAGGATAAACGGTAAAAGAATGCTAAATATATGATCGCAATGCGCACCGAAAAAATATTTTCCAGACGTCTACTTATACGAATGTGCAGCTATATGGACGACTATCTATTATGCGTACATAATATTCATACAACAAAAGATATACTTTTTCAAATGAACTATTTTTCAGCCCGTACATTATTCATCTTCTATTCTCTATTGCAGGTACCTACCTATTTATATTTTATTCTATCACATACCTTTTTATATACTATATTTGAAAATTACATACCTATATAGCTTAAGTCTAATGGTTGCCAAGTTACTTTAGGAGTATCAAACATATTATATTTTATTCTCATTCGTATAGATATGCGTGTGAAATATTTTTTTTTTATCTAAAACAAGAACATAATATTAATATGATCAAAAACAGTAATGTAAAAATATTTTTAAACATTATATTTTTTTCTACTACTACGCAGTTATCTATATTAATCTAATAACATAACAGAATAGACCACTAAATTGGTTCTTATTCCATTAATAACAATAAAGGGTATTTTTTATTAGTTATTATACGCTATATGTATATCACGTAGGTAGGTTTGGTTACAAGTTTTACAACTTAGAATACGATTTTATCATAAACTTATAATAATAATTATTATATCTTGTACTTACACGTTAATAGTTTGACAAGCGTAACGAAAATATACTACCTTTAACGGTAGATTAGGTGTATAAAATCGTGGTAGCAAAGTGCCAGCAGTATACCTACTACTTGGTTTTACACTTAAAATATCAAAAAAATTTAAGTAAAACCAAAATAGTAAATGCGTAGTGTTAGTAGTTGTCGATCACATATAAGCTGATATTTTTAGTGGATTTAATACTTTAATGGAATATTACATATAATAATAATATGATCGAAGAGAAAATATTTATTTTATTAATGCATTAACTATATAGCTACATATAACCAATTAATTAGGTAACAGAGTAATGCACTTGTTATGATGAAAAACTTGAAAAATTAAAAAAATAGGGTTATTACTTAAAGTAAATAGTTTTAAGTTTTTTATCCTACGAATTATGGCTTTATCTTATAATATTGATTTAATTTTATATATTTATATTATTTTTACTTGGAATATTTTATATATTATTATAGGTATGTTATGTAGACAATGTGGAAAATATCATTACAGTATTACCTATTATAATATGTCACTATAACTTTTAAACTTAATAATTAATATTAGGCACTATCAAAATAATAATTCAAGTCTTGTATATAAGTTATAACCAAACTTTAAACATATAGTGATATTAGTGTAGTACATTTAATATTGTATGAAATATGAATGAGGATATAAGGGAAACCAAAATATTAGGTGGAGCCACTTATATATTAAATAGGTATGAAATGCGTGTAGCAAAAAAACAATGAACACCACAACGGGATGCAGTCAGTTTTGTGTTATTACGAATATTGTCATATTTTCATTTTTATAAAAGAAAATTAATAGGTTATAATTATTTATTTGTTTCACATTAACTATTTGTAAAAGAGAAATGTATAGGCACTCATATAATATGACTTATGACTAAAGTAAAAAAATTTGCTTGAGAAAGTTATTGTAAGATCTTATTCTGATTTTGATTGGAAAATAATTACTTTGATAATATTTAAAGTATGCGTAAAAATTTACATCGTAAAGTGTGGGAAACGTTTTAACAACTCTGATTAATCAACGCGATAGTTTTTATTGGGCGCTCCGCCGTCCATGTATAATGTTTATTACGAAATCACGGTGTTAATTCTTCCTAGATAGTATCTATTTTTTTATTAATGCAATATATAATTTATAATAAATTATTATTATTGCTATTATATAGTAAACATACTTATATGTATATGATATAAATATACCATTATTGTATCGTTGCTTTGATATTCCTTTAATACGTGCATACTTGTGTTTGTACAAACCACAAGGACACATGGTGAATTTTTTAACAGCGAACATTATAATTACCTATATTATAGGTACCTATATGTATACTGAAAAATAAACATTTTTTCCGAAATATGTTTTTTTTGAAAAATTGTTTTGATACAATTTAGTATAGCGAGGAATTAACAAAAATCACATTAATTGAGATGGAAATTATCATAGTTAGTAATATTTTATACACAGATAATTGAATTCAAATGTATTCAATTTTTTTTATGTTTTAACGCATTCGATGTGAATTATAGTAGACCACCAGCAGTCAGGGAGGAAATAGTAATACGAGAAAAGTTCCCTGAATGTTGACGATGATGTACGATCTTCAAATCGGGTCAGGTCTAAGAATAAAATATAAAAATTAAATTTACCGACATATTATCTTTAAGTTATTGGTCACTTCATAAACCGGAAAAAAGGAAAAGGAATTTTTCACCCAATCGGGGTGCTTGAAACAATTAGGTTCCTCATCCGTAAAAAATATGCATAATATATGCATAATCGTATCAACAAACTGCCATTCTTTTCCTTGTCATATTTTAACTAAAACATAATAATATTTGAGCTGACGAAATATCACTTAATTCCAAACAATAGCACTAAACCTATAAAAACTTGTCAAAGCCACACGTAAAGTTATTGTTGTCATAATGTGTTTAATGTAGCCAAGATTATTTAAAGATGTTTCGGTGCTCATCTTGCTTATAATTACAAATACTGTCTTTTAAGAGGCTAAATCATTTTCACGACAAGAAACGCTTTATTCTTTCATATATGTAGATAACGTATATACAAAAAAAAAGTCTCTAGATGTACTGCTAGCTAAGGTTCTATCTTTTAGATGCTCACACTCGGCCAAAAATGTAAACTCGAACCAAAAACCAAAATTCTCTACCAGAAACCTAAATTCTTAAATCACGATTCGTTTTAAATTTAAACTCAATAATCAGCAGACGACTAATATTTCCTTTTTGTCCTAAATGCATTTATCCCTCCTTAGTATACTGTACAATTATTATTGTTCTTGTTTAATGTTTTCACACCTATGTAATTCGTATCATCGTCATTTGCTCCTTCATTACTCCTTCTAATCTTCAATGTACCCTTTACTCTTAACAATATAGTAGCTACGACACTGTATACAACCTTTCACAATGTCGTATATTGTATTATGTAATGTATTTATAATAATAGCGTGTTTACTATTTTATTATTAACTAACAATATATATATACATAATAGACACAATATCGTATATTATTACTATACGCCATGACGATTGAACATATATTATTACTAATATTAACGATTTATCCGATTTGCCTATAATATTAATTTCTCTAGAGAATATTACATACCTATTATATGTGTTCTGCAAACGACTACGACGACTACGACGATGATGATGATGATGATGATGATGATGATGATGATGACGATGACTCACGTATACCTATATGTAAGATTTCGAGGTCAATTAAAAATATATAGGTACTTTGAGAACACGGTGTTTTGTAATTCAACCATGAACTATTGCCATTCGCCGATACGACAAGCTCCTGCTGCTGCAGCCGCTACCGTTATTGCAGAGGTTTTGCATTAAAACGACGTTTGTCTACACGCGCATCCGACAATGTGACGGATTTATATTTTGATCGGCCGACACAGATAAGACGGCGTATAGGCTCGTTAGTTATATGCGAACGATTTGCATTTCGCGTTGCGTCACAAAAAAAACCGACTGCAATAATGACGATTGATATAATATACCTACGTACAACAGGTATGGGTAATATTATGATGGAATAAAAAGTTATGATCCGTAAAAAACGTACAATTTGCATATATCGTATAGTTATGCTGTTGGTACATACCTAAACCCTTTATTAAATGTAGGTATACAGATAATGTATTAAACGCTTTGATTCTAGTCCATCAAGATAATAATGATGGTTATATTAAATAATAACGCGAATAACACGCGTCTTTGTATGGTCAGCGACAAGAGAGTCGCGAGCTGCACATTAAATATATTATAATTAAAAGCCAAAAAGGGGTAATACCTATTTATCATATTAGTATGTTAAGACGTCAGCCGCGGTTTGGCTACCCCTGATATACACGCGTATACATATTATTATTCTGAATTATGTATATATACCAGAAAGTCGGAAAACTGCAATTCAAAATCATTCCTTGGACTCCCTTTGCTGTGAGGAGTAGTTCATGTATAGCCATTTAGGATTGAGTCCCTGTATAGGACACTATGAAGATATTCCTGGTTGGTTTCTTAGATACCTTGTGCTGTGAGGGGTTGTTCATGTTATAGTCATTAACGATTGCGCGTTTTCTAGTAGATTGATAGAACAAAATATACCTTCGTTGTCACTACAACTGTATACTGTTCGTGAAGGTGAAATATGATATCGGTTAACTGGTTATTAGTCAGATGATAACAAAAATACATCAGTATTTATAATCTCACAAACCTATTAAATTTTATATTTTTGAGTTTCGATTATAGCTAGCTCCTGTTGTACAAAAAGGTAAATTCGCAAACATCTCCGGTTTTTAATTTCACAAATTCCTTCTATTTTCGTACAGACTTAGTGGAAAGGTTAACAATGTGTTGTTATTTTTCTAAGTTGTACACTGAATGTAAACTATTATAAAAATGTATACGTTCTATAAAAAAATCACAGGTAGGTAGGTAGGTATTGTATTGTAAATCATAAATTAAAAATAAAATGCGCCGGTATATTTTTTTAAAATTAAGTAGGGTAAGTAAATTATAAAAATTAGCGTTAAGAAATACAAAAGTATTATAATATAAAAACCCAAACGTTAGATAACTTTGTGAGGCACGTTTTTTTCGTATACCTAATCTATTCTGGATATTTCATTAGGTGAAAATTCAGCAATGAAATCCCGTTTTTTTTTTGGTGCTAGGCGTTCGTATCGTCGTCTTGACATGACCGCGAGCTTTTATTTGAGTCTAAGTTATTGTTCTTCGATCGGTATTGTCAATAACCTTAAAAATATTAATTGTCGAATACCTGAGGCGTTTAGAAATTAGCCTCTTGGTACATACAATATTTTTCGACGGGAGTCGTTTGGGAATAATCTGCCAACAATGGATTATAGGAACCGTTTGGTATAAAAAGATATTTTCATACGTTTCAATACGACACTGCCCTCACAATAACTCTAATCCTTACTCGGGATCGACTCGCATAAAGTCCTAAGCAATAATTTATAGTCGTATGAATAATAGATATAAAGAAAAACGCGAAATATTCGTCCAGTAGGCTATAGCTATACTAAACTATTGTCGTTGGACGTTAATAATTATTACTCACCAGGAATTTGAATTATTTCGAAGCCTCTGTTGGTTGTTTACTATAAAATCGCCATACTTTTGTTAAAAATATACAGGCTTAGTGTTTATATTATCGCTTCATTTTTTGTGAGACGGTTGTCGTATTTTTTTCGAAAAGTAAAGAACACTCAGCGTAATATCTTTGATTTTGTTGTCACCTATTACACATGCATCGCATGTACCTATACAATGATAATACGATATCACTTAAAGCTTTAAACCAACCAAACAAGGTTGTTTTCGTACGTACCCATAAACATACGTGTCCATACAGACTTCGCTTAATCGGTGTGATTTAGTGCGTTGAACTCGTCACACACAGACTAAATGTCATCCGTGCAATATCATTCAACAAAGCCTCTTTTCGTGGTCGTATTTTTGCCACTGTAATATTTTTCCAAACGGACGAGGAGACTGCGAGGAGGATGCGCGCGCCGAAGAGGGCATCGGCGCGCGACGGCTCGGAAACTGCGCCCGTCATCATTTATCAAAACGCATTCGCAAGAGAGACCAGAGACGCATCGTTCCATTATTTCACCGAAAACTCCTTGTAAACGCATGCATACACACAAAAGAACCCGCGCATGTATAACAATGCGAGTGGCAAAATCATAAAAAATGATAATAATAATAATAGTGTATAAAATAGAAACGTGAACTCCACATAACGGTAAACCGAACAAAACGCGAACGGACTAATACGATGACGACTCTAATATAATATAATATACGAATGAACGCGAGGAATATATAGTAAGATACATGGCTGAAGCGGTGATTGGAAGAGACTGAGGGTCACCATAATATTTGGCCTTTTTCAATGTTTTATATTAGTTATCGTATTATAATAGTCTACTGGTATTATTATTTAACTACCTATCAATCTATCATAAAGTAATATCAACACATTATTATTCATTGGGCTTGTGAAAAGTATCCAAACGCGATAAATATTGAAATTGAATTTAAATTTTGATCGCAATATTACAGAATATAATAATAGGTATTCCACAAGATCTCTATCTCAAGCATCCTCCAATAAATATGGAAGAATAATATACCCCTGACTCAATTTACAAATTTTTCAAAACCATAGGTATAGATACCAATATTTAAAATGAGATTATATAAGATCACTACGTAAACATGTAAATAACTTTAAGCAATTCAAAAAAAACCAAATGACAAATGCGTAGAACGCTACTCGATATTTTCCACTTCGGAGAAAACTAATGAATCATAAATATGTACTAATAAGTAACCATTCATTTTATATATAAACCTAGTGGAAATTAGGTAATTTTTACATTTTATTTGTTTCTAGGATGATAAACTGATAAACAAAGCGTTACGCAAAATCGATTAGAAAGTAAAAATATCAGTAACCAGCCCAAAACAAATTTATGTTTAAAAAAATGTATAACCGTTAATGCAACACTGTAATATTAGGTAAGCTAATAACCATATTAAATTCATGCAAATGTAAATATAATTTTAGACTAATGAAACAGCTGTTTAAGCCTTTATCATAAATACTAAAAAAAAAAAAAAAAAAATAATAATAATATGTTAATAATATATGCGCTATAATAAATACTTGAAAAAATCGTAAAATATATACACAATTTAATAAGCAATAAATCCTGGTTGCGCCACTGATTTGTGAAGGAAATCAAACAAAAATAAAGAGAAATAATTTATCCTTGTGAAGTGTGTTCATCTACAATGCACAACAGCCCAGAACAAAATTTTCGAGGCTTGATCATAAAATAAATGGCAGCATAAATGAAAATCGCATAATTTTGCAAAAAAAACACAATAATGTTTTGTTTCCGAAATCCTTTTATAATAATATTATATGAAATCAATTTGTAGCTTGCTTTGCTATAATTTAAAGTTTTAGAAAATAAATATGCACATGCTATACAAGTCACGAGGACAGGTCTTTCATTGCATTCAATTCATTGTAGCCTATATACTGTAAATTAAGTAATATGTATAATAATATGTCCTATTTATGTATGGTAACAATTGGGCGATGATTAATTGTAATAAAGGATAAAAACAATACACATTTTTTTCTCCATATTAACTACTTATATGGGGATGGATGAAGGGTGGAACAGCGTTACCATAATTATTTATTTTCCTTTCCCCGTACAGCATTGTGGCTTAAATAAAATGAAAATAATATAATATAAAAGTATATACAATCTCAAATGGGAGATAGACGAGACATGCCCCGGCCATCCAACCCTCACGATGAATATTGCAGTGAACGCATATCGTCTCCCCCTCCCCACGTAGTGCCAAAACAGGAAGAGTGTAAGATATGGCTCTCTTACCTTATCTTCTTCTTCTTTTTGATTCGGTCTTTAGCTTTATAATATTTCATTCCTATATCCCAAAAGCAGCGATTTGCATCGCCTTGTCTGCGTGTCTTACGTAAATCCTTCTCGGTGATGATTCAATAATCATGGTAAATTCAATGCACTCATCATGGATTCACTGTTTTTTTGACAAACTCGTCAAAAATGTCAATACTTGTTGCGGTTATCCGTATAATCCACGTTTTTGTTTTTTAGTAATTATAGATAAATTTATTTTTTCTGATTTGAAATGTCGAATATACCTAATGATGAAGGACAAAATCCGTAAACAGATCACGCGTATATTATGTAAAACCGCAAACGATGACTAAACAGGCATCACGCGGTCTACTGATTAGAATATTTTCCCTTAAACAATGGTTAAAAAGACAGGTAATATATCAGGGCCGGATTTAGGGGAGGGCTGAGTGGGCTGCAGCCAAGGGCCCCCACAATTTTATGATATTTAAATTTCAATACAGAAAAAATATTTTATTTATATTTACACATATTTAATTAAATAATATTGAACTTTGAATGTCGTAGAAAACATGATGGTTAACAAAAATATAAGTAATTCATCGTCAGAATTATGAGATTAGTTTTTGGAAATATAAAATACACATTACAGACTGTCTGTAGATAAATTATCGTTATTTGTTCGTTGCACTTATCAGACATGTTCGTTGCATGTCAGACGTCAGTTAACAACAGTTGCATACACAATAGACAATAGTTACAAACTTTATTTGTTTCTTATATTTTAAGTTATATTAACCAGTGATAGTGTTAAAATTTAAAAATGGAAGAAGATCGTCATAAATTAAAGCGAGTTTATATGAGTGGTGCAGATAAACAAAAATTGGCAAAAGAAAAAGATAAAAAAAATACAGAAATAATTTACAAAACTAGGCGAATGACAGTTTTTCATAACACAGCCCAACACAACTTCTTCTTATTCTTCTGAGGTTATTTCAAAGTTTTACAATTACTATACAAAGAATAAATATTACTTTTAATAATATATAGGTATTTTATATTTTTTATATTTAATAGCATATAGTAATAAAATATATGCAGGTTAGGTAGTTTAAATAATAAATATTACAATTAATATTTTTTACATGTATACATACTATACTATACTATACTATATTACTACTAAACATAGTAATAAATATTATTTGATAAGTAAAAAAATATATTTCCTTGTTTATGTATAAGGGTCCCCCACAATATATTCCGCCCAGGGGCCACCACATACTTAAATCCGCCCCTGGTAATATTTATATCGTTATAATTTTAGGCTAATGATCACATATATAGGAATTGAAACATTTATTTCTATATTTAACAAATACAGAACCTCCTACCTTATATAGAGAACAAGTTAGGGAAGTTCACTCCACGAGCGTGCAAAATTCCCGGTTTCCAAACGTATTTATAATAAACTAATATGCATACCGTGGTTAAAAAATAAATTGGAAACTTGAATATGTTATAGGTTAACACCTATGGAAACCTAAATTAGTTAAATAATTATCTTAATATGTTAAATAAATCGTAACTACGCGCTGGTAACTAACGGACGGACGGATGGATAGACGGAAACGTCGGAAACGCAGGGGCATAATTACATAAGGTGTTCTAATAATGTATGCGTTTAGAAACCTAAACAACTAATTCCTAAGAATGTCCAACAATGTTTGGTATCGTATCAGATAATATACTATTCGATATCGTTAAAAACTGTCAATAACAAGTATAGTTTTATATTATTATTTCAACACTAAACATATTATTATCTATATTATTATACGTGTAGGCGTGTGTGTCCAAGTTTACTTATAAATTACAATGATATTATATTATATATTATGAGATTTTTAAATCGATTTATCTTTGTGCAATTGAGGGACGACATTCCAAAAATTTACTATTGTCACTTTTTATATTGTTCAAGAAACACTATTTTCTATTGTGAACTATTATTAAACAGTGGAAAAACAGTAAAATATGTTAATAATTCAGAAAAATATACTTAATATATTTTTGATGCAAAAATGTTTTTAAATATTATGTTATTTCTCTACTTAAATTGATAATCTAAAATGCTTATTTTACCAATAGCGTACTATTTCCATCTAATAGTACATTTTGACGTAATCGTAATTAATAATATTGAACCAATTTTTTAAATTGTATTTATTTCACATTTCCTCCAGATTAAATAATACATACTATGAATAAAATACAATTATTTTTAGACTACTTACAAAGTATCAACACTACAAGTGTATGATACGTTAAGTTTGAAGATGGTACATACAAATCAAAACGAATATCTTAAAAACCATCGGTCACACATTCGTTTCATTTGCTATTATTCCAATTGTTTGGAACGACAAATTCACAACTTACAGTGCCCAGTGCTCAGCCAGTATACTCTGGAATGCGCGTTGTGTTATCGCTACTGAACGCCGTCTTAAAATTATATTGGTTCGAGTTGATACCTATATTATATTTTATTGCCAAAAGTTAAGTATTAATTTTTTTTTTTTATATAAGATTTAGCTTATGTTTTTGATCAAATTATTCGTTACAATATAGCACAGCTGCAGTGCATGACCTATTCCCGTGTCCAAATATATTTGATAGTTATTTTACCAATAGTAGAATATATATTTGAAGTTTAAAAAATAGTTCTGTACCACTCATTCCTATTAAAGTAGAAAAGTAAACAAATGGATTTTTTTTTTCTAAACACCCAACGGCTTTTTTTGAACCATTTTTTACCGAACACAATGTATGCCTATAATAACTATAACACTGAAAGATAACGAATCGTGCTGTATGTATTTTTGTATTTGGCACTATTTTACTCTGAAGAATATTTCACTCAAGATTGAAAATGTGTCCGAATTAATAATATTACAATAATACATATATATTATATATATTATATATATTGTATATCTATGGTAAAATCGTAAACATTTAACGTGAGCGCACTAACCACTGTTTAAAATAATATAATATCTTTGTAATAGGCAAAAAATAATATAAAATGTGCTTGAAAATTGCAAAAGTTATTATAGTGAGTGGTAACCATTTTATGAACAGATAATCAAAAAAACTAAAAAAATGAAGAAAACAATCGTTTTTTCTAAAATGTATCATTTTCTTTTCTTTTTTTTTTTATATATTTTTTCTTTATTATAACACAAATAAAAACAGATAAATTTTAATAGTAATAAAAAATAATAAATACAATGATAATAATAATAATAATAATATAATTATACATATTATAATAATATTAATATATATATTTATATATATATATTATAGAATTATAAAGGTATTACATATGATGCACATAAGTTCGTAAATATGCATAAATAATTAATGTATGTCACAATTAACTCGTCTAGAAGTCGACATAAGTTTTGTAAAAATACAAAAAAAAATTTAAATAAACAATTTGAAATGTTATACCGTCTAAGTATATTTCTGTGGGTGGGGTAAATAAAAATGACAGAAATAAAATGTACATAAACTATATAAGTATAGTCAAATAACGTGTACATGGAATGATGTAGTAGTATAATATAATATTATTATAATTATTATTGAAAAACGACGTATGAAAAAAAAATGAAATTTTTTTTGGTATTCATAAATTTTTATTTTTTTTTAGTAAATTTTTTTTTTTACAAGATAAAATCTACGCGCGTCTTGTTTTACAGCATAGAAAAACGGATTGTCGAAAAAGTAACAACAACAAATATTATTTAACAAAAAAATTCGACAACTCATTTTAAATATATCTAAAAAAAAAAATAGTTTGTTCTAAAAGGAAATCCCTAAAACAATTAGGTAATAATAATATATGAATCACATTGGAAAAAAAATAGTAATATACCCGTTCCACCTCCGTTTTTATACAGTTTTTTTTTTTAGTATAATGATAACACTATTTTTTTAAATACTTAAAATTAATTTTTTTATACAGTTTTTTTTAAATTTTTTTTCAACTTTTATTTTGTAACAAAAAAAGGAAATTACAACCGGAAACTTACGGTTAGTAATAAGGCAACTTTGATTACAATATTATTAATAATTTACATTATATTTTAGTGTTTACAGGTATTGTATTGAATTTTTTTTTTCATATAATATGTACCTATATATTATTATATATAATATTTTTTTAATGGCCAAAGACAAAGTGTTGTTTTAGACAAGCATGGAAGGGACATCAGCAAGCGTATAAATAAAGAGATATATAGATATAGACACATATATATAGAGATAGAGAGAGTTAGAGACGTATTATTTATGTGTATATATATTACTAGGTTAGGTATACATGACGTATAGGATAATTAAAAAATTCAATTTTTTTATCTTTCGATGGGATAAATTGGAATCCCAAGGAAAATATCATATCAGACGGAATTGAATACACCACTTATTTTTTTTCAAAATTATTATTAAGATATATATTATACACAGGTTTGTCGTTTTATCACAGATTTTTTTTTTTTAATAACGCTTCTAAATGCGTTACTCTGATGTAAGTATATGTATATAATATTATGTTAAAATAGCGTTTAAAGAGAGTAATAATAATAATAATAATTATAATTATAATTGTATTTTCATGACATAACAAAAACAAAAATCTTGCGAGAATTGTCAGTTTAAAACACAATAATAATATGTTGAATGATAAAATTTAACGATAAAATCCACCTAAAAATATGAATTCATGACGATCCGTTTATAATAATAATATTAGTATTACAATCAAAATGTATATTGGCAGTTTCAAAACATAAACACGTCGTTGGTGAGACGACGGCAAAAAATGAAAATGAAAATTAACATTATATCTTATGGTCCCGTGTGAAATAAAATGTATTTATCGACTAGAAAAATTATCCTAGAACTTGATATTTTTTTTTGAATTTTTTTAAAAAAATTGTATTTATTAAAAAAAAAATTAATTAAATTAACAATCAAACAAAATCTATACTATGTACAAAGTCATTTTATTCACAAATACAGAGATAAAATATAAAGATAGACGGTAAATAGATATCATATAGATAGTTAGAGAGAGAGAGAGACAGAGACAGAGACAGAGAGAGTAAGATAAAGAGAGGATTATTAGAGAGAAAGATGTACGCGGGATAAAATATACATATCATAATAATATAAAATATTATGCAGTATAATATTATAGTATCATGTCTATTTTATTTAATATTTTTACGTGTATAAAATAATACAATATATTATAATATACTCGGCCTAGCGTGCGTACGTGGATCGAAATCGAATTACGATTGTTTTTGAAAATACTAGTCAAAAGTTCTAATTCGATTTATTGGTTTCCGAACACACTACACACACACAATATGTTATTATACTATTACGTCATATAGTATTATGTAGATGGCTCTGCACTTTGGCATGCATGTGGTCGTATCATACTATACGTACAAGTCTTGACTTACGATTTATGAGGCCAGGGGTAGGTTCATAATCTCGTATGAGGGATGGTCCCTATATACCGGAGATCAAAGCTATACGTGCCAACTATACTATTATGAGTTATGACCAACACGGAAAGAAAATGGCAGAGAAATTCAAATGAAACCACTACGGTATTAATATTATGATAATATTATTATAATATGTTCTTTAAGTATCGATAAGATGCGGTCTTATTCATAGGGGGTGTTTGTGAATTCGTCAACGACAATATTATACCGTAAAATTGTATTAGGTAGGCACGATCGAAGTATTACTTTACTCTTGACTATACATAATACTATATCATAACATGGTATGCGTGAAGAGATTGTGTCCAATCTTGTCTGAAATAAAATCGTGTCTTTCAAACCGGTAGGCACAGGTACCAATAGGTGGCCCATAGGTGGCTTCGCTTAAACCATAGCCTGTATATAATATGTCGCATTTATATGTGGTTTGTGTGCACATGTGTGTGTGTGTGTGTGTGTGTGTGTTGTGTGTGTGGATGGACGAGTGTGTGGATGTCATTGGTGGACTATAGATGAGGAGAGGGAATAAACAAACTTAATAATTGAAAATATATAGAAACAATATATACGAGAAATATATTATTATGAGTACATGGTTTATAAAACCTACGTTTCCGAAACCGCACGAGATGAAACGATTGACAAAAAATTAAACGAAACGGAACAATATTATTGTACAAAAGAGAAACACGAAATATATAACAGAACAATATAAGGTACAACATAGTTGCCTACACGATCGCACGCAACTCAAAGTCGCATAATATTGTATAATATAATAATTATAATAATAATAATGATAATAATAATAATAATAATAATAATAATAATATTATATAGAGTATACTGAACAACATCATAATAAACGCTCCAAAAGTACAAAACGAAGAAACCACGAAATATAATAATATATTATTATGCGGTATAATTAAACATACACACACACAAAATACAATTAGAGAAATTCGCGACGATTGTGAAACCTGTGTCTACGAAAGCGTTTTCAGATGATAATGTGATTATAATGGGTATAATATAATTAGTATACTTAAACAAAACGGAGGAAAACGATAACGCGTATTGCCGAGATTAGCGCTTTTTGTACTTTTAGGCAAAGCGAAATTCGGATTAAGATGAACGTACCTACATAGCTGCTGATGAAATCCGACGTCTCAATCAGTTCGGAAAATTCAACCCCTAAATCGTAAATATCAATAGTTGTGTCTATGACGTTTGCTGAGCGACCCAAGTGTCGTACAATATTAATAATACTAGTGTTTTTAAATAAATAATATTATTATTGTTTTTCGCTTTGTCCGTTCCGTGACGAGACGAGAATATGGTTATTATTTCTTTTTATCTCGAATACACTACGAAAAACAATGTCGCGGACATCCCCTTGTCGTCATAATATTATCGATACTGCAGAAGAAGACATGTCTTGTCGTGTTCGTTTTTCGAATTTCCGGAAAATTAACAATATAATATTTAATTACAGTGCACTGCCGGTAGCTGATAATATAATAGGTAGGTACTGAATATAAAAAGCGACATTTTGTACAATGAACATATTATTATTTTGTTACGACGAATATTTAAAAAAAACTAAAATAAAGATGTTTAAGGATTCAATGGAATTATTATTTAACAGGCAAAGCATCATATTATCACCGTTCATATATACAACGAATACAATAAAACTATATAATATTATGATGTGAAAAAAAATGTTAAGAAAATAATATAATCACAGACCATAAGATCACAAAAAAGAGGTCGGATGCCATTTGATTGCGTAATTTTGAGAAAAAAAAATTTAACGTCATTAAATTGTATTGCCGAAAAAAAGCCGCCAGTTGTTATACACTCGTAGTTTTTTCAAAACGTATATATTGGACGACAAAAAAAAAATAGAGTAACTGTTCGCGTTGCAGCTACACAATATGATATATTATTATTATTTTAGTACCTACATTGAGCGTGTGTATTATAAATTATAATAAATTACTTGAAAACGTTAAGATAGTTAGGTAGGTACCTGGGTATCGAAAGTGTGAGAATCGCGAAAGTACTGCACGCACGTTAGGTTGAGTTAGGTTACAACAATCGATACCGAGAGCCTTGGAGGAAAGGGGGTGGAGAAATCCAATAGATGCAATCGATTTATTCCAAAATATTACGTATTT
Organism: Sitobion miscanthi; assembly: GCA_008086715.1. Taxonomy (NCBI): domain Eukaryota; kingdom Metazoa; phylum Arthropoda; class Insecta; order Hemiptera; family Aphididae; genus Sitobion; species Sitobion miscanthi. The sequence continues at coordinate 12,429,167 of CM017805.1, forward strand.
GATCGACGTCGTAACGGTGTGTATAGATATTTTGGAAAGAAAAATTTAAAGCGATAAAAATAATATAATAATTATGCAAATGTAAAGGCGATTATTTTTAAAAAATATATGTATTTATTTCGTATTCAATTACCTATAACGCATTTCATAATTTATATAATATGTGTAAGGTGACGAAATAAGCAATAATAATAATAATAATAACAATAATATTACATAGTATAATATTATATACAATTAGATTTTATTCACGTGGATTGCGGGGGAGGGGATGTTATTTACAACGATTATTATTATTTAGTTTTTAAACTTTAATTATTTTAATTCAACAGATCGATAATAATAGTAGTATAATATAATTCGATATTGTTGTGTGAGTGTGTATGTGTGTGTTTGTTGGTGTGTAATATATTATGATTGTAAAAAGTAGAGCGATATAATAAAATAACGAGACACGACAACATGATAATGATAATAATAATAATATATTAAGAGACGCTTGCGATGTGTGGGTGTGTGGGTGAACACGACGACGGTGAGTTTTATTATATTATTATGATGGGTGGCATTCATGTGTGTGAAAGGGTTGTTGTAAGGTTGTAGGGACGACTGAGTGAAAAGAAGGGAATGTCCGGCCATAAAAAAAAATGTATGCATAAATAATAATATAAACGTATATTATTATGTACCTACACACGAACATATTATAATATGTTATAATCTGAATGTACGGAAACTGCGCGACGATTGTAATACAATTATTATTATTGTTTTATTGTATATTACGATAAAAAATACGTTCATGAGATTATAAAATAAAACAAAACAAAAAACCAACACTTTGCGGAAATACAATATTATTTATCCACTAAATATAATATAATATAATATCATATTATTATCGACCTCTTAACAAAATGTTAGCCACACCGTCGAGATGAGACTGCACGCATACGTTAAAAAATCAATATATTTAAAAAAATTCAAAACGAAAAAACGACGACGAGAGTATACGCGCAAAATAACGAGCCGTGTGTTTTTCTTATCTTTATAGTTCTGGTAATAGTTATTAATAATAATAATAATTATTAGGTAATAATAATAATAATAATAATAATAATATATTAAGAGACGCTTGCGATGTGTGGGTGTGTGGGTGAACACGACGACGGTGAGTTTTATTATATTATTATGATGGGTGGCATTCATGTGTGTGAAAGGGTTGTTGTAAGGTTGCAGGGACGACTGAGTGAAAAGAAGGGAATGTCCGGCCATAAAAAAAAATGTATGCATAAATAATAATATAAACGTATATTATTATGTACCTACACACGAACATATTATAATATGTTATAATCTGAATGTACGGAAACTGCGCGACGATTGTAATACAATTATTATTATTGTTTTATTGTATATTACGATAAAAAATACGTTCATGAGATTATAAAATAAAACAAAACAAAAAACCAACACTTTGCGGAAATACAATATTATTTATCCACTAAATATAATATAATATAATATCATATTATTATCGACCTCTTAACAAAATGTTAGCCACACCGTCGAGATGAGACTGCACGCATACGTTAAAAAATCAATATATTTAAAAAAATTCAAAACGAAAAAACGACGACGAGAGTATACGCGCAAAATAACGAGCCGTGTGTTTTTCTTATCTTTATAGTTCTGGTAATAGTTATTAATAATAATAATAATTATTAGGTAATAATAATAATAATAATAATATATTATGTTAATATTTATAAATTTGGGCGGTGGCAGCGGCGGCTACTGCTGCTGCTGCTGCTTGTTCGGCGGCGGCGACAGCGGCGCAACAGAACGCGAGGAGTAGTCCAACAGCGACGACGAAGAAGACGACGAGCAGGACGACGCGGCAGCGATCGTCTGCCGAGGCGACCGTGACGTTGGGGGCGACCGAAACGATCTGATGACCGTCGTTTTCCGTCGTTGCGGCAGTCGTCGCCGCGGTCGTCGTTGGCGGCTGCTGCAGCAAAGTCTATCGTCGTCGTCGTCGCTGCTACTGCTGCTGCTGTTGCTGCTATGGCGGCGGCGACGGCCACTACCAGACAGCAAGGGTTAGCACCAGTCGTCCTCGTCCGAATCGCTGTGCCGGCTGCTCACTCGGCCACCGCTGCCGCCGCCGCTCTTTTGCCGCCTGATCGCGGACACCGACGACGACGACGACGGCTGCTGTTGCTGCTGCTGCTGCTGTTTGGACGACGACGACGCGTACCCGTTGCGCACCGGCGACGGCAGCAGCCGGCCGCTGCGGCCGATCGACATGGCCTGCTCGAAGCTGAGCGGCGGCATGGCCGTCATGGCCATACTCTGCCGGGCCACGGCCGCGGCCGTAGACGTGGACGACGCGGCCACGGCTGGCGGTTTGGGCAGCGCCGCCGGCTGGCCGCGCGTCGGCGACGCGTTCAGCTTCGGGAAGTTTATCGAAGCCGAGTGGTGCGGCGGCCGGAGCTGCAGCGACGACGGCTTGTTGGGCGTGGGCGGCAACCGGCGCCTGTTACAACCGGCCACGGCCAGCACGGGGTAACTGCTGTTGACCAGAACGGATGGCGGCGGCATCGTCATGGCCGCCGCAGCCGCCGACGCTGCGGCCGCCCCGGTCATCATGGCCGATACGGAGGTCGCGTGGCCACCACCGCCGGACAGTGACTGCGGCGGATGGTGCGGCCCGTGGTGAGACACGGACGACGACGACGACGGCGGTGGCGGTGGCGCCGGCTGCTGGTGCTGTTGCTGTTGTCTCGACGACGTCGGCCCGGCGGCGGCGGACGACGAGGCCGATACCCCGCCGCCGCCGCCTCCTCCGTGATGCTGCTGCTGCTGATGGTGTTGCTGCTGCTGGTGGTGGTGGCTCTGCTGGTGCCGGCCGCTGCCGTTCGTCGACACCGGCGACGGGGAACGTGACCGCTGGTCCAGGCTGGTAGTGCCGTAGTACGTGCGGCCGCTCTCCGACCTGTCTGGGCTGGGTGACCGAACCGGACTCGTGGACGCCGACCAAGAACCTGCGGAACAGACGTGAACACGCGCACGACCACGTTTCATCGTTATTATAATATTATGGTTTAAACCGTTATCATGGTATATTATGTTATTATATAATGTCATTGCATTTATATATTATAATATTATGCTCTAAGATATAATATTATATACGTATTGTATATAGTGGGTATATGATATATCGGTGGCTTATGGCACTCATATACTAATATAGGAATATCTCTGTACAAATCGATCACGAGTAAATTGTATTATTGTTCAAAAATATAAATACTCCCAAAATGGAGTGAAGAAAATTCGTTATTTGTAAAACATGAATAGTCAGTTTTTTTCATTATAATAATCAATTAAAATGTTCACTACAGTTATTATTTATATAGTATAAATCACACACCCCCATAGAATTTAAATTCGAATGGATCTAATAAATGTGATTCGGAGAAGAGTTGACTTATAAATTATAATAATATAATAATATTTTATTCGCTATACGTGCACTATAAGCCATCGAAATATTTCTGGTTTAGTGTCGCATCAAGTCGAGGACAGTATCGTATCACGAGACATTAACTCCTCGACTGTTGATACGACCGGCGAGTGTTTTGTACATATGTTGCGTATCCAATGCATATATTGTATGGAAATATAATAATAATAAATAATAATAATAATAATATATATAAAGTGGTTGCGTATATTAATAGCGATGTTGGGCAGTGAAATTTCGGAGACGATTTCGGACACTATTCCCTCGATTTCGGTTTTTGAATTTATAAAAAGAATTACGTGCATGAAGTGAAATTGTAAATGGAAATATCGCAGCTTTTTATAATCCTATGAAACAATTAAACAGACAACCTTAAACATCATTCCAAATTAGCCACCTAGATGAGTGAGTGTTAAATTTTGCAAATGGATATTGTATTTTTGTGTCTATAATCTATACTCCATCGTATAATGTGATAACATAATACTTACAAATGTAAGAAAGTCATTTTCAAGCAAAATTTATGACAAATTCAAATGTTTTCAGAAATTTAATCGATGAGAGATGACTATAGATAAATGTCTTGATCAGTGATCACAGGTCCATATCACAATGTTCACTCTAGTAATATATCAAAGCTAATCACACAAAATTTGTTCTACTGAACGTAAATTTGCGACCGCGGAGATAACACATCGTGCAATTGTAGCGTCTTCCTATAAGTGTACCTATATCAGTGGTGGATTTAAAGGGGGTAGAGGTTCCCCTCACGTTGGCCTAGTATCTAGGTTAATAAATTGGGCCGTTTTTAAAATATATTTATATCGTAAAACTTGGAAATAGAAAATGGGCCCCCAAAAAAACATTCTAGATCTGCTACTGTTACCTAATACGTATGTTGAAAGGCAACGACAATAATAATAATTATTATTATTATTTGCTGCCTCCAATATTATGTAAAATAGTGTCCAGAGTGAAAAGCAAAGAGTTTTCGATAAATTGCAGTCGAATTTGGAAACGAGTGTATATTATTATAACTATTATTGACGACTGACGGGTTAACACGCGTATTCGATATAAAGTATATATTATATTGGCTGCATCCGAGAATCGTCGGACGTTTTATTATTGTACATTAATTAATAATAATTACCAATCATTTGATTCTGAGAGTTCATATTATATACACTTCACGCGAATGAAGAGTATATTTTGATTTCCCTCGAGGTCAAAGGTGGCGAGAATTCGTACGAAATGCGTTTTTAATAATTATTACAATTGTATAACACTTGACTGATTAATTGATGGCGTAGAGCGTAATAAATCGCGGCATTGTGCGTATTCTAGATATCGGCTAAAAAACAAATAATTAATGTGGACAAGACGATGGTCGATATTTTGCTATACAATTTTTTTTTAGTTAAGGCTTTGACAACTGACGTCATTAGCCTGAAAGTTATTTTTGATCGGTTATTACTGTGGGGGGATATACGGTTTGGAACACGTGTATATGTGGCGAGGATTTGTCACTAAACCCCCGGGCCTATTCGGGAGCTATAGTGACACCAGACGATGTTTTTGACCTCAGAACATATTAGTGACTGATGCTAAACGCCGTGCCACGCTGGGCCACATTATAATATTATGACGGTTAAACGTGATAAGCTGACGGTCTGCTGTCGATAAACAGGTGATCCCACATTTCATATTATACGAAATAACAAATGCTTCGGAAGCTGCGCAGGGATAAAATCCAGAAAACACCTATGGAATAGTTTTATTTATAAAAATAAACTAAATTATAATATAAAAAAAATTGTAATTTTAAAATGTAAAACAAAAAAATCAATGACCTATAAAGACGATTCTGTAATTTTATCGGTAAAAAATAGGTACCTAATTATTTAATATTAAGATTTTCTTGAGCGACTTAATAACTGTGTGGGCTGTGAGTCATCATACTCGTCGTAGCTTTAAAGATTCCGATATCGTCTCAGAGTAAACAGCGATACGGTGGCTATTAGTTTTCAGCGGAAAGCTTTCATTTCAAAACGTTAATATTAAATATTATTATATTAACGGCATTCATATTATGAACAATTCACTCAAAAACCTAATAAAATCCTTAAATTATTAGGCAAATAAACAAATCCTAGTGTACTGCAGGATGATTCACCAAGCGTGCTCACCCCTACTTTTTTCAAATAATGCAGTTGTTGAAAATCTGATTTTTGGCGTTTTTATATATGATATGCTTAAAACCACATTTAAAAAAAATATTGAGATATTTTGTAGTTTACTTGGAACGTCCTGTGGAGATAGAAACTTGTGGTTTTCAAATGAGACCCTCGTTTTTTACAACTCTACATTATGTATCGAATAATGTCTCTAACGTATCATAATCAAAATTTTAACGAGTAGTTTCGAGTTGTTTAACTTTGTGTACTAAGGATTATTTGTCTAAGAATGGGTATGCAAGAAATGGGGGCAATATGACTGAGAGTAAGTAACGTCCTCTGCTACTAGTTCCCGGATGAGTAACCATCCAGGATTGTTGTAGCAAAACCCTTGCCACACATACACGTGTCGATTACCTACCGTAACAACCTTACCGTACCAATCCTACCAACCATAGTCCATAACCACTACAATAGCTAATTGACAAAGTTGCCGGTCTCAAGTAAAAAACAAATTTGTAAAAATGGTCCAAGGACTTTATTCAGTATTACATCTATTTTTTTCAGGACTATTTCCCTAACTATATTTTAATTAGGTACATAAATATTAAAAAAAAAAAAAAGTTACCAACTAATTTCGAAATATGGTCATAAAGTATATTTGAAAATTCCGGAAGTGAAATGAATATGGGGTGAACATATTTGGCAAATTAGTCTGTATGAAAACATTGAGTATGTGAGTCAAATCATACTGTATACGCATATTTTAATGAGTGTAATAATAATTGACCAACGAAACTACTTTTTGAATTTTTTATTAGTATGTAAATGTTTTTATTATTTCTGTTGTAGTATAATAACGTTATATAGTATACTGTATACAGCTCATGCGGGCGAATGATTATGTAAAATGTACACAAAAAATAACTTAAATCTATACCTACTGTATTAAAAAAAAATAATAGCGTAATAATATAATACCTAATATACTTGTATTGTCAATAATATATGAATTAGTTGGAAAATAATAATAAGATGATGTATACATAAACATAGCAAAGTTAGTCAAACAACATTAAATGATCAAAATTATGTCACAGTTGTGTTACAATATTGTTGATAATAATAATAATAATAATAATAATAATAATAATAATAATAATAATAATAATAACAATAATAACAATATATTAAACTTCGTAATGTGCAGTATAGTATTATACGCGTATGTACACACTCGATAGAAATGCCGTTAAAAATCTGAACGAAATACGAAATTTCAAGTACAACAAAAATAACAATATAATCATCGTACAAGTCTATATATATATGTATAATTATATTATAATATATAATATTATGTACTATATGTGTATCGATTTGTAAGTAATAATAAAATGATATAATAATGATATAAAGAAAAAAATACGTGCAATAATAATTGTACCGTTATCCTTATGTCTGACTTCGAGTACCTTGACCTAACGAAAAAAAAAAAAAAAACCACTGACGGTTTACCATCGAATATGTCACATCATCATCATCATCATATATATTATGCTGAATATATAATATACATTTGATCGTTATAATTCCGAATATAGGCGTGCGTCGGTCAAACACACAAATTATATACATTATAATATATCGTTGTCTCACGATTTGTATTTAATATATCAATCCATTACTAGGGCTAGGGACTTGCCTTCTATTAGATACAACATGCTCTTATAATATAATGTATAAGTGATGTACGAATAATTTTCATCACATGTAGGGACTTTATATTATTTAAAATTTAATTTCGCATAGTATAATATTATTTTGTTTTCATATTTTATTGGAATAATAACGAAATTATGATTTCATGCAGCTTATTCATAAATAATGTGTGTATATATATAGAAGAAAAACTTATTTAATAATTATTTTGTTATATAAAAAATATGATATTACAATTTATTTAATTCATGTTTAGTCATATTTTATGGATAGTCACATACGGTATAATAAAGGAATAAATATTAAAAGATTTTCAAAGCATCTTAATTCCAAAAAAGTTCCTAGCCCTTTTTGTAATGATATATACTGACGCTCGGTAAGTAACGATACATTATATTATAATGCGTGATATCGAATGATATGTGTGCGGTGATAGAGTACGATATGTACGTCGTCAGTCGACAATTACAAATATGAATGCCTACTTATTGACATTTGATCATATAAAACGCAACAAACTATGATATTATTATAATACTATTTTTTTTGGGGTGAATCTCATGTCTTTCCTTCAAAAAATAGGTGTCTACGTAATATCATCGTATTTATACTGTGCATATTTTAATGATAGATTTGAATTATACGGTGTGTGTGTATGTGTGTGTGTGTGTGTGAAAGTGTGTATGATGAACAGTAATCGCGTAGTTATAATATTATTTTAACATTATGATAATTTAAGTAAAAATAATGTGTTTACCTCTAGGATGACGACGATGATCCAGCTGTTTGACGATCTCGACGACGTTGGACACAGTATCACTGAAGCCGATTTCGTGTGGATGATGACTGTGGTGATGGTAGTGGTGAGATTGTTGATGGTACCTCCTGATTGGCGACGGAGTATGACGCTCTCTACTGTGTTCACCGCGAACGGCAACAACATAACACATAATATAATAATCATGTTAACAGGGTTTGTGGTGAATAAACAGGGCCAGGGAGACCCCGTCCTACACTCGTTGAACATCCACCCCCTCCTAATCGATAAATTTCGTTTTTTTTTCAATTTAAAAACCCATAATATTATGTGAATATAATATTATATTTCCCCTAGCAGAATATACGAATTTCAAAGCCATTTTATTATGCTTAAAAATTAAAATATCTACGTTGAACGATGAATCGATGTAGCTTAGTACCTATACATTTTATAAATTTAGTCAAAATAGGATTGAAGCGTTGGGGGATGTTTTAAGAATTTTCTGTTGCAGTATAATAATATGATCCGTAATTAACAACTTTTAAGTTAAACGATCCTTTGCATGGGTGAGGCGTAAAATTTTATAAGAATAATTGTATGGTTGTTTGTATTCCATTTGGTTTGTTACCGATCGCAATCGGCGCAGACTCTAACAGCTGTATAGGTGACAAGATTGTACGGAACACTTTGTAAAAATCAAATCTTATATATTATTGTAAGCAATTGTAAAAAAAACTTGAAAATATAAAATTTTTTCAAATCATAATTAAAATTGAAAACTATCAAAATATGACCATCCCTCCCACCCATCTGGACCTCTCACCCGTAATTACGCAATACACGTGGTATAATGAGGATGTCATGTCTAATGGACATTGTACAACCGTAATATTATACCACTCGTATGGTTGTCGGCGGTTGACCGCTTACCGTATGCTCGGCGATCGCGATCTCTGTTGTCTGTAACCGGGATGTAAGTGCATACCCTGATGCTGGGGCTGTTGTCCGTCGGAGTTGGAATCTTCGGACGGCCTCCGCGATGAAATCACCACGTCTGTCAGCTCCATCACCTGTAAATCGCCCATGCCCTAGTGTATAAATATACTGTTCCCGCGTGTATACGGCGTTCGCGGACGTTAATACGAACAATATACGAATAATATTATATCATTCATATAATAGTATGTATTATGACGTATTAGCGGCGGTTATGCTAGTATTTATATTATATAATAATGTTTGTTTTATTTACACGTATTATTACATTATGATAATGTAATGGAAATGCTGTTAGAAAATCAAAACAAATAATAATGGTATACCAATAATGATAATAATCATAAAAATAATCATAATAAAAATGGATAAAAATAAAACATAACAAAACAAAAACCTAGTGTATAATATTATGTAGGTATATAATAACAATTAAGTTTTCAGGAAAAGAAAAAAATCCAAAAAAAAAAAAAACACCTCATCTCTCGATTAAAGCCGAAAATAAATATTTTATAATATATTATTATGTATATTATAATAAATTTACACACACGGCAGTACATTGCCGGTAGTATTTACTGAACGGGTAATATTATATTATTATAAGGGACGAGTCCTGCATTCAAAAAAACAAAACGTTATAATAGTTATAATAACAGCTATCCCGACGGTAGGGTATAGTGTTATCAGGATTTTTTTTTAAACGAACAGAAAACTACGGTAAAACACAAAAATAAAAACAGTATACGAAAACAAAAAAATTTAACGACAAGTATTATAGGGTAGTGCGGTTAAATCGTACATATTGTTGTTTGTATATTTAAATTTCGTGAGGGGATTGAAAAATAAAAACAAAACAAAAACGGCGGGAGTTATTTAAAATTATTTCACCAACCGACCACAGTTCTATATATATATATATATAATATGTATAATGTTAATAATGAAAAAAAGTGGATAAGATGTTGAAAAGTGCATGCAAATTTTGCGCCACATGCATCGTGCAAAATTAAAGTCTATAAATATTATAAATATAATAATAGTTAGAAATACATATACCTAAATATAACATAATAATTATTAAACATATTAATCAATCTTATACATCTATCCTGGAATAATATTATATAACAACGGACAAATAGTGTCCGTCCAACACTAAATAATAATATTTAGTATATACCTACGATATAGAATATAACAATATAACAATACCTAATAATAATAATAATAATAATAATAATAATATAATATTACCTTAATGGCATACCTACCTAAATTAAAAATATATAATATGTATGCTACATAATAATAGTGATATCCTTACCAAGTCAACAAATAATAATGATAATAATAATAATAATTGTAATAATAATAATAATAATGATAATAGTAAATCAATCGTTCTAAATCATCTAAACTCTCTATAGATATTTAACATGTCGTTTTCGTTTCAACGAAGGGTCGCGAAGTGAGCGTATAATATATATATATATACACACAAATATTAGATATGATATATATATATATGTATACGAATATATACTTAAGAGAGTTCCATCAAGTGACTAGAGTCTATGCAACCACACAAAAAAGGTCTAAATATACAATTATATGTATTATCGAAATTCATAGTTTCCGAAAAAAAAGTCGAAATTCAAGAGTTCTACGTATATAAACGAAATACAAAAATATAACAACATATAAAATTTTATTTTATATTATTGTATATATATTATAATATAAATCAACCAAGGAGTAAAAAAACACAACGTATCTATTTCTCAGGGGGAGTTAATAAAATCTCAAACCATCAAAATATACCTTTTCTAAAATATCGCCACGTCTCCTCCTCAAACGTTTGGATTGCGTTATATACCGCTGAAAATACACAAACACAGAACCGTTTTACACACAGATTGTAGTCACTTGACACAATTAAACATTATGGCACTTGTGGAATCAATATCATTAGTTAACTATATATATATAATATTATATTATTATCATGTTGTAAGTATAGTGCGTAGGTATATCATATTATTAAATTATGTACATACGTTGTTGGACCATAGAAATAATATTTTCATTATTTTCAGATTTTTAGATTTTATATAAAAGTAAGGTACCTTTACGCATGTATAGTTAATAAATACTAAATGTAGGTATGCTATAAAATATCGTATGTGTTAGTATTAATAATAATCGCCTACAGTCATTAATAATCGTCTTACAAGTCTCGTCGTTGTGCGTTCTAGACTTAAAATATATAAAACGGGACAGGGTGAACTCTCTAGGGGTCGGGTTGACGTATTCATGAGTAAATATTACTTGGTCATACGGTCATCACCTTTTTAGACCTGAAACAAATAAAACCATCCGTCAAAGGTATATAAGACAGCTAAGTTTAAAACGTCACCGGAGTCGGCGAGCAAATGATGACATAGGTACTATTACAAACGACAACACACGCGACACTATTAAACATTCTATTTGCCACATCAATACCCGGGTGGACTGGCCCACTGGTCTACAGTCTTGTAGGACAGTATGCCCTTGGACTATGAGAGCACGGGGCTCTTCATTAAAAAAACGCAAAGGGGCCATAATTAAGGGATAGCATGTCTTAAAACTTAATAATGTTCAACTGTAATTTCTGAATTTGATAATAATTTCTAATCTTATAGAATACTATAAAAAGATACTCCTTGATAATATATTATTGGTTAATTTACAGTTGAAACATTGATTAAATATATTTAATCAATGATTGGAATTATGTTATATTTAAAGTAAAATTGTAAAAATACGAAGAGCTCCTCTGAATTTTCCTGAAGTTTTTTTACAGTGGAGGTCAATAGGCTTTTACAAACCTAGTCCGTCCCTGTCAATACCAAATAATATTGTAATCGTAAAGACGTGTTGTTTAACTCAACAATAAATAGCCGTTTGTTTTTGTTGTATATGTTAACAGAAAATTCAAAATATTTTACGAATTTATATTACAATTATTCATTCATTGTCATTGTTATTACAGATAACGACAATTCGAATTAATGAAAATCATAATATCATAACGTTTACTCCCGACTCTGTTTTAGAAACATTTAAATAACGTTTGATCGCATATTAATAATTATTATGGTGATAACCGGAAATTGGAATGTGGGTCATGATTTTTCAATATCATAGGCATTGTTTACGAACGCGATATTTCTTTCTATATTTATTACCGGCTCCTGGAGTTGTTCCTGGTCAGCAAACAGCTATTTTCGTCCTCGTCCTGTCCACGTTCCGCGTTCCAATTTGTCGCACCGGCGGCCTCCATCAGGCACGTGAAGAATGATGAGTGCTGTTTGAAATTTTTACACAATAATGTTTTATAGAAAAAAGATAGTATAAAGATAAAATAATTAACTAGAAATGGAAAAAAACAATAAAAAAATTAGCAAAAAATTACATATAGTAGCTTGTTAGAAGTGCAACAGTGTGCAACTATAGTTTTGTATAGCCTAACCACCACCACATCTCCCTAAAAAAAAAGAAGCTTTTTATGTATATTTTTTTATACGAAGATGTTGTACGAAGCTTTGTCATCAAGCGGGTGTTATGTATAAGCTTAAAACAGAAATAATAATTTATTTTACTTTTTATTTTCAAATCTCACGATTTATTGTATTCTTTCTTTCTTTTTTTATATATAGTATATATGATATTAATTTTCTTAGTTTTATATTGTTGTCATTTAAATAAAAGGAAAAATAAATATAAATAACAAACCATTGCATTCTAAAATATATATTATATTTTAACTACACATTCACAATATGTATCTATGATACGTAATATAATATAGTTTAATAGTAATAATGTTATTATTATTTCATACATAACATAAATCCGTGCAACTAAAAATACTGTGGAATTACTTTCTAAGAATGCGGGTACGCAAAAACACAATGCAATAAAAGTCTAAGGCTACGCCGATAAACTAATGTAGTATTTCGTAAGTGTATATAAGTATATATTATTAATAAAAAACGTATACAAAATATATGCGATATTATAAAGAAATATTATGATGAAGTATGCTATGCTAATAGACATATAATAATAATAATAACAATAATATATTATTGAGTGGATATGAAATAAATATATATATAATATAAATAAATGAATAAAATACGTCTATGTAATCCGCTCTAAGGTATATAATATATATACTGATCTGTTTAGAGACCCGTGCTTATACATGACTGTAATTATATAGTTAGTTAAAAATGAATCTATTAAAATAGAAGTACAAAAAAAAAAATAATGAAAAATTAGATACAAATAGTATAAAAATATATAAATGTTTAGCGCTATGTAAAAGAATCTACTATAGCCAGCTGAACTGTGGTCTAATAGACGAACAAAAATATGTGTATATGTGTACACGTACGTTACCTATAGTCTAGAATAATTAATATAGTTAGGTAAAATATATAAATATATAAATGTATATATTGTGTATCGTAAATACATATCACATATATATATATGTATATATTAATAAATAAGGGTGTTATAATAATAAATATATTTCAGGTAACTCAGGGGTATTGTTATAATGTGCTTTTAAAAGGACAAGGAGTTGAACGAATAATAAGTCGAAATCAAAATATAATAAACAATATAAAAATAATAATAAAACCAAAAAATAATTAAATAAACAAAAAATAAAATAAAAAATTATTGAAAAATAACAAATTAAAATTAACTATAAATCGTGATTGAAATAGAATAATGAATGAAAAACATCGACAATTCGACAACTGTAATATTGTTATGATAGTATAATATTATGTTAATGATATCAAAACACAAGACGAAACGTTGCGAGATAACATTTATTTTGATCTAGGTACTTAAGATTATAATAGTGATATTACGGAAATATATATTGAACATAGTGTTTTTTGTATAGCTCTGTCTATGTGGGTAATAACAATGATTTAAATGTTTAAATAGTTTAAATAGTTTAATTTATTGTTTATTGCAGACTCAAAAGTTTATAAATATTTTTAGACTTTCAATATCGTTTTGATTCCGTTATATAGCCGAATGTATCGCTTTGTGACGCCTTTGTAAAGTTTAGCAACGTTTCACCTTGGTGGCTACGTATTATCGTGAAGAATGAAAATGAGAATTGAACGACACGAATAAACAGCTGTACAATGAACAATGAAATTTAAAATGAATAGGTTATAACTGAATAAATATAAATACAAAAACATAAACATAAACAAATGAAAAAAACAATAATATGAAAAAAAAAATATGAAACTAATGATTAAAAATAATAATAATAATACATTTATATATAAAAATAATTGAATAAACTCAAATAAATACTACCGGCTCTGGGGAACTATGTTCTGCAATGTCCTGAAAGCAAACACATAAATATAAACTGTCTCTATGTCGACTGTTCTCAATTTCCATTTACTAGGTAATTTCGTTCACCCTTTTTCCATGCTCTAAAAAAATATTATGTGTTCTACGAATATTCTAAGCCTAAAAACATCAACAGTGTTCCACGGTTTTATGCCTAAAAACAATTTCACCTAACCTTCAATATTCTCCACACATTGACAAATTATTATTTTGTGCATATACTACACTAATCAATGACATTATATATATACCTACTTCACTGACTATAATCACCTATCTACTAAAAAAACTGTATTATATATCAAATATATTGTAATATATTATATGTTTAAAGCTATAAAAAAAATTAATCAAAAATAATAAAAAATAATGAAAACGATAAACCTACAACACTTTTATTTGTGTTTTAATATTTCAACTAAACTCGTACTATTACGCTCATATTATTATAAGAAAAATCAATCAGTTTTGTTTATTATATATATATACGTATATATTCCAAGGATTTTTTTTTTTGAGAAAAGTTTAGGGATCTTACAACACAAAACAAAAATCAAAACAATAATTTAAACAAAAACATATTGTCAAACATGTGTGAACGTGTAAAAGCAAAACGTGTATTTTATTTCGTGTGTTCACAAAGCTCAATGTTGTAAATTCTAACAAAAAAAATGTAGTATCCTCGTTATACACCCAAAGTACGAAAACAATTTTGTGGTGATTTTCTTGTTTTTTACTATAATTATTACTGTTATTTTGTAAAGGTTTATTAATTATAGTTTGTTCGTATAATAATCTTCAAATTTTCTCGTACCATGTAAATTATAGTTATTTACTATGCGGAAAATAGTGGAAAATAGCGGAAAATAGCGAAAATCATTCACTCACACACAACATTGATTTTTGAACCATCTTTAAAATAGTAACAAATAAACAAAAAAAAAAAAAACAAAAAAAAACCAACAGAACAGAACATAAACAATCCGAAATTAAATAATTGTGCATGCGCTGTACACCAACCAATAACAAAAATTGTTTCACCAAAACACATCAATGGAAAACATTGTAATGGGTCCAAGGAAAATAAACACGCATCGATATAATAACAGTTCACAACACAAATAATATATATAATATAATATGACAATTCGTAAACAAAATAAAATCAGGGGTAACAGCACTCAAACAATAAACAAAAAACACAACCGACTTCAACGTATATAAAATGATGTATATATATATTTTTAATTTTGATTTTTAGGGTTTTTTTCATAAAATTTGCTAACATTTTTATCGTATGATTTTCTCACGGGTTGCGATGATATATATATAATATAATGAATCTATTATTATATATTTGTTCATCCTACAATATCCTTGTATTTTTTTGATTTTTTAATAAAAATACATAATATATGTTTTAATCCTTTTTCAGATGTATAGGTAATACTATTGATTTAACTTTGATTAATTAAAAAATTTAAATTTATAACTGTAGGAATAATATTCGCTAAAAACGTTCATTATGAATTGTATTACCTGTGGATTCGATGATTCGACCTGACCGAATCTCGTGGACTTCCAGCTCTCTAAAATCAACAGACCCGCGTATATCTTGCCTACCGTCAGTTTTCCGGTGTTCAGACCTATACATCAAGTGAAAAATATTTATTTTTTTTTTATAATACTCGTCCCGCGTCAACTACAGAAAAAACGAAATAAAACCCACAATCGCTTTTTGGAATGAGCAGGTCCAAAATCTTTCTTGCCTGTAACGGCCATATGTGTCTGATGGTCTCTCTCAATTCTTCGTCCGCCTGGTCCATCTCTTCAGCTGTGGACAGAAATACATATCAATATTATTCCCCCACAGGTGGCGTCGTAACATATGATTTGACAAACCACACAGATTCACAACAACAACAGTAACAACATAAACAACCACACACTATCAATAAATTACGCTCACTCACCACATCGCATCTTTATGCTCAGGTTTTCCCGGATGAGCGCGAACAGCGTCGTGGTGAACTGCACCTTGCCGTCCTGATCGACCGGCATGTTCATCCGGATGAGTTTCTTGTACGCCAAACGGTTGGGACACTTGTTGCCGAAGCCCAATGGCGGATCGATGTTTTTGAGCATATCGTACATTTCGGTGTAGTGTATCTTCCCCCTGTGGTGCGCATAATTATACACAATCGTTACTAACAGTTTATATCTCGTTTCGATATCATTATATTATTATTATTATCAGGGTTCAAAGAATTGAATGTTCCACAAAACCCCAAACCATGCACGTTCTCTATGTCAACCTTTTGCAGTGCACTCAAAATTAAGGAATTGTTGGAATATGCGGTCAAAACGCGGGTTGCAGTGGTCCAATATGTCAAAATCGACCTATTGCAGGATTATCTGCAGTTGAGATCAAATTTTGAAATTATTTGAACGTAAAATGGCAAGCACTTTGAAAACTACTCTTTTTATATTAAAATATTATATTTTAATGTTATAAAAACACCATCAGTGTTTCTCCAAAATATGTAAGAAAAAACAGTTTTATGTGGGTATTTGTATATTATGCACTATAATAGCGATAATAGTAGATGTCAAATAATATGCTATTTCGTATTTAGTATGGTAAAGTTAAAATTTGTATCTCATTTGTACTTTAAATTCAGAATAAAATCCATCAAATATGCGAAATTATTAAATGTTCATACCCACTTGTTACGAGATTTGGTACCATATATATTTTATATGTTATTAGTTATTACTTACGTGGCGTTTGGGTCGTATTCCGCCCATATCCGAACGAATTCGTCCAGGTGATGAGCACCTAGAATCGACGAATCCCTGGTCAGGTAATCGAAGTTGTCCATGATGACTGCCACGAACAAGTTCAACATCTGCAGTGTACACAGGGAAATTAATGATAATATATTATGGTATATTATATAGTCGTTTTAAGTTAAACGGCTCGTAATCTTATATAGTTCGATAGTTCGATACGTCGAGTGTATCGGTTAGACGTGCTTACCAGAAACGAGCAGAAAAATATGAACGACACAAAATACATGTAAGCCATGTTCGAACCGCAATCGTAGTCCAACTTTTTGGCACCCGGCTCGCACATTTTCCCATGATTACACGACAACATGATCGACGGCCACGCTTCGCCCGTGGCGCATCTGTAACACGGAAACGCGTTATAACACGGATACACGCAATAACAGCTCCTGCAGTGGTCTTCTTAAATTTTTTGTTGTTATAACTTAACCGTCTAATGTGTTTTTTTATATTTGTCTCATGATTAGTGCCTATGAATGGAAGGGGGGCTGCTGCTGGAAGGGACATATTATTGTGTCGATGATAAAGAATCAAGTTATAAATTGTACATTTTTTTTAAAATCAATTTAAAATTTAAATTATCTTTGAGCTAAATTCAAAGTTTATTTATTAGTTACCGTGCATCATGTACGAACTAATATTAATTAATAAAAATATTGCTTTGAAAATATAATCATTATAATATTTAATTGTAATTCCATCATGCGGAAAATATTACAATATAGATGTCGCGATGGATAATATATGATAGTACCTATTACAATATTATACTATATTAATATAATCAATATATAATATAATTATATTATATTAATTATAATTATTACCGAAACAATAGCATTAGACCCTGGACAAACGTTTGGAAATTGTTGTGCCTGTTGATTTCCGTGGTGGGGTTCAGCTCAATGTTGCCGAAAATCTGCATCCCGATGATGGCGTATATGAAGAATAACATGCCGATCAGCAAGCACACGTAGGGCAGGGCCTGCGGTTAAACAAACGGTTAAAGATATCCGGTTTATCACGGGTATGGCGAGGAATGGAACAACAATATACTGAAAGTGAGCGAAAATGGGTGGCCCAAAATTGTATTTTTCAAATGACCCTTTTTGCTGAAACTCAAAAAAGATGGATTTCGTTTTATCATAAACGAAAAAACATTTTGATTTCCGTTGTCCGAGAGGGCGTTTGAAGCAAGTCATGTGAAACAACGAAATGCATTTAACTTAAATATAGGAACATAACCTTTTATCATAATATTTTAAATGGTATATATAAATATTCAATAGAAATTAGATCAGATCACACGGTATGAGTTTATTAAATCCATGTCATAATTTCGATAAATAATATTATGCGAAGTATTATAAATATTATATTATATATTATTATAACATGTATAACACATTTGTATGATGTTTATAAACTTATTAAATTACTTCAATCACTTTGTATTTATTAGTAATATAGTCGACAGTTCATAATGTTTTATTCTTATTATTTTATGTTTACATTAATTTATATATTTAAATTAGCATTTATAATATGTTCTACACTTCGAACCTAAATATACGTTTATCAACTAAAATTGTTAATAACATTTCAATAGACAAATTTAAAAAATACTGTGGTAACCTAGATATGTTTTTCGTTTATGATAAATTTTCTATGGGTGAAAATCAAAACCTTTTTTGAATTCGAGCAAAAAATTTGATTTGGTCTAAAACAAGTACGCCTGTTAAATGATGTGAATCGCGCAGTTGCAGGCAATATAATAATATACTATACGTACTTTGAACGACTGGACGAACGTCCAGAGCAATATCCGTATCGTGTACCCTTGCCGGAGCAGTTTTATCAGTCTTGCGGCCCGGAAGAGCCGGAGGAATCCGACGTTTATGAAGTTTTCCTGCAACAACGGGATTTTGTTTACCACACATGGCGCAAAACTGTGCGAAAAGACCCCCGCCCGGTGACGGTATAATATTGTTATTACATATCGCTGGATGTCCTCGCGCGCCAGTAAAATAATATACAACATTTATAATATTACAATATAGATAACTTCACCTATATAATATTATTTTATATTTCAAAAGATGGCGTATTTAAGCTCAACATGATATAATATAATTAAACGCGTATATATATATATATTATGCGCATCATCACACGAACTAGAGTGTATTTGAACGTGAAGCTCAGCGGTGGCGGCGGCGGCATTGTAATATTGTATCGCACATAATAATTATATATGTATGACCCACTATTATTATTATTATTATTATATACATTATACAGGTAGGATGATCTATTTACACGGAAACACGTCATAATTTATCTTCCTAGTCAATTTTTGTATTTTTTAAATGTTTATATGAATTGATTAGTATTTATAACACTATTACTCATATCTTTACAAATAAATATTATTTTATATATTTTCCTTTGCTATCTACCCACTTTTTTTTCATAGTGGTTGCTCTTAAGTTGCTTTAGGTTTTTAAATTGTTTATAATGTCTACCTGTATTATATTAATAATTTCATAGTCAGAAGAAGAATATTAATAAAAAAAAAAATAGGTGTTTAATAGTCTATAATATATATTTATATATGTTACGGGCAATTTGAATCGTGAATATAAACTAATAATTTTTAGTGCATTATATTATTATATTATATTTATCATTAATAATTATATATAATATTGATAGAAAAAACAAAATATAATTAGTATATTGTTAATTATAATTGTATTATTTCTTATTGATTATATTAATAATATTAGTTGAATAATTAGTAAATTGTAGGTAATCGTAAGATAATAATATAAAGTATTACACAAAAAATTATTTTTTTGCTTCGTGATTAAATTTCCCGAGTTGAACGAAATTTTCTAGTCAATGTGTGCCTTTCCAAATAGGCCATATTGTGCAGGAAGGTACATAGAATTTTTTAGAAAAGCATTCTGCTTCTAAAGAAGAAACTGAAAACTACATTGATAGAAAATTATATTTTTTTGTAAAAATATAATGTTGGGTATAAATACACAAATATACATACTTAAAATCATAATATTTTTTTTACTTAGAAAATTAGTTTCGCCAGTCAAACAGATCACCCCGTATATTCTGCATATAATACTATAACATAATATATTTTTGTATCGTAATATTATGGAGTGTGAATAATATGATATTTAATAATAATGTTTGTGTGATCAATTATTATTATATTTTATTAAAGGCGCGGTAATCGTGCGTAAATGGCTCGAACACAAAAAATAGTGTAACTCATATCACTTAAACCTGTTACATGTAGTTTTGTTGCAGTGACGTATTTGAACCTAGAACACAGTAATAATAAGAGAGATGTCGATTTTTCAACACGACTCTTGAATATCGGTACGCAGTGTATTACTGCGCACCCCACATAAGTCCAGATGGGCAGCACTATGACAAGTGCCCCCCCCACGTTCACAAAATATATTATATAATTTTTCATTAATTATTAAAAACCAGTATCGTAAAAATGTTTTTAATTTAAGTGCCCCCTCCGTATACAGATTCTGGAACCGCCCTTGTCCCTGCAGTCAACGCCCAACATTATGAAAATAATCTTTTTCTAGAAAATTGTTTTTTAACATCAAAATAATATATTCAATTTTTATTTCAATCAACGCTAAACGCAAGTCTATTGATTTCATCATTGTAATGCCGATACACTATTATCGATACGCAAAATAAAACAAAGTTTCCTTCATCCACCAACCCGCCAATCAATCAATTACGCCACTGCAATATAAAATAGAGATCGCTGAAACGGCTCAAATCTTGCAAGTAACACGATTTTTTAATATTATATTATTGTAATGTCGTGTGACGACGGTACAGTTTCTAAACAAAGGTCACTGGAGCAACATCGGTGTAAAACGATATACACGGACGTTGGCGGTGATGTGTGTTCAATATTTTACGGCAAGGAGATAAAACGGCGACGAAATCGAGTAAGTATAATGTATTAATGTGCAAATATACAGCCGTTGCCCGGCACCGTCAGAGCAGAGTGGGCGGCAGCGAGGTACGCCCTTGCAAAAGATCGATTTGAGTTCGCCGCACCACGGAAAAATAAATAATAATAATAATAAACGGAAAATCGAAAATAACACGCGTGAACAATCGATTTCCCGGAGGCGGAGCGATTAGTTTAATATTAGTATAGTTTTCTGTGATGAATACGCGAATAAGAGAATAAGAACAAGAACAACGACAATACACCCAATAATAATTGCCATTCGCGCGCGCATAATATAATATTATAATAACATATTATTATGAATTTCGCACAGGTCTGCTTCGTACAAAATAATAATAATAACAATAATAATAATATATCTGTGTACGATAGATCGTGTGCCAAGCGTCATTATCGAAATTTGCGGCAGCGGTGGCGGCGGCAATATAATATATTATTATTATTATGAGTTTTATTAGGCAGTGGCGGCGGCGGCGGCGGCGGCGATATCTCAACAGTAATTATATTGATAATATTATAATATAATATCATACATAGCATCAGCAGCAGAGCGTATAAAATATATTACACACCGATATTACACATAACATATTAACATACGATGATTTGCGCAAGCTCGAGGCGCGGCGGACCGGAGTCCGTCCGTCGTCGGTCGAATCGTGTGTCGTTTTGTACGATCATTTTTTATAATATTATAAAAATAACAATTTATTAACACAATATAATAATATAATATATACACATACGCAACGGACGCGGAGGGTATCGCGGCTGCAGCAATGTCGCGGGCGTTTGTTTTCCGGAGCCCAAGCAGATCACTCGATACCGAGGCTGAACACATAGGTATTATAGTTATCACTTTTAATAAAATATCGCTAATCAAAATGAGTATAATATAATATGCTCACGATACGATGTCAACGATATTATTATGCTCCCCCCGTTGGGGTAGGGAGAAGGACGGAAGGTGTCTGATTTGAGGGGAGGGCTGGAAATCATAGTGTTTATTCATGTGAGCGAAATAGTCGAATAATGAAAGTGTATGCAATGTGTAGTGGTTTGATGGTGCGCCCACCCCTACCCGCTACCCACGCACCACTCACAAGCCACCGTCGGTGACCAGAGCTCCTGGAAAATTTGGGCCACGAACATTGCACGCTGCTACGACCTCTACGCCTGGATTGCAAAATATATACTCAATACCAGTGAAAACTATCGAAAATGGTGATGTCAAAATATATATATATATAACATATAACTATTCTAAAACAATATATTCCAACAAAAAACTATACAGCATATTATTATTATATATAGGTAGTATACGTATTATTATAATATAATAATATAAATAAACTCGATATAGGAATGTGTGAAAGAAAAAGAAACAAATTAAATGAATAAAAAACCAAACGAAAAACCTTCGCCCCCACGTTCCGGATACTCGGGTTTTTGCTAATGAGATTTTAATCCAAAAATATATTTTTATACAGGCCTCGAAATTTTTCACTAAATATTTTTTTTATTTGTTTTCTCTACGTCTGTACCTAATCAAATTTCTACGAGAAATATTTCATGGCAAAGTATCTAATAACAGTTTAATCTCTAACTCTCTAGCATTTTTTTATTTTTTTAATATCCATAATATAAGTATAATAGAATGGCTCAAAAAATGTATAGTTTAATTTCGCTTCATTATATCATACTGTAAGACGTAAACTATGAATATTATTTTTGTAGTTGTGTATAAGACACAAAAGTAATAATTATTTAGATAAAAAATTATGTTAAACAAAGGTTTTGCAATCGTTTAATAGATACTGAATTATAATAATATCTCATTCGTCGTTATTTTCTATTCTATAGATATCATTGTTGCGTGTAATTCAACTATACGTTGACACTTGTGTGCCCTATAACTTAATGCAATTTACTGTAACTAATATTATGCATTTGTATGCACCAGTAATGAAAATGAATTTATTAAAATATGTAAACTATAACGACATCGAAACAGCTAGCGAGCAGTTTAAAAAGCATATAAAACATCCACCATACTATAAATAAAAAATGCAATGAATTGCGGAGGATAAAATATTATGCATAAACCTAAGAGCCGAGATTGTACATGATTATAGTTGCATTGCATATTATAATATTATATAAGTCGTAGAAAACTCTAGAGAAGCTACTTGCAAGTGGACTCGATCAGAACATAAAATATATAAAAATAAACCTAATAACAATAATATGTTTAATTAGTATCAAAAAGAAAAATAATAAATATTTGGAATACAATTATTATTATTATTATTCTTTAAGCAATAATATTATGATTCCCAATCATAATATCCTATCCAAAATAATGATTATAATACGTATTACATATTTTTTACGATACACTTTAGACGAGTATATTATAATTATTATTATTACCTAATGTTTTAGCAACGAAAACAAAGGTGATTTAAAAAAATATATATAATAATATTATATTTTCTATACCGTAACAATAGTACCTATGTTATTATCGAACGCTATATTGTGTTACAAAATACTCTACAAACAATAATGGTGGTAACTACAGTTATTATTAATCATTATAATATTATTACTCTTCAAGGTCAGACTAAATATGCTATAATATAACAATATGCTAGCCATGGTGTGTTTCTATGTGTATAATAATAATAATAATAATAATAATAATAATAATATGTTACTACGATGATGAATAATTATTGTACTTTGGGTACCTACTACCTACTATAATACTATTAATGCATTAGATTTAATTAATATATTATTATATATCGGTCAAATTAGTAATACAACAGTATACTAATGTTATAATATAGTATTTAGTAGGTATATACGTATAAACATCGATACTCACTACTTTTTCTCTTAAAAATTGCATTGTATTGCCAATAATTATAAAAAAGGATCTAATAAAACGTATTTTGTACTACTAAATAATATTATTTACCTACCTATGTATATAAAATAACATAATATCAATAATATCAAAGTCACTATACTGTAATGTCGAATAAAACATACACCAAAAATCCGAGTAGCCCTTTGTGGATTATTATTTATTATTATTGTTTTAAATTTCCGTATACATCATAATAATATCAATAATGATGATAACATATTGCCATCGGATTTGTCGGGAAAAATTGAAAGAAAAATAAGACGTATCTACGGTTATAACGAAGAAATTACAAACGAAATTTAGGAGGCACAATATTTTTAAATATCTCAGAAACTCGAATTGACTGTACGTTGGTGATTTGATCGGGTTTTATAATACCAACCGTATATTCATCCCGTAAGTAGGTACATATTTTCGAGTAAGGTCCCCCCAAATAATAATAATAAAATAAAGAATAATAGAGGTGCCTAAAAAAATCGAATATATTATTTCTGATTTTACTAATAACAATTTTAAACAAAATATATCGTGTTGAATATTGTCGTCACATAGCTAATGTAAGTCGTTACTCACAATATTTATCGGGTTATAATATTGTGATTGTCGACAACTATTTTCTAAATAAGTGTCATAATACGTGTATATATATTATATATTCGCTTGCTGCTTAATTATTAAGAGCAATATTTTGATAACCATCGTGTTGCATAATAAATAAGTACTTATATAATATATTTTTTTTTTCAAAAAAACAAATGAAATAAAAAATAAAAATCCATGTCCAAAAGACCAAAAAAAAAAATTACAAAAGACACATTCTTCAACAGTATACAAGTGCGGTCTACGTCGGATGCAACAAATTGGCGTACTCCTGATGTTTTAAATATAAAATTTACCTCCACAACTTCTCCAAACAGCAGTTTTGGTAAATCTGTTGGTTTCTCTACATTGTTCAAAGTTCGGTACACATATACGAGGCGTTCCTATACAAGAGTAAACATGTTACAAATTCCTGTCGGATGTATATTGTTTTTATTTTTAATTTATTTTTAATTTTTTTTAATTTTTAATAGGTATTTTTTTTTCGTGCGAATTTCCGATAAACGTCGACTTTGATTCAATGTCCGTTCGTATTCTAGATCCGATGTCCTTTCGTGTTTTCAAATCCTGATCATTATTTTACTGCGGGTCTATTTTATTTTGTTCAATAAAAACATTATGATGTACCCAGGTAAAGAAAATCTGGATTTGTAACCCAACTGGGGTGACTGGCTTAGGTACCTAACTGTAAATGCATTCTGTGAACATCACGACATAATTGTTGCAAGGTTTTACGTTTATAATAAATATTCCGACAAAATAAAGTGATGAAAACAGTTCGAAAAGCATTTCATAGGCATGATACATCAATACTATATGGGTACTTGGAAGCTCTAAGTTACGCCGTGGAAGGTTAATTCAATATGTAATATGTATCGTCGAGGGATGAAATCGACAACGTGCCAGTTGTATCACTATAATATTATTTTAGGGAGGAAAGGGTAATAAAATTATTATAGGTATGTCTATGTAAAGCGTGTGTAGCGATGGACTGAAAAGTATTCACGCTAACGGAAATTATGTAACGCATAAAGTGGTCGCTAAAATTAATAGGTATGTATTATAATATATTGCCATGTAAATTTGGGTTCTAAACAATAAGAATCTTATAATATAATATCATACATCATCGCCAACGAAACGACGAAACCACCTGTCTCGGTTTTCATAAGTAGTTCAAAAAAATCCATTTTTCTTTAAAGTTGATAATGTTGATATTATAATAATAATACATTATAGTGCGCTTTTATGTGTTAAACAAGTTCATAGATTCGATTTAAATTCGAGACAGGTGGTCTTGCCTTCTCGGTGACAAATTATATGTATCAACTATTATAATAAAATAATATTTTATTATACGTATAGGAGAGACAACCATATAGACGAACACACACTTGCATCCAGAACTTAAATAATTGTAAAATTAAAATACATAATTATTATTAATTGTTATATAATATATAAATATATTTTATAATATTATGTATAGGAAAGAACACGTAGCTGCAAAAATTGTTATAAATGCGTATACATAATATATTGTTTAAAATATCTTACCCCAAATTCGATGACCAGCGCGTCCACGATACTTCCGATGACCGTGATGAAGTCGAAAATATTCCACGGATCTTTAAAAAAATTCTGAAAACCATTTCATTAAGCAAAGAACGTGTTTGGGTTAGACATTTGTGAGTATATACATAATCATATATATATATATATTAGGTTTAATTATTAGGTATTAAATCATAATAATTATTATTGTTATTAGTGTAAATATTGTACACGCATGCTTTCCATTGGAATCACCGTGGGAGAACGTGGTACATCCGTGAAACAAAATCATTTTTTTTATCGTAAAGGTCTAAAATAATTATGTATAATATCATAATATATTATTACAAATTATTAGATTATAATTAAAATATAATGAACAATATTATGTTACCTTGCATCCAAACGCGATGAGTTTTAAGACACATTCTACTAGGAATAGCAGCGTCAATAAATGATTGAGGTTCAGTAGAACACTGTTAAGTAGATACGATTCGCGATGGTGCTGCAGCCACGAAATAAACAACCAAATAAAAGCAACGTTTTAATATTACACAGGCAACTAATTTAATGACTTCGGTTAGTAATATCGTATCTAATAATAAAACTTTTGAACTGGTAAAAAAAACAAATCTAATTTGTACAATCTATATATTATATAATATAATATAATATAATATAATAATATAATAAAACCCGATATTCGTCTTTAAGTTCGTGATAAAATCAAAAAAACAACGAAAAAACATTTTTTTTTACCATTAATTCTGAAAAAAATGTGATAGTTTAGTCATCAAACTATTATTATTATATTATAATGTATAATATCACGTCGGACGTCTAAGACATTCAGACGAAATTCAGAAATACCAATCTAACGAATCCAAAGGATGATGATGATAATAATAATAATAATAATAATACCTAATTATAATAATATTATAATACTGTGTACTATTTTACAGCTGTGTGTTGTAAATTATATTGTATATAATATATTATAATACCACGGTGATGATAATAATAAATTAATATGCATATTGTACTATCGTGTTTGTGAATCCATGTGAAGAATTAATGCTGAATCCAAACTAAAATATTTCAAGACTGGACAAAAACGGTGCGATATACGACGATGACCGCGCGCGCCATATTAATATATTTTCGCAGCGTTTAGCTCGCAGCTCACGATGAATGGGGACGGTAGGTATAGGAGGTATACACAATAATAATAATCTATTTAATCCTGAATTTTGTGGCATTGTATAGGATCTAATTGGAAAAACAAATTAACAATAGCAGTATAATAGTTGGGCATGCGAAATAATAATATTAAAATATAGTAATCAAACGCAAGACACAAGCGGACATAAAGGTACACACACGCACACACACAAACACACGAACAAATCATGCTTGTTTGTCTATATCATATCTATATAGAAAGAATATTAACATCGTAACAGGTAGTATGTGTCTGTAAAACTCACGTCATTGTATTTATCGGTGTAATCCATATTATGAGACCACTTACCTTACACACGCTGTAGAATTATATCTCTATGTCGTAGGTAGGAGGAATACAATACTATTGTAACATAATTTAGTAGGTAGTCAATTTTTCATATTCATTTTTAAGGGGGCTGTTTCTGAGTAAAATAGGGTCCACGAGAGTAATACAATTAAACGATTATTATTTTTTTCGGTGGAGCAAATTCAATGGAAAGCACGTGACGGACGTATATCATAGTAATAAAAATATTAATAATCATTTTTTAAAACCAAATCCGTAAAACGTATCAAAACAAAAATAACTTTACATACAACAATTAAATCTATTATAATAGTGTAATATGTTATATGTGAAATGACGGTAAATATAATACCTATACATGTATCTTGCATATACATATGTATTATATAGCGATAAATTATTTTATTTAATTCTAGACAATATCTATAATATTAATCGAATATGGTTACTACTACTTGTCACGTGTTCTCTTACCCTGACTCCGAACGCCAAAATTTTGAGCACGCACTCAATGGTAAACATGCCAGTAAACACCATGTTCATGTAATGTAGAGCAGTCTTGTAGGATTTTTTTTGTTGATAAAACTATAAAAATGAATAAAAAAACAATGATCAACCATTATAGTGAAAAAAAATAATAATAAAAGAAAGAAAGAACGAAAGAAAGAATGAAGAGCATTAATTGTTCTGATAGCGAACTAAATATAAAAAAATAACACTTCACAAATGTTACACATTATAATATTATAACCTTTTTGTCGCATAGACTGATAAAAATTACTCAAAATAAAAAAAATATGTCATCAGTTAGTCGACAACAAAATGAAAAAAAAAAACACAATATAAAACCAATATAAAAGGCAGCGATGCGTTTAGTAAAATCAATTTAGTATTTATTAATTAATTTTTTTTTTGGACGTTGAAAGCAAAAGTTATGCGGAATAATAGAGAAAAAGATAAATATAAGCAACCTGAAAATAAAATAAATTTTTAAAAATGTAAAACCATGATGTGTGTGATATCCACAGCAAATAGGAGTGATCAGCTTAAGCAAATTGTGCATGCAATAAAATATGTTGGTGAATAATTTATTCCAAAAAAAAGTCCAAATAAAAATAAAACTAATAGTCTCTGCGATAAGTACAAATAACGAGTTATGCGAACAAAACGTGTACAGTGATCACTGTGTAATTATACTGTCATGACGATATTTTTGTCAAAAGTTCGTTCGCAGTTGCGATTTGTTCTCGTCATAATTTTCAAAATACTATTATACATCGCGTAGAATTATTAGTATAATATTATAATTGTTGGTGTTTAGCGCGTAAATTAACCATCTCGTTGGAATCGACGATAATAATTATAATAATAAACGAGTTCAGCAAACATCCGATGGTACGAAAATAATTAGATATTATATTACAATACATTTTATGGCTAAATATTTATATTATTTATGTGACGAAACGCGTCTAACGACGCCGACGAGACTTACCTTCATCATGAGTAACAGCGTGTTTAAGACGATCAGTATCATGATGAAATATTCAAACGGCGTCGACACTACCAGTCGCCATATTTTGTATTTCATACTGTTCCTGTCTTTCGGCATGTACCTCTCCAGCGGTCTGGCTTGTATGGTAAAATCGATACACGATTTCTGAAACACACGTTATCGGCGATCGTCGTCATCATCGATACCACATCACTGGTTGATATTATTGTCACCAGTGCGGGGGGCCCGACCGTGGAATAACGTAGAGGTGATTTATTTACTGGTTGTTAGCGCAGGAGGGAGGAGGAACGGACACTTCACAGCTAGCTTTTTTTTTCAGTCTTTTGAATTAAATTTAGCTATTTTTTTAAATCGGAACAACCCCGTGTTTTAAATGTCAGTCAAAAGGTGCTTAGTTTTAAAATGTAGTAATACAATATAAACGTCATAATAATATGTTATATAACGTTATGGACGATGAAGAAGATCCGCGAAAATCTCGTGCACGTCGCGTGGTTGTGGAGACCATGGGAAGCAGTATGCCAAGAGACGATCGAAGTTTGTTAAAATTGTTATGTTTAATACAATATTATATTATATATAATATATATATATGAAGTTGACGATAAATAAACGAAGTTATAATTCGTCAATAATAACGATGGATACTCGTAAACGTTTTATTAATAGGTAATCGTATTTTGTAAATTATAAATGAAATTGCACAAGGGGAGTGTAGCCAAGAGTTAGCAGCGGGAAAATTCCCCCCAGATTATAATCCTGTCCTCGACACTCCATTACAGTAATTTATATGAGACACATCCTACCTGGTTTTTATCAATTTCGCCGTCTTGTAATTCGGCCTCTCCTTGTTCTTGAAACGTAATGATGATCAACGCGACGAATATGTTGACGAAGAAGAAAGGAAACACGATAAAATAAATTATGTAAAACAACGACCTTTCGATGTGGTAATTCGGTATAGGTCCTTGGTCCTCTTCCGTGGCCGCTATCGAATTTTGCAACACCCTATAACGGAAACAACAAAAATCCCCGTTAGTCTATCCTATGGGACATTTCTATACGACAAATTATTATAATATGAATTGCGACGTGTGTTTTT
Organism: Sitobion miscanthi; assembly: GCA_008086715.1. Classification (NCBI taxonomy): domain Eukaryota; kingdom Metazoa; phylum Arthropoda; class Insecta; order Hemiptera; family Aphididae; genus Sitobion; species Sitobion miscanthi. The sequence goes on from CM017805.1 coordinate 12,459,929, forward strand.
TATAACTAGAGCAAGAACGCGCATGTTTTCGTGCTCATATTTTTTCTGTATTTTGAACTTTCAATCTTATGATTTGTGGAATTTTCATAATAAATGTACCTACTATTTCGTAGCGTTCCATCGATAAATATTTTGAGTTTGTCATTCCCGAGGACGAAATAAGACCGTAATATTTAACATATTTTTATTTTTTATTATTTCGTACTGTTCAATATAAGTAGTTATAATTATTGTAAAACTGTTTGAGAACGCTGTCACGAAAATGCTCGAAAGTCCTTGCTCTGTTTATCACTCGCAACGCAACCAAGTGTGCACGCACTGGGGCCATCCTTCGCCCGTCTGGACGGCGAACAGCGTCAACATGGCCACGGCCACGTTGTCGTAGTAGAAGGCCTGTTGATCCCATATCCTCTTCTCCGAGGTCGGTATGAACTTTTGTGAATTCACGTCTTCAGTGTCGCCGGCTTCGTATTTGAAATAATAACCCCTGAAAATTAAGGACGGACATAGTTATTATATCATCACCAAGCTCCAAAAATCAGACGCACAGATATATTATTATTGAAGCAAACAATTATTATACTATATACATTGTACATGACCGACACTTGGAGCCGATAAAATTGCTATTTTCTACTATCTAAAGTCTAAACTATTAATGAAAAAATGACCGTGGATTGTGGATACAATATAAGACGTTTACATTTTCAAATAAAGTATAAGATATGTGTGTGTGTAAGTGATCTACAGTCAAGTATATTTATCACATTAATGGTTATAAAATGTGGTTACAGAAAATAAAATAGTCATTATAATTGGATATAATTTTAGTTCTATACTGTATATTTGGTCAAAAACCACCCAAATTAATGTTTTAAAAATGTGTATAGTTTATATTTAACGGAGATTAAAACGGATAAATCGACTGGCGTTATTTAATTTAATATGTGTGGATCATCTATAACTAATAAATATACGCATCTAGTATCTACTACATAAATTCATAGGCCTAAAACGCGTGCATTTTAGGGATATTTTATTTGAATTATTCGGTTTCACGCTGATACTATGTTATATTTTATCATATTTTTGATTTGATTATTCACAATTTGATGTCGTAATGGAACAAATAAGAACGTTAGGTGCCAATAACTATCAAAAACGATTTATTTAAGTGGAAATTACTATACAAGTTACCCTACTAGGAGCAAGTAAGCCATCTGATATTTCGGTTATTATTTTTTTTTTTATAAATCTGTGATAGGATTCAAAGTTTATACGTGGTAATGCACATTTGTATCATATTATAGTATACTCACTGGCATGTGCCGTTGATTGACTTGCTGCTGTCGTTACAGTAGAAAAACTTGCCGTGGAACAGCTGAACGGCAATGACGGCAAAGATGAAATGAAACAGTATGTACACGATAAGTATGTTGATAACGTTCTTTAGCGAATTGACTACGCAGTCAAACACAGCTTTAAGCTTCGGTACGCGCTTGATGGTCTTCAACGGTCGCAAAACTCGAAGCACGCGGAGCGACTTGATGGTCGACAGGTTCGTGCCGACGGAACCGCCGCTGAAACGAAAACGCGCACACGCTCACTGTCAGGACAATTTAATTTTTAGACGACGAGGCACAGGGCCATGGCTCGTGGCTAAAATTCCACAAGTTGTAGGTCAAAAACACAAACATTTACAATTTTATTATAGAAATGGGTGAAAAGACTCAGTTTTTAAGACATTATCATCATGTGATTTTTTTTCTTCGTTAACTGTTGTACCTACTAATTTTATTACAAAACATAATATTATAATTACCTACATAGATTAATTGATTTCACTTACTTTAGTAAATTAACGCATTTTTAAATATTATTTATCTTTTTACTACGGCGGAATGATATTATTTATATGTCCGAACTACATAAACAATTATATAAACGCGTTTTATGCCTCTCAAAACTTTAACAAGTAAGTACACAATCATGGAGTGTTTCGTTTTCAACAAAAACTGATAGTTCCGGACATGATGTTACAGAGGTTAGAATGGTTTTATAAATATGTATGTATGTATCTAATAACGGGCAGAGTGATTAAATCAACCACTGGAAACCCAATAGATTCTAATAAAACAGTTTTAAAAAAACCGGATGAAGTCAATTTTTGAATTCTTAGTCATCAAATTTGTTGTTTTGGTGCATTACCCCTTTTGGAATATGAATGACGCGAACGCGCAGATGACCACCACCGCGTCCATTATGTTCCAAAACTCTCTGAGGTACGAACCGGGATGTAAAATCACCCCCAGATCGATTATCTGTAACAATACACACAAGTGGCGTTATATAGTATCCTTGTCATGAAGGGTTTGAGTTTCATGCATGTGCTGTAGCTGCTCTTACCTTCAGTATCATTTCTATTGCAAAAATCACTGTGAACACGTTGTCGACTACGTCCAAATAATTGTTCCAATCCGAATCGTCGTTAATCGGATCTTCAGCGGCTAACGCCACGCTGCTCAATATAATAATCAGCATGATAAAAAAATCGAAATACCTCAAATTGACGATCCAATGGGCGGCTCTTCTAATGCTGTAAAAAACGTAAAAACAATATGTGAATGTTAGGTTTGAGAGGACAAAATTATAAAATTTTAATTTTAAATTAGTAGTAGTCTATAAAAATTACCCGTTGGTAGGTGACAACAAAAACATAGACGAATACGGTAACATGGGTTTCGGTCCTTCGTCTTCTTCCTCTTCCTCTACTTTGCTGTCGGGCTCATCCGAATGATGTTTTCGGTGATGTCTGATAAGTGAAACACTTCGAATTATTTCATAAATTAATGTCAAAAACACTCATGAACATGGTTATCAAATGTTTTACCTGGAATTTTGTGATGGCGATGTTGGTATCATTTCCATCTTGGACGGGTCAGTACTCATTTGTAATGCTTCCATTTCTTTCTCAAGTTCTTGTTGTTGTTTCTACACAATATAGGTAATGGCATGAACGAAAGGCCTTATAATATAATATTTACCCACCGTTCGCACTTACCTCTTTGTCCTCTTCTTCTTGTTCTTCCTCGGCAGCTGTTAATTCTTGCGCATTCGCTAAATTGTCGACGGCAATGGCCAAGAACACGTTCAGCAGTGTATAGTTACCGAAAAGTACTAAGATAATGAAATATAGAGCGTATATCATCCCTCCACCTTGAGTCTGGGCTTGACTTCTAATGCCTTGGTACATGACTTCGTTCCAATCTTCACCGGTTAGAATCTATGAGCAAAATTAATAATAATAACAGCGATATAATGTAGTTTTTATACGAGTAACTAACCTGAAACACGGTTAACAGAGCTATTGGGAACGTGTTGAAGTTTGTCGGAGGCGTTCCTTCCTCAAAATTGAACTGTCCACCGAACAACTGCATACCGAGCAGTGCGAATATCAGTATGAACAAGAACAGTAGGAAAAGCAACGATATAATTGATCTCATGGAGTTGAGTAACGATATCACGAGGTTCCTCAACGAAGACCAATACCTGAGACGAAAGAATAATTACGGGGATATTTACAACAAGACTCTAAGAGTGTTGTAAAGACGACAACATCGGATGATAACATAATTAAGTATAAAAACGCGAAGAATTTACTTTGTCACTTTGAATATTCGTAACAACCGAAGTGCTCTCAGCACGGACAGACCGAAGGAACCGCCTTTCACGGCGGACCAGACGACTTCGAATATGGAACCCATGATTACGACGCAATCGAAACGGTTGAACGCGGAATCAAAGTATATCCGTATGCCGAGCGCGTACATTTTGATGAACATTTCGGCCATGAAGAGCATGAGGAACACGTACTCAGAATAAACTGTTATTTTCAAAACCGTAACAATTAATTAATAATATACTAAATACAAATCAGTATGAACATTTTAAAATTTTTTTTTAAACGCGGTCGTTTAAATTACGAGAACGCAAAGAAAAAAATTAATATTTTAAATCAATGCAAAGTCTTACAGACGAAATTCGTTATGTATTCTGGTTGTTTGTGATGTTCGATAGCCACGAACACTGTATTAAAAAACACTAATACGATGACGAACCAATAGAACCATTGCGCTTTTACCATGCGTCTGATCCAAAACCTAAACCGTTTTTCGGCTCTCCACATAGAAGCGCAAACGCCCTTTTTTCGCATTCGGTCTTTGAACGTCGGCGTGCGCGGGAAACCTGCGGATTTGTAAGATTTTTTTCAATAAGTTTGATTTAATGCTACTGAGCTATGTATAATATACTATTCTGTCTACCGATAAACTCGTTATAATAAAACACCAATGGCTAACTGGCAGCGGTTATATGTGTGAAAGCATTACATCGCACAAGTAATTAATATTATATATCTATCGCGGTTAAGGGTAGGTAGGTATTATGTACTGATTAATAATAATTAAGTAAAAATTACTGTTATAGGAAGACAAGACACATAGAGATAATAGCTAGGTAATAATATAAACAAAATAAAAACCAATAACTTTGATCGTGATGATATTACAACACACAACTACACAATAGTCATTTAAACAAAATAATAATATTATGCTCGTAATTATACACACGATTATGTACCAAGGAATAGTTCTATCATTAAAAATAATGTGAAATCGTCGAACATCGCGCGCGAACGCTATTAAAGGCAATCGTCCATATAACCGCCACTGTGAAATCAGCAATACCGTATAATAATAACTGTTATATAATAATATTATACATTAATGTTCGAAACAAAGTGTATTTTTTCGTCTACAAAATTCGTATTATGTACACAAGTTGTTTGTTTCAATTATAACAATATTGTCTATGACTACTATATTATATAATATAATATATATATCTAAATATTATTATCAACTGTCCACTCTTGTACGCACACACGCATACACCACACGCACACAAACACACACGCCTCCAACATGCAAAATTTTAGTATCTTTCGCAGTGTATAAAATCCTGGGCGTTTCTAAATAACACCCTCATCTCAATCAAAACGTTCTAGGCAAAACTCACGCTTGATGTACGCCCCTCTTATACGTGAAACAAAAAAAACCGTACCTTTTTTGCCTTTACCAAGCACTGAAACATAACATTGAATATTTCGATAAAGTTTTAATAGGTTTTAGGTATATACACTGTAATGTAACATTATCATATTGGCAATGGGAACGGGGGGAAACGTTTAGCCACCAACGGCATATCACAATAGAAACACGGGGTGTTTATCACTGCCCCGGAATCCACGCCATATGCAATTGCCACGCAGCACAAATAACTATAATATAATATCGTGTTTACCTTCATCGGCTTCTTCTTCCTCGCACTCTTCCTCGGACTCGGTGCTTTTGCTTTTGCCCAAGGTTTTCAGTTTTTTCCTTTTTATGTCAGCTCTTCTTCTCGCTGTGAGAAATCGTAAACATAATAATATGATAATAATATTCTCCTAGTGAGTAACCATATATAACTTTGAATAAAATAAATAACGCCGACGTCGACACGTCATCCGGTGCATAAGCTCTTTACCTTCGATAATGTGTCTTCTCTCCTCATCTGTGGTCCGTTCTTCGGCCAGGATGACCTCTTCTACAGCATCGAAAAAACCGACAAAAACAAAACGTTAGTTGATTCGCTTGAGACGACGTTATGGCGTTAGGCACCGTTTAAATACTGTGCGCATTACGACGTCTACGGGGTACAAACATTTTCGAACTTAAGCCGACACTTACCGGCTTTGCATATCCAGTCTACATAACCGTTGAGCTCGCGTTCCAGCTGTTGCTGTCGCCGTAGCTTCAAGAACGTTTGCCGGTTTTCGACTTTTTCTCTTTCTTTAGCGAATTCTCTACAAAGCCAGGACACAAGGATCGGTATTACATGGACTAATATTTAATACTGCAGTCTACTGTTATATTTTATTAGGTAAATAATTGGGTTTTTAACAATATATATTATCAAATTAAAATCAAACGTACGCAGGATCTTTGTAGGGCGCTATATTATATAATATACGAGATATTATATTAATTACACGAGTGTGCACGGAAATTTCAATATTATATTATGCGGTACCACGGTAGTTGTTATTGCAGCAGGTAAAAATATTGGGATGGGAAGAGGCTGTTTTTTTAAAACAATTTACGTGCACTTGATGTATATAGGTACGCAACAATATTGTAATATATACTTGGAACACAAATTGTAGAAAGACCAAGGGCAGGTACGCAAATACATACGTATCGTTTACTCTTCGCAAAATAATTACGCGCGTTTAGAACACGGTACTAATAAAATACCTGCGGCCGTTATCCAGTTAATGTAAGTATTAAACATATCAATGTATTTTTTTTTCGTGCGCATCTTGTAATATTTAGCCTGCCGTTCTACGCGGGTTCTCTCGTTCGAGAACTCTCTGCAAAGCGTACAAAAGCGTATGAAAACCTCGTCGAACATTATTATAGATACCGAGTGTTCGTTTGTATTTTTAATAATATTATATTATATGTCCGTCTGTTTGTTTATTTTTCCCGTAACATATATTAATATATTATTATATCTTTCGGTGATTTAGTTTAGTCACAATATATTATAATTTAATAATAATAAAATACGGAAATAAGACTCACCCGCTAAGCACACCGAGAACTAAATTGAGCATAAAAAATGAACCTAGAATAATAAGTGGTACAAAATATATCCAATTGAATAGCACGCCGTACGCATCGTTCATCTGAAACAACAATCATTAATATGGGCAGATCAAAAGTAATAATCCACAAAATGCAGTAGATACGTTTTAAAAATATAGTTGAAATACCTACCCGGATATGCATGGAAGATTTTAATTTTATTAGAAAACGATAGGTAGGTAGTATTAAAAAAATCGTTTTAACAATAATTATCGAAAACGGACGTAAATTTAAGCAAAACTTTGATACAATAAAATATAAATATATTATATTATATTCATAGATATTCTAAAAGTATTTGTTTTAATTGTTTTGTCTAATTATATAAAAGAGTATCTGAAAACAGGATTATTGCATAAGTTTTAATTAGAAAATCGATACCTACGATAAAATACGTATGTGCATCGTAATTTGTAATTATTGAGATAGTTTTTTTTGTCGTGGTATGGTATTATTAAGAATTAAATGCGACGAAAAAATGATTTTTTTTTTCAAATAATATTTTGGAAATAATATTATATAACACGCAATAATATCGGTGATTTTTTTTTTATAGTTTTTTCAGTTGATTTATTTACAACCATGCCTTGGCAAGTTCTTGATAATTTTAATTGAATTAAGTTAAGTTGATAAAAGACGTTTTACAAAGTTAAAAGTTATATGAAAACTTATAATTAACTTATGAACTTAAGTTAAGTTATTTTTTTAATATATAAATAATCAGTAAGTAAATGTAGAAAAGTAAATATTAAAGCAATATGCGTCATCAATAATAATTGTATTATATTTATTCTTCGACTAACCCAGTACAGGATGGTAGTCCACCCTTCCATGGTGATGCATTGGAAAACGGTGAGCATGGCCAGTCCGATGTTATCGAACGACGTGATCCCGTAATTGGGACCTACCCAGTTTTCTATGCACGTGGACATCGTGCTATCACAGAAGTACGCGTTGTACGGCTTCGCGTCATCTTTTGAGTCCGAGTCCGAGTTGCAAGGCGCCGGGTTCGTTCCCTCGATTTGCATCGCAATCAGATTATCCAACCTAACGCATCAACTCAAACGCATTATACGACTAGTTTGCACTACGCACGTACCGTGTCGTAGGGATGGCAAAATTTATCTGGACGCGCGATACATCAACTTTCGGTGGTTTGAAAACATAAATATCGATGTGACGATAAAATATCGTTACTAAAAATATCGATGTATCGATATTTTGTTAATTTTTTTTAATAATATTTTGCATTATCTTTGCTCTTGTAGCATTTTGTAAAAATCTACAACCACGTTACGGTTGTACTTATGTGTAATTGGTATTGAATCTAAAGGATTTCATACTAAGGCAAACAGTGCGAATACATACAGCTGATTTGAACTTTTTTTGGAAACACTCGAAAGTGTTATAGGTCTAGTGCCTACATCAATGTTAAATTGAACACGTCATTGTCTACTACATTGATGTGATTAGCCTTAAATGTTTAATTTTAAATTCTACTGAGTTCGTAGTGGAGTGGAATCTGAAATCAAGATGAGATATGATTGTAATTTGTCCCACTACGAGGGAGCTAATATATAAATATAACCTAATCTAAACCTAACAAATGTGAAAGCTCCTGATTTATCGCGTATGTTTGCCCCCCTCCCCCCTAGACCCTCGTTATCGTAGATATTATAATCACATATTTATATATATATAATATGTTAAACAACCATGAGAAGAATAATAATTTAATTACAAAATAAAAATAGATAAATTCGAAATCAATATGCCAATATAAGCAGATTACAAAAAAAATTTAAAATAGTTTTAAATAAATATCGATAATCCGATATTATTGACCTAAATATATCAACGTGGAGATATTATCGAAGGGTAAATATTAAAACCAAAGTATCGATATATCGATCATATCGTTGCCATCCCTAGGTGCGTGTGATACTAAATACTGTGTACCTCTAAGTACCTACGTCGCGGACGAGGCACCAACATAAATTATTATTATTATATTTTTCACTATATAAACATTTTTATCACTCAGACAATGTAATATAATATAATACAATATAATAATATTTGGTACTTATACCTATAGTTATAGTAGTATGGTGGTGGCCCGTAAACGAACTTGTGGTAAAACGATAACGTGGTAATAATAACAATACGATACTCGCACATCACTCAGTATACGACATTAACATTTTTGTTATATTATTATTAACATTAAAACACATGCTAATTATAGTGATTATATTACAAAACATAAAAGTCTTGTATAATAAACTTTAGTAGGTATCAAACATGTATTATACATATTAAGCACACACACACACACATACACACGATCAGTAATATGATCAATAATAATGGTATTATATAATAATATTATGTCACTGATATTGATCCATTGCTGTAGTTTCGTTCATGACGTTATTAAAATATGCTAAAATGATTGATAATGATAAAACAGTCGTGATCGTTTACAATTAAAATGTCACCTTCAATTGAACCGGTTTAAGGGATAGTATAATATAAGAGTATGAGGAGGGGAAAAATACGAAATTGTTTGTGGGAGGGTGATAGGCGGTTTTCAAAGTAATTGAAACGCAATTCGGCGTTACATCCGCATGTTATATTAATATTTTTGCGTCTTACTAACGTAGGTACAACATGACGAATTTTCGTTCAGTAGAACCAATTTGTATCATTTGCTTTTTTTAATATTAGAGTGAATTGACCTGTTAGCTTTGGTAAAACTTAAAGGTAAGAATATCATCTGCATTGTTCTCTGCAGGGTCGGGTTTATACAATATTTTAATTTCTAAGTGAGTTATGAACATGATAAATATTAAAATGTAAAAATACTTATATACCTCATTGGTAAAATTTTAATATCGTAAGAAACCCACGAGAGAATACAGATAATGTTTTGAAAATTTTAAGTATGATCATTACACAAAATTGTTTCTGTTCAACTCAAATTTGATATAATATTGTACTAAAGGGTACATAAGGACTGGAAGTCCCCTCCTTAAATCCTCTTATATTAAGACAACGGTAAACTATTATTTTTATTTAAATAAACGAACATCAGGACATGTAGCTTATACGGTAGGTATTACCTACATGGTGTATAACGTATGAAGTAAAAAGATTGATTTATCTGAAATAATGAAGAAATATCTTAACTATAACATTAATCAGCATAATAAGTATCATTTAAATATTAACTAATTATTTAAACACACTCAACAAAACGATTTCGTAATATCATAACTGGTGTATATACACCACATTATTATATCTAGAATCAATACAGAGATAACATAGGTAATGTAATAATGTCGTGACTTGGTCTTTTGATGATCAAATTCTGTATAATATATTATTATATCATACAATATTAAACGAATAAAAATAGTACTGCAACTTAATACACCCATTATATCATCTAAGGATAATACAAAAATAAAATACCTGATAACACAACTATATTTACTAAAGTTATACCAGTTTTAAAAATAAAACTGAGGTTTGGTTTATTTTCTGCTGCTATAATAAAATATTATCCATCACATATTTATTTATTTTTCCTATGCAATTAAATAATTCAAAAATCTGTGAAGTAATCAAAGATAGCTCCATAAATCGAAACTGAAATTTTTAAGTTTAATTGAAGTATTATACTTAAAAATTACAAACAAAAAATATTTGAAAATACACAAACAAATAAAATAAATCAATGTGATCATCCGCTTAAGCAAATCACTAGGAAGTCTATCAAAACTTATATTTAAAAAAAAAAGTAGAAAAAGTAGTTTTTTACCGTGGGGTCCTTTATAGTATATATATATGGACAGAGTGTTTTTCGTCTGTTTTTTAATTTAAAGAAAATTATTAATTTATGCTAGGTGTTGCATAGTATTAAAATATGATGAAATATATACATACATATAAAACGTCCATAATGACACCGGTTGTAGTGACATATCGGGTGTACGTAATGACCTTAGATTGAAGTTTCCGGTGAAACTTTTATATTGTATGTACTAATTTGTGTCAATTATTATGACGATTATTTTTGGATATATTGGAAAAATATTTTATTTATAATGACTGTATACAACTTTTATCGAAGGTAATATAACAATATTATAATACAACCGATAGTACTAAATACTAAAAACAAATTTTAAAGAAATTGAAAAAAAATACTGCATAATTTTGTACAAATAAAGAAAAAACTAAGATAATTGATTTTTTTAATACGTCAATGTAAATTCAATTTTAAAATAGTTAAAGAACTTTTTTTAATTTCATTTTTCTGTGTACATTGAAGTCACGAATTAGTGATAAAAATATGATACATTGATGCTCAGTTCATATAAATATATAATTAAGTTTTTACATTTTATTTTATCATTTTGGTTATAATAGAAATGGTCATTATGATTAAGTTTGGCTAGTCACTTGAATGTCATTATAAACGGTTTATAGTGTATACAGAACTTTTTTTACAAGAATGATATGAGGAAGGAAGTCATCTGGTGATGAAATCCAATGTGATTATATAAGTGTCATCCTATAAGAAGAATTCCTCATAACTAACATATAAAGTTCAATACTACCTTTGTCTAACTTTAGATTAGACTTTGTTGATATTAGAAAAGGTAATATGTGCCGCGGCGGCGTGGCTGGTTAGAACTTAAGTGTTGCAGTTCATATATTTTCAAAAAATGATCAAAACGAAAAAAGAAATTTGGTACCTAGGTAGTGAAGTAAGTCAAATAACAGCGTTACAACTTAGACTGCGTAACAACCTATTGAAATAGTAAAAACAAAAAATAAATGTCTTGTCCACTGTAAACTGTAACAATATATTTTAACAGCTTAAATAGTGAGTCAAATAATATAAAATAAATAGAAAGTTGGTTTTTTGTGATATTGGCGGTGAAAGTCAAAAAAGGTGGTGATGTAAGTCATGATAATTAATACTCAACGTGCAGGATAAATTTCAGTTTTATGAATGTGGTTTAAGTCAAAACCCTTTCAAGCTAGGTACCAAAAAATAGAGGGTGAAGTTGAATATTTGGGTGTGCGTATTTTCCTTTGTTAGAACAATGAAGCTTATTTCGACATTATTGGCGCACGTGCAGATTTATAGAATCATCAACGTTTAGGTAGGTATATCTATCTCAGAATGATATGACGCTTTACACCACTTTTATTCTAACCACCTCATAGGTATATTAACCTATTTAAAGTTTTCAAAAATAATAGAAAAGAAACCATACCTACTCTATTTGTATTAAACAGAATTAGCATTGTTTAATTTTTTTAATTTATAAACAATTTAAACATTATTCTGAGTAATTGTACAAATGTGAATTCAAACAGAATTGAGATTTATGTGATTGAACACAAATCAATTTTAGTAAATTATTGAACTCTATATGTTAGTTACATTATGCATAAGGCATAATGGAAAAATCTAGAAATATTGTACTAAATATTGAAGACCTGAGAATAACAACAAAACATCTCGTATTAATTGGAGATGTATTGATGTTGCTCTCAGGTCATCAATTATTAAATGTCATATACAGCTCTTTTCAGATAACTGTGGACGTAAGATACAGTTTTAAACTATTGTTTTTTTCATAATAATTTATTTTTACACTACATAAATTGAAGACTATAAATAAAGTCTTTGTTAGTATATAAATATTTGAATAAAATGTGTGTGCAATACAGTCGGACTTGTTGAACTCGAAGTTGAAAGGACTGGCCAATAAGTTCCAGTCATCCAAGGATAATACAATAATGGGGAATCCTAGGGATCGGGAAAAAGTTCGAGGTATTGATGATTTTGAGTTAAAGGAGTTCGAGTTAATCAAGTCCAACCAATTGTTTATAAAACTGTATCGTATATGTGTCGTTGGTATTTAATATAATACAATTATTTCAATACCTACTTCACTCTATTCGTATATATATGTACTGTGCGTGTAATGATTGTTCATATTAAATCGTTTTTAAAACCGTGGCTCGGAAAATGTAGCTATTTCTATTTAGTATATTTAATAAGAAAAATAATTCGACGTTTTTCGATAGGAATATAATCAATTAGGTAGTATAAAATATAAGAAACAAAAAATAATTAATTGGATTTACGAATAATTTAAAAATATGATAATTAAATGATAGTATTATCATCCAGGCTGACGGTCAATCATATTTTAATATGGACAATTTTAAAAAATCGTACTTACGATTGTAAATTTCATGTACGGCGAAATTTTTGAAAATATAACAAATTCTTACATCTGCTGCTTCTGCTGTAGTTGTAAGCAATTCGTTTTTCGTGTCAACGCGATAAAAATAATGTAATCGGAATTAATAGCGCTCGACTGTAGGGTAAAGTAAAACAATATTATAATATTAGTGGATCACAGTGTCAGAAGAGCACGAAAACCTAAAATAAAATTACAGCGCGCTTATATAAAGGCATATCTAAGTACCTAACTTTAAATGTAGATAAGAAAATAGGTAAATGAAAAAACGTATTGGGGTAGGTTTTCCCTACAGGGCGAAGACGCCATGCTGACGTTAGAGGGAAATCGTACTACGCTACAGTTTTCCGAGCCCCGGTTTATATTACATAACGTATACTTATCCCGTATACGGTCACGCACCTGTAGCAAGTCTTGTGCAACGCTCCGGAGTAAAACTCCAGTCCGATGATTGCGAATATGATGATAGCAAATAACACCAATAAACCAATCTGGAGTAGCGGAGCCATCGCCTTGATGATGGACTTCAGCACGACTTGCAGACCTATACGGGGAGAAAAAAACACACACGGGGGTTACGTCTTGTCAGCAAGACGGTTATCGGTTGCTTCTAGCAAACCATTTATTATGTAGTACGATAGTATAATAAATTTCCTCCAATAATAAACGATCGAAGCCAATATTACTCGCGAATACGTATATTATAATAACATAATATTATGTAAGCTATAGCACAGCGTATATATGCAATGAATTATTGTACGACGCGTAGGTATACAATATGGTTTTTTCCGACGCTAGCCGGCGAAATCAATAATGATATTATATCAGACGATATAATAATATTATAATAAATAGATTTAATACGATTTTACGCTACAGTAAAATATTCAGTAAAAATCACTACCGCACGCTGTACAATAATATTAGAATAGCGTATACTAGGTGTGTATAAAATATAATAATATAATATAATATAATATAATATAAGTATATACGATGCATCGACGCGACCATTATTATTGGATGTTACCGTTCAACGGGAAAATGTTTATTTTTCGGTTTTTTTCTTTCGTTTTTATCGTTATTTTCTCTGTCGACACCTTCATCATCTGAATCAGTTGTGGCGGGGTGGGGGGAGTTAAGGGAAATGGGGGTCTACGAGGTTACGGGCAAACCCCGCTCTCTTTCTATATATATATATTAGTCGTTTCCGTCGTGTGCGTGTATTTGCGGTGTACTCACTTGGAATTCCGGAGACCAATTTGAGCGGCCTCAATACCCGGATCGCTCGCAGCGTCCGCAGATCCATGTTTGCCGCTGACGGTATTTGTGTTATACATCTGTGGCAACAACACTTCTAATCACTACTCAGTGCGCTACCTACCCCAAAATAAACACGCAATCCGTTCTATTCATCTAGTTCTATGCGTCTATATGTATATAGTTAATAAATAATGTATCTGGACGTGTCTATATAATAATAATAATAATAATAATAACAATAATAATAATAATAATAATATATAATATATCTGTTCGATATGGTCGTGCGCGATGGTCCCGAATACAAAATAATAATAATAATAATAATAATAAAAAAATTGTAATAATAATAATATATGATAGTATATAATATATATATAAAATATATATATATATATAATATGTAATAATATATATATAGGTAGTAATATAATAATAATAATAATAATAATAATAAAAAATAAAACAAACCGGAATCTACGGATCGAAATACAAGATTATTTAAGATACGTTCAAATATAGCAAAAATAATGTCGGTATATATATATATATAATATTTATGTATTACGCATTAATTATTTTATTATTCCGTGTGTTAACCATTTTAAGTTTGCTGCCGGGAATATTGTTGAAAAAAAGTACTGGGACAGGGCCGAGGTTGTGATGACAACGGTTTTTTAACGACGACACGCGCATATAATAGAATATGTAATAATATTGTAATGACATATATTATTGTGTTCCCGTTTCCAATTTTTTTTTTATACTCGCGGCGTTTCCTGATTTTGACCGATGTACAAAATATTATAAACTGCCACTATAAATAGACCAATAATTTTCTACGTTCGCCAACATTATCGTCCACTATATTCCTAATGTTTAATATATTATATGTATTAATATTATGCTCTGATAGCAGTTTATTGAAAATACAACATATAATATTAAAACATAAAAAATTAAATAGGTATATACGATTCAAAAAAATATAATCTACGATATTAATATTTATTATAATATAATATATAATATTATCTACGGTTGACTCGCTCAAGTCAACGATGACGTGCAGATTTCTAATAGAAAATTATTTTATATTTCGAGGTATATTATTAATCGTATAATATCAATATATATATGTATTATTCATAAAAAAAACAAAATATATATAATCGATCAACAGCTTTATACAAAATATATATATATATATAAATAATATAGACCCGTTTTGTTATTATAATTCTATCTAGTTTTCTAATACGCCTAATCGGATCTAAATGATGTATGAATACTGTTATAAATCTGTTCGAATCAAGCCGAATAATAATATATAATCCAACTACAAATCGATCAACTGTATCAACGGTAGTTCTACACGGGAATTTCTATCATCCAGCAAAAGTCCAAAAGAATAATATATATTATGTATATATGTAAATATATATAATATATGTATATATATATATATGTATAAAAGTTCGCAAACCAACGGTTACGGTCTAATCCGATATTCGGAATATGTCTATACCAAATGCAATACGCCTACAAAAACGGGTTAAACAAATGGTTTTACTGAAAAATAATAGAACATTCGAGGATTTTTATTGTGTCAAAAATGCTTTCCTGTGATCCTGGGACATTTCGAGTGCCTTACTTGGGATTCTCGAAACCAGTTTCAAAGGCCTGAGCACCCGAAAGGACCTCAACATCCTCATGTCCAGCATGTTGGACTCCATGAATTCAGTCATTGACCTAGAAATCGGTAAACCCCTGAGTCCAATGTATCCCTAGCCGATTTAAAATAGTTTTTCTTAACATATACGTTTTGTTCTAATTTTTTTTTCTTAGATTTCGTGTCTATTTTTTAAGTATTTTTTTTTTCATTATAAAAAAAAAAATTTAAAGTATTATCATAATAAAACAGTGTACTCACCCTGTTACAACTACAAAAAAGTCCATAATGTTCCATATATTACGAAGATATGAGCCACTGTGCAGTAAAAAACCTAAAGCTAATATTTTGAGAGTCGCTTCGACGCAAAAAATTGCTAGGAAAACGAGTTCGGTTGCCTCCTGAAATTATTACACGGAACAAAATGTTTTAGTACAACAGAAAATACCCAACCAAAAACTAAAATTAATTTTAAAAGGTGTAAAACACGTGTGATGACACTCGGGTGATTTACCAAAGTCTTAGCAAGTACAGTCTTGTCTCCCCTGGGCAGATGTTCCTCCAGAGCCAACACCACGCAGTTGGCTATGATGGTTAACAGCACCGCATATTCGAACGGAGTGCAAGATAATTGAATTAAGAAAAAATACAGTAATAAAATTACAAGTCTTGCACATATACGAAGATGGGAGGAAAAAAATTACACTTTCACCAAAAATGTTATATTTTACTTCTCCCCAGGACTTTGGCTTATGGGGATAACATAAAAGGCGGTGGGAGCATTGCACGGCCATAAAATCGAAACACGAGGTCATAATAAGGTGTTTAAACGAAATTGTATACCTATATACACAAAACGACAGTTAAAAATGAAAGTACAATACTGAGAGGATACTATTGGTACATAATATAATATGTATGTATTATTACGACAACGCCAAGTTATTGACCTTGAACATGATTTGATGCGTGTTTCGGGATTCATAAACACTTTACTGGGACGAATAGTAGAAGAATGAGAGAGTTAGTGTGTGTGTGTGAGAGAGAGAGAGAGTGAGGAGACTATAAAATAATTTCCGTTAAAATCCAAACCACGTCCCGGTCTCTCATGGAACTGGTGTGCGTGCAAGTAGAGAAAACAACGGCATTGGACTTATATATTAGGCTTTGCACGAAAATTTCACGCACAGGGTTTTCCACTATACCGCCTATACCTATCTATATAATGTGAGCTTATAATTTATATTGCACTGACACACACACACACGCTCTATTCGATGCAGAACAGGACGACCGATGGTGTACTCAATTTGATTGTCATATATGGGTACTAATAGCCGCACCTATAATAGGTGGTCGGTGACAAACCCCTAGTATTGTAGTTGTATGAAATGAAAAATATTTATTTTACATTCACATATAATACATATAAATGCATGGTACATGTATAGGAATTCCAAAATATACTACTTATCGAAGGCAAAGCGTTAATGACCAGTCTATTCCATAATTATATTAATGTTACGGACCCTATCATAGACAATAAAGAAATGGATGGGTCATCCCTATACCTTATACGCGGAGCATTCTGTGATCGAAGAGAACTTTTGTTATCACAGTGGTTAGACAGTGGTTGCCGGATAATCGATAATGTTAAATAATACTATTTTGTTATCGTCAATAATAATGATAACCAATTACCAATAATTATTAACCAATGATACCAATATTCAGTAACCAATGCTACATTTTGTAACCATATTGGTAACAAAAGTTCTCTCCCATCAAAGAAGAGTACAATAGCATGGCCTATCCATTTCTTTATTATCTATGGGCCCTATATGCTTAGACAATTTCTGTAAATTGGATTTAATTTATACCAATAAAATCGTTTAGTAATGTATATAGGCAGCCATTATTCGAATAACCACTGAGTCACGCTTGATTTATTTAAAAATATAATAATATAGGAACAAAAACAGCTGACGGCCGACGACGCTTTATTTCTAAATTTCTCGTAATATTATAAGTTGTACGTTATAACCGGCACGTTCCCACGTTTACCGACTAATAACTGCAAGTATTCATCTATTTATTCAGCCAACCCCACTACAAGCTATCGCCACACACTCTAAAGGCCTCTGTAGTGAGCGGTGATTCTGGAATGGTTTTTTCGCTATTTTTCCATCGGTGGAGAGTACACGATCTGCACCTCCTGCAGTGTCGGACGGGTGGGGCAAGTGTGGACCACGTGCGTTATTCAGATATAAATTAGTGATATTAAGATGAATCAGGTGTTTCAAAAGGATATGGCCATTCGATGATGAACCTGGTGTACCGGCGGACGGGGTTGTCGGTGCTGAACAGGAACAAGGACGACGGCCCGGGGGGCGCGTCCGCCTGCTGGTGGTGGTGATGGTGGTGATGGTGGTGGGACCGTGGCCTCCCCATGCCGGCGGATGTTCCCGCCGACCCGATGCAGTCACGTCCCGCGGCCGCAGCGACTTCCTTCTCCGCCGCCAACCTATACAAACGGCAAACAAGACGTCCAATATAAATAATATGTGTGGATTAATTTCACTGTGTATATTTCGTAAAATATTATAACATAATATGCAATACGTGGCAGCGATTGCTACACTAATATTAATAATAATTTATACGATAAGTAAATAGATACGCGTGTACAGCTGCAGTGTCTCAAATGATTGAACTAACACTTATTGCGCATTGTGAATGATGCGATTGGCGCGTTGAGAACCACGTGATAACGCTAACACCGGGTCGTTGGTGTGAGATGCGCAGCACTAACTAAAATTTGTCGCACCTTTAGTAGGTTATTGCACGTAATCGTTTCTAATATACAAGTCGTTTGGTGTTAAAAGTACCTAAGTATATAATTGTATACACAGTAGAACCTCTGCAATAACTCAAATCGGTCAAATTAAAAAAAAAAATTAACCATCGAAAATTCGAATTATAGAAAAAGTGTAATGTACACATTGAAATGCAGGGGCCAAGATCAATATTCCTTCGAGTTCTTAAAAACTCGACTTAGTTATTGGTAGGCGTTCGTGTTGTCGAGTGTCGTATCATCGATAAAAACGTCGTGACAATTAATGAGACACTAGAAAATGGAAATGTACCTATATAGCTGTAATAATTATAAAATAAAAGTATACCTTATATAATATATTTTGTCACAATATTATATATTTTGAATTTTAAAATCAATCTCCTCATAATAATACGAGTTTCGTCTTGCGGTGATTTTTCGTTCTCACCCGACGATATGCTAAAAATGTAAGAACAAAAATCGTAACCACAACCTTGATCGTAGTCAGACTACCCTACCCGGGTCGTCGACAAAATCGACAAATTCTTTAAAACAGTTTTAGAGAAATATATAATATACTCGCAACGATTAGGTACTATCGAGTTTATTACTTTAATACAAATAAACCGCACACGCTCTGCAGTTTATTGTAGATACTATTCAATTAGTGTAAATATAATAATAATAATAATTGTTATCATATAAACAGACATCATAGACGATGAATGAAATCGATTTTAGATAGACTTAAAATATATTACATTTTCAGAAAACGATAAAAATAATTGAACAAAATCCATTAAGAACAGTGGCAGTTTGTTTTCGTAAAACGTACAGTTATTTTATTGGCGGTTGAACGGGAGGAAATCGATACGCCCTATGGCATGCAATCTGCAGAACCTTTGTAACACTCGCGTACCTATTACATCTATACGACTATAGCACTGAAAATGTATTTCAGTAATATGGATTTACCGACGAAGAAGCAAAACGTACAAATCGCGAATTAAAACCAAACTGTGACTTACAAACTTGACTTTAATAACGATTTAACATTTCATCGCATTTTTTTAAAAATAAATTCATTATGTTTACTCTTTATCTCTCTCTCTCTCTCTCTTTCTCTTATAATATTGATTTAACGCTCAATTTTACTCTTCAATATTATTGGACATGAAGACTTTGAAAATCGTGTGCGATAAGACAGGTATTTTGTTTTTCTTTTGTGGTACAAAACTTGGGTGTCTAATGACGAATGGGCATTATTTTTTACTTTTTTTCTTTCTTCCCATGGTACTAATTAGATAATATATATTTTATAATAATCAATAACAATGATGGTGTGCATATGATGTTTTTTCAATCGATCAGATAGTTGGGCTTTTCTTTGTCTTTAGATCAGGATCAAACAATATTTTTAATAAAAAAACAATTAAATAGGTACCGCCAAAATATTATATTAGTTTCCACCGTTGGAGCTTTTTACTTAGTTGTTTGATACGAAACAAAATACATAAACATATATTTTTTTTATCTCCCAGCATAATATGAGGTACGATATATAGGTACTTTCGTTCTATCCTGAGTCATCTTTCATACATCTTTTATGCAATATAATGCCTATACCTATATTCATGTTATCCCCAAGTATGTAGGTATATATTGTATATTATAGTATAGGCATTCATAAATTACCATCTTTAGTATTTTATTATACGATGTTTTCCTAACCATTTTTTTAGCCTTTGATGTAATACGATTATTGAAAGCTAACAACAATATTATGTAAACATCTTATTTGTAATTCATTGGACAATAGAAAATTGGAAAGATATATATTATAAATAGTATAATATAATATAATATAATAAAAACAAATTTTACATAGTACCTAACTTTAAGATTTCTAAATTAATTTAATTACATTTTTTACGTTTGTATTTTTTTAGATGATTGTATAATGTGCGTGAACGTAATACTTAAACGATAATAATACAATGGATTTACCAAATTCCAAACATCGAGTGCACCAATTTTGTATTAATTTCATTTATTTTAATTATTTCAGTAAATCTTCGTGGCGCCTTTATATTTATGTACATATTATAAAATAATTGTATATACTGTAGTATTGTACGGTGACAATAATTAATTCGTGAAACGAGTCTTTAAAAAATATTTTGGAAAGGGGGGCATTTAGTAGGACTGATAAATTAAATTATTTGACGAAAAAAATGTATAACACAATCGCCGTATCGTATATACATAGGTAATATATTAAATAAATTTTTATTCATTTTGTCTAGATAATTAAATAATGTTTGATGTTAAATCCATCGTTTATGGTAACAAATTGAATATTACAACTATCATTGACGGTAGAATATTATTGGTGTGGGAAATAAGTCACATTGATATTGACCGCGTAATAATGTTTATATACTATTAAGCTACCATAATATAATAATCGTGGTCGTACACATTATACCCATTGATTACCTTATATTTTTATTTTTAGCGACAAAATGGTTAAAACACGCGCAAACGAATTAAGTCGTTTCAATTATCATGTTGTGTATAAACATTATATTATTATTATATAATACGCACTTAATATTTCCCTGGTGTAATAATTTCAAAATAACCTGTTTTTTTTAATTTTTATATAGCATTAAAAAGATTTTTTACTCGGTAATCACGGATCTTTTTATAGCACCCCGGTGGACGTGACATCTTTATTCACTGAGACAATAATAATTATGATTACAACTTACAAGTAGTGAGTAAACAGAGTGTCCGATATTATAGCGTTTGAGCTTGGGTTTTCGGGATGTGAAAATGAAGTTAACATAATCCCTCCACTCGAAAAAAGGACAGGCGTCTTGCGACATTCTATATGCACATGTACTTAATATAATAACTTACACACATACACGAGTGAGTGTATACCGAGTGAATGGTATTCATTTAAAAATGCAAGTTTTATCACGTAGTTTAAAAGCTGAATAGTTCGCTAGTCGTCAACGTGACTCATAATCAACTTTATTTCAAGATGCGTCAAAAGATATTAAACACGGTTCATTAAAAAGAGATAAAAAAACTGTTTGTACTTAAAGCAAGTAGACGTTACACGAGTTATACGAAGCATTATATGTTATCCTCAAATCTCTATTCAAAAACCTTGCATCCATGCAGTTTGTCCGCATACGGTTCAAGAAATAAAAAATATTAATCAAGTACCACCAAGTATTATTGCCTAAGTGAAACAACTTGGCACGGCTCATTTGCAACAAACTGGATTAAAAACGAAAAATCGATACAAATGGATAATATTAATGTAAATGAAAAAAAAACGTATAATTTATTATTTATTAATATTTTATAATAATTTATTATTATAATATATATTTTTCCCCCACGTGTACCAACCTACCCAATTTAAAAACCTACAGTTCCCACCCCACACCCAATGGCCTCAGTTGCCGCGGGTCATCTAAAAAAAAAAAAAATATATATATTTTTGACGTGATTATTAAGTGACTAATAAGTCATAACAATAATTAGATTTAAAGTTATTTTTCATGTTTCGACTCGAGTATAATTTATTATATAGAAAAATAAATAGATACATCATAGTGATGTAAATTTCTCTGAAACGAGTATCTAAATAAAAACAAAATAATCCTTGCTTGAGTAATGCGGTAGTATATTCATATTTTAAAAATTAAAACTTAATCAGTAAAGCGGCCTCATTGCAATACTTAAACAATAGTATGTATAATAATAACGACTAATGGAAAAACGGTAATACTGTTTACATAAAAAATCGACTTAATAAAATGTATTTTTGGGTAATAATTTACCAGACTGGCTGCAGTAAGTAAGAAATCACGCCGACTATGACACAGTCGCTTTTCTATGCGTAGGATATCGCGATGTATGAATTGTAAAAAAAATACGAGTTCTAAAATAGGTAATAATTATTTTTGTATTCCAAACTGTTCACTTTCGACTGATTGGCTACAATATACACTATATGTACCTATTTAATACATGAAGTGGTAAATAACAAATATGAGGAGACAGTAGACACAATTTTGTTGTAGACGTCCTACGCAATCAGGAATCTGTAGAGGACCGAAATACCACGACGTTGTCTGTAGGGGTATTTTTAATCTCTCGGCACAGGACTCGCCGGCAATCGTTATGGTCCGAGTGGTGAATTGTTTTGACAGGGATGGTCTGCACATTTTCAATTAATATAGAATAATATATAATATTGTATGTTGTATCATGGCATTATCGCGTATACTTTTAGACCCGAAAAGTTATGGAAAATTACTCATGGGTATTTAATAATGATAATAATAATAATAATAATAATAATAATATGTGCACACTGTACACTGTTTTAATCTTATTTCTTTTGAAAGCTTGCTCAATTATCATGCACTTTTTCGGTATAGCACCAAAAGTTTCAAATACTGTACAGCACAGTGTCAGCACTACAGCAATAATTGTGGGCAGGGCTTGAAACCGAAAATATTTTTTCTTATTTCAAATTCGGTTTTGGTTATCAGTATTTATTTTTTCTGATTTTGATTTCAGTCTCGGAGTTTTATTTTTTCTGATTTCGTTTTTGGTTTTGAATACTGGTTTTATTTTTTTTTTATCTCAATTTCGGTTTTAATTACCGATATTGATTTTTTTTGATTTTTTTTTCGGTTTCGGTATCGATTTTGGTTTGTAACGGTTTTAACCAGTTTCAAAATCGGTATCAATCTCTGGTTGTAGGTAGGTATAAATTAATATATTATATATATATTTTTAACACAAATATTTTTTTGGGTTGGGCACAAATATTTTATTTGTCTAACCGATTTTGCAAAATAGACGTTTTCGATGAGATGGTTATTTATTAACAAAAACATATATTTTTATTTTATTAAATTCACCGTTGAGGTTGAGCTTTTTGTTGGTGAAATTATAGTTTTTAAACAGTTCAATTAATTGTTCAAAATACATATGTATAGTAAATACTAAGACCTTAAGTGATTATACACCCCACGAAAAAATGCCTACAAAACCCTCGCGGATGCGTTATCTACATATAGCATAGATTCCTATATAGCATAAAATAACACACGCGTCGCGTATTCAGAGCAAGACCACGGACCGTCAGACCAGCCGGTCGTGCTGCTACGCCGCAAAACGGTAGCTGGCGCGTTGCCGCGGGTGCCGCCGCGGTGGAGACGGCGGCGGCGGCGGCAAAAAGCGGCAATAGCGATGTCCGCCGCGGCGGGCCGGGCGAAACGCTGGCGATCGATGCGCTCCGCGTTGGTGGCCTCAGCTCGCGGCGGCGTCCGTGACGTCACTGCCCGTCGAGTCACGGTTGTTGTTACGTCACGGACGATAAACCCGTCCCACTAACCAAGTTCGAGTCGATATACCGTCCCCCGGCCCACCGACGCCGATGAAAGGGAGAGTCTCCGCCGCTGGAGCCACCACCGCCACCGCCACCACCGCCACGTTGCCGGTCCTCGCGCGCGTCGCACTGGCTGATTTTTTTGCGCACACACACCTTTGAATGGCCCGGCGGCGGCAGCGAGCTCGTAGTCGTCGTAGTCGTCGTCGTACTCTTTTGCCCGTAACCGCCGCCACCGCCGCCGCTGTTCCGGTAACAACCGTTATTACTTGACCTTTTTCCGCGTTACGTCAATACGCGCGCGGCGGACAGAGGGTGAAAAAGAAAAGAAATCGCGCGCGCCGCACTTTATTAAACACTGGGGCGCGCGCGCACACTCACACACACACACTCGTGTGAGTAACCCACCATCGCCAGTTACGCTGCGTGCTCATATTGTATATTATATAGTGATATAATACTATATAGTCATAACTATTATATGTATATTACAGTATATATATAACACTATAATATGTGTAACTACCTACTGGCTAGGTAACTTCTAAACATTATAATACCGGATAATCCTTTTAACGTGAGACACTCATTTTTTTTTCAAAAATCATTAAAGTTTTTAAAAATATTGATATCACACAATAATATTTCAAGTCGTTAAAAAACTATTTTTTATCGTGTATAATGTTTTGAATGTTTTAAGTGCCTACTATTCGATGACATGTATTTTTAATTTCTTATTCCAATGTCAAATTGTTTTCTTTTTGGAGTAGCCAACTACCTACTTTGATGTACAAAAATCGAATTTTGAACGAGTAGTTTATGGGGGTTATAAATATTTAAGCTTTAGCTGTGCGGAGTGGAATAGGGGTACCGTACAAAATGTCGGTCCACTACTCCGCTCATATAAACTCCTATAATTCATTAACTACTAGGAGTTAACTACTAAGTAGTAGGATAAAAACTAGGAGTTTGAAAATCGTAAATTGTTATTTGTTTGTACATTTTAAACGCTCATTTTTAAACTCGTCTTAAAATTAAAATTAAATAAAAAAACTCTTGAGATTCCCTAGATAAAATTCTTAATTTTAAATTTGAGGTCTATCCACTGCTGTAATATTATTCATAACAGAGTTAAATAATGGATTATTCAAGATATGTACAATTTGCTACTTTTTATTTGTTATGACTTATGTGTTTGTAAGACGGGGAGACAACACATGCGGGTGTAGGTGTCCTTTTAAATGACATTTTTAGACGAATAATTGATTACAAATGTATTCTTTTTGAGCTCAGTATCTAAATTAATTAAATAGAAAAATAATGATGGAAGAACTAACAAAATTCGTTATTAGATTTTACTCATTGAATCTAAATCATCTGATATACGTCTTACTGAATATATACCTTAATATTATACAGACATTTTTACATTTAACGTATATATTGAACCTATACAATAATATATATACCTTCCTAGTTGTGAAGGGGGGGGGGGTAGGTGACCAACATGCGTTTCCTATCATATTATCCGCATCATGCGACTCAGTGTCGTAACCATGCAAATTAATGTTAATTTCTCCCGAAAGTCCATCTAATACTCTAATAATATTATAGTAATGTATACCTAGCAACTAACAATTCCGAATTGTTAAAAAATAAATAAAATAGTTTACGTAAAAGTTGGATCGTTTACATACCAACTATATGCACATAACAAAAACACAATACTGCAGTGAAAAACTCGAATAGGACGGGGACAAAAAACAACAAAAAATTCGAGCTATAGAAAAATGCGTATGTAATTACATAATAAAATTCAAGGGCCAAGATTTTGATTCGAAAATTATATGAATTATTTTATAGTCAAAAATCCTTAAATGTTTTACTTTAATACCTTTGACTTGAGAATTTAATACAAGATTTCTCGAGAAATATAGGATCCTATATTTTTCTCAAAGCAACCTTTAAAATATTAAAAATATTAATAATAATATGTACATTTTATTTTTTTAGACATTTCATGTTAACATTCTTATAAAACAGTATATATGCTTAAACAAAAAAATAAAGATCATAGTTATTCTGTTGTAATTCAAAAAATATGACTCTTAGAGAATTTAAAATGTCCATCATTATGTATTATTAATTTAGTATATACAACAAAACGTTCAAAATGTTTAGATTATTTTAATCTATTTATACCACGATCCTATGTATACTTAAATTTTCTACGGTACTCATACTCATCGCCATCGGTATTTACTTACAAGTTAATATCAGCTGCTGTAGTGATATTATAATAAATTTGATTTGTTTTTGTCAAAAATTAGTTTAGAACTTTTTTTTGTCTATACAGAATATTACGTAGAATGATCTATCATGAATGGAAATTCACTTAACGACGAGCTGTACTCAAAGATGTTATAAGATTGAATAGGAGACGCCTATACTGGCTTCGTAAGAGGTTGTGGTCTTTTTTGGGGAAGAGAGAAAGTTCAATATCTACGAGAGAAATAGAGAGATAGAGATAGAGATAGAGAAATTTAAGAGTGCTTTTTGAGGTTAGGTTACAAAAATTGATAATTTAAGATTCTATTGGCCAGCCGGTCTAATCTTTTGTAAAAAAATAGAATTTTTATAAATCGATCTCGGTTAATAAATAAAACGATTAATTATTATTGTATTTTCATCAGCTATAATATTATTTTTTTAATATTTTACCCTCCCCCTCACCAGAAATGTTAAGAAAAATTATTTCTATCGTGCGTGAGCATGAACAAATTTTAGACCCCACCTATAATTGCGCTCTTTTATACTAAAGTATTCAGTATTTACTATTTAGTATATGGTACATCTTTGCACATCGGTCGAGATGATACGAAATATAATCCCGGTTAGGTAGAAAGTTAAAGATTAGGTTAACGATTGGTAGTCATTTTCTATAGCTATGAATTGTAACACGTTTCAATATTTTGGCGTTAAGGCGTTAATAGGTTTTTGTTTAATTTTAGATAATGTTGACATAATATTATTATATTTCATAGTTCAAATGAAAATGCATTATTAAATTTTCTACTGTTTTTAACATAAGTGTAAAATAATTTATTTCATAGTAATAAGGTCTAAGAGTACATCTTTCACAGTACCTACTACGGATTCAAATACTTAAGTTATATTAGTGTATTATTAAACCAATGGTAAAGATAACTAATAGGCTATCACGATTAAGTATGACGTATGTTATAAAATATAAATACAAATTTGTATAGCACAACGTAGTACACAATACGCAAACACATTATCACCCCTTCCCTCAACCCATCAAAGAAAATTCTTGACTGTGCCGCTGATTTAATGGATATTATTAGTTTTGACTATTATTGTTGCGTCATTTGATTTTCGAATGGGGGTAGTGATTACTGAAAAAATATCAAAACCAAAATAATCTAGATAATTTATTAAACTATATTATACGATAATCAATAATACGTTTTGGAATCACGGTTTTCTCAATAAATAATTATAAAATATATGAAGGTATTTTCTTTTATAAATACCTAACTATAAAATACCTACGCATGAATTTTTACATTATATATTTTGTTCAATATTACCTTTAATATTACGCGAGTTAAAAAGTTGTTTCCGTCAAAGTTTTCCACGAAGACACAATGTATATTAAAAATATATCATAATAATATTAGGTTTTTCATCTGCAGTTGGCTTAGGTACTTTTTATCACTTAACAGTTTTGTGTGTGCCATGTGTAAATTCGAATGATCCCGTTGAGTGCAAACGACCGACTATCTTATATTATAATATGCAGTAAGCACCAACATAATAATGTTATTAACTAATAGTATTATAATAATAATATTATGATAATGAATAAGAACTTTTCATTTGTGTTATACAATATTATATTATTTTATCTGCGTACGCTCTCTGTGTGGATAATAATTATTACTATTTCCGTCCAGTTTTGTTTTTATAAACTGAACGTCACCAAAACACGTATTATATTATTGCGATAAAAGCTGCTGTAGTTGTATTATAATTAAGTATATTGTAGTTTGCAACAGTCTACCGTCTGGATCGCAATACCTTATCCCTACGCACGTCATCCAGGATGATATCCTCCAAAAAAGAAATAGCCCAGGGCCACTTATTACATTAATTTGGCTCTGGCCATCCTATCTGCTCACTGGTTGCCTAGAGAATATAATATTATAGGCACATAGCAGATAAGCAGGTATATTAATATAATATTATTGAAAAAAAAAAATAACTTTTAAAATATTATTACTATTCCGCTTTGTCCCGTTTGATTTAAAACGGCATTTGCATCCCGTCATACCTGTAATTACGTTTCACACGTCTTTGTTATAGTAACATTATTATTATCTAATCACGTTCACCCGGCATGAAATATATTTGATACGGCGGTTTCTGTGTATAATATTATATTATGTCGATACGTCATGACATTATTACTATTATCGTTATCGTAAGGTTAGAATACAGAGAACCCGGCGACGGAAACGGTTATAACACTTCCCGTTTTAACGCGATCGTTGTAGGGTATATTATTATAATATTATATTATGTTTTATTGACTTGATATCAAAACTTACTATACCTACTATAATATAATGTATATATTATTTGCAATGGCGTATTTACAGAGAAAGGAAGGGGGCAAGGGTTCTGTGCTATACCACCCCCACCTCCGATTCAACGTGTGGATGTATAGTGTTACAGTTTATAATAGTTATTAATAAACTTACAATAAATAATAATAATAATAATTACATATTCACATTATATAGATTGCTTGTGGATATTAGTAAATAATAGTGCATTGTATATTTAATTAGTAATTATCTATGTGAATAATTACATACATAACCTACATAATATAATATAATGTTGATATGTAATAAATAGTTGAAGTTTTTTGTGCTCCTCGCCTCCGCAACTTTTCGTTTTTTCTGAATACCTACCCCGCTGTATATTATTGTATATTAATATATTTTAATGCATGATCATTGATCATACAAGTATAATCGAAAACCATATTTATTTTTTGCAGATTTATGCAATTTATACTTTGCAGCCGTATAATATGATTATGTGCATCTTAATGATTAGATGATTATTGATAATAAAAATTTAAGGTTTTCTCGTTTTTATGAATACGATTAGAGATGAAAAACACAAGACGATTCAAACGAATCACGGAACTTGTAAAAAAAAGTCAACTGACAACCAAAATTGTAAATCTTTTGTAGTCTCGTGTAGAAATATTAATTTACATTGAAAAAAGTATCTACATTAAATATAGCATGATAATAATATGTAGGTATTACCACAAAATATATAAAAATATATTTACTATTTTCATATACCTAGTTTGTGATATTATCACATTCGTGAGTGGACAATCACGTAGCCCATGGGAGTGTTGGGTGCAAACACGGACCAAGATATAATGGACTGGAAACGAGCAGCTTATAATGGCCACAAATATATGTACAAAAGGCAAAGTTCGGGGGGTCGCCTGTGTTCCTGGAGTTCACAGCGCCCTCTGCATTTAACATGGACTAAGATACAAATTGTGTAGCCAAATAAAACCACCGGTAGCGCTGAAAACTTCAAGAACAGTATTCTTATCAGCTAAGTGACACCTTTTCGTGGCCGTCCCCCGACCCCCGCCGACCATATCGTTTCCAGTCCATTATATCTTAGTCCGTGGGTGCATCTAACAAACAATAACCATAAAATCCTAGTCATATTCAAACGCTTATTGGTGATAATATAAAATATCTTACTAGAATTTGATACTTATTGATATTACATTATCAATAATTATAAAATATTTACGAAATCGTAATAGGTGGATGAAGCTTAGTGGCGTAACTATATAGGGTGGCTATTTGTGATTCGCAACCGGGCCCTTGAAGGTTTAAAATGGTGGTGTTTGAATAAATAAAATCAGCATTTTAAAGCAATTGACAATATTCTTTTGAGAAAATGTTAAATCCTGTGTACACATCTACCTGAAAGGAGTATAGAAATAACTTGAGTAGTCTAAAAGTAAGTGCTTTTATTAATGTTCTTTATCATTATCATGTACATTGAATTATTGTATTGTCACAAAAAACATCTAACATTTTCATAAGCAAAAGTACTAACGAATTATGAGTAAAAAAAAAAATTTAACCAATAACGATAAAATGTTGAT
The DNA here is from genome assembly GCA_008086715.1 of Sitobion miscanthi. Lineage (NCBI taxonomy): Eukaryota > Metazoa > Arthropoda > Insecta > Hemiptera > Aphididae > Sitobion > Sitobion miscanthi. The sequence goes on from CM017805.1 coordinate 12,490,420, forward strand.
ACTATAAGTACAATAATTAGTATTAATTTAAAATTTAAATTATATGGGGCCCTTGCAGTTTGTCATTAAATAAAATAGTTAACTAAATAATTTTAACTTTTAAGGTACGAGAATTTTTTAATTTGTTTATTGTATAAAGCACTTAACACTAAATGGAAGTATAATAATATATTACCTACACACCATTATGTGTGCATTGGAAGGTTAGGTTGGTATGATTTTTAAAATTTATTATAATTGAAATTGATTTTTATAATGATTTAGATACCTATATATTGGTGTAAATAATATATATGTTTTTATTTGAATCATTTTTAAACGATGGCAATATTATTCAAATAAGTTATTGTAAGAGAAACAATTCCAAATCATTTTATATCATAATACTATATTATATTTAAATCCATACAAATCGAATAAGTTGTTTCTTTAATTCTTCCGTTCTTTATTATATATTTTATACTCGACGATTATTTAAAAACTGGCGAATTTCAATCGCACCAGCAAATATACGGTAGGCATAGGTAATTCATTTTTGTTAAGACATTGCAGCAATATAAGAGCTATACATTATTTATTGAGCTGACACACTTAATATACTAATAATTATTTTCATTATATTTACAAAATGGTCTAAAATCGTTAAGACTAACAGTTACAAAAAAGCGAGTAAGAGCAGCGGGGTGGAGATGTCAGTGATTTTGGGAGTTGGTCTATCGTCCCGTCGGTCCTCGGACAGCATAATGTGTTATTACAGTATACAATTTGAATGCAATGATTGCATTCGATAAAAAACGATTCTGAGCGGAGGATGAGTATAAAAATTAGTAATTAAATGTAGCAATATATGTACATATACATGTAAATCTATATAAATAGAAATTAGTATGTTTAATAAATAATATTATATAATTTTAAATTATGTTTATTGTAAATTGAATAAAAATAGTATATTGAATAAATATAAATAAATATAAATTCATACATTTTCATTTTTTGAGCAGTTATTTTAAAATTTTATTCGTTTCTATGGTAACAAAACGTTAGAAGAAAATGGCTTAGCAATAGGGTATTTTGGTGTTTTTTCCCGTGGCGTTAAAAAACTATTGAGAAAATCTAAAATGACCTCTCTAAAGTACCACCTTGATCCAATTTTCTAAAAGATAAAATACTATAATTTTATGTTGAAATCGAAGCACTCCTTTTGGTAGAAATTTTGTTTACAGGATAAAAAATATATACATCATTGTAAACCACTAGCTTTCGCGCTTCGCTCAAAATTTAAAAATACAAGTATAAGCAGTAGGCGGCACTAAGTATAGATACATAATATTATAATTATTACATACTTAATAATGATTCACACACGTGTGAACATAATATTATAATATTGTGTATTATAACGTGCACATATAGTATATATTATATAAAATATAAATATTATATGTACATTCTACCGTAAATCGCGGCTTAGAGGTGGTGCGAGGAGTGAGATATTGTACTCTACGGCATGTGCGTGGGGAAAAAAAGAGAGGAGAAAGATAACGCGATAAATTTTAACAGTATGGTAATGTTTAGGGGAAAAGGCCGAATGTAGCGTCCGTTTGCGCTATATCGATCCCGTGTTTTATATAGGCCACGTTCCCCGTTGAATCCACCATCGCCGCGTGAGTGTATTTGTGTGTTTTTAAAATTGTTTTATGCGGTCCGCTAAAATCGAACGCGAAAACCCTCTCTCGTTGTCTTCTCCGTGCTCCACACACACACACACACACACGACACTTCAGAGATTATTCCACAATGAGTGTATAATAATAATACATTATGCATTATCGTTATTCGACGATAGACATTAAATCTTTTTAAACTTTTAAACATATATTATCATCATTGTAACACGATAATAACGTTATTGAATAAACTATGACATATTTTGATCGGTACGACGTCAATATATAAATAATATATACATTATATACATAATATTATGTTTCTACTACCAAACCTTGAGACCCGATTCAGTTTTTTAATGCATTTTCGTACCTATTTATAAAATAATACGCACGCCTCGTAGAAGTAAAATGTATCTGTTTCATACTTGTGTTATATATATATTATACAGGCATTATCGAATTCACTAGTAAATCATGATACACAGGCTATTTGTTTAAGTGGCTCATAATATGCTAATCAACCAGAATATAATAATCGACTTGTTACTGTCATAGTACGTTTTGTAATTAAATTTTTATTTAAAATATACGTATCCAAATTTAGTTTGTTACGTTGTAGTGTGGCAATCGAAATTAATTACAAATAATATTAACCACGGCACAGGAATAATGGTGCACATATACACTCACGCACCACACACACACACACACACACACACCTACACGTCGGATTTCACAAAGAGAACAACATACAGTGTTATAACAATGGTGTATTTATATGTACATATACAATCGTAGTTTAAAAACGAAAGAAAACATATATGACTATAATGGAGTCTGCGAAATAATTTAGAATATTTGTATTCATACGGTTATTAGAGGCAATACAGTTAAAGCCTTATACATGTGTGTGACTTTTATATGAACTGCAATAATTATTATTGCATTCGTAAATTACAATGAGAAGCCAATTATAACATTTTAAGAATAATTTCCCATAGCCAATACGTTTGATAGAAATTTATTGTTACTGATTTACAAAGTTGTTAAACAATATATTAATATGTATAACGTGTTATATCAAGTAATACGTGATAAATAAATAAAATAATAAGTAGGCAACTTCAAAAAAATACATAGACATAATACATTATAAAAATGATACCGCTACTAGAATAAAATAATAATAATTTGTTAAATGAGTTTTTCACTGCATTGACATGAATATTTATTTTTATTTTTATTATATTAGATATTTGAATGTTGTTAGTTACAGAATGATTTGTGACACGATATAATGCGCTATCAGATAATATAAATATTTTTTTTCCACATTTGAATAACTATGTATTAGAATTTCGCATAAAATAAAAATGGTGAACAAATAATTATTTTTAAAAAAATGCATAATACAAAATGTTTATGGTATACTTGCACGTATAATCGATGGAATTTAATTAAATAAGAAAAGTATGGGTACCTAATGACGCGTTCACCTTCAGACCGCGCCTCAATCGATTATAAAGTGCACACTGCACAGTGCACATGCGTACTAGTCAACAGACAACAACTACCAACAATCATATTTCAGTAGTTGGGCGAATTCAGAATATTTAGCGATTATAAATAACAGGAAAAAAATGTTAAACCATCATTTGACGAATAAATGTATTTCGTTTAATAATTGCTATTACTATTTTTCTACGAGTAAATAGATATTATCGAAACAACTTAAAAGTCTATTCAGAAAAATTAAAATATACATAGTAATTAATACTACATTTAATTTTAATTGAAAATTAATTCAGGTTTAATATAGTTAGTAAATGCATCTAACCATTTACATATAAATAATTAATAATCTATATTATGCTACATACGATAAAGACAGATTTTAATAGGTGTTGTACAGTTATCTCTGAAGGTAACTACTACCTATTTATAATAATAAACTAATACCTATTTCGTGATCGTGAACCAATAGTTACATTATTTTGAAATTATTTAAAATTTAAAATTTGGGATTAAATGACTTTGGTATTCCTACTTAATACAAAAAAAAAATTTCTTAGCTAATATCAGATACAATTTTTTTAATACAGTCAAATATTGGGAACTGGAAAATCTTTTCCGTATAATATACATAGAGATTAGTAGATTACATCTACATCAATTTTTAAATAGACGTAAAGTAACAAAAAATTCCCTTAGCACATAATAGTACATGATATTATTATAACGTAAATCTCTTATTATATTATAATGATATTTTTTTAATAGTATGGTACTTACCTATCAAAAGAATAATAATTAATAATAATACTAATATGAATTTTAGCGCAGCGTATACTTTACGCAGAAAACTACGATGATCCGTCGTGAATTCGTGGGGTTGAATGTACATTCATAATATAAGGTACGTAATATTAATTTCATTGAGTTTTTGCCATTGAATGAATGTATAAGTATAGGTTGAAGGAAATTACTATAACGTTACAGCTACGCCCACGTCTCAAAATAATAAAAAAATCTACAACAACTATCATGGTAGGTAGGCAAAGAATTGGATCAATTTCGTTTTATTTATTTTAGATGTCACATTAACACAACCAAAAATAAAATTTGTCTTTACATAAATAGTACATCGTATTAACCCTTTACACTATTGACAAAAGTATTAAATGTATGTTTGTTGAAACGTAACAATTATAGTACATAAATACATAATAGTCTTAACAAACTTTAATATTAGATAGGTATTCGTTAACCGCAAAGTATTTTATCCCGACACCGTGGAACACACCCAGCTGGAATAAACTGTGATTCTTTTGATGCGATCCAAATTTAAAATAAAGTTTTCCGTTGAATTCTAAATCAAGCTTAAATACAGTATAAATACTTATTCTATATCCAACTCATAGACCAAATTATTTATTCATTTATTTTGTTATTAATATTCTAATAGTTAATATGTTGTTCACCAATTTTTCTCAACGTTTCGTGTTTTCGCAGTTTTTTTTTTAACTTTTCGGAATTAATGAGTTATATTGACAATAATAATGTTATTATTGTTACATCGAATGCCGATCCGCGTTAAAAGAATCTACCTGTACCATGACAGCAGTAAATGAACGGACCGACGTTATTTTTCGTCCTCTAGTGAAATTTTTTGCAGACCTCTTTCCCCACATCATGGCGGTGGTAGTATAGTGTGGTTATGTTTTCAATCGATTTCAGGGTGGGTAAGCAGGGTACTCACCCGCATCGGAGCAGAGCAATAAATAAATAAATTCAAATCGGAAACGGTAAATGATCCTCGGGCCGGGTATGCGCGCGCACCAACGGGTGTATACACCTATATATACATACAATATATATGCATTATAGTCTCGGTGACACATAACAATCTATGTTCGAGTAAATGAGATACGTGCCTATTATTTTATTATATTATACAATAATGCGTAATTACTTAAAGTTATTTTTCACCAAATTATCCAATATTAAAAAAATTCACATTCAATGAAAATATGTAGGTATCGATAGAAATAAAATGGAACTTTCAAAAAACCTGCAACGACTGTTTTTAAAAAGTTTGATGATAATATTATTATAGTACATTTTTTTAATTGTATATGAACATATTGTGCGAATTAACTTGCAACTTAAATTAGTAAAACTATAGTAAGTCATCGTTGATGTATGATTGTTGGTGTAAAACAAATAACATATACATTACATTATTTAGTACAATATAATACTATGCATTAATAAACTATGTAAAAAAGTATGTTATAAATGAATTATTTTAATAAACAATTCAGTAAAATTTTAATGAAGTCTTAAACGTATGGCAATATAGTTTCTACTATTTCTATGCATTCAAGACTCGAAGGAATCGATAGGTAGATAATACTCATAACAGAAGCATGCAAAATCAATTATAGTCGGCGCAGTTTATAGGTATTAACTACAGTAGCTTTGGAGACTATATACCTGCATTCCATTTTCACAACTGGTCGTTATATTATGAAATTGATTATTATCTCCATGATAGGCAGTAGTAGGTACGTTAGCTCCATTGAAAGTATAAAATAATTTTGACATTTTAAAAATGTGTTTTAATAAAAAAATATTCCAGAAAAAGTGAGTTGATTCGTGATTTTAAATAGAAATATAATTATATTTTTTCAAGTTTCTCTTCAAGATTCGTAAAATATAAGTAAACAATTATTATCATTATGTCTTTGAAAATTAAATAAATATCAACAATTATAAACTAAAGTTATATTCAATAATATGAATATTTACATATTATTGTATAACGATGAATGTTTAATAAATACATTTCCGGTTCATGGATAGATTTTTGTTAGTTGCAATAATATTTTTTAAAATAGTAACTATATACCCAAAAAAATGCATTTTAATATTAATTGTCCACTCTCTTGTCATATTTATAATTAAGTATTATAAGTAAAATACATTTTACTACATCTATGCAAATATGAAGTAAACAACAAAATATTCCTATACAATATTTTAAATAACTATATATATATAAATTAATTGTTTTGGTAATTATATCGAACATTCCAAAACCCAAAACTGCGAAAGTTATACGATGATAGATACTCACAAACATATTATTTTCAATTCTGCAGTACGATTATTGATAGAATATAATAATTATTCATTATTATGCGCTGGGTAAACTGAACACGTACACGCAAACAAATTATTATTATTTCTTACTTAATCAGTAAATTAATTAAAATACATATTTTAAGAGTCGTCTATTATATTACTATCATAATTGTCGTCGTCGCGATATTCACAATGTGTCAACTATACATACAATACGTTGATTTTCATGGGTGTGCATGTGCGCACCACACTAATATACCAGAGTCCGGGTAACGTGACAATGGTTGATGTGGGGGTGGGCAGGAGAGGCCTCCGATCGAACTGGGAGAGTAGAACGCCGGGGCCGCCGCATAACGAAATTGCTGGTAATCATTTAAAGAGCGACCGGGCCCGCTGGCTGGCTAGCGGGAGAGCAGCCACCGCCGACGATATATTATAGCGACGCTAATTGGATTATATTGAATATAATTCCGCTAAACCTTCTAAAGAGCTGTGTAATTCGACGTTCGAAACACTCTTTGTTGCGTTTTAACTGTAGTGTTCTATCAGGGTGTGTATTATTTAGGCACTGAAGTTTTTATTTTTAGCATAATGACTAATGGCTTTAGGTACAGCAGAATCGCAAATGATATTATAAATTATAATATGTTATAATTTATGCACCGAGAAAAAAAACAAAAGAGGAGCCCCACATTATAATACGCGAAGTACGAAAAAAAAAAACACCTACCACGCCTAATTTAAGACGACGTCCTATTACCGTATCCAATTTCAGACCCAGAAAATTAATTATCTGTGTAAACTGATAAATTAAATTGTAAATATTTTGAAAAATAAAATAAAAACGAAAAGTGTCATGTTGACACAGTATTAAACAGTATATTATAATATTCAAACAAAAAACATAAATTAATAACATTTTTATATGGTTTTATTTATAAAAGTTAAGACTGTACACTCGAATTATAATAAATTGTGAATATTTTACATTTACACACCATTATAATACACTATACAATAATTATGTTATCGAGACCCTGAGGCCGAGCTAAGTTGAACCACTTGAACATATTACATTGTAGTATGGGTGTACATGTGTTTCGCTCTCGTCGAAATGAATAAGGTAGTTTTATTTTTCATCAATAATAGCGTAAATCGATTTTCAATTCGATCGTTTGTGCGCTGTCTATAACAGTAGAAGGTAAAGATAATATAGCTGGTTTCGTAAAATTTCGAGTAAATTTTTGACCACCTTTTCGATAATACGATTGCTCTAATGAACTAATGTTACGTCTTATCAAAAGGATTTTTATTTAATGACCCTGCATAACGACGTCGACATTTTGCCAACGATTATAGTATTGAAAAATATGAAATATATTATTATAGGTACTAAAAATCGTAGTTCGTAGAGTTTGACACTGTAATATGACCTAATCTATATCTACTATTCAAATAATTTTTATATTAATCATCCCGAAAATTTGAAGGTACGAAATAATAATGCCCAGGCATAAACTTGTATAACAAAATATGAGTATTGTAAGTATATAGAATATCAATAGTTCATAACATTTTATCGCTTCAGAAATAATTACTCTAAAACTGTTCTAATAAAATATAGTACCTACGTACGCGAACAAATCCGCTGGAACAATAAGAAAAATCATCTTCTCTAACGATTTATGAACCTTTTGTACATAAAATATCATGTAACACGAATCGTATTATATTATATTACAGCCCAAACATCAGATTTCAACACGAAATGAGTATATATAAAAAAAAAAACAATCGGAGAAGTCACCCTGTACTACCGTATAATAATATTTTGTTGAATGTTGATTATAGTATATCCTTAGCCGTTGAGTAGGTCACTGCAGTAAAGCATGACGTGTTAAATTTGAATTCAATATGATAGGTCACTGCGGATATGGTGAAAAATTATTCTGAGCTGATGCGGTCTGTCAGCCTATATTTTTAAGCATTTTTACCCCTAACCATTGAGTAGGTCACTTCAGTAATGGATGACGTATTAAATTTCAATTCAATGAAAAGTCACTGGATACGGTGATAAACTATATTCTAAGTGGAGGCGGTCTGTCAGCCTATGTATATTTATGATTGCTACCTATATTAGTAATCTGGTAGTTTGAGAACTGATTCTAGCTAAAACCAACTCGCATATTATAATAGCATTTCATATTATAATATCACTATAATAATATCATAGCTGTTATTAACTTTTCCGTAATCCTGATACGAGCTTAGCTCGGTTGGTATACGTATCAGCTCTTAATATTACAATTTTTATTATGGTATTATTATTTAATTATGCTGAAATAAAATAAATTAACTACTTATTATAAGTCAATACACTGACGTACCGTGGTATAGACTGGATGTGAAAAGCCTTAGGGTTCGCCGTATATCAAAATATTTTTTAAATGTTATTGTGTGTAGTAAATAATAATAATTGACAGTAGGTAATGGCGAAAAGTTTCATTTCCCCGCGAATAATATTTTGAAAATTATACCAGATTATTCTATCGTACGCTAATATTGAAATATTTGGTTAACATATCAAGTATTTACTGTTATTACTTTTCGAATAACATCAAAATAACAAAATTGATTTAATTAAAAATTGATATTTTGTATAATAATATAATACAAACCCGTACTACGTAATTTATTTTAAGTTTTCTTTCATAATTTAGAACATAACATGGAATGTTTTACTATTGACTCATCCCTAAAGTATTAGGTATGGATCTAATTCACTATCAGAAACCACTCTCGAAGTCAAACATTGAAATAATTTTTAATTTTAGATTCTGAGCGGAGCAGGGAAGCTAGTGGTTTTACAATGGTGTTTATTTATTTATTTATTTTTTTATTTTTTTATCCTGTATACAAAATTTCTACCAGAAGGAATACTTTGATAACATAATATAGTACCTTATCTTTTAGGAAGATGGTACTTTAAAGGGGTCATTTTTCGATTTTCTCAATAGTTTTGAAACGCCTTCAAAACGTTTTCTAACGTTTTGTTTATCACCATAGCAACGAAAAAAAATAATAATATTATAATAATTATATTAATTCAACTTACAGGCTATAATAATTAATAAATAATAACAATATAAAAAATCCAGACTGACAAACCGTCTCCGCTTAGAATCGTTTTCTTATACAATGATATTATATCATTGAATTCAAGTTTAAAACAATCCACAGTACATTGATCCACTTGTAACCTATTGTACAGCAGAATGACATCCACTTACCCGCTTTTTTCTACTTTGCACACATCATTGCAGTATAATCAATAAATAATAATACATTCATCACTTTTTTAATATCTAAAAAATACATACCTGTTTCGAAATCTAATACAGTATAGTATTACTAATACAGACATACAGTAATATGATAGGTATATAATATGTTTATGCGCACAGCTACATAACATTACAGTTTACCAATGATAGGACTTATAGTGTAGTATTACATTACCGCATATGGTTGACAGTTTACCAAGACGTGTGTTAAGACATTGCGTATTTATAATTTAAGAAAAATGTATGTTTAAACTACATAATTTGGGTAAATATTATTATTTTCGAAGAGGATTTTGATTCAAAATTAAAACGAAATTCTACAAAAATATTGAATAAACATATTATCAGTATAAAGTATAATGTACATATAATAATATAATTTAGTAATAAATAGTACACGACTGACGCGAATTCGATAATATACTATTTAAGATGTTAAATTAAAAACAATAATATTAATCAAAGGTCACTACAACGCTATATTATAGTGTTTGATGCACCACTATCGCAGTGGAATTAAGATTAACTGCAGGGATTTACTTTGGTTAATTTTATTATATATGTGCGAGGGGCTTAACTAGGATCCATTATTTTAGTATACTGACGCCATGAGTAGGTATATATAACAATAATTGTTTAGACTTTTGCAGCAACCTTCGTACAGCCACTCTACCTGTCTTTATTTAATTTAAATTCTTTTACCATTTAACCTTGTGTGATAAACCTTATATACATAGGTATGTATATCACATTCTCGTAATATGCATACCTACGTATACATGTATAATTGGATGTCGTTGGTAACCATACAACTTTGATAACGTGCAAACATACACACAAAATATTATATAATATTATAACCACGTAGATTACACGGAAAGGGTGGTATGCAAATCCAATAAGTGTCATTTCCGTTCAAATTTTATAGACGTATTGATTTTAACCTATTATAATGATAGCTGTAAATTCCATATTAATACTTTTTTTTTTAACTTATCGCAGTTCATCTTTTTTTAATTTAAATTCGATTTTACATGTGCGGAATATATAATAAAATATATACATAAAAAAATAAATATTTTTTATACCTAGTTATGTATATATTATTTAAAACAGTAATTATATGTGACCCCCTCGTTGGTCGCTTTTTACACTATATTTACGAATGTGAAAAGACATTCAAATGGTGTGTAATGCGTACATAACGCGAAAATATAACAAAATATCGATAACACGTAGGTAGTCGGTATTATATTAAATAGAGTTATAATGCGCTTGATCAGCGTTCGTGTGTGTTTGGTATGGGGGGGCGGGTAAGATACGGGGACAAATAATAATTATTTGACCCGAAATAAAAATAGCCAGCCAGTCAGATAGTGTCAATATTACTGGTTATTTTAATGGGCTATTAAGTTGACTTTTCCATTAAAAAAATAATATAATTATATTAAGTTGGTAACAATATTGAGGTATGAAATTATTTTCACCGATCATTAGTAATTACCTACCTATTTAAATTAAATGATAGGTATTGGTAGTTTTTAATAAAAAACAATTTTCAGATCCAATAATTTAAACAAAATAGCAAACGATTTCCAATTCATAGGAATGAAATAAAATATATATAGATACACATAAAAATGTTTGTGGATTCCTTCTATACTCTAGGGTCACAAGCATAAGAGAAAAATACATCGTTGTAAAACCCCTAAAATAAATACATTCTTCGATTCACGGAAAATCTAGAACATTAAGAAATACTGTGAATAACTATCAACTATAATAAAAATAATTCTTCAGTTCTGTTGTTTTAGTATTTTAGTACCAACCTATGTTTAAAGTACAATATTATATTATATAATATACAATATACTTCATTATTAATTACGCGTGTTTAATGTTTGGGGCATACGTTAAGCAAACATTATATTATAACAGTATTTTGTTGAGGTGGAAATAAAAATATTTTAGAGATGTAATTTTGTTTTTATATCACTCATCGTTATGAATATATTTTTATGACTTATGCGGGTTATGAGTCAGTAAAGTCACTAAAAGTTGTCCGTTTATTATTAGGTTGCGTTACGGAATTAAAAAATAACAATTAACTAATAGTAGCTATTAGTGTTATTGTATTAGTCACGTAAATGATTAATAATAATAAGACTAAATTATACAGACTACACATGATGTTAATGGTTCACAATACTATTATGACAAATGTGTATCACGATTCACCGAGGTACCTATGTGCAGGACATCCGGCAGACAGAGAATGTATAATGTATAAAGTGTTTAAGAGGACGTGAGACCCGCATGTGTTGTCTCCGTATTACAAGTGCGCAACATAACAAATTTCACGATCAGCAGATCACGTTTATCTCCGTTTATCTCCGAGTAAACCATAACTTAACCGGTCAACTAAGTTATATTTTACAATTAGTTTTACCACAAGCCCCTCGTTATCATACTGTATTGTGGTCTGTAAATAAAATTGTAATTTACTTCACTCTATTGTGGGTAGTGGTGACCTACCTGCTGGTTAAAACTTTGAGACAATATTCATTCAGTCGATTCGTGGTAGGCACGTCGTGCAAATAGGTATTATAGATTCAAAGAAATCAATATCTTAGAAATTTAGCAACCATTTCAATAATTATTTGAAAAATCACTAGTATCACCAGTATCAAATACTGGACTCTATTATTACTTATCGTTATTTGTATTTACAACTAGGATAAGTTTATACCATGGACAAGATATAATGGACTGGAAACGAGCAGCTTATCACGGCCACAAATATATGTACAAGAGGCAAAGTTCGGGGGGTCGTCTGTGTTCCTGGAGTTCACAGCGCCTCTGCATTTAACATGGACTAAGATACAAATTGTGTAGCCAAATAAAACCACCGGTAGCGCTGAAAACTTCAAGAACAGTATTCTTATCAGCTAAGTGACACCTTTTCGTGGCCGTCCCCCGACCCCCGCCGACCATATCGTTTCCAGTCCATTATATCTTAGTCCGTGATTTATACCTATACTAATCGAAATGGTTTTTGAACACGTGGAGTGTGGTTAGTTATAGCAATCAAAATTATAGTGTCTAACCATTATGAATCACTGAAAAGTTATAATTTAGAAGTATTTTTTTTAAGCTCCACTTAAAAATGTATTATCTAAAATGTGTCTCATCAGAATAATACATTATTTCTAGAAAGAGGATGTAAAAATATAAAAAATTCACGTACCTTTAATACCACGTATTTAAATTTATCATTGATTAGGATATAATTAAAAAAGGGTACTCTAAAATATTTTTTTTAAAAAAAGGAGTACTTTATCGCAAAAATGCACGCATTGCTTATTTCTTTAAACTAAAAATATAATATATTTTATAAAGTGTAAGACCTACTATTATTTTCATATAAAATAAATTTTGTTTTTTATGTTAGCCAATATATTTTGCTGGTTGTACTCATACTCGATATAGATAATTACATATATTTATTAAGTATTATAAACTATAGAAGTAGTCTAAAAGTTAATTACGGTTGACTACAAAATCGATCGTGCCAAGTAAATGATAAGAATATAATATTATGTAGTTTTAAGCATTATAAATAAACCATAATAATATAAAAATACTTTACGCCATGTTACAACATACATTGTCACTCGTCAATCATTTTTACTCAAACGAACAATCATGTCGACGAATTGTTTAAAATCATTTTTTATTTTGAGCGGATCTATTACAAAAAAAAAAATATTCAACTTGAACAGCGTCTATCTTTAAAGAAATAAAAAATTCAGCCAATCAATCCCAATATATATATAATAATATATTTCTCAAACACAATACTCTTATGATTGCAGTATTGCAGATAGGTACCTACACCGTATTCATTTTTAAACTGTTTTCGATCACTGAGATATCGGAATGCTTGTACAGTTCAACAACACATACATATTACAGAGGGTAGGGGTTCCAATGACGAAAGGTTGTGGCTTCGCGGATTATAAGAAAAATAATATAATGCTGACTAGGACTCATCGGTCAAAATGAACCTGTCAAAATGTTGTGCTGATTGAGCGTTTGCAACGGGCGATACAACGACGACAACATTATAAATTCAAAGGCAATAATTTACGTCGTTGTGCAGTAAAAACGTCGAATAATAAGGATGCAAACACCCTATCCAAAGTATTCAAATAAAATCCGAAACCCAAATGATAAAATATATTATTATTATCAACGTGTACCTGCAATACAGGTTTTCAGTATTTCTCTTTCTGAGTAGTAATAATTGGTTTTCGATGTAAACTAAGTCAAAATAAAATATTTTTTAGTAATTTTTTACGATAATATTATGACGTCCTTAAAAAAACATAAGAATAAATTGCATATGGAAAAGAATTGTATACCCTTCACCTGTACTTAAACCAAAAATATTGATTGGGGGTTTTTTTTTGTCAAGCTGTAAGGAAAATGAAGTGCCAAATCGATGTAATAACCATACATTGTTGGGTTTTGGGTATTTTAGTGGAATACGAACCTAAACCGAACTATCGAGCCCCTAAAGGGAACCTAGTATTAGTAATAATTATTAGGTATTTTCAAGTACCCATTTGTAACAAATGGGCGTAATTTTCAATATAAGCTGGTATTTTCTCGTAATATTTAAAAAATTTTAAATCGTCTACTTTTATACATTATTTCCGATTTGTGAATTATGACATTTTGTTTGTGAGTTAAAAAAATTGAAAGCTTAAAGCGAACTTCCTCATAAGCTGTTCTCGTAGTAATTAAAAAATATTAAAAATTTATTGGGACCATTTTTTTTTTATAAACGTTTGAATTTCAGACATTAGCAAATGTCGTAAAAATAGCGAAAATGTGCCAAATTATTTTTATTTAAATGTTACTAATTTTTTTATTTGTATACCTGAGGTAAGAAAATTTGATAAAGGGTTTATCGTAAGTAGGTACTCGCTACAAGAAACACGAAACACATTTTCAAAAAAAACTAGATAGTTTATCAAATTTTATTTATCCTAGATTTAAAATTAATTTTGTTTTATTTATCCTAGATTTAAAATTAATTTTGTTTTATTTTTACCTTATTACCTTATAATATATTATACCTTAGTATATTATAATCATAGTTATTTACTGACTATACTTTTTTTATTTTAAAACATCATCTAAAATATTAATTGTGTTTTATCTCAATAGAAACACGGTGCGCAACTTTACAAGTAACATTCTTCATTAAATTCGAAAAAAATGAACTTACAAACTAATGCAAATTATAAATAGTTATTTTTTAGTTTATATCAGATTAGGATTTTCAATAAGTCTCAAGAATAATTGAATTATACGAATAAATTATGATATCACGCAATGTCTTCAACAAGCAAAATCAATACTTTAAAGTTTCGACCTAAATATAAAAGCAACAAATAATTATTAGTGTATGTGTGTCGTATAATAGTTTAAAAATATTGTGCTATTGTCGTATATAAGAGACTATATATTAAAAATATTTTAATTTTATTTTTGAATAGCAAATACAAATACAAGCAGTAAAATAAATACAATAATGTTTGAATCTCCTCAATCGCGATAAGGTAACCTTTATAAAAAGCTATAATAAACAAAAATTAGTTTCTTAATTTAAAAAAATTCCAATCAATATGAAAAAAAAATAAACAAAACGTCCAAATAACTCTAAAACGACTACCAAAAATACTAAATACACTACCTATACATAAATAATAATATATCGTTGTGTAGCATATTTTGTCTATGATAGTATGATGTATTTAAGTTTAAATGTAGGCATCTATCTATATATTTACAAACGTATAAACTTTATATGTACTATGCTTTTTAAGCTTAATATTAGAATGTATGTATTATAAAATAATAATGTAAAACCAATTTAATGAATGTCGTTAAATCTATATACATAAAAAATTCAGTTAATATGATTAAAAAAAAAAATCATTATATTTATACGGTTATTTAACTGAAACCAACTTTAAGTCATAAAATGATTACTTAAATTTGCATCAGATATTTTATTGCCGAATATATTCCATTACATGTTGATTCATTTGACAGAACAATATTCAATATTGATCTACCTTGTTTGAATATAATTATGCAATTGTTTTTCGATAGATACATATTTCGAAATTTTAATATTCAATTGGTTAATTGAAATGAAAAAAAAAACTCTAATCGTTTATTGATTTGCATTGTTTAATACCCACAAATGATTTACCTTTAACTGTCTTATTTGTTTGTAAATTTATTTTGCTCTCCATAATAATATATAGAACATATGGAGAGTAAACCATTATAAAAATAGCTTGTGCACACGTAATTTGTGTAAAATAAAAGGCAAATGGTTTTATTTTTACTCCTCCAATGAAAATAAAAAGAACTGATCAATAAACAATAAAAAATAAAATAAATTTTGTGTACACTCAACGGGCGTTTGACGTCCTCGGAGAACATGATTGAATGGGCAATTTCATTAAGGTGGCCTTTCGAGTGGAAACTTCAAAGGGTCATTAAACTTGAAGGGGCTAGTGAAAAGTTAATTCTTCCAGATATAATATTACTGTTAATGTTATAGTTGTAATGGTATAGTGTATAATATAATGTATATAATATATTTCACTAATATACTACAAATAAATAGAACGACAACGTAAAAATGGTTACGCTCGTATAATTATATTACGTGTTCTCAGCTTCTAAACTGAATTTTCAAATAGTTTCAATTAATAATACTTCTCTAATGTTTAGATATTTGACCGACTATGTGTATGTAGTAAATTTAAAATTATTATAAATCGATGGTGTTACAGATTGAGTTTGTATGCAATAAAAGATCGGTTTTATTTTTCAATTAAAACTATAAAAAATTTAATTTTAAATAAAATATGTTTGTACTTTTATATTCAGACATTCAAATTTCATTTAAAACTTTGTGAAAGATATTTTATCTTTTCAAATAATTTCATTATGAATATATATTGTATCGAAACTTGTTTATTAGTTTGTTTTTATTCGTTTTTTATTGATCAGAATTTGATAATTTATCCTGAACGATTAATAATCTTACGTTTGCACAAATTTAAATATTAATATTCTGATTATTCATTTAAATTAAACAACACAATAATTATAATATAATTTTGTCCAAATTTGTATTAGAATACTGTTATAAGCTAGTTTGTGTATTCAATATCTTAATATTACAACTATTATGGATGTATAATGTATATCCTATGTATTTTATATTTTTATCTATATATGCTATCAGTTACAGTTTATTCTTATGCGGGGCATGGGAACACAATTTTATTTTTATATTACTATTTTTTTTTAACTTTGATTAAAGCTATGTTGAATTACTTTGAAATCCATTAACACCATTTTTCAATATAATATTTCTACTATAAAATAACTATAGGTACCCTATAAACACGTTGAACACTGTAATGATTCATACCTGCAATATCATAATTTATTTTAAAGCACAATAATATTCAGTTGTACTCAGTTAGAAATAATATTATATACATTTTTATAAAACATACCTTCATATATTGTAATTTATAATTTTTTAAATCTTTCAATATTAAAGGACCAAATAAAATAATTTAAAAACAGTTTAAAACTATAGTGTTATCCTGAGTTACTTGTAAGGTGGTAGATAAAACGTATACTTAGTTATTACGGATATATTTTTTTCAAAAAATACGGTCTAACTCATATGTTTAAAAATATTTGAAAACAATGTTTTGTCAGCTCATTTTATAATAATAATTAAGGATAAATGCATGAATAAAAAAACAAATATTGCTGAGAAATAAAAAACAACTAGAGTTCCATAATCTCAGGAATTGTGAAAAAAGTAAGAACCATGAATTACAACGCCAAAACTATAGTCTACGGCGTTATGTTGTTTTTATTTGTTATTTTATAGTAACACAAAATATACATTATATCACATATTCTGTTCTAAAATAACCAAAGGTTTGGCGTTATAAATAATTCTGATTATAAAACATGAACATTTGTTTGTATGTAATTATTGTTTGATAAAATATATCACCTTATCCATGCATTGATCCACTTTTCATTTTTTTTTTTATCAATCGTTGAAATGGATATATTGTATGATTTACATGAAGTTTAAATTAAATATCTTATACTTATTTAACATAAAAATTCACATTAGATTAATGGGTATAAAATATTGAAGTGTCAAATTAGTGAATGTTTAATACTATGACACGGCGCAATAGTTAGGCAATAATTGTACATGAATGTGTACAATACTCAAATAATATTAATATAATACTTCCCTGCATTATAATACATCATACATTCTGTAAATACAAATTATGCCGATTTTATATAATATTATTTAAGTTTCAACAGGGTTGGTTTAAAAGAAGAATTTAAAAAAAAAATAGGAAACAGAAAACCATCACTGCTGCTGGTTTCGAGTGTACATCGCACTGGGTAGATCACTATCTATATTATGAGTGTGTTAAATTTGAACTCAATGCCATTTATAAACGTGCCGATGACCGATCCATATACATGTTAAATACATTAAGAAAACCATTATGAATATAATATGATACAGTATGACACAGGTAATGTATATATTTATTATTCATAGATGTTCAATACTGTAAATCCCCAAGTATAATATTTTAAATAACAACAAAATAACGAAAAGTGTTGGTGGCATCATCGTTGTTAATGCTTATAAAAAAATTACATCAACGAATCTTGTATTAAATTGTTATAGTGAAACACAGTGAAATACATAAAGAATCATGCGGGATAAGTTGTCTAGTAAACTGGGTCATGTGTTTAAAGAATATATAAGGAAACGCATGGTGCGTAACGTATATCTTTAAGAGTTAAAAAAAGATCCTATAATAGATGAGTTAATGAAACTGGATAAATATAATTAGATAGCGGGACGGGTGGAGAAAAACTGTTTTGGAAGCCAAATGCCACACTGCACTGTACCGCTCAGGAGAAGAAGAAGTATTAAATAGTGCAAGATCAAAAATATTTTGAAAATTGTATTGTGCCCTTATATTGAGCATGCATTTTCCCAGTTCCGTATTTTTTTCCCCTTAATTATTTAGAATAGTACTGGAAACTTTCTTCTTTTAAACAATCAATGTACCAACTACCTTCAATTTTCTACCTAAAATCACCTGTAAAATTTAAAACAAAAGCGTTTTTCTGCTCCAATTAATGCACTCAAAACACACATCATTGTAAAACCAATACATTTATTGCTCAGCTCAGAATCTAAAAAGTATGCACAAAAGTTTAAGTGTTAAAGATCTATCCTATACAATGTTTTTCAATCAATTTAAAAGCTTAACTATGAGGCTATTGATTATTTTAGATTCAAGATAATACATTACTGTACCTATCACTATTATATAATTTTAATACTTTTTAAAAGTTTTTTTTAATAGTTTTTTAATAATGAATAGGTATTTGTTTTTTTTTTAGAAAAATATGAAATATATAGTATGGAATATGCAATTTTATTCAAATCTTCTGAGTGTTAATAATGTATACTACGGGGTATACTGTTATATAAGTACACTTAATAGGACTTTTCATGATTAAATTAATAATCAATATACAATAACAAAAAAATATTTATTGTAAATCATTCTTTATCTCACTTAGATAAATAAATAAAATTTTGATTTAACTTTTATAAATCTTTTACAATAGTTTGGATATTATAAATTGTTATTTTATGTATAATATTATAGTTGTATTATTCAAAATAAATTAAAATTAAGACAATATTCAACAATCATATCATAATACAAATATTATATAATTCTGTATTGTGTAATCCATTATACATATATTTATAGATTTAAATCAACATATCATTAATTAAACATTTGTAATACAATTTAATTTACTCTAAAAAATAATCTTGCTCATAATACATTGTCAATCAAATGTCAAACATAGGTAGGTACCCAGAATAATTAAAATTATATAATATTAGAACAGAGCTCTGTGAGCTAGGTGATGTATACTAAATTATTATATAATTCCAATTTATTGTGTTATAATGTTACGTTATATTAAAAAAAAAAAAAAATATTAAATTTTTTTAATATATGAATACAAGTGTGTTAAAGAAACATTTTTTTCTCTGCTATACGTTTCCTTGAAATGTATAAAAAAACGAACAAGTGTAGAACCACCACGATAAATGAAAAAAAAATAACATCGGAAAACATTTATCGATTCTCACTTTACTCAACGGAGTGCTGTATGTATGGCTATTTTCGAATGAGAGTTGTATGTGAACTACCAGGACTTCGAATGACATTATACTAAGTACAAGATTCAAATTTTTAGGTGTATTCAAGTTTGTACAAATAAAAATAAATAAATAAAAGGATAAACGGCGTAAACCAAATATTTAAAAGCCTATTATTGTGCGACTGTCTTTATAATTAGGTAATTCCAACGTAATTTCCGTAACATCCGAAGTCAATTTAAACCAAAGTTTAAAGTTAAGTTAAGTTGTCTGTGTACATATACTATTCCCGAGGAATAACTTTTGTGTTCGCTTTATCTTCAATTGTTCGTCAAAAGTTTTTGATGGCACAGGTGCAATAAAAGTAAATTAATTTTTCCAATCATGTGGAACACATATTGAATTTTAAAAGTTTTCTCACCAAAAAAATATTTTTTGTTTTACTATTGTAACGCGTCTCACAACATGTAAACGTACATATAATTGATGTTGACTATT
Source organism: Sitobion miscanthi (assembly GCA_008086715.1). Taxonomy (NCBI): domain Eukaryota; kingdom Metazoa; phylum Arthropoda; class Insecta; order Hemiptera; family Aphididae; genus Sitobion; species Sitobion miscanthi. Next base: position 12,510,933 of record CM017805.1, read on the forward strand.
TTTCAACTGGCTTATATGGTATAATATATAATTACTAGGGTAGGCACCCGCGCCTTCCTATATTATGCTAGAGATTTTTCAGTGGGCTACCGATTTTCTATAAGTTAGCATACTGGCAAAATGTGTTTAAGATGCAATAACTGATGTCTCGGTATGTATAGGTACATATAGAGTGGTTTCAATTTTTAATAATTATAAATTTCACATAAACGTGAGGCAGATATATATAATAGACGAATACTATGTAAGTATACAATAATATACTATAACATTTTCACGATTCCGCTTTATCATCCCCAGCACTAGCTCATTTTTCTTATGGCGTGTAAATCCCTTACTACACGTTTGTTTTAAAGATGAGATTTCTCAAGTTTGAAAAAAAAACTGAACAAGTACCTAAATTAATAATAATATTATATACCCAGACATCAGGTGATCTGAACCTGATATTCCCACGAGTGAATTGAATTGAACGGTAGCGCCAGAGGATTGACGTCATGAAAGTTCACTACGCGTATAAATTGTGTAGGGTTGTGCAGGATGTTAGAAGTCGGCCGGGGAAAAGAAAGTCATTAGGTACCGGAATAACTATCGGATTGGTCAATTAGCTTCCCTCCCGCAACCCTCGAAATATTTAAAAATAATATCTCCAAACGAATGTATTTTCATAGTAAATCAATATTATAATATATAGTATACAAAATAGAAGCAAGAATACAATAGCTGGAAACATATTATGTTTCTTAGAACTAACGAAACTCTTAAAATCTCGATCCTTGTCAAAAGATTTAAAGACACAACAATACGCTAGAAAATACCAATATTGATACGTATGGAGCAGAGACTTGGGCAATTCAGAAATCGACGAGAGGAGACTCCTCGTTTTTGAAAAGGAAATCCTGAGAAGGATTTTTGAAGCTGTTAAGGCACTGTAACTCATAATTGGAAGATTTATTAAGAATGAGGAATCATCAGAAACACTATCAAAAACCTTCCGTCGTAGAAACAATCAGAAACAAGATACTAAACAGGCATGGTCATGGCACGCTTAAAGTAACCAAAACTCATTATTACTCGATACAATACTGAGTAAAATACCCATTGGAAGACAGCGATAATGAGGTGGGAAGATGTAGTGGAGAAAGACGTGAACGATCTAGTAGAAGTATCAGATTTTAAGGCGCCGTGAGCAACTGATCGGAATGGTCATGGACGTTTACTCTGTTGACACCACTAAAAATGTTTTAAAATTTAAAAAAAATCTTATTAAATATACATTTTTAGATCAATAATAATATTATAAAATTTCAACCCTCGGGAGGTGACTATGCGTAGGTAGCACAAGTTGTAGGTATCTACTGCCGGCGATGTGACCACGACCACGGTCCGGTCATCTACCGTCGCCGGCGCGAACGGCCGGCTGGTTGTCGTCGTCGGGCGCGCGACACACAGAGCCTATGGATTTTCGTTCGTCAGGGGCTTTGTTGTGGCATGGCGAGCGGGGTGCGGGGAACGCCCGGGCGGCGTCGACGTCGACCGTCTACCGCCACCGCGACACGCTGTATTGTTCGCGACGCTCACGACTCGCCCGGCCGTATCATCGCATACACATAATAATAATATAACACACACACATATATTATTATATACATATATACGCGCATAACGGCGGCGGCGTCTCTTTCACCTCCTCCCGATCCCAAAAACACCCCCATCGAGGGTAACCCCCACCCCCCGTTGCCGTTATTATAGTGTTGCATTGCGACACACGGGGCTCGGTCGTCGCTCGCCGACCGTAACCGTACCCTCACGAGCTCACGCAAACGCGGTTTTCCTGCACGCATATATTATATGTATATATCTTACGAGCCACCGCCGCCACCACCGCGTTTCCATGGCAATGCGATCGGTCGCCGCTGTATATATGTTATATTATATACGTTCCTCTGACCAATTATTATGTATACATATCAACTTTGATAGCATATATAATATCATTATCAGGGCTCGGGACTTAAAGCATTTGCCTATTTTTATGGATTGACTTAAAATGTAGCAGAGTGCTATGAAAGTGTTTATCATGTTACACTACGTTCAATTATGAAATTTGAAAATTGTTTTTTGCTTTTTTTAACGATTTTTCAAAAAGATGCTTATTTCCAGTTTATCTGTATTTTTGCTTTTTTGACGAGTTTTTCTACTTATTATGTTTTCATGCAATGTTGTTTATGCATTCATGATAGATTTAAATAAAAAATAATTTTTTTTATCTATGTTATCGCGTAGTCCGTGTCGTCGGCGGCATCGTTGCAGGGTTAACAAATATTCCAAGCTCAAAATAAAACTATAGATATGATTGGGATCATGTTTATTATGATGGGAGAGTGTGTTACTTTCATTTTATTTTTTGTCAAAATCTTATAATGTGTATATGTCATTTGTCGTGTCGTCGGTCCGAATCGTCGGTCGACGCACGCCGATAACGTACACAAAATAAATACCTAATAAAAAATAGATCGAATCGTGAAAATATTAAAAATAGATTGTAAACACAGAATAATAATATAATAATGTCGTGGATTACAGCCGTGAATAATATTTTTTCAGTTAAAATTTGTTTTAATCTTTTGTTTAAAAAATTTTTTTTTTTATTAAATATTTTGTTCAAATTCAAGTTTTTTAAATGCTTATTTGAGTGCTTATAATGATGTTTTTAAGAGCTTTTTTAAGCGCTTATTTTAATGATTTTAAGTGCTATAAGTCCCGAGCCCTGATCATTATACATATTGTGTATATTTTTGTGTGCAATAATGCGCGGGGGAGTTTATACTGTATTGCCGCCGTCACCAACCCCTCCTCGGTCCTTATAGTAATATCTTTCCTCAACCTCCTCCCCAGAATCTCACATCTCCGCGTTTTTGCACAGAGGTTCCGTCGGCGTATATAAAATATAATTATCATTGGGATTCCCCACGTCTTATTCACACTGATCGTGTGTGAAAACATATTTTTTGTTTTATTTTGTAACGTGTCTCACAATATATGCGTACATAATAGTTGCCGACGATCTGTGTTGGGATCGACTGGCTTATACGGTATAATATTTAATTACTAGGGTACGTACCCACACGTCCTTATAATACGCTAGAGACTTTCCAGCGGGCTACTGATTTCGTATAGGCAAGCATGCCAACAAAATGTTTTTATAGGAACACAATATTATGCATTAACTAATGTATCGGTACCTATACAGGTACATAAACTAACAGTGGTTTAAATTTTTTAATAATTTATTACTAATTGTATATATTATGCGTGTGGCAGATAATAACCCTAATAGACTTATTCTGTAGACGTATACAATAATGTTATACAATTTTCAAGATTCTGTTTTATCGTCCCAACCACTAGCCCTTCCTTAGTCTTTATAATAATATCATTCATCGCTATACTCCGCAAAACACGTTTTCGCGATTATTGCACAGCTACTCCACCGTCGTATATAATTATTATTTTAATTTCCTACTTATACACTCTGATCATAACGTGTACACGCCACCGTGAAACGAAACCTTTCCCAGAATCAAGGTAGTATCGAGACTTTTATTAGGTATATACTATTCAGTGTATAAGAATACCTAATACCTACCTGATGGTGACTGACGACTACAAGTGACCAATAAATTCAACCAATTCATAAGTTAAGGGGAAAAAATGTACAATATCGAATATTATTGTATGATATTTTATTATTATAGTAGTAAAACTGTAGGAATGGTTTCATAACATTTAGTTATTTTCCTGTATATTATAATACTAATGTTTAGTGAGTGACTATAAACAAGCTAGACAGTTATATGCGTTATTTATTTGAGACTTAAAGAAAAATAATAAAAAAATTACACATGCCGACATTTAACATAATAGCCTCTAGCTATTTTTTTATGAATATGATATACCTACACTTTACTGTATGAATTATTGATATTACTTATTTTATTTATTTTATTTAGATTGCGGATATAAATGGGTAAAAATTGGTTTGTTTTGTTTTGATTTTTTTGAGCTGGTTGGTTATCCCGAACCCGATGTCGCTACATGTTTTATAATGTAGAAATCAATCTATTTTGAACGATGATACGAAAATCGGACTGCATAAGCTCGATATGTGATTTAAAATACAAATATAATAATTAACTATAGTCTGTATTTAAAAATTCTACCAAGTGGAGTTTTTAGTGGATTTACTGTTTCATCTGTAGAGGTATAATCTGTTTACATTGACGAGTGAGAATATTTTTTTATTTATTTTTTTTTTTTTTTGGACAGGAAAGTGGATTATATTTTTGATTGTTAGGTAAAACGAATGATGTAAATAATAATTGTATATTTTTTTTTAATAATACAATCTGCTGAGCGAACATAACTATATATTATTTTGTGTTCACGTATAATAATTTATTACATTTCAGGTATAGGTAACGGCGGTGGTAGGAATAGTGGGGAGGGTTGACAATGTTAAAATATAACGGAGCATTTTGTAAAACATTGTCGCCCATTGATATTCAGGCGTCTGATAAAATATAGAGTAGCATATACACGAGCAGAGTGCTCTAATCTCTGAAAAACACGACTTTCTGAGGATAGATTTCACTAGTCACTACACAATATTAATAAAGTTGTATTTTATTACATTTAAATTGACCTACCTACATTTTTTTTTTTAAATAAAAATATGAATTTATTGAATCTCTACATATTCACATATTTTTTAAGTATTTTACAAATGAAAAACATTATCTTACATTATAAGACTGTCATTGTTTTTGGATAGGCAAATGATCAAGGATAATAATATACTCATATTTATTATCACAAAATAATCTTGATCAACAATGTGTTCATGTTGCAATATTGTTATCCCTTAAATACAAATAATACTGATTAATGGTCGATTACCATAAATCATAGATTCACAATATTCAGAAATTATTATTATTTTTAATTTTTTTTAATTTTAAGTATATAATTATGACGTAATTATGAGCATTTCAATATATAATAATTTGGGTTAAAATAAAACATTATACATATACTCGCGAGGATTTATCTATTGCGATATCTACTGAGATGATTAGCATATCATAAATCTGTTTTTTTTATTAAACTCACAGAGACAAGAACTACGCATATTTTATTTTTTTTATTTAATTACATTGTTTGGTAAAAAAGCTAAAGAAGTTTTATTTTTTTCTTATTTATTTTTGAAATAATTGAAGATAGCCATTTTATAGAGTTTATTTTATGAACATTTTGACTTTTCAACATTTTATTTTCATTATTCTCATAATTTTTAATAATTTTTTTTAGTTTAAAGGTAAAATAGCAAAAAACCGGTTTTCGTCCGGTCGGCGAGTCCCCCTTCACGGCGGCTAATGGGTATATCCTTACGGGGCACTCTATATATATTTGCATGGGGTTAATTTAAAGAATAACCTTTTTTTATTGAAATGTTAACTATCGATCAGCCCTTTCCTAGTTTTTATGTATTTTTTTAAATTTAAAAAATGCTAGCTTGTTTTAAGAAGAGAATATAATATAATAATAATAATTATGAACGAATATAATCAGTTATATAATACTGATTTTGCTTTTTCATTTTTGTTTGACGTATTTATCGTTTAAAATAGTAACAAATTCATTAGCTTAATACAACATTCAAAGATATATAATGCAATATGTTCTGAAATAATAATTCAGCATTATAATAATATACTAAATGATGGAAAAAATAATTAACGCCCTACTCATTTTCTATTCTAATCAATCATAGTATTTTACTTAAATATTTCATGAAGCCAAGTTCATAATATTTGTAATCAAATTAAACAATAAAGATCATTAGATAAACGTCGAAGACTTTTTTTTTGGAAAAATTATTTTGAAAATCTATACCGATTAAATATATGCCCACGAGAACCAAAGTCCGAAGCTACAAAAGAATTACCAAAATATATAAACTATTATACTTCTAAGGATTGCGTAATATGTAATTCTATAAAGTAGTATAAATATACTATTTATGTGTAATAACTATTAGTTATGACATATAAATCCCTATAGACAGTCAAAATAATAATTATTATTTAAAATACCTACACAAAAACCACAAAAAGTATTTCCATTAATATTTTATAAAATTTGAAGAATATTATATAATTTGATTTTTCATTAATAAAAGATAGTTTTTTTAAACAACGGATAAGACACGTCCAATAAATAAATATTAGACGCCTTGCCTTACTTGGAATCTAAAACTATTGACTATAGATACCTATGTAAATTAAATTAAAAATATATTTACTACCAAACATCACAATATAAAATGGTCGTTAAATTAAGCTATATTATACTATATTAGATTACTTATTAATATCATGTAAAATTAAGTGGAATATCCCAATGCCTGAGAAATTATTAAATGTTTACTAGTCCATTTATTGGTATCCAATTATAGTAATATTGTTAAATCGTGTTATTATATTTTTATACCAGCTATACAAAATACCAGTATATATGTTTATAAAGTCTCACATTGTATAAATAAACATAATTATTTTCAATTATTAATAATTATAATATGTTATTTTGGGGGACGGAGTAACCGAGCGGACTAAGACGACGGTTGCGACGCGTACTGACCTCGGTTCAAAACCTCGGCTGCGGGCGGCATTTTTCTTCGGACAAGTCACGGTGTTTGAAGAGAAGTGCTGCCATCCCCCACCCGGGCATGGCAGATACCAAAGGGTGCCCACTAAAAAATCTGCCAAACTAACACATACACGTGTTTAAATCTACAGTTCCTCACAATTAAAAACCACCCAATAGACTAAATTACCACAGGTTAATTGATGAAAAAAAAAAATGTATTATTTTATTCAATTTTATGTTTATGTTTATGTGTAGGGGAGATCACTTTCAAGTTTCAAATATAACAGCCGACAGACCATTAAATATTAAACTAAAAATTTAATAAAATGATATAATATTACGTATGTCTTATAACTAAAATTTTTCTTGTATTTATTTTTATTTTTCTGTGAACACCTTTATAAATAAAACAAGTAGGTACTTAAAAAGTTTCATATAGCATCTTGAAATACAGTAAGCCGAGTTTGGATGTAACTTCAATGAGGTCATTTTTGATTTGATTTTCAGCTTGTATAATTGACTATTATTTTAAAGTAATGTCAGCAAGTCTTGATTTAATCGAGAATTGTTCATAATCTTTTTTTTAACCCAATGATTTATTGGTATGTACTTTTAAATTAAAAATTATATCACATCCAGTGTCAAGATGAATGAAGCGAATCTGTCCTGTTTTTTTTTTTATAAGGAACAAAACTATAGTTCATATATTTTAAATTTAAGTTTATACTCCGAATTAGTTTTTAAGACATGAACCTCAATCTAAATTAGTATAAAGTACATTTATTTTTAAACTTTTCTTTTTAAAATAACGATATAATTTATTTATATTAACGTTAATTTTTACTTATTTTTTAAGATAATAAGTCACTTCAGTTTCATACTAAAAAAAACTATAGTTTTTCTGTTTTGGTAACATGTAAACTTAATATAAAAATATTGGGCTAGGTATTCATATATAAGAATTTAATTTTTGTAATGACGTTTATACCTATTGGAAAAATATAGGACGTTTTCACAAAATCACTATAAGTTTTTATTGTTAGGACAAAAAAGTGTGCCCTTTATAGTGAGCGAGGAGTACACAACTTTCACGAAGAAAAAAAGTTTTGAGAAATAGTTGGAAATAAAATTTAAAATTCCCAACGCTCTTTGGAAATGGCTAAAAAAGAAAATAAGAATAGAGGAGCAATTTTTATCGTAACATAATATAGAAAAATTTGAAAATTCTAATCCATTATAAATTTGAGTTTGAAACTACTTTTTAGAATACGACACTTCAAATCAAATGATCAAATGTTTATCCACGTTTATAAATATTTTTTATACAACAACAATGTTTAAAAGTATTTTAAGGCGTGGTCAGAGTGTTTCATGTAAATATTTTTATACTCCGAAGAGTCGAAATATTATTTGTTATATTTGTGAATAGACTTCTTTTTAAACACTTAATGGTAGTCACTTAAATAAATAATAATTGATCTGATAGTTTCATATGACATTTAATCTAAAAGAAAATATTTTTAATTTAACGAAAACATTGCACTTGACACTTAGAGAATGTTTGATTCCTATTAACTATCAAATTATAATTTTCAGAAGGGATAAAAAAATTTTCTGATAATAATAAGTTTTTAAATTTAATTCAAAATGCACAATGCACATCATGCTTTGACCTAAGCCACTCCACCATCATATAAATTATTATTCATTTACCTTGGTGTACAGTTTATAAATATTTAGCTAATTCTTTAAATTAATATCATACCAACTTTATATTATTATAACTTAACTAAGCTAATTTTGAATAAATATTAACGGATAATTTACAAGTTGCGATAGTTCAAATTTTTATTAAATTTGTTTTAGATAAATACCTATTAAAATGATATTCAAGAATACCAGACAACAACGTTTAGATGTAGGTACATTATTATTATATATGATTAAAATAATAATATTTTGATGTTTAATTAAACTGTTTATGTGATCGATATGTTTCAATGTGCGTCGTTTAAATAAATTATATAATGTCTGTGAAAGTTAGTTGAAATATTAGCAGATTTATAATTCAATACTAACAAAATTATAGAATTGACATTGAAGTGCATACAGATACAGTTAATAGTTTGGAGTAAAAACTATCTATATAACTAGCGACGTATTTGTGGTAGACTAGAACGGGAGAGTGGGCACTATTATAATATATTATGGACGTAATTTTGTTTATAAATATTATAAATACTAATACAGTATAATAATATTATAATAATTATTAGGGTCCGAGATTATTTTCTAATCATTGGATATCAATTTATACTGTACAAATATTGAATATAGAATTGATTTATATTATTTAATTATCTAACTGTTTATTTTTCTTTATTGAATTTGTTTTTCCTAATTAATCGTACAAAATGAACAAAATTAATTTGACTGTCAAAAATTGATATGTATATATAATGAGGCAGTGGGAAATAAAATAGCACTAGGGTGCGATCTGATAATATTATTGGCTAGCGGTGTTAAGTTGGTACGCCACAAAAATAATCATGACTACAATAATATAGCGTTTGGTGTGGACGGTGCTCACTCTTGAGTGGTTTTTCGTTTTCTACACCTAACATTAGTGCAATATATTTTAATATTAAACTGTTTAGGTATAAATGCAACTGCATCATGTATATACGGTTCAACCACACTAATGAACTGACTTAACTGATTAAATTTATGCACGCCAATCTTACCAGCCAGTACAGTAATGCTTGGTACATGTTTATTGGACTTATATATATTGGAATAAATAATTGTGATTTTTTTTAGGGTTGCCTATCGTAGATGTATATTCTGTAGCTATTTTAATATTCGAACGACCTCTATCAAGGTTTCAATAACAATACTTTTTTACAGATATAATACATGTATAGGGTTATCTCTGAAGAGGTCTTTTCATGCTAAAATTATACGTGTATTATATTCTATTTTATATGACATACCTATATACGGCTATACCCACTAAAAATCAACCAACATTGACTATTTTACCAACACTTAACTTGGATACATTATTATCATTATGTAAATACAATACACGAAGTGACAATGATACTCAAACAATACTAAAAGTCGAATTGTTAGGATTTTAAAAATGTATAGTTTATACACACACACATTATAAAAAAAAAACATTATAAAATGAGCAAACTCGCCTTACCCACTTATATATATAAAGAAAGAAGAACTATAAATCTGACCACCTTCTGGAATCACTTAGCCCCTAACATCATCAAACGCTGTGAATTTCTTTCGGTGACACATCTGATCAATCTAGTGTAACGGCAGCATCACAAAACACCATACTACACTAATATAATATAATATATATCTAGCGAGTTATTTTCTTATTTTAATTTTTTTTCCATCTCTTATCTTATGTAACCTAACCTTTATTAACTTTTCGGTAATCTAATCTAATCTATGTACCTTATATATCTACATTATGTAAAGCATCGTTACGTAAAATGGCCTTCTAGTTGCCGCGGACGGTTTTTGTTCAAAAAAAAAAAAAAATTCTAAAATATAAATAAAACCAACAAGAAGGGTCGTGGAATTGTATAGATACCTATGATAATTACTGTCTGTCCATACAAGGACTATGTGTACAAAATAAGTGATAATATTATGTGCGAATTACCTTGACGCGTAGCCCTCGGCTCTTAATTCTCAGGAAATGGACGACGCGTTTCGTCGGACCGGAAACGATGAGGTTCACAAACATAATACGTTTGACTGTACTGCAAGAATCGTTTCACTACCAAACTTAAATGCTCGCACTGCACACCATCATAACTATACGCACTCACCGGTGACGACATGTAAATGATTTGATCGAGAATCGAACAGACGCGGAGGAAAATACGTGCAGCGCCGTTCGCGCGTTTCCCTGGAATTGCGACTGACTGACGAGTGATGGCGGAAAATATCGTGGTTACCTGCCGCTCGCGAGTACACCGGCTGTCTAATTTATACCATGTTAGAGACGGCAGTCCTTGTACCGTGGTCGTGGTGTTAACGCCGACGCGTGGAGCCCACGGGTTCACAGCTACGCAGTCCACAACTGTCGTGTCACGTACAAAAGTTGAGCTCGGCCCGACTTTGGAAATTTCACGGTAGGTAGATCATGATTGGTCGGTGAATGATACCGAGATCACAATGGCCAATCATAACGCGAGATACAAGGAACGCGACACGGAATGCGACGAAGCTGTTGTGAACCCGGCTCGAGCTTCAGCCGCAGGAGTTACTGCGATATTTTTTCTGTTGGTCAGCCTGAAAGGAAAGCGGTGGCTGTCAACAGTAAGCTGTTATTTCTGCGTACGCCGCGTCTAGTTCTTCATCAAATCGTTTTCGCGTCACCGCGCAGCTCTCGGTACTCGTGATCGCGTAAATTCGTAAAGTTTTGTGTTTGTGTCGTGCGGCGTGTGACATTCCTATGAAACAAGCATTGTGTACATATTTTTGCTATCATTGTCACTTAGTCTTGATGGTCCGACGGGCTACGGTCTAAGGGTGGCTGTGTCGCATGGCAAGGCAAGGGGCACTTCAGTTACCTATGTGTAATATTATTCAAAGTAAGTTCCTCGTACATTACCGTTGCTTAGAATATTATACTCTAGTTGTGCATAATATAGTATGGTTTAAATCTAAATAGGAATTTATAAAGTATTTGTGGGATCGCAAACACCTTAAAATACACCAAATCCTACCTATTTAAAAAATCGGTCTCTATACTTTATACGCAAAAATGCCATAATCAACCTGTGCAAAATATGACAATATAAGTAAAATAATATAATATTATGTGTGCTAGAGACAAGGGCGACCGTACTGGAGTCATTTTTTTTATATCGACATATTTCGAAATGTTAGTTTTTAATAATATCAAATAAGTATTGTGATCTCTAAGGACAATTTATTTTTTTTATTAATTATTTTATACCCCATGAATTATGAATATAATATACAATTAATAGTAGTACGACGTGACGTGGTAAAGATTAACGTTTCGAGACGAGAAATGCAAGGTGCTTATGTTAATCAAAATTCTAGCTTTTGTTTTCTATATTTGCCATAATATTACGTCTATTAGGTTAACTATTATAAGTATTGGACAAGTATTGTTAATATTGTTATTACCAACACTATATTTTGTTTTTTATTATTATATTTTATTATATTATAGTAGTGGCGTAACCCTTCCATTCCTCCCTATTATTAATACGACAGCGGATGATATATAAATATATTATATCCTTTTGTTGGACCAATTTTAATCACAATTATATCATTGGGCTCGTGCGTTTAGTTTACCCCTTCACGGAAATGTCTACCCCTCCGCCGCCGTCAAAGCTGGCGTCGTCGTCTCCGCCGCTGTTGTTTGACAACGTCAAAACGGTCAAGGCCGTTTGTCGAAGAGGTCGCCGCGCTCGCCCTAATAAAACAAGCCACCGCCATCGTTTTCACCGTAAAACGCAACGGCGTCAACAACTATAATAATATTATTATATACAACCTACCTACACGAATTAAACGATATTGCAAGGAAGATTTTTCACGACACTTATTTAAAAACATCGTATGGATATTTCACAACTAGAATTTTCGAAAAGAAAATCCGCGCTTCAAAAATCGGAGGACTGCAATAATACAATAATTGCAGTCGTGTGTCGTGGCGGGGGTGTCGTGATCCGTTACCATAGTGCATCTCGACGATATAACATTATGTAATAATATTAACGTTACTCTTATAATCAAATCGTTAATTATAGTTGTACGCGTGCGTACAAGTTCCTGCAAAAGTGCAGTTCTGGCGTGGTTTAATGTTACGAATAATAATACTATCACGACGATACGTTTGATAAACGCATCATAAGAAGGGCGAGTTTTTTCTTTCGCGATTCGAGTCACTGGGGAAACGGCAAAATCTGCAAAGTCCCACATTAAATCAGTATATAGGTACACGTTGTTCAGACGTTGCTTAACTATATATACTGCTGTGGAAAAAAGTTTTTGTTGTCCAAACCGAAACTTAGTGCGTGTAATATAATAATATATTATAACACAAACGCCGTTGAGCAAACTCGCTATACCGCAAGCACGAGTAGGTATACATTATAAAACAGGTACTTGCAGTGTTATAGACTTTAAACTTTAGGAACCTATTTTATAATGTAACATTATAGACTTTAAACTTTTATAGAGAATTATTATGTTTTTCGTTATTATCGATAGTAATTTATAGGTAATTATCAATTATTACTAACGGGTCGAAAATAACACTGCGTAGATTCGTCTGAGCACGTCTTGTGTGGTGGTATTGTCTGTCGTTTGTGTCATAATATTATTATTTCATAGTAAAACCATGTACACCGGCCTACCTAACTATTTAATATTAAAATAATATGTACACCCTCACAAAAGAAATATACACTGTTCATTTAGCATACTAGTATTCCATAATATTATGGGAAAAATAAAAACGTCGATTGCCTTATTGACTTTTTAATGCATATACAAGTTTAAGGTAAGGGACGACCGTTATACATAATGTATAGAGACGACGTTTGCCGAGCGTCAACCACAGGCCTGCACATGGTTTTTTTTCTCGAGATTAAAAAAAAACCTATTGTTCTGATTTGATTGTTTAAGACGTTAATAATAATAATAATAATAATATTATTTTAAAAGAAATGTTTTATTTCGCAGTGTATGCTTTATGCATTTTTAAGTCAAAACTCGCGAATTTCTTTGGAAACACATTTCGCATTTTTTTAAATATTATTCTAGATCGTTTGAATAAGCATTGTTTCTATTATTCTCAATAGATTATTCATAGTCATAAAACTATTTGTAGACGTTGCCACGATATATCCTCGAGTATAATATCCTGTGATCCAAGAATATAAAATATCATTAAGTATTTGAGTATGATATTATACTTAAAACTTGCTTAAAACATAATTATATTATAGGTACATGATACGTCATAATACCAACGCAGAAACGCCCCTGATTGTACCTTCAAACGAGATAATGCTATATATTTGCCTGCGAGAATAAAGTCATGTTCATACGATAAAGTTCTAATGTGAAAATTAGGAAATACTAAATTATGGTATGGATAACAACTTTTAACTATAATGTAGTTATTGCTATATAAGTCTCTCGTATCATAATACTGCATAACATTCGATATTTTATAATCGTATCATAGCCGCAATTTGGGGGTGACTTGGAAGTCGACTTACCAAACATGTGTATTTTAATTTAAATATTTAATTCTTCGTTATAATTACCTATAATTATAGATAACTATATAAATTAATATTATTAAATTTAATATTTATTGTATTAAGTATGTTTAATATATTAATATTAATTATCTATAGTTAACTATAATATTATCTAATCTACATAATCCAGTAAATGTTGTATGAAGAAATTATTTTCTAAAATTTAATCAATTATTCATTAATTATTCGTGTGTTTTCCATAGAAGTTATCAGATTCACCCACAGAACTTAATCAATTATAGATTTAATAATAGTAAGACAAATTAGTAATTACTAATTATTAATCATAATACATAACTGATAACTTTTAAATTTGTTTAGAATATTATAATTGATAATCGATAATAATGTATTTTTTTTTATAAATTTGCAATTTCGAATCGACGGTTACAATTATAATATTTAAATAAAAACTGGAATGTTATATCAATTGTTTTACATAAAATATTATATTTTAAAGATATTGGGATGTGAGGGCTGGTCCCCACAGGTCTGTTTTATTTAAATATTTAAAGCCCCACCAAGTCAAAAACTGAAATTGCGCCTATGAATCGTATAAAACATAATGATGTAAGCAGTACGCCGGTGGCATTTTTAAAACGAATATATTTTATCGCTTTTTCGTCATCACGCAAGTACACTGTTCGAATATTATGTACACTTTACGAGATGGGCAAAATTAAATTGAAAAAATTCTGGTCGATGGGGGTTGGGCAAAATATTACCTATATTACACTATAACGACATACCTCGTATCGAGTCTATACCTCGCCAGTCGCCAAATCCACTCGATAATAAGAATTACCCCCATCGCCTGCACGCGTAGGTGTATACAATCGCAGCAGTTCATAATATTATATTATTTTGGGAATCGAATTAGCATTTTTTTTTTGTTCCTAGGTCAACTCCACGCGGCCGTCCCGGGATTAATGCCATTTGCGAAGGCGTGTCGTTAGGGTATCCTCTCCGGAAGAAGACGCGATGCGTTCTATTATGCATTATATCATGCGCAGCGGTGTGCACGCTTTATTACACGCGTAAATGGCGTGTACAAGACGGGAGCGTGTATATTATACAGGGTGGCAATTGACTTAAGGGGAAGGGGTATATTATTATGCTATAGCATATAGTATAGCTGATACAGTGAAAATCGGTGGTTATAATAAACTCGTATAGGGGAATATTAATTTGTGTGTTGTAAGCGATTATAATATTTTCTTGTAGGTAAGCGATTTTTCAATATATGATACCTATATAATAATTAATATTTGTATTGTTCAATGTTACAGTATAATATTATATTTTTTCATTTTATAAAACTATTAATACATAAATGGTAAATAAAAAGTATCTAAGAATTAAAGAAAACTGTTAAAAACATGATTAATATAAAGTTATATTATGCTACAATATTGAATAGAATTCTGTAGCTCCGTATGACCAGAAATAATATGAAATAATGAGATATAATACTATAATAGCAATATTATCATACATTTATAGGTACACAAGTGTAGTCAATTGATGATGATGGGACCTTGAACCTCATTCGTACAATCGTAAAGAGCAAATGTGTATGTGTGTCGATTTTGTAATAATAGATAAATTATTATGATAAAATAATTAATATAATGCATAATATATGCACATTTAGTTGTTATGGTTGAAATTTTGTTAATCCGATTTTGTTATAACCAATTTTCACTGCATTATCTAAGCATCATCAGAAACACGTTCGTTAATACATTTTTTTTTGTTTTTAATAAGATAAAATTTGTTTAAACCCCAATGCAGGTTCGGCGGTGGCCTGCTGTTTTGTACTTTTTAATGCTCACAATATACTATTATCGTACACACGAGTCGTATAATAATATGACTAGTTGGGCGTAGATTTCAGATAATTGTGTGTGTCTGTGTGTATGTGTGTGTGTGCGTTGTGTAGGGATGATGGTCGTGCGAGTGGTCGACAGAGGAAAATATATTATTAATTAAACACGCGATAATCGTTTTGAGAGACACTGCAGGATACAGCCGAGTAGAGCCGGAATTTGCCGCAAAACGACACGTCCTGCTCTTCTACTCGTCGACCCCTCTCGCTCGTCCGCCCGACACGGACGCCGCCGCCGCTACTCCTCCCCCGCGCCAAGATCGTTATTCTTATTGCACGCCGCCGCGGGATAGGATTTTGGTGTGGCGGCGGCGGCGGCGGCGGCAGCGGTGGCGAAAGACACCGCGATAACACGGTCGCTTCTGCTCGGGGTGGGGCCGTGCATTGTGGGTGAAAGGGGTGTGTTTGCCGTCGGTGGTGGTGAACGATGATAACGGAGTGATAGTGAAACGGTTTTCCGGCATGCGGTTGAATACGCGCGTGCAGTATGCATCACGCGCGCTTATTATACATAGGTATAGGTACATAATATTATACCATAGGTAACCTAACCTATATAGTGCATTACACCTGTTTATACGTAATAATATTATTACGATTTCACGAACATAAGCGGACTTTTTACTATTTGTATACCGTTTGCGAACATACGATCGAGTCATACACAACCGAGGGAAGGCCAAAATCCTATCCTACACCGTAACCTGCATCATAAAGCTTGCAGCTAGCACCTCGCGCACGAGTCCGCAGTGGATCGACCGCGAGTAGAAGCGACCACCGAACCTGCATCCCCGGGAGCGTGCTGGGAGGCACTCGCTACCTCTCCAAAATAACTCTGGTGGTATATGCATGGGGGTTTGTAGTACCAAGGTAGCTGCGGGTAAAGGTTATAATATTATACTTGCAGTATCGCAGTAAACGCAATACCATTGTGCATTACGATTAACTCGTAAACGTCATAGTGGGGCGGGTTGGTGGTTGGTTGCCACGGCTGCTGATAAATATCTAGATTTGCCCCAAAACACGATTTATGCTTCTGCCGCTCTTATAATAACGCCAATAACAATAAGTATATCGGCTATTATAGGTATCGTCGTAAATATGTATAGTTCGGCCGACTCGGTCGGGTTGGGTTGAGCGCGGGACCGGACGACTTCTATAGTATACAACACTGACCTTTGCTAGGAGTTCGAGGTCATCGGGTCCGGCGGTCATCTTACTGTCGGGCCGGTGCGCCGGCTATCGTCCATTGACCGTTGCCACGGCTGCTACAGCGCCGGAGACACGGAACGCAGCGGTGTCGTCGTCGCGGTCGCTGTTGTCGCGGTCGTCGACGACGTCGTTACGGTCGTCGTCGTCGCCGTCGACGTCTTCACCGTCACCGCGCGCCGAACTTATCGCTACGGCGCCCGATGACGATTGTGCGACGACGGTGGTGTGTGGCGGCGGCGGCTGCGGAGCTCAGGCCACACGCCCGGACCACACCGCACCGCACCGGTTTCCGCGACGGCGTCTGGGGGCGATTGGCGTCGTCGTCGTCACGGTCTTATTCGATTATAATAAATTATTATTATAATATATTTTTACAAAATTATTACCACCACGGTGATGACGGAAAGTACACTTTCGTCGAGGCGGCGGCGGCGGTACACGCTTCACGCACTCGCGTTCACACGCGGACAAGCTCGAACCAAGTGCACCGCACACACAACATACACGACACACACGAACGGGCGCACTCACAAACGCATAGTGGTAAACGACCCGGGGGGGAGGGAACGCACTCGCGACAAGAGAACGCACTGTAATTGATGCTCTTATTCCAAACGGGTTTCGATTTTAATTCAATTTAGAAAACATTTCGTCGGTTAAATTTAATTTTCAGGCGTGCGTACACAATACAATATACATAGTATTTATATATTATATATATGTGTGTGTGACTGTGTGTGTGTGAATTTGTATGAGTGTATGTTTGTGTTTGTGTGTGTGTGTTTGTGTAGGTGTGTGTGTGTGTGTGTTTGTGTGTATTTATTATATTTTATTATATTTTTATTATTATTATTATTATTATTATTATTATTATTATTATTATTATTATTATTATTATTCTTAATAATATTATGCAGTTGTTGTAGCCTACGCGCGCGTGTCACCGTCAAAACGCACTAGGTCCGGACTGCTGTGTGCGCGCTACTACCGCGGCGGCAAGTCCCCGTTTCGCGCGGTAGAGAGTCGCACGCGCGGCGGCGGCGGCGGCTCCTCCAGGGCGCCACCGTCCCACCTTCACTCGGCGCACCACTACCGTGACACCGCGCGCGCCATCCCTTCGGCGAACCGCCCTCCACCGCCCTCCACCGCCGCCGACGCTGCCGCCGCCGCGCCAGGCCGACGGCCCCGGCCGCTAACAACGCCGCGTCGATAAGTTGCCACGTTGCCGTTTCGCGGGCGTAAAAGCACAGCACGCACACGCATACACGAACGCGGTCGCGCGCGCGCGGGCCATGTACACGTATAGGTACACGTTTGCCGCCGCCGCCGCCGAGTGTAATAATAATATTTCCATCGCCGGTCTTTCCCCGCGATATACCTAATATTATTATAATAATATTATATATTGTATTATACCCCATAGGTACGTGTTGTCATCGGTGCAACTAGGGGTTGGTGGGTGGAGGGGTCGTAACCACCCCCCCCCCCCATTAGACGTACATAGCCGCCCTCGGTGTTCGTTTTTTTTTTTATTTATCGCGTATAGCATTTATTAAATCCAAATCTTTGCGTAAAAGAAAAAAAAACCCGTCGTGGGTTTTATGCCTATAATTGACAATAATTATACTGTGGACGTACCGAATGCTCGTACAAGTTTACGCAATACGATAGTATCGAAACACACATCAGGTCGACTACAACGGCGTTATGTTTGACCCAAGACAGATTAGGCGAACTAATAATACTACACATTATTACACAATTAAATCCAATTTTATTACAATAGTTACCTAATGATATCGATAGTATATTGTATTTAATAAACATTTCAAGCGCAGGTGTTCAGATGTGAACAATATTTTAAGATAATATTATTTAATTCCATTTTATTGTTTACATTTTATTTTTAATGACCGGTAGGGGAGGGAATGGGGTGAGGTTGGCATTTTCAAATCTGATTTTACGAGACTCCCCGCGACTACTAAACTCTATAGTGCGGCTCACTATGAGGGAGGGGTGTGTTTGCAGCCGCGGCTTATTTTGAACTTTGGTTTTCTATGGCCCTCTGTAAGTATTAATTCCTGCAGTATTGTAGTCACGCGCATGCGTGTCGTATAATATTATTATTATTATTATGATACGATGTATAATATTAACATGAGCCTCGTCCGCAAATATGCACACGCACACACGCATTTCGTAACAGTACATTAAGCCCCTTATTTGCGGGTACGAGTATGCAGCAAGTCCGTTTGTGGTCTGGTGCGCGCGGGGCACGGCGCAGAGTCGTCGGAGTTTCCCGTCGGCGTTTAGCCTTAGCTCGCGGAATATAATAATAATTATAATATCAGCATGTAAACCAAAATATTATGTTTATTATCGTATAGTAATGAAATACTGGGATTTCGATAAGTTTTAATATTTATTTATTTTTTTTGGTTTTCTTCTCGCGCGTTAAAACCAAGCTTCTCGGTATATAAGCTGAAAAAATATTATGTGTTCCGGGTGGTCGTTTAAAACGCGGGTTCTTTTTCAAGAGTTTTAAAACAATTTCTCATTATTTTTTGACTTATCCGCGCGTGATCGAAAAATTTTAGAACACTGCTAGGACGATTCATTTTCATTTTTATATGCAATAATATAAAATTATCGACATAGGTACGTCATGTACTAAAAAACTGCAACACTCGCCTGTACCTAAGTAGATTCACATAATAATGAATTAACATTTTAAAATCTATTTTTAAAAACGGCGAATCTACCAAGTACTCTTAGATTTCTTATGAACGGAGCGATTGATGTAATGGTTTTGCAATGATGCGTGTGAGTGTTTTTTTTTTATTTTGGTCGTGTGTGTTTGTCGTCGTTTATTTTAGGAGCGTTAAAAAGATTCAATCTAAAAGTTTGAAGGTGCGAGGAAGATAATCGGGAAAACAAAAAAGAGTTACGAAAATATGAGAATATACGCTATACTGGTTTGAAATAATTAGATTTTTTTTATCAACTTTCGTATTCGCCAATTGGGAAATAATAATACCTACGTCTTTTATCAACCACGGCTAATGTTTGATAACAATATATTTTATGATTTGAGCACCACCGCACTCGTGGTCGTCGTTGTCGTAGTTTATCCACTTTTCGATCGTCGGCAAAGTTTAAGTTTGAGTTAAAGATAAAAATAATAAATTTAATTGCCTTTTTCACGAATTTTTGCGTGTTTTTTAATTTCTTACAATTTGTGACATCAAAATCCTAGTCGTAATAATTATTATATACTGGCAATAATTTGGATGCTATAATATATTTTATATGGGTAGCCAGAGGTAGAGGTACCTAATAATATATTATTTTCTCTGAATGTGTATACTTGTATCTGACGATTGGGGAATAATTACTAATGTCTATTATCAACCGCGGCAAGTCTATGATAACAATACTTAGAAACTGTATAACTTTATCAAAATGTTCTTTTTGGGCATTTCCTGTCATAAATATATTTCTTAATTATTTATTATCTATATAATTTTGATAATGTTTGTAAAGCACAATTTTTTTTTTTATTTGACTGGTCCTTCTATTACACTCTATATATTATTATAATATCATACAATCGGATTATCAGCAATAGGTACCAAGTACCAACAGTTTTCAACTCTTGCAGCCTCTTTCAAAACTCAAGATTTGACGCTGTGCTGATGACTTACCATTGCCGAATGATACAAGCACAACGCAACAATAATATAAATATGTTACCAACAAATTCAATATCTTATACCACTTTTTGTACTCGCCGATTGGGAAACAATTACCACCGTTTAAAAGCTTTTTGTTCGTCGTCGGCAAAGTTCAATTTACCTTATCGCATTTTACTTATTATTTATTATAATATCCCTCTACTCAATATATTAATATATTATATTATTTTATATTTAATATTATAAACGTGAAAGTAAATTTGTATGTAACGCTTTCACCCCTAAACCGTCGAATCAAATTTGATGAAATTTGGTACAGAGATAGGTTAGACCTTGGAGAAAAACTTAGGCTATTTTTGGATGCGAAAAAAAACGCTTGAAGGGGATTTGTTCGACACTATCATAAGATGACTACTATAAAGTGTACTAAAAAATAATAAAAATAATAATAATAATAATGTTTATCCGTTGCTAAAATCCGTTGTTAAAAAATAATATTGCAAAGACGCAAACCACACGTCCACACGTTGTAGATAATTTGTTAGCTCCTACACCCACGTTGGACGAGTAGGTATTTTGCTTATTTTTTTTATTATTTCAAACATGTCTCGCAAAAGCAAATCTAGAGTGTATTATTTTTATATTTTTAATTATATATTGTTTACAAATAATTTCCATTGGTTGGAAATTATAATAGTAATAGTAGAAATTAATAATATATTTTTTTTCTATAAAAGATTGCCATTGGTTACTCGGGCAGATCAGGTACAAGCATGCATCAAATTATCAATGATTAAGAAATAGTTGTACTGGAAGAACTCAATACTTGAAAGGTAACCGACAATATCTTTTTATTTTAATATTATTCGTTTTAATTGTTCAATATTACCTTTTAAATATAATTATTTATTACAAATATTATAATATTTATTTTCTTTAACAATATATAAACGTGAAAGTACTTATATATTTACACACTTTGAAACGGCTAATCTCAGAAATTAGGCAATCGATTTGGATGATTTTTTTTTTATTGTGTTTGTAATTGGAAAAGGATTGTATGAAAGAATTATTTAGGAAAACAAACGGGAAAAGTAGGAAATCTGGAGGACAAAAAACATTGGTGAAGCAATATATTTTGTTTGTAAGGTTTTTATTAGTTATAATTGAATATAATTTTAGACCTGTATATTATATTTGGTCTAAACCATATAACTTAGTAAAAATGGTATTCCTAAAGTAACTTTTCGACCGCTGTCTCGGGAACCTACACATACATATCATAAAAATCGAGTTAAGAAGACATTCGTAATTAAGCACGCACTTCGCGTAAAATATACTACCTGAAAATATACTGATAATCACAAAGGTATCTCACGGGCAACGTCGAGCGGGATGGCTATAATGTAGTATAATCGAAAGTGTCTGACTGACTCAACGTAAAGCCTAAAATAACCGTAGCTTGAAGCTTGATATTTTACGGCACCTATATACATATTAATTTCATAACTCAAAGATATTTTTCGGATATTTTAGACAAATATTATACACTCGAGTGAAGCCGAGTAATTCAACTAGTCTATATAATATATATAAGCCAAATACAACTCACTTACTCACTATATCCACTGACTGACTCATTCATGGCTACGTCTCAAAAACTACAAATTGTACAAACTTGAAATTTGGAATAGTGGTTACTCTAATGCTCTAGATGTGCAATAAGAAAGGATTTTCCGATATACGCATTTAAAAGAAGTTGTCAAACAAGGGTATTGAGATCCACATAGTGGAAATTAAAACTTTTTTTTGTTGGTAAATGGTGGACATTGGCTGCAGATTATAATAGTAATTGTAGAAATTAGTATGATTAGTATGATGTTTCTTTTTATATAAATGGTTGCGAATGAGTATTAAATATGAAAATCATATTCTATGATATATCAGTCCCGCGCATGTAAATACGTTTTTCTCCATGACTCCTCCTGCTTTGGCTATATATTATGTATAATACATAATAATAAAGTTTATATTGTAGATACAATATTGAATATATTATTACACGACTCTTTTTGATGTATTGAGGAATCATTTTTTATTTTTATCAAAGAAAGATCCCCTTCCCTCCACCACTTTAACCAGTTACTCTCCTACAACCCCTGCACTTGAGCACTATATTTACCGCCATTTCGATATTTCATACGCATATACAGAGTGAATCATCAAGCATACTCACCCTCTATTTTTGCCTTCAATAATGCAGAGTTCTTTGAAATTTAATTTTCGCAATTTTCAAATATAAGTACCTGCTTAAAAAGAACATAATACAGTTTTAAAATTCTCAAGATTTTAGTACTACTTGGGGAGTATCCTTTGGAGAAACAAAATTTCGTTTTTCAAATAAGTACCCCTATAAACCCCCCCCCACATTCCTTTCTATTATAAATTATTTAGCAGATAATTTTTCTAAAAATGTTGACTTATCAATATCAAAATTCGAACTAGTAGTTTTTAAATTATTTAGCTTTGTGTATTCAGGATATTATAATAGGTTCACGGCGATGATTCAAGAATTGTAGCAATTTATATTATAATTCATAAAAATTGTTCAAATATAATATATAATAATAAATACTATTTTTTAGAACCATTATTGTTAGTATTAACATTTAAACAACTGAGAAACTACTCGTTTGAATTTCAAACTATAGGAACGTAAACATTAAAAAATAAAAAAATATATACACTTAATAATTTACAACAGACAAAGGAGAAGGGTGTGAGGGTTTGAAATGTCTAAAACAATCAGGACTTGAACAAATTCATTATTATTTGAAAAACATTGGGCCATTGAACGTGCTCGGGGAATCATCCTGTATATTTGACGCATTCTACGCGTTCTAGGTTTTACTTAGCCCTCATACTTTATTCCATCACACTATATTATACGCTTGTGGTCGTGAAAATCGCGTCTCAAAAACGGCCGCGTGAATATTATAATATTATTATTATTCCGCATAACTATGCACTGTCCACGACGATACTTATGAAATTCTCGCACAGTTTAATATAATAAAATATCGTAACACGTATTTTTGATCGGCCTGTATACCTACATAATATTATTATAATAATAATATGTACCTACATCAGCAGCAGCAGCTATTACACCAACGCTTTTCCGCCGTCTGACAGATTATTACACGTGCAGAAATATAATATACGTATCACGTCATTATATTATTATGTTATTCCAGAGAAGGGAGCTTTGATTTTTCCTTATAATCATCATCCTTTACATACGACTACCTACTTTACAAAATCCATAATGACCCGAGCGGCCACTAACGGTTCCTAGCTATGTATATTATATCGTCTCGAGAACATCATATTATTATACTATTATTATTTATCATACATAATAATATATTATACTTTATTATATAACACAACATTGTTTCGTTAAAGTACGTATATCCTATTATGTGATTTACGGCATTATGTTGTTTTATAACAGTCGCGAGTATTTAAACCGTAATTTCTATTCCATTTGATTCGATACGCATCTTACTGCATACATTACGGCAATACCGTTCAAACATTGATAACAATTTTAAAATAGGCATATAATTTATAATATCATGCTGCAATATCAAATAGTAGAATATGTTAACGTTTTCGATTAAAATATGATAAAATATACAACGGATATATCAACGGTTTCCTAGCTATATAATTTGGTAAGTAAAGTATGTATTAAATTTTAAAATAAAATAAATAGGTGTACTTTTTATGCGAATGTTAAATCATTTTTGGTAATCTTAATTTTAAATAAACCCGTAGAAATTTTAATCAATTTTTAAATTATTTTTTCAAAGTCATTGATTTAAAAAAAAATGGAACTATCAGCATAATATTATGGCGAGGCAATTCATCTTTTACACTACTATCCTTTAAAATATTAGGTATATCCCATAAAACAGGTATTTTCCGTGTTCATAGTATTTTTTTTTTATAAGCATTTGAAGAGCGTTTAAAGCTATGATGTTCAGATTCGTCAAAATCACTAAAATGTGCATATTATTTTTTAGTTAAAGATGTATAAAAAGTACATACTAAAACCCAAAAATCTAAAATATCTAAATCTAAACTTTTTTCCATAGACATTTGAAGTTCAAGTTTTAAAGAAATTATAGATGTATTTTATCAAAAAATAACGACTTAAGTTATTTCTTGGAATTCATATATATTCATATGTTCATTATTAAATTTTATTGTACGCACGCACAGATATTTTCAGAATATTTAAATTAATTTTAAGCTATTGCCTACTAATGCTGTAAATTACTATATAATATATATATAGTATTTACATATTAAATAAGGGTAGTAATGAAGGCTGACAGACAGTCTCTGATCAGAATCGATTTTCGTATACAAATATGATTTATCATTGAATTCAAATTTAACACATCCATTTCAGTGACCTACTCAATGACGAAGTATACTCGACATCTACTGTACAGCAGTTAACTGTTACATACATTTCCAATTATTGGACATTGTATCCATAAAGATTTTAAGATTGTGTAATATCTATACCTAGTTTGCAGTACATAGTAGTATCATAAATACTGCAATTGAATATAGTTTATATAATATTCCTGAGTTGGCTCGTCTTATATTATTAAAAACGTAATAATAAACTATAAAGTCATATATTTTTTTCATTTAATAGATAATGCTTGAAAAATATTCAACCCTGAATCTTGCAACTATGAGTTCTATTTAAATAGATGAGCCCAGGCGGATTTCCCCTGCAGTAACCTTTTGAAACTTTAGCGCGAGGATTCGGAAGTCTGTCAAATGTAAATGCGATGTATTTAATGCGCATTCTAACTATAACGATGAATCACGGACAACTTTTACCCTTCTTCCACTCACTCTGTAACAGCTACCGGAAATGATTAAATACCCTAAGCAGAGGTCAGGTAAATTTGTCGTGGACGATAACCCAGATAGGAAGGAAATGACACATCATAATCCTTTAAGCCTAAAAACATTTTATAATCGACATCAAGTCTTATATATTTTTTTACGTTTTTGAATATTTTGACATTGATTTGAATAATTTAAAAAGTGAATATATTTGTTACGTGCCACTATTGAGTCAAGGACGTTAATAACTAAACAAAATTATGTGACATCAAGTTAGAATCTTGTCGTTTTTAATAATTATTTGTTATTAAAAGTTTAGCACAATACATTTTATCCAAAACACATCCCAAATAGAATTTATATTGAAAACTAATCGAAGTTATAACATATAAAACCACGCAACAATTCTCGTATTCATAATCCAAAAATCTGCCACCCTCCATATAATATTATCTAGATTGGTATATTATATTTTTGTTCAATCTTACCACAATGATATAAACAAAAACCAAATATAACTAGTTAAATTTAACTTAAAAAAAAAAAAATCAATTGAAAAATGGTCTGTATCGATCATATTTCTAATAAATTATGTATGGTTAAATATGAAAGTTTTGAAAAAATGTAGATTAAACAATTTTTAAAAATAAAAACACATTGATATAAAACTAAAAGCTTTTGTACCTTCCATAATATTAATTAGAATCTAAAACGACGACATATATCCTCAACTTGAGTCAACTATATAAGAATACGTTATATTTATATAATAATTAATAACCATCTCAAACAATATCATACTGTACTAAATACTGTATGAAAACCAAGTCTAACAAATTGCAGGAAGCCGTTTCTTTCGTAAGCACCATCACGTGGAATGAAATAGCTAAAATGTGTGTGCAAATAAAATAATTATATTATATTGATTTATGAAAATTCATTAAAATGACGCGATGTGTATGTAGTGGAAATGAATGTTCCCAATCTAACATGAAACAACTGAAATAACGTCTGCAAATATTGTTTTCTTTCGAGTTAATTTGTCTTACATACTATACCGTCGTGTTTGTAAAAATAAAAGAAATGTAGGTAGGAATAAGTATTTATTGCTACATTTCATTTACAAAAATTATCTTTACATTAAATATTATTACAAATATCATAAATATTTGCAGTTACTGAGCTCAACACAGCTGTATATAATAATATATATATATCGTACTTACAGGAAATCGAAATTATTTCAATTACCGAATATTATTATTATAGGTAGATACGTTGAATGTGCCATTTATTTACGTATTACTTACGATACTATATAATATTGTACATTATAGTACTATACATACAGGCGCCCCCTCATTAAATGTTGTGTCCCTGTAGTAAATGTTTTCGCAGGCCCAATACAAAACTTACAATAAAATACAACCCATTACATGCAGTACGGGTGTCCTATATACGATTTATTGGTAATAAATGGTTAGGTTAACATACAGTTTAAAATAATATGGTAATTTAATATATTATTGTTATACACATTTATATTAACAAATATTATTTAATATAAAACAATTATATCTAACAACATTTCAAAAATTACAAATTGATTCCAACTGGCTCCTGAACTCCAGGTCCAACATCCCCTTGTGGGAGCCCTATCGGTATGTATTTGGCGTGTACACACAAACGTATTATAATATACATATTAAGATTCCATAATAAATACCTAACAAATATGAGTGTCAAATATTTTTTGATTAAAACACTTTTAATATGTATAGAAACATTATAATCTTAGTTCCCGTTACTCGGTGGATAGATATCTGTACTTTTCACGACGCATTCCAATCGAAGTTAAACAAATTAAAATTAAAATGTATTAAACATAAACACAAAATACAATACTGCAAACGTTTACCGGAAAATTGAATTTAAAAGTGTACCTAAATTGCCTATACATGACGCCGTGTAACAGTGATTTTATTATTGAAACGCGTTAAAAATATATATATATATACCATTTACTTATGGGATTTTGAAAAATTTTAACCGATGTTGTTGATCTGCAGCTTCTTAATTGTATCGATCAGTAAAGAAAATTGCGTTACACCCATAAGTACATAATATTTTAATTTATAATTATTAATGACGAATACAATAATAAATAATATATGTAAGATATTCCTGTGTAATGTGTTTTATTATTATGTAATACGGTAAAGTTTTCAAAATAAAATTGTAAAATTGATAAACTTGCTAAAACCATGAGTGATAAAAAAAATTATGCAATCGATTGGATGGACAAATTGAAAAAAAAATATGCCCACATAGTAAATTATGATGTCATTACGTTGGAACGCCGTTTAGTGGTCAGTAAGCGTAATAATATTATAACCATACGAATGATTATAATATGACGTCGGTATAATGTAAATGTTATTTTTGAGACTTCTGTGTTACGGGCGCATTATAATTATACGAAAACGAAACACAGTTTAGTCATGACCGTAATGCACGTCATAATAATGATTAATAAATAGTATAATATGCGCAGCGTGTGGTTAAACAAACGGGCCGAGTGAAACGACATAACAATTTACATTTCTATACATATATCTGCTCGTGTCCGCGTTATGCATCAAATATGCAGGTTATTGTAGTTAGTGTATTTTTATTGTTGTTTTAGTTGTATATTATATTTTATATCAATATATTAGGTAGGTACGTCAATTATATATTTTATATATCATGTCGCTCGCCAAACTTTTGTGATAAATTGGAAAATGTTGGTTTTAAATAATATGATCCAATTTCTAAAATTAAAACGTATATAATATTATGTTAAAGTTAATGTAAATAATTGTATATTTCTTTGTTATTAATAATAATAATATGAATTAGTATTTAGTACCTAATACTTATCTATATTTGAATGTTAATTATTTGATATTAGAGTTTTGTTATGGATGTTAATCCATTGTGCGCATCAGTCTATTAACTTAAATGCATTTAAAAAAGAATACATCATATGACACAGATATGATATTTTATTTAACCTACGGCGAAACTCAGCGGTTGGATGTATCACGCCAGATAAGTCGTGTGGTATAAATAGTATTAAGTCGAAACATGATTTTGAGTTTCTGGTTATCGGTCATCTCCGGATACCACTCGGTTTGGGAATAGGTTTGTTCACTCCGTGCAGAAATGAGACCGGGGTAGGTTTCAAAGCTCCACTTCATATCGGTCCGTGTTTTTGTGCACGAAAAAAACTGTTAAGTTCAATGTGCTAATTAAGAATACCACGATACCAATAACCTCATGGTGTACCTAGGTTTGAAATCAATTCAACTTGAGCATACCTCGAACACGCTTCATCGCGGCTCGGACAAATCGACATCCTTTAATATAATGTTAGTGTTAGCTTATTGTTTGTATTGCTAGTTTTAGCGCATATTATGTATAATATGAGCGTTAAAAAGTAATTGTTTTTGTGCCACGAATTCCGAGCACTAGTTATCGAAATATAATAGTTTATATTGTTTGTGTAAATATAAAAATTACAACTACGTAAAAAAAACATTTAAATACATACTGTTAACGTATATTTCGAAAAGTGTTTATAACTTTCTATCACTTATAAGAAACAGAGAAGGTATCACGAAAAAAAACCCCTCTCTATTATATAAACAAAATTGTAATATATAATTCAGTGCTTTTCGATACGTTTTCATGGCAACCCAAAACGAAACAAATAATAATATTTAAAAAAAAAAAAGGAAATTACTGTTAAGTGGATTTAAATATAAAAAGCATTTAAGACGAAACATATCCGAGAGGTTTGGGCAAATTTAGGGTTATTTATCAACGTAGATTGCACGGTACGTTGCCTCCAAGTTATAAATAATTTTTATACATTAATAATAATGATAATCAGTATAACATTGAGTTTTTTTTTGTCTACATAGCAAAAAAAAACTGTAAAGATCAAAGGATCCCCCATATTATTTTCGCCGATATAATGTGTTTGTTTTTCTCTTAGTTTCGACGATAGACTAAATTTGTTCCAAGATAAAACATAATATTGTAATATAATGTAAGTATCGAGACAAATTTTCAACTCTCATACTTTAAACATTCAAAATATCTTTGAGCTCATATAAGCTCGAGGGCCCCGATGCACCGCCCACTATTCATAAGTTGCGCTACTGCACTGCAGGTGTGTATTAAGGCGTTGTAACAAAATGTTTTCGAGATCGGAAATGGCATTGTAAATTTATAGGATCAAATATTTTAATAATATATTATGTAATAATGTACAGTGCACGTGGCGTATTGCGTTTAATCATACGATGGTTGAGTGTAATAATAATATTATATTAACTTGTTATGACTTATTATATACGATTACAATAATATTATGGTCGGGAACAGATCCGGACAGTAAAATAATACGCTACTAACGTGGTAACACTATAAATTATCTTCCGTTATCGCGATCGTGTGTTCGTTA
Source organism: Sitobion miscanthi (assembly GCA_008086715.1). NCBI lineage: Eukaryota > Metazoa > Arthropoda > Insecta > Hemiptera > Aphididae > Sitobion > Sitobion miscanthi. The sequence continues at coordinate 12,541,239 of CM017805.1, forward strand.
TCGTTTTAGAACTCTACCCCTCGATTTCCGCAATAATTAAAATGGCATAATATTTACTCGAGTCCAAAATATAATGATGGTAGGCGTTATGGATACTTCTAGCCACTTCATAAATACCTTAGATGACGTGTGCACGTCGACGAAAACAATAATATAAAATCATGATAGTACAACACTGTGCGTGTGAGCATCATACCTAAATATACAGGGTGATTTTTGAGCATGCTAATCCCCATTTTTTTCGTTTGATAGTGCATTTATTAAAATTCTGATTTTTAGAATTTCATAGTATACCTAAATACCTAATATTATTTACTTTATTAGACACAATATTATTTTCAAATTTCTGATATTTTTTAAAGAGTGTCCTGTGGCGATACAAACTTCTATTTTTCGAATGGAAACCTCCTCCCTTTTTTTCTGCAATTTCTTTAGCTGATGTTTGTACTAACTACTGAGGATAATAATAATTAAAAATAGTTTTATAAAAATATTTTAAACTATATTATGTTAATATTAGGTGTAGTATTTACTATTTATTATACTTTGATTATTTTTACAAATTATTCATATCGATGGATCAATAGTAATCACTATTTTTTTCAAATCGTCTACACCTCCATATCTAATTAACCCATTTACCAAAATGGTTTTATCCATTTTCATAATCGATTTTTTTTTATGTTTTACAAAGAATATTGTTATTTATCAATTTAAAAATATCATTTACACAACGTTTTTTTTTTAAATTCTCTAGTAAAAGGTACATAATTTTCTACAACACGATAACGAGCGAGTGTACAATGAGCAGTTACATTTGCAGTAGTCAGAGATTCTGACTTCCGATTGAATATCACATATAATGTGGAGGTTGATAGTCACCATACATAATTTTATAATATAATTGGAGCATTTTATAGAAAGATCGAAGAGCTCAACATTGCCGGGTTACATGATATTATAATTTTTTCACAGTACAATTCTTAAAATGATGCAGACTATTAAAAATATAATATTTTTTTTTTTTTTAGATGACCCACGGCAACTAATGCCATTGGGTGTGGGGTGGGAACTGTAGGTTTTTAAATTGGGTAGGTTGGCACACGTGGGGGTGTTGTTTTTGGCAGAATTTCTAATGGGGCACCCGTAGGTTTCTGCCATGCCCCGGGTGGGGGGGGGGATGGCGGCACTTGTTCTCCGGACACCGTGACTGCCCGGAGAAAAATGCCGCCCGGTGGCCGGGAATCGAACCCGGACCGGCTGTGCCGAAGTCGACGCGTTGACCACTCGGCCACCTCGTCTCCCTAAATATAATATTATTATCATGTGAAATTTAAAATGAGGAAAATATTTGCGTGTGGCGGTTGATCGTCCTTTGTAAATATATCAACAAGTATTGATAAATATGTATATACAGTGAAACCTCCCCTAACGGACACCTTCCAATAGCGGTTACCTCCAAATAGTGGCTACTTCCAAATAGTGGATACCTCCAAACAGCGGACGTTTTCTCGGGAACCAAATACAAACTTTCTTCAATCTAAATCCTCTGAATATAGCGTGGACGTCCGAATAACGTCCAATATTTCAGCGCCCGAGAGTGTCCGGTATTTAGAGGTGTCACTGTATAATAATAAAAAAAGCATTCACAATCGCGAGCTATACGCGTTGTTTTTATTCGTGATTCTTGAAGATTTATTTTATTAATATACTTATTTATGTACATAACGTGTAGTGTATAACGTCATGTCGAAGTTACGCTATTGTTACCGTGGGGACGGCCGTCGTCGTTGCAGATTGACTCCAGCGTTATCGCGCAGTCGACGGAAAATATAAAATAATAATAAAATGAAAAAAATCCACTCTCGGATTTTCGTTTTATTGCCGCGGTTCACGTTTCCCGTTTTTTTTGCAGACGTCATTTGGGGGTGGCCAAGAATAAATCGACGACCCAGAGAAATACACTGTAGACGACCCTCGTCCTCTTATTACACATCGCATATATTATAATAATATACCGGGTGATCAATTATGTTTACTCTTTTGAATAATGACATACGTATTTTTAATTTCGTAATCCTAAGCAGAATATTATTCGAGATGTTCCGATCTATCAAAATCTAAATTTGGACAAGTAGTTCGGACAAGTAAAAGCTAATACAACTTTTATAGTTGTTTAAAGATTGGAGCAGCGGTGTAGTGGACCAATTAAGTCTTTAAATTAAGGGGAGGAGGAGTTGGAGTCTTGACATTTTTTGGTAATAAAATAAGTTATGGGACAGTAAGCATAAATTGAACAATGTAAATAGCTTCAAAAACGTCTACCCCCCATAAGTTACGCTAGCAAATATAATACTGTTATAATATTATTATAGATATGCTATTTCGTCTAACTGGCAATGTCATTTTGTAAAATGTATAGAAAAAACCTAGGAAAAAAAATATCAACGATATTGTATAATAATAATATTTTAAACACTACTATCGAGGAAGGGGACCGGCGAGTTCGTTAACCGGCACGTCACGAAATCCGAATACGCGCCCCCAACCATACAATATAATACCATGTACCGCGTAAATAGTTAATGGTGCCGTATTGACCCGCAGCCCTACGAGCCAATAATAATTGCTTTGTGTGTGTGCGTGCGTATACCTACGCGTGTGTCTTTTCGGCTCGCAGCAATACCATCACCGCGCCGACCGATTTCATGAGAATAATATAATAATAATAATAACAATAATAACAATATGTAATATATATTTATAGGTTTGTGATATATATATATATACGTCATACAGTCATACACACAGAATTCGTTATTTATAATAATTATTATTATCTTTTTCTATTTTTTTTTTTTACCTAAATTCATTCGAATCGCGTAACGCACGCCACCGCGACCGTATTATAATTATATACCTATAGGTATATTGAACACACGCGGCAAATTGATGATATTACAAATTTACAACCTTTTACCCCACTCACGACCTCCCGCGATTCGAATATTATTATTATGCCTCGTCCCGTTCGCATTGTTATATAGGCAGGCACAAAAGCGCTCGCAAAAGTGTCGTCACGTGCAACTTTTACGCGTTATTCCGATTGCAGTGGTGAGGACCCATATAGACGTCCAATCATGATACCACACAGTCCACGTTAACACACGCGGTGTGACCGGACGTGTAGAGCATATTAGATTTTCAAACTTTTCGCGTGCCATCCAATATAATATGTGTTTTATGGATCGATCGTGTATTATGTAGGTACCACTAATGACTACAAATAGAACTATTTAAAACTTAAGTGCATGTAACAGAATTAACAATAAAAAATTATAATTTATCAATTTATCCTTAGATAGGCATCTATATTTTGTTCAGCGAGAGAGCAAGCAGATTCTGCGCATCCCTCCGCGTCACCATGCTATCAAAACCGGTTCCACAATGGCAGGGTGTTGCGCGAGAAAATAGTTTTCGTCGATGCGTGGCGCGGTCTCTCGCTGAACAGAGTATAAATATTTGCACAATACATAAAATAATATTATTTCCGTTAAAACATTGGTTAGGTTCACGTACTACAGTTTGAGATCCACTGGTGTTGAGTGATTCGATTCACACACACTTCCGGTACAGAGACATGAGGGTAAAATGTGAGTAAGATCAACCTCCCCTCCTCCAACCTCACTGGTTCGACTTTTTTATACTAAGAACTTTATACCTACGTCATAACTACATATAGTATAATTAATATCAATATTATTATCGTGATATAGTACATAGAATATTATTGAACTTTCATGATGACTCGTGCGCTTGCGTTGCATTATTGGTAATTATAATAAATATTATTTTCCGCAAACCACTACACTGTAAAATCATTTAAAATACAATTGATTATATTAATATTGAATGCAAATTATATTGTACCTACTAAAAATATGACGTTTCACCATTGTTTGACAAAACAACACAATAGTGTACAGATAATTAAAGACTATAATATAAGGATTATACATTATAGAGCTGAAAATTCATAAATTTCAATAAATATAGTACATTCATGAAAATTTGTAAATATTAAGGTAAAAAAAAGTTAGAATAAACGTTTAGAATATTTCAACATTGGAGCATGATTGATAACCTCATTTCATAAGGTAATTCGTTTTTTTCACAATCGAATTGTATTTATTTTGTATACACTTATTGAAATTTATCAATTTTAAACTATGTACGGAGTGATCCATAATATACGTATAACACACATTATTTCAGAAAATACTAACGTTTTTTTTTTTTTAAATAACGAGTGTTTTAAATTAAATGTATCACCCGGTAGATATAATACTGTTTTCTTTGTCAACCATAGCCATGGGTTAATCATACCATTTTTTTTGCTACTCAAAAATATATAGAATTTTAAAGAAGTGTATATGGTGTATAATAGGTTTGTTTATAAATTAAAGTTTGACTGATGTTGATACAACCTAAAAAATCAATAGTTCCGTTGCATAAAATGTACCCTTTTTTTAATCTGACAATATCGCTCAAATAATAAAAGCATTTAAATTGGTTTTATTTTTATAATTGTTTAACTTATAGGATCTACTATTTTTTATTTATATAAAAAAATATCTAAGTAAGTTCTGAATTAATTTTAGGTGTATTGAAAATGTAATAAAAATCGATTATTGCACAAAAAAACACAATGTTTATTTTATCCTAAGTACGAGCATGTACATTAATGTATAATATAATAATAATATATATAATAATAATAATAATATATTATTATGTCCAATAGCGTATGACGTGCGAAGTAAATCTTTCTCTCGTGTATACTAAACTGTACAATTCTACATGTGCCAATACAAATGACGATGTAGCTAAAATTATTTAATACATGCTATTCAAACAATATAACTGTAAATTAACATACTTACATTAAACATGATATATTTACAGTCTACACATTACAAACGTCATAGTGTTGTATATTAATAGTATCAATAATATCTAAATATATTATTAAAATTTAAAAAAAATAATTATTTGACGAATATCACAAGTTATATAAAGTATAAAAAAGAGGCCTGGTATAGCTCGATGGTTGGCCTCAGTCACTAACGTCTTCTGAAGTCAAGTATTGGATGACGTCGCTAGTTCCCGGATGGGTGACCCTTCTTTCCCGTGTGTTTAGTGACAAATTTTCGCCCCACAAACCCTTGGTCCTCGACCGACCGTAACTCCTATACGAAATGTTAATGGCCATAGCTGCCGATGCTCAAGATGAATAATAATAAAAAAAAAACTGCTTAAAGATAAGATAAAAATCGATTTCGAATAACAAATTTAAAACGTTTAAGCAGCCAACATAATTTGGTTTTTCCATAGATACTAAAAGAAACTAAATTACTTCGTATAATAATTAGTGAAGACAGTGCCCTTTGTTAAAAGTCTAATGTTGGCAAACATTAGTCATTACGTCACGAGTTGAGTTTATGGTTAAAGAAGACATTTGTTTTTTAATTAGCTTTCTTTAATAATTAATGGTTTATTATTTTATCATTATGTATATTTTTATGAATACAACTTAGGTTTTATTTACAAAAATAATAAAAAGCCAACTGACAAAAATATATTCATTTTGTTTTCCAACAAAATATGACATTATATTGCAACTTTTCATTAAAACAATTACGAAACGTTTTCAAACCATACACATTTAATAATAAATTGTATTACTTTAACCTACTTTAGACTTTGGAGCGTTAACATATTATATGCAATATATAAGTATCATACTTAAAATATGTCTGATTATTATAAAACAAGCAAACTAAAATACAGTTATTATTTATTGATCGTTATATCAGAGGGAATGGCACAATCTTTATTAATTTGAGTTTACCTAAATGATTGCAGTGTTTATATAAAAAAAATAAATAAATAACGTTTAAGCTGTTTTATCGTTATTTGGAGTTTACAGAACACCAATAAGTGTTTTCACTAGTAGGTAGTTGTGAACTTAAAGTTTATTAACAAAAGCATGGTGGAACTTTCATGATTAATAGCACCTTCCAAAACTGTATAGAGGCACTGTTCGTCTGCTCAACTAGGTAGGTACGTCATTATTTTTTCACATTTATTGTGTTCACTATCGAGTTGGTATCCAACTATTATATTATATACCCAACTACTGTGCACGAAAAATCACGTTTTCCTTTACCTTCAATAGTTGTTTGTGTTCGAAATGAAACTAGATTTTCACGATTTCATTACATACTGTAAATATATACTGTAATTTTTTATTACGCTCATCTCCCTCCTCCCCATTTTTCCCTTCAATAATACATTTATTCAAATTCTAACCTTAAGATACCTTAATTTTCAAAGGTATGGTATTCTTTGTTCTAGTTATAAAGGGATATCCTGTAGCGATACAAACTTCTATTTTTCAAATTGCAACTGTCCATTTTTTCTGCTAATTATTTAGGTGATGGTTTTCTTAAAAATGTTGATGTATCTAAATCAAAATTCCAATGAGTAGTTTCTGAGACGTTAAAATTATTTTACCAAGGATAATAATCCTTAAAAATGGTTTTATGAAAACATAAGCTACATGTAGTATTAGAATATGTAGTATTCATTATACTTGGACCATTTTTTTACACACTATTTATGAATTGTGTGTATTTAAGCATATAAATAGGGTGAATATGCTTAAGAAATCACCCAGTATTTTTTATATTATATTACTCACGTGCAATAACTATAGCGTTCAAGTCATGTCATTCGTGTAAGTATGAAATAATTTTACATTTTTTTCCACCTTCTCGTATATAATATATTATTATTATACTGATGGTTAATGCTCCTACCAATACTTAATAATATGATATTGTTATATATACGTATACTTAGTCCCCGTGGACTGAAATCTGATACTTTTTTTAACCCCTATTACCCGCAATGCGATTGCTTGGCCGATATTTGATTTGTGACCGCTGAATAAGCAAGTGGAGAGTCAATGAAACCTCTGCAAAAATACAATTTATTATTTAGGTCGGTCTAAAGATATAATATGCATTACATCTATTGACAAAAATATGAAAAGTATTAATATTATAATAGTGACGATAGCAGTACTACATAGTACACAGTGCAGCTCACGAACAAAATAATTATAAGTTTACAAACGCAATATTATAATGAACACAAATCACTGCAGCTGTGTATGATGCACAATTTTCTTTTAGACACTTTGCCAACACCTATATTATTATACTCTTTTAACCACGTTTTCGTGTGAAACAAGTTTCTACTTTCTACATTTCTAAACGCAATAACTATTCAGTGAACGCAGTAATGTTAATATTGCTTATTTGTGCATAATGTAATAAATTATTTTTTACGAAAACAATAGAATTTTAAAACATGCACGATAAATTCGATATTACGGCTATAGTACTTATAGCTTTACGCGTTATTATGTAACGCACTCCAAAAACTTCCCAAAATGTTATCTTCTATGAAGAAAAATACTTACTCTAATAATTTACTGTAAAAGTATATAATATTCAATACATTACTGCGCAACATACAAATGTTTATTATATCTACAACATACACTCCCTCAGAACTTCCTATAGACATAATAAAAATTTAATGTATCGGAAACCGTTAAGACTGCGTAGATGCATTGAGACTATTATCTTACAGCAAATTCTTAATTATTATTTACTAGTTATTGTGTTGTGTCGTTTTGTAATATTATAATAATATATATTATTATATGATTAAGAACATTTATAAAATTTAAATGCATATATTGTACGTTATGCGTATATGCTTGCAAATATAGGTCACGAAAGACCTCATTACGATCGTGTCGTGGCAGCAGCTTATTTTAAAAGGACACAAAACTCTTCATTTTTTTTTTTTTTTTACAAAAATCGATTACGTAATAAAACAAAATTAATTCTTTACCGTTCGTTGAAACATTGTACGACATTTTTACCCTCTGCGTCTGGCGTACCTACATACTAATGAACTAATGTACAGCTGCTTTCTGGCGAAGTGAAATGCGGTCATTAATAATTCATAAATATATATATATATTTACAATACCTATACTCTTGTAGTTTGGACCATCGAATATGGATAATATATTATCAAGAATAACCAGAGTATATTACATATTAATATAAACCGAGTCAGATTTAAAATGTGATATATTATTGTTTATATATAAGGGAATGGCTGAGGAGACGTCTCCGTGTGGAACTATATATAATTAATGTGCATTTTAAAAATGATAATATCGTACACTAACCGGCTCGACTACATGACAAACATAAATCTATCATAATATTTAAACAAGTATTTACATTATTGTATGAATGTTTTAGAACATCATCAAATGTCAATAAATAATGTATAATATAGTAACGATTTTATTCGACTTTCGAGTAAACACTTTGACAATTATTTTGTGAATGCGTATTATTTGATAAGACCTATATACCAGATTTTATACAACAATTTCAAAACCACAACTTCCAAATTTTATAAACGTACGAAAACGGAAACATAAAGTTGAATTACAATTCATTTTATTTTTGGTAAATACTGCATTGTTTATAAAATATCAATATATTATAATTTTTGTATTTTATATTTTATTTTTGTATTATATAACCATCATATCAAATTAAGAGAACGCTACCCATACATTTGTTGACTCCATCTTATACACTTACGACATAGAAAATTTTTGTTCACTAGTTTCAATAGTATGCATTTATTTTTGATATTAGAGTGAATTGACCAATTATAAAAATTTTAGATAATAACATTATCTGTGCTTAAACGTTGGCTTTTATTCCATATTTTAATTTTCAAGCTAGATATGAGCATTTTTAATTTTTGATAATTCACATGAATATATCTTACTTGTAAATGAAAATATTGAAAAATCGCCAACGCTTAAGCACAGACAATATTCTTACCTAAAAATATGATAATACGTCAATTCACTCTAACATTAAAACTAACGATACACTATTGAAACTAGTGAACAGAAATTTTCTATGTCATGCGTGTATAAGACGGAGATAACAAATGCATGGGTAGCGTCCTCTTAACAATATAGAAACACAATGTTATATACAATTTTATGATTATCAATCCCACTTAGGCTAATCATGTGTTAGGCATTAAGAGCATATTTTTTAAATTTTTTTAAATTACGTTAAAAAATATGATAAATAAACAAACTAATAGATAAATAATTTTTAAATTTAGCATACAATACTGCAATTTAAACTAAACATAATTGTATAATATACAAGAGGTACTACACATAATTATTATGTACGAGTATTTTATAAATTCTATAGATTTTTAATTAAAAAATAACTATTTTAGACCTTTGTAAATATTTCACATATGGTGTTAATAATTTACCATTTTACTGGGGGCCGCCTCTGCCTATGCTTGATCCATTCACCAACCCTTAGGGGTCAAGACCCCACCATAAGCCTACACCGATGCCCCTGGGGGCTTTTCCCCAAAAACCCAAGCTTTACCCCCCTTTGTAAGTTGAAATTCAATATGGGTAATTTAAAATAAAATATAAAATATGTGAAAGATAAAATATATACAACTTTCTTTTGTAATTTCCCTGCTCCCGCCGCAAGTTTATTACTTACAGGGAACATATTATATCGAATAATGATATGACTAATTATAGATGTACGTAACATCATATTATGTAAAATTATTTATTTTTATTTAACAACTCCTAATTAATGGTAAGCAGAATTATACAATTTAAAACAATTTTCAATTTCACAATGTACCTACATTAATTTTCTTACATAAATTATATTTTATAAATCAACTTAACTTCGGAATAATTGAAAATAATGCATTATTTATAAACTTAACATCAGAAAAAATAAAATGCAATATAAATTTAAGTAAATAAAAACTAAATCCAAAAAAGCGGACAAGTGTAACTGTTTTACTGTACAGTCGTAGGTGTCGACTACCGAGTGTCATCAATGAGTAAGTCATGAGGGCGGTAAAAATGCTTCGATTTTCTACCAACATCTTTTTTGGTAGAAAATTAATTTAGTTGGTACATTGGGGAGTCAAAAGTAAAAATACCAAGTATTTATTAAAAGTGTCTGGAAAAACAAAAAACAATTAAGAAAAAATGGGAATTTTTACGCATATCCAGTTTTTACTAAACTAATGTTGTTTTTTTCGTGCTACTCAAGAACGAATAACTTTAAAGTTCCACGAAATATAAATATTACCATTCATACATGATAAAATTTTCAAAATATTTTGACTCTTTTTGAGGTATTTATAGGAATGAGAAATTTTCGATATTTTTTTTTTTATTTTATCAATTATTTTTGATAAATAATTTTTATCTAAGAACTTGAAAAATTAATAGAAAGTCCATTTTATTCCTTACTAGCTGAATAACCCGGCGTTGCCCGGGAAAATAATTGTGATTACTGATTAATTATCTCCTTTTTGGTGTAATTCACTGTGTATAAGTATGGATTATAGAAGCAAAATCATATTATGCGAACAGTATATGATCAAGTCGGCAATTCACCTACAGTAGATTGCGGACACCGCGAGGTGGGTGATAAAATTTAGCCTAAAACTAAACTAATGCTTTGTAGTTGAAAAAAAATGTGTATAAACTGTACCTAAAATAGTATTGAAGTCATAGTTGATCATCCCGGATTTATTTTATTCATATTTCAGTATATTATGGAGAGTTATTTTATTTTATTTTTACGGACAAACCGGCGTAATTGTACCTAGCTTTGTAAAATAATTCGCATATATAACCTGCAACCAAAGAGAACCATTAATAAACAAAAAAAAAATTTCGATTTCCACCGTGAATCTTAAGATTTCTGTTTTGCCACCTCTTTAAAAAGCGAATATCTGAAAATCCTTTCTTATTGCATATATATATCATTAGGGGAACCATAGTATTCCACACTAAGTATTCCAAGTTCGTACGTTTTGTATTTTAAAACCAATATTGTATAATATGTTAAGATATTGCTTGATATATGGCGCCACTGTTTTATTCTTACAACCCCTTTTTCCTCTTTAAGGATTGAATTTCCAAAAATCGTTTCTTAGCAAACGTCTACATCATAATAGCTATCTGTATACCAAATTTCAGCCAGATCCGTCCAATGGTTTGAGCTGTGCGTTGATAGCAGTCAATCAGCTTACTGTTTTATATATACAGATAAGTAGTTCATACTGTGACAAAAAAATTTAAAAAAAACAAACAAGCACAATTTCTTTATTTAAACGAAGAATAACCATTTTAGTTATTCTAATCTAATTTAAAAATATTAATGGACACCTACTTGAAAATTTTAAAGTCCATTATTATATTTTATATTCATTATGAAATGTTCAAACGCAATATTTTCAGTAAAAACTAATTCAACCTACTATATTACAAAATATAGTAAAATCAATTACTTTAATTGCAATAATATCATAAATTAATATACTTGGTAATATAGGCTGACAGACGGTCTTTGCTCAGAACCGACTTTGGCACACAATTAATGATTCTATATAATTTAATTAAAATTGAAGACATCTATTACAGTGACTTACATAACACCTAATGTAAATCAGAGCGTTATCCATTTCCCCACCTTTTGTTTGTTTTTTAAACTTAAGTTATTGGGAGTATTTAATTTTGAATACCCAAATGTAGCAACTTGATTCATTTTTTTACCAGAAAATATGTTAAAGTTGAAAAAAAAACATTTTTTTTTCTATAAAAATCGTGTGCCTAAACATACACATAAAAAGCAACGTATAATCATATAATTATCATTATAAATTCAATACATTCGTCGTTTCGTACAGAATCTAAAATTAAGAATTAGTTGTCAAGTTTATTTTATATTATTTTAAAATATGCAATATGAATGAATGTTTTATTGTTTGATTTCTATAGGCTATAAAAATGCAAGTTTTTAGTCGGTATTTATTTAATAATAATTATTATTTATTTATTTTTAGTTGCAATGGCAATTATATTAAGTGGAAAATAAAATTATTTTTTTTAAATATTATAATAGAGAGATAATATTATACCAATGTTTACGAAATTGTTCCAAAATTACATATTTTCATAAGTGATAACTTTTTAAATTTTAAATTATAAAATAACGTCATACTATTATGAAGTTAATAATTCGAAACTTAATTGAAATGAAATTGTTTGCCACAGTCATTATTACGATATATCGAATGAGACAATATTAACTTTATCATCATTTTACTTTAATTGATTGTCAAAAAATATAAGTATTTATTATGGTTTATTATTTCGTGCATTTATGATTAACCTGTAACTACAATAAAATATTTTTTTGTAATTTTCAAGTCAGAATACATTTTATTATATGTGTTTATTGATATAATATTGGATATGTTAAAAGTGAATAAAAATAACTATCATGAATTTCGATGCAGGTATTTAATTTACTTACAAAATATTTATAATTTATCAAATTACATATATTATAACAAAAAAAGAAAACATTTTTATCAGTTTTGGCAAAAAAAATACTATCGTTTGCTCTATATTCTTAATAATAATATCTTTATATAATTATTATCGATTAAATCATCTACCTCGCATCGGGCTTTTAAATATAAGACTATGAAGTACAAAGGCAGCTGACAAATTATTAGAAATAATATAACGAATACACACCATCCGGTCATCATACTTTTGACCTTCACTATCTTCAAAAAAATAGAAGTGAATATTTTCCATAAATTCCTCAGCCTTTTTATATACCATCGAAAGAATAACGTCCCAACCCATCGTCTATTGATGGATGACTGATTGATGTGCACGTCATTTTGCGTTTTATTTTATTTTTCATTTTATCTAACGATTGAACTCTGATATAAATATAATATTAAACGAAAAATGAATTTCAGAATCTTCTTTAAGCCCATTCTACTGTACTATACTACTACGCGCGTACATTTCTATACTGTCGAGTTGGTCAAAAGGATAGCACCCCTTAACAAAAGGTCCTAACAGTCAATTATCCTTGGGGCCATATCTAATGACCATATCGCCTTCACTGCCACCATTACCCACTCTAATCAATTGAAACCTTATGTATCACGTCATTATTATTTGTTTTTATCCAATGGACTTTTACGACACTTGATGAGTTTTTTCTATTATTATTATTTATTAATGGCTATACAATATATATATATATTTTCTATTTTTATAATAATCCAATATTAATTCAATTTAGCACTCTTTCCGAGCAATCAAATAAAGAAAAAGGGATCTCGATAAAAATGCTTACAAAATGTACCCTAACTTTAAGTGAATTGGTATGAACTCAAGTTATACACAAACAAAACTAGGACAAATCATTATCACGAGTATAACAATATTATTAACACTATACACGCCGATGTATCGCAAATATAGTATTGTGATTTATATTGAATGTAGGTACCTATATTATGAAATAGTTAGTAATAATTATAATAATAATAAAAATAATAATAATATAGGTAGTTAGGTAATAACTAATTTTGTATATCTATACTATAGGTATTTTGTGTACATTTTGTGTACCATATAGGACCGAAATACCTACATAGAGTATACATGTAAGTACATATTTTATTTCTTGACTAAATGCCTACAGTTTTACCAAATGGAGATGCTGAAAAAACAAATAAACTACGGATAGTATTTATATTACTCGAATCAAAACTAATTTCAAAGCCTAATATTATGTAGTTTGTATTTAACTAGAATGTAAAAACGTATTGTTTGTCGTCGGGTCATCGCGGGTAGACAATATAATGGCACTGGCAAGCACGGCCGAAAACCGATAGCGCCAGTCAAAAATAGAAAGCGCTTTCTAAACGGAAAATCCTTCGAAAACAGAAACGATCGAGCTTCGCGACGTTTTGCAAAATATACGGACTTTGTCGTGGTTGATTTCGTTACCAGCCTACCCCGGTTACTGCAGACCGGATACGAAGTTACCCTGCAATGTCGTGCGGTAGTCTTGGGTTTCGGAGGAAATCATAGCCAACCAAGGTACATATTATTATTGTAACCATCGTTGTCGAAGATCTACTCACGGTGACCTGTACTGCCACTAAAGTCTGGAACCACGAGAACTATCGTGGTAGTTAATGCTGTTTTGTGTTTTTTTCACAATAACTGTTGCTAATCCATTTTTCGTCTGTGTCGTTTGTTTATACGTGGTGAATACGCGTGTGTTGTTTGACTTATACGTAATTTTTCACACGATAATATTTTTAAAATATATGTGCCAAATACTAGTATAGATCTATATGTAATATGCGTTGATATGAACGCGTGTCACACACTCCGACATTATGACGTGTTTTTTTATTAATGTCATGTCTGATCGATAGTAATAATATAATAGTGTGTTTTACAATCGATACTCGAAAATCTTGAAGCTTGTAAATTAAAAAAATAAAACCGACAAATAGTGTTACCTATAATATTATATTATTATTATGACGTTTCTGAATGTGACGTCATTGCTAACGATTATGTGTGGCAAATAACGTATAAAATATTATATCATATCGCCTATTATTTCATTCACATTTGCAAATTTATTAGTAGCCAGTATGTATATTATGTGCATATATTGTGCGGTTTTAATATAATATAACTCAATTATGGACAATTATATTAAATTAATTTTGATTTATATAGTTTCACTAGCCGACCCATCACAGCTTTGCCCGTGATTGGTTGTTTGTTTTGTTTTCGGACGATGATACGTATAATTTTGTATTCAAATTTAATCGTTTAATGTGATCAGCAAGTAAATATAAGAAACGGTTACTGAAAACGTAAATTGAAATGTTTCTAGCGGTATTAATGGTAAATATATTTTTATAGCAGAACCCATGTTTTTCATTACCCGTAAAAAATCGCAAATCTTAAAAAAATTATGATCGCTCAACTACTTTTGGGTATAACTTGCAGTAGCCTGCAGTAAGTGCAACTCAGCCACCTTGGTAGATAATCCGACTACGTCGGATCGCGGACAAGGGGCAACTCTTTAACCAATCACCTTGGTGGGCAATGTTCAATAATTCAATTTGATGCAAGCTTGTAACTTATCTGCGCAAATAACCAATGACAACCAATGATAAATAAACATAAATTTCTACTGTTGACTGTAACCAATGGGAACTATTAATAAATAAAAATTAAATATCCCATATGAATTTCAATGTCCCCGTTTGAGCACCTCATTTAAATGCGAATTTTGGAAAATCCTTTCTTATTGCACGATGAAAGTATTAAAAGAACCACTATTCCAAACTTCAAGTTCGTACGTTGAATAGTTTTTGAGATACAGCGATCAGTGAGTCAGTGATATATTTGGATTTTAGATATATAATATTTAGATTCCCTCTTCTTCCTCCCCTCAGACAAAAAAAAATAAAAATCGGGCGACGTGGTGACACTCAGAAAGGCATTTGGAACAATTCTGTGATAAAAAATTAGAAATATATTAAATAGTGTCGTCACAATATTGGAATAATAAAAATGCAATCCCCCTCTCCCTCCCCTCAGACGAAAAAATCGAGCGACGTGATGACATTCAGTAAGGTATTTGGAACAACTCTGTGAAAAAAAAATTGGAAAATATTAAATAGTGTAGTCACAAAATTGGAACATAAAAAAGGCCTGTTCTTTTATATAATATATAAGGATTAGATTAGCTTTGTTTTTTATTTTTTCAAGAACTTTATACTTATTTTTTATTAACAAAAGTGGTTTTAAAACATTCAGCAGACTGTCAGGTATAACCGTAAAAAATTTCAGCCAAATCGATTCAGTAGTTTTCTTGGTTAGCGCGGTCGTAGAAAACCCCTTACATTTTTATATAGTAATATAGATTATATTATTGTCATTTAAATCATTTTAATTAGTCAGCTAAACTTCGAACGTTCGTAAGAGAGTAATACACCAAAATTCGTTTAGTCAACCGTTTCAAATTTAATAATATAGGGTACGTTTTGAAATATTGGTAACTTATAATAATATCATGTAGTTTTTTATACTGTCGATACGATATCCAAAAATAAATTTAACCTAACGTATAATGCTTACAAAATTTGTGTGAAAAAATGATACGAACCAATATGTAAATCCCGCACAATTCGGTCACAAAGATTTTTCGGTGAAAAGTCACAGGGTACAGTGACATTCGTGCTACTTACTCTTACTTCCTCATATTATATCATATATGCCTACACCAATTTCGGTAAGTTTTAATAATTATTATTATATTTTCGGATAAATTTGTACAATTTATTGATTAATACTTTGCATCTCTGTCATGGCCTGCATACAACATTTAATTAATTTAGGTTTTAGATATAAATTAAACACAGAAATACAAATAGATTGTTTTAGACGATATGTTGACAAACACTATTTTATTTGAAACATATAATATCATTATGAATAATACTGTGTTCGTCCAAAGATTTTACTGGTCCTATGAAATTAATTTCCAAATATTGTCTTTGTCAAACATTTATCATAATTATTATTTAAATATTATTTATTATAAACATATCCATTATATTATTAATTATGACAGTATACAATGAATTTTCTACTCAAGCGATCAGTATTGCGGCTATTAATATTATTATCTTCAAAACTCTTTTAATTCTTAGATATAATGTTTGTGCTGTAAAAATGTAATATCATAATGTACTTATAGGAATTAACAAACAATTAAAAAATAAAATAAACAGATATGAAATGAAATTTAAGTAAAGGGATATAATAAGTTTGTGCTGAACGTCGAAGAATAATAAAATAAACAATACAAGTTAGTGTGTATTGTGTACTAAGTATAAATACATAATTAAAATTTTATGTTATTAATACATATGCGACTAATTTATGTAAATAAACGTTGTCTTCAATTGTTCGAATTTTGGTGTACAACAATATGAATATTATTTCATTATTCAAAATTGGATGACAAAAAATTTAGTTTATTATTGATTATAATAAATTATAATAATTATTATACAAAAGATATTTTTCCGCATAATTCTATGCACGCACGTTTTAATTACTTTCCATGATATGTCTATTATTTTGGATCATATATTATTATAATAATGTACCTATATCAAACGCCTGGTTTTAAAACTTTTTAATTAATTAATAATAATATGTACGGTGGTATTATGAAACGAGCTGAATATAGGACTATCTACGATTCATATCAATTTCAGAGAACTATACCGTAACTGTATATAGTGAAATAGTGTATATTCGTAAACAATGTAAAGACACGCAATGGCATGATTAAATTGATCGACAGGAAAAAATATTATTCCATGTCCCACAGAAAATAGAAACCATTATTGTCGTTGTCATAAATTAGAGACAAGTACGCCGCGCTGTGTAATAATTATTTTATTCGATGAGTACATAATATTTTACTGTTGCTGATACATAATAATATAATACAATAAGCACAAAATCCGTCGAAGTCAGTCTGCTATATAGTAATAATAGGTTTCAAGACTTGTTGTAGGTACCCCTCACAATTGAGTTGGTTACTGTTGTAATTGATGTGTTGAATGGGTCAATTTCATTGATACACACATTGTACAAAGAGAAAGATCCTAAGCGGAGACAGTCAGTCGATATATTTCTAAAGATATTTTATTAGTGATTTGTTTTTCAATTAGTAATATTAGACCGGTAGTTTGTGACAAAAACAAACCGTATATATTATCTTTTTATTTTACGTAAAAAAAGTTTTGTATATTTTATAATCTTTCACATAAAAAAAAGTATATATATATATATATATTAATATTATTAATTAAATACTTAAAACTCTCTATAATTTATAAAAGTTTTGTGTATTTTATCTTCCACATATTTTATTTTTATATTTAAAATATAAGATATTACATTTGAAAATGAAAAAACGGACGACCCTTGAGTCATGCTCATAGTATGCAAAATCCTTAAAGAAAGTTCTTGAATTTACAATAATTATTTGTGATTTATATTTTATGTAGTTTTAACTATCCCTACATTAAAAAATTAGTTGGATAAAAGTCTTAATACGTCATGTTGTTTTCTAGAGTAAAAACAATAACGTGTCTAAATGTAATGATAATTTGATTAAAATGTGCTCTTAAGTATTTTATATATGTATACTATACTACAGGTAGTCATTAAAATATTATATCACATTAATGTTATTACTATAATCAAATAATAAAATATAATAATAATATGTCATTGGTGACACAATAAGACGACGTACCTAGTATAGTTTGCAGTTACGACTATATTATTATAAAATAATAATTACCGTTTTCTCACACTGCGTATAAATGTAAACGCCATCTCTCAAACAGCTTTGAAAGTCAAAAGTTTTTAATGCAAAAAGTTAGAAAGACCACTGCAAAACGTCATGATGATGATAACAATAATAATAATATGTTATATGATTATCTGAACTCATTTGGTGTGTACAGTGTGCTATTGCGAAGTGTGCGTTAACTCCACGTGTATATATACATATTGTGCAATTTAATTAATTAAATTACAATTTATCATTTATTATTTTACGTACACACATGCACGCACGTAATATAAAGTATAATATAGGTTAAATGCAATGTCGTTGTTCGTAAAAATTAAAATATTATTTTATGTATGAAATACCCCCGTACAATATTGGCATGTTATTGCGTGCGTCTCTCATAGTATAAGTTATCAAACAATCTGTACATTTAAAATAAAATAAAATTTTCAAAACTGTTTCCATCTAATTTTTAATTTGGAGAGTTAAGACCAAACTAAAAGTCATATTATTGACAATTTAAATATAATATATCTATAAATGTCACACAGAATAATAGGCGCAAATATGGGGAGGGGAGAGCTTTAAGGGCTGAGCCCCCACCAACAATTTCTATAGCTCCTCAAAACATTTCCCAACATTTTTTCAACCTTAAAATTATTATTATTATAGTAGTGCTCCAGCCCCCTCCCACCACCTCAAATTTCAAATACTATTTGCGCCTACACATAGAATTAAAGAACGCAAAATAATAAAATACATACCATATTGCATTATAAAGATAATAATATTATGGTCTACGATTATCTGAACCCATTTGGTGTGTACAGTGTGCGATTACGAAGTGTGCGTTAACTCTGCATGCATATATGCATGTGTAATTTAATTAATTAAATTACAATTTATCATTTATTATTTTACGTACACACACATGCACGCACGTGATATAAAATATTTAGGTTAGACATTATAATGTCGTTGTTCGTAAAAATTAAAATATTCCTTTATAAATAATAATGTGAAATACCTCCGTACAATTGGCATGTTATTGCGTGCGTCTCTTATAGTTATCGAACAATCCATACGAATAAAATTCATTCGAACCGCACCCAGGTCAAAATAATTGCACACCCAGATTGTTATCTGTTACAATAATGTAACTCGAATAGGTACATTTACTAATGTTACGGGTTGGCCATGGTTAGAACATGATATTTCTATGTATCTACCTATATATTAATAATAATAATAATAATATGAGCAGTCGCTAATTAAAAGTCGAATTTAACGAAAATTTATAAAACTCAACAAGTCAAACGTTTATAAAAGTGCAGTGTGCATAGGTTATTATGTAGATACCTATACCATATAATATTTATATTTATGATATTATTATATATTTATTTTGGACAAGTTACAAGCTAATCAATAATATTATTGTAAAATCTATAAAGTTATAAATCCGTTTTAGTTTTTAAATCCATATACTTAGATGATACCAATTATTCATATTTATATTTAAATAATATAATGTGATATAATAGGTAGATAGGTATGGTGTTTAAACCTATTATTATTTTGAATTATATCGCATTCGTTAAAAAAAATAATTTAATAATAATTAGTATTATGTGACAACTGAACAATATATAGGGCTAATTGGTTTTTAGAATATTACATTAACATTATAGATTTTCCGACTTATTATAGATATGTATTTTGATATACATAATATAATATATAATATTAACCTATGCGTATAATATGTTCATTCTTACGTATTAGTAAATTATTTAATGCTACGAAGAATGATTAAAATAATACAATTTGTCAGCTTATTTAAATCTAATTTTTATTCTATAGTGTTGAAAGTCATAATATTACTTTAAATTGCAATATAATATCTATAAATGTTACATATAGAATTATTAAAGAATACGAAATAATAATAATAATAATAATATTTTCACTGGCACGTTGTATAACATTTACATACCCAAATAAGTATATTTTATCTTCTATATAATATTATGTATAACGTCATAATCCTGTCAATTTGAATCATTTAAACATTTTTTTTTTATTGATCAAGAACTAAATTGGCATCTGTGGCCATCAGTGAACAGTTCATTTAAAATTATTTTTACAATATTATTAGTATCAATTGTATCAAGTAATGTCTGAAATAGAATATTTTATAAAGTCCCTAATACCTACCCATAATATATCATATTGTTAATATTTATTTGTTTATTTCACACCTAAGCTGTGTTTGCAAAGTGAGCAAAATAAAAAAAATCATTATAAACAATGCCATATAATTACAACTTAAAACTAAACACAGCGTTTGAATGATGGAAAATTAAAGAATAAGTAGCCAAGTAGGTAAATAAAGGCAAAGAAAATTATTGATTATTTGTATGTTAGGCTGGCCTAAATTACGTATACAAGAACAACATGTAATCTGCATATTAATTAAGTTGTTGGACATATTTTTTTAAATATAAAAATTTTTCTCAATTATAGTTTTTTTAATATGCATGAGATAAATATTGTCTTCATCAGATTTTATCTAATGAGTAAAAATTATAACTAAACGTAGAATAAATAGATGAATACGTCAAGTAAAACATAAAAATTAAAAAAATTAGTGAAGTTTAACCTATTGTTAATATATTATGATTAATTAAAAATATTTACTTATAGGTAATCTAATTTATTTGGTTTATGACGCCAATAGTTGTAATATTTAGTTATTAGATTTTCTATGGAAACGTGAACCAGCGTGTCCGAATGACGTTGTACTTTTACTATGACGATAAGAAAATAATAATAATAATAAGAATATGGTAGCTATCACATTTAAAAAAATATTAAATTAATATATTTTAAACTATCTTTGGAATATCATGCAATATATACAATATACATATGTGTCCGAAACGATACATTTATTGGACCATGTTACGTTATTTTATAAATTAAAATACGTTTTGCAGAAAGATAAAATACGTTGCGTGCAATGATATTTATTTAAAATAATTATACTGTATCATTTTAGCTATGAAGCTTATGTCGTAATCTTGAAAATTTAAAATTGAGTAGGTTAACTTACTAAGACTGAAATGAATCGCTTCAACAGATTCTTATAAATGCTACAGGTAGTATTTTTCTCAATAAGATAAAATATATGGAAATCAAATGAGAAAAAACAAAATCACATACCTATACAAAAAAAATATCGACTCCTAAAATTTCATAATGTGCCAAAATTATACATACTCTATAATTCTTGTAAAGTTTATTTTAATAATACTTTTCAAACTTTAGACTGTTGATATTTCATGATACTTTGATAAAATTTTAATGATGGCAAAAATTATATTTAAGTGAAATAGTAGGAAATACTAATAATAAACATTTATTTACACCGTTTTACAACGAATTGACGTCAGAAAGTCATTGCTCATACTACAACTACTTATGATTGACAAAAATATAAATTTAAATTATCGAGATTTTATTGAATAATAAAATATGATAGCTTAATATACTTACCTAACACCTAAGACAGTTATTATGGTTATAAAATAATGCATAAAGATATTTGTTGAAAATGTTATTTTTCTAGATTGGTAGTACCTATTAATACGTTACAATTAACAAATTGTTTATATAATACCTGTACACTATTACAACTATAGTTAACTTCGTTTTTATTCAGCAAATATAATAAATATTAAATTTATATGACTTCAGTAATTTGAAAAAAAAAATAAGTACATTGATATTTGTATATAATATTGTAAATCGCATAAAAAAATGTAAGCTTTTTTATTTTAAAAACAATTTATAATAACGGGCAACTCAAAGAATATACAAAGGAAAAGTCACATTTAATTATTAAGTACCTACGAGGTTACAACCTACGTATGGTGTAATCTATTAATATTAATTTATCGTTATAATCTAATTTCTAAGGACATCAGAATAATGTAGTATTGTAGTATACGGCTTTACCAGTAAAGAAAATTCAAAACTTTTTATTGGTATATTGCCATGTTTTTAATTTTACTGTAAAATATAAAAATATAATTTTAAGGGACCTTAATTGAATGAATGATTTGTTGTTTAAGTCGTATACAATACACACTACGTACCACTGTGCCAGAAGTTTTATAAGAAACCTATAATGAAACAAACGATCTGGAATCAACGGTTTAACTAAATATATATATTATTTAAAATGATGATAGGTAGTTTAATGAGTTTTTTCTTCAATTATATCATAATATTATTGTTGTACAAATACAATATACTAGAGACAAACGAATTTATAAGTACAGACATAAAAAATAATAATTTAAATGCAATGTCTTTACACCTAACTTTAATGTAATGATTTTAAGTTAAAAATCTATTTTTTTTTTTTTTTTATAACGATATTTACTTTTTGAGCGATGAAAATTTTTATTTAATTATTTAAAAAAATTCGCAGTCGAAAATAATTAATTTTCCGTCAAAATTAAACGAAATTAATTTTCGGTCAAATGTTAGATAACGGACAATATTGCAGTATTAATATTAGTCGATCTTATTTACTTATTTGTTTGACAGTGTTATTATTATTATAGAGATACCTACCTACGTTTTTTCGTCAATTATTATTGTAAATGTATATTATACGAGCCACTGATGGTTCAAAGGGATTTGGATCGTGTCCGAAACGGCCATACTGGCGCGTGTCGCTAAGGCTCCCGGACCAATCAATATCCCGTGACGATCACCGGGGGTTCCCAAAAAATTACAAAAGTCTAGACCAGAGATAGAGGTGACCTATAAAAGTATTATTAATAATATCACGTTATAAAAAAAGTCCACTTCTGTGTATATGAATTCCATTCCGCAGCTTTCTAATAAATCAACTCAGGTAAAATGTAATATTAATTTTTCCCTGTAGGCCGTCACGCGAACGCGATTACTGTTGTAGTATATATATATATATATATATATACGAGTGGGTATATACTATATTAAATTTATATATATACGCCGAGCATAATATCAGTTTATTGTTATTATATTACGAGAACCATTGAGAGTGAGTGGGGTGAAAAACAGAAACGTGGACAGCGAGGGTTGTTTCATTTGGTTTTGAACTTGGAGGGTCGTGGAATTCGAAATTGATGGATTAGTTACAGGTGACGCCCTAAATTATAGTTATTGTGCTGTATATAGTTATTGTAAAAACAAAAAAAAACCATTGTTTCCAGCGTCAACATAAGTAACACCAGAGTAAAAATTAAAAATCCTGACTGGTAAGAAAATAAATACTATTCCTTTACCTATTTATTATAGAGATTGATACCTAAATTGATTTTATAGTCTCCTCGCTTGATAATTGTTAGATAAATCCGAAATGCAACTTTTTTAGTATGAAATAAAAGAAAACTTTTTCACAACAAATTATAACGTTTCACGAGGCAGAGTAATAGATATCTTTATGATATTAATAAGTGGATAGAATTGTCCAGAATTTATGTTAAAGCAGGGCACGGTGTCAGTTTTTCAAATTTTCCTTAATTCTATAAAACTTTAAAATTAAATTTTATATTTTAGTTGCCACCTTAATTAATTATAATACTTTTTCACTAATCTACTGTCCGCGATATCTGTTTAGAAGGGGTAGATAGGATGTATTATATCGATAAAAAACGACTTCAAGGAATTAATTCTCAGGCCTTGTAGAATTGTCGGATTTTGATAACCATTTTTTTTTATCTGAAATAAAGAGACTTCCTACAGGCCGCGTCGAACTCTTGTTTTTTTTTTATTTTATTTTAAATAAATATAATATAATACAATTATTATATTATTTTTGAAGACATATATTATGATAAAGTTTGTGATTAAAATATTGAAAAACGGAGTTCGATGTGGCCTGTAGAATATTACGCTCTATTAGTTAAAATATGTCTACAGAAGAGGATTATTACCGTAGAGCGTATTTGTGTGTACAAAATTACATTGGCACCGGGTGCTTTACTTTATTTATTTTCATTAAAACGATTCGTATCTACGATCAAAACATTTAAAAACCCATACCATATTTATTTTAGGTCGTAATTATTATTTTAAAAATCTTTAAAAGCCATTCATAACAAAATAAGTCCCTACACCGATCATTCGTTGCTTTAAAATGTTCAAAGAAAAAATTCAAAAATACCTTATAAATACTATAATATTGATGATTTATAAGAAATACTTATTTAATAATATTTAATAATAATAATCATTGTAGTAAAAAATATACAGCTAATAATCATCTTAAAATAAATAAAATAAAATTATTCATTAAAAAATACGAATTATGACTAGTGGACATATAATTAAATGGTATACATAAAAAAATGTTTTCTTGTTACCAATATAATATAATATATTCGAGTATGATTCACAACTCTGAGTTCAAAATGAATTACAAAATAACATGGCGTGACTAAATACTGCCAAACAATGAAACGTTAAACAGTTAAACGAATGTCCGGTAGGTATTATAGTTTTAATAATAATATTATGATTAAGAATGCAGTCAGCTACTATATTTATACTATACTTAGGTAATAACTTTATAACCACCACTGAGTCATTAAAAAGTATTTCGAATACCAATTAAAAACTATATGTAGGTAGTAACAAACAATTATTTATTTGTATAACATATTATTTAATTTTATGCCCAGAGATTTATAACTGTTAATCTTATCAAATCATTGTACTGAATTAAATAAGTTTGATATTGTCATTTATTATAGATATTTGAATAACAACTCTCCGTTACGTTAAATAATAACTACCTACGTAAATTTGCAAAAAAAAATTACGGATGTAAAATATAATATTATATACTATTTTAGTGATTTTGTGTAAATACAACTCAGTCGCATTATTTTCAAAAGTCATGATATTATTATCGATAATCGTTATATGTTATAACTTTTAAATACAAAATAATAATAATGTTTGCCTACGCTGACGTATTTAAGGTTATAATATATTCACTGTTCCGTCAAATCGAAATAAATATTTTAATTCCGAGCAGAGATTATAATAATATAGGTATACTTTGGTACTGCAGACTATTATATTAGGTTTATGTTGTTGAGCACCTAGCACGGTTTTCAATTAGTAAATTTAACCGTGGTAGGTACCTACCAAGTAATGCTCCGAACCATAATTAATAGAGCCACTTTCAGCCATCAATTGCAATTTAAACTCAGAATAACTCGGATATAAGCTTATACAATATTTTTGTTAATTGATATAACTACCCCTACTTATATTGTGTTCGAAAAACGTGAAAAATTTAAATATAATATTCAGAAGTACCTAGATCAATAAAATATGAAGTTTTATTCAAGCATTCGATAAGAATCATATTATTTTCAAATATTTTATTTAATTCCTCCCTTGTTTTCCCTTAAAATCCATATTGAGTGCGAATGTATATTATAATACCATAATAATTACCATGTTTATCCAATACATTTTGTAGACAATGAATGTTGTTTTAAACCATCTTTATATTATACCTAATAATATATTATTGTAATTGTTTTTTCCAACTTTAAATATGCACAGATGTTTCTTACAAAAATATCTTCAAATTGTCCTACCCACACTGATTGAAAAACAAGTCAAATTTGTGTATTAAAAAGTCATGTTTTGATGAAGAATTTATCTAATATAAGCGCACGCACACGTTCGGAGTTGCGTAATAATTAATAGCTCAGATGGTTTTTTATTCTATTTATGGTACACTATATTATTAATACAATGCCAAAATTTCAAAATCATATAAAATAAATCATATTAAAACAATCAAAATGTCAATTAACTCGAGAATCACTAGAAATTCCGAAGCTACGAAAAACACATTTCAAAGGGATGCAATATCGCAATCAAAGCTATTGAAAGTTAAATATAGTAAACATCACGTTTCACGAATTCGGATACAACGAAATTTAATTTGTAACAGTTATTGTAACTAAAAAAATTTTATAAAGTCTACATAGGGGAATGTATTATATTAATACGAATGTGTTGAAAACAACAAATAGTTTATTATAACAAAAAAAATTAACAATCTACTTTTTGCAACAAAAAAAACAAAAGACTGGTTTGCTATATTCTATTACCTATTAAAAACTATTTTGGTTTTGATATGATAATTTTAATGTATAAAGCAATATTTTAACTATCAAAATATAATACAGTTATCACCGCTTATTGCCTATTGTACTCACTTTGTGACCATATTATTATAGTATAATATGGGCCCATCAACCGGATGAGTCAATAAGGCGAAATATCCAGAATTAAAATAAAAAAAACATGTATAGTATTATTATGCATTGTAATACAACACTTAAATTTGGCCATGATAATTATTGATAAACATTCATTATTATGTAGGTAGGTATTTAAAATGTATGGTGTCATTCGTAAAGAATAAAAACATGAAAAATGATAGGTAATAATAAATATATAAAATATTTTTTCATAAATAATGACTTCAAATGATGTAAAAAAATATTTTGAAATCTTTAATAGGTACTTTTCGATGGGACTGCAAGATGAGAAAATAGTGTCAATCGTCTAAATATAATCGATAAAATCGTGAAAATGTACTAAAAATCGAGGATATATCTTTTAAAAACATACAAATAGACGATTTTTATTTTATATATATAACTGTAGAAGTATACATATAAATAAGCACCAGCCTGTTTGAGTCCAATAGGCGAATATGAGTCCATTAACCAGTGGTCCAATAAGCGGTGACAATGATATTGAATAAGAATTATTAACACATTTCTGTGGGTGGCATTAGTGCGTGTAGCAGGTCTATTAAATAATGTATATTATTACGAATTCGGGTACAATGTAATTGTTTGTATCAGTTTTAGAAATTAAAATATCCTATGAATCAGCATGATGAGGGAGTGTATTAGGTATATTATTATGAGTATTAATATTATAATAGAAACATCAAATAAGAGTTCATTATAGCAAAGTATAGAACCGACCTTTCTGAAAAAAAAACAGAAATATCAATTTGTGATGGACAATTAAAAAGCGGGTAAGTGGATGTTGCTCTGCTGCACAGTAGGTTATAAATGGGTCAATGTATAATGGATTGTCTTAAACTTGAATTCAATGATATATTATCATTGTATAAGAAAAACGATTCTGAGTGGAGACGGTTATTTGTCAGTCTGGTTATTTTATATTATTATTATTTATTATAGCCTATAAGTTGAATTAATTGTAAAATATTATTATATTTTTATTCGTTTCTATGGTGAGAAACAAAACGTTAGAAATTAAAATCCCATTTTTAGCGGTTTTTCGTTATTTATCTGTGGTTTTTCCAGTGGTATTAAATAAGTATTGAGAAAATCGAAAAATGACCTCTTTAAAGTACCATCTTGATCCACTTTGCTATAAGATAAGATATTATAATATGTTGAAATCGAAACCCTACTTCTAGTAGACATTTTGTATACAAGATAAAAAAAAAATAAATAAAAATAAACACCATTGTAAAACCACTAGCTTCCTCGACCTGCTCAGAATCTAAAATGGTGATCGTTTTGATAAAAATTTTACCCTATAAAACTATAAAATAAATAATCATATTTAATAATGAGAATTATCAATATATTTCTGTAGGTTGCATTAGTTCTGACTGTCTATCGTGTTCGCAATGAGATAAATATACTCAAAATACACGATTAATTTCTCTCGAAGTTGTAAAGAACAATTGGTAACTTATTAGTTAAAAAAATTCGCATTGGATTGATAATTGAGATCAACAGAAATTAATTCTAAAGGAAACGATTAGACGAATTTTACAAGGACAGGAATCCCAAGCAAATAATGACATTATTTTGGTTAAAGAAAATGTACTCTTTCTCTTCCCCCTTGTATTTGTAAATTAATAATGATTATAATATGATTACCTAATAAATTCATAAATTAATAACTATTTTTTTTTTTAATAAATCATTTTATTACTGCACGGTTTTTAAAAACATATCAATTATAATTTATAGCAACAAAACAAGTTTATGTACCTATAACGATTATAATAATAATATTATTTATAAGTGAAGAATATTATTATTATTATTTTATCGATGTATGATAATTTTAACATAAACATGTTTTTTGCTGAGCACAGAGATTTTGTATAACGCTTTGTTTATCACCATAGAAACGAATGAAATGTAAAAATTACATAATTTCCACCAGGTATACAATTAATGATTATTTGTTAATATAATACATTTATGATTCATACATTTTCTTTGAAGTGGAAACTATCGTGCTACGTTTCTGTCCCGCGACCACCACTTTTTTTGGTATATTATTTACCATCATTTTTCTTTTGTTAACTCCATATGTGTACTGAAAATTTTAACTATTTCATTTAAATTAGCTAGGTATTTAATGAATTTATATTTCATAATGTTAACATGTTCGCGTGGGAGCCCATTATCTTCTTGAAGAATAAATAAAATAATATTTTTTTATTACGTATAGGTATTAGACACATGATTGTTATAACTATTGTCGTAACTGGATAATATCATTATTATGATTTTTTTTTTGCAATGTTTACACCTTTATATGATAACAATTATCAATATATATATATATATATTTTAAATATGATAAAATATAAACATTGCCGTTTAGACAAATGGCGACACAACCTCAAGATATTAGTCGGCTATCTAGTTGTTCTATATGTCTATGGTAAAGATAGGTTTATTTTTTATAAATGGCATTATTGTTGGCAAGAATAATATTTTGGTCCACCTATTTTAAGACTGGTATCTCTACCTAGGTGTACAACATTCGTTACCATTATACTTAATATACTACGAACGCGCTCTGTAGTGAAAATCGCCAACTGAGAGTACACATTTTTACTACTAATAATAATATTATCCTTTACGAGTAAAATAGTTTTCCGACAGATGCCGCTTTCGGTTTCACGCAATAAAATTATTTTTGTACTTATATATTACAAGCTGACCCTGTGCACTTCGTTGCCCTTAAAAAATGACATCCCTTTATAGTTACAATTGTTATTTAACTTCAAGGCTAAAATGCATTTTACCACGCCCCTCACGAATTAAAATTTTTTTTTTTACGTCTTTTAAAAACAAAAATTTTAATTCGTGAGGGGCGTGGTAAAATGCATTTTAGCCTTGGTTGGTAGAAACAATTTAGGTGAAGCTTATGCTGTTTATACAGTCCTTGGTACTGAGTTAGAAGCACCAAATTTTACTTTTTGCAGTATGTTTTGATTATGATCAAAAGAGCCAAACACCATCTTCCTCTTTTGTTTAACATAATCACAAATCAGTGGAAAACTATACCAATAATTGTACCACTTATGGTGAAACTTATTTACTTGAGAATGGTTTGCGTCAAAAATATGACCGGATTTAAGAAAATATCGAGAATTACTCTTAATACTACCAAGATCAAATATGCGACGAAAAAAAAAATAATAATAAATAAATATTATTCTCAATTCCTATAACCCATAGCAACTATAAGCAAACAAAAATGTATATAGTAAATGTCAAAATTTCTGTTTGAGCATCTACCAGGGGTGATGAATTCCCTTTTTAAATTATCCTATGACACTCACAAGGAATGTGGCTTTCTATTGGTGAACTAATTTTTGAAATCGGTTCAGTAGTTCCATAGATTACCCTCAACAACGGTAACTAACAACTACTGTTTATATAATACCATAGATTATTTTCAATACGAAACTAAAATCAAAAAGACAATAACCATTTTACCAAGCATTTTTTGTAGAAATAGGTATTACATATTATAATTGTCTTTAAAGTTTATACTTACGATTAAGCTGCCTAAATTATAACATAATACGTAAAAGCTTAAAGAAACAGAAAGTATGCCGGGTACCAGAAATATATAAAAGTAAAAATTGGATCCTATATATTATATGCATATTATTCATAATACAATCCAATTTTTAGGGATTTGGAGGAGGGTCCCTCTTTGCTAGTATATTTTTAAATATATCTTAAGTAACATATTTTTAAATAATTGGGATTTTTCGTACTATAAGTAGTGTTCTGTGGAGATGCGAACTTCTGTTTTCCAAATGAGAACACTAGCTTCTTTTCAACTGTAAATAATTATTATTCAGTAGATAATTTCTTTGAAAAATTTGACATAGCATAAGAACCAAAATTCGTAAAAAACCAAAATATTCAAAAAAAGTTATACACTAAATAATTTACATTATAAAAGGGGGAATCTCATTTGAAAAACAGAAGTTTGCATCACCGCAGGACACTTTTTAAGTAGAATAAACAATTAATGAATTTTAAAAGTTGTCTTTGAAAGTATTTAAAAATTCGAAAAATCAGAGTTTGAATTAATTATTTTTTAAAGGAAAATATGGAGGCGAGTATACTTGGTGAATCACCCTGTAATTATAAGTATAAAAAAAGGGAGCATATTATAATATAACTATACAGAATGTTATAGGCATGTTCACCTTCCTATTATCCTATTTGTCTATTTTTCAAATGAACCTACCACACTTTTACTTAATCAGATGATTTTTTTTAAACTGTTGTATCACTTATCTAAACTGAAATTTTAATGAGTAGCTTATGATTATTAGTCATAATTATTGATGTACTAAGTGAATATTTCTTAATAAATGGTCTATGGTCTTACACAAAATATAACTAAAATATAATATGTACCAAATATTAGTCTAGGATACTTATTGTAGGTACCTACATAGACAATTTTTACAAATTATAAAATTTGAATACATTTGTATAAAATAATATAATTTCCAAACCACCCAGTCCTCGTATTTTTTAGTTCTATTATCATCAACTATTATCCTCAATAGGTATCTTTAAGTCTAATGATTCAGAAAAAAATTTTCAAATTGCGATTTATATACCCACACAGCAACAAGACAATTTTCAAAAAAAAAAAATTAATGCCCGATAAAGAGGGTAATTTACTCATCTAAAAAAACGAATATATATCGGCTTATGACACGTAGAATTTCATAAAAAAGTCTCTTTTTTTAAATATGGTTCTTAGGTATACTTAAAGAATTTGAATAAATTCATTATCAAAGGAAAAAATGTGCAGAAAAATGCTTGGCGATTCACCTCCATGTATAACTGCAGTACCTACCCACATAATAATATATGTAAAAAGTTTTGTTTTTAATTAAAGTTAATATCATAAAATATAGATATATTTTATAATGCTCTGATAAATCATTTTTCTGATTTATTGTGTTACCAATATTTCAACAAATTACTATTTTTTCTAGATCATTATAGTTGGTTGCACGTTACTTCCTCCAAAATAAATAGACAAAACTTATATGTTTATCGGTACGTTGAGATATTTACGGTCAATAAAGTACTTTTCAGTGGGTTTCAGATTTTACAAAATATTTTTGTTTGAAACATAATTTAAAAAGTTTTTTTCTCTTGAAAACAAATGATCACAGGTGGCAAAAATTATCTCAATAAAATTTCATTACCTAGCTTATAATATAATAAACTCTTCAGTAATGTTGATCGAGATTTAGGTCACGGCTAACCAAATCATGAATATACAGTAAAAATAATATGTATTTTTAATTTTAAATACAACAACAATTATAATAATAGCCTATTTATTAGGTATATTTGTAACTATTCAAACATACCTACCTATTCAATATCGTACTCGTGAATATACTCTTCAATATATAATAAGTACTCAATTAGTACGCGAAAATATATTTAAATTATTTTATTGTATTCATATAAAATAATATGTTCTGAATAACGGAAAATGTAATATGGGTATCTATTATCAACTACAACTCTTAAGTTTTAATTTATTTGTATTTTCCATTTAAATACATACCTATATATAATATCTATAGATAGTATAAGCTATTTGTATTATTCGTAGAAAAATGGAAATAAAAGTCATAATGTTATTTTTTTTCACGTGTCATTAGAGTTTCAATAATTTGTATATACACATAAATATTATATACCTACTATTAAAGTAGTATACCGACATAATATAATATAATCCATATATTTTTAAAAATTAGTCATATTATAGAGAATTTTAATTTAAAAATGCAAAACCACGCTATCTTCTGCTATAGTAAAAAGCGTGTAGGTATTTCGTTCTATACTCAAACACATATAACGTGATATGTAATAATATGATAATACTTTATTCTACAATAGTAATATACTCCTAATGGATATTACAATACAATAATATAATATTATGTCATTCACTCGAAAAGAAAATTATTAATAAAAAATTCTGTTTAAATTATATGACATATTTTTATGAAATAAAAGTTTACTTGTACTTTGATCTCTATTAACGTTAATTTCACATTTTCGTAGAAGTCACGTCTAATTATAAAACTTTAAACTTCCATAATATGAATACAATATAAAGTTTAATTAATACGCATATGGTATCAAAGTACGTACATGTTTTGTTCAAAGTATGACCCACTCTAACAAGAATATAATCTCAAACTGTCACTGTACTATATTATGTTTAAAAAAATGGAATGGGTATTTTTACATATTTTTTTTTACTTAATAAAAGCCAATTACTTCAGTTTTTCATAAAAGTATAATTTCTGATGAAAATGGTTTACTTTCGCAAGATAAAAGTGATAAATATTGTTCACTAAAAAATGTATGTCCATAACTGTATTTGAATAGCTACAAAATGTTTAGTTGTTATTATAATATGTTATATTATATTTCAATAGAAAGTAGGTAGGTACCTACATATTAATATTTTATAGAAGTACTGAACGATCTTAACGTTTAGATATCTCATAAATAATAACATTAAATACAATCAATATAATTGATATTATTTATTTACTGAATTATTTAGTAAAATATTGTTCATGCAATTTTTTAATTTAAACATTTATGAACGTTCAATGGGCATTATAAAATATTATGTATTCACACAATATATTTTTTAGGTTGATATGTGCATTCGGTAAAATAATAAGTGTGTAATTCATAGGTAGAAATCCATTAAAATTTCAGAAAGAACTAACATTTTCAATTTTAATGATAGCAGCCCTCTCCCTGGTGCTTTGATCACACTCAACTAAAATCTGTCTAGGGTTGGGGGGGGGGGGCTAATGGAAAGTTTAAGGAGCTTAGGCTAGCCTTCCCCCCTCTATTGTGGTGTTACTATTCTATTATACATTTTAATATTTTATAATAATAAAATATATATATATATTCGTGGGATCACATTTTTATATGCCTACGCATGAGCGTACTCAAGGGGGGTGGTTAGGGAGTTCAACCCTCCCCCGTCCTTCATGGACACTAACCAAATATAAAATATATACTTACATATAATTATAATAATTATTGAAAACAAATTTAGTTTAGCACTCACTCGAATTTTTAAATTTGTTGCGGAAACCTATGTATTCCAACGAGTTTAGAACGATGTTAGACAAATTAATTGCCAGAAATACAATTAGGTGTACCTATGTGATTCGTGACTGTCTTCGACTATTATACGTTACGTAGTTCAATGAATATACTTTCGCCTTAACGTCTAGAAGCTATAATATTGTTTTATTTAACACTCACATTATGATGTCGCCAAGTTTTATTCTGGTCTGTATAAGAGCACATGTCTTATGATCCGATGTGGTCACCGCTCGTCTCCGTCTCCTATACCTGGGACTCCCCGGGCCACCTGGGTGAGGTACCGACGGGGAGCTCTCCCTACGCCGTATGCTCATGTGCCTACCAACCACGCCACCCAACATCACTCCGCCACCTGTAACACGAAACGGTTAATAAATATATTATGAGTAAAAGTAATAATTTCTAGGTAAAGGTACTCGAAATAATATTGAAAAATAATGTACTCGTAGATAGGTACGCGCATGACAATTTGTGAGGTAAATTAGATTTTGAATATTCAGAAACTCTGAGTAGCACGTACTTTGTAAAATACGTCATGACTTCTAGTCAACAATATTATTGATTAGGTATTATAGCTATGATCATGCGACTTGACATTTTAACTAATGTGACACAATTAATTAACTGCAATGGAAGTTCTATGCTTGAAAAATAAAGAATACACATAGATGTTCTAACGTTGCAGGACAACATTATTTGTATTTATATTAGTCTTGAAATTAGACCGATGATCAATATAAACAATAGAAAAATATTTACTATTGTATTTTAACATTTTCCAAGTGAATGTTCACTGTTCTATAAAAACCACTATGATATTATTATTATCTTGATGTCTTGATGACGAGCATCGTTTAGGGATTCAAATAAATATAAAAACTTAAAAGGTAATTTATAAAAGTATACGTCCACTTGAAAAAGAACAATGAAAGTTTCAAACTGATATGAATCTTCAATCAAGATATTTTTCAATACAAACCTATCTACCCAATACCAAGTATATAGTATACAATAAAGTATAATATAATATTATATAGCCAATACTTATATAATACTAAGAAATTCGTTTATAAGTTTTATAGCAGTTAAAATTCAATAAATGAAAAATAAAAACAACATCCGTCAAACTAAAAATAATAATTTCCATTAAGGATATTGAATTTCGTAAAAATGCTGAGAAAAAAATCACTTTATAAAAAATTAAGTATTATGCAAATCCATGCATATTCTGAGCCTAAAACTTTGGATAATATATCTAAGAGAATTAAGCAAAATAAACTTTATTTGTTTTTTAACTAAAACTTCCTATAAGCTCATTTGTGTTTGAGCTTTCATATAACTGTTTATGTTGAAAAAGCTGACACTATAAATTAAAAAAAAAAAACTCTTATCCGTGTCTACTATTATTTTTAAAATTTATTTTAAGACCTCACAACAAAAAATATAGTGAAATAAATAAAGCATTTTAGGTTCTTTGTTTAAAAAAAAATGCAGTAGAAAAATGATTATTATTAGCCATGGTAGTAATTTATTATGATCATAAAATACTCGTAAATTGTCAATTTTTCTAAATTTTTGCAACAAAAAGGATGTATATATGGAGTCACAATAGTCACAAAGTTACTACCTATTTTGAATAGTTAAAAAAATATATGAGATCACTATAAATTATTTCCACCTACATAAAATATGGCGAGAACACGAGCAATTTTTTACTTGATAAATTCATATTTAAATATATAAATATTCTATAGTACTACGCATGTCATTAATTATAATAATAATAAACAGAGTGATTCCTAAGAATTTGAATAACTGCATTATTGAAGGAAAAAATGTGGGTGAGCCGTGATTATGCTTGGCGAATCACCTTGTATATTTACTCATTATATAATTATAATATTATGCTATTATAGATATTAGTTATAACGCTGTAAGTCTCATAAGTTCATAACTATATAAACACTTTGTTGTTATAAACAATAAATTCTACCGTTACCTACTAGTTACTACAACACGATAGCTCATCATTATACGTCATAATATGATTGACTACAATAGTTGATGTTATTATTAGAAGTCAGTAAGTATAGACTATATTAGGTACTATAGCTAGATAAATAGTATAAAGTTTTTCTGTAATTTGAAACTATTGTATAAACCACAAGACTCTTAAACCAACATAAACCTATCATTGTTTGTTTGTTTTTTTTTTTATTCATTACGGACCATTTGGTTCAATCTGGAATTGTACGGAACGGCAAGATATATAGTTAAGAGCAAATATAAGGCTTAGACCATGAAATTATAGAATTTATTATTCGTCTACGTAAGAATACAAATACTGAAATTCATAATATTGAGTAAGATTTTTTTAAATATTTAACCATCACAATATGAAAAACATAATAATTTATGTAAATAGTTTATCATATTATTTGCCTATCACGAATCACAACCACCGCAGGTTAATTAAAACTTGAAATTTTTTTAAATTATGTACAAGATGTGAAAAAATAATTGAAGTACTAATAATTTACTAATTTAATACATAATACTATAATCGCACGCGGCCGTTTAAATAAACTTTAGTTTTTCAATAACTTTTCCCGCCGGTACGGCTTTTAAGACAAGTACACATTTCCTAACAAGCAATCATATTAACCCATTCATAATTTACAAACAAATTATTACGAAGTTAAAGTGTAGTAATTTATTCTTGAATTATTAATAACATTAATCCGTTTTAATTGAATCTATCCAACCGCATCATGACTATTATATATTAATATAATATAATCTACCTTAAGTTTTTGTATCACTGTTAATGTCTATATATTAAATTGTACAAAGTACATCAATTAGTTCCAATTGTTGAATATTTGAAGTATTAATTCCGAAATTATATAGGCTTTAAATGGGGGGGGGAGGAGGAGGTTATACAGTGTTCGGTGTTGTAAACTTGTAACCTCGTGTATTTGATTGATAAAAAAGTTATTAACAAACTCGCTTAATTGCTCTGAAAATTACTATTCACTTTATAATAATATATTTCGAGTACGATCGATGTAAACAACAGTACGCTTCGAGTTTGCAGCAGCAAACGACATTCATTAACCACAATGATGACTTGATTTCAAAACAAGTAATCTTTTTAAATGATTTTAGTTCTTAGGTACATAATATAGCTGGTTTCCTAGTTCAATACATATGTAGAAGTTTTCTGGATATTTTCCCAAACATTAAAATGTTGGACAAAAAAAATAATGGACAAAAATGTGCAATCAATATAACGAATTATAATGAAAATGCGATTGGGGTTAATAGGGACAGTGTAATTTCACGTAATAAATAATAATCAATGAACATGAAATGTATAAAAAGTATGAATAAAAATTCGTCATTTTTATAACATGTTGTAAAATATAAAAGTGTCGGTCGATTTCAATTCCTGATAAATTGTTTTCCGACACAGTTGTGGGCAACACCACGAAAAGTGCTCAATTATTTACATCGACTTCTCGATGGTTTTTTTTTTTTAAATGTATCATAAAAAATTGACCACAATTAAAAGAACTAAAATATTTCATTTGCAATATTAGGTTTATCTTGGATGTATAAAGTCTTATTAATTTAAAATTAAAAAGATGTGATCACTAAGATTGAATACAGATCACTAATTAGTGATTGGTAAATAATAATTATTTACTTATAATTATAATCCCTTAATAGCTCTAAATTTATCCGATTGCGAAATAATTGATAATATTATAATTTCAATTTTAACAAAAAAATATTAATGTCTTCACTCGTAAGTTTAAAATCTAAATGTAATTTTTCACTTAAATATCCAATTTGATAAAACTTAAATTTGAAATGCGTTATTTTTTTATATATTTAAAAATGTGATCTTTAAGACTTTTTAAGTAATAATTTTATTTGAATTGGATTGGATTTTTGATATTTTTTAATTTTAGTAAGAATAACTTTGTGAGGAACTGTTATTAAATTATCAAACTTAGTAAAACCCATGTAATCATAAGTCCGCTTAGAATCGATAAACTGTAAAAGTATCATGTACCAAGTGTTTATACAATCTACTATAATAAATAATGTGAAAAGCATCAGAACTATAATAATATATATCCAAATATTTCATATAATATGTATAGCCTTTTTTAAAATATGTAAATATTGTGAAACTATGCAATAATAATAATATGTATAAATGCTTTAAGATCAGATCGCATTAACTCTATTAAAATTGATCAAGTCTGTTCGCGAGTTTTGATTTTAGAATTGAATCTATAAAATAGCTACTGCATTGCTACAGGAATTTTTTTTCATCAAAACTTAAACTTGAAATCCATTATTTTTTTTTTACATATTTCTGTGGTCTTGCGACTTTTTAAAAAATAATTTTATTCGATTTGAATTGAATTGGATCGGATGTTTGATAGTAAACCAATTTAATCATTGCTCCTTACAGAATCAATTAACTATAAAAGTATCGTGTACTATAATATGTTTACACAATCTAAAAAATAATGTAAAAATCATAACCAGTACTATAATGTATATCCAAATGTATTTCATATAATATGTAAAGTCTTTTTTAAAATATGTTAATATTGTGAAACTACGCAATAATAATAATACGTAAAATTGCTTTAAGATCAAATTGCATTATCTCCATTAAAATTGATCAAGTCCGTTCGCGAGTTTTGATTTTAGAAATGAATCTAAAAACTATAACTACTTATATATTGCTACAGGCTTTTTTTTTCATCAATAATTCCCAATGGGGTTTTTCTTTTTGTTGGTATACTTGGTAAGAACCATTATATAGTCTCAACGGTTATAAATTCCTAATGGTTAAATTGTGTATTTTACGTTTAATTTGAAATAAAACACTTCTACTTGAAATAGAGCATAAAAGAATAGGTAAAACAATTGCGTATACATGCATATAATATTATTGACGTTCGAAAATTAAAATAATAAACAAACATCATCCCCTTAAAGGCATAATTTCGAGTTAAAATAGCCTATATACAGCATAGACCTACAATATAATCCATGGGCGTAACAGAGGGGTGTGTATAATATATATAATTAGTGTACGTTTTACCGAAATAGCAATTCCGTATGACACACTATTTATTCAAGCCGTCAAAATAATGAAATTCTAGCTACGCCCCTTAGTATGATTATACATATTATTACTGTGGAATGCTGAATAATTTAATACGACCAAAATTAAGGTGGTATAATATTATATAATTCCCAAAACTAGAAAAAAATATTTTTATTATTTATTTGCCCGATAACTTATCGTTGTCATGCCCTTTTTTCACCTTTTTAAGTCATGTCGTATTAAATTTGCTGCACTATATTATGTCAGTGTAATATAACTATCTATATTATATTATTGTATATTTCGTTATGCGTCGTATTGTTATACATAATAATTGTTTGTATAGTTGTGTTTATATCCAAAGGGCCGAGCCCATAATAGTCATAACAGTCATAAATGCATAATAACATAACACTATTCGTATGTCAGTAATAGAGAGATAATTGTAAAAAATAAGAACCACACAAAAGACTCCGTTTGAATAGTTAAACAATAAACGTCAATATAATAACGAGTGTTGACTGTGAGTACACAATAATTATTTTTATGATGTAAAAAATTAGAATTATAAAAAAAAAAATCATGAATGTATACGAATATAATATATTATTATCGTTGTGAATTGATTGGTATGATATTGTATGATCTAGGGCAGGTTAAAAAAACACCAACTACAATTTGAGTTTTTAGAAGATTTTATTATTTTACATAATATAGTTGAATATCGTATGGAATCTAAAATAAACATCGGGTATTCTCCAGGGTTAATAGAATTTTTAGTTTAAATTATGATGTGCCTGTACATTTTTTTTTAATTAATCTTTTACCATAGAGTAAAATGTTGTAACCATGGTTCATACCTGACTTGCAGTAAACAATTTAAATATCATCGAAAAATTCCAAAGACGTATTAGACAAAATGATAGTGATGTCTTGAATAAAAACATATTTTGACATTAGATACTAACATATTGACTGACCTGGTCAGTTAAATACGTAAATCGCAGAAATAAATTAATAAGATTTATCGCTAGGTATTCGATTTTATTATATTGTAATTTTTATTAATAAAATCCGTGCGGAAAATGTATTATATCATAATCTATTGTTACACATGTCTAATGTGTTTACCTATAAAATATTTGTTTGACAACAAAATTGTTTTTAGTCATTAGCATTAAATTGGACGCTCATTGTACATATTTTTTATTTTAACTGCCTAATTTATTTTTGAATTTTAGAAATTCTGCGATCTTCACGAAAATAACAATTATAGCGTTAATAATTAATAGTTTAACATACCGGTCGTGTAATGTGTTGCTATACTAGACTTTGTGGTGCACGTTTTAACCGAATAAGTGACAAGGAAATACTAGAGGGCCAGTAAATTAAATTCCTACTCACCTGGAGTGTCGTAAACGAAACCACGAAATCCTATTAGATAAAACAATAATATTCGTCTTATAATAATATAATAACGCCTGTGCGAGCTAGAATGAAAAACCGACAATGGCTTCTATTATAATAAAATTTTAATAACTATATGGTTACGAAGTGATGAGGAGGATAAGTAAATTGGTCGATAAACAGCATTACTAAGATCAAACTTCAAAATATAAGATATCAAAAAACTCTGAGGTTCTTTATTAATATATTAGTTTTACTATATTTTTACATTATCGTTATGTTTTTTTTACGTCAGTTTTTTACCAATGAAAGTCTTGTTATAGTCACGATAAATAGTTACAACATAGTAAAAAGTTTTAGTATACGTGCTAAAGTTAGGTTACAAAGGGTAGACAAAAATCCTTAAAATAAATCTAGTTAATATATCTAACTAAGTCATCTGGTCATGTGAATTATTGATCTAAATTTGTAATTAGAAAATATAACTAATGTCTAAATGTCTAATAAAATATGGCATAATAGAAAAATAATAAATATTATATAAATTGTTTAATATAAAAAAACAATAGTATTATAAACAAACCATTCGATACCTTATAATTGTAGAAATTTGATATTTAATTAGAATGTACTGACAGTATAGCAATTATTAAACAATTATTTAAAAACTGTTTTTTTCCACTCCTTGTTATTGCTTATTGTTTACCTAATTGTGCAAGTGCAAACATTTCGGATGAAAATTATTACCTCGGTTGTACTATAATTTATAATTTGTTCCGTACTAATTTTTAGTTGTTGTTATCCAATAAAAAATGGATCAACCAAGTATAAACATTTTTTTTTAATTACAGTTTTAAGCTATAATAATATAATATGTACACTCAATTTTAACTTTTAATACATTAAAAATATTATTGAAGTACCTATCTATAATAATATGATCATATTCCTGTTGTCGAAATCACGTTATGGCGAGATACACGTTATGTTTATCATACTAAGATGAGGACCCTTAATTTAGACGAAAAATGTAACGAAAAAAACGATGAGACGCGTACCTACCGAGACGACGAATTCTGACCGTCAACTGATGACCTATCCATTGAGGAGAAGTACAAGAAAAAGAAGCGACGAAAGATTTACAATTTCCCATATTATGCAACGGAGGATTTTAATTACAGTGGCCCGTGAAAATGTGAGGGCCCTCCCTCATGGCCGACACAAGTTGTCGTTGTATTCATAATATGAGTTAGATCTTTGAAGGCGCTTGCGCTAGCTAAGTTCAGTGCGCTAGTTAAGTCTATACCTGAGTATGGTTCTTGTTGTTTATAATCCTCACTCTCGGAAGTCTACTCTGCCAACAGATTAAACGCGTCCAGCAGAAATGTCTAAGTTTTGTGGTTTCCAAAATTGCACAGCCTCCGCACAACTACTAGGCGATCGCCGAATTTCTCTCGATATGTCCCTCCTCAGTTATTTCACCCCAATGGTAAAATTAATTCACCTCTTACAACGTAATAATTTTTTGAGCACTCAAACGACCTACCTGAAATATTTCTTCTTTTTTTTTTAATTTTTTCGTGCTCCGCGGATTACCGTATAGTTAGTTATCAGACAATTAATCGTTGTATGACAATATAGACACTTCTTTTTCTTTTTGACTATCTAACTAATTCGTACGTCAAAATTTGTTCTCGTTAACTCATACAACCTAATATATAATATTATCTATGTAAAATGTACAACATTTTCGTAGGTAATGTTCAAATAAATTGTATAGGAATTGGCATAATTATTTACTATTAAATTATTCAGTTTTATTACCAATTATTTTCCCGTAAATCCGTTTATTAATATATTTTATACATACTTGAGGTCGATCGCAGACGATTTCAAAAGTCAATCGCCGTTTTTTACGATTTATTATCATATATTAAGTAACACCCCTAATAAATCCTAATGACCGCTGTCGGCGCAATAG
This sequence comes from Sitobion miscanthi, assembly GCA_008086715.1. Lineage (NCBI taxonomy): Eukaryota > Metazoa > Arthropoda > Insecta > Hemiptera > Aphididae > Sitobion > Sitobion miscanthi. The sequence goes on from CM017805.1 coordinate 12,583,830, forward strand.
CGTATATGGAATGTTAACTTTTATAGCTTCTCCAAGGAAAAATATACTTTCTGTAGATCTTAATCAAAAAAAGTATGGCCACCCCTGGTATAGTATTCATATAGGTTTCAATAATTATTACATCATGACACTATAGGTTTATTATGGGCTTTACACCAAACTTGTAGCACTTGTTTGTTATCTATCGCATACACTCTGATGCGTAGTAGTGTTTGAAATAATGTAATGATTTTAGATTATATACCTTTGTTGAAAACAAATATTATATTCCATCACCACACTATTATAATCACATTGGTGGCGCAGACGCGCAGCTGTTACCTCATCGCGACGCGGAGAGATAATGGCGAAAAGTGTAGCACAGTCTTCGCGGCCTTTACGATTAGATATCATAAATATTTATAAAACAATAGGTACTCAGTTATAATATTATATTCAGCTTTTTCATTTTAAAAGAGAAAACACAATACCTATACCTATTTCAAACCAAAAGACGTATTCATCCTCGTTATGTGCACGGTCAGAATACATAATATTGTATCAATACTCTAGTTTTTTATTTGAAACCTATAATTTTAATAATTGTACAATCCTAATATACAATATAATACAATCCTTTACTTCTAAAAACTTAACGGTGTCAAATTATAAATTTCTGATACCTTCGTTAAATAACAACAAACAAAATTCTATGCACATATTTGTTGTAGCTTCGAACGCATTATGCATGCATGATCCACAATACTATACGGTCACTGGCCTTTGTTCGTGATTGCAGTTAAACCAAACTGTAGTGAATAAGTGTTACGGTCTTGTTCGGACGGTTCATAAAAACGAAAACCACTAAACGTCCAAGACAAATTAATCGAAGACCAACCCCATAGTGTAACCGAATAGGTACGTATACCATGGTTAGGTGGCTATATTATAGAATCTCTCTACAACAGGCGTAGTCAGCTACCCGCGTGGTAAGGCACGGTACTTATACAACAAAAAGTCTACTATCTTTGTAATTCGCGGGTCTGTATGTGCGTGTGTGGTGGGTAACCGCGGTATAGTTACGCTAAATGTCTAAGAGAAAAAACCTCTTTTTCACCCTTAACTATATATCACGTGGATGCCCGTATAATAGCCACAGATCGTTTGGCTGAAAACCATTATTGCCATTGGAACGCACAAACGACAATGTGAGCACACGACTGCGGTAAGGGCTATAATGCGTGCGACGGAGTCGTAGAACTCCAGTCCCATTCCATCGGGCACAAAGACGTTGTATATTATATCGCACACCCTCCACCGTCGAAGAAAATCACCCTCCACAGTACACCGTAACGTTTGATATCCAAATAAAGAACCCTATAGCGGACATTTGGCGTGGTCGACGGGACAGAGCTTCTCAGCTCAACTCCGACAACGGACCAATTACGCAAATGTTCGCCAACCGTACTTAATTCCACTCTTGAAATTTCACTCGCCACATTCGATTATTCTTCGATTATTTTATATAAATATATCATATTATTACACTGTCGAACGTAAACAATAAGTAACACTGGCAAATACTTAAGTGCCTATGTACAATGTACGTAGTTTAACAAGCACAAAACACGTGAAAAGACTATAGGCCATTATAATAATAATAAGCACCACAGAATACAAGTATGATTTATTTATATTTTTAATTGAAATTGTTTAAGTTTAAAACAATAATTGTGAAAATGTAAAAAAAAAAAATTCTTAGGCATCTCAAAATACCTACAGATGAAAACCACCGCCCCCTCAGGTAGTAAACATATTAATATGCATTGATTTCTACTATATTTTCATCACGACGAACATCGATCTCATTTCTTTAGGTACGTGATAAATCCAGAGCGATCCATTAATATAATATGTTTGATACATCGTTTGAAGTATTTTTTACATTGTGTTCTACACGTGATGCGTATTACAGCGGAATTTAATTACCATAACCGCGACCAGTTTTATAAGAAAATATTATAGGTATTTTTGAAAGAGTGATGTAGGTATGTATGAAGTGTGCATTGTTTCTTATATTAAACAAATGAAATCTGTGTACAAACAAAGTTATAGGTACATAATTTAATTAAAACAATGTAGATGTTGAAATTAATTGCACACGACTTAATAAGTAAAATATGGATACATTTTCTACCATAGACTTTCTCAAAGTGCATATTATTATATATTATTATATTAGTGGGAAAGGGTCATATATAAAACGTTATATGGCTGGTAAGGACTAACGCTGAGTAATTCAATGAAATGTTAATTTGAATTCCATTTTAAGCTTTAGTAACAACAAAGAAAAATAAAAGCAAAAAACATAAGAATAAAAAAATATTATTATTTAAAATTATTCCATGTGCAGAATATATCTTTAAATATTATTTAAACAAATCGTTGTGAGTAGTAGTGAGTAACAAATCGTTATAAATGACAAGCCATCCAAATATTATAAAAAATTAAATGCTAAAAAATGTGCATATTTTTGTAAACGTAAAATTGTTTAAAAGAAATTCAATAAAAATGAATGACATCGTGATAATTTATTTTCATTATTTTTTAACTACTGCTGATTCTAATGCTCGGTTAAAATTATTATAATTATTTAACTGATAACATATTATTATTAATGATACGAAATATTAATATTAATTAAATATAAAGTATAGGTATTTAGGAACATTTCAACTGTTAACATTAAAATTAATACTTTTTTATTCCGTCGACTTGTTTTTAAATGATCAAATAAATGATCATTATAACTGCTAAATTATTATTATGATTTATGAATATTAACATCGTTGTTTTTATTTATTGTAATATTTTCTAATAAAATAATGAGCATAATATAATAAATTACGCATATTATTTCATTGGCGTATTTGAAAATAAATTCCATACATTTTTAATCTGGATACTATCATTTTGAAAAACTTCAGTCATCAAAATGCCTCTTAAACAACAAATACTTTACATATAGGGTGTAACAGATATACCTGACAAATGAAAAATGAAAATATGATATAAGTTAAACGTATGAAAAAATTAATACAAATTATATGGATAATAAATGATTTAATGATTACTCAAGAATGTCTGAAAATTACCAAAAACAGTTTTTTTTAAAAATGTAATAAGACTCAAATTAATTTACTCAAAAAGAATATTGAAATTTTAAAAGATTTAAAAAAAATAAACTACTCGACAAGAAGACGATGGTACTGGATAGTATAAAATGCACGATAACCTTTATTATTAAGTCTAAATTAAGTACCTACCTACCTATAATCAACTGTAATCCGTATATTAATTGCACAATGCAATTGTGAATTACAGGAAGACGTGTAAATGTATGTTAATTTAATAAAGCCAACAGCCATAGCCGTTGAGGTCTTATTCAATAAAAAATAAAAAAAATGATGATAATAACAATAATAATATACATAATCAACGTCAATGATAATATAGACTGACGGGCGATGTGATAATATTATACTTCGTCGTAATGGTAATGATGAGCGTTAGTACCGCAGTTACCAAAGTATACTGTGAAAAATCGTGACGTCAATATTCTGAAAGCGTCAAACATAATAATAATATATAGACCGACTTTAATTTAATAATAATTTGAAGGAAAAAAAATCCAGGGCGCCGGTCAGCACTTTGCAGATTGATGAGAAATCCGCGAGCGTTCGATCGCGTCGAATTTATTTAGGCATACTCATAATACTTATTATTATTTAAATTTATCGCACAACGACGTAAGTCCTTCAGATAGTAATCCAAAAACGAATCGCGTAAACTATCGTTTTTCTAACCACGATACCGTTACAATATAACAATAATAATAATAATAATTCGTCTTGGAGGCGCTCGAAGAATTAATAACCGTCGTGTAATTTATATCGTCGTGCCAGCCAAACGTTTGTCCATTTTTTGTAAAAGTACTTACGGACGGCATAGACGAAGACGGCGACGTATATTAGAAGAAAGAAATGTTTCAATGTACGCCGTACAACAGGTACCACCGTCGCGTAAATTGCGCAGACAAATAACTCGATTTTTAAAACGTCCAAGACGAAGAGAGGCTGTGCACACATTTCGACGCGATTTATTTCGTACCGACGTGTACCAGAACCGCTATTACCGCGATACCGTGGCAGTTTTCCATCGCTGAGTTGTACCACGAAAGTCCCATGTCTCGAACATCACTTCATGAGTGTCGTGGATCCAAGTCGCGGGTAATATATTGTTATAATGTACACTACGGTGTAGGTACCAAAGAGTTATGTGAAATTATTAGTATGTACGCCTATAGCATAATATAATATATATATATATATATTTTAACATTTATTTTGAAAATATACAATCTGTAAAGATGTCTTACGATGAGCAAATATGTGGTTATTAAGATATTTGATAATTTTGTGCATGCATATATATATATATAAATATTAATAAATATATAAATTTTATTTTTATTAACACCAAACATACATACATACAAATAACAAGTTTAACATAAAATGTTGATACCTAATCCCTGTAAGCAATGCTTGTATTAGGCAAGTGAACAGCATTTATTTAGACTTATTAAGGTTTTTGACTTATCGTGGTTCCACTATACATCTATGTTGCACGAATTAACCAAAAAACAAATATATGAAATAGTATTATTATCAATAGTTTTTATTTTTTTTATAGAAACATTGTAATTTAGGTTCTTGTCAAATCGTGTAGGTATCATACATTTCAAACCCGTGTAGATGCTATAGTCAAACTTATGACACTTGTGATGAACGGAAAGAGTAACCGACCGCGTCTATTGTATAGTTGGACATTCGATACACACTTTTTTTCCGAACTGACTTCACCTCGTATGTATAATATAAATTATAAATAAAAGTATATTCTTCGTTTATTATGTATTAATTTCGATTTGACTTTGTCTAAAACAGTATTAAATAAAACGATATTATAGATAATATTGTTATGTTTTTATTTATACCAAATTTTAAGACTTAAACAACTTACATTGTCCCTATACGATATTGTATACAATCGTAAACAATTAACATCGACCACAATTAGCGCGGTATAGGGCATTCAACAATAATTAATGGAATTTATATACCACATGTCCGCGAAAACCAGGTACACAAAAAAGTCGAGTTGTTGCGCATGCACATAATACTAGAGTAAAAAAATTGAAAGTCTTAGGAATTTATGATCCAGTCTCGTGTCCCGCAAAGATAATTCTAAAACATCTATAGTGTACTGAGTAATATACGAGTAACTGAGTTGTAGAGTGTTATCTGTTTTTGTTTTCACTCGGTATACGTCTAAGATGAAATCAATTGTCTCGGTATAGTTTGGTATATTCTTCGAGGGCGTGTTTAATATTTCGAGGTAGGTCGAGCGCGTTTAACGTGTCGGTTCGTATCTTCGTTGTTCTTCGAAAATATGTCTTAAAACATTTCACTATCATAAAATCTAATATTATTTATGTCACTGCGTACTATTATATATTAAGTCGTATGCAGCAGTGTGGTAATAACCAGTGCTAACCTAAACTTTTTGAAGACGCGAGAAATCGGCGCTGCGCTTTACAATTCAGTCGTTTATTATAATATATAGTTATATACGCTGTGCAAATTTACAAATAATTTCCCCCTCGAATTTCGAGCCAAATGCAATCAGCCCTCGCTCCCTCCGCCCCCGACAGGCCTGCAGGTTTGCACGCAAAATGTGACGTATCGTCGAGCACTGTACGGTTCCGTGATGTAGTCGATCGTTCTAGAAAATAATATGAAAACACGCGTTTCCGGGAAAACCGTCGAGGGTTGTTATGTCGAAATTTGTGTTAAAATATACGGTGCCGCCGCCGTCACTGTTGGGTGTCGCGATTTCCGCAGAAATTCGACAGTCAAACAATACCGTTTTCAGTGCGATAGAGGACAGAATAATAATAATATTAGTATATCATTGACTATAAAAAACGCACAACGATAGTTTTTATATTTTACTTAACGATGGTGTCGGCAAAAGGCCTCGGATGCATTTATACGGAAAGGCGCCCAAAAATGTTACTTCAAAAAATGATAAAAAAAAGTGCTATAATAAACAGATAGTGCAAATTATTAAATTTTTTTAAAAGCACCTACCTTATTTAAATAATTAAACATTTAAGTTAACTACATAGTTATAGTAATTATTTATAATAATTCTAAAAAAATATATAAATAATACATAATAATAATATTATACAACTTAATATTTTTTTAATGCGATTCAAGTTGTGCAATTTATTTTCTTTATATCAGTAATTTTTGATAAAATTATAATACTATAGTAGTATTATACATTTTCATAGTATAATATATTATTATTATAATAATATTCAATATCCAATATTCATAGTACTATCGGGGCCCCTCAACACAAATACGCGTTCGTGGCGTAGCGGCTATGGCCAGGTCGACACTGTCCTTGGATCGGATGCCACATTAGATGGAGCTCGTCTAGCCCACGTAAAAAAATTTAAACACCCAATTTAAGCGACAAGTCTCTGGCTGAGATGCTTGATGTGCGGCGCGCGATTGATATTATTTTTATTTTTTTTTATTAATTTCCCCCAAAAGTTATTATAACTCTACCGATTTATATTTATAAATATGCGACATTTCACTTCGCGGATGCAAACATCAAGCATCAGAGACTTGTCAGTTGTCGCTAATACAACTTGCTATACTGATACACTGATACCTGGGACTTGGGTCCATCCATAGACCATAGTACATTATCTATGATGGTGTCAATATGATTATAGTTACACAAACCGTACTAATGTCTGCTCAACAAATATAGTAACGACGATTTATACAACGATTTATTATAATAATAGTTTTATATTTTCATCAATAGTTGCATGCAGTAGTCATCTTTATGAGATTTCCCGATATAAATGTATAATAGACAAAGAGCGTTTGAATTGAAATATTTATCGTCGCTATCATACATTTTGTGAGAAACTATAAAATCTTGACGAAGGATGATAAAAACTATATAGGTGGGTACGCAACAAGTAGGAATTATTTTTCGCGATGAATGATAAGAATAAAAATGCATTTAAAAAGACGTGATTTGAATAAACTAATGAGAACGCCGAAAAGAGGAGCCATCCGTTAGTGACGCTTCTAATCTCACCAACGGCAAGAAATGTATTTTATACAATTTGATGAAAACGTTCATTCTTTTGTAGCCTTAAATTGAAAACGATTACAATAGTACCTATGTAAATAAGTTCTGAATAGATTATTATTTTTCGAGTTTACCGGGAATAATTTATATTTAAATTTTAAATTTTCCTTAGGGTGGTGGCCAGATTAGGACAAAATTATTTCGAAGATTATGTTGTTAATGGCGTCTCAAACGTCGTTATTTTTGTATATTTTTCAAATGGTTGTTTATACCTACGAGGAGAAGTCTATATATTTTTTAACGGTCTTTCAACTCAACAGAAAACATGATTAACTTTGTCTAGTTCTGGACTTGGCTTGGGTTTCTTCTCGGAAAGAGTTCCTACATTTCCTACGAACAATCTTCAGATGTCCGAGACGGCCAGTTCCAGTGGTCTTCCTAAGTTGAGCTTTGACATCCAATTGTAATGACAGATCAGCTTACTCTGGTATCCACACTGGACGCACTCGGAATTTTGTATACGAGAAATATGTAAAAATATATGATAGTTTATTACGAAGTTATTTTATTATATTTGTGTATCGACAATATTCTCTAGATAAATGTTTTATTGTTTGTTTAATTTTACACACAGTTAAATGTCATCGTAAAATTGCATAATAATATACTGCGTTGTAGTAGTTTATTATATTCGTATTTTCACAGTCTATTTGCATTTTTCACTCTCATTACTACGCCATGTTAAAGAGGGGAATATCCCACTCAAAGGACATCGATTTTACCGTTACACATTACAGAGAGATTACACAGTCGCTGTACACTGATTTGCCGATCACACAAACGCATTTACAGCGTTACATTTTCCAGGGAAATTACACAGTGTTTGATTGTAAAAGTGTACCCAGCGCAAATATATTTACCTTATTACACAGTCTTTGACCGTCAATTTGATGCGTATTTGTCTACGCATAAACATCATTTATCTAGTGTAAGTTTTTGATTTTTTCAAACATATTTCGTAATTAGCCCTAATAGTCTATAGGTCTAGGATCAATAGATGTTAAGTCGAGTAAATTCATATCTAGGTAAATTTAAGTTGTTTATTACAACTAAATATTATTTTATTATAACACGACTTATATCATCTATGGCACATATACTTGTATTACATTGTGTTTTAATTTGAAATTATTTATTATACGGTAAACAGTTTTGTGTGAGGCATGAATTAACGGTCAGAGACCGTGTAATACAGTAAAACGTATGTTGTCCTTTGAGGGGGAACTTGGTGTAATATAACTGCGTGGTAAAACATTCAAATATACTGTAAACGCGTATACAAATATAATATAGGTGTATTACTATTGTTGTTTAATGAGTTTCGTACTGGCCTGCGGTTTAATTTTCTAAACGAAATTACTACATTGCAGTCGGACGCAATCCAATAATTAATTCGATATTCGATTATTCGTTCGGTATAATATGTTATAATACTTATTAATATAAATATCATTTTGCACGTTGGATTATATTCTATATTTTGTATATACGGCGAGTTGCCGCAGATTTTTTAGTCTGACATTTTTGCGGATTTCGATGACATACATTGCGTATTTAAATTTCAAATCGTACGCGACGCAAGCAAGTATAGTATACGTAACGTATTTTTACAGCCGAATTTTTACACGGAGATTTTAAAAGTTTAAGCCGTAATGTTCGTCTCAAAGGCATTGATTTTATCGTGTAGCGCATAATCATAGTATTTCTCAAAAACTTTGATATAAGTTCATAGCGCATTTTTACACGGTATTTGGCCGTCATTATTTTGTCGTTCGCACAAAAATATTTACCACAAATACATCATCACACTTCGTGTTTTTTACACATATTAAAAAAGTATCTCGTATACAATTTTTATTTTAACAATTCGCGTTCCTTCATTATTTTGAATGATTATTTCGGTTTTTGTCGAAAAAGGTTTGAAAAAATCAAAAGCTTAGACGATATAAATATATATGTTTTGTGTAGACATCAACACGCGTGTGATAGTGCGTAGTTATTGTATTTACGGTAAATATTTATTTTTTTTTGTAGTACAAGCCATTGACGGCCAAAGTCCGTGCAATGTAATCTCCCCGTATTTAAGGGTGCTCTGAACATATTACACTTTGTGAAAAATACTATAGTATTACGATCGAGGGTTACACCCGGTAAAATCAATGTCTATTTGAGCGGAAAATTCCCGCTCGAACTTCCTGAAAATCTCACCGTAAAAAGGCGCACAAGTGTGTGAACGTATAATAATTTTATAACAGTTTACCATTCAAGCGTTTAAAAATAGGACGTATCAAATGAGATGATATGTATATTAAGTCTCGTTTGTAAACGGTCTCCGACGAATCGTCGCGCGATGGTCGTCCTATAGAAAATAACGAAGACTCTAATTCTCTATCGCTACGAAAACGAAACAATCTAATAAAATGAATTCGAAACAATTATAAAATATATCATATACAATACGGTATAATATAATACGGTCCGGGCACGCAACAATTACAGGGGGGGGGGAGACGAACCGTACATTATATTATTATCCATAGCGAACATCCAACGTGCGGCGTATATTATGTGCATTACTTGCAGAGGCACTCTTGCGCGTGATATATGGCAATAATAATTATTGTGTTTTTCTGCCCGTTCCCGCGACGAGCTTAATTATTAAACGTTGAACCTTTTTTTTCAACTGTTATTTGTGACCAGGGGGAGACGTACATTGTGCGTATAACCCTCCAACCCGATACCTATATTATACCCAAGCATACGTCATAGCCTACCTATCTGTCTATCTACATACCCACCTGCCTACGCCTAAAATACCTATACATACCAGCTGTGACGGGGGTACTAACTCACTCGATACCACGACCTACTTTCTGCGTGAGAGTCTTAAATACGATTATAATATTATTATGTATTGTGTACCGCTCGCGAGCGCCGAAGAGTTTACGTACGCGATCGATGCGCTCGCGGTACTTGTCGATTATTTATTTTCTGGGACGTCGTAAGTCTGGTAGGGACACCGCCTCTGGTAAGGACGCAATCGTTATCGAGTTTGTCGTGTTTCGTACACGACGAAAATTAGAAAAACCGAAACAAACTCGCAAAAATACAATTGTGGTACTCGTATGCTACTTATCGGAAAATCCTGACTAAAAAAAACTGTACGTATGCAGTATGCTACCCACCGGAAAATATGACGTACCTGCTCTTATATTATGTGTTTTATTTTTATTTTATTTTACTACGGGAAAGAACCCGTGACTCGAGTTATTAAGATAAACAACATATTATTATTATTGTTATAACAGACATATTACATGATTCTAAAATACTATAGTTGCTAAATAGCTATTAAACTGGTAAATTATCGGTAAATATCCACCAAGACCCGCAGTAATTAACCTTTAGATGATATTACATTGTTTTAGTCTGTGTTGTGTCGTTCCACCTCGCTGTGGGACATATATTTTGTTGGACCGCCTACACAGCTAATGGAGGAATGCTGGCGATCCATAAAACACAACACGAGAATTTATTTGAAATTTTCTGGTATAACGTGTAAACACAGTGGAACGATATATTATAAGGTATTAAAATGATAAACACCCGTAAACTTTTTTGGTGGGCAGGAAGCTTTTTACGGTAGGTAGCATACCACACCAACAAAGTAGAGATACCTAGGTAGCATAATATTGTACTACACGAGTACCACGGTTGCATATCGTGGACAGGTGTATAAGCGGCCATTGATTATCAATGCATGATTTTCGCTATATTATAACGCGTGTCCATTAAATATTATGTTCCACGCGGAGGCGTATTATGAATAATTACAACAGTTTCAGAGTATGAAAAAGAAAAATTCGTAACGAACGTCATACACGAGGGAATATACCGGCCGAGACTCGGATCGAGTCAAATCGTACAAAAGTGCCGATAAACATTCTTCAAGCCGATTCCGCGCAACGTTTGGGGGGTGGTCTTGCGTTTCTATCCTCATATTAATGCAGTACTGCAGTGGCGTGTTTTGAAAGGCGCAAATTAACAAAAATCGATGAAATATGTGGCAAAGGTCGAGATGTCCTCAAATGTTTGTACACAACGCGCAGGTCGAGATGACGTCCTTAAATGCTTGTACACGACGCGCCGAGGCATTTAGTGTAATGGATATTGTATACATTTTTTTTACCTACGATTATTGTTATTTTTTTATTGTTTCAGTATTGCTACAACAAGGTTATTAACTAACAATTTAGTCTTAGGATATCCATAATATAGTTTAAAGAATATTATATTTACATTAGACATGCATTGTATTAAATCGTACAAAATATACACAATACTGTTTATTGTGTAATACTATAGTAAGAACAAAATTCAGAAAATTCAAAAATAAAATGTTATTCTATTAGGTATGTTATTTAATTTTGAAATATCTATTTATAAAAATTGTCCAAGTTAGCAGGTTGAGATTTGAAATTTGTTAGAATAATTCTAATATTACCAAAAACAAATGAATCGCGTTTGATGATTTCTAATCCATATAAAATTGATAATTTGTTACCTATTAATTAATTTTTAATTTTTATTATAATTTTTCTAATAACTATAATACTATATTATTCTCATAAGCATGCATAACATAAATATAAGTTATAACATGTCCTAACTTGGTAATTTGTTCTCAATCTAAATAGGTGCATAATATAATAATATAATAATTTTGCCTGAAAAAAATATTATAAGTAAGTACAGCTCTTTTGAAAATGTCAAAGATTGTTTTTAAGCTAATACCATTAAATTAAAATTGTCTTATAAATTATAAATCTAACTTTTGACGAAGCCCACATTTAAGCACTTATATTAATTAACCACCGAGATAATTAAGGTGATACAAGGAACAAAATTGAATAGTCAGAGGTGTGACTTACATATAGGTAAAGATTTAAACGGTATATCTATTTATCTATTTTAAATATGAAAGTTTCATTCATATACCGAAATTTATTTATCTAGAGATCGAATATTATTTACATTTAATTCAAAAATACACTTACAAATTATTATTTGACTTAACAAGATTTTTGAAAGACATTCAAGAACAATGGAATCGTATAGGTAATTTACCGACAGCAGGTACATACTTACTTTTAAATATGAACAAAATCAAAACGTTAAAAAAATTTAAAATATCTCTGTTAGGTATAATAATAATACATAGAAAGTTACTAATATTATTGTTGAGTTATTTCCAATCGATCGACTGCGTGACGGCAGCAACGCAGAAATGTAATTTTGAGATATTGTATTATATTTAGTAGGTATTACGAAAACTGTGACGCATACGGGTACTCCTGATTTATACTGTTTTTTAGACGTATTTAGTAATTGTTCTGTTAACATTTTATTACCACGACATATATTTACAATTAATTTAGTATTTACCCATAGAACATAATATATGGGGGTACGTCATCAGCAGGATCGCAATATAACATAATATACTTACTTATCTTTAATTGGTATTAGGTACTTAAAGAAGCTGCAAGGTCGCAATAGTAAATATATTTTTTAATTGGTGGTTTATAATAGAATCCAAACAAGTGGATATAATATATTATAATATTATGTATATTAGGAATAACAACTAAAATCAAAACATTCTAAAATCAGAAATAACTATAGCCTTCTACAGAACAAATGTATAGGCTATTTTGCCTATACATTATTCGGCATGTACAATAGTGGTTATACCCATCGTGTGAAGTTAAATTCTACAATTAAAAAAATAAATACAAATAAATGAATAGCATTTTTGCCTTGAAGCTGCTCTCTCAATTGCAAACAAACGTTTGTATTCAAATTACAACGTTTTCCTCTTATAATCAATATCGGACACCTTTTATATTATTCTCTGACAGAATCAGTCTTTGTCATTCGACTTTAAAGGATACCGGGGCCGTACAGGTATAGCGGGAAACGAGTAATTTGTCAACAAACTCACCAAATCTACTGCATCCCTCGAATGGCCCTCCCAGTATATAGCGATTCTGCGGTCTGACTTCATCCCCGACCACTGGGTTTATATGACCAATTTATGGCTGAAACACTGGGAAACGCTAACACCTCATTTCGCCACGGCTTGATGCTCGTTGTATAAAGAAATAATAATATATCCCCAACCGACCCACCACAACCGGCTTGTTTCACAACCTTAATCCCTCTGGGAAATGCATAAGATCGTCCTCGCGTCTCCGCGCTTTGGCCACACCAACTTACTCCCCTATCGTTCCTTTAAACTTTCATTGAATGACTCCCCGCTCTGCACACCCCACGACTTCCCCGTGATTTGCGACATTACCCACCTTATTTTAAACCACCCTAAATTATCACCACAACGCAAGCCCACCTATTGAACCTTTTTAAATCCACAGTATATTTTCATATATCAACAAAAAATATAATATTATCTTTCCTTACAAGCTATATAATTTTCTTTTTTTCTTTTTGTATACAATTTAAATTTTCCAAATTACTTTTTAATTCAATATTTTAATAATTATTAAAACTTTCAATATATTGCCAAGCAAAGTTTAAATATAAAAAATAGATAAAAAAATTGACGACGCCTGTTGTTAAATTTTTATCACGTTCAAGATAAATTCAAACCATTCGCGAATTATGCGCAATGTCTCCTATAAACGCTTCACACGTCATGTCGGCGTGGCTGTACATATTCTCAAAGAAAAAATAACTTTAAAAATAAAATAACTTTTTTCGGTTATTATTTCACAGTATATTACAGAGGCACAACCTACCAATCGCATACCTAGATTGTACATATTATCATTAAAAAAATATATTTCAATCGCAGTAACATTGTCATCATAATATGATAATGATTTATTATCCTAATACCATTGGTCAGACTCGTGGTGTTCCGATCCATCCATTTTCGAATCGTTGCAGAATACTCTGCAGAGACTATATGGAAAATCCCGTCAATAAAGAGGAATTTTTATGTTGTTCAAATATATGTCCATAAACTGCGGGGAATGAGAATAGATAATAATATCACGATATACATCACCATGAGATTAGGTACCTACTCGTGACTTTTGTTGCGCGTAGAATTTTAAGCATTTTTTTTGCCGTTATCGTATACGGTATATTATTCAGCAAGTATATTTCCCATCACGATACAAAATTAATTATACAGCGGTTTGAGTAAGAAGTGCATAACGTGTTTACCGATTTTTAATTGGTAATTTATAGAGTATTTATTATAAACTCACGGGGCAATTCCTTCGTATATCGATTGTACATTATACGAAACACGACATTATGCTTACAGGCACCCATACAAAAAAAAAAAAAAAAATTAAAACAATACGGGCCACGTTTATTATTATTAGCAACAAGAGATACGATTAATTTTAAAATATTACGGTTGTTTATGAGTATAGGTCAGTTGGCAAGTTAGGCCTCGTTGACCAATTTCGTCATGATGCGCTGCAGGACAGGCACTTTGTATAAATATAGTAAGTTAATAGCTGCACACACACTGGGACATGGAATGGAGAAGATAGTTTGAGAAGTCGTATACTAGTTTGCACTAGGGACCTTAAAGTTGACCTTTTACCGGCCAATACGTCCGGAACATCCGCTTTTCCACTAATTAGTTTAGATAGCAATACTACTTAGTTAAAACCCGCTGTATTCTTCTATTACTCAATGTACACCTATCTACATCTTATCCGTTCTAATACCGGTATGACGTGTTGTAGTCGTGCGGAGGTAACTTTCAGGGTAAAAGCATGTCGAAAATGTACCTACGCCCTGCGCGTTTAAGCTGCGATTAATAATATTATATAACATAATTTACAACAGGCGCTGAAGGTTCGGTATTACTTTTATATGCAATAAAATTTCAGATAGTATTATATAATATTTTATTTAAAGCAATAAAGTCCGATGAAATGTATGATTGGTAATATTATAAAAACATATTTTACACGGGTGATATAAACATTTCCATAATGACCGATAAAATAATCCGACGGAATAGCGTTAAAATACGAATCAGTTTGGAGTTTAAAAGTGTAAATTGTCTAGTAACTGTGTATGTAATTTTGTATTTAATCGAGTAAAACAAAAAAAAAAATGCAAAGACTCGCGTGAGATACAGAAAAAAAAATATTAACCTCGGGTGTGTGACGTCCTAAAAAATATTTTATTTCAACGAGTGCGTTTCACACAATCAGAAATTAACATTTAATACGTCATACATAATATATAGGACATGGGTACATACATAATATATCATATGTTATACGCATAATATTATAATATTTCACAAGCGTTTTAAATATCAGACTTTTTGAAAATCGAACTCGTATACGACGTGATCCACTCGTAAAAATGAATCACACACAACCACCCACATGATATTACATTGTTATACGCAGCTCTCCGGGGGAACCCTTGTCGAATATACTTGAAAGAACACAGTGTCGACATTAGCAGCTACTGTCGCGTATTATGTGCGTATAGAAAGTAACAGTGAGAACTGACACGTCGCCAAACGGATTCCGTCAAACAGTGTAATTAATTTATCATAACGCTTAATCTACAGGTTTAAGCATAATGAGCCGAGGTGAAGATACTTACTTTAATATGTGAACTCATTAATAGGTAAAAAATATCAATACCTGTATGAGTACCGACGTGTTTAAATAAACATCTCCGACTTCTCTATATTATTATATCTGCCGCAACCCGAATTATTTGTAGGCAATTTAATATGATATCAGTATTTGTAATTATTTTAGCAATTTATATGTATTTAAAGAGTTTTTGAAAAAAAACTAGATTTTTCAAAAATAAACTCAATTGTGTTAAAATATAAATATGAAAGTAAGAAATTAATTATTATACATAATATACATAATAATAGTCTTAATCCATTTCTTAGATTTATGAATTAAGATATTTAAACATAAAGAATAATAAATACCACACGAAATTATTAATAACTATTTTAAGTTCTAACTGCAGATAATAGATAATCTATAGGTTCGAAAAAAACGGCAACGATAACAAAGAATATATTGACACCTTATAAAAGTACCAATTAAATGAAAATGCTATTAGAAATCGGCCATCAACCCGAAGTCCGAAGCATTTTTACTACTTTAAAACGTTTACACGGACACAAAAAAAACACACGTCATTGTAAAACAATTGATATATTCATCGTTCCGCCCAGTGAATCTAAAAGACTTCACTTAAAAGTATAAGAAGAGCACAATATTACATAGTACAGTATGTCTCAATAATAATAATAATGTTTGGAAAAAAAAGCCGTAAATGACGCGATCGTACTCGCGTTGGCTAGCAATAAACGACGTCGTAACCGTCGTCTGGGCAATGTTTGTATTTTTCGGTGACTGTTTGGACCGAAATTGTTTTTTATAACTCGCTTACAATTTTGTCTCTGACAGTATTAGATACTTGTTCCACTATACCGAAAAAACACTGAAAATCACATAACATGGCCACGACGGAGATTGACGAATTTACCGTCGACGCGGCAGACGAAGAGCAGCATTTCGACTTCGAAGAAAATCAAGATGGTATTGACAACGAGAACTATCAAGAGCACATCGACGCAAACCCGAGAGAGTTTATTAACATGCTTGTCGACTCGTTTATTGACGAATTTACTGTCGACGCGGAAGACGAAGAGCAGCATTTCGACTTCGAAGAAAATCAAGATGGTATTGACAACGAGAACTATCAAGAGCACATCGATGAAGAAGAAGTAAAAGAAGACATCAACGACCTGAAAGACTCAGAAGATACAGATGAAATCGTCAACAACCTTTTAGTTGAAATGGTCGAAATTGTTTGCGGCGATATCGCCTCGGAGGCTATAGCTGGCGGAGACGCGGAGGAAATATCAGTTCTGGTAATGATGGATGAGACACTGGCCGAGGGACGGAGGTGAAACTGCCGGGACAACCAAAAAGGAAGCATCGAACGCAGCGAACCCCAGAGCTCCTCGTGGACGGGCTAGGCGACTGATGGCCACCACGTGGAAGCGAGTGAAGCGGGTCACTCGTTTAATGTTTTAGCGGATGCTTCCGAGAAGAGTAAAGCCGCGGTTCACTCCTCCCTAAATTACAACAAAATAACTAAAAGTGTTATTATTTGTTTAAATATCAAATTTAGTCTGAATTTGAACTTAAAAATTCGGGTAAAATAAAACTGTGTTTATTTATTTTTTGATTACAGCATAAACTATACTTATGAAAAACCTTGTTTTAAATTTTCAATCCAGACCTATAAAAATTGAACATTTTATACATTTTTAACCACAATATTTTAATGATTAACAAATTTTCAGATTTTCATGAATTTTGTCAAAATTTATGAAAATCGTGCTCATGTATCTTTGATATTGTTGAACTTCTATTAGGTATAACAATTTATGAAGAAATATAAAAAAAAAACTTGAAAATGTAATATATTATATTATAATTTCAAGTTTTTTTTTATCGATGATAGCTAAAAAAAATGTATGATTATAGCTCAAAAAAAAGTATACGTTTCATGATGTAACTACGATTATTTGTTTTTGAATTACATCAAAAAAACTACATCGATTTTGTCGAAAACTGGTTTTGAGTAAAAATTTCTTTTTTTCTTAAATTTTATTTTTTTTCAAACGTTTTTAATAACTACTGAGAATTTTTGATTTTTACTTCTTAACAGTCCCAACTGAATTTTGTTTGCGACTAGGAACCGCCTTTCAAAGTTGAAAATCAACGCATTATTTCACTACCTATTTCTCGTGTACACAGACATTTTTTTTTTTGCATGGTATAACTATTATAATCATTAATTATTTTAATCGAACACAAAATTTAGAATAATATTGATTAGAACAACATTTAGTTACATAATATGTAGATAATAATATTGGTTATTTTAATTACATTATCTAGCCATTACCTATTGTTCTTTCTTTCTGTTATATACCTACTCACTTTACGGCATCGTTATAATATACACGTCATAACTCGTATTGTTACATGAATCAAACTGAAACAATTAAATTGAAGTGTCATCGATGTGTGACTTCTTTTTTGATCTTTTCTGTTCACTATTCGTGACTTGTGTTAAACTTTAAATGTCTCGACGTGTTTGTCCCCAAATGCAATAGGTACCGTCTGTCTGTTTTAATGTACATAATATATTATTATGTATACATTATACACGCCTCTATATCCGCACCTAAACTTTAAACCCACACGACTATACATGAATAATTAATAGAAATTAATAATTCAGGTTAAGAAATATTTACATAAATTAGAGCAGTATACAACGATTACGACGTGATTTTTTTTTGAAGTTAAATCCTCTTTTTCTTGAAAAGTTTATAGGTAGGTACCTACATTTTTGAAATATTAATTTTTTTACATAAAAATTATTTTGAACATTTAAGCGCGTTATATATTTACCAAACAACATCTATATTTTATTTTATCGTAATATATTTTAAGGTTTTTTTGAATGACTTCGTTTTTGATTTTATACTCCGATCGAGGTAGACAATTTATTTGAGAATATTGATAGATAAAATATATCGAATTACAAACGCGTATTTTACATTAGTTATAACTCATTAGTATTTATTTTATTTTAATCATATAAATCGATATAGCCCTTTGGAAAAATATTTTCACGTTTTACTATTTTATGTACTTAAAATTAACAAATTACAAAGAATATAGACGTTCATAACATTAATTTGAATATTAAATGACAATGTATCAATGGAACCAATAGAACCTCTATATTTCAGTACTACTTTCCATTTCAAAGTGATATCCAGAATCAGTAGCACCTATAACTAAATTTAAAACTAAATACAGTTAAAATACCCACCACAGCACACAATATATTTTAGAACCAGACATAATATTATTGTACTTATAAAACACAGATGATCATACCCAAGAGATGGACATTACCTTACACTAAACATTATTTGACCCTATTGGACAAGATCATAATATTGTAGTAAAGCTGTCATATGTTTCAATTTCCGGCTGTTATAAAAACAATTGATTTCATAAAGTCAACATACAGAGATAGTTGCAGACAGTGTTTTAGAACATCTTTAAACCTTTTTTTTTTTTACAAACAGTGAGAAAATAAGTGGGAATAAATGTCTATATTTTATAATGCAGACCTTTGGCTTGATTCCGTACAAATTTTTACCTAGTGGTATTTATTATTAAAATGATAATATTTGAACCAGTCTATACGAGAATAGCTTACAGAAACCTGAAGAATCAAGACAGCACTCATTAAGATACTTATACCTACAATCGCATAATCCACATTATATTATTGTACAGTATAATAATATTTGTTTTTGAGATTGTATACTTAGTCAAATCGAAAACAAAATCACATAATATTTAATTAGGTTTAGATACTAAAACATTAAAAAAAAATCGAAATTACTCATAGTTGTGGAAAAAAATTGCCATGTTTTCTGATCTGAACAAACGCGGCGAGACACCTGTATACGACCATTGCATATCGTTACCAATAATAACGAATACCTATCCATAATAACAGTCATATCAATACAATTTAGTTTAAAATCGACGATGGTGATACGATGGAGGTCACGATATTTAATAAAATATTATAGCGTAATATCGCGTTTCGGAACAATAATTTCGTTGGATGAACATCTCTTCGTCAAAACCATTCATACATATTCACGGTGAATTTCCTATCATAGACCTAACTACAAGCTCACACGGAACGATTGTATAATAATATCATTACGGCCTGCAGAGATGAGTTGAATAATATGTCGACGAATCGCGACGCTCGCCGACCATTGCTCGAATTCCCGATATTTCACTTGTCACATAATATCATAATATTATAATACCTATATACCACCACAATCTACATATCGTTATTGTACGGTATACAAATTTTAATTTTTGATATTATAATAATAATTTATTGTCTATAATAACGAGTACATATTATATAATAATAACTGTCGCGTTAATATAATTTAGTTTTAAATCGACGCGACCGTGATACAGAGGTTACAATAATATTTATAATAATGTATTATATTGTAATGTGGTGTTTTGAAACAATATCTGTTTGCGTCCCTTCGTGAAAACCACACATAGGTCGAGGGGAATTTCCTTTCATGTCGCTGTAGAGCAGGGGATGCCAACCTGCAGTCCATATTTAGAGGAATATTGGTCGATCTGATGACAAAATAATTTTACCAATATCTGTTGTTCACGTTCGTAATCTTATGAGCACACATTTACGCTATATATATATACAGAGAGAGAGAATTATAGAAAGTAATTTATATAATATTTTATAACCGAAGGAAGCCGTACAATTTTCCGATGGAGAAATAACGAAAGATGAACATAATCACACCTACAATGTATTATTATGCTGCTTGTTATTACGTCATAATGAATAGTATACCTAAAAAAATAGCGGTAGATCACCAGAAACTTAAACATTTTTACTATATGGCTCCCGTGTTAAAAAGGCTGATGACCTCTGCTTTAGACCGTACCAGAGGTTCTCAACCAATTTGAAACATAGCTAAATTAAATCAGAGTAGTCTATAGGATGCCTCCGAATTGTTTTAGAAAACTACTAAGGGTGCCGTGAGTCAAAAAAGGTTGGGAACCCCTGGAGTGTACCTAGTACTCCGTGATACTGCGCACGCGCACCCTACACTTTTGTATTATAATAACATAACATTATACCTGCGGACTTCGGAGACGAGCTGAACAATAATATTAAGTCGACGAATTGCGACGTTCGCCGTCGACTGCTCGAATTGCTGATGTTTCATGTCGAATAATCATAATAATCATATTATTATAATATACCTACACGCGTGCGTAGCTGGAAAAACGGATTTTCCGACAAATTCCTGTGCAGGCGCCGGTGACACGCGGAAGTGTTTCCGCAACGCCGTCGCCGACGGTCGACTGCTGCAGCTGATCGAGGTGGTTTTCGATTGGTATTCGCGGTTGTCGGCTGGTCATAATAATATTATACATTCGAGTCGTGTTCAAACCACGTACCCAGCAGGCTATTCGATCGCGTATGCAGCTTTAGGTAATAATACTACTGCTCATACATATAGTATATACCTACCTAGGAATTATTTTCATTGTGGACTAATTTACCACTAGTCGAGCGCATATAACACGACTAGAAATTGTTTAGGAATACGAGTGGTTATGATTATTGTTATATAAACATAAACAAAAGAAACAGAGATTGCGCATTTTTGTTTTAGAAATATTATGTAAAATTCATTTTTATATAATATTATATAACTAAAAAAAAAAATACTGTCGATTTCGTATATAATATTAATGTTATAAATATTACAATGGGCCATCATCAGAGCTGGTCCTCATAATCCAACATTATTCTTCGTTAGTATCTCAAAAACTTTTTTCATCAACCTAGTGTTGAAATCTCTTGTAAACAATGCAAATATATCAATGAACGGAAATATATTTCTATGAAAGTAGAAAACACCATCGACGTATGCAAACATAGCTCAAAATCATTGATGATTATCATTTATCACTTATGATAAGTGTAAGTAAATTTCAATTTAAATTGCAATTTTTATAATTCATATATATGGACTATTAAAAAAGAAAAACCACGGGGTAGGTCATGTAATATAGTATACACAATGTTACACCAAACGATACGCATACGATGTTTAATTTAAGAAATATACTCATGTCAGGAAATTCCTAAAAATAATATTTTGAAAAAACTTATTAGGTACATTTTAAATTAATTTAATCAAAAAAATATTGACGATTTGAAAAATTCTAAAAAATAAACTTGTTGACTTAGATAAATGTATTTACCATTAACATTTTTCTTATAATGAGATTCACAAATTGACTATTTTGAATTTTTCCAAAAAAGTTTTAATCAAATTTAAAATATTTTGTATTCAGTGTTGAAAAATAAAAATAATTTTCTTATATTATACCTATTTATAGCGCAAGTAGAAAAAAATAATGTAAAATGCTCATTGTTAATTATTCGAAACACGCACTAACGTTCATTAAAATATTTCTTTTACATATTTAATATTATAGTAATTATGTTAAAAAACAATATTTTAACAAAAAATTATAATTCTTACTGCCTAGTTTTTTTAGTTTTTAATATTTTGTGTTACTGTAAATACATTTTTATTTCAAATTCAGATGCAGAATATTATTTGAGTATGATATTCTGAGCATTTTGATCGAAATTTCGGACGAGTAGCATAAAAATTAATGATATTAAAGTTTAGGGGAGCAGAGTAGTGAGCCAACATTTTGCAGACACCCATGTTCACTCTGCTCATTTATTGCCTTACACTAGAGGTCTTAAAATTATATAAAAAAAAAAATATTTAAAAAAACGTAAATAGATTTTTTGAAATCCAAGAAAAATCAAGAAAAAGTCTTGCTGCGTTAAATGGATTATCATAATCTATATGCTAAAATTTTTCAAAAACCAACACTTTTATAATAATTAAACTACTGATTTTTTTTTTATTAAGCCTCCTAATAATATTAAATTGCACATAATAGGTTAGCAACTTATATTCATAACATTTGTAGATTGATTTCAATATTACCAAATAAATAAATAATTGAATGTAATGATTATAGATAATTCGTGGCCAACGTCAAGATAGGCCGGTCGTAATATTTTATACTGATAGGTAATAATAATACTATACTTCTATTGATTAATTTAAAATGGCAAATGTATGAATTAATTTGATCATACTGCATCAGAGACATTGGCCGTTTTAACACAAGTAATATAATCAAATATTAAAGACGGTCAAATAATCTCAAATTCGTCCAAATGTGACATTGGCCCATTCTCGCAACCAATAGCCACAGATTATATTGAATAGAATTACAGTGTTGGGGAATACCTTAAATTTATACAATAGTTACAAGGCACTATTACTATTTTAAGTAATTTTATGATAATTTATTTACATAGTAATGTAAATAATTTATACGTCATATTTAATGATTAAAATTACTTTTTGTACCTGGTAAAATTCCCATACCAACATTATCTACTTGTTAGTTCATTTATTTATAATAAATTTTAAAAAGCCAATTGATAATAATATTATCAAGAGTAAGTAACGCCCGCAGCTACTAGTTCCCGGATGGATGACCACGCGGGTTAGTAGCAGTAAAAACCTTGCAACACATAAACATGCTTCCTTGCCTACTGTACCAACCTTACTAACCATAGTTAGTTTCCTATAACAGCTAACGGCCATATTCACCGGACTTAAGTTCAATAAAACAAGAAATATGCTTAATAATAATAGGTATGAATTGAATAAATTGATAGAAAAGTAGATATATTATTTTTAATAATATTGGTAATTTAGAAAAAAAAATTGTAATTTAAAATAAATTTATATTAATACTGTGCTTAACAATATGAACCGAATAAATAAAAATAACTCAAAAACAATGTAGTTACAATTTTGAAAGTTGATTAGTAATGTAACTTAATTACCAAAAAAAAGAAGCCACTGTAGAATAGTTATAATAATATATGCCCCGATTTCGCACATTCACAATATACAGGGTGATTCTCTAAGCACTCTAATTCCCATTTTTTCCTTTAATAACTAATAGAATTATTCAAATTCTGATTTTTGGAATTTTCAAATAATATACTCAAATACTATTTTTTAAATTTTTGAATTTGTTTGTTTAAGCAGTGTCCTGTAACGGCTCAAACTTCTGTTTTTTTTTTCAAATGAAAACCTTTCTTTTTGAATGTTATTTATTTACCATATAATTTTTCTGGAAGTTTTGACGTATCAGAGTCAAAATTCAAGCAAGTAGTTTTTGAATTATTTAACTTTGAGCACTAAGCATAATAGGTCCATGATAATGGGTTTGAAAGATATGGAGGACGGGGGTTATGGTGATTTAAAAATTTTGCAGGGGTTAATATCAGTTTATCAAAATTAAAATTTGTAATAATTGTATAATAGTAAAGTGTAATAAATACTAGATCCAATCTGACATTTCCTTTATACTTTTGTAACGCCACTTTTAAGGACTATAATTGGCCTTAGAATTAACATTTTATCAACTGAAAAACTACTCGACCGAATTTTGAATTAGGTATATCAACGTTTTCAAAAAAAATATATCGATCAAATAATTTACAGAAATAGGGGAGGGAGATTCTCATTTGAAAAAACGGAAGTGTGTATTGCCACAGGGAACTTCCTTTAGTGACGCAAAAGATTTCAAGAATTTTAAAATGTGATCTGTAAGTATAATATTTAAAGATTCCAAAATCAGATTTTGAATAACTTGTTATTAAAAAAAAATTGGACTGTGATGGTTGCATAGTGAATCACCCTGTATAGAGTGATTCGGAAAAAAATCCACGGAAATCCTATTTTATTTTTTGACCGTACATTTGGACAAATCGCTTACATAATTTAATTTAACGTCCTGTGCGGTGCAGTGTTTTTTCATTTCAAATTATAGCTCATTTTTACAGCATGATTTATGTGTAGGTAGGTGTATATATTATTACCTATATTAAAACTGTATACCTAATACCGTGTAACAGTGAACACGCATTATTATTTATTTCGAAGAGTATAATATTATCAACTTTTTTTTTAAGTCTAATACGCACGCAATTCTAACATTTTATTCATCCCTTATTTTTTCCCCTTGATTTTATTTCGTCAAACACATTTTCTTTAAACTATGGAAGTACTGTCCTAAAAAATATTGATGTTTAAATAATAAATAATATAGAAGAATAAATTAATGTTATACTCATTATATAAGCAATGTATTTTTCGAGATAATAAGACGTGTCCCCTTTTAAAAATAAAAACTCCGACATCGTGTATATACAACCCAAATAGAATCTAATAAATTATGTATATTATTATTACTCGAACTCGGTCCCTGAACTCTCTTATCACATAGATAGAAAATAATTTTATGACGGTAAATTTGAATTTTCGTTCACGAACTCCGTTTAATATTAAAATATATTATGCACTGTATATAAAATTGATATTTTATAGTGAAATATTTAGTTTTTTCTTTTAGGAGGCACAGACGTGTATACCAAATAACTAGATGCACACAATTATGGTGGACATCAAGGCGCAGTAATGAAATATAAATGGAATGTTTGAAATATGAATCGTAATAATTGCACTCTTTTTTTACGAATTTTAATGATACCAGTGATTTTTCTCGATATTCAACGGACTCGATATCTGATCTTTTTTTTAACAGAAGTTAAATTTGTTTCTCTGAAAACTTCTCTCCGGTCCCTTCCCGTGCAGCCCGTTCCATATTTTTCATTATTAACAATTAAATGAACACAATTAATGTAATTAGTAACTACCGTGTAATTTAAAGTGGTTTGCTATCTGTTAATCCGTTTAAATGCAGTCATTAAGAACTCGTACTGAACGCGGACTGTGCTTTTTGAAATTTTTATCTTAATTTAACATTTTGAATTCGTTTTTCAAAAAGTAATAAATATATTTTAATCGGAAACATAAATGTACAACGCGACCGCTTGAAGAGAGTTATTATTATTTATGTTTAAATCCGACACGATGCTAAAAACTTGGCATATTTTCAATATTATAATAATATAATGTATTGACTTAAAATGTCTTTTGTACATTAAACTGTTGCTTTTATTATTTGATAAATCTATAGAGATCATAGTTAATTCTACTGTTGAGACTATGAGATGATCATATTTTTAGTATGGTTAGTTATTATATGAGTTACACGTAATTATTTTTATATGCCTTTGTCTTAAACGATTATTATTAATTGTATAGTGTATATCAGCATGTAGAACTAAAACAACTACGTGGCTGTTCGAAGTAGGTTTATTTGAATCACGTGATTTACAAAAATATTAACGGATGAGTTTCCGAGCTACTTTGAACAAATTTTAATGGTTATTTCACCACTAACAATCTATGAATTCACTACTTTGAGAGCAGTGATGAAAAAAAGTTTTAGGCGGGTAAAGAACAAATATTAAATGTGAGACAAGGAAAAACAGTACAAGCCGCCGCTGACTACAAGTATAATAGTATATTGTATTAGTGATGTTAATTTTCAAAAAACCAATTTTGGAGGATTTTCCAAGAAGATATTTCGAAAATCTAATAGTTTAAACAATATTACATTCTTAATACAAAACATAAATATTTATAATTTAAAAATACATCTAATACATTGACTTACACTGTATGGTCGTGATGTAGAATGTATATGAATGCTCTAGAGAATGGAAGTAATTTTTGGAAAATTTTTTTCTGGGAATATTAACATCATTTCCATCAATAAAGATAGCGTACAACAGTGGTGCGCCACCTGGGGGTCGCGACCCCTAAGGTGGTCGCGAAATTTTATTAGGGGGTCGCCAGTAATTACCAAATGAAAAAAGTTTTATACTATGTATATTGTATATTATTTTATAATTTTATGCAAAGTAAAATTATTTTGTACCGTTGATGGCTGTGTCAATCGTAATATTATGACATTATGTCATATCTTAATGTTGCGATAACAAGTTCTATTGAACCACGCAGTATATGGGTTATTTTTAAATTAAATTTAATCAGTAATTTTATTTAATCTTACGGTTATTATGAAATAGTCCGATAGTCATGTACGAGCCGTTGAGTTGATCGTATTAATGCTTATAATTTTGTATAGCTTGTAATAATTATTTGTATTTTGTATTATTTTAAACTAACATTTTTAATATTTTAATATTTTAAAATATTATAATATATAATATTTTATATAAACTGAAACGATATGGATAAATTTTTAACTAAACGACCGACAAATATCAAACCAAACATAGAATCAATCATGTCTACAATGCAAGCTCAGGTCTCTCATTAAAATAATTAAAAAGTAATTTTATAATTTTAAAAATATTAAAATTGTTGATACATTTTTTAATTTTAGATTTTATAAAACTCTAATTTTGTATTTTTTTTTTCATGTTTTTGATTAATTAAATTAAAGAAATATTATAACTGCTCTAAAATTAACGATTTAATGTATATGAATAAAATGTGTGTATACATTAAGACTATTAAGTAAATTTAAATTACACACTTACATAATGTTGGTAGGAAGGGGGGGTCGTATTAAAAATAAATTATTTCGGGGGGTCGTGGATCAAAAAAAATTGCGCACCACTGGCGTACAATATGAAACAAATTATACAAATTATCAGGAAAATATTTTAAAAAAAACCTTACAATCAGCTATCGAGAAATAAGTAAAACGCGTTGTCGGTTAACTCGGATAATAATAACTACCCATAATATCGTGTGCATATATTACGGATCATGTAGGTTTTTTTATGTAATTACGTGTACTTACGAAAAAAACTCGGACTCCCGCGCTGTGCGTAAATCGCATAATATAATATCACTGTTATTATCATATCGTAATATTCCAGCGTCGATCTCTCTCGCCGTTTCGTGTGTTTGATTTTCTTACGTAGACGTACACAATAATAATAATAATAATATTATGTATAATTTAAACCACGTGCATACGCATATAACGTACACATATAATATCGTTTTGGTGACACGCGTATAATACACAATATATATAATATTATCGTGTCGCGACGCCCGGCGTGATCGATGGTGGTCACAAGACGTCCTCTGCACATTCGCCGCAGCTGGCGCGTTTTTTATTTTTTTTTTAAATATTATCCCGTTTTTGCGTTTCGAATATCGTCGTCACGATGGCATGCCAGTAGCTCGTTTTGAGGAAAACAGGAAGTTATCTACTCATTAGTTATATTAGAGTGCGAAATTACGCGTGCTTTTGAAAAACGTCGAGTTCCCGCAGAACTTATAAACGTTTGTGGAGGTGGTGGTGAGCTATTAGGCCACGGGGTAGCTGTGTAGAAATACTGTAGTCCGCGTAGACGATACGTATACTGCATATTTTATAATTATAATATTACGTTCACATAATAGGTAATGTAATTGACGTTTTAAAAAGAAATTCTTTCGCGCACCCGGACGACGCTTTTACTCCAAATGATTCCATTGAAATATATGATAATTGCATGTACAGTTTAAACCACGCACATTCGAGTAACGTACGCCACATAATTTCGTTTGGTAACAAGCACAGGCGCAACTATAGGCTTAAAATGCTGGCACCCGACAAAACCATTAATTAAAAATAATCCACAGGGAGTTACATATAAACCGATAAGGTATAACTTGGTGGGCTAAATCGTAGTTGGAGGGCTTATATCCCCCAATTTACGCCACTGGTTTCTGACGGTGGACACAAGACGTCATCTGCACAGTCGCCAGAACTCATAATCGTAGACGGTGACCGCGAACTGAGATACATATTATATAATCTTAGTTATATATTCGTTATAAATGTCTTACGTCTTAGGTAAATCTTAGTTTATGTCTATTACGCAGCTATAATGGTACATTTGCTCCTCACGCATTTACTTACTTTATTCCACATGGGTACTTATATATCGTGATAATATTATTGTACGTTTGCATGATACGGTTATCGGGATTTTTTAAAAAACATTCTTACACGCGCCCGAACACGTCGCTTATGTAATATAATATGATTCACGCGGTGACAAAACAAACGCCCGAACTGCCGCCATCTATGGATACTGCTGCTGCGTCTTACAGGCTGCACAATATTGTTGCATACAGACTTCAGGTGTGGAGATTGAGTGTTGGGAATGGTAAACGAGCACGGAGTGACGAGAGAAACGGTATATAGAAGGATGCGAGGATTAATACTCGGTCACGTCACCGGCACCACAATATAGCGCGTACAATTATTCCCTCCAAAGGGGGGGGGGGGTTGGTGGTGGAGGGGGGCAGAAGATACATGAGCGTATAATGTTATGTGCTGACACGGCGTGGACAGGTCAAGCGCGCGTTTGGTTCGACATCACTTTTTGCTCTCGTGGTTTTCACCAGCTGGGCCTCCGGTTTCGGCGGTTTTCGATACCGACGTGTAGGTAGGTATATAATACGATACGAGATGTTAATATTATATCAATAATATTATTCCACGTCGAGCCGCGGCGCATGTCATTCGTCGCGTGTATAGTGACAATATCTGCGACCGCGACCAGGACTATATATTGGTATCGGTGGGCAACATTATAATAATAATAATAATAATAATAATAATATCGTAAGATTAACCTTCTTGTGGTTAGAATAAACACACACACACACACACACACATGATATGATATAATATATACCACGACAGCAGGCTATAAGTTATTATTAATTAAATCCAACCGACTCGCTTAACACTGCGTGTCGCAGAGCACTTGTGCACAGAATTAGTAATTTTTAACAAAATGCATAGAACCATTTCAAGCACCACGCAAATAAATATTGTATTAAGTAATAATTTTCTATCACGAAAATAGATCAATGAAAATATTGTATATTTAATATTTTACAACATTAAGTTTACGTACATGAGAACATTTTTATTATTTTATAATATAATACTATTATTCGTATATAAGTAATTATTAAGCGTATATTATGTGTATGTCGTTAGCTTCACCTACATCACGATAATATATTAAGGCTTGTTGTGAAAGATATTTTTAAAAAAAATTTGAGTAAATATTCAATAATTAAAAAAAAAGTATTTCAAATACTTAACAAGTGAGCGTTAACCACACAAATTTAATTTATATGTATTTGAACGCGTTTATTTGTACATTATATTTGTTTATTTATTGTCACATGATTTATTTTTTAAATATGCTTTATATTTCTTTTCTTGTCAAAAGTGCCCCACTTACACCGCCACTCAAATGATATCGTTCGGTCGTCATCTATTGTAAAGTGATAATATTACTAATCATCGTAGACATAATAATATGACTATAACTTTAATTGTAATGCTATGGCGTATAATTCAACTATACTATTATAGAAGATACTTAGTAGATATAGGTTCTTACTATAATATGTGTTTCATAGTCGTCTTTCGAAAAGTAGTTTCGTGAACTGCTGTAAATACTACTAACCAACTGTACTACTAATACTGTCCTACTAATACTGTCCTACTAGCTTATAACTATTAGGTACTAATGTAGTTTACTCAAAATATTATCGACACAGTTAAGTGCAATTCCAATTTCCAATATTCACATAATACTTGCCAGCATTCAAATTTGACTCATTATGTAAGTCTGACGTCTCAATCTGCAGACATCAGTTGTAAAAATGTTTCGATTTAAAATAACACAATTAGTAAAAAATTGTACAGGTACCCGTTCAGAGTGGAAGTATGAAATTAAATGTAACTACGAGCGAAACATTAGGTTGAAAAAAACAGCCACTGCGAAATGTCTGTAAATGATATACAAGACAAGAAACGGCATGTAGTTTGTAATAGGGTTCGATTAAACTTAAATTGAAACGTCGGACAAGAGTACAAGACGTTTTTTCAAAATGAACTTTTTATTTCTTTTTTCCACGATTTCGGGTCTATAAAGAAAAATAAACCGAGGAATCGTTTTTAAAAAGGAGTGTTTTCGTGCGATACACGATGTCACGAGTTAACATCATAGTTATAATGTGTATCGTATTATGTATAGGTTGTACGACTGTGCAGGTAGTACGGATATTATGTTAAAAAACAAAAACGAAAACAAATATTAAGATTTGAGTATTTGATATTTATTAATTCATAATAACCCTTTATTATTTTCTAATATAGTAATATTTAACAAATAAGTGTTTTGGGCGAGTGAATACTATCACGTGGATAATTGAAGTAAAATCTCCAAATATTTACAGTAAATAGAGGAAAACTTTATCCGTGCTTATAAGGGTTTTGATTTTTTCGATAACACATTTCGTTCTTTTTCTATGTGTAGGTAAAAAACTCAATACTTTAAGATCGTGTCAAAAACAAATTATTTGATTAATCGAAAAAATCGAAACGCTTAAGCAAAGATAATATAAAATTATTCTCCTTTATTTGTCAATATAAATTTAGAGAATTTAGTACTATTGCAGACTTCACAGTATTAAAACTCGTGAAAGATGTTTTAGCTCTCATAATTCGGACGTCTTTTTAATATCTAAATCGTTAACCTATTATTATGAAAAAATATGATTTCAATGGCAAACAAATCGCTTAACGACCGGATTGTTTAAAATTGATATATACAATTGATCCACGGGACCAATTGAAATATATTACAAAACTCGTATTGAGATAGTTGACGTGAGACGAAAATCTGACGGCTACATTGCCACGTATCTCTTATTACGGCAGTGGTTGACATAACGTGATCGGGATGAAATGTCCAGTGGCGTCAACAACGGCGGAGAAGGGTACGACAGAGACGGTGGCTTCCATTTTGCCACTGGGATCTGAGACCGCCGAGATTGTGGCCATCGGACCAGAACCGAAATCGAGGTACCCAACGCTATTCGGAATTATCGTACCGGGTCACGTGGATGGCAACAGCCGGACCCGGACCAAAAGCAGGACGAAGCGGGTTTGTTGAAGTACGGTCCTGACAGGGAAAGAAGGCAGTTGTTCTCTTCCGACTCCAATTTCTGGTGCAGTTCGGGTCACGTGGAGATCGGTTGGTTCTGTCGGTAAGATAGCAACAGCCAGGTCCGAAACCATCCCTCACCGACTTGAACCGCATGCACCGATGCACCAAAAGGTTTCAAATGTATTATTACGTACGATGACTGTCGATGCGGTGTAATAATATAATCATATCATGGCGACGATGCACCTAACAATAATTCGACCACCGAAAATCAGTCTGTGTGTGTGAGCCATAATTGTATTAAATATCAACCGTCGTTGAAATCAATAGCTCACCGTCGTTGGTGTAGCGTTGCTACATACGACCTTGAGCTACAGTCAAACTACTGTGCGCAGAGTAGTCGTGTCTCGACATCGTCATACTAATATTATTGATAGTAATATTATCGTTACCGAAGACTCGACGGTTACATCTGCAGGGTGCATGTTGGACGCGTGTTCGTACAGCTGTTCGTACGTGCGGCCGAGACACGATTGAGCATAAAACTCTTTTTTTGCGACACGACTGAGCAAAATTTTCGGCGTGTTAAAGGAAATCAGAATACAAAAGAAAATATTATTACACAATTGAGCATAAAAAACTCTGCAACGTTGCCGTTTTCCATTTTAAACTCTATTATATAAAAATATTTATTCAAATAATTATAATAATTATAAGTTATAACATATCAAGAAAATAACACGATTTCATAGTCAATAATATAGTCACATTTCATAAATCTGTTTGATAATAACAATAAAAATAATAATAATAGTTATGAAAATAATAAAATCCAATTATGGTTTTATTAAAAAAAAAATACTGCATGGTTTATAAGTCAAGAACACTATTGAGTATGTGTGATCGAACACTGATATTATTTCTATAATAATTTTGGAATCGTATTAATTTTTAAATAAATTAAAATTGTATTATGTTTTTTTCACTTTATTGCTTCGGAACTAATTTATTGATCGATAACATTGTCGGTAAAGCTGGCCTCAGCTCACGGCTCACGTCTGGTATCATAACAATCGGTGTAATAATACGTGAAAATAATAAATTACAAGATTTCAACCACGCGAATGTTAAAAAATATTCTATGCTCAATCGCGTTGCTAAAAATGTACCTATATGCTCAATCGTGACACGCATATACCAGACACCGCACATTTGACACGTACTCGTTTTCGTTCATTTCTCGAACAGGAATCAGATCGGTGCACCTCAACGACCAGTTTGAGCACGGCACCTTCACCGACCGGGTCATCTCAGCCTTTTTAGTTATCATTTCCGACATGCTCGGGGACTCCATAATCGGATTCCGGCACAGCGGGCATAATTCGATAATGTTAAACAGCGACATCGTGCACGGCAGGCAGATGACGTGCCCATTGGGGCAGACGCACATCATGGTTGACACAACAGTCAGACATATTGGGCAGTTCAGCGCTGTGCGTAAATCGTATATAATATTACTGTTATTATTGTATTATGATAAGCGAAGAAACTTCAATAGTATGTGGTGTTCCTCGTGGGACAACTCTATCGCCTACACTGCTTAATATACATGCAAACCAAATTGATAACTTGAATACACGCGGAAAACTAGTTTGCTACGCAGATGATACAGTGCTTTTCGTCGAGGGCCGATCCTGGGATGAAATATTTGCTAGTGTTCAATCTGACACGAGTAAAATACAAAAATGGCCGTGTGAAAATAATTTGTTCCTAGACTTAGAAAAAACCTACATATTACCACACTGTATAGTCGATTCGAATCAACCGAATAAAACAAATCTATGTAAACACGAGGATGACTGTTTAAATCAAAATATATTTACATGTCAAACCTTTGTAAAAATAGTTAAAAACTGTAAATATTTAGGTATAGAAATGTGGCATAATCTTAAATGGAATGACCACATAAAATGTTAAACAAATAAATTAAGAAAACTTATGTATGCATTCAAAAACTTAACAGATATCTTAGAACTTAAGACACTTAGAGTAGTGTATCAAGCATTAATAGAATCCATAATTAATTATGGTATTTCAATATGGGGAGGTACGTATGATACAACTATGTAGATCCATTAAAAAAAATACAAAACAAAATGCTAAAAATTATCCTAAAAAAAGACTCAAGATACCACACAAAATATTAATACAATGACATGAATGAATGTACTACCTACCAATAAAAAAATTATTTTATAAAGCGTCGGTACTTTACATAATTAAAAATAACCTTACTTTTAAAACTGAACACGGACACAATACTAGTCAAATATCTAATATCAAAGTACCGACTACGATGTCAACGGTGACACGCGTATAATACACAACATAATATTATCTTAGTTATATTAAATGCCTTACATCTTAGGTATATCATAGTTTGTGGCTATTGCAAAAAAATGAAACGAGTAAAATTTATTTGGAAACGCCCGCGAAGTGGTAGCGGGGCGGGACACGTGGCCGCCCGGACTGCCACCGTCTGCGGATACTGCTGCTGCGTCTTACAGCCTGCACTATATTGTTATAGATACTTCCGGTGTGGAGAATGGGTGTTGGGAAATGGAAACGAGCACGGGGTAACGAGAGAAACGGTATATATAAGGATACGAGGATTAATACTCGGTCGCGTCACCGGCACCATAATATGTGCACAATATTATTCGCTCCAGAGAAGGGGAGAGGGGGGGTGGTGGTGGAGGGGGGCAGAAGATACATGAGCGTATAATGTTATGTGCTGACGCGACGTGGACAGGTCAAGCGCACGTTTCGTTCGATATCACTTTTCACCAGCTGAGCCTTCGGTTTCGGAACGTTTTCAGCGGTTTTCGATACCGTCGTGTAGGTATATAATATAATACGAGATGTTAATATTATATCAATAATAATATTCTACGTCGAGCCGCAGCGCATGTCGGTTGTCGCGTGTACAGTGACAATATCTGCGACCGCGACCAGGTTTATATTGGTATCGGCGGGCAACACAAAATAATAATAATAATATCGTGCATCGTGTGGTACGAATATCAGCTATAATACGAGTTAAAACAGTTTAGGTTCACGATTTTAATCTTTCACGCGGGAAATGATGAGTCCGCGAACGCGAGCCTGACGAAACTAATACGCTATTATTATTGCCAATGTTTACATTTCTGTTTACCAAAAATACTTAATTTTATACACGTCACCAGGACTTGATATGCAGTTAAAATCTACATCGTAATATTCGTAATAATATATTTGGTTTGGTTTTGTTATTTCTCGGGCGCGAAGAAAAAAAATTATTTTAAAAATATTTGTTTAATTTTTTGTCGTTTTAACAGTCCCACTAATATTCTTCGGTGGTATACGTCACAATAATATAAGCTCGTATTGACGCGCACTTGACGACAATATTATCATTATTATGATGTTATTTTTCGTAAGATTATCCTTCTTGTGATTAGAATAAACACACACACACACACACATGATATGATATAATATATACCATGACAGCAGGCTATAAGTTATTATTAATTAAATCCAACCGACTCGCTTAACACTGCGTGTCGCAGAGCACTTGTGCACAGAATTAGTAATTTTCAACAAAATGCATAGAACCATTCCAAGCACCACGCAAATAAATATTGTATTAAGTAATAATTTTCTATCACGAAAATAGATCAATGAAAATATTGTATATTTAATATTTTACAACGTTAAGTTTACGTACGTAAGAACATTTTTATAATGTTATATTATCATACTATTATTCGTATATAAGTAATTATTAAGTATATTATGTGTATTTCGTTAGCTTCACCTACATCACGATAATATATTAAGGCTTGTTGTGAAAGATATTTTTAAAAAAAATTTGAGTAAATATTCAATAATTCAAAAAAAAGTATTTCAAATACTGTTAACTACACAAATTTAATTTATATGTATTTGAACGCGTTTATTGTACATTATATTTGTTTATTTATCGTCACAATAATTTTTTTTTTAAATATGCTTCTTTAAGAATAGTTATTTTCTTGTCAATAGTGCCCTACTTACACTGCCACTCAAATGATTATATATTAGGTACTAATATATAGTTTACTCAGTATATTATCGACATGGTTTAGTGCAATTCCAATTTCCAAAATTCACATAATATAATATTCGTCAGTATACAAATTTGACTCATTATGTACGTCTGACGTCTCAATCAGACATCAGTAGTAAAAATGTTTCGATTTAAAATAAAATAATATAATAACATAATTAATAATAAATTGTACAGGTATCCGTTCAGAGTGGAAATATTAAATTAAATGTAACTACGAGCGAAAAGAAAGACGAGAGACAGCATGTAGTTTTTAATAGGATTCGATTAAACTTAAATTGAAACGTCGGGCAAGAGTACAAGACGCTTTTTCAAAATAAACTTTTTATTTCTTTTTTCCACGATTTCGGGTTTATAAAGAAAGATAAACCGCGGAATCGTTTTTAAAAAGGAGTGTTTTCGTGCAATACACGATGTCACGAGTTCACATTATAATAATGTTATGTATCGTATTATATTGTTCTATGGTATTATGTCTAGGTAGTACGACTGTGCAGGTAGTCCGGATTTTATGTTAAAAAATAAAAACGAAAACAAATATTAAGAATTCAATTGAGTGTCAACTGGGGATATATTAATGGTATTACTACTTCTACTATATATATACTTTTATTATACTTATATTATTTCAGGCTCAGCGTGGCGCTGTGGCTGAAATCAATCACGAGACGTTATTGAGAGTAAGCAACGGCCGCTGCCACTAGTTCTCGGATGGGTGACCACCCGGGTTCGTTGTGCACAAAAACCTTGCCACACATGCACGTGTTCCTAACCGACCGTACCAACCGTCCCAAGCCTACAGTACCAACCCCACCAACCCTGCAGGCTAATGACCTCAGTCGTCGAAGCCTTAAAACCTAATATAAAAAAAAAAAAAATTATCATTTCAATTATATCTAATATAAATGTACGTGTGCTATTTGTATTAACTATTTAAATTGTATTTATTAAATTATGTTTTATACTATTGTATAGAGCTCGGCCCATTAATAAATAAATAAAAAGAAAATAATGTAGGTATCTACCAAAACTACCATAATAATCACTTCCGACATTAGAAAATATTTTAGGTACGTTTACGTACATAAAACGTACACGTGAAGCAGCTAGGAGTTTATTTTCGTTGGTTTTACTATGATATTTTGATTTAATATTTATTTGTTTGTTTATACGTCGTGAAGATGAACGTATCTCTATATTTTTCATTAATAATCGTGTACTTTAATGTTCACGTCAAACAACTTCTCAATAAATCACTGTTTAGATATTATTTACTACACATATTTTACTATCCGTGTAAAAACGATTTTTTACACAAAATAAAAAAATAGGTGCCTATGTCGTTGTTACGGCGTAGAACGAAAAAAAATGTTTTTCGTCAAATTAAATTTACTCTGAATATTAAACAGAAACGTTTTACTTTCGGTACCTGTCCGAATTATTTTTAAATGTTTTATTTTAATATTTATGTGGCTTTTTACATTAGTTTCTATAGTTTAACAAAGGACCTGTATT
Source organism: Sitobion miscanthi (assembly GCA_008086715.1). Taxonomy (NCBI): domain Eukaryota; kingdom Metazoa; phylum Arthropoda; class Insecta; order Hemiptera; family Aphididae; genus Sitobion; species Sitobion miscanthi. Next base: position 12,621,535 of record CM017805.1, read on the forward strand.
AAACTTTACACATGTTTACTGTATCAACTATTAATGGATTTTGTGTTTGTTTACGACACGTCCATTGTTCTTGTTTGCCTGCCACTTCTAATTATTATTATATGCGTCTAATGAAATGACTTAAAGATTAAAAGTAGCTATAGTTTGTGTTCAGTGGTTCTCTGTCTATAGTCTGCGCCATTATCCGTGTAACTAGAGGTTTTTTATACACGTCTAGTTATATATATATATTTTTTTTTTCACAACGTTTTCATATTATTAATGGTTTTGTTTTATAAACTAAAAAATACTGTCTACACCCCGCCTCAATTATTGTTCAGATAAAATTTTAATGTTTTTGTGCTGAATAAGAATTTAAAAATAAATTCTAAAAAATGCTGTTACTGGATTTGGGTGGGGTCCATAATGGGCGGTGTCTTTATAAACAATGATCTATAATAATTTCAAAACCTTTTTTTTGGAACTCGGATTATCTAAAAGTTTTCATATTTTGTGTGTCTCCACATACGAGAGTATTCAATTTGTTTTACTTGATATAATTTTAGTACCTACCTAAAATTAACTTTGTTGATTTTGTTTGTATATTGTAGACTGTAGTTATAAAATAAAATATTAAAAATATATTTTTTTGTAATTTTTATTTTATATTTTTTAATCTATTAAATTTACAATTCAAAACTTAGAGTTACAAGTAAACTCCAGTGTATTGTTTCGTAATAATTATTTCTAAAATTATTTTAGACTCTGAGTGGAGCGAAAGAATGTATTGGTTTTAAAATGATGTGTGTTTTTTTTGTCTATCTGTCAGCGATATTTTGGATAGTAAGAATGCTTGATTTTTGAGATCAGCATCTTTTCTGGTAGAAAAGTGAACCGATTGTGAAATTTAAAATTTCAAGTTGTTTTAGAAAGCGTCGAGAAAAACTACCGACAAATTACGAAAAACCGCTAAAAATGGGATTTTAATTTCTAATGCTTTGTTTATCACCATAGCAACGAATAAAAAATAATAATATTATAAGGACTACTTTAACCACTCAGAATTGTTTTTCGTATTCAATGGTTTATCATTGTTTTCAAGTATAACGCATCCACTACAACTACTGTACAGCAGAGCGGTACCCACTTGTCCACCTTTTTAATGTTATTAATTTGAGTAGAATTTATATTTTGATACATTATTATTATCATAATATAAATCTAAAAATACAATCATATTTTTATAATGGTTATCTACATTTATTGGTGTGTGTAATTATACTAAAAAAATTTTTTGTGTATTAATACAAAAATAAGGGCATTATGCATATTGTATAGGATAAGAACGTAACCTGTAACCTAACTATTTTTGAATAAAAACTTAGACTTTACAAATATTATACAAATCTCAAACGCATATAATATACAGCAGCACGTTGTCAGCTGTCGTTATCAAGAACGTAATTTTTTCGATACTTCAAATTCGTCACCACATCTGTTACTCACACTATACTCGCTGCAGCAGTCCTCCGTCCGCACATCCTCCATACATTTTTTGTACGCCCGACTTACCTACTGAATTAAATCCGGTCGGATCGGGTTAGGTTTGGTAAATACCGATACAATACCACCATATTATAATATTATAATTTATTATCGTTTATAATATTATTACATATTTTTGTACTCACCGCGAGGTCATCATATTATGCCTGCAGCACGAATCACCGTACGTTTTGTCATCGCGTTTTACATTAATTTTTATTCGTTTTATCGTCGAGCCCCGACGCTACACGTGAAGGCCGGGGCAGGTGATGTTTAATATGTCTATTAAAATCGAATTACACGAGCTTATCGATCATACACGACGACTGTGCACGACCATAAAACGTGTCGTTGTGCGAACCCTCGGTGTACGCGACTGCCCTGCGATACATTTAAAAGTGTACGGCCACATACACGCTGGCGCGTACATCATACGTATATATATATATATATATATATGATACATTATTATATAGACTCTCCGGTGTAATGAAAACAAACACGAAAAACGAACCGTCCAAGTTCGCGGCGACTACGACTACCTATTAAGTGAGGTTTTTACTACCGTTTTCGTTCATTGCACCATCTCACGTTCGATATACGCGAGGCATATCACCTACATATCTACATAGGTATACGTCGTTATATATACGTATAAACCCGTGTCCGCACCGCGATGATGGTGTAAACCGTGACGTAATGGGTTCAGCTGTGCACGAGTCCGTGCGCAGACAGATATACGATTACAATTCACAATTATTTACGATAATATCGATAGCACATATACCCATCTGCCTATACCTATCTGCCTACCGAGAGCAGCAGCAGTCGCAGGTAGTTTTAATAGAACAGACAATGATTGGCATAGTTGTATATGTATTACGGTAGAAGGTGCTCAGCCACTTATTATAATGTAGGCGTTATAATATTATATCGAACCATATTGGTGGCGACTGATACCGGGAATACCTATTAATATCGACGTATATAGTAAAGCGCCACCACGACACTTTTGATTGATTTACCGGCGTTTTGTGAAAGTTTTATAATAATAGTATTATTATGTGTACACAGCTGCGCGAACACGCAAACATAACGCAAGTGGAATGGCCACCGGAAAAACGGTAAAAAAATCCAGCTAGAGGACGAAAAATTATATAATTTTACTTTAACTAGCACCTTTATTTATTCGGGCGAGGTGTGGAGGGTGAGTTAACAACTGATAAATAAAAAAAATACGTGTCATCGTGAGTCTTAGGAAAATGTTACCGAGACGATTAAAATATTTACATATGATCAGAACTTGGACATCTTTAAGTCACCCTCTCCTAAATTACTGCACGTGTGTGTAGAAACTTCGTGACTTGATCGTTTCTGAGTCGAACTATATAACAGTAATATATTGTCAGAAGCTGCTGCTATTGCATTCAAATATTATACTCGGCGATCTGTTCAGATGTCTTAAAAACGAAAAATTTTAATTATTAGGTACTTTTATTTTATGCGTTTTATACGCATCGAGTGACCGATGAAGTGTTGTGTGTTTGTATTTTACCCGTTTAGCGTATTAATTCCGTACAGCGATCACGTCATATTATAGGTTTTTCAAAGGGTTTAAGTATAGAATTAAATTAGTTTCGATTTCATACAGAAGAATTAAACCCTATTATTTATTTTATTTTTTTTTTTTGAAACTTTCCCATCTGCACGGTATCATAATATTATACAATAGGTCAAACCATAATCATGTTTTATTCATTTCCCACTTTCGACGGTAAAACACTTATTATGGTCGTTTTCACTGTAAGTTGCAACTGTTTATGGTTTAATACTTTGTACACTAATTTTCACATTAAATAATTAACAATAATTGTATACTGATTATAAAAATGCATAATATATTAATTTTGTTATTTTCGATGTAATATTTTATAATTAAGTTGTAATATTATTTTATAAATAAGCATATTGTTGTACCTTGACGATTTCTGTGCAAATCGATATAAAAATAAATATCAAGTTTTTTACGACTAATCGACGAATGAGATTATAGGTAGATGGCGTAATGTATAAACCTCAAAAATAAAATCCGGTGGCCTAAAATAAATGTTTGGTAACGATAGGGTAATAACATCGTCATTAATTATATTCCGTTTACCCTCCGCCGAGGACACTGTATAGGTGTGTATAATATTATGCTTTCCTCAGCAGTCGAAAACTTTTTAAAACTATTGTACCTCAAACAGACGGGTGTAAAACGAAATGCATTTTACACGATAAGACATAAAATGTACATTATCTATGTATCAAATAGGTGCATAATACGTAGCACAAAGGTAAAAGGTACCTACTGGATTATAATATATTACGCTTGTAAGGTGTAACCTCGTGCGAGCTGGAATTGCTGTCCGAGAGTTTAGCAGGCGAAATATATGGTTTTAGTCGTAAATTAACAAACGTGGCGGCGTACTACTCATCGTCGAGCCGTACACGTAATGTCGGGTGAAGACGTTCCTCCGTAAGTTAACATACCTGTAAAAAAAAAAAAAATAATAACACTATTAATTAAAATGACGAAACGATGACTTGACGATAGTAACAAACGTTACTCGCTTATAATATTATTATATGATAAATATAATTGTAAATATCGAATGGTTCTGCAGTTATATTAACAGTGATCCATTCAACGTAAGACGACCATTGTTTCAAAAAGTATTAACGATTTTGGAAAAAAAATGTCACATAGTTCCTATTAAAAAATATATATTCTTTTTATCAGTTTTTTTTTGCTTTTTTGAATGACAACATATCGTTTTGATTTCTTATTCCAAATCAGAATAATTTTCCAAGTACCTACTTCGATACATAAAAATCGAATTTAGGACGAGTAATTTATGAGTTATAACTTATAGGTATTTTAAGTTAGGAGAGTGGAGCAACGTAACCGCGTACTACCCGACTCTGCTCATCTAAACTTTTATATACTTATAACTCAAAAATTACTCGTCTTAATTCGATTTTTATGTATCGAAACATTCAGGAAAATATTCTGCTTTGGAATATGAAATTAAAACGTTATGTGCGGTCATTAAAAAAAATATTTTAAAAACGTTAATACCTATGGAAATAATAATCATTATTGTCTTACGTTAAATGGACCATCCGGTACAAAGCTACTTACCAATAATAAATTATTAATGATCATCACGACTTGGTGATCGAATGGTATTACTTAGGTATAAGTACACACAAGAAATACATATTATATTTTAATATACATTTATGAACTAATCGAGTAATATAAAAGTCCAGTTTGATAAATGTGGCTCGGGAGACCAAACGTGTATACGTTTTATATATTATTATATTATTATAATATAATATATAAAATTGTATGTGACAAACTATCGTCGTAAAATCTGAAACTTCTAATAGTTTTTTCACATCTACGACGAGCGACAGTAAAGTTCTATTATATTATAATACGCTTCGCTTTGCAAGCACTTCGTTATTGTCTTCATAATATTATCACAGACAATTGTATACTGACAAAAGAGTTATGGATCAAAGGCCCGACGGGTGTACATTCCATTTGGATTGAGTGTTATGCAATACGCACTTTTTATACATCTTTATACTGCGTCGCGTATCGCTAAATATTATTATTCAGATTGTAACGCCAACATGTCTAAGTAATTATTAATTTGTTAATGACACTGAAAACTTTTAATCCCTTCGACGGTCTGGTTATCGATCGGAGCCTATAATATATGTATATAACTAGGTAATCGCGGTCAGTAGCAGGTAGAAAAAAATGGTTTCGGTTAAGTATTTTGTATTTTGTGTAAACTGCTATACAGACTGCGCGTCATGATATAATGTCTAGATCATCAACAGGTTCACTTTGTTGGTTAATTTTTTTGTATTAATTTCCTATCGCATCAGTATTAAACTGCGCAGTTTTATATATTACACAAAAGGTTTGTGGAAAAAATCATGAGATGTGGCAATCGGGAACATTTATGGCGCCGAACCATTAGATGTTATGTCGATTCGTTCAGACCGAATTCCTCCTCGTTCAATATTATATTTTGTTGAATATTATAACATTATAATTATAGGCAAAACGAAGGCGTCAGTTATTTTTAATAATACATCACCGAATCGCTCCTCGCCTTGACCAAAGGACCGATGCTCGCGAGTACCGCGGTTGTTATTGGTTACAAATAATATGATAATTATTATGGTTAGATATAATCTTCTGTATTGTATATATTATATTTTTTGTTGTGGCCAAATAACGCTTTTCTATACAAATTTAAAATTGATTAAGTAATTGATGCTGTTTAGAGACAAAATGTACTCGACCGTACATTAATATATGCTAAAAACAAATACTCGACAAATAAGTAACTTTTTTTCTTACGAGTAGATAACCTGCGATTTCTAGTTGAAAGATGCGGTTGTCATTTTGCTCCAACTACCGCATAATATACTGACCAAATATCAAATACAGGTTAAAATTACATCTGATTATAACGACAATTTTTATTGGTTTAACCTGGGCCGACCATTTATATAAAAAAAAATAATATTAATTTCTACTGCCACGACTGTGATCCGAAACCAATATAATGGCCACGATTTCTAAACAGAAAACAAATATTTTCAATTTCCAACGTAGGTGTAAATCTCAAAATCCTTGTGTGAACAACTCTGTCAAATGCGAATTTCGGAAAATCCGTTCTTGCCTAGTGAACTATTACATGGCTGTTCTATCGAAATGTCGAGTCCTCAGCTATCACGGGTTAGGCTCTACGTTGATCGACTAGTCAGTCGGGACACGTTCGATTATATATATATATATATATAGAGAGAGAGAGATAAAATGCGTACGGCTCAGAGCTCATCGAGTCAAAAAATACTCGACCGATCGATTTCGACGACTCGAGGAAGGTTTAGAGTTGGAATATGGACCGAGCCCGTTATTTCAGTGTGTGGCTTACCAGATGTTAACGTAATATTTAAATCACGATCGCGTATTGTTTTATTTCTGTTCGCAGTCGTTATTAGTTATCGTACTTATGAAAAAAAAAAAGTTACTATATACTAATAACATATTACCGTCCAACGCCGATGGTGCAGGATTATTGCGCATCTCGATTCCATATTTTATCCACAGGTAGTAAACCTACTGTAATATTTTACTATATTATAACCTACCTATATGTTATAATATTTATTTTATGAGCGGACTGGAGATCGTGAAAGTGTATTTCTCAGCGATACGATGCGCATAATAACAGTTTAATATTATTATCATTCATATTTTACACAACGTATTAATATCGTAATTAACATCGTACGTTATTGTGACGTATGTAATGTACTCATGCCCATAATATTACATTATTATATCATATTGTCCTACACGCAGAACAGTGTAACGTAGCATGTTGTGCGTATAATACCGTATACCTAGTAGTAGGTATAATATACTAATTAGCGATATGCTGGAATTGCCTTTGTGGTATATATTGTATTAAATTACAATTGCAATAATAATACGTATTTTGATCTACACCCGAGGACCGGGTATCGTCATAGGAGTTTTCCAGGGAGCCAATATATACGGCTGATGTGCGGGGAGATACGGCAATAGGAAGAACAAGACTTGGACGAAAAAAAGGCAAATGACAAAAGTGTAGCTGCACGCTGTTCGATATTATTTTCAGCTTCGAAGAAAATTCATGAATCATATAAATATTATGAGTTGATACGTAACCATCGATTATAATATGTACCTATACCTAGTGGGAATTAGGTAATTTTTACGTTTTGTTCGCTTTTACGGCGATGGAAATCGGTCGGAAAATAAAAATATCTGTACTCGGCCCAAAAACATTTTTATGTTTGAAAAAAAAATCAACAACATCGGTACGGACATTAATTAAAATCGTGCCGGAAAACGCGTGTGTAAAATCGACGATCTAGATAAAGCAGCTCGCTTTAATTTAATAAAAGCTGTTCGTCCCCCCCGATGAAGCTATAGTTGGGTGAGCATTATAATATTGACGACGAGTAGTCATACTCGCACGGTCGATTGTCATTTTTATGTTAGAGTGTGTGGAAAATAACATCAACCGCAAAATCAGATGGTAATATACGCCGACTATATAAGAATGTACTTTTTAAAATCTCTACGGTATTATTGCGAGTCAATATTTAAAAAAATCCATAACACAACAATGACCGATTGTAAACACGACAGCGCTGCAGTGATTATAGTAATTATTGTAATTATTATATTCGGTTCAGACGGCGTAAAGACTTGAAACACTGTCATCGGAGATAATAATATTATAATGCGTGTATTATTACGTCTATATTTGGTGTTGTTGCTGCTGCTGGATATTGTGTACCTATTATGTTACTGTGTTTGCAGATTTTAATTGAGTTTGCTATGATATGCGTTCTAATCCAATCGTTTATCATGCAAACAATTAACTAATGGAAAATGATTTACCTACCGCGCAACAATAATATCCTTTCGAGATGGGTACTAAAACGGTCAGGTATTACTACGGTCGATTCCGTTTGTTATTGTTTTTTATACGTTTTCGTTTAAACGGCGCTTGCCTTTGAACTAGGTATATTTTATGATGTTTTTAATCGTCAATAGAAAGTAAATAAGTAAGTAAGTCGTCTTCAGCTGTGGAACGCCTTTGTAAGAGTTCGTATTTATTGCCCTCGGAAACAATTGCGCTAATAGCTTTTAAAATACATTAAATTAATATTATTGTGTATAATAATAAACTGTAAATAAAGATTTTTTTTTTTTGTCTACTCCGCCGTAGCTCGTGAAATTATAATATTGCGTCTATACAGCTATATATATATAAGGACCGGGGCAAACTTTATACCGAACAAATGCAGGTAGGTTTAAACCTTTTAGGTACTTTTTGTAATTGTTTCCTCCCCGTTCGTATTGTTTTACCGGCCACAATTGAAGCGTGTCTTGGTATGGTGACAGACGAATACGAGAACAATCTCAAACGCATTTTCGAGTCGATTTAGTAGTTGAAATTCAACTTGATTTCATTCGGAACGTGAAAGTTTTCGTATCCTTCAAAATATGTATTGTAATGTAATGTATTTACGTGTGCTGGATTCGGATGGCGTGATTTTAGTGGATAAAAAGAAATTATTTTGTTTCTCACTTGAATAGCGAAAAGTCGTACAAAATAATATAACAACACCGATCGAATAAAAAAAAAAACTTTCAATATAATATTTTAATAATGATTACGATCTATTTCCATCTACACAATACAATATGCGTTTACCGTGACTTTCGTTGTAAATAACTATTTTGATACAATTATTATTGCAAATATACGTATCTACTTACTGAAAATGGCACTCTTTGTTATGATATATTATTACCTATAATATATTTAAGTTTGCGGGAAAAAAACGATTTATTTTAAGATGTAAATATTGTATATTCGTCCAATTAAACAATTTCAGCGACGACCGTTGTCAAAATTATTGACAATATTTGTGTTTAGCTCAGCGTTAATTCTATTATAATATAATATATACTGTGATACGTTTTTACAAATTAATCCAATCAAACGTGGGTACCGCGAAAACCTATAAAAAACGAGGTCGTTTTACATCGGATATGACCGCAGACCGTGGTGTTATAGTCTCTAGGGGAGGTGAACAACGAAAATTCGATTTTCTCATTTTACGAGTCCGCATGGGAAATAGTAATAAATACGACGTTTTTTGATAACATCGCCGTTTGAAAGAGCCAAGCACATTTTCGGTTAAAATTTCGGGCGCGAGGACCACGATAAATTCATGGGCGAAAAATGTTATTATTATCATTATTAAATAAAAATAAAATGGTTACATATTGTATAATATTCTGTTACCTATTTACTGGTCCGACTTAGGTTCAAGGCGTCGGTGCGTAATACCGCTTCACTAACATAATATATTTGAATACAATGCGAAAACCATTTAACTGGTCAATTTTTTTTTTAACACAGGTGTAAATATTATGTTTTCAGGCTGGTTGCATTTTTTTGTCCAACGGTTTTTGTAACATTTTTTATAATGCCGTACAAATACAAACCGACAAAAACAACAAAAACGAAAATTAATTTATTGAATCCCTCACGAAATGTACGTAGCATAAAATAGTCACCATGGATATTTTGTCACTGCACTATATCCAAAAACATATTTACGATATTCCTCAATTATCCCTGCAGACGAACAACAGCTAGTGGCGTGCTTATAAATAAATAACAAATCGAATAACACTTAAATATAAATATCGACAAAAAATTTGTCTTTCATTCAATAACACGGCGCGATGTGCACCAAGCTTCGACTAATTATTCTTATACCTAGGTGAATTGTCAGTTCGTCTGAATCATAATATGTTTTCCTCATCATCGTAACACAATATTTTGAGATATTACTTTATAATAATATTCAGCATCAGCCACCGTGTTTTCCGTTTTTCAATTCGGGCAAACGGGAAAACGCGGTGCCCCCCCCTTCGTTATCGATCATCCATATTATACATATTATACAGAACCCGAGTATGGATTAAAAAAAAAAAAACCCCATCGTTGTGTGTGGTATAATATTATAGAGAATAATAGAGTTTATAGATGTGTACACATAATATTATTATAATTCAAAATCCATCGGCCGCACGGAATTCAAAACGACCGTATAAATATTAATACCTACGGTTCATTTACAAAATATATCATAATATATTTCTGCTGTAATTTCTACGTGTACTGCGGGACACCTATGATATACGGTTGCAGTTACCACGCAGGTATAATGTATATAATATGTATATAATAATCATATACTCGCCGAGCGTCGGGGAGTCTGTAACCACTAACCGGATCACCGAAGGGAAGCGATATTGCAATAATATATTTTACTTCTCAGCCCCGTCTAATAACTATGAATCGGTTTTTTTTTCATCATCATCACGAGAGTCCACATCGGAACATATTATAATATTAATATCGTATCGATCGGGGTTTGCCTTTGATGTTCGAACCGGACAATTAATGCACTTGCATTAATTAGAAACGTTTATACGTACGATATTATTACATGAAGTATCTATTATATTTTATTTTACAATAATATATGCATCGTCAGAACGAGTTTAATTATCTGTGGTACACGCATGCCGTATGCGTATGATAGCGTACGTTGTGCATAATACGACGTTGAACGGGGAGGGCTATAAATGTCTTGCAGCAGACCTCTTGAAGTGACTACCAACAGCTATAGTCGACTATACATAAAACGAAAATCGTATACATTTCATCGTATCGCATATTATTATTTATTGAAATGCGCGTAAAATTCCCACGCATACATACTCGATTATTATTGGCTCTATTTACGCTACCATTTTTATTTTCATCGTCGAATATTCGATTGACAAGGTAATTATTTTGTGCAAATATTCGTACCATATAGTTTTCTGATACGGGTTTTAAACATAGATTAACCAATAACGGTTTACCACACGAAAACAGATTACTATATAGGTGACAATGACATCATGTAGATGCGGATGACAGAAATATTTGAAATGTATATCAACGACTGATACACGAGACAATAGCCACATTTGAATAGTTTTATTTTTTAAAAATTCATTTCGGCGTTTCAGTTTAAATAACTCAATGCTAAAAAAAAAAATCAATATTGAATTTACAATGATAGGTACTTACCCCATGACCAGCCCCGTGTCCCGCTGGCCACGCCATAGCTATAAGAGCTTGTTTAAATAATATATGCATTTATTCTCATGTATTTTATTCTATTAAAAAAAAAACCAAAAGCTATTTTAGGTGCACAATAATAATTTATAATATTACATCGAGTTCCCGAGACCGTTATAATTTTTTATTAGGTAAACGACTGCCGTTCAATGTACCAATATTATAATAATTATAAAAACGAACAGATCACAGGTTTATGACGACCTGGATAATATTATTATATTGAAACGCAACAAACTCCAACAGATTTATTTATCGAACATAATATTATACGATATACTATTTATCGAGCAAGTACTAGCTAAACCGATATTGTAATTATGTCACGCGTTAAATTATATTTTCCAAAATTTACTATACCCACTTAATCATGACGATATTGATGAAAGTTTATTTCACTCGGAAAAACGTACATATATAAGAGCTCAAAGAACAACGACTGGAGGATTTATTTTTTTCCGTCACTCGTCGCCGCGTGGACTTTTAATCGAAGCGATTTCACGTCGTCGGGACTTAAATCTCGAGCGGCACGATAACACCTACAACTTACACTACTAAACTTCTGCAGCTATTATAATATTATGAGGCGTATAAAAACTTACAACGGTGTAAGTACGTCACGTCAAACCGCGTTATCGCTGTACGCGGAGATCGATCGATCGCGATATACATTGCGTATAGGTATTTTACCGTATAATATAATGTGCAGGCCATGCGAAACGACAGACGCCTGACAATATTCCAATAATAATAATAATAATATTATCGCGATGACGTATCATATTATACACACGAGTTTTACGTCAAACCGTATAATATTTAATCGCGGATATTTCGCTGCCAAGCGCCGTTGACGTTTTCAGGACGTTATACACCGCGCCGATCCACCACCTGCAGCAGCAACCTGTTGCTAACGACAGCTATCGCTCGTTGACATAATAATATCGGCAAAACGACGACTTTTTATTCGACTGACATTTCGATCGCCGAGTTTTAATTGCATAATATTATATTTTTTCAGCGTCAACGTCCGACCGGCCCGCTCTCCTCGGGGCAGACTCCAATCCCGGTTTTGGACGATTTTTTGAAAAAATATAAATATAAATACAACGATTATAATAATTGTGCCGCTTGTGGGTCGATTTCGGGGACCACGCTTTTATTATGTATATATATTTTATTTAAAAATAATGCTTCAACAGCGTAAGTCATGGTAGCCTGTCGTTGAATTTTAAATATTGTGTTTCTTAAATATAATACATATGTATTACATTGTATAATATGGTTTTACAAATAATTACATTTATAATGGTTTTTCTATACATTTTATTACATTAGCGGTATTTAGAAATTTGATTATTTTCGTAGTTTGGTCTTCGTCAGTCTGTGCCTGTTGTAATTTAGTCAACGCTTTGTTTTATATAGTTATATAGTTTTATAGTTTTAATATAGTTATTTTACAACCCGATAATGTTATTATTATTATTATTATCATCGACGATCATTACAATATAATGTTGAGAAATGTATTCATAATACGGTAGGTATATTATATTATAATCACTGAGTTAGATGACGTTAAGATCAGGGAAACTTTAATATTAAATAAAATAAAGAAATTATTTTACAGGTAGTAGGTAGGTGTAGTATTTATTATATCTATTCATACACACGTGTATTATTTAATAAATACAATTAGTATTTAGTATTGAAAGACAATTTTTGCGCCACCGTGTGACGGTATTAAGTATAATAGTATTCAGACGGATGACTGTGATGTGTGCCTCCTATACCAGTGGCGAATTTTCGAGGGATAAATTTTGGACCAAGATATTCCCATAAGGGTTCTTTTTTTGATATTAATTGTTAAATAATATAATTTGGCGTTTACTGCATTTAAAGTATTTTAAACACTATGCGCGTAACAACAATAAAAATATTATTTAATAATATGACCTATATTGTAATATTACGAAACCAAAAATAAACAAATAACAAACTATACTGTAGGATAACAACTGTATACAAAACGCTAATAATTTCCCAGTATAAATATAATTAATCTAAACTACGATTGCAATTTTCAATGCATTATGATTATGTTTCCCAACCGGTAAAAACGTGTAGCATCCCGCTCAATAATTTATCATAATATACCTACCTAAAAGTCATTCTAGTAAAGTACTCGGATAAAGTATTTTAAATATTTTCTTAAAGTATCTATCCGTATTCAAAATCAAATACTTGTTATTTTTAGTTTATATATTTTATATTTTAATTCTAATCACGTAATATAAAATAAAATATATTGAGAATTTATGTAATAGTATGCATGTTTTTTACTGTAAATTATGCTCAAGGGAAAAATCAAATCTTTGGCAAATAAATGATATAAGTATTTTATAGTTACGCCTCGATACGGTGTAATTTATGTGAAACGTGAAAATCGGTGTTGGAGCCGATAATTTGGTTTATTTAAAAATCCGTACTACACCGTATAAATTACTATACTTATTTTTTGTGATAAATAGGTGCGCAGAGTAAATTTACAGTGGGTAATATAATTAATAGCAACAATGTGATGGCGCGCCGGACGGTGTGCACTGTCCATTAACTATGACGCTACTAAAAGTCTAAGGCACAATAGAGTACAACATATATAGTGCGACGGAGTCACTCCAGCGACGTCTTATACTCTTATAATATCTAAATTTTATTATTTTAGTGCCAGTCTACCGGCAATATTATTTGATTTTCTGGGTTCCGACAATCGGTTCAGCTGATTTATATAAGGTGAGAAAAAAAATGTATAAAGATTTAAAAGTCTCTATGAATTCTATTATTTTACTTGAGTATTCATACACGTATTTCAGTAGGTACTTTCAAGATAAGTATCTGCATTTGTACTTGGATACTTTTAAAAAGTATATTTTGCAAGACAGTTCGTTTAGTGTGTGTGTGTACAGGTCAGGTACCTACAACGGACATTGGACGTGTCGTAATAAAGCAGTAAAAACGAATCCAGTCGATAGCCGTTATATTTGTACGTCACATAAAGTCAAAAAGTTAACCTAATATAATTAAGATACTTTATGTGGTAACAATGTATGTGTTGTACGATATAACACGTCTTAGGGTAGGCAAATTAATATACATCTACAGATGAGTCCGACAGCTTTCTAACGTTTTCCTAGACATTTTTTAAAATAAATTGTCTTTTTCAGTTCTATCTGAACTTCGCCGACACATTTTCAGGGCTTGAAATTGAAAATATTTTTTCCTAGGTATTTCGATTTCGGTTTTGATTACAGGTATTGATTTTTTCGATTCTGTTTACAATTCCGGTATCAATTTCAGTTTTTAACGGTTTTAACAGGTATTCGAAATCGGTATCCAATATCGGTTTCAAGTCCTGCATTATTATTATATCATTATAATGACCAAGGCTTGAAACCGAAAATATTTATTCTATTTTGATTTCGGTTTTGGTTATCGGTATTTATTTTTTCCGATTTTGATTTCGGTATATTTTATTTTTTTGATTTTGTTTTCGGTTTTTAACGATTTTAACCGGTATCCAATATTGGTTTCCAGCGCTGCACATTTTCACATTTACACTTCAATTTTTAACCACAAATCGCTGAAATTAAACTCAATTTCTTTTTAATCTTATTCATTATTTTATTCGGTTATACTAACATTTCACTTTTCATTCCAGAAGAAATTCAACACCAGGCGCAAAACGTTAAAATATACGGAATAATTTGCATATTTTACGGTTACGAGTTCGGTGCGGATACAGCTCTTGAGACTTTTAATATTCGAGGTATTTTATTTTTCATCAACTAAATACAGTTTTTTTTTTTTCATTTTAATTCTTTACCAACAAACCTGTGTTTTTTTGTTTTCTTTCAATCCACTTTGATTTTTTTTTTTTATTTATTTACAAGCGAAGGAATTATTTATGTCCAGGGATACATAAACGTTCGACTTTAATACCTATATACACGGTAGTTTACAATTCAGAAATTATATTATTACCATGTCTTGATAGCTTTTCAGTAAAAATTGAAATGTAATACTGACCGATATCAATGCGCGTATCCAAAAAAAGGTTTTCTTTGAGGTATATCTTTTGCAAATACATTTCGCATCGTCGTCTTTATTTCGTATCAGATTTTAATAAACGTTTCAATTTCTACAACGATCAAATAACATGTCGTAATAATAAATGGGTAGAAGATTCACTAAAAAAAAGAAGTAACTCTTACTCGTATATTGACCTTTTTACCATAAAAATCATCCGTTCGTTACACATTTTCATAAGTATCAATTGTCGTGCACCTAGTTAACATAATATGGTTATTATATTACGAAATAAATCGATGGTGGTCGAACATAATTTTACACAATTTTATTAGAACGATATATATATATATTATAACTCCTAATAATAATAATTGTAGATTTTTCTTGAATTATTTGGTAATTTTTCGGCGGAAAACGACGTTTTGCAGAACGAACGGCAAATCAAAATATGATAATATCGAAATCACTAATGGTTAGTAACACCGTAATATTATAATATACCGTGTTTATACACTGTATTACTGTCTATATTACGCCGTCCACACCGTTTAATGTAATTTTAAAATACGTTCGTCCGCAACGTTTCGCTTTTTTTTGTAAAATAAAATACATCTATGTAAAAAAAAAAAAAAAAAAAATCGTTTTTTCACTACACCATAAAAGGGCGACGACGACGTCGGCAATTAGCGATAAAAAAGAGAATGAAAAAAACTCAACGTCGGCGCATTATTGTCATCGCAGCTTCGAAAAATGGAAAACCCATTGTAACGCTATTTTTTTTTTCAATTACTATATCGAAATTGAAAATGTCTTAAGACGAGAAGCGTTTTTTCTCTTCTCCCTCCTCCCCCCCTCCCACGCGACAACGCGCCAAACTTTCCCGGTAGTTGTCATCGTCACCATTGTCACGGGCCCTTGGATACCTCTTTCCCTGTCCCCTCTCTTTCTCTTCCACCCTCTTTCTCTCACTCCCTCTCTCTCTCTCTCTCCTTCTCTCTTTCTATATCCCTCTCGCTCTCTCTCCGTCTGCCCCGGAAAACGATTAAATAATATATACACCACCTACAGGAAGTTGCAGAGATTATGGACCAGTGTTCTGTTATTTATATTTATTTTCGCAGTGTACACGATTCGGCGGTTAATTGCTCGGAGCAGTTGCGACTGTTTACATAGTGCGTTCGGTAGTTAAGTCCGTATCGATCGTCCCGAATGTGTGATATAGAGAAAATGAAGACGAATGAAACCAACGAATAAGGCATTTGACTACCTATACTATATATAAACACTATACCAACCCCGGAGTGATAATAACAACACTCTAAGTATTTACTTAGTGTTGCTCCTGCTCCCGCTGCTTTAGTGCCCCTGTACTGCACTATTGTCAACACGAGTCAAAAAAAGCGGAAGTTTTTATTCGTATGTTTACTCGATTTTCAATTTACGAAATATATATATATATATATATGCGTTGTAATTCACTTTTCGTTGTCTGACTCGGCTGTCATAGGCTGTATGGTCTGCATCAAAAACTTCGTTTTTCACTTAACCCTCGTCGATCGTCATCCGATGCAACCCTCTGTACGCGTAACAGACAATAAATTGAAGTATAAAATATCAATCGAATGTGAATGATAAAAAAAAATTCAACCAAGTCGTGTACCTAGTAGTTTTCGAGTGTATCTCGTCATAGGTCATATACTGTACCTAATGGATGTGTTAAAATTGAATTCAATGATAAAATGAATACATCCAATCGTAGCGTACGAAAAAAAGAATTTGACCGGAGACGATTTTGTCAGCCTATAGAATATGTTCTAAGGGCTTATTATAATATATGTAATTTATATTGTATAACACTATATCTTTGTCAGTTGTAAATTATATAATATATGCATAATACAGGGTATGTCGAAATAATTGTAACTGTCAAATATCGGAAAGAGTACAATATAAAAAAATTTAATTAAATTTTCAAGCTATTTGACTTAAAACAAAAATTATACCATGTATCGCGTAAAAATTAAAAAAAATAATAAAGATACCAACTGTTATATTAAATTCATCGATCGAAAGAAAACTAAAAGTCGAAAATGTCAAATGTCTATTAATATTAATAATTAATAGCACAAAAAGAAGAAATTTTTTTTAAATACTATATTATATATATATAAAATGAAAGTGCGTTTATAAATATTTGACGACCAATTTCAATCGGTTCGGTTGTTCATTTTTGGATGACAACAAAACAAAGAGTTTTTTCGATTTTTTAATAAGTACCGAGAGTGTTTTACTTTTGATCCCCTAAAGGTTTACTACCCTACCAACTATATTATCTAATTCGTTCACAGAACCACTCTCGGTGTTGAATTTTTTTGGTCCAATGGAGTCGATGACGGACACTAAAAAAAACACGAGTTGTAAAATCAAAATTGGTATCTGCGCTCGTGTTTGTCTGGTCAACAAATACAGCGAACTCATTGGTTTGCTTTGAAGCTTTAATACACAACGTTATTATTCACAAAAGCTTGTGTGCTATCCGGTCAACTAAATTTCAATCAACTAATGAATATTAAACAATGTTATATGATGGCATTTCAGTTGACTTTTGCTATTATAACTAATACAGTAATAAAACAATATATGTATTGTATATATTCCACTACCTACTCGGTAAAATGCGGGCGGCCAACTGGCAATATTGATATAAAACTCCAATAAAACCATCAAATTCACTATTAACTTTTAAGCTCAACAAATAAACTATCTCGGAATGAAAAAAAGTTCGCATCCTCTAAGGATGTTACAGCACAACAAGCCCAAGAGCACACAACGGTGAAACCGCGCACAAACATCTCAAATGTCCACAATTCAACTATACAACACCGTACCCACGACCCAAACGCATCGCAGAAACTGTATACAGAGAAAGTTAATTTTACCAAAATTCATCGGACCATATTATAGTTGCAATAAAATTGACAGAATAAAAGACGAATCGAATACATCGCATAACCACTGTAGTCTATAGAAAAACTGACAGTATCAAAATCGAATGTTTTACCCATAAATATAGTTCGCGTAACGGCTGTCCGTTATTTCCAAAAATAGTAAAATATTAGAGACGTTTAAATTTTAAGACGTTAGATAGATTAGATTACTAAACCTAATAATAAGTTGGATGAATTCACAAGTTTGATCGTATTGATATTATAGATGCGTGAATTAATATTTATTTATATTATTTATATTGATTATTATTGTGATCGAAGATGATTCAATAAATAAATATTAATTCAAAATGTCGTTAAAAGCAGTCGTCGTGCAGCTATTTGAGCACTGGGGAATTCAGAGAGTTTATATCTTGTACCAATCACATATAAATATTACACAAAACGCCAAGAAACTCGTTGATTTTTATTTTCAATATTTCTACAAACTTTCACGATACTGCGAATCATTTTAGAACTTTAATCACACAAAATACAATCCGTGATCCGATGTTCGCATCATAATTCAACTTAATGCATCGAATATACGACTGCGTGATTAGTTACACATTTACATTCACCAAGCGAGATCGAATTTATTCCAATTCCCATTTTTTTTTAAATCATAAATATACTTATAGACCATAATTTAAAATAATTGGATTCAACATTTAAGGAGTGTCCTGAGGCATAATTACTTTTTTTTAATGCGAATCACTCTTCGCCCAATGAATAAGATCAGATGATTTTTTTGAAAATTCTAATGTACCTAAACCTATTCAAACGAGTACTCTTTGAGTTATTTCACTCTGTGTAATACTATGGTGATGGGTTTAAAAGATATAATGAATTTATGTGGGATATGATGATTTGAAAATTTTAGTAATTGATGTTGATCTATCTATATTTTATAATTTGTAAAAAAATTTTTATTTTAGTAATTACTAGATCCAATTTTTAATATATTTTATATTTTTGTAAAATAATATCTTAGAACTATAGAATACTATTCTTAGTATAAACATTTTAATAACTCAGAAGCTACTAGTTTGATTTAGATACGTAAACATTTTCAAAATATTCACTTGTTTATCAATTTACAGTAAAAAAGTTGGTTCTAATTTGAAATTTATGTCATCACCGGAAATTCTTTATATGTTACATAAATCTAAATTATTAAAAATATGGTCCTTAAAAATTCCAAAAAACCGAACACGAATAAATGTATTTATTAAATTAAAAATAAAAGTGAGCATGATATAGTGAATCACCCAGTGTAATGAAACTCATATAGCTATTAAAGTCAAAGTATAGTTTATTTATTATTAAACACCTAGTGTTCATGTAGCCCACATACATTTTAATTGGCAAAGTTAAAAAAAATAAATGTCTAAATAAGGAAATGTTTAATAATATATTCAATTTCATTAATTTTTTTTACATAACAAAAAACCATTTTAAACAATGTGGCTTGAAATATTGTTTTAATAATTTAAACCTCGCATAACCTGCTGAGTGAAAAGGTTTAATTAAGTTTTCGGTATAATATCGTTACAAAAAAAAAAAACCTTTTTTCTTTACAACTATTACCAAAGTAAATGATTAACAATGCAACCGATAGTATAGGAATTTTATTCTAAAAGGATTAAAAATATTTGTTGATCTAATATTTTAATACAATACGTTGGTTTCTAATTTTATATGAGACGTGTAGGATAGAAGACATTAACACAATTATTTACAAATTCGAACAATTTTCATGTACCTATATCTAAATATAATTTTTTTTATACGGTTTCAATTGTATAATAATAATAATAACGGAACAATGACGGTATTGCTATTATTCAGTTTGTTAAGCCTTCTATATAATATTTAATTGGATAGCATCGAAGGAGAAGATTATGTGGATGAGTGAAAATTTATATATTTAATTAATAATCGTATCATTATTATAATATTATGCACGTGGTATGATTATAACAAAATTTTTGTCTACAATTGAATATTACGAAATCCGAATAGCAATTTATTTGTTTGCATTATTAATGGAATCGAATTTGAACCATGACGTAAAATGTAAATGCAGTCTGGCGTATAAATGATTATGGTCTAATCAACATTATATTGAAAAATTATGACAGTTTATACGAAGCTATAAATTGGACATTTAACAAAATATAACGACTAAGTCATTGTTTTTTTTTTTTTTTTACGAAACGAGTTGGTTTAATAATATATTAATGGCGTAGTTAATAAATAATAATACGTAGTTATATTATGAGTAATATTGATTGAGTTTGTAAAGTTATAGAATATAAAGTTAGTTTTACATCATACCTACCAATCTACCTGTCATAAGCACAACTAGCGAAATTTTTCTGGGGTGGTTTTGAGTTGTATATCACTAGCACAGACCCTGATGATTGATATTTTAAACTAACGTATAATTAAAAAAAACTGTGGGGCTACGCATACGACAGGGGTGGGCTGAGCGGAGGTTTCTTAATTGCGCCTATGTAATAATTTAAACAATTTTTTGTGAATTATTGCATTTTAAATATTGATTGACAGCTAATATTATAGGTAGATAACGAACTATAATATTAGCAATAATATAAATATAATATTTCCCTTGCCGTTGAACGTTGTTTTCGAACTTCGGACCTCCCTCGGCTCTCGTGAATATTGATATTTAAAATAAAAGTATATAGCGCAAGACGTATTTAAATCCCCAAAGACGCCCCGTCGTCGCATATACACGCTCACGTCGTGTTTTCCAAAATTCGTCGAATATTTTGAATACGCATTTTCTATTTGGACCGGAAAAACACCGCCGCCGCCGTAACGAATTGGAAAAAAAAATGACGGAGAATTTTGCACCCCCGATGGATATAATAATATCCGTATGTGTTGTAAAAACTTAACAAGACCGGCGCCGCCGACTTCGGTTTAGAACGTAATAGCTGCAAGGATATACCGGCTCGTATACCTATACATATCTATACCGCACCTGTTGTAGCAGCAGCAGCAGGTGCCCGAATTCCGAATAAACGGTTTTCGTTCTTCGCTTTTGTACCGCATCTGCTGCTTCTGTTTGTAAGGTAAACTTAACGTGTATCTCTCTCACACACACACACGCGCGCACACACACAAACACACACACACACACACACACACACACACACACACACAAGCACACAAGCACACACACACATATATATATAAATTCCGCTGATGGGAAAATATCAACGAAA
This sequence comes from Sitobion miscanthi, assembly GCA_008086715.1. Classification (NCBI taxonomy): domain Eukaryota; kingdom Metazoa; phylum Arthropoda; class Insecta; order Hemiptera; family Aphididae; genus Sitobion; species Sitobion miscanthi. Next base: position 12,643,237 of record CM017805.1, read on the forward strand.
TTAGTGTGCAAACAAACTTCCGGCCGGTATATACGACCACCACAACTGCAGTAGTGCGCACCGAACAATCTCCGGCACGACAAATTACACCGATAAATCAGTAATTCGGTTACTATAATAGCCGCTGATGTGTTATAGGAAGGAAGAAAATGGTCTCGGAGTACACTATCGATGGAAAACCGTGAGCGCACCCCCGTCCACTAAAGCACAATACAAACGGGCGCGAACACTGCCTAAGTTGGTCGACCGACAACATAAAATAATAACAATAATATGTCTTCGTAAAAAAAGCCACTTATTGTCAGGTAGTCACTTACACTTGGTTCGTAAAAAACGTGTAAAAAAATCGTGAAATGACCGCGCATTGTAATATGATTTATAGACGATTGAATGATCCGCAATCAATTGTTCAACTAAATTTTATTTAGGTGTACAGAATAATGTAATATAATATATATCCATCGATATTGTTTACCTATACCTATATACACATAGAAATAAATCTATTTAATGAAAAGTTATCTTTTTGTTCCGGTTTCAGGCTTTTCTTTTTCTTTTACTGTTTTGCGTGAACGGATATCCGGACCTAAAAACAATGTCTGGCCGGTAACTAAACAAAAGGTTTTTATCACAGTTCGTCTACGCAGTAGCTATAATGGATTACTGTCGTTCAATTAGAAACATTACTCTAAAGTCTCTAAAGCATTTTTTTTGTTCCACAGCTCACAATATATATTATCATAATATGGTGGCTCGTGTTTTGTCGCGTGTTCAATATAACCGAGAGAATTTTTTTTTTTATTCTGGAGATTTGTTAAGACTTGCTGCATAATTAATAAAATAACCATAAATCTAAGAGAGATTTTTATTCGCCCCTTCGGGCTATATATATAGTGAGATTAAAATCCGATGATGCAATTACACTTCCTTATTTCAGAGATGCTGAAAATAAATCCCCAGCTGATAGTACCAGCAGAGTGGCTTGTACCGTTCGGTTGATTTTTTTTTTTTTACCTCAGGAAAATTGAATAATGTAATACTTTTTCAGTGGTAGTTAATAAATAATTCGAAAAAAAAAAATGCATTAAAATATAACTATTGACATTAAAATATATTCTCATTTACCATTATGTATAATATTATTTATGTCAAGTTAATTATATTATTAATTACTATTATTATAATTAATACAATTTGGGTGATGAATTATTTCAATTATTTACAAAATATTATGATTTGATTTTGGTTTATCCTCGCTTTAAAGACGTAAATATATCCACCGGCATAATTTAAGCCAATATGTACCTACTATTACCAATACAATTTAATTAAATATGAAATTATATATACGCACATTACCTGTATATTATTACGGTGTTTATTTTTTTTTTTTACCTGAATAATATTTTGTCAATAACTGGACGAAACAGATTCGTCCGTTTACAAATGGAAACAAATAATGCAAATGCGTTTGTCAATAATTTGAAACGTTGTTCCACTCAAAAGTATAACACAGCAATACTGATATTATAACAATCGATAAAATAATAACTATGAATAATAACATTCAAATACTATCAAAATGATTTTGCCGATTATACCTATCGCAGTTCATAATGGGACGGTGAATACATAAAAAATATTTTTTTTTATAATTTAGTATAATGTGCCTATACGAAATATCATTATGTAGGTAGGTACTAGAATGCATTTCTCTATTATAAGCTAATAGCTTTGAGCCCAAGTCGCCGGATACGTATTTTAATAATATATATTATATATCGTATTAACGAAAGAAACGTAGTCTACCATTTGAAAAAAAAAAACTCAAAACTAATGACATATTTTTCAAAAAAATATTTTCTAGTTAATCATGCGTACCTTTATAATAACTCTTCGCTTTTCCATTCCCTTATACTACCTTTATTATGTTTTATCATGCATCGCATTGTACAATTGTTATCTGTGTTGTTAATTTTGACCTATACCGCTAATATTAAATCCCCGTTTGCCCATACATTATTTTTTTTTTTTTTTGTTTCTAAGTAAGATTTTAACAAAAATTATTTTTAATCGTTCGGAGCTGAACAATATCGAACGGATTCGTTTGTTAAACTAATAGATAAAAACAATGTAAATAATAGATTTTTCAATAATGATTTAAAAATTCGTTTCACTCAAAAATATGACACCGTATTATACTGATATTATAATATAACAATAGAGCTATCAATAAAATAATAACTATTTTTAATATCAATTTAAATACTATCGAAACGAGTTTATTGATTATGATATCGTAATTCATTCATTTGCGACGGCGAACACATAAAATATATTTTTTCTAATTTCTTATAATTAGTAGATATGTGCATATATTATACGGAGTATTGTTATTTATTACCCATACCTATACCCTCTAATAATATATTAAGCTAAAAAAACATTAAGACCAAGTCGCAGAATACGTCTTGTAATAATATTTATAATATTCACGTGACAAACGTCGTCCACGTGTAATTTGGACAAAAAAAACCCGAAACTATTATGACATTTTCAAAAATATGTTTTCCGGCTTATACCTCCGTAATAACCGCTCGCGTTACCATCATTACGGGCACTATACGTTTATTATGTTTTATTATGTATCACATTGTAAAATACCGTTATCAGTCATTTCAGCGTTGTTGATTTTGACCCACGCCACTGATTATAATATAGTACGCGTGTGCCCGCACATTGGTTTTTAATGATTTATTATACTCATACCATATACGAGGCGGTCGTTAAAAGTTTTATGAGCTCATTAACTCTCGCAAAGTGCTTGCATGTTTTTCCCCTCCGAGTGTGGTAGTCGCGGTGGTCGAGTCTATCGGTTTTTCTATATATTTTTTTCCCCTTCTTGTGTGTGTACACATTTTTTTTTCTTTCGCCGGCGCACTTTCTACATAGACACGCGGGTTTTTTCCGAGCTTAACGACTGGATTTTCGTTACTCGCCCCCCCGACGAATCGCTCGGTTTCGCGCGTTTCCAAACAACACACTCCGGTATACGGTCGCAGGTTACCGCGATAACGGGTCGCGGGGAAATTTGTCTAAACGTCGCATTAAATCACCCCCGGGGTAATGGGCCCCTCCGCGGCGGGGCGCCCGAGACAAATTATCCGACGACCACACGAGTCCGAGCTTAAAATACCTTAGCACCGCTGCAATGTTTTCGAGAAAAAAACAAATGATTACAATACTTATAGGAATGCGCGACCCGGTGCGGGCGGAAATGTCTGCGGTCTCGGTAGTCGGGAAAAAGAGTGCTAGGTATTTTATCCCCTCGCGGGTCGGGTTTTCGCATTCGGACGGAAACGCGAGAGCGGAAAAATTAAAATTAAAACAAACAGTAGATTTAGTTCGTGTGTCAGTCTTGACTTTAGAATTTTATCGGAGTCGCATTGAGACGTCAGCCGGCGCTTGTATTCGATATTTAACTTTTAAACGTGTGGCTTTTTGTGTATATATTAATAATAATTATTACTCGGCTTGAAAACTCGTTCTATGTAAATTTATAAAATATTATTTCCGTAATTGTTTTGCATTCAATTGATATATATTTTTAGTAGTGCGTTCAGATAATGAGATGAGAACTTATGCCTACCTGATAATCGGTTAAAATACAATTTTATCACAGTACTGGGTAATTCTTTTATCATCGAACACTCGTTATTTCAAAAATTATATATGTTTTTCAACAACATTTTTATAAAACGTATAGTTTTTTAAATATTTTAGAAGTTTTTTACTTTTTTGAACGACAACATGCAGTTTTGATTCGTATTTCAAAGCAGGATATTTTTCTAAGTATTAAAATATAATTTTTTAATAAACACGTTATTTTGTAAAGACATAAAACCATGTAAGAATATATTTTCGGAAACATAAACATAATGAAAGTTCTGCGTTAAATACACTCGGTATATATGTAACTTATACGCTTTCACTTCGTTGAATCTGCAGTCTACATATTTTTATCAATCGCGACTGTGTTGGAATTTCATGTTAAAATATTTTGTACATTTTATTTTATGAAATCGCAACGTTTAATATAATATTAACAAAATTATTGATGTATAGTTAATGTAATTAGTTATTAATATTAATAACTAATAAGCACAATAACTTATTATGCTAAGACCGTGTTTTCTTGTTAAATATTGATAGGTAATTCTAAATGTATTACTTTCGAAAAATATTGTTTGAATTAACTAATTGAAAATCTTAAATGATTCAAACTAAATATTCCATCATAATAACACAATATTACAATACCTATACCTATCCGACTAATTAAAAAATATATTTTAAATTAAAACTAAAATCGAAAACTTGATAGTCTTGTTAACTTTTTAAAGCGTCGGTATAATACCTACTAAATTACAGGCGGTCTTAACAAAATCAATTTCAAAGTTTTGTTGTGTGCACAACGCACATGACCTATATCTAAAACAGTTATTTACACCCGAATAGCTTATACAGGATTTGGGTTTTCACTAAACTCGAGTGTTCAAACACAATATAATGTAATTAAAAAAATGTACAGTAAGTTATAACATAATTCGATGCAACTCCCCGAACTACCTAATCATTTTCTGATTTTTCAAGTATTTAAAACATAATGTTTCGAAGAAATCGGCACATCTCGAAAAAATTATCGGCAAGACAAAATTCATTATGTCATCGGGTTAGACTAAACGTATAGACGATAACCGTAAAATGTATTTTTTTGAATTTTCATCGATCCCGCAAATCGCACAATCGTATCGTGTTGGTTTACTTTAACTATTCGTAGGGACTTGTAGTTATTATATCGTCGCGTCATAACATAAAAATATGGTATACAGAGTATGTAGGTATATGATTAAATGAACAATTATTACTTTATTAGAAAACCAGAAGTTCTCTCCTCCATCTGTGATAATAATTTCGTTTCATTTAACCGCTTCGGCGTAGTGCGTTTCATCGTGACGTTTTGAAGTTTCTGTTTCTCACACGTCTCGTTTTCTGCAGGTACAGTTATCAATTTTAGTGTGCGACTAGCTCAAGACATTAATATCATCCTAAGATATTAATTGTTCAACTCTAATGTTATACCTACTATTTTTTTTGACGTACCCTGCGGGATTGTATATATCATAGTCCTTTTCAATCGTTTTCAATTAGCCTAAAAATGTTTGGCAAATACTATAATATTAATATAGCTCGCTCAGAGCGGCCTGTTTTATAATATTATAATTTCTCCGAATTCGTCCGAATTCATAACAGTACTACCTTTCATTAATATTAAACATAAAACATAGGTGTGTTAAACGTGTGCCACATGCAGTTGTAGTATATATACGAGCATATATTATTACGATATGATTGACGGACGAGAGATACAAAAACGTCGACAGCAAAAAAAAAAAACAATACAGTCACCAATTATCGCGAGGGCGTATACGAACGTATATTATATGCAAACCATATATTAATATATCCAAACAATCTAACATTATAATAATATTCGTTAATCGGTATGAATAAGCGGCTATATTCATAACCTTTTTTTTTTTTATTATTATAAAACAAGAATATATACAATCTGTAATAATCTATACAATGGGTAATATGGGGGATACAAGTATACAAGACGGGGTGGCGTGATGGAAGGGGGGGGGGTCCAATGACCCTACTTAAAAATTCTAAGCAGGTCTTTTTTTAATTTTTTCTTTTTATTTATTTAATGTTAAGGAGGTCCCTGGGCCAATTTCGTTTGAGATGGCGAGCTGGGTTATTGGGAAGAGTAAGAGAGGAGAGGTTTGCAATTAGAGGATTTGAGTGATTGAAAGTGTTTTTGTGGAATGATTTATAATAGTGAGCGGCAAGTGTATGGATGGTTGGGATTTTGAGGTCAGAGTGGAGATTGCTGACGTACCAGGGGGCTTTTGAAATGAGGCGAAGGCAAATTGACTGAAATGATTGGAAAATTTTTATATTTGATATTTTGGCCGTACCCCAAAGCTGAATACCGTAGGTCATTGATGGACGAATAATTTGTTTGTAAATTAAAAGTTTGGTGATAAGTGGAAGATTTGATTTGAAGAGGTGTCTAAGTTTGTGGAGTTTGAGGTTAAGAAATTTTCTCTTAGTTTTTATATGAGTGGCGCAATTTAGTTTGCTGTTTGTTAGACTCCAAGATAACGAGTTGCTTCTTTAGAAGGAATCATGTCATCATTTAGAGTCGTTGGGGGCAGAGACCTGGACGTAGAGAGAATGTTGTATGTGTTGATTTATTAGGATTTATTTTAATTCTCCACAGGTTGAACCAGTTCGTTAAGGTGTGCTTGGAGTACTTCAGAGGCTCTGGTTAGATCGACGTTTGTTGAAATAATAGCTGTACCATCAGCGAAGGTAGCAAGAGTGGTGTTTACAGAGTGAGGAATATCGGATGTAAAAATGTTGAAGAGTGTTGAAGCTAAGATGCTACCCTGTGGAACTCCTGCTTTAGAGAAGTGAATTTGAGAGAGTTCGTCCTCGCAACGAACAGCAAAAGAATGATTAGATAGAAATGATTTAATTGTTAGAAATAAGGGTGCCGGAAGAAAGCGAATTTTGTGGAGGAGACCTTCGTGCCAGACGCGGTCGAACACCTGGGCGATTCATAACCTTTGTACATTTTACGAAATTTCACAAATGTTCACCAATTATTACCGCGGTGAGAGCTTTGGATTAAGTAAACCACATTATATGGATAAAACCTAATATTATATTTTATCGGTGTGACTAATGAGTAAAAGTAGTAAGACGCGTCCATTCGGTTTTGGACGTTTTACAACGTTCACAAAACGTCGCTGTTATCGTCCGGTCGAGCTAATAATAATATGTTATATAATGTCTCTGATTTTATACCGTGGTCCGACTGAACTTAAAATTTTCATATCACGCAACTGAAATAGTTAATAATAATATTATTCCAGTCAGCGGTGTGTCGAATTTGTTTGACGGCTTTCCGTCGTGGTTCGCACCAACCTATTATATTAATATGTCGTTAGCGGTAGTCCGAACAAAGTTCATAAATGCAATTTAATCATAAAAGTTTTATAGTGAATAATTGAATTATTTTACAAACAATTTCAGATACACTTGCGCCTGAGTCGTTCAAACGAATAAAAAAAAATATCGGTCACGTCAACATGTGATCATCTCTCATTATACGCCATTCGTGAATTTTTATATGACATCTGTGTTCCTGAATTTGATGTTTTACGATCGTTTTGAATTTAGCGTTTTCTGCATGGTTGAAATATACAGGTTATTGCATATCGACTCGGATTGTTATCATAAGAAACAAAATGGCTGCATAAAGGGATATCACAGATTTAAATTTTTCTTATCATCAAAAATACGCTAACAAATTAATATAACAAATTCTAAATCCCGCGCATAAATACTTGATTATTATTGGCTCCTTTTACGCTGCCATTTTTATTTTTATCATCAAACATTTGATTGAAAAGTGGTATATATGCAATAATCTTGTATATTTCAACCATGGTTATCTGTAATTATAGCTATATACCTAGCAGGTTATATTTAATGTTTATTGTGTGATTCTTATAGTTAATTAACCGTCTAGTTATACTCACCTACAATTCCTTATTTCAAATTATATATTATATTAGCTATTATCGATGCGTTCTGAACGCAATATTGTTATGTAATTGAAAGCGTGTAAATTGATTTTAAAAATAATAATAATAAGACCAACTGCGAACACAATAATTGAACTATAATAACTGTGCATCATTTATCGTGACAACAGAAGGTGTACTATACTAGCTATACTACGTATATCGATGAATTATAATAATAATTGTACATTATACTTGAAGACTCCACACCTGGATGTGAACGATGTGATAATATATCTGTCTTGAAAACGTACAACATAGGAAATTGGCGTTCAGCGTTTCCAATTACCTAGTTTTCAGTTTTATTATTAGAGTGAATTTACCAAATATACAATTTAATGTCGAGAAAATCATCTGTTTTTTACTTAGGTTTCGTTTAATTTTAAAGCAAGATAAGTGTGTACCAATGAAATATCACAATTAAAAATGGCTCATATCTCGCTTTAAAGTTAAAATATCGAACAACGCTGACGCAACAAACACACGATGTTCTTGCCCTTAAGTTTGATAATATTATGTAAATTCACTCTATTATTCTAATTTTCGACACAACTTTTGTACTGCCAAGCGAAAATTTGAAATGAGCTCATGTAACAAGCGTTGAGTACTCTCTAATATGATGTTTTTAGTTTTCATATATTATTATAAGCCCAGCCTTGTAAAGAATACCTTAACTTGACATTTTTACTAAATATTTTGATATTAAAAGCATAAAAGCTACCCGAGATCCTCAATACAGAAAGACACAATTGCTGTAAACTTACATACAATATTGACATTAAATCAAACGTTTTCATTGCGATATAATATATTTATTTTTATTTTTTTAATTATATTTCGGCCGACTATTTTGAACGCAAATGTTTAAATACCTAATATAGTGTAAGTTGTTGGCATTTGGCCATGACTGAAATAAAAAATAAAATGTAATATAAGTCAAATTTTTTTCTTCTCACTGTAGTATTTAATTTATCGTTTGTGGTGAGCGTATAATACTGTTTCAGTAACAAAACGAAAAGGGTTTTATAAATTATAATCATACTATACTATACTACTATGGCGTATGCTTTGAAATCGTATTAGTGAATAGTTTGTAATATATTATACCATTAATAGGTATTTGCAGAGGTATACTTTTCAAATTAATACAACTAAATCAATTAATTTTTTTATATGGGTTCAATATAATAAGGTTTAATTATATCGAATATCAATTCACTCTCTAATGTATTTATGAATGAATAATTATTATTTTATCACGATATTTTTGATTAACTAACAAGATCAATAGAGTGCATTGATTTTATAAGAATCGAAAATAAACCTTTTCTGTCCAAATTGGTTTAATGAATAGTTCAATCATGTCCAGTCGTAATAGCTAAAAATCAAACATTGTGCCAAACAACACCCAGAACATTGTATACGATGACAAGACAATAATAATAATTTATTTTCAAATGTTCATTTTGTTTTATTTTAATTTGAATACACTTTTATATAATATAATGAATTAGATAAATATCAGTTATAAAAGTATTATTTCTATTTTGCAAGTAGTTATTTCTATCTTTTTCAGCTCTACAATCTAAATCTATAAACGTTCAACGAACCTTTTCGCATACATATTGTCAAGGTGACAAATTTGAATTTCGTCGATTAAGCTTCGTATGAGATGAACGAACATTTAAAATTCAATCTCCGGTATTGATCCAACTGTGTTGATTATTTATACTTTTTATTGTACGTATATAATTTTTACTGTATAATATAATATATGCGTGGTCAGGAATTCGTCAATTTTACACTCTATTCCAATTGTAATTGATATATAATTTACTAACATGGTATACATGTTCACTAACATTTTATTACGTTTCTCCTTATATTAAGCGATCAATACATTACTTTCCAATTCTTCTCGGTTGCTCGTTATCCTTTTAATATTGACATGGATACAACATGCTAGTATATAAAATACTTTATATATTATACAAGTGTGTTACTTGAATTGAGAGAGCAACTGTAGACTGAAGTCGTTGTCTTTATATCTGATAAACTTTTACATTCGAAAATCAGTTAAAAATGAATCAAGATTTTATTAAAAAAACAGCTGCTTGCACAAATGTCTACATATTTTCAGGTTTTTATGTTGTATTTGTTTAATTTAAAAATAACATTATTATTGTTTTTTAAGTATTGAAAGAATAAAATATCCTCAATTTTGAATCAATAGAGTATAACCATTGTTATAATATGCTACAAAAAAATTATCTATGGCTAGAGAATAGGTTGTGAGACGAGACATGGTCTCAGAGAACAATTAACAATAACTGAAATGAATAAATAAGGAGAACGAAGAGAGAAGAAAAAATGAAAAATAACTTAAGAGACACTTATCATTGTATACAGTGCATATTATCTTCTTTATACTTTTCAGAATATTAAAACAAACTAATATATAGAATGAAATAAAACAAAGTATATTTAACTCAGTAGTATGCATTTTGTAGATGTATACATTTTTTTTAATTAACAACGATTTAAGTACCGTTTAACCTTAATTTTATTTCAAATTGCTTACGTTATGATAAACATAAAACTCATAATTATTCAAAATCCTAGTGATAAGTTACAACTGTGAATTCAGTATTTTTAGAAGGGAGAACAGATTTTTATTAAATAAAAATAAACATTTTAATTTAACTATATAGTTTTAGTTATTGAAATAGAAGAATGTAAGTAGGTAGATATATATTAGAAACTTGGGTGAAGCCAATTATCTGTTGTCGATCAAAAACTGTGATCTAATCACCACAGATGCTGATACACAAAATGTGTGGAATATAATTGATAATTTTACATACCCGCACTATTTTGGTGTTATTATATTGGTTGAGATGAAAAAAAAAAAGATTAAAAACAAAGACTCGTGAGTTTTTAATAACTATTCTACTTGTAAATTAAATTTTCTTTTCGAAATATATTTATAACCACCGATGGATTTTTGATGCCAACGCGAATTTTGCTCATGTCGTTTAATTAAATTTCAAACTTTCGTTAATACCTGTGGTCCGATTATATTTAACAGTTTTCATATTTAATCAACACTACCGTTTTTTTTTTCTTAAGCAGCTCAACTTGTTTCATCAGTGGCATTACTGAAATTAAAATACAAGTACAAGATGCAAGAATATGTACAGCGTATAGTCTATTGCCCAAGTAAATACAGCTGTATAAAATAGAAGTATTGTAAAAACATTTCACTCATATTAAATGTATTGAATTATCTCTGAGGATAATTCATATACGTTTTATTTAAGATTGTTACGTTTATCAGAACCATACGCAGACCAGAGAGCTAGAAATCACAAATTGGGTGTAGGTCCGCTATTATACTGGTGACAATATGGTACGTTTTTATATACGACGTGACTGACGTCATAACGATATGATAATAATAATAATGTTTATTCAAATAATTAAATAATTGAATAAAACGGGTCTAGGCCCAGCGGTATATGTATTGGTTAAAATTACACTACGACTAATATAATATGGTGAAATTATAGTATTATATAAATAGCTAATAAGAATAAACAAAACCAACAATGATCTTTATCCAATTATATTACAAACGTTTGATAAATATTTACAGTGTAATATAATAGTCATACAATACCTAGTCATATGTTTAGTAATTTAGATGTTTTGGAAAATACATTTTGGAAAAAATGAGTTAATAATATGATAATGCGTTAATTTCATTGTATATCATAATCGGGCACCTGTATGACCAGATGCACGACGATCCATTCACGGGATGGAGATGACGTTATGTACCTATTATTACTATATATTTGGTTACAAAGACAAGTCATCACCGATTATTGTTTTTGATTTTAATACAACTAAATTGATTTTAATTTAGTGTATAAAATAAAATAATATTTAACACAATATCGATTAATCTGTAAACCAGCCCATTGTCTTAATAGGGCGAATAAAACCTTTTTTTTTTTTAAAACGTATTAAAATACTGTTCTGTTTGTAGATTCATTATAAAAAAGTTATACAATAAATTATAGGTCCCTTTATTAGAACTCTTTAATATGTCCCTTTACAATGGTTATAACCTATTAAAATAAAATAGCCAAACTTTAACATTTGAGTATAATATCGAGTAATAAATTTTAGTTATTATTAATATTTTTTTGAGTATCATAGTACCTACATATTATTGTAATCTGTAGCCCTATAGGTTAATATTATATCATATTATAATAAGTATAAGGTCAATCTTTTTTTGTATTAATTTATTGTCAATAGACTGTCGTCTGTATAGTTATTTATTTATTTTTTTGTAGGTTATAACGTGGTGATATATATAAATAAATTATATTTCGTCTTAATTCAGGTAAGTACAACAGTATTTATCACTGCAGCGTCAAACTCGACGATGAAAAACGTAGGTATGATTTTTTATATTAAATTATTACGTATTCATATGCTGTGATAGGGTTGTTCAAATGTATGAGTAATTTAATGAGTGTGATATTGATACATTGTTATAGGTACATCGCAAACTTTGATATTACTACTTTGCATCAAAATAATAATGTAGGTATAAAACAATGAATCTAGTATGTATTATTATAGACAGTTTAATGCTAGTTGTTATTATTTTATACTGAATTGTAAAAAAAAAAAAATAACGATATAGTAGTATTATATATTATATCGTTTTTTTATACACCTACTATACATAGGTATGTCGGTAACCTAATGGAACTTAAACTCGTTTTTCACGTAAACATGGTTGTATTTTGGTTTTTAAGCTATATAATATGTCCAGTATCTCACCTCTCGTACGTTTAGCGTGCAGTGTTTCTGATTTACGGCGTTGGATCACGCGAGTTCTAAACGGACCTCATTCTCCATATTTGGCAGTTTACACGATACTCCTATAGCATTGCGTCTTGTCCATCCATCGCATTACATTCATTTTACCTTCCAAAACATTGATTCGTATTTTATAACCGTCCCCGTGTATCCGCATCAAAAGCCCCGAGCAATATTCAGCTTTAAATTTCAAAATAAAACCACCATTCGTCGAGCTTTAATATTGTACAGTGTAGCTATAAACACATGTAAACGGAATTCACCTGCAATACGCGTCCTTCGTTAACTTGAATTAAGAATTTCACAGTCGTATTTCACCAGAGTTTATAATTTTTATTTTTTTTCTAGAACGATTATCATTGTAATCAGCTGCAAAGCAAAAGTCGGATCGGTGAAATCGATTTTGCTCCGGATTTAGCCATTAATGTCTGCCGTGTTTGAAACACTATTCGTTAATAGTTTTCAGTATAAAATTATTCTGTTTTATATTCGTTTTCAATCCATTGCGAAATAATTCCATGGTCATTTCAATACGGTAAAACGTATATTACTATGCGTATTGCGCCTGGCCAGCTCGACTAGTATAGGGGTTTCAGGAAATTCGTACGGTCGCAACTTACAGGTAACCTATATACTACCCATTTCGAGTACCTCTTTTTACGGTTAAAAGATATAGAAAATGGCTATCGGTGAGCAGTAGAAATGGAAACCTGCGCATACTATAGGAATTGATGAAAAAAAAAAACTTCAAACAGATGTTTGGTATTGTTGGTACCTATATAGACTATATCGTGTTCTTTGTCGTTTTGGATATTTTCGATTAGTTTTCTGTTCGGGAAATACGATTAAAGATCAGAGAATCATTTGTGTTGGACGTTCCGACCATTTAATATCATGTTCTATTGGTAGTTACATTTTGTTGTTACTCATCACCTGCAGCTGCTATACATCTTTCCAAATAAATAGACATAGTAATTCGAATAGAAATACGAGTTCGAAGACGTCTTGTTAAGTGTTTCAAACTGATTTTTACTTAATTTTTAAGCTCGATCCATAACGGTTGTCATTATATGCCAGTAATAACCTATACAATTTCCCATCTATATATTATATGCCATTGAAAATCTCTCGGACATTAAAACACTTCAATCTAATTATTATTAGTTTGATAATATTATCACTAATACAATTTGTCAACTCCGGAATTACGAGTTTCGATTAATTAATTTTTTTTATATTTTAACATCAAGTAGTTCATATTTTTTTACGACTGTACATAATTACTATGTTTGAATATAAAACTATTTTGTTCATAATATTTTAATATATTACAGTTTTGTTAACTTTAATCCATTCGTGTTTATTTTATTTGGTATCCATATAATATATTATTATGTTGCATATTGTGAGAAATATAATATCATCAATTGCACAGAGAGGGTTGGTTAATTTTTTGTCTAACAAGATTTATGAATACATGACCGTACTTAAGTGGTTTTTGGTCATTAAAACACATTTTCTTTTTCTTTTTATGTTCTTCGCGTGAAATTGTTTTCAGATGCGGTATACTATTAGATAAAATTACTGAAATAGTACCTTTTATATTCACTCCTCTAAGAATATATACCGCAGAAATCAAGAAATATCAGTAAATAGTATTAATAATAATAAAAAAAATTTTATTTTAAGTGCACGTTTTCGGATGTTACTAGATCGAGTATACCAGGACCTCGTATAGTAACCTATAGTGATCGCATAATATATATGACAGCATTTTTTTTCAATGAATAATATGATCTATATTTGAACTTAATTATATACATTTTAGTTCTTAAAATAACACCTATAAAATCGAAAAAACTCGAGTACGTAAATTTAGGTACCTATAAGTATATTTTATAAAAACATTTGTGAACATTTCAATATTGTAAACAACAAATGTTGTTTTCTGATATGAAAACAATAATCCAATATTTTCTAACATAATATGTTTGTCGTTTTATTAAAAATATATTTGTCGTGAATATAAAAATTTAAAATATATATTTTATTTTTAACTGTTCAATTTCCGTATGCTTTAAATACATTAAAACCTATTTTTGAGATATTTTCAATTAAGAAAAATGCTTAAAGTAGGGTTTAGGCGTTGTCATGAACAAATTATAATTTTGATGTATACCTATAATTTTTAATTGGTTTTTTTCTTTAACTGTAATTAAAAGTGAATCCATGTGGAATTTTTCAAACAAATTGTAAACTATTTATTGATTAATATTAATATTTTAGATGTAGAGTCTTTCAAGTAATTATTCTTCAATTTTTAAACACTCGCATTACTAACAGATTTGTTCGTTAATTATTTATTTATTAAATAAAATTCATGTATAATATGTAATATATATACATAACATAGGGCGTATTTATATTTTGTATTCTGAACTAAGCGATGAATGATTTGATTTTACAATGATGTATGTGTTTTTTTTTTATATGGTCATTTATATACATTTATATTGCATAAATATATTCTTTTAAAAAAATTAAGTATTAATAGTCACCATTATAAATGCAATGCCGTCGGCGTAAATTAATTCCCCCAATCGTATTAGATACTAATAGTGAAATAAATTGTTACGAAGTAATACTATTGTCGAAAAACATATAATAAAATATAGGTATTTTTTATTTTTTAATAATATAGTCTTCGGCTTAGAATAGTTTTTCGTACTTATGCAATGATTTATTTTTTAATTATAATTCAACACTTACATTAGGGGTGACTTTATTCAATGACAAAGTACAACGACACCAAATTGTACCCACTTTCCTCCCATTTTTTATCCCTGGAAGTCATGTATTACTAAAAAAAATAATATTCAAATATTTAAAGTCTTTGATAATATTATTTAGTTGAAAAATCGAATTATTATGATAAACTGTTTTAAAAGACTACCTTTAGGCTCAAATATTCTCTAAAATAAATTGATACGTATATATATATATAATATTATATTGTGTCAACGTTTTGTACACGTAATAATTTATCCACTATATTTTTTGAATATATTTAACGGTAATAAAATATGCTAATTTTTTTTGAAGCTCTTATATTTATAATATAGACATGATAATATTTAAAAATAATAATACTTAATACTTATGCAAACATGGTGTACGCATATTCTGTTATAAAATAATATACGATTATACCCCTTCAAAGTAATAAAGGAAGACTAGTATATTATAATTTACAAAACAGCAACAACATTTAGTTACAGAAATAATAACCCAGAAAAAAAGAAATAATAAATTTTTATTTAGAGTTGTATTTTAAACAATTCGGTTCAATATTTTACTATAATTTATTGTTTCGAGAAACAGGTATGTATATAATCATTAGATATATTTATTATCTGCTGAACCGTTTGAGATGTTCCACCCGTGGGTCTCGTTAGTTTTCTCAAATATTTAGTCGCCTCTTAGTCGTTTATATAATATAACTTGAATACATTTTATAACAGTAAACAATATTGTAATAAAAATTACAATTTTTACGGTGATCGTGTTAAGTCTTTTTGACAACAACGAAGGGGGGTTTTTTTTTTTTGGTAAAAAAAAATCGTTTAATTAAATTACCACCGGGCGCCGGGTTTTTTTTTCACGATACACACCCGCCCTCCCCTCAATTAATGAATATCTATACAGGAATTTCGTCCAATATCAATTTAGTGTAATCGTCTCTGACGCTGCTGCCCGTGATTTACTAACGGTTTAATAAACATTCTCCCGTGTCGTCTGTTATATTAGGCTACGTGTCGCATATTCAAACAGACAACGTAATATACACGTGCAACATATATACATATATATGTATAACGATGTACATTATAGTGCATACCGTGATGACGTGTTGTGTACACACACACACACATTTTGGTCGATGGGAATATCTCATTAAACCGATTTGAATTTCGGACCGAACTTTGATTAAAAACAATCCTCCGGTTTCGGTTTCGGAGACTAATCAACAACAATAACACGTATCCGCCGCGCACATAATATGCGAAGGATTAAATAACTAATGACAATAATGCGAGTATTCTCTACCCTAATCAACGTTTTCTGCAAAAGTCGGAAAAGGGAAGAAGATTATATGTAGAAAAGGGATTTCGGGCGGCCATTACACCGATATACGGTTTAACGGCGGCCGCTGTGTCAAGCAAATTGACCGTAGTCAAGTAAAACAATCTGCGGGGGACGTAGTAAGTTTTCGAATTTCGTGGAAAATGTGGTGGTGGCGGCGGCTTTCACGTCTATAAATATTTGGGACGAAAAGAAAAAAAGGACGCGACAGGTCGATATCCAAAACAAACATTATGCGGTATTCATTATATGGGTATACCTACCTATACCCATCCTTTTATCGTGATGGGTTAGGTAAACCGACGCAACAACACTCGCCAAAAGACTTACCGAATTTCGTTCTTTGTCAGACCATTTTATTATTTCCCGAAAACGAATATTACCAGATAAAAATTCATTTGGACGCGTCAAAAATGTCCATTTCTTCAAATATTTCTCAGGAATTCGAACGGTACAATTTTATGTGGGGTAAATGTTAAAAAAAGTTACATTTATATTTCACTTTTAATTTAACTTTTTACCATACACTTTGTACGAACTTTGTTTAAAAAGCACTAAAAATATGAGCTCAGCAACAGTAATGTAAGTACCCAACCTGATCAAAAACGTAAGACAGGTAGATCAAATTTAATTTACATCTTTCTTTGTAACTAGTTCTTTCTTTTGCACAAGTTTCTCACAATCGCATAAACCGCTATTTCGACAGTTATTATTGACCTTGCATTTCCTTAAGTAAATAATTTATTCCATTCTTATGGTTTGCAGTTTAAGTTTGCAGTATATTTAATTTAAGGTCATTCAAGAACGAGGCAAGCTTTGTTTATTAATTACTTACTATTTATTTGAATTGTAAAAATATAAGCTATTCAAATGATAAGGATTATAAATTCAATCGTACTAACAGCAATAGCCCCGCCTAGTCATTTAAATAAAACATTTCCTAAATATCTGTATTTTGATAAACAAAAAAATACGGTTTGGATAATTTGAAAAAAAAATTTAAATAATACATAAACATAAACTTTTTATTATACCTAAACATTTTTAAAAATCAATACTTGATTATTAGTATTGTATTTACAAAATATAAATATTTACAACCGTACCAAAACCTCGGGTTATTGGTTGGCCAGCTATCAATTCTGAATGAAGGTTATTTAAAATTCGTATGGTGTACATATTTTATTCATTTTTACATATTATAATGTTAAGACACCATACCCAAAATATACTACTCTCAAAATGTAAAAAAATAAATATTATTTAGAGAAACATTGATATCAGTGAAATATAATAAGTTTTCCATGATCAGTGATCACAGATTTTCTTTTAAGAGCCTCAGGCATATAAAATAATATTAAGGTAATCAGGGCATGAATTCCAGAATCTCAACTAATATGGTCAAGAGCCTGGAGTGTTATGCAACTTTGACACCCAGGGCCAGGATTTCACAATCAACAGTTGATTGTTCAAAAGAATAATTTAAAACTTTTTTTAAGATCAATCGGTACCATATAGTTTATTTATAGCTTTTGCATTACATGAATAAATAAATATTAAAATAGATATTACATTTAAAAATATTTTTTGAATAAATATTATTATAATATGTTACTTTAAAAAGACTGTATACGATGAGTATTTAACTTTTTTTGAAAAGTATATTTTACAGATTTTGGAATTTTTTATAGAAACTAGTAGGTAATAATAATACTATTTTTATTTGATCCTTATATTATTTCACTATAAAAGACATCACTTATAGAACTATTGGATACAAAATATAATTACCTGATAATCGATAAATTACATATTTCCATTTAGCGCTTGATTAAAATAACGTTATTTAACACTTCTAGTTAAAATTGTTTAAACTTTAATTTAAATTTTAGGTACTTATTATGAAGGTAAATTAAAAATGAAAAAAAAAAAATGTAGAACGCAATGAGTGCTTGAAAGTATATAGTGAAATTATTATTTTGTAATATAACTTTTTTTAAATTGATAATTTGATTTTGAAATAATGCTTAGAATAATAACCTCGGTTATTCTTTTTTTAATTACTATTTTTAATTTAGAATTCTCCGTACATTTCACGAAACGCTATATGTTTGTTGAATTTTTGTTATGAATTTATATGTTACATTCTAAATACAAAGTACTTTATGTTCAATATGTATCGACTTTGTGTATCGATTATTGTTTTTGATATTCAACTAAACTGTAGTTGTAGTCATCGCAAACAACGAATATATCTATACCTATACCTAACGAATAATATTCAAACATCAATATTATAATTTAAATATTACCTGATATTGTCGTATTTATACACTTTATAAAAAACAGTCTAATTTAATTTTTTTTTTACACACTTATTATAGGTATACAACAAGCATCAAAATGACATTAGAAATTGTGACGTTGTAACTTTCAGCCGCGTGAACGCGACCACCGCCGTACAGTATTAAATTGGTAAGCGAATTTCTTTTTTCTTTTATCTATCCGTAGAAAAACGTAGGGAGTAATATTAATGCCCAAAGGCTGCGTCGTATAAACTCTTCTCAAAATATTATACCGTGCCACGTGTAAATTTTACCCAAATCTCCAGTCTCGTAAATATTATGGTTCTACTTACCGTCACGCGTGATCTTCATCCGTCATTTTTGTAAAAAATACTACGCTTGCGCCGTCCCACACTGTCCTGGTTATTCTTTCGAATGTTTGAAAGTAGCTGAGCTCATGAATATTTTAACGTGGTCTTTGCTTAGCAATCGTGCTCGGTGTTCTATGTGCGTCATGTTAAAGTAATTTGTGAATGCCTGGGTCATTAAAAGGTCACACTGGGTGTCTGGCACGCCGTTATAACACAAGTCCTTTTACGGGGGGTGGAAAAAAAATAAAATAATAATAAAGAGAGAACGCCGATAAAAATGAAAGGGTTGTATTATTATGGTCTAAGAGATGTGGCCTAAGTATATTAAACGTCTGGAGCTTCCAACGCGCTTGTCATGATAATACGTCATGATCGCATGACTTGACGTGTCCCATTTTTTTTTTTTTTTGGACATAACTATTAATATAATATTGTTTAAGCCCCGGACAAAAGTGTATACATATTTATATATATTAATATTATGCTAATTCGTATTTAAATACAAATCGAAAACAACTCTTTTATCGATACAAAAAATATAACAGTACACATTATATTTTATGATTTTTCTACTACCTACATAAATTACACTTAATAGTTATTTTGAATTACATGTTTAATAATTTGGTTTTTATCTGAAAGCATTTCTTTAGATTTCATTTACAGTTGAGTTACCATGATTCGAAGAATATTTTCTTCCACAACAGGTTAGCGAAGGTTAATTTAGAACTACATACTTCTATAGTAATTTGTATTATTTCTCATTCATAAAAAACGTCTTTAGTAAATTTGTTCTTGTCAATATCAGTGTTCGAACAGTATACTATAGAATAATATATAAATAATATTGTATAAAAATGTGAAACGATTAATCAAAGTCATAATTAATATCATAATTACTAGTTTTAGAGACTTGATGTCTAATAACAAAAATACTCGTCATTCTTATTTGTATATCACACACAATTATTATTCTATCGTTATTATATTATTATAATAAAAGAGAATAATAACATTTTTAATTTTCATAATTTTCACTCGACTGTTCAAAGCTTTTTCTCCCGAAAAAGCTTATAGATTTCTATGCTCCTTCTATTTCCATATTCTTTTCTATACGAAAATTCAGTAGTACGGCACGTAGTGCTAAAATGGATAAAATAAAAAAAAAAAAAGGTCTAAGTGCATTTGGCATTCTCCAGAAACTTCCTCATTCCAAGAGGGTTATGTCACGAAACTGGATTTGGCCCATGACCTCGATTCACATTAATGCATAATTAATTATTTATATTATCGATATAATATTATAGTCTGTTGTTTTTGTAATAATACTTATGATTCACAGTAAATTTACAGTTATTTTTGTCCACGATATTTAACAGTTAAGTTACTGATTTACACATTCAGAATAGATAGTTTTTCTTTTCTCATCACACAAGAATTGAACTTAAATTAAGGAACTCCGTCGGATAGATATTTTAGCTTTAAATATGACCATATTAATACAATATCAAACTTATACTGAATTATACATATATATGTTAGCGTTAATGTATGAAATTCCGTAATTCTATAGAATAATTAGTTATTTTATAGACTTACGGGTACTTTCAGTTAATGTATTGAATGAATCCATAAATATATACTTCAACTAGTTATTCCACATACCAACTAGATATTTTATAAACTAACAATAAGGGTTTAGTTAATGTATTTAAAACTATTATTGAATAAAAGTTTTAATCGAATTAAAAATTACAAACAAAATCAAATGTTATAGTATTAAATCAAACAAGCCTTACAATATTATATAAAATATTAATATTAATTTATTTACCATCAATTTATTAGAGTTATTATTAAAATCTTAATCAATTAAAAATTAAAAAATCAAATGTTAGTATAAGTCAAACACACCTTACATTATTATATAAAATATTAATATTGATTTTTTTTCACGTCAATGTATTTGTATAATTTTTTTTTTTCAATTTACAATTTATTTATTAGTACAGGAACTTTTTGGGTGGCATTTAGAATTACAAAGTAAATTATTTTTTAAACATATGCACCGTTTTGTGGTGCACTTTTGTTGGCATGCGCATTTAAAATACCCTTGTCCATTACCAATTGATTGGGATTCGGATGCTTTTCGAAGGCAAATATCTACATCTGGAACGTCACTAAGCATAATAAACTTTTTTGTGCATAAATTAAATTGTCAACTCGCGTAAAGTTGTTTTAGTATACCGTATTTAGTTCCTAAAACAAAATTATTTGAATTATTAATAAATAAATAAAAAAAAAAAAATTATAAATAAAAAAAAATTACCTAAGCGATAAAATCCGTCAGTTGTTTTTTCTAATACAATTGCAATTATAGATTTTGGATCATTTTAAATTTTAAAGCACACTTATTAGTTATAAGTTTATAACACTAAAAACGATACATTGACGAAAACCCAATCGGTATTTTATATATTAACTAGTAAAACCGTGTAATTTATATATTAACGAACATATTTAGGAATTTTATAGAATAACTAGTTATTTAATAAAATAACGTATTGCATACATTACCGCTAACATATATATATTTATATTAGACTGAAACATTGTAATTTGAAATTATTAATTTTGCTATGACGCTGCCGTTCAATGTTATCGTGTTGTTATTTAATTTATTTATTTATCTAAGCAGATAGTTGGCCTCACCGAACAAGTTCGCTATGAGTTGGACATTAAATAAATAGGTACCGTAAATTGACGAGAAACGGCATAGTACCTACTAATTTAACTTTGAGCTTATCAAAATTCAAAGTTTTGAAACAATTTTCTCGGTAATCACAAATGTGTAAGATCGCAATAATTGAATCAAAACGACTTGACCATTTTGACCATAGGCGCTCCCGAGTTGTCTTTGTAGTACGTCGAAACATTTGAGTTGGCGAATTAGATTACGGCCGCCAGATCTGCGCAATGTAACTTAGAATATTCTTCACTCAGAATCGTTTTCCTTAGTGGGTACCCACTGTGCCTGCACTTGCAAATTGAATTATAATATCCATGTATGCTGGCCATTACTTGTGCCCACCCGCTGCAATAATGCGTTTGCACTGTGTGTACCCAAATCAGTGGCGTGTCGATCGATACTGACCACTTAAACGACACACGAGCTCGTTCGGTTATTTTTTACCCGTGCGCAAAAACATAACGTTATTTTCAAAGTTATTTATTGTGCATATTAATCCATTATTTTTACTTAATGAATGCAGTGTTTTTTTTAAAAATACAGATTATATTGGCATTTTTTTAACGTCGTCTTGGTTTATCTCAAATTAATAACTATTATAATGACACCCTACAGTATTATTGGTTTTACATTTTTAAGTTGTATGTCTAAAATAATTTTAATCAATACTTGCATTCGATCTTAATTTCATTATTCACTGCCCATTAAAAATAATAACTGTAAGTGTTTTCTTTTTGTTAATTTTTTTCAAACATATATTATGTATGGATATGGTTATGTGGTTCTTAACATTCCATAATTTAGCTCCATGTACGTTCTTAAAATTGGAAAGTTTATGATATCCTTTATTCGTTCTAATAGTGTACAGTTGAAGTAGACTTTCAGTTACCATAATATTATACCTACTTTACAATGTCAATAATATTTTTATTTTGAATCATTATGTGTACCTAGGTGTACATTGTTGTATAATGTTTAATATGACTATTAACATTTTATAAAAATATTGAAACTCATAATAAAAATTGTGTTCTTGATGTATTTTCATCATCTTTTTCAGTAATCCTGTATTATTAAACTTAATATTACTATAAAAACTAAAAATGATAGAAAATAATTGTATACGGTCTACACAAATATAATTTTGCTAAATTTTATTAAAAAAAATATAAATAATATGTTTATATATTTTTAAATGAGAAATTTAAATTTAAATTTAAAAAAAACATGTCAAACAGTATGATTACGGTTTAAGAGGAAAAAAAATATTTTTCTTCTTTACATCAAAATATGCTCCTCGCGCTGTAGAATAGATTTACATACGAAACTGTAAAAATGTAATTTTTATCGTGATTGACGTGTAAAATTAAATTTGAATTCGTGGAAACATATTCTTCCGTTTATATTTTTTACCAAATGCGTTTTTATCCAGGGCCAAATTACTTCCGGTATCCTCTTTTGCCGGCCTTATGATATAAAATGGTCAATTCAAAAGTGAAAATGTAATTATTTTCCCATTTTCAGTTAGTTACAAAGAAATCCAAACCTAAGTGAATACAATTGAGTTCATCGTCATCCTGGACTATTTTTTTTTTTCGTTTGAAACGTGCTCAACAAATTTAGTTGTGCACTCGTATAAATTGTTGTTTCGTTTTATTTATCGAAAATTCTTTGCATTTTCTCGTTCAAACATCATTCTTTATATTATTATTATTATTTGACGGTCTTTTTCAAAATAATCACATAATTGCTGTTGAGATTATGTAACATGCGCAAATATATGACTGTACGGACGTTGTACAATACAAATATTTGCTTTTATCTTAAACATTCTATTGTTGTACATTTTATTATTTTACTTGTGTATTTTCACAATTTATAAATATATGATATTACTTTTCCTTATGGGTCGTGTCGTTGAATAACACTCGCCCAGTTTACGGAATTAGTTTCTATATTTTATCGTCTGAACGCGTAATTAAATTAATATTTTATTGATGCTTAGTTGTTACAAGGTAATTAACGCAGACAGTTATTTTTCGATTTAAGCGTGTATATTTGTGTACGACGTTATGAATAATAAACGATAAGAAAATGTTTATGCGTCTTACTTTGGTGGATAACTGACACATTAGTTCACAATTTTGTTTGTTTATTGTCAATTAAGGTAGTAAAAAATATATACGGAATGAAGGTAATATTATAATATGCATTTACATCTCCACTGTACACAATATTGTATACCCACGTTTAATTATAATGTGATCACAAAATATCTCTACTAGTGTAATTAATTTCTACTTTTTTATTTCAACTGGACAACAATTGACTAGGTAATGTAATTGTATGTCACAAATTAGTTTATTTTTCGCTTAAATGAACGAATAAAATATCAACGGTGAAATTTTAAATTGGTATCATCTCATTAAAATATTTATTTTTAAAAAACTTAAATATTATAAAACCTAGTTATTTTTTAGATTATAAGAAATTGTATGTTTCCTTCGTAGAATAAATATGTTGAATGAGGTAATTTAGGAAACTGCAAATATATAAAGAATATTAGCAAAATATTGTTTGTTATATTGTTTTCTGACCAACCATTTATTGTCTTAGAAAGTAACAATACAAAGCAATACTAATATAGCATTAACTTTGAAAGATAAAAATATTTATATAAAATGTACCAGATTTATACTTTTTGAATCGAAAAACAAATTTACACTTAAACCTACATGGATCGATTTCACCATAATTCCATAATTCAGAAATTATTTTTTGTGTTATTGCCCGAAAAATCAAAAAAATTACTGCGAGTCTTAGTTGATACAATAATATATTTTGACGTACCCAAATAAAATAAAGTAGGTACCAAATCGACGACTTAAATCAACCATTTGCATTTAGATTAATATTTGAAGTTAAATTAACGGAATACGGTAATAGAGATATTTATATATTACTTATTGAAAATAATCGATTATAATAATATAAATTGGTTTTGACGGGTAATTACTTTTACATAAGTTGCGTAATGAAAAAAACTCATTTTGAGATAATTTGATTATTCTAGAAACAATTTCACTGGTTATAAATATTTACAAATTAGCGATCAAAAATAAATTTGATCGAATAAGAATGCATGATAGTACAATCTAGCGCTACATATTTTGAAGTCTTACATAAATATAAATAACTGACCTGAAGACAAAACGACTTTAATCATTTAACGTAGAATATGCGATGTGTACCTAATACTACCTAGATAGTTCATTAAAAATTCAAAAGATACCAAAAAAAGTGGAGTAATTTTAATAACATTATATTTTTCACGTATAATAATAATGACGTATCTCACGTATAATGTAGCATTGTGGCGTAAACCTGCTCTAATGAAAAAATACGAACGCCCATAAAATGTTTATAGCGGCGCATTAAGTAGGCAAAATGAGTACACGGGTGTGTAGGTGCGTAAAACAATAAGTGGCACGAATTGTATGATAATTTATTGTTTGTAGTTGTAGACAAACTACACTAATCGAAAATAGCAAAAAAATTAAAATAACATAAAGGTGAAATAAAAAATAATAATTAACAGCGAAATGAAAAAAAAAAAAACAAAATTAAATAATAAACGAGAAATAAATTTAATGTATTTTCCAATTGGTCACTTTCTGACATCGTTACGACTTATAGTAATATAATATTTTACGGTTTGCCGATTTATTACAAAGTTTTAATGTGAAATTGCGAACGGTACCGTTACGGGGGGAGGGAAGAGGGGGCACGACCATAATAATATCGTATGCTTTGAACTAAACGCGTGTGTACGCCTCGATGAATAAAATAATCAAAACAATTTCGATCCATAATAAAAACGTAACATATTATTATTATTATTATTACTTAATATATTTTCGTATCAAGGCAATCACAGTGACGGAGTGTTTAAGTCGATTTACACATTTACTGAAATAATATATATGGCAAAAACCCACAAAGTAATTTTCTTGTTTAATCATATATCATCGAACAGTATGATATAGCAGGTAGGCATAGTATCGTATTGAAGGTATTATCAAAATATTATATTATATTAACAATAATTTTCCGTTATCATAATAGTATGGAGACTGTATTTATTTCGCAAATCAACGTTGAAAACACATTAACAATGTTATCACACCCGCCCAGTCATTGACGGTTATAATAATTAATGAGATAAAGGAGAACGGCAGACGAACCCGTTGCGCAATGCGGACGAGGTCAGAATCGTGGAAAAATTCTCATATTGATAAAAAAAAAAAACAATAACAAAAATGCATAAAAAAAAAAAAAACGAAAAAAAACAACCGCATTGCTACCGGTGTTTGCCTCGTCGTCCCGAAAGTTTTCATGCGCAACCAATTACAGTCGCCCTTCGCGCGTTCGGGCGTCGGCGGACGTCGAGAAGTCATTTCCGGTCGGCAGACGAGACAGCGGCGGCGGCGCAGCGTAGTATCCTCGTTGCGGGCTAATTAAAAATGTTTGGACTGCGGCGCGGGGGGGAGGAGGTGCACCTCGAGTTATCCGAAAAGCTCCGCGCGAACCGAGTGCGTGTGTGCGAGCCGAACGCCGCGAAATAAAATAAAAAAAATTACTCGCACGAAAACGTGTTCGTACAGCTACCTACCCGTCCGAAAATCCGTGAAATGCGATTTCATAGCGTTCGAAAACACACTCCGAATACACGCGGCGTTCGGGGCCGAGTCGAACGCATTGCCGGTCCGTTGAAATAGTGTTTGCACTGCGGCGCGCGGGGAGGGGGTGTGCTTCAAGTGACCCGAAAAGCTCACTCGAAACCAGTGCGCGTGCGCAGTGAGCTGAACGCGGTGAAATAAAAAAAAAATTACTCGCACGAAAATGTGTTCGCATCAGCTACCTACCTACCTACCTACCTAACCTAACCTGACCTACCCGTCTGAAAATACGCGAAATGCGATTTTATACCGTTCAAAAAAACATCCCGATTACACGTGGCGTCGGGGCCGGGTCGAGCGCATTGCTGCCGGTACGTCGAAATAGTGTCCTGCTTCAGCGTGTCATTCCTGTTCGTGCGGGCTAATTTTACGAGCGTAAATTGTGTGTGTGGGTGTGTGGGTTTGTGGGTAATTCATCAGTGACGGCGGCTCTCGTGTTCGGCAAATAGACCCAAACTTTTTTTTCCTATCGCGCGCGAACACACACACGCGCGCGCGCGGTCGCTTTCCGTTTCTTTAGCCCTTCGTGCGTACGATGACGTCAAGATAAAATCACGGAAACCCCGGGGGGTAGGGGGTTGTCGGGGTAGCGACTCGTTTGCGGGGTAAGTGGGTAGGTGTGGATTTGAGAAGAGGGGAGCATTGATGAGCGATAATCCGCCACCGACACGCCAACGTTCTTAAAACCGGCGGCAGTTCCGGCAGTCGTGATATATATATAATGTATACTTGGCGGGAAGTGCGACAAAGTTCGTAGACTGTTTGTCCGTCTGTCGATCGATATAAATATATATATATGTGTGTGTGCACGTGCAGGTCGTGTGTATACGTACATTATATTCTCAGGGCGCTTTAGAGGCACGTCCAGCTGCGTTATTCGGTCGGTCTGAAGTGGTTCTCGGCCATCAGATAACGTATTATTTTCCTCGGCCGTCTTTCTCGTAGGACATCGGCTCTTATGCACCGCGAGTTCGCGACGACAGAGTTCTTCGATGATCCTTTGACCCCACAGTGTGTGTAATATTATAGCGATGTCCGAGCTGCAGTCGCGAGCGAGACTTGACGCTTGCAACCATATTGTATCGTGTTATACCTAGGTATACGGTATTTCGGGAGAGACGACCTCCCCGATAAACCTCGCCGTTGCGTACGCAAATGTATTATATTTGAATATTCGTGTTCAACGTTCGTATAATAATCGTTCGCGTCGGAATAGGTACAAAACTATATTACTACTATCTACGCAAATAATACATAACAGCGGGCTATCTGCTTTATACGTCATGGCAATCATATTATTTACATTTAATTAATATTCCTGTCGGCCCGACCCAACCTAAAAATAAGTGGTGCGCTTGTGTGTGTACACGAGTTTCCGTGTCGTTTTAATGAAATAAATAATACACTATAGTTGCCTACGATAAAACACTGGACGAGCGTGACAAACCAGTGACGGGAGATAACTACTCAAGTCGACGAAATGTGCTTTTTTTTCATTTTAACCAACCTAGAGCTCGGGCATCCGACAATTAACTAATCACCATAATAAAAGGGTTTAAATATTTAATGAGCATTACAAACTGTGGAATGTGCGTATAATTTATGAGCGTATCATATACCTATATGCGCGTGTTTACTCGCCAGTCACGTAGGTATATCGACCACACGTGATATTAACGGATTAAATGCTAGGCAATTAAGTCAAAACTTTAAGCCCGGCGGCCTTTGAGTATGTTAGCGGTTGACTTATTTCTTGTTTCAGACTAGTTAGGTATAGTTCAAAAGAGCACAAAAACAACGCAGTGATAGTACCGCAATTTAGATTAGTGTTTCCTCATATGTTTTTTTTTTCACGAATGGTATAGCAATTTGTGCATAAGACTTGTTTTTTTTTTAAACATAAATTAAATTAATCGTCGTTAATATTATTATCATTTGCTTATACGAGCGAAATGTAATCCCAGTAATAAGATATTATAATATATGTATAATATATAATATAATATAATATAATATACAGCAGATATCCAATGCACAATTATAGATTACGTACATACTTATATATTATCAGATATTTGATAATATTATGCATATATTGAAAAGTTACAGATATTTTATTTCGTGTGTCGACATACGAACAGTCTCCATTTATCTACAACTAATTAAAACCATCGTATTTATGCACTTAGTCGCGTTCAGTGTTCAGACATTATTATGCATTATTAACACTGATACATTTTTATAAACAATGAAAATGCCTAAGAACTGCCAAAGACTTTAGAGCATTAATATTTGAATGAAATTCTTCGTCGATTGATTACAATTTATATATCATGGCGAAAACCCGAATTTATTAAATTATGTGCAGCTAGATAGACCACAAACTACAGTTATTTGATTATAATAATATGTACCATATTATTGAATTCCTATTCGTTATTGCAAAACTCACCAACTCCTTAATTTAGTTACATTAATTATTCAACCGTCGGGTGTTAACGTTATACCGTAAAAAAAAATAACTTAGAGTGCCTTAAACATAATATGATTTAAAACAACAATTAATTAGAATCGACAAATAAAAATATCAAGTTTAATATGGATAAAGTGCTATAAAACAAATTATGTATAACTACTTGTTGTACTTTTCATATGTACACTTTATCTCAGTATGATAAATTCTTGAAGATTGTTATGGACAAAAAATAAACTTAGATACCATTTAAAAACCCATATAGTACGAAAACATTTTGTACACTTAACACGTTTATTTAGTAGTTTCCAACCGCAATAAAAAAAATAAAAATAAATGTTTTCGTTTAAAACACCCTTAAGTAGTTATCATAAAACAAAAAAAAATATTGCGCGCTGCTCAAAACCTGAACAAAAACCATAGATAAACAAACACTAAGCTAAGGGATGCATATTCAAATTATTCTCGTCCCGACAAGTCTCGACTTCGACAAGTACCGACCTCTGAGCACACTGCTGTCAGGTATATTGGTATATAAATACATTTTCGACGATGTGTCAAAAGTGAAACTTATGAATAAAAATGTAAATTCGAGCGTATTCATCATGTGAGGATGGTAAATAAACAGTAATCAGCATAATAATACAGTGTCAGAGCGTTGTGGAGGTAAGGCGGCGAGGGCAGGTAAACAAGTCATTTAGCGAGGCGAGTGACGGAAATGATAAGATTGGGTGGGAGGGTAGGAGCGAGGGAGAGTGTGATAAATGAGAGTCACCTTCGAGATGCTACCGGTGAAGAGATGATGAAACGAGCAAGGCAGCACGGAGGTAGATAGACGCACAAACGTAACACTAGATATGAGATAATATTATACAAGTTCTATCAAATAGATTAATAAGATGGATGGCGAAAGACGTGGCACAGGTTAAACAGGGTTTTGCGTTTAACCGTCAAAAATTTTTTTTTGTTACAAAGGTAGGTACCGTTATCAAAATATATATATTATACGATATATACAACGTGATAATAAAACTAAATTATGATTGTTTCTCTATAACGGGGCCGTTTGGCAAGGGAGGCGAATGGTGGCATTATCCCCCCCTCCATACACACACACAGACTCAACAATTTTCAACCCCACCCCACGATGTATACCTAATGGTACGGGTTTCCTCGTATAACTACTGCGTGGCAACAATGCTCCCCTTAAAAGTTAAAATGGCGGCGATTTCCCTCCCTGACATTGTGATCTGGCTACTGCGGCCCCGCACGACAATAATGATAATATTATAGAAGAAAAATCACAAATTTGACAGGGTACAATGTGTTCGTCTGACGTTGCAGTTCATACGCGTTATTATTCATTACTATGCCTATCGACAACATCATAACAATTATATTTCAAAAAAAAAAAACATTTTCATGAAACGACTATAGCCACAGAGTTAGATGCGCAAACGTAACACTAGACAAATATGAGATAATATTGTACAAGGTCGATCGAATAAATTAATAAGATGCATTGCGAACGGCACATCAGGTTAAACCCTGTTGAAAGAAATTACCTGCCAAGAATTTTTTTTTAGGTCGTACTTTTGTACATTACAATAGCCGAGGCCGGTGGTTCTTAAACGGAGACACCTTGCAGGGGATCCTCGACACTCATACCGGGGTCCGTGGCGCTATCAATATCAAAATATTGATTGTGATAACACCATAATAATATGAGATATTTGGTGAAAAAAAAAGTGAGCCGTCGCTGGACGCCTGGAAGATGTGAAACATTGAAATTATTTTGTGTGGAAAATACGCGTGAAAATCGAAAGGACGGAAGAAAATATAAACACGGAATAATCGAGAACAAAACATTTGGGCTTTTTTTGGAAAAACTATTTTATAGGCGCATAATTAGATGTGACAGCGTTAGATATTTCACATCAAAAAGTTATACGATGGAATATTGGCAAGGGGGGGGGGGGTTCCCGACGATTTCTAAAAGCCTTTCATCGGAGGTCCGACTTCTATTAAAGTTACACAAGGACGTCTGAGTCCTAGGCAATATATTTATCTTACGTATCAAACAAAATAAATATAAATTCTACGATTTACACAGGATCGTAATTTGTAATAATACAACTACAATTATGATTGTGTTTCGCGGCAATTATATTGATGAAAAATCACAAACTTGATTTGCCTGCAATGTTTACGTTCGCCGTTGTAGTCCGCGCGCGTTATAATTTATTATTATGACGTTTGACAATTGTAATAATTGTATTCCAATGAAAATCTTTTCATCCGTTTAAAACGATTCCGCGCTTAATGCCAACAGTTACGTCGTTAAATCGTTAAGGTGAAAATATATGTTTAAAATAAATTTAATTTAATTTATGAGATTGCGCGCGACCGGAGTGAAGAGAATCGTTTTATGAATATAGTACAAAAAGAGGCACTATACACAGGCTTTTGGATACGGTGGCAAAAAAAAATGTTTAAAAAATATGCGCATTCGAAAATAGGTACTTGGTTATATTCCGTAAATTATAAAAATAATAAAAAAAAATATCCAAACGAATTACATCGATAAACTAATAATTAATCGATGCAATATGTTATTTATTTGATTAGTTAATGTTCATAATAATAATTTAGTATATTTTTATAGTATAATGAACAGAGTTTAATTTTATATTGTCTTATACCATTGAAAAACTGAGCATTTTTTTAGGATGTTTATAGTAGAATTTTTTTTTCCTAAGAAACAAACATTATATTCTAAGATTCTTTAATCCTTTTATAAGAATTAGAAAAAAAATAATCCCCTTTTATCAAAAATAAAATTCCACAGCATAAAGAAAAATTAAATTCAATTGACTGTCGTTATGTCCGACCAACGTACTATTTTGTTGAAAGAAATGTCTCTGTATGATCAATGCGATAAATTATTTTTTCATTCTTTATCCTTTGTTGCGTCGCATAACAAATTACACATCTACAGATTCCGTGTCCCTCTTATGATGGGACTAAAAATCTTGTTGTGAATCTGTTATTGGATTTTTTTTTTTTGCTAAAAAGGTTTTTAGTTATATGTCGTATGGTATTATTATCAAATATATACCAAACTTGGAAAAAATATATCGTATTAATATGATTGACCTAGAATCTATGTGTGCAACGTGGAGCACGATCTACGTAAATATTTTGAATAAAACCGCGATATTCATTTCGCATTTATTTAAATATTTATCCACTTATCTTTGAATGTTAAACTTTAATACCGAATCGTATATTTATATTATACCGTCGCCGAAAATTCCAATAACATCATCCATAAAATCCGTATGAATATATAAAATAACAGTTTGATGTATACGGTACCATAAACCGTCTTTTTCGGCAACGTATAATATAAGATTGAACGCAATAAAAATCTCACATTATTTTAAAATATGACTCGTGATCGATATTTTTATATTTTCTTCGCCAAGGGTGTAAACGGACCACCAGTTTAATAGCTCGTGTGTTTATAAACGCCTAACAACAACTATCTCGGCGGCCCCGCCGTGAAATCGTATTTTATTTTCGTTTCGGCGGACTCTGGTTTCAATTTTCTTTAAAATAATAATTTCGTTAAAATTGCACCGAACGGTTTTCGTACGCAAACTTTGTCGTTTGATCATTTTGATGACCGTGTGACAACCCATATATAATATATGCGGCTAGGTCTAGGTCGCATAATGTCGGTTAATACCACGCGAAACCAATCGATCATGAACCAACTCAGTTTTACTGCGCGATGCGGTTTCCTCGAACGGCGTCGCCATAAATGTAAAATACAATTTTCTATTTTTAGTGTCGCAAATTAAATTGAATTCGTTGGTACTTATATAATACCGAACGTATAAGGACGCTTGGGAATACGATGAGTATTGGTTTTTGCGCTACCTACCTACCTACCTACCATCGAAAACCGAACGAATGAATGTATATATATATCTGTAGGTTAGTAAACGAACTTTTCTTCTTTTTCAAACTCTTCAGTCATAACGAGCGGGAGTACGACTGTCAAATGATGACTGAAGTGCTGTCGAAGTGTAACATTTACTGCTGCCCAAAAAAGACATATGACGTGAACATTTAATTTCACGTCGTTATACGCTGTGCGTCGTCCGTGTGACACGTATTTCATATAGTACTCACCTACTTACCTATTCACCTATACATTTTCGAATATTAAAATATAGTTTATTATAAAATAATAATTTGGCGTCTACACTGCGGGGCACTCTACTCCTCGATACCCATAAGCAATGAACGAAGAACGAACTTTATAATACTTGTAACGACAAGTTTATGCATATATATATATATATATTATATATATAGCTACGGTGCAGAGGAAAATATAATATGTCAACACTGCGACGTACTTATAATATAATATTTCATAATAACGAGTTGTAGTGGATAGAAGTTTTGTTCTGGTGGAACGATAAAATGTACGCGTTTTAAATAATAATTATCGACGTCGAATTAATAAAACCAATAGTTTTCGTCGTCGACAACCTTCGGCTGCCGGGTATTTGGTATACGTATTAATATTTTTAAATATTGGTTTAATAGTTATATGCGACGAAAAACAACATATAACTGCTGAACGTCGAATGTCATCGGCCGGGCTATGTTATAGTGTTGTTCAATTTCGAAATCAACAACTGCACAGCCCTCGATATACATTTTTCAGACGTTTACATCGGAATACAATCGGAATTCCTTCGCGCGATCTCTGCAGAATCTATATAGCATTTTCGTGTTTGGAGTGAATATTATTTTTGTCGTCATTTTATAGGGTGTTCGACCGTTTTGGCGATGTACTGCGCATTTAATCGCATAGCATAGCACTCTAGAGGGATACTCGCGTCGTGAGGATTAAAAACGAACAATAATATTATATTAAATGGCTATTTTTTCGCTCGACAGAATAAATACAATTTTTATAAAAATAATTTATGAAAATAAACTTATAACATTATAAGTGTAACTGACTACCAGCAAAAAAATGGCAAAAATCGTTCTTAGCATATGTTTCTGAAATCGTAATAGAAATGTTTAAGTTCGAATCAGTATCAATTATAATGTTAGTATAACACTGTATACCACCTGTACTCCAAGTTATCCTGGAATATTTAAAAAAATTTTTTTATTCATTAATTTCAGTACTTTTGAAATCTATAAAAATATCGAATTAAGCTGTTCGATTAAATAAGATATAAATAATGTATATCGTGTTGTGCAAATAGATAGCCCCGATGAAGTGATTGGAAAATAATTAAGAAAGTTTTGGTGGCATGTGATGTAGGTACACACGTAATATTGACAACAGGGTCAAAGTTGAAATAAATAAAAGTAAGTACTCATAAAAAAAGTGAACACTATAACTGTATATTGTTTTCTGTATAATTTTTAATTATTTTAATCTAAGCTACACACATCTTCCTTAAGTATTCTTATATTTTATTGCATTAAATATATGGATTGTACGTCTTAGTTTAAAGATTAAAAGGAGGTGTCAATCGTGATCAACATTATATTATATAGATCAATAAAATTGGTAGCTGTATAGTGTTGTCCTCTCATCCGAAAACTAACAATATTTGACGTTGTACCTACTGCAATATTTTTTAATACTAAAAATCGAATAGTTATAAAATCCAGGTTAGTACGAAAAAATCGGTATTTTTTACTACAAAGTGTTTTAATTAATAACAACGAGTGTATACAAAATGATCTGTTGTTCAGAATAAATGAAACATTTATTATCGGAAAAATATAATACTCTTGTTGCGAAAAACAATCAGGAATAAATAATACAAAGCAAAATATTCTCGGTATTATTATTATTACTATAGTACCTATACACCTATAAGGCTATAAATATATTCATATTTATGCGATTTTATTACGATTGTTTATAAAAATGAAATAATTATTTCATCTGCGGAACCACCGTAGGAGGTATATGTTTTTTTTTTATTTCATTGTTCTGCTGAAGAGGTGTATTATAACATTTTGTGAAAACGATCTATTCGCCGATAAATCCGAATCGTATTGCATAAAAATAGGGTCACATTTAATTATTATTACCGTGCGATAATATCGCTTTGCCCAATTATTTATCATAATATTATATGCTTACGCCGTGTTGCAGTAAATCCGATAATACAATATTATACTATTATAATGAGATAAAAAAATTAAAATCCCATTCG
This sequence comes from Sitobion miscanthi, assembly GCA_008086715.1. NCBI lineage: Eukaryota > Metazoa > Arthropoda > Insecta > Hemiptera > Aphididae > Sitobion > Sitobion miscanthi. The sequence continues at coordinate 12,678,886 of CM017805.1, forward strand.
GCCGATCGGTAGACGCGTATACAATATACATATTATTATTATGATGTAATATGTTAGCGAAAATAATAATGTTATGTTGATATTTAGTCGTTTTAGTGAATTATTACTGATCGATAATGACAACGACTATTTGCTAGGTTAAGAACGATATTATTTTCGAAGATGTCTAACTATTGCTGTCTCGGGCGATGAAGAAATACTCGTATAACATTATGATGTCACCCAGTCAAAATCACAAAATAAATGTCTACGCATGTAAACGTTCTAGCAAATACAAATTACAATTATAATTGCCTATTAGTTTGGAATTCAGTAATGGATATAGATTCTCCACCAATATATTTAGTGAAACCCAAATATTTCCATCGACCGAATTCCTTCGTCAAAATATAACCAAAGCCCTATATAACGTCTCAAATGATACCCTCCAGTCTCCACTCTCTATAAAGATCTATCTATCCAAACCGTGATAAACGTCACCAATATTTTCTACAAGCGCATGCACTCCAATATAATCAACCACCCCTTGATCTCAGAACTGTTTGTTCCCACAACTGCCGGTGACCCCAGAAAGCACCTAAAGCCAACGTGGTGTCGTAATCTACTACAAAAGACTTACCGTTTTAACATATTGTTATGAAGTTCCACAAATGGATGGCCACTTCGCACAAGCCCACCGTCTGACATTTTGTAAATTGAATTTGTTTTTTCTAATAATTTCTATAAATCCAAAACATTACGTCTTGTGCTTATTGTAAAAAATATTCCTTTACAAATTGTACAATTAGTAAATTTAAAATAAAATAAAAAGTTATTGCGCGCGATATGAAACCTGCAATTTTTATCATTATGGCGCGTCTGTTTTTTGATTTAATCAGAATAAAAAATAGACATATTTTGACGTTTGAAAAATATATAGGCGCATATACATATTCTATTATAATTAATTGATATTTTTTTATCACCGAACTATCAATAATAATATTATTATTGTAATCGAAATCAAACAGCAACATTGCAATGGTAAAATCAAAAATAATAATAATATTATCGTTTTATCATCCTCTCCGATATGATAAATATATTCTTCTTATTCGTTTTCGCTCTGGATTCCACCTGGAAACCTATACAATCTTCGTGATATTTCATCGTCCGACCTTCGAGAACTCGCGTATTTATTTTGCTCGCTTATTGTTTGGGACGTACACCCGTCGTACGCGTTTGACAATAAACCATATTATTGGGCGATGACGAAATACTCATATGTTATGTATTATATCACCCACGCCTAGTCGTCATAGAAAATGTCAGCTTTGAATGTAAATTTTCCAACAAATAAAAATAATAATTATTAGGTGTACCAATTAGTCACTACGACAATACGAAACCTGCAATATGAAGAATGTATGTGTTTTGATTAATTCAATAAAAAACAAACACACCTTTTTGACATTTAAAAAATATTCATATATATTATGTAATTTGTATTGTTTTATTGTTTTTGGGTACCTCCCCATCAATAACAATAATATTATCGTACAATCGAATCAGTATACGCAAAGTCAAAAGACACCATTATTGCGATGATAAATTTAAACACAATAATATCGTTTCATCGTACATCGAATGTATAAGTGTCCTCTTAGATATGATAAATTCTTCATGGACGTTTTCGTTCTCGATTCCGGACGGAAACCCATAAAAATTTTTGCGATATTTCACCGGCCAACCATCTTGGACTCGTGAATTTCTTTTGCGCGCTTATTGTTTGGGACGTACACCGATGTCGTCGCCGTCGTAAGCGATTGACCATAAACCATATTTGAGATACCGCGATGCGTGTGTGTAATCTTTCGCCACTTTTACCCGCTTTATATACGAATCGTTGGCAAGTTTAGTGCTGCGGATCTGTTGCCAAACGAGACTTAGAAGATTTTACGAAAAGTTTTGTTTTCAGAAACCATGTCGGCGCTGAATATCGTCGCTTATCCGCTTAATGTGGCCGTCTATCCGTTTTTAAACGCCACTGCAGATATCATCACCCCAGCTCGTAGTGTCGTGTATTACAATTTTTGTCCAAACCGTAGACTGATAGGCATATAATATCTAGGTGCTAATTAAAATGTAAAGCCTTTAATACTACAACTATAATGAACATGTTCAGTGGGGCCCATTATCTTCTTGAAAAATAAATAAAAAAATAATAATGTCCGTCATCGGTTTGTGTGAACTTATTACAACGTATTGATGATTATTTTCTATGATATACAATCGCTATATTGCCCATGATAATTATTTCGAATAATTGTTATCTGCACCACCGAGATGTGTCGAATAAAGCAAAAAGATAATTATTCATTATCGATTTATATATATTGTTTTTTTTAACTATGGCCGTTAGCTTTTGTATGTAGGGGGAGGAACGGTTGGCTGAAACACGTCTGTGTGTGTGGCAAGGGTTTGTAGCTAAAACTCCCAGATGGTCACCCATCCGGGAGCTAGCAACACTGGCCGATACGAACACCCAGAGCATTTCCACAGTTAAGTGCACTAACTGACCGCGTCACACCAAGCCACTTATATTTCTTTGTGTTACACGTTTATCGGGAAAATGTGAAATTGAACATTTTATAGATAAAAAAATGAAATGATGGTTGAAAACCAAATAACAGGATTTCACTTTAAAATGTACCTATATGAGTGCAGATGTCATCTGACATAATATGTAGGTCAGTACTACTCCCTGAAATCTAAGCCCTCAGAAGCTAACCATAATTCTTAGTGTGATCACCATCGTGGAGGTAGTTTGATTGGTACGTATGTGGTATTGTCAAAAAATTTTACTATTTAAACATTTATTTCTTTAAACATTTTGAAATTTTTTTTATAATAAAAATCAATAATTATTGTAGAAAAAATCATGTAATACTATAGTATTAAATACAGTTTATTTACTATAAGAATAAACACCGACCGGGTTTTTTTCAAAACAGTAGATAAGACAGGTAACTTAAATAGATATAAGAAGATAATAGAAATATAGATACTACAACTACTGTATAAGAATAACAGTAAATAAATTATGAATATGTACAATATAAGAGGCAGCGTTAGGATTAGAACGACAGTCGGCAGACCCAAATATTCTGTCCACACAGCGAACGTGGCTGAAGGAAGTGGAATGAGTAGGAATATAATAATTATTATAATCAATAGAAGAAATACGACATTTCGTCTACATTTATATTGCTTATTTTGGATTTAGTATTACATGACATGCAAGTAGAAAACAAAAAAAGACGTTTTGCCTTTGACGTATAAAATATATATAAATAAAGGACCGGTACCGGTAATTTGGGTTTGAGACCATAAGTGCTGCAGCAGATGGACGACAATATAGATAGCATTTATTAAGTAGGCTCGTGAATGGGATGTGAACAATACCTTTATCAACTAATTGCATCGATTGTTGCGGTTCGATTAATTAGTCTTCTTTAACGCACTGATTGTGCAACTCGCGCATCGGAAATAAATCGTTGTTGCCTGCTCGCGCAACTTTTAAGTTTAACAAAAGATCCTTCTCAAACACATGTTTCACCATAATACCCTTAAGCGACGCCATATTTTGTCCGTTTATAATTTTAAAAAGTCATTAATGTTAACCCCCCCGGTGTGTGTGTGTACAAGCACCCGCGTACGAAGTGAAACTTCTTTCGTAGTGATATATAGGTTTTCTCAAAATGAACTATCTCGCAGCAAAGACTTGCACGAACTGATATGATTTTAGATTCAAATTCGTGAGACAAAAAATAATATTTTACTTGTTTGGTTCTTTTTATTTTTATTATTTGCGGTCGTCCCATTGTTGTATAGATAAATTTAAGACATTACTTTTTCTACATTTTCAAGTTGAAATCAAATTACCATTGGAACTTTTTGATGTCGCACCAGTAAGTGTATTTAAAATATAATAATATTCTATTATATTATAACCTGCAATCGTTTCGACGTTTATAATTATTTTTATATAGATACATGATTATTACATAATTAATATAAATTGAATTAACTTACAGAGCTGTACGAAAAGGACGCTCCGTCCACTGTTCCAAACTAATATTATAAAACAGATAAAGATAAAATAATAATCGGATTTATATGATTAATATTTTATTTATTTTTCGTCGTCGTGGAAGTTTCGTGTCGTGAGCATATTTTTGTTACAAATTTTTTGGCGTCGTACCTATACCTTCCGTAAAGAAGTCTGATAAAATATCAAATTGTTTTACGCACTGCCCGTCATGCACCACACTGTGAGTCGTGAAATTTTTTCATCGAACGGAAATAATTCAATCAACGCATAAAGCTATAATAGCAGGTACCTACGTTGGAAACACAAGTTGATATAACAAAAAACGATGGTAGTTCCTGGTGTTCCGTTTTTTCTTTCACTCTGCTATTGTATTATAATACCTGCTCTATGAAATTACTGAATCGCAGTTAAACAAAAAGTCGACTGCTGTTGTAGGTTTTTTTATGATCCTATTTTTCAGTAAAAGCAGGTACTATCTACCTTTATCGCCCAGGCCAAAAGTTTTTTTATGTACAGGCGCACGCGCGATCGAGTGTATGTGTGTGTGTGTGTGTGTGTGTGTGTGTGTGTGTGTGTGTGTGTGTGTGTGTGCGCGCAACTAATTTGAATAAAATTATAACTTTTAACCGAGAAAAGCATTTTTTTTAATGTTATTACCATGCATCAAAAAAAAATATTATTTTTTTATTATTATTATTCCAGACATATAATAAATAAATATTAATATTATCTGCACGATTCGCCGTTTAAATCGTAAAATTTATATTTCGTACACATAACTTCAAAATTGTGTTAAAATATTAAAAGAATTAATACGTATTCGTTTTTTTTTTTTTTAAATTGGTTTAAAAAAGCCTAATCGAAACAGAACTGTATTTGTGTATCGGTTACGTACAGAGAATTATGATATATTTTTATTCAACGATTATAAAATCACTTTAATATAATAACGGCATTTTATCGCCTAAACTTTAAAATTAAAACGTTCGCCAGAAAAAAAAACTTTTACTTCCTGTACCTACGATAATAATTAACAGTGAAAACATTTATAAACTCTTTTTGTGCCAAATAAAAATATTTAAATTGTCCTTTATATGATATTATTGTTCGTAATATTCAGTAAGAGTTTGTTCAAGATGAGCACTTACGTCGTATACGCTATGCATAAATATAGTTTGCATTGAAGTTCGTTATTTCGTTTATCTTTGTTATAGAGTATAGGAGTTTATAAAATATAGTTTTTAAACAATATAAAGAGCTAGGTAGACGTACAGCTTTATTAAAATCTGAAATCTAAATATTAAAAATATTTTTTTTTTTATTATTTATGCTACATGGGGTTTTTATTTATTCTTCGTCACATTCATTGTTTGTTTGTTGAACGTCGACTGACTATTCGTTCATTTTGTTCAATAAAAAAATATGCTCAACAATTTACTGTGTACATTTTTAATTTACCGTTTTACTTGTTAAATAACTTGGATTGCAGCATTAAAAACCCATAACGATTTTCAATCGTATTTTTCTACGAATTATTACGACAAAGTTCTAGGTATATTTATTTTCTTGAGTATAAAAATTTAAGGTTTTTAGTTCTAACATTGTAACAGTACATTTTACATTTCTACTTTTAATTGTTTCCATACTAGTAGTCTCCCTACGTACTAAAATTAAATTGTCCAATACAATTTTTTAGATAAGAATACAAATGTATACAAATAATACACAACTATTACAAATAGTAATATAATTAGTCAATAGAAAAAACATTTTGTAATATGATTAAAAATGTATATATTTATATAAATATTACATTGAATTTATTGTTATAATAATTATATTATAAAAATGTATTTATAAAATATTTAAATTGTTCAAAAACTAATTATTTATATTCTATTAATATTATTACCAGTCAATTGGGAGACAATTGGGACTAGAACATTTTCGTTTACCATAAAATTTAGGGTACTTCGGGAGGCAATTCATATAAAAACAATCGACCTTTTTAACTTCGTGAGGCAACTAACTAGTAAGTATGCGCCCAACACGAATGGTTTCACCAAGATTGTCCGGAATATTGAACTTACCTGCCATTTTCTCGCGTGAATAATATTATTATTATTTTGCATAATCGTTATGAACGCTTTGTGTGACGATTTGCATTATTTTGTTAGTATTATGTTTCACGTTTTTTGTTGAATTAAATTATTTCCCCTTAAAAGCGTTTATAAAATATAATTACAAATAAATAAAAAGGTTGAACATGCCATTATATTATAATGTCGAACATTGAATGATCAATAAAAATTAAAAATATGATTTAATATATTGTAATGTTCGAATATTATTTATTTATCGAAGGAAAAGCGTAGGTATTTGATAATTCAATTGGGTTCACGTCTAATGGCTGTTGATTGTTCCGTGAACTGTTCTATATCGCTGTTCAATTTCATAGTTCTTTATTTCTAGTACTTACGTACATTAAATGTACGTTCTCGATACATTTTAAATGTGCACTCTCAGTACTTCACTAACATTATGCAAGTCTCACTATGCTTTTAGATTTTGCTATAAAATATTTCAATATATTGCGGTTATAGTATTGATTTATTTCGTGGTACGAAACGAGTGCTATTAAAAACAAATATAGCACACATAATATATATTATATATAAATCTATAATACAGTGGAGGTACGGTATTCGGGTTTGTATACTTTTGTGTGCGTCGAAAACAAAACATTTCAATACGCGACAAAATGCAAAAATGTTTATAGGAAGATCGAATTTTAATTTGTAACAAGGGAAATTGTTTTTATAAAAAAATATCATAGGTTTTCGACCAGATCAACAGGTTGAAAATAATGTTTCACTCGAACGACCGCGGTTGGGTAGTCTCGAAATGCTTACAAAGTCTATGGGGACAATGTATTTGAAGCATATTATGCATTAATAATAATAATAGAGATAGTTTAAGTTTTCAATATTTTCAAGAGGCACATCGAGTTAGTAATTTAATCGACAGCTGTATTATAATAATATGCTAATATATTTATGATTTTCATTCTAAACGACTGGTTGAATCGACTTCGCAATCGACACATCGAAATAATTATACCCACACTGAAAAACGTTCAAAAATACAGAATACACAAGTACCTATCTTATACTGAGCTCATTACCAACCCTGATATGTCGCCGCGTGTGTATTAAAATATTTTCGCATTCGATCGTTCTCACTATACTCTCAGCTGCTATTTTTTTACGTCACAAAATGCAAAAATGTCTTAGGAATAATGCGTTTTGATTGGTATTCTTACGCAACTGTTTTTCTGTTAAATTATACAGATTTTTGGGTACCCCAGATCAACAGGTTGAAAATATAATCTTTCACTCGGGCGTCAGTTGATAGTAGTTTCGAAAAGCTTGCCGGGACAATGATGGGACAATGTATTTAATGCATATTATTCTGCATTAATAATAAAGCTAGTCTACGTTTTCAATATTATCAAAGACAACATTGAATTAATCAACAGTTGTAAAATAATGATGTTATGACGACTTTTTTGATCGAAACGACAGGCTGGAGTGACTTCGATATCGGTACGTCGAAATAATAATACCCTTAAAAAAATGTTCGAAACATACACAAGTATACCTATATAATAATAATGTTGTTTGCGAAACACTTCAACTCACATGAAATATTATAATAATGTACACAATATTATATTATACTCGAGACATTGAGCTCATTACCAAACCTGATACGTTGCGTGGGTGTTAAAATATTTTCGCACTCGATCGCTCGCACTACATATTGTTATAATAGCCAGCTGCTATTTATTTACGTCGAAAATTGCAAAAATGTTTACACGAATAACGCGGTTTGATTGGTATAATTATTACGTAATTGTTTTACTGTTAAATTATACAGGTTTTTCGATATCCCAGATATTCAACAGGTTGAAAATATAATCTTTCACTCGGACGACGGTTGATAGCGCAGTAGTTTCGAAAAGCTCGCAAAGTCTGTGACGGGAGAATATACGTAATATCTGAAGCATATTTTTATTCTGCGTCGATAATATAATACCAATTATAGGCCGCTTTTTCGTTCAAAACGACCGGCTGGACCGACTTCTCTCTGTCGACACGTCGAAATGATAATACACCGAAAATCGTTGGAAACATGCACAAGTAGTGTAATATTGTAATACGTCTACCTACGATAATGCGAAATACCTACTCCGACTCGGATGAAACATTATAATAATAATAATGTACACACCACACAATATTATAATATCGCATTCGGGACACTGAGCTCATTACCAACACTAATACGCCGCAGCCTCCGCGTGGGTATTAAATAATATTTTCGCGTTCGATCGTTCTCACTATATTATTATAATAGCTATAAGTATATACCTACCGTGGGGGTGAATAAACACTGTATGGCGGCCTTTGCGCAGTACCTATACACCTTTTCGCATGAATTCTCGATCCCCGATTACCTCGCGCAAAGCTCCCGGAGACTTTTAAACAAAAACACGAGCGTTTCATAAATATTTGATTGCCGTTGTGGGCGCACGTACCGCAGATAAACCATAACCGCGTTGTTATTATTATTATTATTATTGCGCATCGTTAAGTCCCGATTGACGTGTCACACGTGACAAAGAAATATCCCTCATACATGTATAATACTATACATAATTATATACTGTATTGTATCTCGTGCCTACATTGTATGATATTATACCTGTGTGGTGCGAACAGTCGTACGGCTGTTGTACACTATACCGCGGTCGCGGTTTAGTCTTTTCGGTCCGTACCATATTCTGCGGAGACTATAACATAATATCGTTGGTTCGGTCGTCGACTTGGTCGACTTGTGTCAGAACAAACGCATCGATGGATTGTCGTATATCGATATTATACAATATCATTATTAACGATTATTTTCTTTCGAAAACAAGACGGCAATAGATCCTAAACTTCCCCAATAGTAACGATAGGTAAGTAGGTACGACAGAGTTCGCACAGCCAGACCGGCTGAACCGTGTGCAACGTGCGCGAGCGCTGTCTCGCATCATAATATTATACATAGTATAATAAATATATTATATTCAATTTTTTACGATTTCGTAAAATCGTGACGCTTAATAATATTTTATTTGCCATTAACGGCGTGCGGGTGCGCGACGCGGGTTTGTTGTCGTTGAAATTTCCCGGCTGCCGTCGATAGATATCTATCGCTTTTCCGCCTCCGTTTCCGCGTTCGACACCGCTCGCGGGGGAGCGATTCGTCGGAGGGGGTGATTTCGGCGTCCGACATAGACCTCTTCTCGCACCCTTGTGTGTGGGTACTTACGATCACGACGATGCGTACACGTGTGTGACTGCGTATCCTAACGGTTGCGCGACAGATGAAGCGGAAGAGCCGGACTGCAGGGTGTGCGCGTGTGCGAGATCGCTGTGCTGCGAAAAATAAATGGAATACAAATGCGATCGCGTTTGATGCCACCGGTAAAACTTTTAAAATTCACGTGCTGTGTATGTGTGTGAGAGCATTAAATAACGGTGTCCCGAGGATACAATGGAAACGTGATGTAGGTATGCCACACGCCGGGTTGGCATGCATCGACTTTTAAAAACGTCTATATATATTGAACCTAATAACCAACTTGTACGCGAGTCCGCGATTGGTATGTGTGTGTGTGTGTGTGTGTGTGTGTGTGTGTGTGTGTGTGTGTGCATGTGGGTGTGTGGGTGTTTGAGATTGAACGCCCGATCGGTGGTGGACGGGTGGAAATTGTTCGTTTTTAGTTTCAACTTTCAACGCGTTATACCACTGGGCGACCATTACGACTATTGCTGTGACGTCGCAACACACACACACACACCTTGTGATAGGTACAAGCACAAAATGTAACACGAAACGCCAAAGAGTGAAATTCGCCCGACGATTTTCATTCTACAACATTTTTTTTCAAACGAAAATTTGTCCAATTCTTATTAAATTCAATTCGTTCGCGAAATCCATAATATGTTTTATGCTGTTGTCTTTTAGATGGCACAGAAATATTACACATACATCATAATATTATGTTTTTATAATTATTTTGGTATTTATGAAGTTTGCTTTGGTCTGTTATACAACTACACAAAATCATCGTACTTTCAAATTGTATTCGCGTGGGTCACTTATTAATGTGTCGCATAACAATATATTATTGTGCCCGTCGAGCGTTGTTGTAGTCAGCGGCACAAATCATTTTTTATTTTTACGGGGGGGTAAACTTAGAAATTTATCAGCCGGCGCCCACCCACCATCGTTAATCGTCTACAAAATTCCAAGCATGTCTATATTTACTGCTTTATAAGTTGTTAATACAATACAGTATAATAAATTTTCAATACTTTTATTATTATATAACATGTAGTATCCACCAGCTACTAGGATCCACCACAAGCACACCTACCACCTAATTATTTTTTGAGGGGATGGCAAGTGCACCTCCTTATTCCCAAAGATTTTCTACACTGGAACGGGAGGGGTGAGTAAATTTCAATTATTTCTTTCTATCTTCCTTTCTATAGATTAATTCATATAGTCCTAGTGACCAGTACACATCGCCACCTAAACGGATTTTTGTAACTCCAGAGCAGGAACCTTCAACTCCGCCGTCGAAATTACTGAGATTTTTCGACTCCTCCCCGGTATCCTCTAACCTAACCTCACCCGTCTACTGTATAATGTTATATACATTATCCGAAGTGGTGTCGTAAGCTGTTGTGGCGGAAAATCGTCTTCGTCGTGATAATTATATTAAAAGTTTAATTTTTAATCCCAGCTCGTTTTCAACGGCGTTTTTATCGCCAAGAGTCTAATTGCCATAATTAATCGTTAACTAATGATAGCAAAAACGAATAATTTCCCTCCCGCCTCTGGCTACATGTGTTTATGTAGGCATATACGGTGACAGCGAATACGATTGTTTAAGGAAGAATAATTGGAATTTAATTCCTAAACGAGCGAACCGAATGGCTTTTCCTTCATTTTTTACGACTTAAACACTTGAGCAGACGACGGGGGTAATAAAATGTAAAGCGTTTACATTAACTTTTCGTCTAAAGCGCCTTAGAAAAACGCCTAAGATGGTCATAACTTCTTTACATTGGACTTATATAATAAAGTTGTCGTGATTCTTTTTTTTTAACGCAGGAAACTTTAAACACATTTTATGTACTTTGTATTTTAACATAAATCATAGTAAATCGTTTTCTGCGTTTGTAATTATTAATTATTACTCTAAAGTTTATATTTAAACAAATTTTAAACACCTATGTCGTAATATAGGTACTTCAGAAGTGCAGACATCTGCGTAATATTATTGGTTGACGCGTTTTGCCTCGAGTCAAAAAAATAAAGACTTTTTTTTTAATATGTCCGTTTACACTTTTCCCGTGCAGAATAAATGTTCCGAAAGTTTCATATAGTCTTTCTATAGATTGAAAATTCTACACAGATGGTGCTTTGAAGATGTCATCCTTGGAATTTTCTACCACCGTTACAAGCAACTGCAACTGCAAAAAAAAACTAAACCGAAAAACTGCTGTTCTAACGGTAACACAAGGAAAACCCGTGTTCGAGAAAAACTTTTTCCACTATTCCACAACTTTTTAATAGTTTTAGAGATTTGACACTTTTGTCAATTATTTATTTCACATAATCCACTATATACAGGATGATTCTTTTAAAAGTAAACGCATTCATTTGAAATTCCAAAAAAAAATATTAGTTGACATATGAGATTAAAATCGTACGCCGTAAGAAACTCAAAATTATATTATAATGTCAAAACGATAAAAATATTGATGAAAAATTACTTCAAAAGCATAATCACATTTTACAAACATATAAAACCTCCGACCGTCGTGAATTGTTTCAAATCTCTATACGCATAGAACTATTATTATCATACAAAAGTGTTCGATATAATATTATTATAAATTTTACGGGTACCTATCATTAACTCCTGCATCAAAGACGGGCGCGTTCCAAGGGGGCGAGGGGGGCACCTGCAACCTTCTGAAAATGTCGGTCGGACACATAAAAACATGAAGTTATGTGTTGTACCGGCAGCCGCAGCAGCTACGCGTCTTCTCGTCGGAAATTGTTTATAAGGTTTTTTTTTATTATTACGAGTTCTGATTCAATTTTTATACGCGTTTCGAAAAAAAAAAATTTACATTGTATTTTGGATCGAGCGCGGTGATAACGCGCAGATTTGTCTTCTGTGTTTTTCACCGATGTTGTATATATTTTATCGTAACTCTGTACCGTGACATTTGTTTTTTTTTTTTATATATATACATAGAAACTATAAGACCAAAGAGGAGAGTATTTGACGTTTGGCCTGACACGGGGCCCCGTGTATTAAAGCCTTTATCCCGGCCTTGTCTGTATCGTCGTGTGTCTGCGCGTATATAGTCGTTTTTGTTTTCGTTTTTCTGATTGTGTCACTTGTCGTGAACGGAATTACACGCTTTGTATAAATTACGCGTCGGGTTGCCGTTCCATAAGCTGTTCAGCCGCTGTGTTTTTGACACGTTTCCCGTTATTATTCCTAGGTAATTGTTTTTATGTAAATATTAAAACACTGCCGTTAAGATTTTAATCAAAAAACACGGCGTATGCCCGTACAGGGGTTACTATCATACCGTTTATTTATTTCGTTTTTACCCGTAAAGTGATTGTTAGCTGCATAGCAAAAATGTTGCGTCCTCTGAACTGGCGGGCAACGGTTTATGACATAACAATATAGAGGCGTACCAATTTATTTCGCGCCCTTAATTTCGCGACATTTCGGCACATTATCTACACCTATGCTTATGATAAATTACGGTATTAAATCGTTCTTGTTATTTTACAGCCGGTGCGGCGGCTGGAATTTTGGATTGTCGAAGTCGAAGAACGGTGATCTCCGCGGTAAAGTTCCGAGTTTATATTAATATCTCGTTTGGATAAACATAGTAATAAGTAGGTGCGCGTTAAAATATAAAATATACTCTTGTCGGAAACATAGTCGCAATCAGACGGGGCGTACGGTAGGGGGGCTAAACCTGCTTAAAAACTGTTCAGCTCCCCCCCCCCCTAAACGCCGATTAGATCATAGTATATAAAGACCGCGAGATAGACTTTTCAAACAACCTAAACCTCTATTCAAAAATCAAACAAAAAATTTAGAACCTATACTTGTTCCAGCGTAACCGCGACGTCAACATCGGCTGCTGTGACCACATTTTTTCAAACGACATGAAAATATGTTTATTGCACTAAACAGCCAATTAAAAATCGTCTTAAAGTCCGCCATTATTATAATAGTTATATTTTAGAAACGTGTTATAATATACACATTTTACGCAGTCATGTACCACAGTCGCATTAAAATCAAAGCTCCAATTACAATGTCGTGTCGTTAAAATGTTAACATCTTATCTCGTAATCATTTTCATTCAAAATATGTTTCTAGGTACGTTTCTTTATTCCAAAGCTTATTATAATTTCATATTATATTATACCTACAGGGTATTAACGTTTGATTAAATCACGCATTGTTACTATTATTATTATTATTATTATTATTACTATCATCATCATCATTGTTATTGCTAAACAACTTTCGACGGTTTGCATATAATATAAACAGAAATTAAACCACTGTGGCGAGGCTATTTGATTTTAATTGAACTAGGGAAAGGAGTTTTGTATCATCCGTCTGTGATATAATTGCTTTGGTCTATGATTTTACCTACCTACCCTTAAATAATGGTTATTATGCCTTTTCTATTGATCACTATTATACTATAAACCGTCATAAAGGTTATTATACAAATAAACACAACTAGAATAACGAATTAGTTTTATGCACGACAAAAGTGATCAATGGACAATTTTTTCGAAAAAAAAAACAAAACTATACTTTTTTTAATGAATACAAAATATTTGCATGAAATGTCACTGTTTGATTTATCAAAATCTTAATGATACATTCATATTTATAAATTATAATATCGGAAAAGGTAAAACAATTGTGAACAAGTAGTATATTATTATCGATGACAAAGGTAGCTAGTTTTTATCAATTAATTTTCTTTTTTCATCTTTTAATATTTTCAAGTAAGTATACCTAGGTCGTATACTGGTATACTACACAGACGATCATCTTAATATTTTTAAGAGCATACAATTGCGTTTAAAGTGATATTTTTCAAGGCTATAAGTATTGATCCCTGTTATAAATATCCGGTAATTAATAATTTAAAAAATATATATTCATGCAATATGCATATTTATCAACTCTAAAAGCTTGTGGATTTTCCTTGTTCGTCATTAACATGATGAATAGGCTCATAATTCATAATTTAAAAAAAAATAATAATATATCATTAATGCCAACTTTTGACTTATGAAACAATATATTTTTAGGTCGTTAAATACCAAAGAATAAATCTCCATTTAAATTGAAATAGTAACATAATCTCATTCTTCTAATTTATCTCTTATAGGATTATGAGGCGTAATTAATAATTCAATTATTCAATATAAACTGAAGGCATAGCATAATACGTATTGTAGATAATGCTATTATGAAATATACTTAATGCTATTTAGGTACCTACTCCACTTACAAAGTTTGAAAGTTAAGGTGAATTATATTTTGAGTGTCATATTTTATTTTGGCCATAAATGTATTATGTTACCACATTATTGTATAAACTTACAAATATAAAATGACTATGGATTTATACTGTGTAGGTACTCATTAAATTAATCATTTAAGTAATCGAAAATCAAAAAATTGATTTTTGCCTTGGTACCTATACATGGTACGTGGTACCGTATTTTATATTCTGTCTGATGTAGGCGTGCAAAGCATTAAAAAGAGGAAAAAATGTTCACGTTTTCCGTAGAAAATATTTTTACAACTGACAACACACGATAGTAAACCTTGAAGTCTTAAACACTTCAAAATACTCGAGGGGTTTTTATGTGGGTACCACGGTCCAGGAATATTTTATTTCTTGTCTACCTCTATGTATTTACAGAAGAACAAGCGGTCGGAAGCATAAACAAAATTCTTTACATAGCTGGAACATTGAAGTATGAATATCCTTTATATAAGTATATAGGTGCCAGTGTTTTAGACGGATTAAATATTTTATAATTATTCTATCAAAAAAGTTATTATTTTGAAGCATCCGAAAAGTTTCTATAAATAATGGTATAAAAGTATAAAAATGTAATTTTTTCAATTTTATGTATTGTAGTACACTACTGTAATAATAATAATAATAACAACAGCCATAATAATAATAATAATTTATTTAATGCTCCGATGTCGAATATAATACTTACAGTGAACACGGTAGGTAATTAAATAATAGATAATACTACTAGTACAAAATACAGCAATACACGATATAATTACTTGATTATAATTAGTTGTGTACAATATTAATGCCATGGTAAAAGAAATCAAAAACTTTAATATTATTAAAATTGTCATTAACATTCTGTTAATAGGCCAAGAATGACTGTAATTTTAACGGGGGAAGTAATAAAAATAAAAAAAAACGTTGTCACTAGAGTTAAAAGATGGCACGTTGTAAAATATATTCCTCCTAATGATTCAAAACAATCTGTTTTGTTATTGATAAGATAAATATCAAACTATTTACTTTTCAATAATAAATGGTCAATAGTCAATAACTAGTTTTAAATCGGATGAAGAATAATGTAAACCGAGTTATTCGATTTAATTAGCATTCGGAAAAAATAATATCGGACCTTATATAATTTATTTCTCAAAGTAGATTAGTAGGGACTCCATATAACTGAACCGTATTCTAAAATTGTATATTATGCAATTTACATCAGAACTAATACACTCAAATTTGTTCATAAGCACACAACATAATGTTTCGGTCAATAAAACAAAATATGCGGTTATAAAATGATAATTTATTACTGAACGCGCACATAATAAAATTACCTAGTACAATTTTAATTTTAAGTTTTAATTAAATATTTAATCCGAAAAGTATGACCTTTGAACTTTTAATTATAAGAAAATATCGTACCTCACTGGGATGTACCTACTATGTATCTATTATCATTTCAGATTAAAAAAGATTACAGATAAATGAAAATACCAGTTTGAATATAAATTGACAAAAGTAGAAATATATGTAGATTTAATGTTGGCACGTCTATGTAGCTGAGTAAAAGCAATCAGAGCAATAGATATTATTATGATAAAAAAAAGATTCAAAGTAAGTCGAATGTAAAAAAAAAAGCTTGTTATAATTTTAAATGGACACTTTTTTCTAAAAGTTTTTCTGTAAATCTAGTTACTTATTAACAAGAAACTTTTATGCGGATACTTGTAAATCTGGGAACTCTGTTTTTTTAAATATAACAGTGTTTTTAATTAGTTTTGAATTCAACGACAAAAACTGTTAGGAAATTTTAATAACCTTACCAAGAACGCAAAATCTCAAACCAGACAATATTAGATAATATGAATTAATTTTACTTCATTCGATGTCAAGTCTTCCTCATTCTATTATAAAGCAATATTGATAGAAGTCCGTGTTGTGAAATGCGAATAAATGATTATATTAATTTAGCTTCAATACCATAAACTATACATGATAATGAAGTAAAGTGTTCGTACAAAATTAAATCAAAAAATCGATTTAAATTCATAATAAAATGTAAATGAATAAAATATGGTAAGTACACCATATACCTTTAATATTTTGTTTTCGATTAAACAATAATCATATTATTTATTCAATTTAAATCAATGTCCGTCGATGTGAACAGTAATTATAACTCATATAATATATTAATTTTGTACAATTGCGTATCGAATAATATTTATTATTTTGGGTATTTTCAATACTTGAGTACTCACAATATTTAAAAACATATTTGTTAGTTTTTCATTTGTATATAAAAAAAAATAATCTATGCATTGTTTTCCCTCATAATTATTATTTCACGTTCATTATTTATTAAAATAGAAGCGCTTTAATCAAATAATAAAAATCGTTGAAATCAAAGTCTACAATTATTCGTTATTTGTGTTTCGGTTCTACAATGTGAAAAAACATCGATATTCAGATGTATAATATTATGCAAAAATATTTACTTATCCTCAACCAATAAAAACAATACTAATTACTGATATTAAGTTATTTATCACTACAATTTAAACATTTCACAGATTCATTAGTTAACGTTTTAATTAAGAGGATAAAAAAAAAACAAACACCATAACAATTATTTCGATTAGGTGTTCCTTTCATCTTTAAATCACATTTATAAAGCCGAGTTATTTGCCATGTTCTATGTAAAAATTAATTATAAAATATTAACTATTGGAATACGACGATATTATACAATTTATTATTAAAGTCATATTTTTACAAGGTTTCTTCAATCGCTTATTAAAATAATAAAATCATAATCTTTACTTAAATTTCTGAACATTTTTTTCTCCGCTTAGCTTTTTTTTAACAACGTAAATATTTTGTAACGGTTTTTTTTTCTTAAGACCAGAAAGTTCTTTGAGTTTAAGCTTCTACAATATAATGTGCGACTTCGAAAAATATTATATTTATTTAGCAACCTCTGTCTCTCGTTTGCGTTTCGAAAAAAAAAAGTAATCATCTACTTACCTTTAACAAAAAATTAATTAAATTATCCGCCATTCTTTCATAATTACAAACTAACACCAACTGCCCCAAGCACGCCACATAACTATATCGATAATGGGTTACTCTTATAAATCATTATAAAAGAAGATCACATCATGATAAATATATTTAATATTAGACAAAAAACAATTTAACAACACAAAAAAGACGCTATAAACTTTCTGTTTAATTTCCCATAAAAAAATATATTATGTAGATAATTGTATTTACTTTCAACCATTGTGTGTAAAAATGAAAAATGTTGTAAACACTGAACAACAAAATATTAAATCCCATGTGTAGGTAGGTAATATGTTTGTGGTTTTGATGAATTTACCAACAATTTTAACTTAAATCGCTTATGAAAAATATTTGTGACTGCCCACATGTATTTTAAATATATTTTCATATCGGTAAGAAAAATTTATAAGCGACCTAGCTTGTATTACGTTTTTAAGCTCACAGATAAAAATGTTGTACACAGATGAAATTATAAAATTTTAAATTCCTAATGTCTATTAGAAAATCGCACAAAAATACCAGAAATATTTTTAAATGTTATCATGTATAGAAAACCATACCAATGTAAATATTTGGAGACAAATAAAAGTCTCTTATAAATTACAATAATTTATTTTTGAGTTACAACACCACGGTTTTGCTTAACAATTCCATCTATTTTTCTCAAAAAAAAAAAAAAATATTTTTTCCATTATTTATAATTCTTCAGAAAATCCACGACTAGAGCTAGGTCCGGTTTGCTACAAGGGAACAACCTCCAATTTGAAGGCTCCATCACGTTAATGCGCTCCAAAAAGTTCTGACACACACAATAAATTCAGATACCCGTACACTATACTTGTATAAAACTGATAAAATCTAAAAGTAACAGCGATATTTTTCCGGTTGAAAACTTTGAGTTTACATTTTTTTATCGACTCTTGCAGACCACTTCCAAGACGTGACGGTCGATAAAACTATTTCAACGGTCAAATAGAGAGTTATCGGTAGGTATGATTATTTATTTTTATGACGATTAGTCGTATGATCATAATAATAAAATCGGCGACTGACCTGCAGAATAGGGTCGTCAGCGTTCTGGTATCAACCGGTCTTCATGACGGCGGCGGGGGTTGTTTTGGCGGGCTGTTCACGCACGTCCGGGGTGCAACGCCGGCGTGGCGGACGGACCGCCGCGAGGACCGCGACGGCGGACGGGCATGTCAGAGGAGGATATTTACGGAAAGAAAAATTGGAAATGCTCGTCGTGGCGGTGGAAAAAATTTTTGGCGAGGAGGGGGGGAGGGGGTTATTATGGGGGGAGGATCGAAAAAACGGAGAGAGTGAGACAGTAACCGTCGTCGCCGACCGGACAGAAAATTATTGAAAATCTCGTCGTTTCAGTTCACGCACTCGCGCACACGCACACGTCGACGCGACAGCTATATAATATTATACCTGCGGACTGGTCGCAAAAATAACACCCGGAAACGCGCGCGCGACACGACGGCGACTGCGACCGCACACGGCTGTTACGAGCGGCAGTGACGGCGGCGGCGGACTCGATCGAACAGGTGGTCCGGGAATGATGAGCGCGCGCGAGTGAGCCGACGTATAGCGGCGAGGGTTGCAACACTTTGTGCGTGTCCGCCTGTGCGTGCGCGTGATCGCGGGGGTATGGGGCGCGGTGGTGATGGCGTGTCGGTGGTGTACGGTCGCCGGCGCGCGCGCGTATGTCACACCCGCCCCGCGCGACCGCCAGCGTGCGAGGGGGCAGGGGTAGCGCGGTGGCCGCTGGTAGGCCGGGTTCTCTGTGGCCACCCCGCCGTATTGTGTGCGTTGTTCCCTCTCTCCCTCTGTCTGTCCGTCTGTCTCTGTCCATCTCTCCCCATCAATCCATCTCTCTCTCCCACTCCACACTCACTCTCTCTCTCTCTCTCTCTCTCTCCTCTCTCTCTCTCTCCCCCACTCCTCTCTCCCTTTCACTCTTTCTCTCTCTCCTCTTTCTTTCTCTCTCTCTCTCTCTCGCACCGTCCCTCGTCCCGTCCCGCGGCCACCGCGAAGCGCAGCGTAGTAAACGCTTGAGCCGTGGTCCGGTGCACCGCCGACGAACGCTCGCGACGGCCTCTCGCTGTTACGCTAACACGTCGTCCCGTCGGCGGCAAAACAATTTCATTTTTTTTTTTCAGTCCCGCGAAATACCCTTTTTTCGCTTACGATATTCAAATATCTATGGTGCGTATTACTGTTTTAGTTATTTTAATTTTTTTTTTTTGTTTTTTTGTACTTTTATGATAGGTACTATACTACTACAGAATTAAAATTTGTTTGATAATAACTACTTATTATAATACTTGTAGTACGATTCATATTTGTATTTTTTTATACGGTATAAAATTTAAAATATTTTATTTCAAACAATACACAGATTTTTAGTAATATATAAAATAAAAAAAACGTGAAAGAAAAAAATTATGAATAAAAATCTCTTGAAATTTGTTCAACTGTTGAACTTCAACAGGTTGTTTTTAAACAAATTTTTACGCAATTTTATAAAATAATTCTATGTGCAGCTTGTATAACAGGTATGGTGGAGTGACCAGAGGGGTATTTTGGGCGTTAAAAATATAATATTATTTAGGTAGATTGGTACCTACTGTATGATTCAAATTTCTACAAAATATGTGATCATATGGTTGTATTTCGTATTTTATATTATTAATATGAAGATTGATGAGTGCAATGAAAAGTTTGAAAAGCCCCACGCACATCATATATTTTTTAAATATATTATTATAACACCCCCTAAAAAAAGCCTAGTTACTCACCTGAAGGTGTATATCATTCACGTATAATACCATATTATACTTAGTTTTATACATATTATTTTCCTTGGGATATGTACGTATATATTATAATTCACTATTGTCAGGTGAGTTGTAATCTGGTGACCCAACCTATCACATCCAAAAAAAAATTCCGTTCAACTAATACGTAATTTTTATTGTTCATATTTCATAATAATAATATATACGCAACATCTACATTTTGTAAATAAATTAGCCATTTGTTTCGTTGACTTGGTCGTATTTTTATAGATATTATATCAATTATATCAACTATGTGATCTAAACATAGGTACATGTGTGTGTGTCAGCTGTTGTTTTGATTCTATTGGCGAGATTTTCTACAGACATCTATTATAGTTCAAAATTCCATCCATGGTAACTACTCGATAATTGACATGGCCTCGGGCGGTCACTTGAAATTGACTGCTCAACCTAGAATTCAATTAACCGACGTACCATATAATACTGCTCACTCGAAATGAGAATCTCAAACACCAGTGGCGTCAGGATGCTCGACGATTAAAGCATATTGTTTTCTCGAAAACCACGAGGGAATTCAAAAATATTTTATATTTTATAATGGCCTCTCCGGTCCAGATAGCATACAATCGACGATTGATTTCCGATCCATAGAAACGCGAAATCGTTTAAAGTTTTTTATAGACGTTTTCCAAAAATTAAAAAAAAAACCGTTTGGAAACCCGCAAAGCGTCCCACTGTCCCATAGCAGCAGAGCACTTTGTGCGGCACACCGTCTGAAAAACGTGTGAAATAATACGCACACTTTCCTGCGCAAAGGCCGGAAACCGAAGTGATGGCGTCACTCGCAATAATGCTATTATCACTGCCGTTCGTTTGATTTTCGAAAACAAAAAAGATCTCACCGAACGTGTCGTTGGGGGGGGGGGGGGGGAGTTGTGTTACACTCTAAACGTGAAATCTAAACGCCCAGTCGTGTCTCCCTCCGCGTAGCACTTATGTCTTGTGTCATTATTATTATTATTATGATACTATTAATCCTTCACATTAGTAGCCGCCGTACACATAACGCACACGCTCAAGTATTGCAAGTTCTAACGTTACTAATTAAGCCCAACGTGGCCGATTGCCCGCAATAATTAATTGGCACTTAATGTAATGAACTCGTTTTACAAATGAATTCGTCCTGGTCTTAGCCCACGACCGTCTGACAAATGCAGTACATCAGTTTTCGTATTAAATCGTCGTTGTCAAAACGGGCCAACTCTATCCGTCCTTCCGCGAGTATGATAAAGCAAAACCCATTATTATTCGTAGGTGTATATATATATATATATAGGTACCGGACCATAATGCTTGATACAATGCAGATACGACCTCTAACGTGGTGGGTTCAAAACGAACCCATTTTTAGGTTATGTGTGAAATTCCGACGCGAAATATAATTCGGCAGACATCACCACGACGACGGTCGTCGGTGATATCCGTTGCTGCGGAAAACTAGAAAATTATCGATTGATTCAAAAACGACATGATATAATATTATAACATGGTTGTGTCATCGGCGTAATTGGTGATGCGGTAAGATGCTTGGCCAGGGCCAGTGGCGTATTTACGGGGGGGGGATTCTAGGGGATCAATCCCCCTATGGTCTGTTTACAATATGCAAAAATGTTCTAACTTTAAAGGCGGGGCTACTGGATAAAATCATAAGCCATCCCACTCCCATGACAAAAACCTAAATACGCCACTGGCCGGGAAACTCACCGTAACCGTCCTAATACTGCAGATACAACCGATAGAACGTTCCCTTCAAAGCGAACCTATTTTTAAGTGATGTGTTAAATAACGACGCAAAATATATTAATCGGCAGATATGATATTATAACATGTTTGTGGCATCGTGAGCGGGAGGATTCTTGGTCAGGGCTGGCCTGGTACTATACGAATTGGCCCCCGCGAAACTAACCATAACCAGTCTATTAATTATATTCTGGTTATAAATGCTCAAGCAACTTTCAAGAGATATAAAATGTATAGGCTACGCACTAGCAATATTACAAACCTCTAATTCTTGGAATGCCTTTAGTTTTAAGTTAAAGGTTTAAACTTCAATAGTTTGTGCAAAAAAAATTAACTTAGATTTCAAAACGAATACATTAATTTCAGTTTTCCATGCTATCACACAAAACAGGGGGTGATCGTCACGTCATCGCCACCCCGACCAGTCGGCCAATGGTTAGCCCTTTCATAAAAGCAGCCCCAAACTGTCACACTTTTTTTATTACTTGTGATATTGAAAATATTTGCAATATTTTAATTAGAATTAATTTTAATTAATTTTTTTAGTCAGTAGTTATTGTCTTTGCCTTGACCAACCTGGTTCAACGATTACAATTAAACAATAGTTAATTTATATTAAATTAAATATTTTTATTTTCATAATAGAATATTAGGTACGTTTGATTATTGTCAATAATAAATATATAATAATATATCCATGCCAGGTTGCATAAAAAATCTAATTATTTAATGGTACAATACAATTTAATTGACTAATCATGGGCTGCCAAAAGATTTTTAAGGTTATTACATTAGCTCACTATTGATTCATTAAATTTATAATATATTAGTATATTATTATTTACTTCACAATAAGTAATATTGCGTACCTAATTAAAATATTTAAATGGAAAAAATATTCAAAAAATTGAGAGGGAAGTGAAGTTGTGTGAATTTGTTTGACTATTTAAATGCAATAGCTTCGTTAAAAAATATCATGGCCCCTTTCCTTAAAATTCTACGAATTCTCCGCCCAATGTATTATCTATAATTGTCATCACATTATAATACGCACAACATATTCACGTCTGATTTGACGAAGTGTAAGATTTACTGTCAAGATGAGACTTTTCGGTTTTTATGCGATTAAGTTTCCAAGCATCAGACGATGATAAGATTATAATATAATTTGGTTTTCTGCGTTGCGATATTATCGTTATTCGTTCAAAGGTTTTTTTCCCCGATTTCGTTATAAACTTACAAAAATAATGTCAAATAATAATATTTCCTTAGAGCCTTAAACAAAATAATAATAATAGTAATAGATAGTTATAATTATTATTTTTTTTTTTTGTTTATTATTACCTATAATTATTTTGGTATCTTTGCCCCGACTATTTTTGTTGTGTTTTCGTCATCGCTATCAAAATTCAATGACAGGAACAAATAATAAAAATTTAAAAAAAACGGGAAAACAGACGAAGGCGATAAGTTATTTGCGTTCAGTTATAATAGAACAAATAACACATATCAGCAACCCACGCGTACCTATGCGTGTGACAACAATAAAAATGTCGAGACTATTATCTCCAGGACGCGACCACTATAAAATAAATGTATACACTTCGTGGGAATCGAAATTCTTTTATAGATCGGATCTATGTGTACTAAAGTGTAAAAATAAAAATTGTAAGATCGCTCGTATGTACGCGTTTATCCTCGACGCGATCGAAAATTCACTCGTGCAACGGATAATAAGTTACAAAATTTACAAAAAAAAATATAGTTTAGAATTCAGCACGTGGATTAGGAATTCCACAAACGTCTGTGTGTTTTTTTTTTTTTTTGCATCAAATTCACTTATCTACTTTTAATGACGATAGATGGCAATTTCCGATATGTGTAACTATTTAGTAGTAGCTCACATATTTTATACCAAAATAAAAACATTTGAACATTTATAGAACAGAAATATGTTAAAGCAACACAAGAAAAGTGAGTTTATTAATCTTCCTTATATTTAAGAACCATATTTTCAAACGCCGAGATTTTTTTGCCATTTCAAGAGTATTACCTATGTGGAGAAACACAAACTTCTTTCTTTCAAATGACAAATGCACTTTTTATTGTAACTATTGACAGTGAATTTTTCAAAAATGTCACTACTGTACATAAATCGAAATTAGTTTCCGTGTTTTTTACACTCGGCGTGCAAAAAATGTAAATCACCATTTGGATCGACGCGGAACACTCTTCTGAAAAACTGCATGAAAAATCGAAGTGCCCGTGTTCGAAAATGGTATGTGTACCAACTAAAAAGTTCCAACGAACTGGATTTGAATAAAATATGAATATTATTAATAGATAAAAGGAGGTGTAGGGTCGGTGAATCACCCTGTACAATATGATTTATAACACTGTTGTAGGTACCATCGCACGGACCGTCAAAGAGTATAATATTATACCCATACCTATCGTTAGATTCACGTATATTTGTTCACTACAGACGTGTCGTATATCAAACAATGGCTCGACTTGCGATGATGTGTTTGGTGGGTGGGGGTGAGGGTGCACTGCAGCGTAGTCTCGGGTTGTTAATCACCATCGACACGTTTTAATAAACAATACCGCGTGTGTCATTCACGATAAACGATTTTGATATCGACTCGGTGGCGCCAAGACTGCAGCTGCAGAGGGACACTGACGCAGAGAGACTCATCACACGCGCAATTTATAAATAGGTATACCTATAGCTACCTTGCTCGCAGACACGTTTTCCGGCTCGTAGACTTATTTTTTTTAGCACGTTTACACGTGAGATCGTTATTAATACTACAATATTATGTGCGTGACTCATTTCGTACGCGGTTCAATAGATTTCCGAGCTAATGACGCTGTACAATGCGATGTGCTCTTTTTGGGGGGAAGGTCAAAATGGGAGGTCGAAATAAGTACCGCGTGCCCTGCCTCTGTGTGACTCGGAAATAATAGTACTTAATGCAACTACAACCATATCCCGCCGCCAATAACAATATATCCGCATATAGGCACAGCGCCTAATTAGAGAAAGAAAAAAAATCACGAATAAAGAACGATATGCCGACTAACCTACTATATTATAATAGTATAGATCAGTTCAAAAATATCTAAATCAACTAACGAGAACTACAACGGTAAAATGAAAACCAGACAACTGTTTAGATTTAATTCATATACTATGTACAAAAAAACGTACGTCAAAAATAAATCCAAATGACTTATGAACTCATGAATAGTTACGACTATTATACGCGATTTTGTTATGGTAAACCTGCAGCATATCATATATTTTATAATATACATAACGTTATTTCGCCTTTTATACTAACCTAAATGCTTGATTTAATATTTTTTATCATGGGTAATAATTTCTAACAATCATAAAATTATATACAATATTATCAATGTTGACAGTTCATATTATTATTTTAATATACAGGGTGATTCCTCAAGCGTGCTCACCTCCATATTTTTCCCTTAATGCATATATTCAATTTCTGATTTTTTGGAATTTTTGACCACCCATTTATTCAAATTCTTGAGATTTCTTCGTACTGTTCAAGAAGTTTCCTGTGGCGATACAAACTTCTGTTTTTATAAAATAGATAATATTGTGCGTCGTTTCGTTTAATTTTTTTCCAAACTAATTTATCAATGTACTCAAATCGACAGACAATAGTTTGTAATATACTTATGTAATATCTTTACCCTGTCCCAATAGGAAAGACACCAGATTTACGTGGCAAGCCCGATTTGGCCTTGGCCTCCTGGTGTCTCATCTTTTTGAACAGGGTATAGTGACACTAGTATAGTTACAAATTTGCAACATACATGATATCGATAAATTTAAGATTTTGAGAATTAGAGACGTATAATTCAAGTATGATAATATTTTCACATATTTTACGTGTAGGTATATCGATGATAAAATGAATATTGCAATATTGACACCCAATACCCAAGCTTAATTAATCCACAATAATTATAGACCCCACGAATTTGTATTTGCCCTATGCTCCGTTAATCTCGAAAACGGTCCTAGTAGAGGGCGCTATAACAACTTAATTAGTAGCTCATTACCCTAAGTATTAATTTTAGTATTATCGTGTGTTGGCCACAAACACAATACAAAACGTATATATAGGTACAAAAAAGTTATTCATATTTCATATTTTATATTTTATATTATAATATGCTGGCTAAATAATATTATGATTGTTATTAATTTTCTTTCACCATAAGAGACTAACCATAGTTTACTATTATTAACATCACTGTTTGTTTTTTTATTAATGTTATTATAATTTTGATCAGTTTTAGCTTGCGTGAATAATATTTATGTTTTTCCGATTACTGTTTTAATTTGTAATTTCTAAAAGTTTCAACTTCACTTTGATTATTTTTGTTCGAGAAGGATAATAATGTTATGTTCTTCTTTTCATTTTAAAATTTCAATATAAAACCATCACACCGTTTTAGATTTATAGATTCACACGTCAACATTGAATGGAATTATATGCATTAACGAAGGATTTAATTTCTCAGAACACAGATCTGACATAGTTTTATGTACCTCAACGTTTCATCGCTATTAAGCTTTATTGATAAGTCATTGAGTCCAAGTGATAGTAAGGAATTATTTTTATACAAGTGTACGTCATCATAGCTTTAAGCTAAACTAGATGCCTATGCCAAGTAAGATAATTGTATGTTTTTTTAAAAAATATATTTTATGTATTGAGACATAGGTATTATGTATAGGTGTATCCTTATTAAGTGAAAAGTGCAGTTTTCGCTGTACCGATCTGTGTAAATTATTTTTTTAGTCGATCGGTGTTCGCGTGGTTACCGCTGACGATGTGGATTAGGCCTACCGAGGATACCACAATAAAAAAAAACGCGCCACGTGTAATACCTCATACTTCTAAACAACTTGATCGATGTCATAATATGTTGTTTAAAAATAAGAAAGGTGGTGAGGAAATTTATACGACATTGTCATCCAATATCGCAACTAGGTGGCGCAAATTCGGAGATGCTAGGGGGTGCCGAAGCACCCTCAAGTCCATGTCGTTGTAATTTCAAATACCTATTGTTTTGACGATGTAATTTAATTTTTTTAATAATTTAAAATTATCAGTTAATCTATTCCACGTTAATATGTTTTTTAGTTTTAAATTTTAGAAAAATTCTATGACATTACATGATTTCAGGATTTAATAAATTCTAACACGGAGTGTTTAAATGCAGAAATACTTGAAATTGGCTGAGATGCAGTATGGTACATTAGCTTTTTGCCAACTTAATTATTATGACTATTGCGAGATGTATCTAGTATCTACCTATTTACTGCGCTCTTAATGAAAAAAAATCTCAATAATTGGAAAATATGGTTGTCGAGTACGTTTAAAAGTTCCAAAAATCAGATTTTGAGAATAACTGCATTATGGAAAAAAGAAAAGGAAGGGGGGGGCGAGCGTGCTTGCAGGTGATTCGCCCCGTACATGCATATATGTAAATGCTTTTAAATGTGCACGCAGTTCACAGAGGAAAAAGCTTTTCCGCTCGAAATAACTCTCTCCGCAGGAACAAAAACAATTATTTTTTAGGTATTCGGAATTTCGCTTTTAAGCCATCGGAAAAAAAAAACTCGGAAGTGTAATGCCGTGCGTATGTTTGTACCTCGCAATAAGTTTAAACAAATAAATCATAAATATTCACTTGTTCGAGTATAGCTAGTCGGAAAATGCTGGCGCCTATAGCTCGGCGTATAACGCCATATATTATCGTACCGGAACGATACATCACAATAATTTATAAATTGACACAATATTATGTATAATATAATCTCGCGCGCGTAATAAATCGAAAGACTCGAACCGATTTACAATACACCTACACACTTACCTACCTACCTACCAATAATAATAATGTACGTTCTCATCGTCGTCGTCGTCGTCTCCAAACTTATCGTATATAGCAGCAGCAGCAGCAGCTGCAAAGGCATTATTCTTAATACGACTTTGGCGTGTACGCGTTCGCCTACCTATATATTATTATATTCGTCTTCGACTTCCAAATACGCAATATGGAGACGCATGCGGCGTTTATTTCGTCTCCGGTGCCACGCATATACGCATTATGTGTATAATATATTATAGGGGCAGGCGCCGTTTTAATATCACTGAACGATGTTAACAAGAAATGAGATTTAAAATGAATACGGATCGTACGTGTAAGATTACCGATGTTATACACAGGTATACACAATATGCACGATACACGCGTATAGGTATATAACGACATGCAGGACGACGTAGTCATATTGTAAGTATAATAGTATATACACAACGTGTGTGTGTGTGTGTGTGTGTGTGTGTGTACGTTATTGTATATGAGAAAAAGAAAATGTCGGGATTACAAATTATTATTATTATTATTATTATTCGTCCTGCTCCTTCTTCTTATCCTCGCCGATTTCCCAGCATCGTCGAATTTGAATTATATACCCGTAGGATGACGTGAAATAACATTATAATATTGCAGCGCATTATATACCTACATCGCGGTACCGACCTGCACCCACACATTATTTAGGTAGGTGGTATGAGGTACCTACGGCCTATATATAATACTCGCATTGTTATTATTATTATTATTATATTATCGTCGTCATGTCTATTAATACTCACTCCTCCGGATTTTGCCGAGCCTGCGAAAAGTCGCAGGACGCGAATTCATAAGCCCGCGACCAGCTATAAAATAACGAGCATAATAATATAACAATATTATTAATACTGTGCTGCTGCAGACTGCATCGGAATAACGGTTTTATTTCAATCGATAAGTATACCCATATTATTATACGTTTTTCTCGGTGTTCAACACGGTTAATAGTAGACAGACCGAATGAGAACGCAAAATTCACTGTTATAATAATATCCATCCCGATCGCAATATTGCAGGTGTTTGGAAACAATAATAGTGGAATAATAATACCTATGACGATAAATCATTGAACGATTAGCCGTTTACACTATATAACTACCCTCAGGTGTAACAGCCGGTTTTTGTGATAAAAACGTTTAAAAATGATCGACTTGTACGTGTATAGTAGATATGCTATGATATTATATTTATCAATAGATATGGTAACTATAATTATCGGTAGTGATGAAGTTAGTACTACTTGGTTTCCTTTAAATTCTTAATATTTTAATATATTATCATAATACTATGTATACAGGCCTATGTTATACAGTTTGTCCGAATGCCAGTCAGTGTGAGCCCGTTATATTATTATTAGATAATATATTATTATCAAATTCAGAAAACTAATTCATGCAGAGCTCTGTATCAAAAATGTAGACATGACCTTAAAAACAAAACTTTCACAATTCGACATGCCCAACCAGCTATTAGATGATAGTAATTATAATACAATATAGTGTTGTTATTTTGATACCTAATCGGGAGTAGAGAGGGGGAAGGTGAAATCCCGCAGGATTTCGGGGTCAAGAGCTCGGGCGGCGATAAATCGATTGCGGCGTTTTCGAATACATCAGATTATGATGCGTATGCGTTCGCGGTAATATAACAATAAATTATGGTAATGTTGTGTAATTTGCATGCCTCAGCTATTATGTTTGCACGGCATCAAGTACGCCAGACCAGGAGGGGTAGAGGTACCTTGGGGTTTCGAATCTTCGCGCGTTTTGCCCCGCAAAGTTGAAACGGGTAAAACTCGCGTAATGACTTCGACGCGGTGTTGTGCGGAGCGTGCCCGGGGCGAGGTGGTCGGCGCAAAGGCTGTGTCGAAACCGCGAAAAGCCTTTTCCACTATATTATATACGTCCCGCCACCCCGATGACGACAATAATCACCCGTGACAAATAAAAATAAATGTATCGAGGAGTTTTTTACGCGAGTGATAAAAAAAAACATCGCGTCGTATACACCTACATATACCTACCTGTATGTTTTGCCGCCGTCGTGTCGTGATGTTAATGCACGTCGTGCGAGGTGTGTACAACATCTCCTCCCGACGACTATTAAAAAGCGAACTTTTTGATGGATTACTATGCTGGTGGGGGGGAAATAAAAAACTCTCGTGTCCGCCTGGCATTTATTCTCTTCGAGCCGCGATTTCCGTAACAACACATGTACAGCCGGTAATCGACATTATGTATCGTTTGATGTGTTTACCCCGAAAACGAATGCTAAAACTTTCCGTAAAGTTTAAAAAAAAAAAACTTTAAAAAAAACTCGCGAGAGCGAGAGAGACTGCTCTGCATATATTATAACAAAAATACGGGGAAAAAATCACACCGAGTGTAATATTATTATAACTAAATCGTACTTTTTTTTTTTACTTCCGCATACCGCCGAACCTTATTCGCCATCATCGCACGGCATAATAATAATATTGTTTCGATACAATGTATTATTGTTTTATTGTTGTTGTCAACTGTTGTCGTACGACCGTCGTATAATAATTATTGTTAGATTACACTCTCTGATTGTTTCGCACTGTTACGACCGCACATAAAATCCCTTCGTATAAAATCAGACGATTATTCCACACGTTTTCATGGCGGCGTCGATCGTAAAAAAATAAATACCTAAAGCTCCAAACCGTTTTATCGGGCCCCCACATGATATTAAACGCGACTGCGGGACTCTTGAAGCGCGTGTTTAAATAACTGTCGTACATATAGTGTTATATATTTTAAGACCGTATACCGTATACCGGCCGGACTGGTAACAAAATATGATTTACAGCTGCTGATTGACTGCAGTATAACGCGTCGTGTATACAGGTTTATTGGCCTGTAATAATGATTATTATCGCGAGAGCGAACAAATATATGTAATTTTCGCGAGCGATACGCCTAAAATATTAATATAAAGCTTTCATTTGCCATTTAATTCAAAAGTTTATTTTGGGTTTAGTTTGGTAATGAAATATTTAATTTATGGTACCGGTGTGATTCAATGTTGAATAAAATGCTCGATTCGAGTTCGAAATCACACTAAAAAGTTCGGTTCGACATACCAAGGTTCGGTTCGAGACCATATTTTTGAGTTCGACCCACCTCTAATATATATATTATCAACGTAAAATATTATTATTATTTCACAATTAGGCTGTACGCACTACATAGGTAAAGAGTGATTCGCCGCCGATCACGAGGACCTATTGACGTCCTTTACGGTGAAGCATATACTCTCTGTTCAAATTCGGGTCTTTGTAATTTTCAAATATAATAAAAAATAAATACCGATAGCTCCAAACCGTTTTATCGAGCCCCCACACGATACACGATATTAAACGCGTCTGCGGGACTCTTGAAGCGCGTGTTTAAATAACTGTCGTACATATAGTGTTATATATTTTAAGACCGTATACCGTATACCGGCCGGACTGGTAACAAAATATGATTTACAGCTGCTGATTGACTGCAGTATATTGCGTCGTGTATACAGGTTTATCGTTCTGTAATAATGGTTTATCGCGAAACCGTAAAAAAATATGTCATTCTCTCGAGCGATACGCCTAAAATATTAATCGACGTAAAATATTATCATTATTTCATTATTAGGCTGTACGCACTACAGAGCGATTCGCCACCGAACACGACGACTCAATCGACGTCCTTCGCGGTAACGCATACTCTCTGTTCAAGTTCGGGTTTTTGGAATTTTCAAACATAGTAGCGGGTAAACGGTTTAGGTAGGTTTCGAAACAGCCCTTAGAATTTTTTTCAACCAATTAAAACGACGTGCCTTGTGGTAAAACAAACTTCCTCTGTTCAAATCAGAATCGCCGCCTCTTTAAACGAGGCGTGTTTCTCGATTGATAAAATAAATTTGTGTCGCGTCGAAACACTCTACAAACGATAATAGCATACGAAATCCGAGTATTTGAAAATATCGTAAAGGATACAAACCCGAATAATGAATAGTACTATCAGAGGACAAATGGGGGTGAACGTGCTAGGTGAATCATCCTGTATACACTATACGTATGAGCGCTGATAAAAAAAAAAACAAAGTTCGTGTCACGATAGTATCATAGTATACCGATAAATATGTATAGGTACCCACGTCAAAAGGGCGCAATATTGGTTTGCCCGTGTTCGAACATTTTAGTACAAAGCAAACCGTTTCGAAAAAAAAATTGCCCTGCAACTTCCGAAACCACCATCACCGCGACATTCTGCGTTTTAGTATTATATGTCACTCATTGTTCGGAGTGCGCTTTAAAAATTGCTATTGTTATATTATGTTGTAATAATTATTGCTCCCAAACTCGTAGAATTACGTATACGTTGTACCATTGTAGGTACTGAGTATTGAATAATGATGCTAAATATTTGTCCAGAATACGGAGTCGAAAGTCATTGATAATTTACTATAAATACAAATCTGAAATCTCTGACCTGCACCGTTGTGCCGTGAGTGGAACGAGTCTCATAATTTTCAGATAATATATGATATACAATCCACGAAGAACTTCTCAAGCAACAATAGTAAGTATAGGAAGACATTTTAGTATTTTACGATATAGTGCCGGAAATCCTAAAGAAAATATTATAAATATAATTTTGAGGCACATTGAAAAAAGTTTAGAAAACTGAACGATTACAAATCATAGTACCTACCTACTATAATAGTAAATAATAAAAGTAATTTATTCAAGAACTCGAGAAAAAACATCTAGAGCGTGTACCTACCTATCATCGAGTTTTGTTTTTCAATAGTACAAAAGCATACCCGATCGAATCGTAACACACTGTCGTTTGTTATCGTTGTATTTCAAAATGCAAAAAAACACAAGTCGAAATAATAATTTTAAAGTCAAAGTCCAAATCTATTAAAGAATACATCTGGAATCACTGAAAACCAGCGACTAATGCCCCTTCATACACATAGGCGTGCGCAGACTTTTGGTTCCGGGGGTACACACTAAACATTAGGGCCCACAATAATTTTGAAAATAATTATAGATACAGACAAACGATTTAAAGATATCAAATGCAATAAAAATATAAAACTAAACTATAAAATAAAATATGAAAAATATAGGTACCTGCAGACTTTTCAGATGAATATAATATGAACATATCATATCCTCAAGTTCAAGTAGCACAATATTGATGATATTTTCAATGAACGACTCATCTGGCTCTTTTTTTATGAAAAAACTAAGTTTTTTTTCGTTTTGAATCATTGGCAACTTTCATTAACTTTAATTTTTCGTTGGCTTTGCGCTTTTGGTATCCGTTTTTTATTGTTTTATAACTCATTTTAAATTATAATTTATAAGTAAAGCTTCATTAAAGTTAAAACTAAGCGCCTAATTTAGGTAACACAAACAATACAAATACAACACTCATTACTCAAGACTCAACAATACAACCAAACGTTAAAATATCGGCACTGAAAATGTATAGTAAGAATTGATTATTGAGAATATACTGTGAACGATGAATACTGCCCACAAGCATAAACGCAAAACCGTCGTATGTAATTTTGTCATTGGACGTTAAAAATAGACTGTCGTGTATTGGCGTTCAAATATCATAACAGCCTGTAGACCAACATGATGCTAGATCCATTTTTACCCGTATTCGGAAAACGTTTACTATCACAGTGACACATTGGCGGGGTACGCTGCGCGGGGTCGGCTTGTTTACCACGCCACATATCTATGTACCCCGTTATCAGTAGATCACTTGACTAACAATAATAATATTATTATTATTATATATATATATATATCATTATAAAACACACGATTCTGTTCCACTACTGTTTTATAATAATTGGATTTTTCGAGATTTAAAATGTACGCTTAATTAATAATTAGGGCCCTTGTCGTTTTTGGCGAAGGGTCCGGGGTGCCTGGGTGCACCCCCGGCACCCCCTGTGCGCACGCATATGTTCATACATGAAAACCGTGTGATTGTTCAAGAAATTATTATGTCGAATTTCGGAGTGGGAAAAATATCGACTCGAACCACGCCGAACCACCGCGAACTCGTTTTGCTAAATTTTACACGTCCCGCGCGCGCTGCAAGCAGACCCCGCCGAGTACAGGTACATATTATAGGACTTGGCTGGGCGTCATCGCGACAAATTGCTTTCTATAAATTTTATAAAGGTATCGAGTATTGCGTACGTGCACGAGTTGCACGCAGTGTAATATTTATATGCACATAATATATACATATTATATTGTATATTGTTATCAGGGCCCCGGTTGTTGATGACATTCTGTTTTTTTCCCGGAGTGTTTTTATATATCATATTATATTATATACGATCCCGAGCGACTAACAATGTATATATGTTGTGTTTCCATTACACGCGAATCCAATAATAACGCCTACAATGTTATTACAGTGTCGCGATGCACTTTTTCCGCTGCGTTCTAAAAAGATATGCGTTTGGATCGTATTTTATTTTGCACGAAACGCGTGACCGCGTTTTCTGACCTTTGATTTTGCTCTCGTGCAACGCGTTCGTTTCGTATAGAAATTCGACTCGACCTGCGTCGTCCGAATATGCGTGTGCAGCAGAGAACAACTACGGTACAAGTCGGTCGTGGCCGTAACTGAGGATTTCTGTAAGGGTAAGTATCTAAGGAGGTGTTAATATACTATAAAATATACGTACACTCGCTGTGAGACTTTGATTTTAATTGAGGCGCCCGGTGCCAATGGAATTTTGTCCACAAAAATACGATCTACGGTAATAATGATCCTGTTCTATATGGATTCAATGAAATTTTTATAATTTTTGTTTTTTTTTTTTACAAGGTTTTATTCTACGCAGATCGTATTGAAATCCGTTTTCAATATTTTAATCCCAACTTTATAATATGTCTTCAAAAATAACACAATTTTAAACTTTTTTACAAATAATATTACACCATTATTTGAAATAAAATAAAAAATCGGAGTTCAATTCACGTGTAGAAAGTCTTCTTCTTTCAAAAAAAAAAATAATTATCAAAATCTGACAATTCTGAAAGGCCTGAGAATTATTCCTGTTTAGTGATTAATTCTTTCGATATAATACACCAATTCACCATATCAACCACCCCCCTCCCCCCAGAAATGGGTATCGATAACTAGATTAGTGAAAAAGTATTATAAATAAGGTGACAACTAAAACTGGCTGCTACCAGTCGTGCAATACGACTGACTGTAAGTAACGGCCGCTGCTACTAGTTCCCGGATGGGTGACCACCCGAGCTTGTATAGGCAGTGGTAAAAACCTTGCCACATATACACGTGTTTTCTTACCAACCATAACAACGCGCCTTATCGTAACAACATTACCGACCACAGTTCATAATCCCCTACGTGGCCTACATTAATGGCCAAAGTCACCGAGTTTAACTTCAATAAAAAAATTTCAAATTGTATAGAAACGTGGAAAATTTTAAATCCGGCCCCCTTAATAAAAATATTTATACATTATGTCTGCTTAGAATTACGATCATCAATAAATAATGATTATAATATTGAATTAAAAATAAAATTAATATTCTATTAAAGTTTTATTCGTGTAATAATCTCATATTTATTTATTATGACACGGCTCATGGGAGATGCCTAACCCAGTAACCCCAAACAATTCTCCCCCTAGTCATTGGCACTACAAAATAAAACAATAGATGTCTAGCATATACGGTACAATATTGTATAGATTCGAGTGAATCTAAATCTTTAGAAAGTGGAGGTCGAGTAATGTACGCGTTACTGGGTGTCGTGGCTTTTCAATACATTTTTGTCACGTAGCCACCCGAATGTTATGACAAAATATAATATAGTCAACTCTTTAAGTCTACACTCGTGGGTTCCTAAGGATCCGCATTATTTGCCTGCTTAACCATATTATTATAAGTACTTAATTGCTGACAATTTTTATTTCAGTGAATATCATTGCCATGGCAACTAAAATAATACAACAACAAAAATAACAGTTTTGAATATTAAAATATTTATCTTTCGGGTCTTTATAAACACTATTTCCGTGGCAAAATATAGAGGGGTTGGTGAGCGGAGAGTGAGCAGTGGGAGGCAAAGCCTCCTATTATAGTGATAAAATAAAACAAGTGCGTATAAATGGGTACTTTACGCCCCCAACTTCTAAAGTATAAATTAATTCGACCCTCTGTATTACTAATAGAAACCTAATCAATTTAATAGCAATAATATCATAAAATATGCGTTTACTAATAACTAATTATATAGGCTGACAGACCGTGCGTCTTCGAACGAGAATTGAGTGATTCTGCAAATGTCGTGGCCACGTGTTTGGCAATGCAATATAGTAAACTAGTTGCAAATAATAATATTATAATGTGTATAGCGTGGACGTCATTTTCGATTGTTTTCAGTTTAAATCGTTTTCGACATTTTTGCGTAGGTACCATGATATAATAAACTAGGTATGATGCACACATCGTGATACGCATCTTCCTCGCCCGCCGACCATCACTCTGACAAAAAATGGCGCTGATCTTTCGCCGTTTTCAAATTTCTCAGTATTATAATAAACCAATGAAAAGTGGCGAAAGACCGTCGCCATCTTTGCGCAACATAAAAATTGATTCGTTGCCATCATACCTAGTTTATTATAATATCATGGTAGGTACAACAATAAATTAAGAACATCTTTGTGTTGAATATATCGGATATTTGATGCATTATAATTGTATCTGTATAGGTAGGTGGTAGTTATTACAGCTGGTTGAAAAGATTATGTCAATAATTGAGTATAATATTGTAACCATGTGGACCGTTTGCGGTTGATATTTTAATGTTGTTCAGATCGTTTCGCATCGAATTATTTTCGCAGCATATTAAAATTATATTATATTATATTCAATAACTGCGTGTCCGTTTATACCATGTCGAGGTGTACGGAACTGCGGTGCATTCGGTCCTTCGGTTGGCGAAGCTGGTGAAAAAGTCCTGGTCGCAGCTGCACCTGCACTGCGCATCACGTCCTTTGCGTGGCACAGAGAAAGCGGAAGGAACGGAAGGAGCAGGAGCAGGCAAAGGTGGAGGAAAAGGAAGTCGCAAGACCACCGCTGCGGCCGCGGGACCGCCAAAACGCCTGAGCCACACGTCGGGAGCTAAAACCTTCGGCGGTGACGACGACGATCGACGTAATCGCCTCCGTAACGACGTCTACTATGTTTCTCGCAAAGGCCTGCCAACGGTCAGATTTTACGATCGACGTGGAATCGAGTACGCGTCACCGGAAACAAGTCCGGAACGTAACCATCGTCGATACGGTCTCCGTGACAATATGACTGCTTCCGCTTCCGCCGCGAAAACGACCACGTCGGACGTCCGCGGTACTCCTATAAATCACTTATACTACGGTAGTCGTCAGCAATATCAGCAGTACCGGAAGTGAGGAGAAGCTGCATTGGTCGCCGACATCGGAGATAATGGCACGGCAACGACGACCGCGGTTCCGCGTCGACCGCAAGACGTACATTTCACCAGCCCCCCCCAAATATAATTTTTGATATTTTTTTTTCCTAAACAGTAGTGTGCCATTAGTGTGAATTTGTGCGACTACAACCAGAATTTGTGCGATACTGGTTTAACCGTAAATTCAAAAATATATATGGGGGGGCTAGAGAAATGTTCCCCAGCCCCGCCTAATTCACACTAATGTTTGGCAAAAGAAAATTTTGAAAATTGTAATTTTTTCCATGAGGGGGGCTGGTGAAATTTACGTGACCGCAAGTCCGGATCGGGTTAGACGACTAATCGACAAATCGATGAAAAGTGTAAGTATATTATGAAAGAAGGAACACTATGTAATATGTCACTTAAAAATGATATAATTACAGGAATAGTATCAGTGGCGAATTTACGGGGGGAGAGGTCTAGCAGGGGTACTGGACCAGTATAATGTTGAAAATTCACCACTAGTATCATCTTGAATCGTTATTTACTAGAATAGTACAAAGTAGGATGACATAAGACTGCATACTGTTAGGAATAAAGTGTTAATTGGGACATCATTTCTCAGGTACCTAAAAATCGGAACCGATATTAAATAGGTATATTTTAACGGGATCGGTATTGACTATACGAGACCGAATTTTTTATGATGTTAAATAGGAATCTTTTATTACTGAAAAAACGGTCCTGTGTAATATTGTACCGACCTCGTTAATTGATATTCATACCTGGTACCTGAGTAATAATGTCCATATTAGGTAATACTATTTCTAACAGATATTAATATGGTTCCTGAAATTTATTACACACTATTTATATAATAACTTTATACGATTCTAGTAAAATATATCAGTTCATGATAATACAATTAAATAAAAAACAATTCCTGAATTATTATATCATTCAGTAGAAATATTGTTCCTCTTTAAGACAATATTATATTCCAAACAATATTTTCCCAAGAAAAAGTGATTCCTATAATATTCCTGTTAAAAAAGTTTCTGATTTATATTGTCCTCCTCCTTTATTAATGTGTGTATACGCCTCATAATTTTAATGACATACTAAAAACAAAATATAATACAGTAAACTCATGTGCGCTA
This sequence comes from Sitobion miscanthi, assembly GCA_008086715.1. NCBI lineage: Eukaryota > Metazoa > Arthropoda > Insecta > Hemiptera > Aphididae > Sitobion > Sitobion miscanthi. Next base: position 12,718,009 of record CM017805.1, read on the forward strand.
ATAAATTGTGTCTCTTATTTCGTTTTTTATTTATCGATTTAATTTATTTGCATCGGGTAATTCTAAATTTGACACAAATTTATCATTGACAACAAAAAGTTTAATATTCATCTGGTTTATCATTTGATTTCCCTGGGATAACCCCGTAACGATGTGACAACCAATCAATAAACGGGGTAACTAGGTTGTCACAAATTATTTATTTAAAAATGTATTCTAACTTAAGAGGCCTTGCTATTAATTATAGGCACCTAAACATTTAGGCGATTTCTAATCCCGTATAGCTTCCCGGTATCTATATTGTGTTGTAAATGATTTTTAGTATGAGTGAAATTTAATGCGAGTAGCACCATAGGCGCAATTTGGGGGGTCTAGGGGCGGGGGCTTAGCTAATTTTTTAAATATATTCATTCTTAAATCCATCTTATAAAAAAATGATGCGGGTCTGTATTGATTTTATAAATTTAGCCCCTCCCCCAAATCAACTGTCCAAATTGGGCCTATGAGTAGCACTTTCTACGCGCATGCACATGTCAATAACTCGATTAACAATATGAAATTCACTACACGAAATTTACGACAACTTACTTATTGTTTTGACAAAATTAAAGTTAGTTAACGTCGTCTGATTTTGATTCTGAAAAAAATTTTTAATTCAGTAGAAAATGTCTGTAGATCGTACGAAACACTTTCCGTTTTTAATTTTAAATATTATGATTTGAAAAAATTCATATTTTCAAGTTTTTTCTTACAGTTTACAATAATATAAGATTTTATTTTTACAAAATGTTCCGTACGAACATTCTATCGAGTTCAAATTGTTTTAAAAATCAAAATCGGAAAACGTAAACTAACTTTAATTTTGTCAAAACTTAAGGTCTTGTTAGCTTAAATTGACGGCAGTAGCGAGGCTCCTTAATATTGTTGTTTGATTTTGTTTTAGTATGCTTTAAGATTTATTTTAACGTGACAAACAGCACTTGAAAAAACAAAATAGTAAAAACTTTGATAACTATAATATCCCCGATCTCCCCTAGATAGAATATTGACGTCTTATTCTTCGAACTATACTAGTTTGCCCAAAATAACACCATAGAATCGGTTAAATTTAATAATTATTATTTCTGTTGTTGACTGACCAACGCACACAAACATGCTACCTAGGTAACGGAAATGTATCAACAAATTATAATACTATTGTGGTCCGACGCAAATCAAAATATCAAATCGAATCACAGTTAATTGCAATCGTTGAAAAACAAATTTAGTAGTAATAATAGGTACTGTTAAATGTCGGTATCGACGTCTTTGGTGCATTTTTTCTTTCACGACATATTATTATTTTGTACAGTGTACAATGCTATTTTTTAGTGCGTATTTGACTGGTTTTCCGTACACGCGAATCCAGTTGTATACGCCGCAGTTATTATCGCGATAATACTGTTATTTGGGTACCTATATAACTATACACTAAACGGTCGCGAGACGAGAACGAAATGCAGTTCGGGGGTTTAAGCCTCGTTCGACGTGCCGGGAGCAGACGTAATTCGCGGATTTGTTTTTTACAATATATATAAAAAAAATATGTATACACGAGAAACTCTTATGGTAGCGTCTCTCTCTCTCCCTCACTCTCACCTCTTCTCTCTCTCTCCCTTCTCTCCCTTCTCTCTCTCCTCTCTCTCCTCTCCCCCCCCCCATTCTCTCAAACTCTTTCCCTCTCTATCTCCCTGTGCAAACACATATATATATATATACTTCCTACCCACCTACGTATGTGGGTTTATTATATACTACGACGGGCGTGGCCCGCAATAAATTCGCGCATATAGAACGAAAATAATAATGTCGTACACCTTTGTTACGCGACGGGGCGGAACAGAAATACTATTCAAACGAGACGGAAATATCGTTATGCCATACGTACACACATACACACCCGCCACACGTCTTGTAGACGTATTATAATAGTATTATGTACTTATATATAATATATATATATATATATATATATTATATTTTTGTCGCAGACGACTTACTGCAGCAGCGATCGATCGCGATTCGTGGCCCGGGCGATCCCGATTCGAATAGGCAATAATAATATTGTATTGTGCGCCCGGTAGCGGCTCCGACATTTATTTCAATCTTTTCGCGGTCTCGTCTCCGTGACGATTCGCCGGATCGCTGGATATAAGGACGACTGTGACGACGACAGCGACGATATTATTATTATTATCGTTATGATTATTATATTTCTCACTATCATATTGCGCACAATACATATCATTATTGTGCAGGGCAGGAGGAGAGAAGAACAGCAGCTGTAGTTGTAGTTGTACGTCTTTCTTTATTGTATCATTGTATATCGCTCAAAAAGCGGAAAACGTGTTGACATCCACATTCTCTGCATACGTATATATATTATATACGTCGTATAAACCCCACTATACAACAACTACAACTGTCACAGAGAGAGTTGTTTATTTATTTTAAATTACGACTGGGGTGGTGTACGTAATAATATAATGGAGGCGTTTGAATATTTCGAGTCGAATCGCGAATATTATAGTGGTGGTGGTGGTGGTGATGGTGGTACTCGGTGAGCCGATGTGACAATAATTTCTCCGACGAATAATGATCGGAAAATATTCTTCGAGAAATTCGCAATCGGTGTCAGCTAAAGTAAAGATTTTTACAAAGGTCCTGCATAGTATTATATTATTATTATTATTATATAATATTCGTATTTCGTACAAATAATAATATTATTATTAAATTATAACGATGGCTATAACAGTATTATAATATTGTGATTGGACTATGCGTCTGACTCGGGAGTCGGCGGTGAGACATTAATAATTTTAATAATTTGAACGATTTTTACCTTAATTATATCCCGACGAATCGCATTCATCTCGGAGAGCCGTTTTTTTTTCTCCAAATACCCATAAACAACCTATGCATAATAATACGTCTCTACATTAATATTATCGTATTTATTTGAACCCCGATGGAAACGGATTTTTTTCCCCTTCTGTTATTTAGATTATAACCAAATAATACTGGCATAATACGCAGCGCCTCAGCAGACGTTCGCCGAAAATGAGAGGCGGAAAAACTAACTTTCAGGCTATAATTGTATATCCGCTGCAGCAGTATATAATACGTCAGTAGAAATAACGATGAATTCATGATTGGGACGACTCGTCTCGTGACAAACTTTCATACAATCTCTGTGACCCATTGTACGGGTGATTTGAAAAAGTATCATTTTCCGTCGTACGCACTTAACGAGAAGGCCGACGTTGTATTTTTTCGTTTTTACACTCTCAGCATATAATTATTTGAACGAACAAATTTGGCGACGCTTTTGAGCGTTTTTAAATCTTAAATTTAAAATCCTTAAATCTTTTTAATGTTTAAACTAACTAAGTTAATAGGTCTATGTTTATTATAATATTATAGACTCACGGTAATTGTATTATTATTTATTAATCGCCCATAGTAATAGTCCGCTCATTGCAACCTGTATGGCAACGCTATATTGTCCGTCTTGAAGATTTTTATTTTTTGTTGTTTCATACAAGTTACACGGTTGACGGTTGTCGTATGTATTCGAACGTTATTTATAACTTCCCTCGCAACGTACAAATCGTCAAATCAATAACGAGGACGTGCAGCAGTAGTATAATATACGATTTCGTACGAAATAAGTCAAATAAACCTTAGGTAATATTACAACAGAAATAAATTCGCGTACATACCTAAATTATTAAAAAAAAGGTAAGACGTCGGTTCGAAAACCAAACGACGTCAGCTGTATCGAATTTTCGTTTAAAAAACGTGAGCGCTTAATAGGTAAGTATACATATCGTTTATTATAGTTGAATATTATTATAATATCTAGTTATAAACATAATATTACCATCTCAATAGTCGCTTCAAATCAAACCGTTTACAAGTTTAAAACCAGATATTTATTATTATAAACTTCTGCAGGTGATCGATAAAGGTTTGATCCACTTATACGATTTTGGTGCCTAGCCGCCTAGATAACCTCTTTATTCGAACGAAAAGTGTCGATAAATCGACTGCTTACGCACAAAATAGAGAAAAACGGTAAAGCTATCAGTTTTATCAGTACACCTTACAATAAATCCTCCTTAAGACTTTAAAATCCACCTCGCCGTATCATTATATTATTATTATGTATAGGGCCAAGATTTATATGCAATTATATGAAACAGTGAAATGTGCATTCAATTGCACGGAAATGTGGTAAAAATATAAGCATTAAAGATAAGGTAAATTAATAGGCGAAGAAATTGTTACTAATAAGTAATAATAATTGCTCTCAAATAAATACCTAAAATGTTCAATAGATTTTTAATTGTTTTCGTCAAAGACAAAACTATACTTTTTTTATGGAATTCAAATTTATCAGCGTAATAATATTGTGATACAGCATCTAACCATTACACTACTTTCGGTTGAATATACCACGCCATAATATTTTAACAAATATATAATTTGTAATAATAATAAGCAATATGCAACTTACTTAAAGTATGCAAATAACATAATAATATTATATAATATATAATAATCACCTATAGTTGGGAGAATGAAAAGTGGGCGCTGATGCACACACTTCTGGTGGTGAATTTCTGTGACGGTTTCGCAGACCACGCATTTTGAAATATTAGATGTAGATATAATTACCTAATACAAAATATGTACTTTAGAATAATGTTGTATATGATTTTTAGCTTTCCGAAGAAAAAAAAGTTGCTAACATATTATCACCACTTTTCATTCTCCTGAATATAGTATCGATAAAATATTATGAACTAATTTTTAGACATCACTAACCAAAATTGAAAAAAACGACGCTTGTACAAAAAACATTCCAATTCTTACACTGATTATATATTACACCGAAAACAAAATACAAAAACCAGTGTTATGATCACAGGCGCAGACCAACATTTTTTAGGGGTGCACAAATTATGAACGTTTCCTGTATAATTTCCACTTAACACTCTATATCTATTAACAATAATAATTATTGAAACTATTTCATTATGTATATTTATGTACTATATTTTTGTGAAACAGTAACAGTAAATTGTGACAACTACATGATTTTTCAGCCAGTAAATTGTATTTATTTAAATTACTGCTAGTTCAGACTTCTGTACGGAATGGTCCACCTCTCCTCTTTCGCCTCCTTTCCACTTTCTGAAACTCATTAAAATTCAACGCTATAGTAAGCCGAAAACGTGCAAATGCCGTGCTGTGACAAAATTAAAAATTTGAAAATAAAACCTACTCAACGTTAAATTTGATATTTATTTATTTATGGATTAGGCCTACAGAGGACACCACAATAAAATAACGCACCACATGTACACCTCATGCTTTTAAACAACGTGGACGATGTGATATAATATCGTTTAACAAGCATAGGTGGTGTGGAAACTTACGTCACGCTGCAGTCGTCCTATACATTGAAGTAATATAGATAACACAAAAAATAATAAACCTGTATAACATAAGACCGTGGTAGAGATTTAAGAAATATACTTTTGGAGTGATACAGATCATAGATGGTTTAAGCGCAAATGTACGAAACCTTGGGGGCTATAGAAATGTATAAACACACATGACAAAATCACATTTAAAAATTATTTTTTTTTTAATATCAGTGCGGCGTCATTTTTAAGACGTGTAGGTATGTAAAAAAAATTGAAAAAACAAATATTTTGTAATAAATGATACCAGATACATTTTATAATAGTATATTCAATAATCAATACACTTTGATAAGAAATTATAAACAAGGATACAATATCAACGCTTTCGCATTTATATGCAGTATTTCATCCTGCCAAAGATAAAGATAAAAAAAATATCATTATCATGTGTTTAAAGTTATTTTGCCGTCTGATAATATAATAATATGACTATTGTTACACAAATTAGTAATGACTACGTACCTATCTGTGACCTGTTTTGTGCGACGCATTAAATTAGCTAAAGATTATTTCATACTCGGGAACATAATAGCGAAGTATCTATTTATTTTATTCCTCATTATACAATATAGTATAGGTATAGAACAGCATTTTTGTATTTATTCATAATTTTTACTTCAAAATAATCGAAATATAATAGTAAAAATCTTTTATTTTTGGGGGGTGGACGTTTTAAACTTGGGGGTGCACAAGTGCCCTGACCATACCCCTAGTTGCGTCAATGGTTATGATTGAATACGGTGCTGTGTGCGCGCAAATTATGACCATAAAGTGAAAACAAAAATAATGAAACACCGCGCGAGAACCACTGCAGAGTAATACTACAACAGTAATAAGACAACAGGTTGTCACGGCAATGCGGCGAAGTCGCCCTTCTTATCTGCAACCCCCGTGCCACTTCCGTACTATTATTTATTATTATTTTATCCTTTTACTACCGTTATTACTTACTGATGTGAAGTAGGTGTAAATCATAATATACTTACTGGTTGATTCACCGAGTATTGAAACCCGGACTCACCCCCCCCCCCCCCACACACAACGTTTTCTTTATTATACTAGTATTTGGGTCATTTTTATAAATTATAAATTTTGATATATTAATATATATTACTAAAATTTTAAAATTACCATAGCCCCCGTCCCCTTCATATCTTCCAAGCATATCATCGTAGAAACCTGCTACCCTTAATACACTAAAGTTAAGTAGATCAAAAACAAATCATTTGAATATTGATTTTTAAACGTCAATATTTACGGAAAAATTATTTACTGTACAATTAGAAAAACGAAGTTATCGTTTGAAAAACAGAAGTTTGTATCACCACAGTACACTCCTAGAGTAAAATACAAAATATCTCAAGAATTCAAAATTATGGACTTTTACTCTTTAAGAATATGTATTTAAAAATCCCAAAAATCAGATTTTGAATAACTACATTGTGGAAGAATAAAAAGGGAGAGATCATGCTTGCTGAATCTCTCGTATTATTCATCGGGGCTCCACACGAGTTTTTTTCCGTGAGGAAATTAAATTAATTATAAATAAATATGCATATCGTTTACACCCAGTATAAGTGTGACACAATTGTGGCCAATTTTTTCCGATCACTGTTGATTTAAACCTGGACGATCATAAGACATTATATTTTATGAGGAGTGTGACAAGTGGTGACAAATCCACGGTATGCAAAACAGGTGTCAGGCACGGAAAACCTCCGTAGGTAACCAAGACAGTGTGAAAAATTAATTAATAGTGATCAGTTATCACGCACCTCTGTGTACATCAAACAATAATATAATCAGTGCCCAGTAGATCCACGGAGAAAAAGATAGATTTTCCACGTGGGCCCTCGTCTATTTTGGTTTTTACCCCCACCCCAAAGTACACAACGCAAATTGTGTTTGTACATTCTAAATTATAATACAATGAACTCGCCATATTGTATTAATTATTATTATTGTATTAACAAAATAATAACGACCCAGTCAAAAATCGATTTGTAAGGTAATAATATAAAAATCTATTATAAATTGTCACGATACATTTTTTGTCGAAATCATGGCTCAGTCAAAATGTTGTTTACGATTTATTTTATACTTCTATTCGGAGAAAATCCCGAAAACTCGTGTTTTTATTTACGCTTTTTTGAGTTTTCAGTGATTTTGTACGAGAGAGATTTTGGACCTACATAGTGCAAAATGTCAAACACAATAATACTTCTAAAAAAAAAGTCTACAACTTCCGTGGCTCGTATTACAAATAAAGGTCGTCGTGGTTTTCGTACTCTTTTCCCCCGCCCAGTCATTATATTTTTCTTCGCGTAACCGCCATAAATCAAACGCGAATATATGAATTATATTGGTACCTATATAAATGTTATATGTAGGTACATGTTATATGGTACATAGAAAATATGTTGGTTACCTATAGAAAAGTGTAGTTGATTCATCTCAAATGTGTCGATGAACCACTGTAGTTATAGTAACTGTAGTTTTCCAGCCAGTCTAATTTGTTGTCAATTTAACAAATACTAAATGTTGATCAAATCAACATTTGTTTTAAATACAATATAATTAGTAGTTATCTCCATCTCAATTCTGAGTTCAAATAACCACAACCTTTTTGAAAGCAATAACATTATTATATTATGGATGACTATAATAAGTTGATTTATTGTTAGGATAACTCCAACTATTAGGGAAATTAATTCCATTTATAATAAAGATCAAATAGAATTTACTTCAATTCAAATTCCTTATTGTATTTGTTTGATAAGAAGAAACTAATATAGAATATCATTATGTAAGTTTTAAAATGTTAGCACTTACATAAAATGAGGTTATTAATATATTTATCATTTATGTTATTGATTTACCTGAAAAAAATTAATATTGAATCAACAAATTTTAAATATTCAAAATCATTTTCTTGTACGTTTTTCTACCAAATAATTTTTAATATTTTCTACCTCATAAGATATTTTTACCTCAACTAAATACTGCAGTAGAAACTATAATAAGTAACTTATATGGCTTATATAGTAATATCGGCTTGAAGTCTATGAAACCTATAGTTCAAATGCTATGAATAATAAATTACAAATAAGATTCTTGACATTTGTCATTTATGCTATTGTTGTGCACCTTATAAATAATATAAGGTAAATAAATGAACAATTTTTCAGTTTAATATACAAATCAAACTTTTATTTATGTCACAAGTACAATTAAATAAGTAGGTAATATATACATATATATGCTAAACAATACATTATAAATAAAATATGCACAATGCCGTATACAAGGGGGGGACGTAAGTGGGGGTCAGATCCCCTCACATTTGCTTTGGAGTGGATAATATTCCAACTTGTGTTTGATATGAAATTTAAATCATTTCAAATTATATTTATTGTTCTTTATTGTTAAATATTTTACTACCTAAGTAAAAAGTTTTGAGAGGGTGGGGGATTTTCCAATTTTCTCCTCCCATTTAGCTTTGTCGTTTCCTTTTTTGATCCCCCCCCCCTTCAGAAATCATGTCCACGGCCACTGAATTAGTAGATAGATAATAATTTATTGTGATTAATATTAATAAACAACAAAAGCATATTACATTTTAAATACATTATAAATTATAACGCATATTATCATAATTATAGAAACATAGTTCCCCCATCTAAAGTTTTAATAATAGTAGAAGTTAAAACCGGTAAATAATTTAATAAGTACCAAAAAGTTACAATCCAGAATTTAATTCCGATTGATAAGCATGAAAATGGCTGTCAAAACAAATAGTTATTAATGGAATAAATATAACCTATTACTATTTTTATTATTTTTCCAGATATACAACTGTCAAGAGTTACCTACAAAACCTTACTTAAAAACCATACCAACTCAATAGAATACACATTTAAAATCCGTTCACGATACAAATGATTTTAATTGAAAAACAAGACGGTATTTCGAAAGTTGAGCAAATAATACAACTTTAACCTAATTTTAAATCTGGTTTTAAACCAGTTAGTGTTAAATATTGATTTACCATTTGCAATTGAAACTTATTTGTAAGGGTATAACCAAGGTTAATTCGACAAGGTATTGAATTTGAAAAAGCTTTTAAAATTTTATGTTTTGCTTCAAAGCATATTAAAGAAGTCAATACCAAAGGCTGGTTTTTAATTAAAAGACTGCCATGCATAATGAGTTAAAAAGTGAAATTTTGGTTTTAGAGTACTTTGAGTTAATATTAAATGTAGCCGATTAAGTTCAGAAACGATAGAAACTATATTGTTTAACAAATAAGAACATTCAGGTATGAATTTTTCTCGAACAGCAAATATCAACAATTTGGCATAACATTAAATAAAATTTCCAAATTTCAGTTTTAATAAGAATCAGCTAACCAACAATTAATCCAAAATATCTAACTAGACAAAGCATCTCTGAAGATTATATTGTACAACCATTATTCAAAATACTTTGGTTAATTATTGCGGGTGGTGAATTTTTTTTTCGGAGAAACCTAAAGAAAGTATAATATTTATCTTTTATTCGGTGTGTAACGATTAAATCCATATCATAAAGTGTAACTCCTTCTGTAATTGCATGCATAAAATCACATACATTATTTACAGAGACAGGATAATTGAGAATTTTATTGAGTACGTGAAAAGTTTACATATACTTTTTTCAGATACATTGGCTTTTAGGACATCTAAATTTATTATTTTTGGCATTTATAAGACATTCAGTACTTTCAAAAAATATTATTAGAAGATATGTTTTATGAGAGTAACAAATTGTACAAAAATAATTTGCTGAAAAGCTTTCTACGAAACCAAGTACAGAATTGAGACTCAAGTTATCCTCCAGCAGTAATCCAAGAACAAAATATACCTGAATATCAACTGAATTTACTGAAATAAATATTCCTTTTTTTTTTTTTTGCAAATCTATTAATAATTTAATCAGAGAAGCAAAAATATTTTTGTTATTAAACTTTTAACTTCCTCGGTCCGAAGAATGGTTTTATTTAAATTGAAACCTACCTAATTTAGTTGATTTAATTAAAAAATCTATTAGGTACTTATCTGAATTTAAATAATAAAATTACTTCAATCGTCCATTCCATTGTTTTATAATAAAATTACCATATTACTTATATTCCAATGGCAATAGTCTTCTCTTGTGCCGTTTTTAGACGTTAATGCAGCCGTTGTAGACGTAGATAGGATTGTATAATAATTATTATTTGAAATATATTCGACTTAAGTACTTTGAAAATGTCCTCCAACAGACTGAAGTTGTCTGCGGCGCGAATGAATTCGGAATTAATTTGGAAACTATATAACAGAAAATAAAACATTCGTTTATGAACACCATTAAATTGCACTAAAATAATATAATATCGACTGTAATATTACTTAAATAAATAGTTAATTTAACACGTACTTGGTCTTGAAACAAATCCATATTCTTATATAGATAGCATAAATTAAAAATTTATAATATTTAACTGATTGTTGAAGTATGTTGTATTGTTGTTGCGACTATCACGAAGGAAGTCGGAAACAAAATAAATTGAAATTTTAAATAACACCGGTTCCTATTATTACAAACAAACAAAAGAAAATACACACACACACACGAACGTCGGACAATGTCGTACACAAACAGCAGTTATCAACATCTTAGAAAATTGGGCGAAGCGGTCACGGCGGTGGGAAGATTGCGCTAAATCCAGTAAGATTAGATAGAATAGATGGATTCTATAGTCAACAATCCATTATTTATAAAATATAATATTATTATGGTGGTCGAAATGACATTCATGACTGTAAGTCGATTTAAGCCAGAATGTTATTGTTCTAAATAATAATAACATTAAAGTGTCATATTAATATATATTTTTTTATTATTATGAGTTAATTTTAAATACATTTAAGCATGTATACAAAATAATAATATAAGTTATGAGTAATTTTAAATATTTGTGTTGTTACACTTAGTAACTCAATCCAACAAGTCTTGTCGTCTTGTACGATTAATATTTCTCAAGAGGACGCCACACTCGCATGTGTTGTATCAGTCCTACAAATTTGCAACATAGCAAAAACTGTTTTGTGCCGGAAAGAACCGAGAAGGCTACATTCATAACTAAGAAAAGACATTTTCACTGTATAAAAAGGAGACCTTTGGCTGAGCAATTACGTTTTAATTTTTTAGATATCACTTATACGAAAAATGTTCTTGTTGTTTCAAAATCCATTATTGTTTGTATTTTTCCAACTTGAATAACTTCTTTTATAGTTCCGATTTCGAAAAAATAAAAAAACGATATTGCACAGCCAAAGTTCTCCATTTTATGACATAAAAATTTCGTTTCTGAGTTATGCCTTCTCGGTTCTTTCCCGCGCAAAACAGTATTAGTGTTTTCATTAGTAAGACGGAGACAACACAGGCAGGTGTGGCGTCCTCTTGATTTAACTTATTTATATTCAACATCTTAACTATTGCTAAATCGACACCAATATTTCTATGTGTGATATAATGCGATTCATTTTCAAGAAATAATTCCGACACACTCGCGGTATGCGTTTAGCGTAAAAGGCAGAGGATCATATACCACAGACATCAACGATGTTGTTTTATATTTTGATTATATTAATGCCTTTGTTTGTTTAATTCTTATAATAATTGATACAATACTTTGAATTATTAATAAGGTTTGTCACATATGTTCACTATATTATAATAGGCCGAGTTCGCCGTGATCTATGCATTTTAAGCGATTTTAATTTATTGTGTGCGTGTACCTCATACTAGGCCAAACTTTTGAACCCACTAACCGTAACCGCGGTATTCTAGTTTTGAAAAAAAATTTCGTTCAAAAATCGAATCCCATATGCTTGTACAAATTTAACTTTTTTTTTACCAATCTAAAGTGGTTCGATACATTATTTACTATAATAATGTATGCAAAGACGCAATAATTATAATATTATTTAATCTGGACTAAAAGCTCATTATTTAGTCTCTGAAGTGATTTGTACGCATGACCTAATCGTTATTAGGTACCTATACCGTTAGTTGTAATTGTTGTGTTCTAGTCTTGTTGTTTACTGTGTGACGTTGGCTCACCAAAATACAATGTTGTAAATCGTATAATAAATAGTATTAGAAGCAGCCGAGTAGGTACCTATCATTTGTTTGACAATTTGTTAGCACAAAAACAATTGGTTCTATTTTCCATTGTCGTGCCATGGCTGCCTCATGACCGTTCGCCGGAAAATCGGTCAAAATCTTAATTTAAAATCTATACCTATAGTATTTTACGTGAGTACCTAGTGTAGTGTGTTAAAACTTAAAAATTCTCTTTGGTTCACGCCGTTAATCAATAACAGGTATCGAAAATTACCGAGAAAACATAATCTATAAAATGTCCATCTTTAAATTTGACAATAGATCAATATTACGCTTCCACTGTTATATTACAAAAAATTATCAAAAAGATCGATTGACTGTACGCCATAGGCATTATGCTGAATATACGTAAATTTACCATGCACTTTAAATACAACGGCGCCAAACACTTAACAATGTATCGCTATAGTTCGCAGATCCGGTACTCTTTAAACAATGAACATTAATAATAAACACAGTTCAATATTACGTGCACATATTATAATAAACGTCGTGCTTGTTGGTGTTTTAAAATCTGTGTGAAAACGTTTTTGTGTAAGGAATCTGTATGCTACTGTTTGTCATTTTATTTTTTGACGGGTAACAATAATTCTTATGAAAAACACTCGCCATCACGCCTCTGACGTTTATTCATAAAAAATTCAGCACAATTTTTTTTTTTTAGTACCTAACCGCTACCCACTTAAATATTTTCTATTATAATATTCTATGATTTCTGTGGTATTTTTAAATTTATGTTTGTTCCTCTGGTCGACTTGTGTAGTATTATGTATATTTCCAATAGGATGTTTAGATTGTAATTTGGATTTGAACCGTTTCTTTTTAAAAGAGATATATTTTGCTTAAATTACTGTCACCATGTTTAGGTCGTTTCTTTAATTAACGACGGAATCGTAAATTAGGGGAAATGAACTTTTAAAAAGTTCCCTGCAGAGGTACTAAAATTGGTTTATTGCATTTTTTCAATTACCAATATTATATAGTGTATATAAAATGTAATATATACCTATATCGTATAATATATTTTATTTTTCGCCACCCAAGTATATTTCTACGTTTACCTTTCTTTCTCCAAAAATAATTATTTTCAAATTCTTAACATCAAATCATTTGCGATCCAAAGAAGCAGCATTCGAGTTAATAATAACATTATCGTACTCACATGACCCGATATCCGGTCAACGTTTAGATCAAATCATTGTTGCGCCAATCACACACATAAAATATATTAAAAAATATACAGCAGTCAGCAAGTGATCTCATTTTGAGAACACATTACGTCAATGAAAAAATTAGAATTGCAGTAAAAACTTAAACTAGTAAGTAGGTAAGGAAAGTAACAGAATACCATAACCACAATAACTAATCCGCGATAATCGCGCTTATAGTATTATACAGTGAAACTTCTAAATACCGGACACTCTCGGTCACTGAAATTGTTTCCGCAATTCGGAAGTGTCCGCTATTCAGAGGGTTCTGATTGTAAACAGCATATAGTTTTTTCCCAAAAAAGGTCCTCTAATTGGAAATGTCCTATATTTAAATGTGTCCGTTAGGGGAGGTTTCACTGTACATATTTATTTACTATTTCATTTTTTAATTACTACAGTAGTTATCACTATCTGCACGTTCATCTTGAAAATTCGATCTCATTCATATCAAACTGCACAGCATCTCCCGAGGAGACTTGATGACAAGGAAGAGAGTGTAGTACACAAAAGCGCCTGCACAAAACCCATCTCCATCTATCTAAATTTGTGTCGTCATGTGGAAGTTATTTTCATCACGGAAAAACTCATTTTCAAACAATTTTTTTTTCTTTATATAGGTTGTGAGTACCTACTACCTATATAAAGAAAAAAAAATATGCACATTGAAATACGTGAAACACTTAAGTCTTACAATATAATATGACACAATTTTAACATATTTTCTTATCATACCGATGCGTTAAGTCTAATACTTTTTTTCCAACTGCGTTCACTCTCTTAATTGTTTGTAAGACGTGAGTTGTAGGTATATACCTTATATGTATGTAACTGATGTAGCATGTTTTTCTGAAAATATGCAGTGCTCGTATGAGTTTATTATATTAATATCAAAATACGTCGACTGATAATATTATTATTTAATTTAGTTCAAGACAAGTCGAGCCTTGAGCAGTATCTGCAACAGCGCACAAAGTTCCTCGTCTGGTCTCAACTTATAACCGCCCGCTCGTGTACAATATACGATTATATAATTTATAACGATACAGATAATATTATGTACTACGAACGAAAAAAAAAAATACCAAGTTATAATAATATTGTATAGAAATAAATTGGTTAAACGTTCAACGTTTGTATAATATAATATAAATTTTTTTTTTCTTCGCAAACACACGATGTATACCATCTTGCTTTAAACATAAATCTCCGTGTATATTGATGTTGTTCCGAGTGAATGGCCATCGCAGTGTTTGCTGGCGTGCATGACGTTTACGATGCGCGTCTATCGGGCGTAATGAGCAAACGAATTTAACGAACGAAAAAAGATAAATCGCTCCCACGTACCATTAAATTTCGAACTGTTTTTCGGGCGACCACGCCGCGGCGATGGCGTCTGACTGTGAGAAATTTATTTCTCCGATACACAATATTATGATAGTACCATATGCCTATCGCGTAAGCGTGTGCGATTTTTGCGTATGCGAAGGTGAAAAACTAAAATCTGCTGTCTTGTCATCGGGGGGGGGGGGGGGGGGGGGGGGCGACATGACGTATTATAGGGGCGGCACGCTATCGATTCATTCGGCTCATATCATCATGTTGCAGTGTGAATGTGCGATGGCGCGGTAGAATTGCCTAATAACATTATAATTTTATTATATTTTAAATAACACATTTGGTATATTATTACGCATTTTTCGAAAAATAAATCTCGAGACAGAAAACACTAAACTCGAAACAGGTCAAGATGAGGCCGCGACAGTGGTTATACTCGTATATATATGGTAACACTTCTTCAGGTATATTCTCAGGTTTTTTTTTTTTTTTTTGCGAATTCTATTATTTTCTAAAGTATATAATAAATTCGGTTCAATTTACAATCTCTCGAGATGCCCCATTCAATTTATTAACATTTTTAACGGTAGAAAATGTAATATTTTTATTTTTTTAACGCGCGTAACTACCTACTTATACATATAAAATAAAAGCGCACACATCATTATAAAACCAATACTTCCGCTCCACTCAGAATCTGAAAAAAAACTTCGATATGTGTCGGTCACGGAACATTTACAGTCCATGAGCTCGCAGCGCATACATTGATATATATTGGAAATAAAAATATAAAACTAAAAAGTAGCATTAGAGGTATAACGTGTGCTTCGCAAATATACTATGTACTGAGAAAATCATGAGTTATAAAATAAAATTGCTCGTTTTTTACAAACTTTATTCAAAACTAATAATAATTGGACAAAGTCAGTGACTTTTATAGTAGTTATAT
Organism: Sitobion miscanthi; assembly: GCA_008086715.1. NCBI lineage: Eukaryota > Metazoa > Arthropoda > Insecta > Hemiptera > Aphididae > Sitobion > Sitobion miscanthi. Next base: position 12,734,250 of record CM017805.1, read on the forward strand.
AATATATTATAGAAAATTGTGTTGCAATCCTGAAAGTGAATCATGGGCTCTGAACTTTGACTCATCGCTTTTAAAATACGATTTGAATTTTTATACGATCAAACAATATGATATTATGCATATTATTATACTGGTTGGACCAGTGGCGTATATGGGAAATAATTTCGGGAGGAGGGGTGGTTTATAAAAAAAATATATTTAATTAATATATTATAAATTAATCGCCGAATTAAAATGTCGTACCAACAATACATTTCGGGGGAGAGGGTAACTTTTAAAATCGACGACAAACCATAGTTCGTTGGAGTATAATAAAATATCATATTAATAATCGATACAATAACACCACATATATGTAGGAAGTGGGCTACTACTTTTCCCGTTTATCTGTGTTACCAGTGGCGCCGAACTCTAAAATTTCATGTGAAGCGAAATCGAAAATTGTTATCCCACCAAAACTTTTCATCCATCGAAATCCCTTTGAATACCAGTTACCACTGGGATGTATACATACCAAAAAAATTGTCTACACATCCCAGTGATCACTCGCCCTTTGAATAATGTGTCCCAATGGTTTTTTTTTTTTGGCTTTTCGACGGATATTTGACTTGTTTACTCATAGGTTGCAGCACTTGTACGACAAATTACCTTTAGAGTTTTTGTCTCTTTTTTTTTTATTTCTAAAAAAGTTAGCGCTTGAACATTTGCTGGTAAAGATACGTACTGCAGCTACCGTGGTTATCTGAAGTATCAGACGATTGGGATTATGGCATAATGCATTCAAAAAAGTTATCGCTGTCTTCGGAATTAATAGATTGGCTTAGTCGTGAGCTATTTATTGAACCAACAAGATTACATTCAGACGAAAACAATGATTTGCGAGTTTGTATAAAAATAGGCAGAACCCAGTTTAATCGAAACTTCGGATGGCTTACAGGTGCTAAAATATATGGTTTGCTTTCAGGCAGATTCAAATCTAAAACAGCTTTGAATATTTTTTCTAGTCCTTTAGAAATCGCTGAACACAACGGTTGACAAAAAACCAAGTGTGAAGTTTGTTCATTAATGATAAAATTGTTGGAGAGACAAATCCGAAAAAAACATGAATCCTCACCTTGAAATGTATCTATAATAAAGTCGGTAACCACGGGTCATGTTATTGCAATGCAGTGTGATATACGAAAAATGTATCTATAGACAACACTGTTGTGTAATGTATATTACTTGACACTTTTTTATAGGCAATAGTGTGTTGGTCCAACACTATTGGAGCTTGCACGGAAATCGGAGACGATGGTTTATCGGTCATTGAAATTCGAAACTTTAGTCGGTGCGGGTACACTCAAATACGTTTTTAGTAAGTCGTCAATTTTTTATATTAAATTCGATTATATTTCACCCTTAATGGGATGACTTTTAAGCTTATTTTTTTTATATTTGTACTCCGTACCCGTGCTATAATATCATTATACTGTACACCAGTTTTAATAATAACTCAAAATATTAGCTGGAATTTAAATCGTGTTGGTTTTTACTTTTTAATTAAAACCGACTTAATTTTTCATCATGAGGTACGATTTGCCGCAGATTATAATTTTTCAGTTGCTGTGAAAACGTTCTGGCGGTGTTACGCGTTTAATAATTATTCGGCGTGTATATAAAATTTTAAACAAAAATATTATTTTTTATGAAATCGTATATCGAGGATTCCTGTTAGGTATTATTTCAAGACTGCCGTGACCACATAAAATAAGAATATAAGTAACAAGATACTCGCACTGTGTAAAATCATTGCTGCGTCAATTTATGATGTATGGTATTTCTTTTACATATTTCACATCATTGTTAAATGTTGGAAATATATACGGAATATTTTATCCATCAAATAATTTCAGTATAAATTCATAGATTTAATAAACCGACTGATAATCGGCCAAACCCACCTCACACACGGACACCTCATGAAGAACCAACCACCGACGGAATGCACCTCATGCGGAGTTACTCTCACTATAAAACACCTGATGACAGAATGCCGATCAAATGAGGAAGAAAGGGAAAAATTCAATTTACCGACGAACCTATATGAAATAATTGGTCCCGGCTGTCAACCTGAAAAAGTCATGTCATTCCTCAGTACCACCAAAATAAAAAAATATATTTAAGTAATATTTAGTCACAAGTCATAAAGTCGCCCCATAATTGTAACCAATTGTCACCCAAAAACTAATTAAATGTACAAATGTAACAATGTAGAAGCTAATGGCCCATGTCGCCGAAGCTACAAAAAGATCAATAAAAAAAAAAAAAAAAAAAATTCATAGATTAAATATTGTAATTTATTTTGTTATTTATTAGGTATACTTAACTAACCAAGCATATTAGTATTATTCAATTTTTATTGTTTTGAAACTTTTTATTTTCACGATAAGTAAACACCACTGTTTTCGGATATCTGATTGGAAAAATAATGCAAATCTTTCAAACATCGATATGCATACAAGATTGAAAAAACATCAAAGTTGTAATCATCAGTGGCGTATACAAAGGGCAGACGTGGGGGTCAGATCCCCCATTGGCTTTTTATACCTAAGTAAAAAGTTTTGAGAGGGTGGAGGATTTTCCAATTTTCACCTCCCATTTAGCTATGTCGTTTTTTTGTTTTTTGATCCCCCCCCCCTTTCAGAAGTTATGTCCACGCCACTGGTAATCATCATAACTTGTGTTAAAATTATTTCAATTGTACTAAGCTAATATTGGCGAAGTGTATATTTTATTATAGTTTTTAAGAAAATATACGACGCTAAAATAAAATATTAAGACCCGCCCATCTTACTGCGATCCGAATCTTCTGACGGACCAGATCGAGTTTTTTTATTGTTGTTATTATTATTATTAGGTACACAGTGTTTTTTTTTTTTGAAAGCGTTATAATAATACCAACAGCATTTTCGAGTTAAAATTTAAAATCAAATGCGAGGCGTAGATGACACAGCAGGAAGAAGACCATAGGAGATCGCGCGTAAAAAATCGACTAACCGTATATTATAATAATATTATAAACTCGGCGACGAATATAATATTATTGTTATATTATTTTTCTGTCCCTCGCAACAGCCACGGTCATCGCCGGTACCATACCAGTTTCGTACTTTTACGCCGTTGTAAAACGTGCACAATTTAATAATGAAGTTTTTGTATATTATACTCGTAACAACACCCACTGCACGTGCAAGAAATACAACCCTTTAGTGAAAATAAAACAGTATGATTGCAAATCGCGCGACATGTGTTGCTGTGATTTGCAAATAATGTAATAATATGTTTCCGCGGAACGGCGCGCAGAGAAGTTTTAACAAGCTCGCAAAACTATATTACGATACACACAGCAATAATATACACGAAGGTCAATAATAGTATTTACAGTAGTTGTTAATAACGACGACGACGACGATTATTATTATTATTATCATCGTTATAATTATTATTCTGCAACAGATTAAACTGTAATCGTTGTCGAAGTTTGTTATTCGAAACGACTAAAACGCAATTAACGCCAAATCGACGTGCTGCACACGCACAGACTTGGCCAGGTCGATATATAATAACAATAATATTGTCTCGAGTCCCTTTTGATTGTCGTCTGCTGCAGTTTTGGTATACTTAGCATACTTCAACACCTCGACGTAGGTAATCACTACTGTGGTTACGTTATAAACTTATAACGTATACATTATAATGACTAAAACTTTTAAATTTAAATGGAGTTTTAATTATTGTTTATTTAAACCTTTTTGTAATAGGTATGATAAAACATAAACATATTTATTATCGATCATCGTGCACAGTCGGTCAACGCCGAGAACAGGCTGATAGTAAAATTTATATTTTTATTTGAAAAATATCTACTTAAACTCCAAGACCGATGGATTTAAGATAAGTTGTTCGCAATAGAAAAAAAAATGAAAATATTACAAGGTGTGCGTTAATCTTTCTTTTTAGTTTGTGCAGGTGTCATCGAAGAAGTCTCGTAAATTAATAATAATATTATGATGTGGATGGTTGTACTTATTGTTGCCTTTTCCACAAAAAATACAACTCTCAAGTTTTCACTTAACCAATGTCCTCTAACACGTTCACTGCGGATTTGTAAGCATCTTCTATAAGCATTGTTTCATAATCAAGTGTAAACCGTAGACTGATATTTTAATTTTTCAATTTTTATGAAATTTTTTTTAAAACTAGAATTTTTTCAGCGTCACGACAAGTATACAAAAATTTGATCCGCAATGAACGTGTTAACTGTAGAGCGCGGATTTTTATGCACTAAAAAGTATTAACATATGCCATATAGGTAATATTATGCAGTCTGCAAAGTCTTGAAAATATGCAAGAAAAACAATTTTAATTGAGTAATATGGTAAAAACTTGCAGAATTTTTATTTGATAATAATTATTAATTATAAAATTATGAGGTGTTAAAATAATTTAAAACAACTTGTAATAACTTATAACAACTTATAATAATTAGGTATCAACTTAGTGAACTTATCTTTATTCCAATTGCTATATTTAGTACCTAAAAAGTTTAATTTTGAATTTTCTGCTTGACAAAGTATGATTAATCTATATATATACCTATACTTTTTTTTTAATGTTCACTTCATTATGCTATATATTTTGAACTTTGTCAAATATAATAATACGTATATTATGAATAATTATATGAAGAAATATTCAACGTTATTAAAAATGCAGTAACATGCAAAAAAAAATGGCCATAGGTTTCAATATATTATAACTCGTAGAGATTACTGACGAAAATCCAAAAATGTGAAAAGTAAAAATATAAAATTGCGAAAAAAATACGCGGATTACAGTCCATGTAAGTATACGGTAAACATATCATATAAAAACATAGAGTACATAATAATATTATATATCGTATTTTATGTTATCATATAACATTGCCGGGCCATTGTTTTGTTTTGATGACGTTTGTCGGATGAAATACCTAAATGATTAATAATATGATATCGCTGAGTACTCGAATCGCATTGTAGGGTAGGTAGTGGTTATATTCATGTTCAGCCCATTATGACTACATTATGATGCCGTATTAACTAGTATAATAATATGATGTGCACGACATGCATAATACATATTGTAAGCGTACGAACATAAAATTCGATTATTGAATTATTATAATCTAAATTCATGTGTGATGTTAATTACGAGAACAATGGAACGCTCGCCACGCATTACATAGGTATACATGATAAATAATATTATGTATTATTGGAGTAAGTACAGTATATACCGTGGTAGTCGAGTGGCGACAAGTCGATAAATTATTGTATGGTGCGCGTATAAAATATACTGAAATTTCGATTTTCAACATCAATATATATGCACTCGTAGTGTGTAGCTGCAGCAGCGAACGTGTATTACAAATCACCCTTTTTATATGATATGCAGAATTTCGGAACTAGGAATGATAATAATATTAATTATAACCGCAGTAAAACGAGCCGAGTTTCTAATATTATCCAGCTTGTGATATTATTTAAAACCATTTAAATATGATTATCTTGCGGGAAATCAAAATAAACGAATCTAAATCTGTTCAAGTAAAATTTTCACTTAGAAATCTCGGTTCACCACCGTTAAATATTCAAACAATTCCAATGGCAAACGAAGTTAAATGTCTTGGATTAACTTTAGGTTAACGCCTACACATTGAGCCCACACATAAAACTTAGGCGTAAAACTGTTAACTCTAGACTTCTAAGTCTTCTAAGAACACTCTTGAAATCCAAACTATCCAATAAACTTACCATATGCAAATCAACAATTCGACGAGTATACACACGGTATTCAGTTATTGAGTTCTGTAAAACCATCCTGCAATACCAAAACGCTTTAAGCGTTTCAATCCGGCTACGACTAGTAACGTCTTCTCCTTGGTATTTCACAAACAATAATCTCCACAAAGACCTTAAAATTCCTACCCCTTAATCAATTATCAAAATTATATTACTTTAAATTGCATACTAACTTGAACTCTCGTAGTAACCCATTAATCAAACAACTATCCTCCTTCTCACTTTCCGGTAATGTACGTAGAAGACTCAAAAGACAGTGGCCTAGAAACCTACTAAAATATAATAAAAAAATAAAAATAAAACAATACCTGAAAAGTATCTGGTCGGGTAGCATTGCAGAGTGCTTGCCCATAAACGCTACCTCCTGTTAATAACCGTGTATTAAATTGACTCGTTGTACAAATTGTATTGTATAGATTGTAAATAAAATGTTTCATAAATAAATAAAAAAGAGTTTTAAATATAGTTGTAGAGCTTCCTTGACTGTAACAGTGTAACATAAACTCATTTCATTAGTATAGCACCTAATTTTGTTTACTTTTCAACAGTTAAAAAATAACAAATTATTACCACGATATCCATGTTTCTACACGTCTGTAGATTAGTATGTGCGTATAATATTCTAAAATAACAGCAGGCTACGGCCGTCGCCGATATTCTTCGTTTTGCTGTCGACGTCGCCGGATAGGCACATAAGTGTCCGTGTTCGTTCGATTATCCGCGTCAATAAATGCCCAGCTAAACAGTGACGTCAAACAGAGTTGTAACTGGATCGGCTATAACTATTGGTATGATAAATCATAAATGTTACAAGTATTTAGAAAATATAAAATATACCTATACAGCAGAAACTCGATTAACTATCGCTGTTGTCGGGACCGGGACTATGACGATTAACAGAGAGTGACGGTTAATCGAGTTACTGCTGTATTTTAACAACTAACATTAACATACCTTCCGCTAATATGTAGGTATATAATATAGGTAATGACTTGGGTTAGGATGTTTATGACCTAAACAATTTATGTATATATATGCCTCAAGGTATGACCTTAAGATGACATTATACGTAACAGAACATAATATACCGAGCTGCAGTTAAAAATAATGACATTGACGAAACTTTTGGCAGACCGATCCCAATCAACTATTTACCACAGAGGATTGCAAGATCGTAACAAGGCCATCAAGGATATTTTGGATTCCGATACAATACCCTCCGGAACGAAGAATCAAAAAAATCGAAGACCAACGACTTAGCGTGTAAGGGATGACATCAGGGGCGTACTCAGGAATTTTTCAAAGGGAGGTCCAAATTTTTTAACATGTAAAAAATATACAAACTGTGGTTTGCACCTTGAGAATTCTTTAAATTCTGTCAATAAATGGGGGAGAACTACCAGACTCGACCCCCCCCCCTCCCCCTTACGGTACGCCGTTGGATGACGTTGGGGAATCTGTGTGGATGTAAACGTATCCAACGACGAAGAACCATAGGAGGACGTTTCTGCAGGAGACAGTAAATATGGTTTGTCCAGCTTACTTATATGTAAGCTCATAAAAACAATGAGTTTTAACAAAACATTTAATGCATATTATTGAGCAATCTTAAACGACCCGAGTTTGCACTTGTTTGCACAACGAATACGCTAAAAATACTACTGTTGTTGTCCGATGGACAAGCCGTACTGGCTGTGCGTTCATCAACAAAACTTTTTTTGGTTGTATTCAAATTATATTGTATTTTTTTCAATAATAGCTGCTATATTGAAACTTGGGGGCCCGTGAGACTCGCCGAGATAGGGGTTCCGAGGGTCGTCAGAATATTATAAAGCCGAGATCAAACGGCGCGTTGCGTAGAGTGTGGAGTGGTATAGCGCGGTACAGTTGACGTACCAGCACTTTTAAGCCGGATTTACACGGTGCGAGAAGGGTGGAGTGAGCATATACCGCGCACATTTAAAACTGACACGCTGTTGGATTGGATAAGTCGCACCACGCCAATAATTCTTCTTTGGCGCGAGATACAGACAACGACAACAACCTAACCTAACCTAACCTTATTTTCGGGGAGAAACGCATCGCGCGCCGTTCATACAAGCTTTGCAGCATAACATCAATCAGACGGCGCGTCAGCTGTACCGCGATGGTGGTTTGGTGATATGGATTTGTAATAAGGGTTGGCTCTTTGGCGGTCTCGTTTTTAAATCCGTGGTTGAGTGTCTAGCAGGTCAGTTATCGTCCGTCTATAAGACAAAGCCATAATGAGCAATCCGCCTGCGTCGGACCTGACCGGACTAATATATTTTAACAAAAACCCGGACAGGACTGATATATTTTAACAAAGACTAGGACCAGATCGAACCGAACCATGACGATAAAATAAAAATGAAGTCAGACCGAACGATTATTTTATTATGATAATGATTTTTTTTTAACGTAATATAAATTATATGTAAAATTATAATATTAAATCGACGTTCAAAATGCAGATCACTATAGATCGTGTAACGAAAACAAAATGCTTCATATAATAATATAACCACTGATCAACGCACCGCCAGGCGACATCGGTATCGCCGATGTCGCGGGAAGTACTATTATCGGTCAATAGAGCGCACTGGTCATTAACGATGAATTCTGCTCCAAGACCCGTACTACGAATACAATAGAGAAACACCGACCGCTCTGCCTAATCACATAACCGGGAAATAACATATAAGTAGGCCCGGCAGCCACTCTAAATAGAGTCCACTCTCCTACCCTAGCAGTAGTAAGTGAATGGTTATTGTGAGTATCTATTCTTAGTCACCCTTGGGAAGGCTAGAATAGTCAAAACACTCGGCCTAGACTTGTTAGAGACACTACCGCCGTCACTATTGCCGCCGCCGCACAGCCGTTGTCCGTATATATAGTTCTCGGCCACCCGACGATTGGAAAGGTTAGAATTATTGTACACGTCTGCCGCCGCCGCACAACGGTTGTCCGTATCTCAGCCACCCGACGACCGGGAAGGCTAGAGTTATTATATCTGTCTATCGCCGCCGTATAATCGTTATCCGTACATAAGATTCTCGTCTTCTCGGAAACCCAATGACCAAGAAAGATAGAACGATTACGTATGCCTGTAATAACACCGTGCTTTTGATTATCGCTGTTACGTGCCCGTATTGTTGTGGTTGCGTTTACCTACGTTGATGCCGTTGCCGACAGCGCCGCCCTGACGAACTCGTTTATTCGTTTCACCACGGAACATAAAAACTTCAAATACACTAAGACTTAGTATCGTGAGTACAGGATATATATATTGTGATTGGTAAGTAATAATGTAATAACAACACGCGATTCAATATTGTATTCAATTGTCATCATCACTTAGCTTCATAAAACATATTTATATAACGCATTGTATTCAAATATTTATACTAAAAAAGAAAATAAAAATTGACATTATTACCAATAATAAACCTGTTATTATTTGTAAATAATTATATGTAATAGGAATAGGTACAAATCCTAACCGTTACAACCGGACAATATTGACCTAATATAAATTTGATGGCGGACCGGACTGGACCATTTTTTTTTAAGAATCGAACCGGACCGGACTATTTTTTTTTTTTAAACGAAGAACCACATTAAATTACAATACACAAAGACCGAAAAAGACCGAACCACGGTCCGGTCCGGTCCGGTTTGGACCGGTCTAGACCAGACCGTGCAGAGCTCTACTAGATGGTTCATAACAACCCTAAGGTAAATAAAGATTTGTACGAGATTGATCGAGATTAGAGATTGATGTATAGTAATATGATAAGAACGTCTTCGTGCCAACGTGCAAAGGCGAGGAAAAACGATACATCAAGTATACCTTAGTATAAGGTCTATGGATATAACAGTGTGCCGTACGCATAGAAATGACAGGCCGGTCTCTATGGTACCGGCGAAGGCCGTCTGGGCCACGGAATAAGGACTAAGGTATAGTCCGTGGTCTGGGCCGTGAAGACGATTGAACGGGCCAGGAGTGCCAATGTTTGAGTAGTGGTGTCAGGGAGTTATTGTACTCTGTCGTTGTACTAAACGTATAGGTTTCTCGTTGCTATAATAACTTTAAATTTAACTATACGACACTTTTTTTTAGTAAATCCTTTATTGGTCAAACGTAAATGTGATATCGTCATTTGAAATCATTCAAACAATGTAATGTCAACGAGTAAAATAGTCTCGACTCTATTTAACAACTAAGTTACAGTGATGCGCGATGAACCCGACATTAATGATAATATTTTTGGGTTGAATTTATTAAAATGTAAATGATCTCATCCTACTACAATATTATAATAAAGACTATTATATTATTATACTAGTTTTTACATACTACCGTTCTTGTTTAGTTACTATAGTTTCCAATAAAACATTACAATAGTCTTATACGTAACTTATACGTATTTTCCTCGTCTGCAGTTACGGTGACGGCCATTCTATAGTCCATGACTTGCTTCAGCAAAAACTTACTTTTGTATTTATGTATACAGTGTATATATATCATATATGTGATAAGCCATGTGCGTATAGGGCATGTGTATATGGCGAACGAATGTGTTGACTAAGGGTATATCGAGTGTGTGACCAAATCGGTTCTCACAAAGGTCTACGTGACCGCCTCGGCTGGGTCAGCAGATTCCAAAGGCCCCAGACGGACCGTTGCCACGTGTGGTGGTAAGAGAGTCGCGTACAGTCGATCAAGTGAGTGATAAGTACGTTACTGGTCAGAACCTCTACAGAAGTTCAGTTAGCATTTTTAATTCCGAGCATCCACATTTGTATTCAGAGTATTCACTCTGTCATTTGTATCTTTAATAATACTTTCGTTTATTTCATAAGTATCTATTGTGTGTTTAAATATTCGTTCTTTCGTTCAATAAATAATAAATTGGCAATTGCAGGTAATCATATCGGTATTCAAGTTATTTTATTTAAATAATAATTTCCATCAATACCAAATCGGTTGAACACTGTACGACACTTCATTGGTGGTTTAGCGGTGGGATACTCAATACGAATTTTCATTTATTTACAATCTTGGCAGTGTAAAGTGCAGTATAGTTTCCAAAAAAACTATACGTGGACTACCGCCGCCATCAAATCTCAGTTTATTTTTGGTATCAGAAAATCAATACAGAAAATTTTTCTCAAAAACGGAGACTGGTGATCGAGTTATTTAAGATAGTTACGCACGAATTATTTAGGTAGTGTTAATTTAATTAATATTGTCGTTGCTGCGCGTCATAAAAATCTGACCGGTGTAGTATAATATTCATATATTACGCCGAAGCAATCCATTCATGTGTATAGATGCGAGACGAGTTAACGCGTTAACGAGGGGGAGTTCGGTACACCACACTCCAATACAACATTTGATGAGTATGTGGGTACTTGGGTGGGTGGTTGGATGTTGAGTGATTATTTATTATACTATGACTTAATAGTTGTACATAATTCAAAATGAAACAATACCTAATAAATACAAGTTCTGAAATACATTTTTTCCAGAAGAAAACGTTTCAATTATATTGTGTTATTTATATTTTTTCAATCAGCAAATTATAATAAGAATAATACCTAGAGCATGTGCGGACTCCGATTCAAGCTATTTGAGTATTTATATTTACTTGGTTTATCTATAGATTAAATTGTATTCCAATGATACAATATCGTATGAGTAAAATGATTCTGAGCTAAGTCTGTCAGCCTATATATTACATTATTACTAAGTATATAATTTTATGATATTATTGCTATATAAAAGTAATTTATTTTACTACCTATTAGTAAATACACAAATGCGTAATAAGTAAATACATTCTCGTGGTCATGGTTACTTATTAAAAAAAAACATATTTATGATTCATTGATTTTCCTAGTAAGTTTTAGAGGAAAAATATCGATTAAGCATGCTATGGTTTGTTTTCTACTTATTATTAGTCCTCTTACAGTTTTATACAATATATCAGTACCTAACTAATTAGTAATAAATTTAGGTAGTTAAAGATACAGTGATTATAGAGCAATATGCACTGTTTTTCAACTATAACTAACGTCTATGAGTTCTGATATTCACTATAACAACCATAGGCGGGTGGTCTTAGAATTTGGATTTTAAAATGAATTTAGTTTCGTACAAATTTTAAACATAATATCATGAAAAATAAGCCTATGAACATTTCTCTGTTATCATTTAATTAGGTATTAATGCACTCAAATACATTTTAGCTTTTAGATCTTTGTATTTTATTTTTATCATTGGGAGGGAATAGAAAGTTATAATCGTGATTCGTGGCTAATGTGATTTTGTCCACCAATTATTCTATAGCTAATTTTCACTATGTTGAGTAATATAAACGCAAGTAAAATAAGATCTAATTACAACTATATAACATAACTACGACCTGCAGCCACTTCTTAAATGTTCGCCAAAATATCACTTCACGCAAGTCGATGGTAAAAATTCATTAATTGAAAACATTACTTTACTTCACTTTAAAAGTTAACCACTATATAATATAAAACCTTAAGTTCAAAAAAATAATCTTACTGTACATAATTAAAACAATTCACAGTCAAATAATAAAACTGTACGATTTTTATTTATTTATTCTATTATTTTATTATTTCAGAGTTGTTATTCGTCGTCAACATTAAACAATGTATATTTTTACCAGATTACTATTATAATAATAACATTTATAGCCAACACAGTATAATATAAATTACAGCATAAAGTTTGTATTTTTTTAATGTAAAAATTCACCTTTAACAAGTATTATTATCAGGGATGGAAAACGTTTTTAAAACACGCTATTATACAAAAAAAAACCTTTTAACTTTAAATTTTGATTTTTCTAATTTAAAATAATTAATTTTAACTTTTAAGTGCATTCCATATACTTATAAAAAAATTATTTGGTAACAATATAGAAAAATAACGTTTTTAAAAACGTTTATCAAAAACTATATTTTTTAAATCAATAAACAAAAAAAAAACGAAATAATGAAAAATGTTTTCCATCCATGGAATACTCTCGCAGAGTTGGTGTATTTTTTCATTTTTAATAAAAAAAAAACTATAATTTTATGTTTTAAACTGTTTTTTAACGGGTTTTCAAAGATGGACGCCCTTGTAAATGCTTACCTATCTAAATTTGTATTTGCATCCGAAGATTTGATTCACTCTTCATTCATTGTTATCGTATATTCTTCAGGAATTTATACATGCCGATGAGAATAGGTACATTCACAGAGACAATGGAGTTGATGAAGAATTGGTTCTTACTACAGGTACCTGAGTATTAAAATTAAAAATTGTATGTGTGAAATATTTTTATATTTTGTAATTTTGTATCTAATAAATTTTTCAAGGGTTAAAAGAACCAAAATTTCAAAGCCAAAAGTATATTGTTAGGTGGGCAAAATGTGTAGAGTTGGATGATACATCCGTGGTTATCTCATGCCTGATGTTGATTGAGTTATTCAATAGTGTGCATATTATCTCGATTGTGAAATATCATTCACTCGGTACAACTTTTTTTATATCAAATAGCAATTTAAGGTCATAATTTAATACTATGCCTGTCTAATCTACTAAAATATATCTATTTACAAAACTATTATTATATCAAGAAAAATAACAGAAATGTTTGTATTATTATAGTATCGGATTATTTTTATTTTTATTTTTGTAGGTATTAATATGTATACGTATAATTGTAGAAACCATAAAAACGAAAAATTTCAAAAATATTTAACTTGATCAATTATTTTTAAATACACTGAGGAAAGTTAAATTATGTCAGCAGTCAATTAAACTAGTTAAGTTCAAAAGCTGATAAGAAAAAAAAATAACTTTTTAACTAGCTAATGCCCATCTTTGCCCACACGACACCTAATGTAGGTACAGCAGAGTGATAGCCACCTTTTTTTCATTTGCAATTTCAAACTGACTTTTTAAAAAGTCCTAAATAACGTTTTTTTTATGGAAAATGATTGTTATAAGTTATAATATTGGGTGGGCCTGTCTCAGTACTTCCCGGGCCAATTTTTTCGGTTATTTAATTTTCTTTTCGTATCATGTAGGACCAAAAGAAAATACTAATTCGTTGACTCTTTTTCTATTTTGGTAATTTATTTTCTCATTAAATATAATTAATAATATTAATTATAGGTATTAGGTACTAAAGTATATTTTATAAAAATAATACATAAAAACCCGACTACCCTATGCTGGCTGTATACATAACGAAGATAATGTATTGCTTCCTAATAAACACTACCTAGTCACTAATATTGACAAATATTTAAATACGACATAACAATGCAATTTAGCTCCCAAGCGAGTTTTGGAAATTTTTTTCGGAAACCTACGTATTTCATCGAGTTAAGAACAATGATGAAATCAGAATTTGGTGGTCGGACTCAAGTTTCAAAGTTATAACATTTTTAAATAATTTTGAGTATTTCACACCTATACTTAGGCACCTACGCAGATGATTTCATGAATCTACATAACTTTATTAAAAGTATATGTAATTATTTATGGTGCATTTATACATGTGCTTAGATTATACAGATCACAATGGCTGTACTGAGAGGTGCTCATGGTACAAACCAAATTTCCCCCCCCCCCCTTTCACCATAATCATGACCAAATTACGCTACTGGTATATACATTATAATTATATTATATTATAGAAGTGTAGCCTAAGTTTTTTCCGTGGTAATATACTGTGACGCATGTCGTGTAACGATACACTTCATAAGTTTTGTGACTCTACGCAGCCAAATGGCACATCATTTTATTTCATAATATTATTATTGTCGACATAGTCGTCGGATAGGCTCGTCAGTGTCCGTGCTCGTTCGATCTTCCGCGTCAATAAATGCTCATTTAAATAGTGATAATAATTTGACGGAGATATAATAACGCTGTAACTGGATCGGACCTTTTATCGACATTTATTTCACCGAGTCTGATACATGGGAACCATCGATAAACGACAATAATGTAATATACCTACGCGTGGATCGACTGAAAAATATTATCGTTGAGTAAACCTCATAAATTTCATCCATCAAAATATTATACCTATTTATATATACCACGACGAGTTTAAAATACGGCTGTTGAACGCGTATCGATGAAAATCGTATTGTTTTTTATAAAATAAAAAA
This sequence comes from Sitobion miscanthi, assembly GCA_008086715.1. Classification (NCBI taxonomy): domain Eukaryota; kingdom Metazoa; phylum Arthropoda; class Insecta; order Hemiptera; family Aphididae; genus Sitobion; species Sitobion miscanthi. The sequence continues at coordinate 12,749,363 of CM017805.1, forward strand.
AACTGACGTTATTTTTTATCTTTACAATCGACTGGTTTTACGTTACTTTTATACATTCTATATACTATTTTAAAATAAAATATAAAATATCTGTGGGTATATGTGTCTACCTATATAATGGCTTAATTGAAAGTATGAGATGTCGGAAAAAATCGATTAAGAACATAAAGGCGAAGTTTAGAAGAAAAAAAGAGTTGCAAGAGACACACGCAATATCTGTATATCAACTTGTGCGAAGTGAATTTATGAATATATTTTACGTCCATAACTTTCTATGGACTTAAACTATAATGCTATTCGTGCATTACTTCGACGAGATTAACTTAGTTCAGAAAACTCTCGGTATACAAAAAAAAGGTTTATTTTTGAATAAATACAGACAGAATTTAATATTAGGTATGTAGACCTATGGCGACTACGTAGCTTAGCATAAAAAATTATGCCGTTTCCCTGGAGTGGAACACACCCAAACCAAAATGCACCGGGCACCGTCAATTCCATAATATATTATTAAACAATACTTGACTACCATTCTAATTACATTTGAATTGTTTAGTAGTTTTGTGGCACTACTTAGTTCGTCTATGATTTCATCGAACTCTTTCGTTTTAAATAACGAGTTGACAGTGATAACATTATCATTGTATACTTTACAAGCAACAACAATATAGCAACACAATGTATCATTATACTGTCCGAATTATAATAGCGACGTGTAATCCGTTATTAGTACAGAACAAATTGGAGAAGCGATACAAATCACGAACGCAGTTCAAAAGTAAAATTTTACACTTGCCAGTTTCCAATGGTCATTTAAAGTTACGCGAATTAATATACTTATTTTATTGTGGTCGCGCTGGCAATACGACTGCAGTGTTGTAGTTGAGAGATAATTAAAACAGAACCGTGTCACGCCTAATCCGCCTGTTTGGGCAAAGTTGTTCAAGTTTAGTTAAGTGATTCGGATGTATATCGTATGCATAATATAATGTTATAAATGTCATATATTATTTACGTTCCATTATACGCGTATCTGTAAGAATAATACGCGATGGGTACTGTAAACCCGGAAACTTCTTAATCGGTGGATGTTGTTTCTCATGACTAGGGTTCGGGGCTTGAAGTACTAAAAATTATCGAAATATGCAGTAAAAATTGTCAAAATATGCTTAAATATATACAGATAAATTTCCATATTATTTTTGAAAAATGCATAAAACATATTACAGTTTAGGAAATAAAAATTTCAAAAATAAGAACCTACATAAACATAGTAATAATAATTTATACACTGGTTTACTAATTCGTATATAATTAATAATAAATACAATTTGATTAATATGGACACTATTGCCATAGGCGCAACTAGGGTGGTGTTTTAGAGCCCCCAATCTTTCATTCAACACCCCCCTATAGCCACTATTATACAAAATCACAAATAATGTGATAAAAGAGTAATATCCTTATTCTATGTGAGATTTGTTATTTTATATGACGTTTTTATTGAAACAAACACAAATATTATCAACATATATAGGCCATACGAACAATATGAGCATATATTTTTTAATATTGTTGTGTAGACCACCCTTCAAATTACCAAGCTATGTTCGTTCATAATAATATTATAACAGGTACATTTTATTTTACAAGTACAAGTAATTATATATTAAACTTCGAGTATCGTGAACTACCGTCACAACCGATTCAAGTGTGTGCAGAATATTTCTTTAATTAATTTATTAGCAAACGGTTGTGGAACACAACTATGTAAAAGTGGTGAGCTATATACGCTCAGATTGCTGCGGCTTTGTACAAATTATTTGATTCAAAACGTTCCATTACAACACTTAAATAATAATAAGTACGTCCTATTATTACCGTGTGTATTATGAAGGTGATTTTCGATACCTTCGATAGCTGCTCTTAATGCGCCCATTACGCCCATTATGCTTACGGTGGTGTCTCGGCGATAAAAAAATAATCAAAAATAATATTACTTTGTGGCTTTTTGGGCCATTTAACTATATAAGCCTATATTTCACTGAGGATTATAAAAAACATGAAAGCTAGTTGTTGATTTCCATTGCTCGCGTCTCACGCCTGGAGGACACAGATTTCCTCATCTTAAACCGATCTTAATAATATCATACTCAGCAGGTCACTTCCGTGCAGACAACGTGCAGTCATCGTTATAGATATAGATAGTCGTCATACAAACGGTATTAATATTTAAATTCAAACATTTGACGCGTGTTCGTGATATCATACCGAGTCGGTTATTCTAATATTATAATAACATCGTGTAGCGTACCCCCCTTACCTAAAAGTGACGACGGTGGTAATATCATGTACCTACAAGAACCGGGGTGATGGTGCAGGATGGTCGTGGAAATTCCATTTTTCACTCCGAACGCTTATTTCATATTTTACACCCGCACCCGAGTCACCCATACGCGTACGTCTTGTACGTCACGACGTTTCCTCGGTCGGCCGTCTACTTCGCGGGGTGTACACGCGTAGCATAAATAATTCGCCCTATTAGATGTGTGTACGTATAACGGACGAACAATATGAAGGTATATATACGTATAGCTGCTGTGCAGGATGCGTGGGTGTAGGTACGCAACGCGTCTTTTTTTTTTTTTTTTCCGCTAAAAAAATATTATTTATCGTGTTTTTCTGGCAACCGAGCACACATTACACGCTCATATTATATTCATATCTATATATATATATATATATACACACACGCCAACACGAGCGTCGCGTACGCGCATTAATACCTGTTGCATAATGGATCAACCACACATACCCACGCGGTCGATAACGACGACGATTTAATAAACGGCGCGAACTAGTACAAACCACCAACCTTTGCGCGAATATAAATAATATATTATTTTCTAGCGATTCGAGGGGGGCGTGATTTTTCCCATCGCCAAGTCTGTAGTGTAATTTGATTTTAGAAGACTGCACACGCCGAGTGGTTGAATAATATAATTTATATCATTTTATATTATTATCAGAAACGACAGAAACCGATATCTTGCCGGGCGGCACGGTTCAACAGAGACAAGTGGTGTGACGCGCAAGCGAACTGCAGTTCGCCCCTGTTGTCGATTCAAAAAAAAAAAGAAAAAGAAAACTCCGGCACAATCTCTCTCCGTACGCATTTCCCCCTACATCGTATTATTATAAAATTGGGGCAAACTCACAATTATTATTATTCGTTTTCAAATCTATATTGTTATCATAATGTAGGTAGGTTGTATATAGATACCTAAGTATACTATCCGTTTCCAATATGATCACACTCTCGTGATTTTTAAATCTATTCGGGGTCGAATTATTCTTAAATTGTGTTTCAATAATAGACATTTGTCGTAAACACTTATGATTGTGGAGCTGATTATATAGCAATTAGTAATTACACATACTGATTCGGACAGCTGCCGATGCTGTATTTATTGGTTTTGGCCGAAGTTTATTAACAATTATTACCTATATAGTATATAACGTCTAAATGCATAAAATTATAAATCATAATTTCACGGGACAAATAAATAAACTTACACTTAATGAAAATATAGCAATAATTATAGTTCAGCTAACACTTCTTATAATCGTGAAGTAACAATGCAAACACACGGTACCTATTTTATTACTTGAATAAGTGTACACATTTTCCCCGTTAATTAATTTACATATTTTTTGTTTATCATAGTTAGTGAATTGGTTATATTTTAAAATATCATTGAATTATTACACATCATAATAAAAAATATTTATTATTTTTACACTGATATACGTCCGCTCTAAGTATACTAATTTCATTCATTTTTGTACAAGGGATCTTTTTACCGGAACATATTTCCAACAATACCGGAATATATATTATAATATACTATGATATATAGAATATTATATAAATGCTCCGAACGCCGCTACATTATATTATATTATATATTGTCTTTTGACTTAAAAATTATGACTCGGGTACAAAATGAAATCCAATAGGATGCCCTCGAAAACATAAATCAAAAAATATTTTAAAATTAACGATTTTATAATTTTACGATAGGTAGTTGACATTGAGAAGGAGATGTCTCAATCTCGCAAGTGCATAAAATCTCAATTATGTAGATACCACAAAGATTACAGATTCCATCGAACATTTTTTTATCAAGTGCAGAGGTAAATCGTTTCCGCCAGTATCAGTTCTGCCAAAAAGTTTGGAAAATAATTAATTGATCCTTTGATTCCACCAATACCAATTATACAAAGTTATAGGTTTAGGTAACTCGATATTGTCTTTCATCCTAAAAAATTTCAAAACTATGTGGACTATTGAAATTACGGAAATATATTATATGAGCGTCCCAACCAAAAATTACAAATCGTAATTTCATAAATCGTTTTCAAATCGGCATAAATTCTATTGATATATATTAACATATTACAGTTGTATTATATATTTATATCTATATAGGCTGCTAGCATATTTTCTAAATCAACAAAAAAAACTGATGTCCTTAAAAACTTATAAATCAGGAAATATTAAATTAACATTACAAAATATAATATTATATTGAACAACTATTATTCTTCTTACGATTTTGGAGAAATTTTATAATATTGTATAATTGTCTATACGATAACAATGAGGTGAATGCGACGGTTGTGGGGTTAAAAAACTGGAAAACCCCGGATCTGATATCATATATTATCAGCTGAACTTATAAAATATTGGTAAAAAAAAAATTACATCAGTTGATTATGTTATTTAATATAATGTAGACCGAATGGATAGTGGATAGTTTACCAGTTAGTTGTAACGAAGTCGTCACACAAAAAAAAAACAAGTAGATGGAGACTGGAGAGTAAAAATTATAAGGGTGTCTTCTACTAAAATCGGCTTGCGAAATTTGTCTAAAAAACAATGTCAAAATGTCTCATAACACATTTTGTGAATATTCTGCAGGGTGCTTGAAGATGTTAAGCATTAAAGGAAAAATTAATTTTTGAGAAATGTGGGTACCAATATCTATTGTGAGTTCCATCGATGAGCTCAGTAAATTTGTTTACAACAGGGATTATAACATACTATGAAAATATTAGTACACGTATTATAGTCGTGCATTGATAAGATTTCGAATTCCTTTTCCGAAACGATAATATTTCATAGTGAGATTATGGATTAATAAAAATAAATGGATGACTTGATGACAGGCGGAGAGAACGAATTGATTTTTCGAGTGCTCCGTATACGATCTATAAAAACCATTTATAAACTATCTAAAACAATAAAAACCTCGCGAATGGCGTTTATTACATTTTGGAGTTTATGTACACCAAAATTCCAACAAATCCATAATAAAAAATAAGATCCCCTAGAGGATCGTGTACATAACATGAACATATCTTCCGAACGCATACATATACTTCACAAAGAGGTACATTCGTATTATCTCAATTTTGGTGATATTGAAAAACAAAATGTTTTTGTTTAGTCCGAAAGTCTTATATTAAAAGTTATGGCTCATAAAACTATATTTTTGTGAAAGATTCCGATATTTTTCTGTTTTTTTTTTTTTTTTTATTTTAGTAGCTTTTAGATTTTTATACTTATACTTGACGACAGCGGCCAGCTATAATATTTTCACCATCATATAATATTATTTAAAACGAAATATATTTTTAAAAAAATTTTAAGTATCTGTATAGTACCTACCTACATATGTATAATATATGATGTTGAACACATTGGATCAATATGGTTTCTTATTTATGGGCAATCCAAGTTTAGATAAGGGAAGTGAAAAGTGGCAGACTCTAAACTTTAAAAGCTCATAAATGCATATTTTTCAACCTCAAGAAAATTGACAGAGTGCGTGTTCAAATAGTCGATTCTATAATATAATAATATATTATGTTTACCTATACATTATACATACATGATGTACGCATAGCTGTATAATATTATTATGACGTGTATTGGTACATATATATTGTTGTGTCGCAGTAACGACGGCTCGGAGAGGTATCGCACGCTTAATTTCCGCATAAACGTAATAATAACAATACAACGTAGGTACCTACCTCTACCTATACGTTTTATGCGAACCCGAAGAGCACTTTGAAATTATTACTTTTGAAGCGACGACGACGACGACAACGACGTATTATTGATCACTAGGGAACCCCTCAAAGCAATATTTATAATTTACTCACATTTAATAATTTAAAACGACGACGTGTATATAGATGTCATTAGCGGCTAAAAGCTTTCCAATGCTCCGCTGGTTTCTGTTCACGCCTTGATTATAATGAGTATAAATAAAATATGTAAATATAACAACACCGCGAAAATAAGATTATAAACTCGTGCGCGAGTGATTTCGACAGTGGCTCGACTGCACAATATGCGCCCACTCCGATTGAATACACCATATCGTGTGGCAGGTTCAGTGGGTCTTATTATTGTTATTAAATTGTCTTCATCTCCTGGCGCAGCTGCTCTCTACGAGTCTTGGCCAATACCTTCAATATCACACCACCTATCACGAATGTATCTTTCCGATTTGCTGTACCCAGCCCTCGTGTTCACGTCGACTTGCCATGTGGTCATTTCCTTTGAGGTCAGAGATGTTATTCTTAGTGGTTCACTTTTTTTTTGACGCAAATATGGACCGACCACCGAATCCGTTGGCCTTTAATAAAGATTATCCCCGGTCCTATTATATCCATCAACTCATGCAGTCCTCTTATATATACTATAGCTGTATCAATAACTACTGGTCCATACGTTTTTCTCCAAACTTAGTTTTCAAAAGTCCTCAAATCCTTTTCATTACGCTCTTCGTTTCCCAGGTTTCACACCCATTACGTCAGAGTTGGTCTTATTATAACAACATACAGTATAATTTTTTTTCGATAAAAAACATTTAAGAACTAAGGATTTTCGATTTCGCGTACAGTCGTGCCCAGTGTCCAACGTAATAGCTAATAATAACAACAATTGAAGAAATCACTCAGTAGATAGTTATTATGTATGCGAGTAGTGAATAAACAGATTTACGAATAAGCAAAAATGGGAAAGATACATTTCTAAGAAAGGGGTATAATAACAGAAATCTAGTATATGAACGCAACTAAAATATACGTATAACCAAATTATCATATTTTTAAAACAACGCGTAGTGTATTATAGTTACACATATTTTTATATTTTGAACTGATGATAGTTCATTATATGTATAATATAATTGTACATAGTGCATATCAATAATTACAATATGCGTAACGGATAATCGAAAATGCGGTTGCAATTGTTGACCCTTTTCTTACTTTAGTGCCTTCCTTACCATTGATGAGCTCTAATATTTTGGTTTTAATTCCATCGATCTGTAGTCCTATACCGGCTATATTCCTCGCTCTAGTTTTCAGTGCTATCGCTACATTGGCCATATAGTCAAGTATCTCACCTCCATGAAACCGAGAAGTCTTGTGTTATAATTAATCGATACGCGACTTACAATGTGCTGTAATGCTCTTCAATAGCGCACACAGGATTTTTTCAGAAGGGGTTGTGCTAATAATATTTTTCCCGAAATTAAATACTACCGATACTATAGAATAGATATTATTTGGAAATTAGTTTTCGTGAATGAACAATTTCAAGGGGGTTTTGTTATCCTTTACTGCCACCTGTATGCGTGCTACTGATTACCTTACCACCTTTTCCAATACTACGTTAAACAGGATAGGAGAGGGTGACTCCTTAAGGGACAATTATTCTAATCTAGTCTCAACTGTGGACTGATAACACGGTCTTGTCTACCCTCACTTTGTGTTTTGGTAGTGCGCTTCTTTCAGGCACAAACTAGTTAACTATATTAATTTCATAGGGAAACAAAATGTTAGCGTTACTTTGTATAACCTGTTATTGCGTGTGCTGCCGTATGCTTTCTTGAAATCTATCAATAATAATTGCCAGTCACCACAAATTGTGTTGATATTCATATGACATCGATGTATTTGATAATATACCCAATGATCGATAATTTCTTTATCGTTGATTTGTCTTTTTGAGACCACACAGATACACCTTCATACATTTTTTTCAACGTTTAATACAAATATGAATAAATCGATAATGGTCGTTAAAAATTAAAGACCCGCCGTCATACATAATATCATATAATGTATTTAAAATTTTTTTTTAATTAATTCGGATTTTTAATCGAATACATATTGAAGTTGGTAATAGGCACTTTTGACAACTACAGTCAAACCTCGGACGTAATTAAATTAACGTGAATTAAATTTTATAACAAAATGATTTCCCTAATTGGCCTCTCAACTCTTAATTTAATTTTACACCGGTCTGTTAATACTCTTATAATACTGTCGATGTCGACTCACATTTATAATTAAACATTTTTTACTTTACTTTTACCATGTAACTGCCGTTCAATGGTATAAGTGCGTCAAATTAAGTATATTAAATTATACGATTTAGTGAGATACCTATTCGTTTTAATTAAATCATATAGATTCACGTTGTCTGAGATACGATTAATATAATATTAGCGTTAAAAATAAAAATAAATTGATTATTTATAATACCTGTGATGATAGTAAATGTTTGAAAACTCTACCTACTATTTTGGTGTGAACAATTTTTAAGACTACCATACTGTTATAGGTATACCAAAAAAAAAACCATTAATTTGGGGCAAATAGAAATAATAGAACAGGTTACTTATTATCTTTTTTACAAATCGTAGAATATTTCCTTAGTTTTAAGCATTTAAAAAAAACATAATAGTTTGAAAAATGTATAATATTATGTATACTGTATAGTTTATTTTGTTATGTAATAACTAATAATATTATGAATTACCACTTAAAATTCTATAGCCGATGCTACTTTTTTTTTATTATTATTATAAGGAAATCTACAATCTATACAGTTTTGCATAATAAGTAGGTTTGATAAAAGACAGAATAATATAATTAACAATGAGTCTTAAGACTAGGGAGGTTACCCGGTAACCCAAATATGTTTATTTATCAAACCCAAGGATACCAATCCGACCATTCGTGGTCACCTCGCTGACCTACATCTCAATGTACCCGGATTGCCTGTACTCTGCGCCGGCCAACCGATAAAATATAATATTATTATTAAATATTATAATCTTGTTAATATAATATGTTCATTAAAAAACATATCGGGAACAATAACTACTGTGAGTATTGTCTGTTGCATTCCAAACGAAAAACCTTACACCATGTAATTGCGCGTTTAACGATCAAAACCAGTGGAGGATTTTCGTATCAGCTGTTTATTCATATTTTCATTTAAACTATAAATTAACCTGTATTTCAAATGTAGAAAATCAATTAAAATCTATTTACTTCAAACCGTCTCATATGTTAATCTCCGTCTCGAATTTCTCACTTTGAAAGGTTAGATTAGGTTAGGTCTAACTATCACTAGTCTACGGAAAAACTTTTTTTTTTAATGGGTAAAGTGTATTCAAGACAATCTATATGAAAAATAGGGAAGAATATTATTATTATTATTTACTAAACATTTAGACCTACCTGTACATTATTTAACAAGCGTTATTCGAAAGAACAGTTTCTCGTTACATTATTAACTTCGGTAATTTGTTCTACCATCGTTCGTTTGGATAGAAATTTAACAAAAAATAAACATTTACCTAATTTCAGTCGAGTCAAATTTTGACGAGATCAACTTTTTTAGCGCGTGAAATAAAAAATACTTCGGAAACATTACCACACCGCCGTTATACGCGTGTGATTTAGTTAAGTCGTATACGTCGCTGTTCTGCACCTCTAAACGGAGATAATTTATATTTATTATCATGATATTATAGCATGTAAATATTTGACGTGTATAAAATGTGTGATACCATCACGGCTAATCAATTGTATTTAATATCAAACCACCAAAGGTTTATACGTATATTTTTATTTTTTCGTTTCTCAGCCCTTAAATAGATCAAAACGTCAAGATAATATCATAATACTATATCGGATAAAAAATCCGTTTTTTTTTCGTCAACGGATTTATTATTCGTCGGCGGTTACGTTTTTTTCTTTTGAAAATCCAGCCGTTCGTATTATTAATTAGTCTTCGCTCTCCGTACTACATTCCGCATCGGGTCAATATCTAATAATAATAATAATAATACAACAACAACAGAATAGTATTATACCCGGTCGCGTCGTAACTCACATATATCAATTTAAAGCCTGTCGATGTCGATGGCGTTTTGGGACCGCGGGACGTGGCCTATTATTATATAGCGTATAGTATTATATTATTATATATCCGATTTCGAGCCCGCCTACTGCAGCAGCTGGGGACGACGCAAAGACGCGCGCAATAAATCTTGATATTGTAATAATAATAATAATTATAACATGTATACAAAGTCGAATTTCGATATGGAACGGTGTGCCGTTGTAATACAATATTACATTATAATAGTACCTATAAACACGAAAAATCGCGAATCTTCGAAATTAACTGCGTCGTTATAATATATTATGGGACATATAGGTAGTGACGAAGATACTATAACTTGTATCTTTATAATTAATATATGCGATCAATTCAAACTCGATATTTGTTTTGGTTTTATTATAAGAAATACGCGATCCGTATTTTTTAGCACTGTATGTGATGACAGAATACAATTAAAATGCTCGCGTTGAATAAACTTAATAATGTAAATTGTTAAAAATAATATAATATATTAGAATCGGTTTCGCGACAACGTGGTGGGCAAAGTGTATATTGCGCATGCGCCCCAAACCTATATATATATATAGGTGTAATGTAAGCGACACGCATGCTCGTCGTTATGGACCGCCGCCGAGAGTGTGATGCGCAGATTAAGAAGACGCCTTTGGGGAAAACTATTGTTGTACAACACCACTAAATCGCATGTTTGCCTTATAATATTACCTAGGCTAAGTTGCGTATGTAAAGCAGGCGGTACTCTGCTGTGTGTGTATTACATTCTGCGACGCAGAACATTAATAATCGTGAAGTTCGACCCCGTCCGATCAACATCGCACTGTTTTCTATCGCCGCCCGTCAACCGGTTCCCTGCACACTTCCGTAATATGAGCAAGTTATTATTCCTATGTGCACTTCCGGATTACCCACCTTCCGGTTCGTGGTTACGTACCTACCGGTCGACCAGTTTTTTGTCCCGAATTACAAGCCTATGTGGTTATTAGCTTGCATATTTTAAAATATTACTACTACATTCAGAAGATCTCAGGTACAATTTACAATACTACAATAGGATTAGTCTTAGTATGTCCAACGTATAAAAGGAAAAAACAGCAAAAAAAACGTATAAAATTACGATATAAGATTATAAAAATTGGTTGTTTTTAGAAAGGTTAAAATATTGATAGAATTTTCGTTATCAGGTCCAAGTGCTTCGTAAAGGCGTTCTGGAATGTTTAAGGAAGTTCTGATATCTGCATGATTGCGGTAGTGTAAAAGGACGTGTTTGATAGTTAGCGCTTCTCCGCAAGTTGTACATTGGATAGCAATAGGATTTTCGCGTTTCATGAGATGCAAAAGTATAAGCCACGTATGTCCGATTCTCAGTCTGTTCGTTATGACTTCGTGTCGTCTTTTGGTAAGGAGTGATGGCCAGGGTTTAATAGAGGGTTTGATCTCATTGAGTTTTGTTTGAGACGAAGCCCAACGGTGTTGCCACTGTTGCAATGTCAGGGACTGTATGACTCCCTTGATGTCTCTCAGAGAACAAATTTGGACTGAGGAAGCTTCGGGGGAGTTGATTGCTCTTTTTGTGAAAATGTCTGCTGACTCGTTGCATTGTTCTAATGGATTGACAATATCTACATTAATTAATCATACATTATCGGCTTTAGTGAAGTGTGGTACTTTGGAGCTAATTGTCTTATTGGTATTTGATATGCATTGGTATAACGTGGTTCTTATTATTACGAACATTTCTTTAATAGACCGTTTAATATTTTTATATGGTCATGTACTTATATGTGTCTCGACGTGACATAAATTATGCTTTTTGGGTTTTTACTTCAATCGCATATAATCAGAAATTCTTCATCATTTAGCCTTGATTTCCACTTAGATTCTTTCAAGTAAGATTATAAAAAATGTATAACAAGAGCAAAACATTTGTATTATAAGTTATAATAGAGTCAAAACAATTAACATCACGTTCAGAAGTTAGTGGACCACTTGACTCTTTCAAAAAATAAATAAATTATAAAGAGCGTTGGTTCATGACTTTATTTTGGGGTATAACTAGCATGCATTTAATAAAACATAGTACCTAACACCTACCTAAATGATAACAATTATTAAAAAAATACGTATAATTATGTTACGGTCAAGGTGTATAGTGAGGCGTTGTAGTACATGCCATGGCAATGTATTCCTGTATAGGTACAATACTCAATGGACAATGTGGAAAATTATACACTTTGCCCAAGCATTTTACCTACACAATGACAAACTGCAAAAATGTAGGTAATGAAAAAGATATAAAACAATTTGGTGTTTAATTAATAATTTACAATTATTTATTTTTATATTATGATATGAATGTTAAAAAAAATTGATAAACATTATTTATTATATTATATTGAGATTTTAATTAAACTATTAATAAATAGTTACGTCAATATAATAATTAATATACATATAGTACTTAAGTACTATAAAATAATAATAAAACAAGTTATTATTATATTATATAAAATTATATTTTGTTATATTTTAACAATTTAACTTACTTAAACATACACTATTTAAGTTTTTTTCAATCTCAAAAGTATATTCAATTTTTCATAATCTTTCAAAACCCTCATTTTAAATATTAAGTAAAATAATTATTTTAACAAAATACAATGTAGGTAATAAAAAGTGGGCAAGTAGGTACAACAGGTTTTGAGTGGGTGTAATGGATATTGTGTTAAATTTGGATTCAATTTTAGGAATATCATTATTGTATACGAAAAACGATTCTGAGCGGTGACAGCCTAATGTATATTTCATTATATTATGTTGTTTGATATTGCTATAAAACTAATTTATTTTACCATTAGTATTACGGTAGGTTGATTTAATTGTTATCGAAAATATTGCATTAACTATTATAATATATTACTATTATATCATATTATTAACTGTTGATTCAATACGCCGACTAACCTTAAAACAGCGTGAATAAGTATTAACTATAATAAATTAAAATATATTGCTTATTGCCTTATTGTAGAATTTATGATATACGTCGAATTCTTAAGGCGTGCAAATAATGTTTTTGAATTACAAAATAACTAACATCTTTATACTTCGTTTAAATATATAATAAAGTCATAGAATGTAATTAGTATACTATTATAAATAAGTCGTAGTCAATTGTGCATACTAACTATGCGTGATTGCGTCAAAAACTCTTTGAAAACTTATTTAAGACAAATATACTTGTGTACACGCATACATTATTTGGGTTGAAGCTTTTAAATGTTAGACAACTTCATCAAATATTTTATTAGCATATAACATATTGAGCATATAAGTAAACGCTAGCTGCGGTTGAAACTTGCAGCAGTTGTACGAAAAGAAATAAAATGCAGCACAAAATACGAAAACAAATAGGTACCATCACGAGAGTATACGAAGGGACTGGCATATATGTGGTTTGTGTCTTGAAATAGGTGCAAGTCGCGGTTTATCTAACCTCTAACAGTGTTTAGTACCAAATCAGGTATATGGTATGCCACTGATTTATTAAAATATATTATAGTAACGTACACTCACGAACCTACGTGAAACTGGCATTAGAAAGTTGGCACAATAATCTAAAACCATTCCAACAAACTATACTCGGACTTGTTGGACAATTGTTGGAATTTGTTGGAAGCTACATTAAAAGTTATGCAATTTCAAAGTTTGTAGTGCCATTTACATGACCAGCACTACAAATCAAAATAAAACGCTAAAACAGATCCAAAAATATACTAATACAGTTTTGAGACAATGTAGGACTTTTGTTAGACATCGACTAAAATAATATTCTGAACTTAAACAGTGTTAAGTAGTTAAGTTCATATAAAAAATGATATTCCAATTAAAAACGTTTAACTATCGTTATATTGAGATCTGGTGCCTAACAACATAAAAACATGGTCCAACAAACTTGTTAACATATCTTAGAAGAAGAAAAATTATTCCAACAACTTTCCTAAGTTTTTAAATCACCATTTTCTTCTAGCACTACAATTTTCATTTTACACCTAATATTCATAATAAAAAATTTTAACTGTCATTATATTGAGTTTTGGTGTCCAACAATTTTAAAACGTGGTCCAACAAACTTGTTTACACATCGTAGAAGACGAAAAAATACTCCAAAAATTTTTAAAAATATTTAAACCACATTTTTCCCTAAGCACTGTATGATTCATTTTACGACTATTATTCATCTTGAAAAATTTTTTTTCGTATTTTTAAATTTTTGAGTTGGTGTCCAAACTTCAGGTATACCATTATTTAGTGCTAAATTAGTGGTATTCAACCGTAGCGTTTTCGAAATGAGGGCAATACCCAGTAAAAAGTTACAAAGTGGTTTACCTTTCTCCGCGAACTTCACGTAACGGGTTCAACATCAGCACCAAAATCAGCTATAGCGCCAAAATTTAGTGATGATGTATAGTGTTATTCGGTACCGTTTTCAAAATTAAATTAATTACTTTAACATTTGTTTTATAGGGATTCAACTACGCAACCGATAGGGAACAATGGTTCAACTTTTGACATTTTTAACATCTTTATCTCGACTATAAGCTAATAATAATACAAATGCTAAATACCTAACTTACCAAGCACGCACAATAAATAAACAGTATACTGGAAATGAATGCGGTCGCGATTTATCTCCAACAGCAGACCAATAATATTAGTGAGTTGTTAATTTTTTTGAGTAATGACATCACGTATTCTATAATAATTTCCGACGATGGATTAAGACGTTATCGCTTTAATATTATAATATAGAACACGATTGGACATTATAAAGTACGGATGAAAAATCCTTAAAACTATAGGAAGATATATTATGAAAACAATATTTAACTTGGTATAATATTTTTAATTTCCTATTTTACACTAAAAGCTCGTAAATATAGGTACTAAAAATTAATAAAATTACCTGGAATGGTAAAAATTGGTAGTTTATGAGCTGTAAGTATTTAAAGTTAAGATGAATGGAGACCAACATTTTGTGGCGTGACTGCGTACCACCCCACTCGTCTCGTCAAAACTTAAAATATACTTATAACTCGTAAACTACTACAAATTCGATTTTATATAAGTATCAAAATACTTAGAAAAATATTGTGATTTAGAATATGAAATCAAAACTATTACGTTGTCGTTTAAAAATTTAAAATTAATTAAAAAACTAAGGATAAAAAAATATATATTGCTTTTTAAAATTTTGTTTTTTAACAACTAAAAACCGTGCAAACAATTGTTTTCAAAAACATATTTTATACTTCTTGAATTATTACTGTGTGTTCAATGATGAAATAATCACCATGTATTATATTTCCCACCTAGGCTGTCATCGGCATACCCTCTGATAAATTTGTCATACGTGACACGTGGCAATAAGTATATAAATTATATTATCTTCAATATAATATTAAAGTTACAGATAGGTATCCAAATCAAACGACAGTATCGCTATTGAAATATTCAAATACGCAGTCATTACTTGGTTACTAGCGAATAGCGTGAGTGAATGTAAATATGTAATCGAGCAATCGATAATAATCGTTATAGACGTTATAGTCGTATACAGTCACGTATCCAAAAAAATTCTACTTACATAAATGCGAGGACATCGAGCGTTGAAACACTTATTTCTCTGTATGAAATACTAAATATGTACATTTCCCACAAACGGTAAATTGGCCGCTGCACAAAATGCGCGGCCATTGTATTACGACATTTCAGGACAATGTAACCAAATTAAAAACAGATTTTGCTTTTCTCGAATATTATTCGCTTTTACCGTAACATACACATTTTCGAAATACTCCAAAGACGGTACAAGTATTGACGGCAGTAGCGAGGCCTCTTAACCGTGGTACATTATTATGGGTAGGTATATATGTTTGATCCACTCATTATAATAATACATATATTGGTGTATACTGTACAAAAATAAAATATTATGATAGCATAATTTTATTATTATTGTACACTTATAAACATGACACTATGAATTGTTTATTGTATTGTCACAAACAATTATATTCATATTTTTAATTTTAATTGCATTGTAAAACAATTACATTTAATGCTGATGATAGCAATTCAAATTTTAAAATAAACTACCTAGCGATGAACTAGTTAAAAAAAGCTATGCACTACAAACAATTAAAATGCATTTCCAGTAACTCCGAAGCTCTATATGGATATAATATAAAAAATGAAACTAATGTAGGTATAAATAAAATTAGGCCTAATTCATTAAATCGTATATTTTACCAAACAATAAATTATTTTATATTACAATTAATAACCAATTTATTTTAACCATTAAATAGGTAAATATAAAATTATTAGATAATTAATATAAATTATGAATCCTAATTCCTAAAAAAATAATAGATTTCGACTTGACAGTGCGAGTATGTGCTATACACTATTACAGCCCACAACCAAGGGCGTCCGCAATAGGGCAGTTGCGGGGCCCCCCTTGGCTTTTTCTGGGTTAATTATCATAATTATTATTGATGATTTTAATGTTCTAAAAATACTTAAAAATGCTCTAATAATTCTAAATAGTGCATTAAATTATTTTTATTTTAGATTCTGAGCGGAGCGATGAATGTATTGATTTTACAATGATGTGTGCTTTTATTTTTGTGTCTATTATAATATACATTTTAAACTTTTAAATGATTGTATAAAAGTTTTAGTCAGAACTTATCATTTGTATTACTTATTTAATCTGAAAATTAACTATATTTTTTTTCTATACCTATAGGTTTAGACTTAAGATCATATATTTATTATAAAATTGATGTAAAAACATGTGCAAAATTTAAAAATTTAAATTTAGAAAAAACTTCAAAATGTCTCCAAAAATCTATAAAAGCAAAAAAGGACCTTAAAATTTTAACCGTCAAAAAATCAATGTATGTATGTTAAAAAACAAATTTCGCGTAGCTAGATTTGGAATAGAATGCAAAGTGCATCGTAATCCCAACCTCAATCATTACCGTTATAATATTAAATTAAATAAAATAAAAACTTTTTTTAAATTTAAATAAAAACATTTTTTTTTTTACAAAGTGATTTTTATTACACTCAATTATGAACTTTAGAACTAAGAACGTTGCTTTTATAGATTATGAGATGTCGTGGTGGGACCAAGTGCAATACTGCAGTGTCCACCAAGTTTTTACTCTTTTGATAATAAAATTAAATGTTCATAGATGGCATACCTTTTGAAGTTTTTGATATCAATGACTGAATAAGCTAGAAATATTTAATTTTATAAATTATCTAAAATTATAAAATCAACGGTAACATTTTATTTGTAAAAAAAATGTGTTTGATTATTTAAAATTACATAACAATTAATTAAAATTAATGCTGTAAGATTAAGTTTTAACCAACTATCTACGTATAACTCATAAATATTTTTACATTTCTTGTCTATATATGAAAGAAAACATGTCACAAATAATATACTTTATACATAACTAATAGGATAGTGAGACAAAAATGTAAAAAGGAA
This sequence comes from Sitobion miscanthi, assembly GCA_008086715.1. Taxonomy (NCBI): domain Eukaryota; kingdom Metazoa; phylum Arthropoda; class Insecta; order Hemiptera; family Aphididae; genus Sitobion; species Sitobion miscanthi. Next base: position 12,767,233 of record CM017805.1, read on the forward strand.
AATATTTTGCCCTCCCCTTGACAAATTCCTGCGGACGCTCTTGCCTACAACGTATAACGACTGTTTACTGTTTACTCTGAATGATGCAGACTAAAATGTTGGATAAGTGAGAGAGAAATATCTACCTATATTAATAAATAATACATAATCATTATAGAACAGTTGTGTACTGTAATGATGGTAACAGTCGTATACTCGTGTCTCGTATAGTACCACAGAACAACGTAGGTTACGTTAAGATAGTATCTTAGTTCATGGTTACGGTAAGCACGACGAGCGACGACGTGATAGAGCCACGTACTATCAGCTGGTGGCGGTGGTGTTGGTGGTACACCGGTACAACGTCAACGACAATAAAGGGGGGTTCACACTACACCGTGTCGTGTAAATAATCACACGATACCACAGTAACCAGACGATACCGTATAGTTGAATATAATCAACTTTTGACCGTGTGGTTACATTTATGATCGGAAAAGTGATAACTAAAAACAAACGAATAATTTTAAGTTCAGAAGTTGAATATATTCAGCTATGGTATCGTTTTGGTCATTGTGGTATCTTGTGATTATTTACACGACACGGTGTAGTGTGAACCCCCTTTACAACTTACTATAACACGGTAACCGCGAACCACGGTTTAAGATAATATCACGGACTAAGATATATCTTAGTCCGTGGATAATATCTATACAATTAATAAATATTAAATATTAATTGTCATGTGTTCATGCGGGGTAACCCACGTCGATACGTCATGATAATATGTATATGACAACCTACCGCAGAATAAATTTCTATATAGTTATCATAGATTCTGCGGCAGTACGAATTGTGTGAACCTTTAAAATCGTGTTTGGGTTCGGGTCCGCGCACACGTCACGCCCTACCGAAATATCTGACCGTCAAAAAGTTACCATCGTGCCGCGGCGTGATTTATGATTACACGACGCAGTGACGGCCGGCGGGCGAGCGTACCAATCGTACTTGGAATATAATAAAAATAATACAATATTATGAAATGCCACAACTACATAGACGAAGAATTAAAATATATTTCTTTTAATTCGTGACATAGACGCGTGTACCGGGCGAACCGTGGTTACTGAAAAAAATTCAACTATCCGTAGCGGTATTCCACAATTACCGTAGTATATTTCACGTACCAGAAATTCGAATCACGAAAACTGATAACATTATCTATTGTATGGTAGTTGGTTATCCACTTGCCGCTCTTGGCATAATATTCTGTTATACCAACAATGGTTGCGTTTGCGGGACGTTGTTGACAACGTTACTTTGTTATTTTCATTTTTTTGTTTACACTACACTTGTACTTCACATCACGGCCATGGTCAATTTTTTATAACGCCTACGCCGTTTGCTACTGTCGTATTAGTGCCTGTACTATTTTCGTCGATATTGTAGTCTGTTATTCGGAAGTCGACCGGATAAAGACCGCTGTTGGTCCGATTCCGCGTCTGTTCAGTAGTCCAGTCCACGGACTAGTTTAACTCCGCTCTCCGATCGCCAACGGTTCGTAAGCTCACCACATAACAAGTACGAGCTTATAATTTTCAATCGGAGGTCTCAATCTTCGGAAACAAGTGCTCTGCTTCGACGACTCGTGAGACCATTCGTTTATCGGAAAAATCGGCCATGTACAACACTAGAAGTTCAAGTACGGAAAATCGATTTTTGTTACTTATTTTTTTTTTTTAATATTTTTCTACCCTAGGGACCGACGCCCTCCTTTGTTGTAGAGACTAGGGGGTCGTGACTGTATCATACCTACAATATTGTTGTTTCCAGTCCCAAAAGTAATATTGTTATGGCCTAGTTGATTTGTGCACTAAAAAATGCTTAAATGTAATGTGTGCTCCTCGGCACCTGTGCTAAAATGTGAACTAAAAACCTTTGATTACCTATCTACGCGATAATAACTTCTAAATGTTATATGAAAAACAATCATATCAATTTATCCGAAATTTTTCATTTTAATTCATAAACTTAACTTATTATTTTTTATTCCAACCTAAATTGAATAGGTACCTCCTAAATACATTTTTTTAACATGCAGAGTAAACTCATAATTTCTTATAAATCTGTTATAATGTCTTATAAATTTAAACGGTAAATATCACGCAGGTCCTACCTTATCCTTTGATCCGGTTGTAAACTGAAAACATTTTTAAAAACAATTGTAGGTAGGTAATATCTACTCTTTTATTTCAATATATTTTTTTTATCTAAAGAATTTCATTGAATTAAAAATGCTTTTTTAATATTTTCAAGCTTGAATAGACGGTTGTCGGAGACCAAATTATTATACAATGAAAAAGACCTCCCCTGTTGGAAAACCTGATGTTATATTATTATGTTAAGCATCTATCAATGACAACGTTAATATTTTGTAGTGAAAAATACTTAATATTATATTTTTGTATATCCAACATACCTATAGTTAGTTGTTTTAATAAATTAATAGCTATAGGTACATTTTGTATTCAAATAATATACTATATATTAGGTATTCTTATATCAAATGTAAACATTATGTAACTAACTTAATTTTGACTCAATAAGCTGTAATAATCAACCAGGATCAACTGAAAATAAAATGTATTTTTTCTATGGCTAATTTAGTTCATTAAACAAAACAGGTATGTAAAAACACATTACATTAACTACAGGGTGTCCTGTGAGGATGTACCCATTAGCGGTGCTATACAGGCGGACATAAATTGGACAAAAACAGGTTTTTTGCCGTTTTACCTATAAACTAAAAGAATTATTTAAAATTATGAGATCAATGAAAATTAAATGTTGAAAAGTCAAAATCTTCAATTGTTTCAAAAACAAAAATACAAAAAAAAATAACTTTTTTAACTTTTTTTACCAAAAAATGTAATTAAATTAAAAAATAAGATATGTGTAAGTCCTTATCTCTGAGTCTAATAAAAAAAAAAAAACAGATTTATGAATTTTTGATATACTTATCTATTATCTTAAGAGATATCGCAATGGATAAATCCTCGCGGAACACCCTGTATATACCACAGAATAAGACTGAAAATAATATTATCACATTACTATTTATAATATAAGATAAGTAAATTGTACATTTAATAAATATTGTTTAAACAGCATACAGAGTTATTAAAATTAATAATAGAATTATGGTGGAATTATTTTCTTCCTAAAATTTGGTTAAGAAATTGTTCTCTTAAAGAGTGAAATTTAATAGCCAAACAGATGAGTGCAAAACTAGCCACCACTGCTATATTCTAAGGTCCAATTATATAAAATAATCCCATAATAAAAAATGACATTTGTTAAAATACAAATGAGTAAAATAAGTCTATAGGTACCATAAAAATTGCTGATACACACTATTTTTTTGAAATTCTTTTTCTATAATTTGTACAGAAATTGGTAAATAGACTTATAATATACGAGCAAATAATGATGATTTAATTTAATTGTTATACTTCCTAATTTATAATTGTTATTTTTTAGGTGGCGGTAGTCACGGTAATCAGTATATCAGAAAGATTGAAACTTTCAGACAACAACAACATCAACTGCAGCAGCAACAACAGCAACAGCAAACAATGTCTAATGCGGCCAATTGTGTAACATCAGTAAGCTTTTAAAATTAGTTTCATTGCTATCATCATTATTTACTTTATTACCTATTTAATATTAAGTATCTACCTATCAATAATTTGTGATATACATAATACATACAATATTAGTCTTGTTAAGATTAAGTTATGATATAGGTACATGTGCTTTTTTAAAAATTTAAATGTGCCTATTTTTACTTAGTTGATATTTAATACATTATTAGTTCTAAAATAAGTAAATAGTAAAATATTAAATTTATAGGATTATTATTTGTAAAGCCCGTGTGTTATTCAATGAGTGTAGTTGTTTTGTAATTTCATGAAAAATAGTTACTACATTTTGACCTCTATAAAGTAGGTACTAATTGCACAAACATTAACTATTTAATATTTATAGGTATATAAAAAAAATCTTGCATAATTTAATAATTGTAATTATTAAAATAAATGTATACCTAATGAAGAATGTTCACATCAATAAATCAAATTATAATGATAAAATAAATTTTACGTCTGGAAAAAAGAAATTCTAGTGAAGCAGTACCTAACCATAATATCATTGAGTTTTTATTTATTCAAATAATACTTAATTTATGTGCATTTACTCACCCTATTTATATTTATTTAACTTAAATATTCTAAATACTTATTGATATTAAATTTATTAAGTTTTTATTAATATAATAATTGACACTCGATTTTACTACTATTTATTTATTAGTTTTTTGTTTTCTTGTTTATAAATTGATAATGATGATAATAATATTAATATTATTTATTTTATTGTATTTAATAAAGTAACTATATTTGCTTTTATTTTTAGAAAACAACTACTCCAATGAAAAAACCAATTCAACAACAATCCATGCCCTTGCATGATGCACCATCACAACAACCAACATGTCCTAAACCAGTTGTTGAAACTCAAATACCGACAGCCTCAGTTACTCAAACGTCTCCAGTAAAAGATTTTGAGGTATATAGCTATGTTTTTACGTTTAACGATTGCAATGGTCACATACTCATATTTACATAATATATACACATCAAAACACTGTTATCACCATTCTTAAAAACTTGTTAACAACTTTTTTTTACCATTGCCTTGAGCGAAATTAAAATTTTATAGTGAATACCAATTATTAATTACATTTGTGTATTTAAAATTAAAGGTTTATGTAATATGACACTAAATTATTAATATTTGTATTGATTAAAAAACAAATTACTATACATTGCAAAAAAACATGTCTATAAATTCTGACAGATTTAAGTTTGCCTCATATTTTAAAATTACAGTACATCTATTTCAGAGTCGTAGTGCGGATTTGATCAATCCATATCATTTTTGGATTAAAGATTGCAAATATTATTCCTGGGGCGTCTCGCATAAACGTGAGACAGCTAAGCTTAAAATCTGTTGCGGTGATGTAAATTCAGTATGGTTGAAGCTATTACTTGTTGCCAATAATACTTATTATTTTAATATAAATATAAAAGTCCTAATATGATTACTTAACATCAATACAATTAAACTATTCAAAAGAAAAAATTAGCTTAGTATGAAAATTAATCATATTTTCATAATAAAATTACATATACTAAATCATTTTAATTTATTGTGATTGGCAACTTGTAAACCCAACCATTAATTTGATGGTATTTATCATATCATCTGACAAGTAGGATTCTATATATACACAAATATTGTGTTTATTTACAGTCCAAGTCAGTGATATTTTGTCATCATTTGTGATGGATTGTGTCATAGCTTTTTTGGTAACTGCATAGACCTTGGCAGATCAAACACTGTCCTCTTATAATAATAATAATGATAATTATAGTTAATTCAATTAAAATATTATTATTATTATTATTATTTATGCTATACTATTTTGATGTATTATCTGCTAAAGTATATGTGTCTTGCGCTAACTGAAAATACTTCTTCGCCGCGTTTTTAAAAATTGCTTATGTTGTCTCATTGTCTATATAGAATAAACGAATAAAACTTGAAGATGAAAGTTCAAATAACGAGAAGTCAGAAGTAAAATGGCCCGTCAAACGAAGTATGCAATTCTATTTAAAATAAGTTATTGTCAGTTGTGTGAGTTGATTATTTTAAATTTATTTTTGTATTAGAAATTAATAAGAAAGAACGGAAAAAGCGCTTGAATGCTCGAATGCGTCGTTTAGTATCTCCCAAAAGTCCATTAATGGTATTTTCTGAGTTGTTCAAAGATGTACCAATTCAATTACAAGAGCATTCAATAAATAATGTTACGGGTTACACTGCTACACTTGAGGTAAGATAAATGTTGAGATATAATTGAATTAGAAGGCTTGATTTTATTTCTTGCGTATTATTTTAATAATTAATTATGTATACTTTGAAAAACAATACAGATTGATGGTCAGATGTATACTGCAAATCACATCTCCAAGACTCAGGCCAAACAAAAGGCATGTGAAAATTTCTTGCGCATTATGTTGGCTAAAAAAATAAGTGAGCGATCTGGTAGGTTGATCTAATTAACTTTTAATGGTAATCAGAAAAAAAAATCCCCAAAGCAAATAGTTATATATGTCTTACTTCTTAAAATACTCGATAACACGCTTTAAAATTAAAATATAATAAAAAGCCTATGATATTACCTAGATGATAATCTTACATTGAGATTATGATATTTAAGAGTCAATTCACACCAATTTTTAAACTAACCTGATCTGCTGAGCGTAAAAATTTTCTTTTTTTGAAATAAGTATTATTTATATTTTTATATTTAAAATGACTTAAATATTTATATATTATTTACCGTTTTCACTTCATGAAATGGGAAACTTTTCATGAATAGATCGATCTCATATACAAGTAGTTACACTGTTTCCGATCAGACATCAAAATTATATTATAATAAATAAATATTAAATATGTTTGACTATTAAAAGTATCCGACTGATAATTTAACTTAACAGCCAAATCTACATACATTTGTTACTCGGAGTCGTCAAATTTACCTTCCACTAAATATAAATAACTAGTGTTATGACTTTTTCTCGTCTAAATAATGTTATTACTTATAATTATAAAATGTATAATTGTAGTATATTACATATTAATACTTAAGTTAAAATATAATTTAAGATGTTATGATTCATGAACAGAAATACGATTAATTTTAAAATCATTACCTAAATCATTAAAAAATTTATATTATTTAATTTCACTGTTATATTTGCCAAATTGAGATTCTACTTACTCTACTATTATTACTAAAGGGTACTTACCTGTTTATAAATAAATAAATATTTATATAGCAATATCATATAATATAATATTTATACTCATTTATCAATATTATAATAATATAAAAATTATCGTTCAAATTTTATATATTTTTACTATTATAATTTTTTTTTTTTTTGATAGCTTTATCCAATAGTTAGGTGCTTTGGGGATTTTTTTTCTTTTAATAAACTAGCTCATATAGTATATACATATATATAAATACTGACATATATTTAATTAGAAAAAAAAGAAGAATCTCCCATGGAAACAGTGAAGGAAGATGGAGAAAATAGTACTGTACCAAAACCTAAAGGACCCCCACAGGAGGATTTCCCATGGCCACATTTCGCTTCATTAGCTATGCATAACTTAATACATCAATGGGAGCTACAGCCTGTTTCAAAAGCTATTAATTTACAAGAAGAACAACCAAATGTCATAAAATTACCACCAAAGGTAAAGGTGAGTAATCAATTATTTACTATTTATAATTTATTCTAAATTAACAGTTATTAATACAAATTGATCGATTTTGAATTTTCTGGAATTGAAAAGAAAAAGTTAAAATTAAGACTTTTAATCAGTCAACTTGGTGGAACCCATTTTATTATTTACGGATAAAAAACCAAAAATGTTTTTCACATTAATTTTTAATGACTTAATAAGTAGAAATACAAGTATATACACTACTCTACCTATTGTACTTTTACCAAAGAATAAGATTATTTAATAAAAATAGAAATAGTAAATGAGATATGCTTTATTATACTTTCTAAAACAACTATATAATATTTTATCACTAAATCTATAATTGTACTTTTAATATGTTAAAATATATTATTTTCCATTTAAAGTTAATATTACTTGAATAGACAGTAAAGAAACGCTGTGTCTTGACTCCTGACCATGATCAGTGAGATGCAGAATGGCCGACTAGCGTCAACATGTAACATACAAATAAACAGAATATAGTTATATATTATTTATCCAACATAATAGCAATTTAAATACAAATATAAGATCATATGTTATTCATATTTTGTTTTAGCTTTGATATTTTATTTGATATGCACAAGTACACCACACCATATTATAGTTTTATAACTTAAGCCCTTTTATTTTAGGCTGGTGCTATGAGAAAGTTTCCCGAAGATCCAAAAAATTGCAATCCAGTACAGTTAATAAATCAATTGAAGCCTGGTGTCAAATTTATTGAAACTATTATTAGTTCAAAAACACCATCAGTTTTCCAAGTAAAATGTGAAATAGACAGCATTCCATTCACTGGACAAGGTAATATTTTCATAACAATATTTTATTACTGTTTTACATGTTAAACTTATTTTTAATTGAAAATAGATTTAGTAATTCTATTTAATATAAGCTGACAGTCAGTGTTGGTAAATTACTTTAATAAAATTACGTACTTGTTACATTTAAAATTTTTATTTAAATTACATTTGTGTTACCCGACATTATTTTTATCACTCTACTTTTTCATTCAAAATTAGTCCATAACAAATAATAAGTAGTAGATACATTGTTAATGACTTAAGGGGATTTGATTCTGTGGTTTTCTGTTTTCATCTAACACACTCATGACATAGTATTTCAGACATATTTTTTGCCAACATACCAATTGATCTAATAAAGTGATAAGAATTCTGAAAACGTTTGAATTTGTCGTCAAGTCTACTTGAAATTGACTTTCCCGCATTTTTATATTATCCCCCAAATGTCTAATAATTTCATATTAAAAATTTGGTATGTTTGGCAAAAACATATCTGAAGTACTATGTCGCGTGTGTGTTAGACAAAAACAGAAAATCACGGTATCGAATCCCCATAATGTTATATATAAACAAAATGTATAAGTAATTCCTGGGATCTTCAATAATATTGTTGATTATTATTTATTATAAAAGCTTTTGAAATTGTAAATTAATCTTAAATATCCTAGTCACTAGTTTTTGTCATACATTCTACATTCATAACTTATTTTAACAACGTGAAAAATAACAAGTTACTCCATAGAACTTACTGTTAAAAAGTAATATTGTTACAATTACGTTAATTTAATTACTTCAGTGTTACAGCTAAAGTAATTTTGTTACAGTAATTTATAATTTGCGTTATGTTACTACCCAACACTGCTGATAGTATGATATATATATTTTTTTATGTTATCACTTAACAATATAAAATAAAAATAAATAGAATTAGCAGTCAATAAATTAGATGTTGAGGACTTGAGGTTAGCTTCGCAATTAAATAAATAAAAAGGTGGGTAAGTGGATATCGCTCTGCTGTACAGTAGGTTACAAGTGGGTCACTATAATGGATGGTGTTAAATTTGAATTCAATGATATAATATCATTGTATAAGAAAAACGATTCTGAGCGAAAATCATATTACTAAGTATATTTGATGATATTAAGGTGAATAAAGTAATTTATATATAACCTATTTACGTGGAACCTTGTTTTCAATTTTCAATCCTTAGCTATAAAAATTGGACATTTTATACATTTTTAACTACAGAATAATTATTAAATTTTATAGAAAAAAAAAACTAAAAAAATTGAAAACTGACAATGTCTGTAGACAGCTCAAAAAGAGTCACATTATTTTTAAAATTTTATGATGTATAGAAAATGCTAATACAAACATTCAGTGAAATTTCAAGTATCTACAGTCATTGGTTTTTTAATTACAATAAAATAAGAAAATCGTTACATGAGAAATCGAGTGAATATCAAATGTTGTAAAAATATGAATTTCAAACGCTCATAAATATTTAATTTGACTTTCTTGTAGAGATTTTTTTTTTGATAAAGGTAGACAAACTTCGTGGTGTCTTGTATTACATTTTCAAATCTAAGATTTAAAAAGAATATTTTTACCAACTAGATTCACTTTCCTATCAGAAAAGATATTGTTGAAGAAAATCTAAGCATTTTTACTGTCCTAAAAGGTGATGACAGACACAAAAATAAAAAAATATATAAACACACATCATTCTAAAATCAATACATTCATCGTTCCACTCAGAATCTAAAAATCCAATACAAGTTTTAATTTTGCCAAAAAAATGTTTATTCATATAAAAACATAAATAAATTATAATAAATATTAATTATTTATACTATAAATTATTTTTACTTTTAAATTATATTTTATAGGTTCGACTAAAAAGGCAGCTAAGAAGGAATGTTGTATTGCAGCAATCAAATATTTTTGGAATTTTGATTTCCATGCTATAGAAGATAATAAATAAAGATAGTCACTAAGAAATGAACATATTTATTATAATATATGCTTGTGAACTAGACAACTTTATTAGTCAACTGTATTTATTTTGTTTTCATAACGTTTAAGGATACTTAGTGGTTATTATTGTATGGTCGTACGGACATAGTATTAATTGTAATATTTATATTTGTTTCCGTCTTAAAAATATCAATTTATATCATTTACCTTTTAAATAATTTATCATAATCCCCAAATAGTTATTTAAATCTAAAATAGATAGGTAATTTATATATTGTATATTTATACACACGTTTTGGAAATTAATACACTTAAAAATACAATTCAAAACTTAACTTAACTTTTTTACAGAATTACTTTTAACATAAATCATTTTCTTTCTGTAAAATTATAAACCCAAAACTACCACTGCGCTTAGAAGAGAAATTGACAGAAACACTCACTCGCTCACACTATTTAATCTTAGGTGGAAGAGGGTGATGGGGAATTATCCAGTAATGTGGACAGTATTTCAAGGTGAGAGGAAATTTCCAAACACCAATAAGTTTTAACAATTATTTGTTGATCAAATAATTTGGTTCTCAATATTAAGTAACAAAAATATTATTATTTTTTTTATAATTAATTACTAATTGGCTATTTAGTATTATTGTGCAGTCTATTAATATTTCACCTTTGAGTAGAATGTATCATTTTTAATAGTATATTTAATAAGTATAAATGTTTGTATTTTGCAAATTATATTTAGTATGACGTATATTTCTTAAATAATATTGTTTTGTTTTATTTAACTAAATATACCTATTCTCCAAAACAATTTTAGACACATTATCTTAATTCTAAGGTTTCTCTTGTTGAGAACTTATGTTTTATTACTAATATGTTTCTATAATATCATATTTATAAAATTGTAAATTTCTACTTTCTATTTGCAGTGTGTAAGGCTTACCTACAGTGCTCATGTATAGAAAATGCTAAAAAAAAAATGAGTGAAAATGTCATGCATTTACGGTTATTTGGTATAGAGTTATACCAAAAACCAAAACCACTTTTGAGTAATAATTACCATGTTTTCTTAATTTTTGTCTTGTTTTTCTCTGCGCTTTTGATAAGTATTGAGAATTTCAAATTTTGTCCTCCTGATCGCATCCAACTATATTCATTATACCATTGGAAAAGATACTGTTGAAGAAAATCGAAGCAGTGTTACTGCCCTAAACTATGATGACTAATAACAGACACAAAAATAAAAAAACATCATTGTAAAATCATTGTAAAATCAATAAATTCATCGCTCTGCTCAAAATCTAAAATATTAATTTATTAATATTATAACTTAATTCCAAAAAAGTAAATAGTAATAAATCATACAAAAGAGTAATGAGTGTTTTCTTTTGTCAATTTTCAAGCAGATAATAGAAAATGAGGTTTTAAATGTATACATTCATATTTAAATTTTAAATATTTATTTACAATAGGTTTATGAGTTTACTGGTGTTAAAAAAATATTAACTTAACGTTTCTCATTTAGGTACTATTACAATAATCATAACCAAGTAAGAAAATTAAATAACAAGTCCAAAATATCACTGTATAAGATTAAAAGTATGAAGAATTTTAAACAATATTACATAATATTTTCATAGAATTGTATTATACAGATTTTAGTAAATACAATTAAAATTAACTTTGCAAAATAATTTACCAATTACTTAACATACTGACAGCGCAATTAAACATTATCAATTGTTCGTTTTGGTGAGGTCCTTGTATACTTAAAACTTTGAGGTAGGTCCAGCTGTTATTAAGTCCATACTTTTCATCATACAATTTGTGTTGAGAATTTTCCATGTTTTCAGCTTGAGAATCTTCTCTTAGTATGAATTGCTGTTCATAAATTCCAACACCTTGATGAAGTTTACCACCAATAAGCACTTTTACTAAACTATGTAATTCTTTTTTCCATTCAACGTCGCCTAAATGTGGTGAAGAAAAGAGTATGTGTTCTCTCTTGATACCTAATAAATACTGTAATGTAGATGTAGAATCTTCTCAAGTCTCGGAGATTTTGTTGCTGAGGAATACAAATTATATTAAGTATTTTAGGGTGCTTTATAAGAATGTAAAAGGAAAGCCCGGACAAACTTCGTTTTATTGATCAAAAACTAAATTTTTTTAGTATAACGCGCATTTTTAAAAAAAAAAATATACTTAGAATTGAATATTGCTTGGACAAGAAAATCGAAAATATCCCCCGATTTGTTAATCGTATGTAAAACCACCTTGGGCAGGCCTCGGAATTAAACTAAGTTTTTAAAAAGCACATAATCTGCTAACGTTGCCACTTGCTGGCTGCGCTGCGCTCGAACAAAAAAAAATCGAAAAAACGCCTAACACGAGTTCCTCCGCGCAGCATTATAGAGTTGTGCATATGCGTATAAACGTAAAATCGCAAACTTTGGACGGCTGTAACTTCCGAAATTATGGTTTACGCAAAAAAATACAAACAGTTTCAAAATCAGCGTTAATAAACACGTTAAATCTAAGAATTTTTTTTAAAACGCGTTTCGTAAAAATTGTATTTTTTGAAGTATTTCATCAATAACTTAAAAAAGAAGTTTGTCCCGGCTTTTTTTTTACATTCTTATAAAGCACCCTAAAATACACATTTTGGAAAAAAAAATTTAAAAATCGATAGGTTGCTAATCCAAAATTATGCCAAAATTAATTCTAAACTGTGTAAAGTCTAATGACATTTTTTGATTATATTTTCAACTATAGGTATTAATCAATGTGTTGTATTAAGTTAAATTTGTTGGACACTTTCTAGTTTCAAAATACACATTTTTAAAAATAAAATTGTCAAAAACAAATATTCTTTGATTTATTAATTAAATTAATAAGTTGATTAATCTTTTGGACTCTGATAGAAATTACTTGCAGCCGACCCCTGAGTTACGATAATAGATATCAATACCATAGGCTGATTTATAATAGGTATGTCTATGATCGACTTATAGGTACCATGTTCAAAATGTATCAAAATCCCAATATTCCATGTTGTTACATGAACAATAATACGTAGGTACTGAAATGCTAAAATAGTGAAATTTACTATTAAATATAAATAAATAGTACCTACCATTGATTATAAATGGTATAATAAGTAATTTTATAATAGTATTATATATAATCAATGGCAGTACTCAATGGTATTGTTTATTTTACGGTTGCCGAATTACTTACTCGGATTGAATATTTGCATCCATATGTGGTGGCTATAGTCACCGATGTAATAATGAAATCATTTAATCGTCGTCCATCGATGAGAATATAGTAGATGAGTGTCTATGGATTTTTAATTTTTTACTACGATCAAATACTGTAGTACCTATGTATTTGGCATTTTGGCATTTGCTATGATTCAATAAAATATCGTAATAAATTATTATTCAAGACGTCATTAAAATATTCAAATTTTCTGCCGACGTATAATCCACAAACTCTAATAAATTAGGTACATTTTATTTATTTATAGTACGTCATGCAAGACAAGACATTTTTATTATTTATTAGTTTATTGCAGATATCATTTTTGACCCGAATATTGAACAGTATAATATTTACAAGGTATTTATTAAATTTATAATTTTATTTTATTAAATATATCCATATTACATTTAATAATATTTAATATTAATGAAGTTCAGTTCTTGGAGATAACTCATCGTGATCAGCGGCGTAGTTATGGCCTATGGGGGTGGTGACCGGGGATAGATCCCCCCCCAAAAAAAACTTTTTCATACCATAAATTATAATGTATAATGTAACAACCAGGGGTGGATCTAGAGAGGGGGGGGGGGGGGTTATGACTTTATGAGGTCAGCTGACCCACAGTTAATATTTGCTTATCAAATTGGCCTCTTTTCGGATCTTGGTTAGTTGGACCCTCGAATAAACACACTTAGGTATAGTATAAATTAATTGACACCCCATATAAAAACTGTATACTATAAATTTAATTATCGCAGTATTGCAATATTGCAATAAAATATTTATTATTTTTATTTCAAATAGGTACTTAGGTAATTTATAACTTTAAAATTATTTTTTATTACCTACCTATGGTTATTAAAGCAAAAATGTATAACCAACATACCTATTTTTTTTTTTTACTAATTGTATTTTGTATTCATAAAATAGAAAAAAAAATGCAAGCAACATAAACAACACTAAGTAATTAAATGAATTATAAATTATTATAAAAATAATAAGTAGGTAGGTACTAGGTATTTAGTTTATAGGTTGAGTGAATGTCTTTTTCAACAAACAGAAAAATAAAGAATCCCGATATTGTTGGCTTTCCGAAACCAAAGTTTAGTTTTGAAAATAATCGTTAAGGTACTTTCTGCTTGACCTAGACCCGCTGGAAATGGGCGGCGGGCCAGACCGACACTATTTATATTAATTATATAATAAATAATAATAATTAATCATGCTGGTATTAAAAAAATGTGTTGTATAAAATGTTCAATATAAATTATAAAATTGTTTACAGTACCTAATACAGTGTAAAGTGGAGTATTAAAAAAACACAGACCCATACCTGACCACCTGACGTTTACCCCCCCCCCTCCCCCTTTTAACAAAATCATTATGCCACTGATCATGATGTACCTATATTTCTCATATATAATTTTTGATATTTTTTTAGAATATATTATTTTAGGAGTTTTAGGGTAAATGTTTTATCAAATTTAATAAACAAAAATTAATATTATGATCTATTTAAGTAGATAGCATATAGTACCTACATGTATAATAACTATAGATGTAGGCTAAGTTCTTATATTTTTTCAGACATTTAAATTAACAAGAAAACGCAAATACATACGAAAAAGATAATATTATATAATAGTTAATGAAGACCTTCAACAATAATATTTGTCAGCATATATAAATATATTTAAATATTTTTCATTCCAATCTATTAATGATGAGTGTCATCAATAATTCCAGATCACTATTAAAATCAATAGATGCTTTAAACTGTGAAAACAGTAAATCATCTATCGTAATCAAGAATATAACTCTTAATACAAATAACACTGACAATTTAAACAAAATATATGAAACTTTAGTAGATCAACCAACTGAAGCAAAAGACTATTATAGTTTTTCTTCAGATACAAATGAACTGTATTATTCAGATTCTGAAGGATCAAAGTTGTTAATTTTACCTCAACGTAATACGTTTGTACATAATATGTCATCTGTCTTACATCCGCCTTCTAGTTCTGATTCTGATATGGATTATTGTAAAGTGATGAGTAACAAACCCTTAGCAACCAGTAGTCCTTTGAGTAAACTTCAAAATAGCATTAAAAATAAACATTACAGGAAAAAAACTTCTAAAAAAGTATCAATTAATCTCAAAATTTCTAATGATGATATAAAATCAAAATCAAGTAAGGTTAAAAAGATTTATAAGAATTCTGATAAGACTATTTCCTCATACAAAGCATGTCTTAGTGAAATTCCTAATTTATCAAATAAAACTGCAGCCTCGCCAAAATATGACAATCTGCAGCTAATAGAAAATCAAGAAAAAACTGACAAACATTTAACTTTTAATAATATAAAACAAGTTTCTCAGAAAAGTTTGAATGACGTGACAAACATATTATACACAAATCAATCCCAAATTACTTTACAGAAGTCTAGTTTCACAACAAACACAACGTTGAATAAAAAAAGCGAAAATAGTGCATTTCAATTAAATTTGCTATTTGACAAAACAGTAAATTCAAATCCAAACAAATCAAATAAGATAGATCTAGTGAACACAGCATGTCTTACTAAAATTCCTAATTTATCAAATAAAACTGCCTCGCAAAACAATAACAATCTGCAGTCAATAGCTGAAAATCAAGAAAAAACTGACAAACATAAAAAACATTCAACTTTTAATAATATAAAACAAATTTATCAGAAAAGTTTGAATGACGTGACAAACATATTATACACAAATCGATCCCAAATTACTTTACAGAAGTCGAGTTTCACAACAAACACGACGTTGAATAAAAAAAGCGAAAACAGTGCATTTCAATTAAATTTGCTATTTGATAAAACACGAGATAAAACAGTAAATTCAAATGCAAACGAATCAAATAAGATAGATCTAGTGAACACAGCATGTCTTACTGAAATTCCTAATTTATCAAATAAAACTGCCTCGCAAAACTATAACAATCTGCAGTCAATAGCTGAAAATCAAGAAAAAACTGACAAACATACAAAACATTCAACTTTTAATAATATAAAACAACTTTCTCAGAAAAGTTTGAATGACGTGACTCACATATTATACACAAATCAATCCCAAATTACTTTACAGAAGTCTAGTTTCACAACAAACACAACGTTGAATAAAAAAAGTGAAAACAATGCATTTCAATTGAATCTGTTGTTTGACAAAACAAAAAATTCAAATCCAAACGAATCAAATAAAATAGGTCTAGTGTATTCAATGAAAGGTGAAAAAAGTTCAACGAAAAACAAAATTGAAGAAAATCAAACGCTTTATAAAAATACAACATTTGATGAAAACTATCTGAATAACACTGATTTTTCAGACATTTTTCAAATGGAATTGAGCTTAAAAATGTTTTCTGGAAATATTGTACCATACATGAATAGTATGAAGCATGAGATATTACAAATAATGAATAAATGCATGTATAAACACGATGAACAAATAACTAAAAGATCGAAACATGTTAATGATATTATTAAAAATATTCATAATATTATGAAAGCAAATGTGTACAGTTGTATTGACTCTTCATCAAATAAAAAAGATTATTCAACTATACCGTTTGTAGATGTTGATTTGAATAATTTAAATGTATTAAACAATAAGTTGGATTGCATAAAAAAAAAACTGGAACAAGTTAAATTATGTGAAAATATATCGAATGATCAAGAAGATAAATTTGCCGATCAGCATATTGTACAAAATGATTTTTTGGAATTTAACTCTCTTGACGATTTAAAATCTTTTAAACATGCAACCGATAATACCGATGCTGTAATTTCATCATCTAAAACTGTAGAACTTGATTCATTTAGTTGTATGAGAGAATTAAATAAATCAAATTCTTTACTACACCCTATTAGTGATTGCATGGATATTAATGAATCATCTCAGAAACAGTTTTTAGAAAACTGTAGTTTAACATGTATAAATGATTTGCCGACAAATGAAATTTCAAAAACCATGGCACGACATTTAAGTTTTTTGTCTTATAATGAACCCCTTTCTGATAAATTGGCACCTATAAACAATAATCTTATTAGTGAAATTGAAGATGTTAACTATAATCATAATCCGGTGGGAAAAAATCAAACTCGTTACTGGTTAAGAAAACATCCAAAATCAACTGAACATTATTTTTCACCTTATTTGAAAACTTCTTTTAAAACTCCAAAAAAATCATGTATTAAATCAAAATACAACGATATGTTTATTTGTACGGGCACTGGTAGTAAAAAAGTTATTCATCAGTATAAACTTAAATCAGTGTTAAAAGCTAATTCAGATGAATTAATTAAAATAATTTCTCCAGAAATTAAGAATAAAAAGTTTAATAACGATAATCAAAATACTACTGCTTTTGATATTTCAAATCTGAAACCAAAAAAAATTGAAAAACCTTGTCGTTGTGGAATATTTCCGTCTCAAGTTCCTTCTTCCTGGAATGATTCATTGCATGCATCCATGCATAAAAATGTACATAAACTCCAGTTCAAAAGTCAACTTCCTGTAAGCGTAGCAAGTAAAATTAATGTCAATGGATTTCTTTTCAACATAATAAAGGTTACAGAAAATTGTGACGATTCAAACCTTAGACTTACATTGAAGAATATACAAGATTTTATACATTTAGAAATTGATTTTTCTAAAAAAAATATTAATAATTTAAACCATACAATATTTTTAGCAGTAGATCCTAAATTCAAAATTATTGGTTATTTAGAAATAGAACCGTTAACAAACGCATGTATTTATCAAAATAGTCAGCTTTCAAAAAACTTAATTGCAGTAAAATTTGGCATATCAAAATTATGGGTGATGGTTAAGTATAGGAATAATGGAGTAGCAACAAAATTGTTAAAACAATTTTGTGATGAAGAAAATTTACAAACAAATGATATTGCTTTTGCATTTCATGGAAATCACGGAATGTCCTTTATTAAAAAGCACTTTGCAAATAATTCTATTTTAATTTATTAAAATTAAAATATTTTTTTCTATTTCATTATATTTTTAATTTTAGACTATATTTTATAATTATTTTCTTTTTCTTAAATTACGTTCTTTGTTTTTTACTATAAAATCAAGCATAGTAAATTATAACAATATATTTTATATCATTATACATACTCACATAGGTAACTGTTTTAAAATAAATATGTTTGTCATATTTTGTTTTGTCTGAAAAACATTAATTTAATGAGCAAAATAATTTATAGGTACTTGAATGGATAATTTAAATTTACCTTATGAAATCCAAAATGTTTGAAGAACCAATTATTTATGCAATTAATTTAAGTAGGTACTTGATAAAATAATACAATTTTCAGGTATAAGCCTATAGTGGTCTATATTCTGAAGCTTACATTATTAAAAACCAAAAGTAATATGTATTTATAAGTTTATAAACTTATATGCTTATTTCTATAGCATGTGAAGGTGTAGGTACTCATAAAAATATGACTATAATGTCAATTTTTTTCAGAGTTATATGATTCTAGAATCACCTTAGAGGTCCAAAATAAACTAAAGACCTAACATATTATATATTACTACAATAATGAGTCAGCAGTGACGTGTCCGGGGGTTAAGTTAGAGGTTATATACTTATATATACCCCTCCAAATTTCCCATAAATTCCCTTATTTGTGGTTTTTGGTATTACCACCACAATTCATTTAAATGTATTTATAATGTATTCTAAATTTTTTCAGAATATTTTTGGAAAAAGTATTTTAAAATTAAAAGTACTCCGAATACTGTATTAGGACATCGGAATACTATCCAAGCCTGACTATAGGTTTGAGTATAAGGTCTGAGGTGTGAGATGGTTCTGCTGATGGGCTTACATTTTTACTTGAAAATGTCGTTTATAAATGGGATAGTGTCTTCTGTTCCATTATTGATCCGAGCCCTTACAATTGAACGGATGTCTAGTATTAGGTACTAGCAATTTAAATGAAAAAAAATACAAAATATAGGTAACAAGGAATACATAATTTAACTTGCATATTATAGTTATTGTCTTTACGTTACAACTGAATGAAAAATAATCAGACGTTTGTAACAAATTTAAATTATATTGTTTAACATAAATAACATTTTTTTTTTTTTGGAATACAATATAAATATTTACAAATTGTTATTGTTCTGCGAAAAAAAAAACAATCAATAACCATTAAAAAAGTTACTTAACGTACAACAACTTACAAATTTAGTTATTAAAATTAAATTAATCTAATTAATACATGAACAATAGCCTTAACAAAATGTTTTATACAAATCAGAAAACAGTCTGTATCTAATTATGTGATGTATGTATGTTAAATATAATATGTAATGAAGAGATTATTTTTTTAAAGTCAAATTATCTTTTAAGTTAATCAACAGGAAATTAAAATGAGAATACAATATTAATTGGTGAACTTAATTTCAAAAATAATTAAGTGAGATTACTGATTTATTAACAAATATATTAAGGATGCATATAAGTTGGAACTTGATGACATAAAATACATATAATCCACAGCATCAAAACATTTTAAGTAGACATAGTTGACAGTCATCGAAGAAGACAATTTCAAAATAATATAATATACTTTATGGCCATAAAATTCTGCTACTTCTGTTTTGCTGAAGAATATGGTAGTGAATATTTACATCTGTGACCAACATATAAAAATTCATATTTTGGTTAAAAATGTACAATATTCTGTTGGCATATAAAATTGGCGTTACAAATTTCAAATCGGTATTACAATTGTAAATAAAATAAAAATACCACAAATTTCTTTGTCTGTTTTACAATAAGAAAAACATATGATTTGTGTTTGTAAGCCCTATATATTATAATAATATATGGGTAAACAGTTGCAAAAGGTACTATGTCCATTTAAACAAAACCATAAAATCAATGATTTTCGATAATATTATATTATTATTGTTAAATAATCTTTATTGTACTATAAAAATTGTAAGTGGAATCTACTCATGCATCTGTTTTCTCTGTCTACACAGGTTTGACATGGCCAATTTTCGTTCACTTGTTTCAAAAACGTGCTGTTAGTTTTTATGTTTGAGAGACCTATTAGTATTATCAAACTTACAAGTAAGAACATTATAATATGCGTTTAAGCATCGGCTTTTATTTGATATTTTAATATTCAAGCGAGATATGAGCATTTTTAATTTGTGATATTTCACATACCTATAATATCTTACTTGAAAATTAAATAAAAATTGGAAAAATTGCCAACGCTTAAGCATAAATAATGTTCTTACCTAAAGATTTGGTAGTAGGTCCATTTGCTCTAATATCAAAACTAACAGCACACTATTAAAACTAGTTAACAAAAAATTGATTTGTTTTACTTTTGTAAGTTAGAGACGGATGAGTAGCGTCCTCTTGGGTTACAGAAGATGTAAACATGTGATGTAGTTGCAAAACAGTATCTGTCCAACCATGTTTTTTTTTATGAACATACTACTTTTCAACTATTTGACACATATAATGTTACAAAGAAATAATGTATAAAACTAAATTAAAAACTTATCTAAAACTGAATAAATATTATGTCATAATAAACGAGGCAAACAAATTAACAAATATAATAGAATAAAAACATAAATATATAAGTTACATAAATAGTCACAATAGTTAAGGCTATAAATGATTACTAGTAAGTATAGTAAATAATAACATATTATATACAAATTATGATAAATAACTTTAAATATTAGAATTAGTTTTAAATATTTTATACTCATTTAACACTTATTGAAGACAGTAAATCAAACAATAGTAATAAATTTTCATATTGCATTCAAATAAATTATATTAATAAAGGAATTAATTTACAAAAAAAAAAAACAAATATCAATTAGAAATATCAAATTCATAAAATAATTTTTTTCCCTCAATATTTTTAGTATATTAAAATATATAAACCAAATTATATATAACTACAAAATATCATAAGATTATAGTTTGCTTTTATTTTATAATTATAATTGTAAATGTTTCAATGTAAATAATTATTAAAATATATATGTAATTAACATGTGATTGTTATTATAATTTGTAAGAAGGTATTGTATAACATGTAGCTAAAAAAGTAAATATAATTACTTACAGTTATTTGGTTTAAATGTTTTTTTTCTTTTTTAGGTAGTGAGATTTGTATAAAAAATTGTATTATATTTAAAATTCTTTTCTTTTATTACAAAAATAATACAGTAGGCACAGTAGTGCAAAAATTGAATGACTACTATGTGCCAGTTATTCTTATAATAACTACCAAATTAAAAATGTTTTAGTACTGGTACTTGAAATTATTTTTGAAAAATCTCATTAGTAAAAATATGTTGCCAATCAAATAAGTTATGAAAAATTATATTCTATAGTTTGATTTGAATTGATTATAATTAAAAACCTAAAATACAATACATTTAAACACAAAGATGTTGTAAAATAGGGTTAAAATGGTAGTAATATAACAAATTGACAAAAGTAAAAAAAAAGTTGCATATGATTAGGACATCAAATACCTGATCTATATCTGTAACATTAATGTTTTGCCTAATGATCTTCTTTAATCCTTTTTGTTTCATGTTATTATTAGAAACACCTGTTACCCGTAAATGAAGTGGAACTTTCTTGCAATTGCCTTTTAGTCTCTTAGCAGTTGAATAAGAATCTACTTCATCATTATAATAATTATCTTGATCTAAACAAAAACAATATTTATTTTTTTTATGATGTCATACACACTTAATTTATACAAATTAATATCCACAACGAAAATTAATTATTGAAAGTAGAACAATTTATCTAAGTACTGAATGATGGGAGTAATAGTAAACAGTTCACCCCATGCTGTTACCGCTTAAAATAAGTATTGAATGAAACGGTTATTCAGTGATAGCAGTTTAACATGATCCATAGGAAGGAATTTTAG
Organism: Sitobion miscanthi; assembly: GCA_008086715.1. NCBI lineage: Eukaryota > Metazoa > Arthropoda > Insecta > Hemiptera > Aphididae > Sitobion > Sitobion miscanthi. Next base: position 12,789,697 of record CM017805.1, read on the forward strand.
GAAGTTAACTAATAGATTTTCTATATATATATAACTGACATTTTATGGCGTATAATCGCGTAAGACTGTTAATAAATTTATTGAATTATGCTTCTTTTATATTTTTGTATTATAATTTTAAATTTTAATACCGGTATGTTGAAGTTTTGTTACAAAAAATATGTAGATTATGAAGTATGTACTTACATATATGTATACTATTTAAACATATTATGCTTTACTATACCAAATAAGCAGTGGTCGGGAGTAGCGCGCTAATTGTAGTGACGCTACAGTAGCACACTACTTTATTTGTAACAATTGACGTAGCGTCGCTACATTATACCTTAGATAGCGAAATATTGTAGCGCACTAAACATTTCCGGTTAGCGTAGAAAAAATTATCATTATTTTGTCACTACCTACAACCTAATTGGTGATTATTAAAATATCAATTATGATTATATTTGTTTATTTATATTACGATAATGATTAGTGTATTAGTGAAGTTTTTGTCCTGGGTCATGTCCAGTGACCAAATGTCAAATCAGTACAAACTACAAACACTAGTTTTCAATAAGAACATTTTTAAAAATGTAGCAAAAAAGTAGCACGCTACATCTAAACAATAGCGTTAGAAGCAGCGCGCTACATTTTAAAAAGTAGCGGTAGCGAGCTACATTTTGGGAGAAGTAGCTATAGTGTTAGCGTGCTACAAAACACTAGTAGCGTCCAGACCACTGCAAATAAGCCAAAAACATCAGAAAAATATAATTTAATAACTATGGTATCTCGAAATGGCTTTCTATATCAACCCTGGGTCCCTGCTTAAAATATGATACAATATTTATATGTAAAAGCATTAACTTGGGCCTGGTTTTTTAAAAAATAGACAATCTTTAATTAATATTAAGAAAAAAGAAAAAAAAAACTTACTTTCTGAAAATAAGATGACTCTTCGGCCATTTGAATTACCTGAAATAGTAAAATAAAATTGAATATAATATACAGCTTAATTGTAATATTATCTTATATTCACTAAACAAATATAAATATAATCAGGGATGGAAAGGATTTGCGATGTTCAGGGCAAAAATAATTGTGAAGCCCTAAATACATTTTTATATACTAAAAGTATCTTATAAATAATAACTTTTTTCTGTTTATAATAATTAATTCAATAAAGGCTATAGCATGCATAGAGCAAACAAAGCTCTATGGTTTTCTTAAAGTTTTACAGGACTTCTTGGTTTTATCCTACTATATTTGCTGATCAAATGCTTGACCGTAGCAGTTAATTACTTATTATATATGTATTAAGTATATCACGGATATATTTATGTATGAAACATACAATTTTAAATGCTATGAAATAATACAATTTTTGAAACTTTTCTATTTTTTTTATTTCAATCTTATCTATCCCTAATCTATTTTAACAATTAAAAATTACAAAGCCATGTCTTCCCCCCCCCCACACCCAAGGAAAGCTAAATCATAATACTATACTAGAAGTTAGTACACACAATAAATTAAAAAAATTATATGATGAGCAATTAAACATTTATTGTTCAAATTAATAAAATTATAAAATAATTACATACCTTCAGTTTGTACTCTTATTCCTGGTTTGTCAGAATATTTCTTTCTTTTCACTCCATGAGCACTGTAAAAAAATATTATTTATGATTTATAATTTACTCATTTTCTATAAACTGAAACATTTTATAAAATAAGTAGGTAACTAACTTCTTTAAAATATGTCATATTAATTTTTTTATAGGTACTTATGGAAAGATTGATTTATCTTTCCATAAAACACAAATACTTTTATGTTTTAATCTGTTTATCCAATATTGACTATTGAGTACATTAAAATCACTGAAGTTCCGATCTCTTTTAATGTATTGTCATTAGAAATTATAATAAATTTAATTTCAAAATATATTTTTAAAAATCTCATTGTACAACTGATATAATATATAATATACATTTAATACTACCTTGAATCAACGGCATCTCTAATTGCAGACTGTAATAACCGAGTAGGATAAAATGATTCTGATTTTTTCTTTAAATCCAATTCATTCTAGATAGGTAATGAAATAATTTTTGAAACTGGTTGATTAAATATTATTAATTTGTATTTTTTACCATATTTAGTCGAAGAGCTCTTCGTCGTTTTAGTTCTGTTCTCAGATCAACAGAATCATTATGTTGTATGGATAAATTTTTAACATCGAGCACCTGCTGTTTGAGAAACAAATAAGAAAATTATTAAAACCAGTGGTCTCTGATGTTTCAACAAAGAAGAAGAATACAAATCTTTAGGAATATTCAATTTAAACAAACAGAAAAACAATTATTTTGAAGAAAATTGGTTTAGTCCAAGTAGAGATTTAAACTGAAGTTAAAGAAATAGACAATGAAAAAGAGTTTAATTTAAATTGTTAAATATATTTCATAGGTAGCTTTTGGTTTCATTTCTAATCAATATTTGTATTGTCTACTTCTTTGATCCGAGTAAATTGCTACTTAAATTGGGTTTCTTCATAATATTTTTCTCCCTTATTTATTAAATTGTTATAACTGTGTTAGGTTCAAATGTTCTTTTTCTTACTTCTAAAGGAGGATCAAATGGTCTCATTTCCACTTGTTTATCAACAAGCTCAAGTTTAACTGTTTTCTGTAAGTGATAATTATTATCAGCACATCGAATAATAGGAGATATTTGTCTTGATCTCTTTAGTTTCTTTATTGAGCCATTTGATTTTTTTATGGGATAGCTATTATCTGGAGATCTTGATTTCCTCTTGAGTAAGGGTATACTTTTTCTAATAAATTGAGATTGTCTTCTATTATCAGGCGATATGACTTGTGTTTTTTTTGGAGATGATGAAGGATTCTGAGATTTTGGAGGAGAATATCGTACTGGGGAAAGATTTTTTTCTTTTATTGGTGATAACTTTTTAGAAGATAAAGATGTGTGTTGAGGCCTTGAATGACCAACTGCTGTAGAACATCTATTTAAATATTTAGTATAAGGAGAGATTGATCTTTTTATATTAGATGGCATTGGAGATTTCAAAACAACAGATGATTTCAATAAACTACTTTCAGATGGAGAGTTTGTGTTGGTTTCTAAAGTAATTATAGAATCAAGTTCTTCTTTAGAAGGATTTAACTGTGATTCAGAGTCTTCAATTATCTTGGGTTGATTTAATGCAATTTGTTCATTTCTGTTAGTATTCGATTCAGTAGCATTTTTAATCACATAATCGTTGTTTATTTTTGAACTTGAACTTTTATTGATAGATGATTCACTCACTCCATCAGCAATTTCAGCCTCTATAATATCCATTAATGTATCGAGATCTTCTAAATCTTTATCTTTTTCTCCCAATGATAAGACATCACAATCATCTGATTCTTCTCTTTCATTTATTTCTGGTTCACTATCATCACTTTCTTCAGAATCAGATTCATGTTCTAATCTGCTGAATTTAGTGGAAACTGTGGGAAAAAATTAACATATATAGGTATATTATAATAAAAGTTAATATTTTTTTTATTATTGATATATAAACTTGAGTCTTATCTTAATATGTATTTTAAATACAACTATTGATTATTCAAAAACAATTACTTAATTTGATTACCTTCATTACTCGAATTAAGAATATTCGATGACTTTTCAACCTCAGAATTAAGCGCAAGAGTAGAATTCGTTAAATCACATTCAATATCAGATGGCACAATTGAAATCAAATTACTATTGGAATAAACTGATTTTTTAAAATTTACCTGTAAATAAAAGTAATTAGGTATTAACTAAAAGTACCACCTATATACAGTTACAATATATTTTAAAATTAAAAAAACTTACATTGCGCGATGAACGTTTACTGGACGAATTATTTGATGAAGGAAAGAATCCTCCATTATTTCTTGCAGGAGTATTGTAGGAATTAGCCCGGGAACTACTATATGCCAATCTATTATGAGGATAACATTTTTCTGATATACTAGTTCCTGTATTTATTGATAAATATGAATTTTTTTTTAACGTCATAAGAGCTGCTAGCCTTAAATTTTCAACATCATCTTCATCAATACTCTAAAAAATACACAAGTATTATAATTAGTGAAAAGTTATTTTAAAGTTAATTTTATAAAATAAAAATGATGATATTTAATATCTAATAAAATTACTAAAATCAATAACAAATTATATTTTTATTTTTATTAATAAATATTAAATTGAACCAGGTATGAACTTGGCTTTTTTTTTTTTTTGTTTAATTAAGTACCTATTTAAAACAATTTGATCAAGATCATGAAAAAATACAAATAAAACATTTTAAGTAAAAAAATATTTAATCATAGTCGTGTACACAGGTATAGCAAGGTGTGCATATAAATCCCCTTAAATCATTCCGGAAATTATGGTTGAGACAGACAAAGACTATTAACTATTGTCTATTACTACCTACTAACCCTATAGATTGTGAAGTTAATAATTTTTTAAGTACCCATGTAATGCATATATTACATAATACCGTCTAATTTTAAAGTTGATACAGAATATAGAACATGCAGGGTCAATAATTTGATATTGCATTGGACCGATTATGAATTAGTAAATCAGGATAAAGGTATATCTAGGGTATAGGTATGTAGGTATATGCATGTATATTAAGTACATAGCTTGTGTTAAACAGGTGAAATATAGGTAGGTACCTAAGATTAATATAATACCTATCATAATGAGTAGGTATGTAGTTTTATTATAAAATGTAATACTCATTAAATATAAAGACGATAAATTGTAATTAAATAGACCCATTATGAAAAATGGGTTTGTTAAAATGTCAAAATTAAAACTCTGCGCGCGCTTAGGGTATGTTTATAAAGCATATCTGCATACAGCCACTTATAAAATCATTATCTACACTTTTGATTTGTAAAGCATTCAATCATATTATTACCTAATCGCAAATATTGTGTCGTTCATGAAAATAAGCACTAAAACTATCGAACATGCGCTAATAATAAAATATGAATTGTTGCAACGGGAAATATGCTATTGAATAGAAAAAGAACAGGTAGGTAGGTAGGTACCTATCTAAATATTCAAAAATATGCACTAGAAAAGTCGGGTTGACGTGGAGAGCTCATGAAACCGATGAAATAAAAAACTAAAAAAAAACATCTACCTAAAGACAACGGGCAAGTTTAAGCCCTACAGTACCCTACGGTAGGGCACGCAGTGATCAGTCGATGATTATTTTAAGTAGGCAACTGACATGATATTTTGTTTTTTTACTCACGTTGTAATCCATATTTCGCAGTCGTCGAGACGAATCGTTATGAATCAAAAGAACACGGCCAATTCCCAGGTAGGTATGCCGATTTACACCGGGAACGATCTCGAGTCAACCGTCTATTTTGAACGAACACAAAACAAAATCGATTATTAGCACTCGACCGAGACGTGTCGTCCGTTCGTCGGGCGTTCCGCCGATCATTTTCGGAGATTAATTAACAACGTATTATTATTAATCCGCGATCGTTACCGATTTCTGGACTGAACCGTAGCGTGTTCGACATTACGGGCAAGTAACGGAGTGCGGACAGCGAGGCACGACTGAGCAGCGAGCGAGTAAAAGTCGAGCAAGACGCGAGCAACGCGCGCGACGAAATGCCCATGCTCGCGCAATCGACTAATTAACGACAAAATATTTGTCAGAATGTCGCAGTGGAAGAAATCGAAAAAATACTTTGTCAACTGTCGTAACTTGTAACTGGGTATACCGACTTGCAAGAGTGGTTATTAATTATAATATTGTAGATAGCTATTTTTATTATTGGTTCAAAGTTTTAGATATAAGATAAATAGATAGCCGGCTGCAGTAGAATAGTAGATAAAGATAACTATTAACTCTTCGCGGCGTGGTGGGTTACAATATGGCCCACCACGCCGGACTCGTTTATTTATGTAAAAAATACAAATAAACGTGTCGGCAAAACACAATAAAGCCACAATAACGGACCAAATCGCGAGCACTGATTACTGAATCACCTATTCTATTGTCTGTATTGTACATACTTAGTACTAAGTATTATAATATTTTGTTTGTGTACCCACATGTGACTACACCACGATTGATATAATCCTTATAATCGTGAGCTACACTATAATAATAATAATATATGGTACCCATTGAGTACAACTGATCAATGATAACTAGACAAGTACCTATACTGACCACTAGCGAGTGGGTTACCGCGGGCGAGTAGCGACTGCCTACGATTTATGAACCACGAAGTAAAGTACCTACCAAAGTACAGTGAACACAAATTTAATGCAAACACGCGGTATTGGCGTGTTGCAGTAATCCCGTTTACCTGGTTGCATAAACAACGACTACTTAATTCACTAAACTGTGGAGATTTGAACTCAACTCTCAGCCACAGACGCAAATAGGGGAGGAGGGGTAGCTTTAAAGGCTAAGCTCCGCCAAACATTTCCTACATTTTGTTTTAAGCTTATTCAATATTATCAAAGTAGGCTTTAGCCTCTCCAAATCCCAAACGCGTTTTTGCTCCTACGCTCTCAGCCGGAATTTTTATCAACAAAGCAAATTACAGTAAACACGTCTTGATATGTTATTATGTGATTAGACCATCCATAGACCTATTAACTAATTTAACTATTTAGTTAATAGGTCTATGTTTACGAGTTTCGTTTCCGTAGTACCTACGGTCGACCTACCTGTACGACCGACGCTTTATTTTTTTCTTTAGACGCGGTGATAAAGTTATATCGATTAGGCCGATTCGCAAATAGCATAGGTCCCATATGGGCACGGCTCATACTTAATTAAGTACTTTAATAGTTACATTCGTTTACATGTGTTAATCTAACTTAAACTTTATACTATAGTATATTATAGTATAATTAATGATAGAACAGTAGGTAGCCGTAGGTAATAAATAATAATACAAATACATTACAAGCTCGGATAGAACCGCCGAGTTGACGAGTTTAACTCAGTGGGCTAGATAATTTGGTATATTACTGATTAACTAATAAGTATTAAGTAATATTATAGTATAGTACCTAATAAGTAATAACTATAAAACCATTTTAACTTAGTTCTTCTAACCTATTTTATCGGGTTTTGGGCTGGTAAAAGTGACATATTATTTCCTAGTCGGCACTGCCTAAAATCTAAATAGACCTTACGACTATAAAGAGCAATGGACATTGATATATATATTTAAATTTTTAATAACATGAATGATCTATGGTAATGGTATTCATATAATGATATTACATAGGTAGGTACATAAACATAGCAGAACACCAAGGTTTTTACATGTGAAATTGACATGAAATTCAGGTTATTATCCGATAAGTAGATAGTTCGTAAAGCATGACAAAAAATAAAAATGTCATTTGAATTTATATTTATATTTTGCCATGGTCTAAATAAAGAGTAAGCGATTTACTGATTTGATGTCACTATATGTCCGTCGAATTGTCGCCTATACTCGCCTGTCGATCGAAAAAACTAAAAAGTACCCAAATACCGATGTCCGGTGCGCAATTAGCGGTGCCAAGCCGTCCAGTGGCGAGTACTGAAATAGAAGTAAAAATTAAGTACAATCATTGAAAATACCTATACAATATTACAATATTGATATAATACATTATACTTGATCAATGGTACAACAGGTAGGTACTTCAAAATATGTCAATCACTGTCCACTGAACTAAATTTAGTTCAGTGATGTCAATGTACTTTATGCATTTGCGAGTAAGTTGGTATATTTGGTAATTTCGTACCTCGGTTCACGGTGTCTGGTGGATGCTGCACTGCTGCGGGTAAACGTGTTTATTGCACCAAGTGCCAACGCACTTTTATTCGGTACAATCGTACTTGATAGGCGAAAGAATAAATAAATAAATTCAGTTGCACGACAAAAACATAATAATATGATATGTCGAATGTTCTATAAAGTAAATAATATATAGTAAATAATAGTCATCGTCGTCGTGCCACCAAACATCGACTGAGATCATACGAATTTCGTTGCTATACAGCTGTTGTATAATATGTCCAGGGCAAACCTACCTAAAATTAAGAACTATTTAATAATACATAAACATAACATTGTTTTACTATAATTTGGCATTTATTAAATAATATTAAAAATATATTAAAATTATATGATAACAATCTTTTTAATATTACTATATCTATATACCTAAACAATAAACAATGTAAATACATTTATTAAAATAACAATTTTGTAAACATGATTTAATTTAATTTTAATTTATTTATTAAAATGACCTATAAGATACTGGGATTAATTATGTAAGTAAATAAAAATAAAAATATATTTTATTTTTGTTATTTATAATATTTTTATAAAAACGCTTTTCTTGATTTCTGTTTAGTGAATTGGTCAATACATTCATCCCATGACATAGATTCAAGTAAAACATTTTCAATATTAAGAATAGCAAATGAATTTAATTTTTCTTTTGAAAGAGTAGATCGCAAATAGCTCTTGACCCTTTTTAAGGCCGAAAACGATCTTTCGCCGGAACAGTTAGATATAGGTAGAGTATAATACAATCTTAATGCAATTTCAGTATTAGGAAATAAACTATCCAACTTTTTGTTTCTCAGAATTGTTAATAAATTTTGTATACTCGGTTTATCTTGGTTCGATTCGTCTGATTTGGGATGCCGTGTACACCTTCGTAATAGCTAATAGTTTTTTCACTCTAAATGGTACCTACAATATTTCAAAACTTTGCGCCCCCACTTTAATCCGGCCCTGAATACGTCTAATATACATATATTCTATAATATAATATAATATAATATATAACACAATCACCACGTGACTACATGAAATTCTAGAATCGGAAACTTAGTCGCAGTAGTCTATTATGGTAATTGGTATTATCATAATATAGACCATAATATTATTATAGTATAATAGTCCATGATCGGGAGGTGGAGGTCAAATGACAATGTTGCTCCCCTTCCCAAACTCCTATGTAGCGTTGTAGCTATCAAGCAATATTTTATTTATTAGGTACATTATACATACACAGTAATATATTATTGTAACGATATAGGTACATTTATTACTTGACATTTAATAAGCGTAGGTAATAGGTATAAATAATGGTTTTGAAACTTGAGTTGTATACATACATACCTATATGTTATATCCCGACACTGACGATACATAATATGTATATTGTATACTCAGACTTGTTAAGAACACTATTATTTTGTATTCAGATGACGCATTCGAATATTTTCATAATATATTGTATTGTTCCCCGGTAATTTTTGTGAGTTTTTGAATGGTTGGAAATCAACGTGGATCAATATAATATTATATTTCATTCAAAGAGAAAAACTTTTGTTTACGAATCATGATTTATAATGTGCTCGATTTTTATTAAAAATATTTGTTTTGTCACTAATTTAAAACTATTTTTTGAGTTAAAACAAATTTCATAATGAATAAAAAAATATTCAGAACAGGTAGGTACCTGCAGCCTACGTGTTAAAATACTTTTCTCAAAAAGTATTTAAAATAGTATTCGAATAAAAAAAAATTATTTGAAAACTTTACAAGACCGTATACCTATACCATATATGTACCTACCTACAATGTACTTATAATACGCTCTTATATTATAGTTGCAAGACTGCAACTTGTATATCGTGACATCACGTCGTCACTATAATACGCCACATACAGAATTATGTAGATTGTTTCTACGAGAATAAAAATTATAAGTGGGTAGGTATACTAGCCACTAGGATAACCTATCTGCTATCAGTGGCGAGCCTGGCTCAATTTTGTTTATCTAGTATTTATTATATCAATACCAAATAATTGATCACCTATGGGCCCCTATCGGGCCCGTGCGTAGGATTAATACAACAATGATTAAATAGTATTGTATCGGTAGGTATTTATATTAATTTTGTAAGTTCGACTATATCTATACGACTATACTATAAAATAAACATCGTTGTTGTAATACATTTATTCGACGAGGGGTGGAAAAGAATGGGCTAAGGGTGTGTTTGTATAACTAACGTCTTACTCTGAAGTCACGCAATCATTGTTTATATGATTATGAAGTATGAACAAATTTTAATATATCCGTATCTATGTGACTATATGTGTAGTGTGTTGTGTGTAGGTAGTAGGTACTACACGAGTACACGACACGGTCCGGTAAAATATTATCGTGTATGTAAGTACGTTCTAATGACTTCTAAACATGAATTCTATTCACTATTGTCATTTGTCGATGGCTACAAATTACGACGACGACGAAAGTCGATAGACGGCAAAGGTGACGATAACACTAATCTGGTGTAGGTATCATTAATCATTACCTATGTTATGAATTATATTATACAGGTAGGTACAATATTTTACAAATAACATCATAAGATATTTAATGTAATCGATCAAAAGTGAAAAACACAATAAAGATTTTCAAGAAATAAATAAGAGTTCAAGAGACAAGATGTTAGGCATACGCGACGTGCGTCGTGCAGTATACAAGCGATACGCATAGAATTTTAGATTCTGAGCGGAGCGATGAATATTGATTTTACAATGATGTGTCTTACAAAAATAGATCTTTGCACCGGTTACAAAAAAAAAAAAAAACGAAAGTATACACCTGCAGTACAATATAGTCACGATTTTCACAAGCCGCATGAATTCGCGTTTGTTAATAATAATTAATAACCAATAATATAATAATATCAAATAAAAACCAATTAAATAGGTAACCACGTTACGAAAACGTTAATATTTGTGTAAATCATAATAATTAATACATTTGCAGTGGGTATATAACAATCTTATGTTCTAGTAAACATTTTTTTTGAACTAGAATTCGAGGTTCGAACACCATCACGTCATCATAAACTCTGCTGTATATCACAGAACATACCAATTTCAGGCGCAGCAAAACGAGCGTCAGACGAAACGCTTTGTCCTCTTCCATATCGACCTGCGCTTAGGCTTCTGTTCGGTTGCATCACACCGGCGGACTTCGGGTATGTCCTGCGGCAAACACGCGGCGTAGTGTACCGCTGTCTGCACGTCGGCTAACTCGGACGACTCGATAAAATCTCGAGACGAACAAAACCGCACATGGATGTGTTCGGAATCGAACACGTACGGCGTCTCGGTGGATCCGCGGAGGCTTGACAGCTGCTGCGGCGACGAGACGGACAGGGAAGATGTCGGCGGTGAAGAGTCGGACAGGGAAGATGTCGACGGTGAAGAGTCGGACGGCGTATCCATAATGCCTTTGGCGGCAATGGGCGTCATAATTGCCTTGTTCACCGACGAAATGTAAATCCTGATTTCAAATAGTACAGGTGTAGTTGTCCGTACCGACAATATTTTTAAAACTCGTCTCGGTAATAAAATATATATATTTAGTTTATTAATTATCATTAAAATATGTTGTACATTAAAATTTAAAAATAAAATTTATGCCGAGAAATTAATCGAGTTGAGAATAAGCTTGAGCGTGCTGAATTCCCGGTTTCTAAACGTATTTTAATACAATCAAGTTATATATAATTCCATAATATTATATATTATGTACAATTTAAATAAAATTTGGTAACCTTTATGTTTTGGTATCTATTTGTTTATAATATTGACTAGAATGGATATAATATAACCGTTATTAAAAATGTACGAGCAAGCATATAGGTATACAAACAATCGTGACCGCGGACAAAAAGTATACTTATCTATACCGCAACAATCGTAACTATATTTATTCTGCGGTAACTAACGGACGGACGGACGGCCACACGGCCCCTCGTTTTTCTTCTTGAAAATCTTAAATTTATATTTTGTGCCAGCCAGTGTCATTAATGGATGACTGTTCACATCAAAATACCGTTTTTACCTAGGAAATTTTATTTTTCATGAAAACGAATATCATAACTATAAACAGAGCCAAATCTCATAAACGTGGTATTAATTATTAGATAGAATTATTTTGTGTTAAATTTAATTGAGTTAATATAAATACAATAAATGATAATGTATAGGTATACAACCTTTAATAGTTTAATCGTTATAAAATATAATTTCACAGTTTGACAATTGTTTTGATAAAAAATATATACCTTTTATTGATTAAAATAAATATAATATCTAATATATAGCTATACATACCATACTTATACAGCAGTATGTAGGTTAATTGGTAGGCCAGAAGTTCTAATTAGATATATAATTTAGATATGTTCCTGTAGTTATAATCAATGGTATTATCATTATATCATTTAATTATATTATTATATATAACCAATATCCTCCTTTTTACCATCCAGGTTTAAAAAAAAAAATTCAAAAACTTAAAATGTTTTTTTTTTTGGTTTATAAAAATTTGAAAATACCCATTTTGAAGAATGGTAGGTACCTATCTTATTTCTACAATATGGGGAAAAAAACAATTTTTAAATTAGTTGAATTTTGAACGAATGAAAGCAACTTATATTTTAAATAATACCGTATAATATTACCATAGGTCTATTAAATTGACTTGTGCAGAGCATTTCACGATGGTGAAGCCGTCCACACATTAAATTTGAATAACCTGAAATTTGACTGTTTAATAGTTACATAATTTTAGAACTTCGTATAATTCATCTCTAATTGCGCAAAATCGGTTATGTTCTATGATTATAATGAATGATGATAATAATATATCAAAATATCACATTATTATTATTATTATTATATCGGCCTATATTGTAACAGTGAAATACACACAAATCGAAACCGATCGACGAATCAGTGATAAAACGTTCTGTAAATTGAATATTCGAAATCGAAAAGTCAGAGAAGATTATTTTATATTGCAATTTAAATTGACACTGACCACTATATAGCTGTTATAATACTACGACGCGAACAATGCTTGGCACGAAGACGTACGGGAGTTTTAAATTTCGCGCCGACGGCCACGTTGCCAACTGCACGGCGTGATAATTTTTTTTTCGGACGACAATTCGAAATTGAAAATGTACTTACTAAATACATTCGTAAATTGGAAATTTTAGCAATAGCTGAGGCGAATTTTGTAACGCTCTCGATGAAAATCCACCGAGCCCAGTTTTAACAATATTATGTCGACGGTCGCGCGACGAAATTTTATCACCAACATAAACATAACCTCAAACAGTCGCGCTCTCTCTGCCAGTTCGCCCTGCTGACAACCGTTCGCGATCTCAGTCTTTTTGCTTCGGGCCCGCAGTCGGTGTAATGTTTTGAGGTCTCTGATCGCATTATTCATCCATCGTAATCCCAGGTAATTATAAGTTTCCGCAATCGCAAACCGACCGCTTTCGACCGTCGACTGGTGTACTTCGACAATCTGTGGGCAGCCCGACGATCCGTCGTCGGACATGTCCGGATTTCGAGACCGCTCGTTTCCGGTCAATAGTGGTCGATGTTTTTCCGCTTTGGGTCTTCGGCGGACGACGGCGACGACGACGACGATATCACCGTCGCATTGAGCCTGGATCGTCGACGCCGTCGTCGCTTAACGAACGCGAAATTATTATTTTCAATTTTTCAGGTGTTCTCGAATAAAGTGTCAAGATGGTGCGCATGAACGTATTGAGCGATGCTCTTAAGTCAATAAACAACGCCGAAAAGCGAGGTAAACGCCAAGTCCTCATTAGGCCGTGCTCAAAAGTCATCATCAAGTTCTTGAAAGTCATGATGAGTCACGGTAAGTTACTGTAGTTCGCGTTACCGTAAATTATATCACGGTATAAAATATATATATATATATATATCACCAATGAGATCTGCTCCAACGAAAAAGTTATAATAGCTTCGTTCTTTTGTGCCGTCAGTCTCGCAGTGCCGGTGTTCTAACATCCGATTTCTTTCAGAACTCTTGGTGCGTTGCCCTTAAGTGTCAATTCCAATTTACCATGAACATTTACACTCGTAACAATAATATTTCACCAATTCCTGTTATTCACAAAATACAAAAAAAACTAATCAATATATTTTTCTTATTGTTTTGTTCTCTAAATGTACTATAATGTTTCTGTATGTATTTATAAAGAATCATTACCAATAGGTACCTACATACATTTAATTTAATTTTTCTCGTAGTACCTACATATTTGTATGCTTGTCTAATTATGACTCTTGGGTTGTACGATGAGCTCATTTAAGTACCGCAGTGATATATTATTTGAGTTACCTACAATACATAAATTACTTATACAATTGTGAAATTTTAAAGTAGTTTAATATCTGTTACCCCGATAGGCTTGTAATTTTTAATTATATGTTGTTATACTTTGGGTATTAAAGTAATAACTTAGGTAGATAATAAGAAAATGTAACAGATAATTATTTTTTTAAATAAACTACCAACTACCAAGTTAGTATTTATTTTTAGTACCTTCATAAGTTATTAAGAATATCTTGAAAACTTGACATGTATCTTTATATTACATTTGTTTTTACGAGTTAAAAATATTATAGCTTCAACATTTCAGAGAACGCTACACAGACATTAGTTGTCTCCATCTTAAATAGGGTAACATACCAATTTTATGCCAAACAGATCATGTTTAGCTCTGTTAATTAAAAAATTAGAGTGAAATGACCTCTTGTAGAATTTAAAGGTAAGATTATTATTCAGGACAACTCATTACCTTTTCGTTATATTTTAATTTTAAAACGAGTTCTGAGTATTTTAAAATGTTTAACTGTATATCTTAAAATACTCATAACTCTTTAAAATTAAAATATAACAAAAAACCTATGAGATGCTCTAGATATTAATCTTACCTCTACATTTTATAAGGGGTCAATTCACTAATTTTTAAACTTAACTGAGCTAAATATGATTTGCTGAGCATAGTACATTGCTATGTTACGCACTTGTAAGATGTAGACGACAAATGTCTGTAGCATCCTTTTAACTAAATATTAGGTACCTAATATTTATTTTATTTTTAGGTTACATTGGCGAATTTGAAATAGTCGATGATCACAGGGCTGGCAAAGTTGTAGTTAACTTAACTGGTCGTCTTAATAAGTGTGGTGTCATTTCTCCAAGATTTGATGTACCAATTAGAAATATTGAAAAATGGACCAATCAGCTACTTCCATCAAGACAGTTCGGGTAATTTTAAGATTTAAATTAATTACCTAGTTGATTAAATTATATTACATTGATAGTTTTATTTTCTTATATTTATAAGTTATTATTAAGAATTATGTTATAGTATTATTGGTTAAGTGATATGTAATATTTTAACTTAGTTTGTTATATTATAATATGTAAATTTAAAATAAGATACATTTAGGTTCAAAATTACTGTCGTCATGGGGGGATAATTGTAGGGCTTACTGTGAATTCGTAATACAGCCAGTCTTGCATTTATTCCACTTTGACTGCAGAAAAATGTGTTTCAAGCTGCCATAATATGCATGCTAAATAAAGAAGAATCTGGAGTACGCATTTCTGGGTGGGTACTGTCTACTTGCAATATTAACTCTCATGTTATAATATTAGTTGCATTTTTCTCAAGAGTCAAATTTATTTTGTTTATTTTCAAGTAACCGTAAAAAAATGTTTTTATAACAATTAATAATTGGAATAAAATAAATAAATGTCGTATATAGACTAGGCCTTGGTAACTAGTTTATACAGTTAAAAAAAATTGAAAGAAATGTAATTAATATCTTCCAAATTGTTGATAATTTAAATGCAATAGTTAACTCCATTTTATTTTATTTGTTAAGTCATTCAAGTTATTTACCTTTTTGAATTTCTTTAATTTTTCATTTGAATTGTCCGTGATATTTACAGTAATTTTTGCCATGAGATTATTATTCTTAATTCAAGCATTGATTGTACAGTTTAACAACCATATAACCAATTTTGAACAGTTTGGTATTTTAATATTTGTTTTTAACTAATTTTTGTGTATAACTTCCTGAATGATTAATACGATTTCTTAATATTTGGTCAAGACGCATTACATTTTGAATTATAATTTTAAATAGATATCTCTTAGTTAATTAACTTAAGTTATTTTGATTGTTATAATAATTATTTGTCATAGTTAATAAATATATTATAAATGTATTTATTATTTAATAATAATTATGCAAACTATGGTAGTGGAACTTTAAAGTATAATGTAATTTTCCTTAAACCTTTAAATGATTGCAAAACTAAATCTTACATTATTTTCAGATGTACTGTACCTACATGTCTTTACATTGCTAGCTTGTATAAACAAATTAAATTCATTTTACATTAGGGTATGCACAAGCTGTTCTTTTTAGCTAAATAAGTATATTTGATGATAGAATTAATTTTACTAATTGAAATATGAATTACTTTTCACGTTTTGAACTGTTCTGGTTGTATAATAGAAATTACCAAGTGTTTATTATGCAAACTAATAGTCTTGAAACATTCCAATTTAGTATAACCTTAAACATATACATTTTTCCTAAATTTAAATGTTATTTTAATATGTACTGTACTTCCATGCTTATTACATGGCTAGCTTGCATTGACAATATGAACTACTTATTTATATACAATTAAAGGTGCACATAACCCCATAAAGGTTAAATTCTATAAAAATTGTATAGGTTTAACATTTTGACTCGCATTATTAAAAAGTTATGAGGAATTAAAAAAAACTTGATGTAATTGGGTGCATATGTTGTAATTGCATATCTTAAACGTTTAAAAAATTACTTGCTTCACACAATAGCTTAATCACCTTTAAAGTAAATTTTTTTTGTACGTATGTGATATGTTTTTATGCACAGAATATGTTGGTGGAACTATAATTTGTCTAATGTGTTTTTTTGAAGTATTTAAAATCTTATAAATAAATTTTTGTTCTATATAGTGCGACCAAGTAAGACGATGACCATTCAACATGGGACCAAGCCGGTTTTAGACTGTTATCTGGTCATTGTCTTAACTTGGTTGTACTATATATTATATACCTTATAACTGAAGTAGTCACTTTTTGCGACACAGCGTGACATAATTTGGCAATTTAATATTTAAAAAAAAAACTAAATGTTATATTGCAATTATTGATACGTTTCTTGCCTTGACACAAAATTCATACTTATATACATAAGTCAAACATCAAAAATAAAGTTTTTATAAAGGTAAATCATTGTGTAAAGTGAGCAACATATAAACCTAAGATAGGCAGTATATCGAGTTTGGCCCAATAACATCATCGGGTCATTCTAAATACCCTAATATCTCCTCAATTAATATTTTTTTTTTACATTGAAAAACCATTTATATATTTCGACCAAATAATTTTTAATAGTCAACTACAATAATTTAATATTAAATAATAATTTGAACAAAACAAATTGTTGCTAACTTAAGGTAAAAATATTACTTTGTACATGTAAAAATATTAGTATTATGCAAACAATGGTCTTGGAAAATTACAGTTCAGTGTAATTTTCCTAAAACCTTTATGTTTGCAAAATAAAATTTTACATTATTTTCAGATGTACTGTACCTATATGTCTTTACATTGCTAGCTTGTATAAACAATAAAGACTACTTAAGAAGATGTCAGTGCACTATTTGTTTTCTCTCTCTGATTTGGTTGATTTTTTTAATTAATATCTTATATCTTAGGCTCTTAGCACTAGTATAGTTAATGTTTTAGTTTTAAAATATTTAGAATAATACAACTTAAATGTTTTAGTATTAATATTATGTAATGTATTATGCAAACAATGGTCTTGGAAAATTACAGTTTAGTGTAATTTTCCTAAAACCTTTATGTTTGCAAAATAAAATCTTACATTATTTTCAGATGTACTGTACCTATATGTCTTTACATTGCTAGCTTGTATAAACAATATAAACTACTAAAGAGGATGTCAGCGCACTATTTGTTTTTTCTTTCTGGCCCACGCGTAACATAGACAAAACACACTTAAGTAGAATTTGTTTTCTATAATTTTAAGTAACCTTAAGAGTAAAATCGCCCATTAGAAAAAAAGGAGAAAAATATTTTTGAGGGAATGACATAGATTTGTCTAAATATTATCTCAAAACAATTTAAACATAATTTAAATTTACAACATTTTTTTTTTTTGAAAGTTAAATACAAAGTCAAAGAACTTTAAAATATAAAATCGATATGTCATTCCTTCAAAATTATTATTCCCTATCTTTTTTGTCTATGTTATTACGCGTGGGCCAGAGAGAGAAAACAAATAGTGCGCTGACATCCTCCTAACAAATTTTATAATTAATAAGTCATGACTAAACACTAGTATAGTTTTGATTTGGTTTAAACATTTAAATTGAAGTATTAAGAACAATATAACTTCTTACATGTTTCAACATTAGTATTATATCATTTATTATGCAAACAATGGTCTTGGAACATTACAGTTTAGTGTAATTTTCCTTAAACCTTTATGTTTGCAAAATAAAATCTTACATTATTTTCAGATGTACTGTACCTTCATGTCTTTACATTGCTAGCTTGTATAGACAAAATTAATTACTTATCAATATATTATATTATAAATTATTTTACATATTGTTTTTATTAGACAGTTAAGCTTACATTTTTAAGTACTTAGGAGATTTAATATAAGGATTTATTTGACATTTTGAAATGTATAATATGTAGTCATACGTATGTTATAATAATAATCTTTGTTATGGAAATCAATATATAATGTATTAAATCATAAATTTTATGATTCAATTTACTTAGTGTGTATTAAGTAATTGTAATAATTCTTATAAAAGTATTAAGAGAATTTGCTTCTGATATTTGTTGTTTCTGTTTGATTGCAACACGGTAAAAACTACAATTTTGCATCCATCAGAGCAATAATCAATAATGATTCTATCAACTGATTACCTGCATACAATCTATTAGTAATTTCTCTCCCCAATTTCCAAAAAATTTGATTTGGGAGTGATCATTTTTTAATGTAACTTATTATTTAAAAATATAATAGTCTGACAATCTCATGTATAAAATACGCTAATTTCAAACCTCTTAACCTTTATCACTATTACATTGACTGTATTGATAGAAGCAAAATTGATAGTTCTTCTCATATTGCACATGTAGATGACTGAGACAACAAATCAATACCCTTCTTAGAATGAGTGAACAAACAACTTCAAGTAATCTGATCACTAATAAGTCGGTCACAAATCTATTATTTCTTTGTGTGAATAATCAACACTACTGTAATGCATTTTTATATTAACAATTAATAAAGCTAGTTATCTTTAATTTTTATGTTTATATAAGTGTTTCTATCTTAATAATGTTAATAGTTTTGAAATTCAAATTATTCAGAATATCTGATACCTATTCATAAAAAGAAACTTCAAAATTCTCTTCAAATTTTTTTTTGTAATTTTTTATTAAATTCTATAGTTGTGATAAATATAATCTTGGCTATCAACTAAAAAGTATTAGATGACTGCTATTTATACTATTACAAAATATTGATATTCTTATGTGATAATATATTTTATTTATTCATTCATTACTGTTGTGTTTTGTATAAATATAATAATACAATTAAAATTATTATTGAAAATATAAAATATAATTATAATTGTAATTGTTGCTTGAAATTATGCAAGTTCCGACTGAAGATTTTTATTGTTAAATAACTTCTCATGAGCTTGCTAAATAAAAAAAATACATTATTTTCAAATGTATTGTGCCTGATGCCATTACATTGCTAACTTGTATGCACAATTTTATAATACATGTTAACTTAGCATAATTTTAATGTATTTGTATTTTTGATAATGTTTTATATTCTGATTTTAGTTATATTTTAGTCTACGTATTAAATTGAATAGGTCTACTTTAGAAAATAGTTTGTACAATATCATGAAAGTTGAGTTACTTAACAATGAAATTTTTGTTACAGATTTGTAGTACTGACCACCAGTGGAGGTATTATGGATCATGAAGAAGCCAGACGGAAACATTTAGGAGGCAAAATCTTAGGATTTTTCTTTTAAATTGTACGTTTTAAATTTAATTTTTATGACTAATAAAAAAAAATGTACCATTACAAAACTATTTTTTTTTATATTGTTGATAAACAATGTGTGAGGTTTACTTTGAATTTGGTACATTACTGAAAATTAATTAATTCAGAATCATTACATTTACGTCTTAACCTGTAATTTATAATGATAAAGTGTCATCAGGTATTCTTATTGATGTATTTAATATTTTGTATTAAAAGGTATCAAACAAGTTTGTTTTTAACTAAGCAAAAGTTATAAATTATTTCCCTGACTAACATTTCTTTTAAACCTATCATGTAGTTGTGTACCCAGGCATTTTTAAAGGGGGATGCAAATATTTTTAACATGTAAAAAGTGTACAATTAATTAGAGAATTTTAAATTCTGTCAATAAATGGGGGATTCCCCCCCTCCCTCAGGTACGCCCTGCAACCATGAATTCATTTTGTTTTTGCATTAGTAGTACACTATAGTAATAGAATGCCTACAGATGATATTATGTTTAGTTCGTTACTTATACAATTATTGTAGACCAAATTAAATTTAAGTGTAAGATGGAGTCACATGTAAAATGTTATGTTTTTAAAAAAGTTTTCTATTATTTTTATTGGTTCATCTCTGGTTTTTACTACCAAAAATGAAGCTCTGTAATAATTGTGTAAGTAGTTTTGTTAATAAATTCTTGTTTAAGTGATTATATTTTACTACGTATGTTTAAAAAGTTAAAACCGTTTATAAAATGTAACAAAGTATGCCACGTGAGTAATAATAATGTGTATTAACTTATTAAATGCTATGTGGGAGCACATACCCGTTCAAAGCAAAAATAACATAAGTATGTGTTTAGTTAAGCTAAAGAATCCTGGTTGATGACTGATTACAAACATTTTCTGGTCAAACACTCAAAACTTAAGTGCCAGCTTGTAAATGGTAATTTATTTGAACACTACATGAAATATGTAACAGCACTAATGATACAGTACGGGTGCATACTATACAGTCAATTTACAATGAAAGTGTGTTTTCCATTGTTATTTGTAAGTAGTTAAAATATCACCATTTTAATCTAATCGCAATTGATCATGTATACCTATTCCTGTGAATATATTTAAGTACTTAACTGTTGCAGTGGCTGAGTGATTAAATTTAAATTTCGCGTAAACTATTTTGTATACATTAAATATGTACTCTTTGAAGTTTATAATGCCACGATGGACCTCTTTCTATCTTATTTATGGGATGGCGACGATCCTATGTAGGTACAATATGTAATTGGTGTAAACACCTAATCTGAATGCATCAACTGGAAATCAGCAACTAGGTAGTTGGTACGATTATTAGCTCGTATATTATACTTATATACTTACTGTCCCGCTATGCTGCCAACATAGTATATCGTATTATGCAACGGAAATCAATGGCGCGGCGTCCACTCATAGAAAATAATAAAGTAAAGAAAACAAAATGATGTATGCTTTGAGTTTATATACTTTTTTATGTTTGATACAATGATACCACACTTGATACCATGGACTTTCGTTTAGTACTTATCACTTTCAGCGGTGACTGAAGCCCCCCCCCCCCTATTCACCGTATTATTACTTAAAAAAATAAATTTCTATCAAGTTTCGACTGTCGCCAACTAGTAAGCGAGGACATAAAATCATATACGTCTACCCGATTAGGTATAGTCAATAACTAATGATATACGTATTACGTATACTTATAGTAGAAATCTAGAATTCATTTTTGAAAAACAATGTATATGCATACCGATTTTCCTAAAATGATCGGTAACTTTTTGGCATAAGTATAAACTTACGATTTGTATGAAAGGTCTTGTATTAAATTTTCAAGCTTTAGATATACAGTTTTATAATATTTATTACATTTTTAACTACAAATCAATTGTGGTTTTTCCAAAATTTGAACTTTAAATGCTTATAAGAAACAATCATGCTTATGTATCATTAATAGCATTAAATAACTATAATATAAACTTATGAAGAACCCTGTACTTATCACATTTCTAAGCTTTTTGACCAATCGAATAATTTTTTATTGACATTTTTAGAAAAAAAAACCAAAATTAATCTAATACAATCCAAGCGTAGACGGTCCAAAAACCACAGTTACCAAACAATTTTAACATAATTGTCATATATTTATTTTTGTTTTTCCCGATTATTTTAAAAAGTAATGACAATTTTCAATTTTGAATTCCTATAAGTACCAACTAGATTCAATTTCCTTCTAAAACCCGCTTTATGATTAGAGCATTTTTTCTACTAGAAAAATTGAGAAGTTGGAGCTGTACAAACATTTATAAATACTTCACCTAAATTTCTGTAATCATTAGACTGGACAAAGTAAAAATAAAATTACCTTATGGCAGCTCTTGATGGAAATAATTACACAGTAGTAAAAATGTATTAGGATAGGTATTGCAATAAAAGTAATTTTATTTGGATCAACCTTTTATTTTTTGTTGATTCTAACAAAATATGTTAATTTTAATTATTATGATCTAAAATAAGCTACCCATGCGTTTTTTGTCTCTGTCTTACAAAACGTACGACATAGCACACGTTCGTTCACTAGTTTCAATAATGTATTAGTGACTAGTGTGCTGTTAGTTTTTATATTAGAGTGAATCGACCTATTATCAAACTTTTAGTGAAGAGCATTATCTGTGCTTAAGCGTTGGCTTTTATTCGATATTTTAATTTTCAAGCGAGAAATGGGTAAGTAAAATATCACAAAATAAAAATGCTCATCTCGTTTGAAAATTAAAAGCCGATGTTTAAGCAAAGATAATGTTCTTACCTAAAATTTGATAATAGGTCAATACATTCTAATATCAAAACTAACAGAATACTATTGAAACTAGTGAACGGAAATTTGCATGTCGTTCGTCTGTAAGACAGAGACAACAAATCCAAGAGTAGCGTCCTCTTAAACATTATTCTGAGATGATAAAATATATCCAAGAACCTGACAAGAAAATATTTTCCGTTTTGTGTTTTTCATACTTAATATAAATAGCTGAGAACTCATCTGTATACAATGTATTTGTGACTTGTGTATTGTTTAGTATAAAGTTTTATATAAGCATTTTGCATCTCGTGATGTTTGTTATTGAATCTCATTTTGGTAACCATCGTAAAACCAGTTTTCGAGATTGGTAGAATGGTAGTAGATCGAATATGTAGATTGTAGGTAAACACTATACGTCTATACACACAATTCTCAAGTAAAATATTAATCTTGTCAACAATTTACTCACCGTCGTGTGAAATCACCAACGATGACAAAATGTAGCCGGCCGATAAAAATAAATCGAAAATATTTACTTTTTTCTTTATTTTGAAATTCGCTTACGGAAAAAATACATATAATACCACTCTCTTTCAATAGGAAATGCATTTTGGCAGTCTGTGATTCAAACCCGACGGACAATAAAATACTATCTGCCTTCAAAAATATTACACCCACAACACCTACCTACTTCATCGCCATTTTATCAAAGAGAATCCATTAGTCAGTACACAGTTTCTTTTTATTTTTGATTTGTTAAGCCTTTTTAAGCTCTTTTGACTTCCACCTGTAAAACGCGCCACCTCATATTTATTTTAAGAAAAACTAAACCTTTTTTATGATTTTGTGTGGACCATACCGACGTGTACCTACCTAGCAACATATTTCAGAATTTTTACGGCAATGATTTGTTTACCGGTATCTTTTTAAAAGTCAATTTTTGATTATATACGATTCGTTTTATTGGCTTGCAGGACGCAGGTATACCTAAACGATGTTACAATGTCGTAATTAAAAAATAAGAACAAATAAAAAATAAATTATATGATCACAGCTCTCAGGCTCAGGGGCAGGACACGTCCTATTGCTTTATATTTGATCATTATAACATACTACCTGTTGACTAACTATGTAATATATTATTTTGTTGAAATAAAAAATTTTTTTTATTTTTTATTGTTTTTGTCTAAGACATAATAACATAAGGCAAATGACATTGTAAAATATATACATAAAACAAAAATATTATATAAGATTAAGATTTAGGTATTATTATTGATTACGTAATATGATAACTATATTAACAACATATTTTGTTTTGTGTAAAAATAATAATAATACACAGCTCGCATTATTGCCATGCGCGATAACGCCAATAACATTGCACCTACATATTACGATTACGAATAAATTTTATCGTGGTGTGATGTATAATTTTACCAGGTGTGCAGAATTGCACGCACCACATATAGGGAGAGGGGAAAAATTTAAATTTTTTGTGCAATGCAAAAAGGGTTTAAAAAAGTAATTAAAAATTTCCTTCTTTCTTTTACCTTTTTTTTTGACATTAGGTTAGGGGGTCGAGCCACTCTTGTCTTCTAATACATAAACCATATTATTATATATACATACAAAACCATTCCTCCGCATTAATTAGTGTTGATAAAACAAAATGCAGAAGCCAGAGTACATATTATAACATCAAACAAATGGTCGGGGCTATCATATTTTATTTTATTTATTAAAAAAAAAACAAATAAAATATGATCAGTTGTGGTTAAAAATTAAATGTAAATTACTCTTGACTTATATTATAAATAAACTGAAAAACATTACAAATATGTTCAAGGTGGAATATTACTCTGCAGAATAAACGATTAAAATATTTTATCGGGTAATATACCAAAACAACGTAATATATATTATAATATCAACCATCGGTTTTTTTTAGTTAAATTATATTATTTGCAATTATTACTTGGGCCATAATTTACAAAACATATTAATACGTTAGTAGGAGATTAAAATTAATTAAATTTACGATTTATTGGCCGTTTTTCACCATGCAAGGTGAAATAATACGTAATTATCGAGGTAATTTTCTACGAGAAAGCGAGCTGAAATATTTCAGTGCAGCATATCTATGTGAAACATTGCACCACTCTTAGGGCCAGTTGTACCGTCTTCGGTTAAACTTCGATTAAGCTCTTAATCAGCTGATAACAGATATTTAACCGGGCAAATTTGTCCGATTAAACTCCGATTAACTTTAATCAGAGATGGTACATCAATAGTATAATACTCGTATGATCTAAGGGCCAGTTGTACCATCTCTGATTAAAGTTAACCGGAGTTTAATCGGCCGAATTTGCCCGGTTAAATATCTGTTATCAACTGATTAGGCTTAATCGAAGTTTAACCGTAGACGGTACAACTGGCCCTCAGATCATATTATACTATGGATGTAGCCATCGAGCTAATTCTTGAAGCCAGAATAACCTAGAGCCCCGACTGTTTGTGCGCATGCGCGTAATTCTGATCGGTTATATTTTTATATTTAGTCTGATAACTGATAAGCGATAACGTAATATTAATTTATTATCAGTCATTTACGCATGCACAGTAATAACCAGGACTCTAGCTTTTTCGGTTATTTTGGCTTCAAATCTAATACACAAGCATAATATACCGAGTGACTACATCCATAGTATATGATCTGAGGCACCACTGAACCCGTTAGAATTTCGTTTCACAAAATTTTTAATTGCATGAAAAATGTTTTCCGAGTTTTTTTTAAAAGGACTGCAAAACAAATAAAAATTTAAAGATTTTTAAACTAGAGAAAAATATATATTAAACTAGAAATTAAATACTTATTAGGTTTTTTTTTTTACATATTATGCAAAAAAAACTAATTTTCAAACATTTGAAATTCATAATGATCATGGTAAATATGAAA
This sequence comes from Sitobion miscanthi, assembly GCA_008086715.1. Taxonomy (NCBI): domain Eukaryota; kingdom Metazoa; phylum Arthropoda; class Insecta; order Hemiptera; family Aphididae; genus Sitobion; species Sitobion miscanthi. The sequence goes on from CM017805.1 coordinate 12,815,615, forward strand.
AGGTATCTATTGAATTATTGGATCGAGATTTTTGGAAAAAATTGAATAACAAATTAATATCGATAGATAATTTTTGTGAAAGGCTAAGTATACTTATACAATAAGGCTTGCTAAAAATGATATTTATACTCTGAGGACATTTGCTGGCGATTAAAATTTAATAAGAAAGCATATTAGCCATGCCAGATCTTCTTTAGCACCAAAATAACCAAAAGCACGACATTTTTATTACTATACAAATACCGAAGACCCAAAGAACGGTGCAAATAGTTTCGTGGTATGAATATCTTAAAATTACTCAAAATAATTAGAAAATTTAATTGTGTAAAGAAAATAATAATATGCTTAGGTAATGGCGAAAAGTTTCAAGTTCCTACGGTGAATATTGTTTAAATTAAAATAGAATGACTAAAATCGTTATTTTTCATTTAAATATCCAATTTCGTCAAAATTAGAACTTCAAACACTCATAAATGTTGCTCTACGTTAAAATTTATTTTTAAATTCTAGCGAAAAAACGTATGAAAAATATTTTTTTAAATTTCAACTTTAAACGATTAAATAAAATGTTACCTACTGTTATTTGATTTTTTTGAATTGCGATAATTTTTCGAAATCAGGTTTTGAGTAATTTTTTTTTATTTTACCCCGATTATTTTGTAGAGTATTCTACAAATAGAACTTGACCCTCCAAAGTAGTTGATGTGAAGCATTTTTACTGCAAAATAATACGATAACAGACACAAAAAAAAAAATTATTTACGCTTAGGTACAATTTGTCGTAAAACCAATACGTTCATAGTCATAGAAATCTTGAAATAATTTAGGCATATACCGCGTACGACTAATAATCTTAAACAACAAAGTCGTGTAAAAATTAAAATCAGCTACACGTCTTGATAAATGAAGCAGGAATATAAAAATAAAATCACAACTACACTATTATTCAATATTTAATATTTATAGAAACACATATAGACATCTAATAGCACTGTCGAACACTAATTCATACCCAAGTGCGAAAGGCAACTACGAATATCAAAAACATCCTTTGTACCTGCGTAATATTAAATAACAAGTCGAGTGTGAACGAGTCTTTGGACGATTTTATGTCTGCGGCTTTATTCCTTTATTGTTCGATCGGTCCGGTCTTCGCGATATTTTGGGGGGGGGGGGGGTCGTTCCATTGGTAGATTCCGTTCTCTGGGAACTGTTTGAGTGTGATGATACCAATCGGAGGCGACCCCATCGCGCCGAGTCTTGGTATCGGCGGTTAGGCCGGAGGACCTGCAGGCCTTTTGCGGGACTTTCGGATTTTCGCGTTGGCCTGTTATACGGCTATGTACGCGTCTAATGACACTATCGCGGAGGGTGCCAATCGCAAAGCAAGTACACACAGACCTGGGAAATTGGCGGTGGCCGCGGTGGCGTCTGTCATGACACGACCGGGTCGCCTGCACACGATGGCCTCGAGACGACTGTCGAAGACGCCTCGAAGGCTCTCGCTGGTAATTCGCGACAACCATTATCGGACACTGCACCCCGGCGGGTAATGGGATTACGCGGAAACGCCGGGTTTCCGGCCGGCACTAATATTACCAATTACGATCAATCGAGCCGGCTCCGGGACCCGACGACTGCATCAAGAGTAGCCATATATATACGAAGCCGCCGACTACATTCGACCGCGCCAGGACCCACACACCGCACCCACACCCACATGGCGAGTTGTATATAATGTTCGCTGAGCGTAGATGGATCAATACAATAGTGCGTGCGTTCGGCCGTGTAGGTATCACTGCACCTCATCGAAGCCTGGAAAAATAAACCACAATATTAAAATATAGCTTCAAAATATTATAAAAAGGTTCGAAAACCGTCGTGAAGGTGATCGTTTAAATCGCATAAAACCGCGGCGGAGGAATGCGCGACCGAGACCTGCAGGAGCAGCAGCATATTATTCTGTGGTAGTGATGTCCGCTGCCTGCGATGTATTATTGTTATAAATAATAACGTGTCATATTGTTGCAGGTTGTGTTTAAAAGTTTTGAAATGCCGAAGGCGAAACCGCCCACACGTCGGGGTCGATTTTGGACGGACAAACGCAGTAGTCCATCATAATATTTAGTGCGCCTACTATCCGCCCGATTCATTTCCCCGACGTGAATTATAATATGATACTATATTATTATACGGTTGTATGACATACACCGCTTTTGAACGGTGGGGGGGGGGGTGGCTATACAAACGATTGAGAATTGTTCGAAACGTCTACGACAAGCGCGCGCGTATTAGACGAAAAAACTAAAGAGTGGTCAGTAATTTTTCGTAGGTAATCGAAAAATAAACAAAAACCACCAAACTTAAGCGTCGCCATATTATACGCGTCACCGAGCAACCGCGTGGTAATGACCTGGACCTTATACCAACCGAGGTTTGTGCGAACGCATATGGCACATTATACCGATTTCGAAGGATTCAGTGGCTCCTGCAGCAGTCGTATATATTGTACCTACAAATCTATGCATAATAAATAGATTTTAGTATATAGCTTACCATTTTATTTACAAGTATACCTATATGGGGCTATATAATACACCAAATATAATATAATATATACTTTAGATCAGTGTTTATTTTTTGTTTTTATTATATTCTTTAATTAATTGTTTTTTCACCTTAGGTTAGGTATTTTGAAGTACGTATTGATAAGACGTATTCTTGCTCTACACGATAAGAGGTATTACCTCAGTGAATAGCAATGCTAGTCATTTCATGTATTTATCTATTCTATTTTGTGTGCATTTCAACAAATTATTATTATTATATATATCATATATAGGTACCTATAATAGAAGTCATTCATTATATGGTAGTGCGTATTAGGTATTTGTAAAAATACATTTAAAAACTACAATTCTCGTTAAAATATAATAATATAATAGTAAGTATACCTCTGCGTAGCTGGTATATCTGGTACCTACAAATATCGATGGTAATAATAATGGTGTTTGGAAAAACAAACCCAGAAATCCTGCTGATGCTGGCCGATAATAATAATAATAATATCATAAAAAACGTGAATATAGACTTTATTGATTTTTAATTTTTAATAATTTTTATCTGTATGTATTTTATTACAATATGATTTAAACAAAATTAATTAAAATTACCAAAATTACAAAATCACCTATTCATCAAACTTGATAACGAATAGTGTATCTAATATGAATATTTAAAAAAATTGATTTAGAAATTGAACCGAACGGCATTATTTAAAAAAAACGTCGGAGTGAACAGCCCCACAAAAAATCATTTTCATTTCCATTTAATGAGATAGATCAGTGGTGCGCAACCTTTTTTGATCCACGACCCCCCAAAATAATTTATTTTTAATACGACCCCCCTTCCTACCAACATTATGTGTGTAATTTAAATTTACTTAATAGTCTTAATGTATACACACATTTTATTCATATACATTAAATCATTAATTTTAGAGCAGTTTTAATATTTCTTTAATTTAATTAATCAAAAACATGAAAAAAAAATACAAAATTAGAGTTTTATAAAATCTAAAATTAAAAAATGTATCATTATAATGATAATCAAAAATTTTAATATTTTCAAATTATAAAATTACTTTTTAATTATTTTAATGAGAGACCTGAGCTTGCATTGTAGACATGATTGATTCTATGTTTGGTTTGATATTTGTCGGTCGTTTAATTAAAAATTTATCCATATCGTTTTAGATTATATATTATAAAATATTAAAATATTAAAAATGTTAGTTTAAAATAATACAAAATACAAATAATTATTACAAGCTATACAAAATTAAAAGCATTAATACGATCAACTCAACGGCTCGTACATGACTATCGGACTATTTCATAATAACCGTAAGATTAAGTAAAATTACTGATTAAATTCAATTTAAAAATAACCCATATACTGCGTGGTTCAATAGAACTTGTTATCGCAACATTAAGATATGACATAATGTCATAATATTACGATTGACACAGCCATCAACGGTACAAAATAATTTTACTTTGTATAAAACTATAAAATAATATACAATATATATAGTATAAAACTTTTTTCATTTAGTGATTACTGGCGACCCCCTAATAAAATTTCGCGACCCCCAGGTTGCGCACCACTGAGATAGATCTCCGAAATCGGGTTTTATTGATCGGGGAGGGTCTTGTTAGATTCACATTGGCTAGGAGAAGTGCAGTGAAGATTTTCAGAACTTAATTTTTAATTGTTAATTCATTACAGTGCTTTGAAAAAAAATTAAAACACATTTTATTGGGCGTTTTTTTTTATGTTTTTCAGCTTTATAGCTTTGCAGTGAATTAACGATTGAAGATAAAGTTCTGAAAAATCTTCACTGCACTTCTGCTAGCCAATGTGAATCTAACAAGACCCCACCAAATAACAAAATCCGTTCTACAGTTTTGGTAATCTACCCCGTTAAATGAAAGTCTAGGAAAAAATAACTCTTTTTTTTTAACTGTGTTAAATTAAATAATTTTTTTTAAAATTTTTAATTCAACATTTCGTTTCTAATTGATAATCAAAATTTTAATGTTCTATCAACCAACTCTCTGGCTATCATAGTTTAGGAGAAGAGTTAAAAAATAGAAATCTTGGGACTGTTCGCGCTACGTTTTTGTGGAACGTGTTCATCCTGCAGTGGCCGGTGTGACGTTCATCGCTTCGTCATGCGGCACTATCCCGGCGTCACCACATCCATAGAAAGCAACCGTTCCTTGGTGGAGTCATCGTCTGGTTGATCGGCGGCTTCGGGTCGCAAGTGGAGCTTCGACGACAAGACGCCGGCCGTGACGGAGACCGAACTATAATGGGTGCCATCGGAACACGGCGCCGGACCCGCGGGAACGAAACGTTTCAAGGTCCGGTGGTGCGAGACTCCGCGTGGCCGGGCCACCGGACGGACGCCGACGGGGCGCCAGGGCGAAAACCGCGGAGAGTATTGGGTCACAGCGGTGCGTTGCGTTACGGTCCGCCGATTATCATTCTTTTTCGCCCAGTGGTCTAGTCCCGCCGCCGGAGTAGCGCCTTCTCCGGTAGCTGCCGATTCCGCAGCACCGACATTATAGCTACACTAGTCTACTTTGGTGCTTTGGTCACATCCGTCGCCGTCACAACAGTCGTCTTCGGCACGTCCGCAGCAGCACCGTCAAGCGCACCACATCGCACGCCGTCACGGTCGTCATCGCGTCCCGTGCAAACGCACCCGCGACTCACGCCCACCCCTCAAGATCTCCCGTTAGAACGCTGTATATAGGTGACCTGCAGATGCCCAAAACTTACAAACGCCACCCCTATGCACTGTCGTCCGGACTGATGTCTTTAAAAAAAATTATATATCTTGTTTTTTCCCCACAATATTTAATGACGAAATTGTTATATGCAAAAAAATGAATTGTAGCACCGTAACATATTATGTACCTGTACAAAATTAATTAATAAATACTCTTACATTGAATACTTTGGCTGGAAAACGGTCAGTCAGCCTATGATATTACCAAGTATGTTATTGATGATATTATTGTGAATAAAGTAATTTATATATAACCTATTTACGTGGAACCTTGTTTTAAATTTGCAATCCTTAGCTATAAAAGTTGAACATTTTATAAATTTATAACTACAAAATAATTATTAAACTATAAATTTGATAAATTTTGTCTAGAACTTTAAATGTTTATAAAAAAAAAATTGTGCCTATGTATTTTTAATATTTTTCAACTGCTATTGTAACAATATATCAGGAGCCTTGCATTAAATTTTCACGCTTTTTTACCCAACAAATAAAATTTAATTGATATTTAAAGAAAAAAAAACTAAAAAAATTGAAAACTGACAATGTCCGTAAACAGCTCAAAAAGAGTCAAATTATTTTCAAAATTTTACCGTGTATAAAGAGTGCTAATATAAACATTCAGTGAAATTTTCAAGTATCTAGGGTCATTTGTTTTTGAGTTGCACCAAAAACCAAAATCAATTTTCTCGAAAACAGATTTTGCGTAAAAATTCCCGTTTTTCCTTAATTTTTCTTTTGTTTTACACCGCGCTTTTGAAAACTACTGGGAAATTTTTACTTTTGAACCCCCAAAGTACCAACTAGATTCACTTTCCTATCAGAAAAGTTACTGTTGAAGAAAATCCAAGCACTTTTACTGTCCTAAACGGTGATGACACAAAAAAAAAACACACACACATCATTGTAAAATCAATACATTCATCGCTTCGCCCAGAATCTAAAAAATGTTCCCCTTTTGTGGAAATTACATAAAATCATTAGGGTAGGTATGTCGTATGGCAGTAAAACATATTACAAATTACAACATATTTTAAAACCATAGAGTTTAACAATGGCGATATTTTATTATAATATCTTGATATTTTGAACTATAATGGTGATTTATTTTATCAATTTACCATGCAGGGTTTGACATATTTTTATTTTTTAAGTGTTCAAGGCGTTTTATAATGTGATCCGACGGATTCGCTACACATTCAAACATTAATTTTAATTAGCCCCATATATTTACGATATTTTACTAATTACCTACATGGATTACTGTGCATTTAAATCTCATTTTATCGAGTTGCATATTCAGGATATTGTGGACTGTACCTTATGTGTACCTACACGACCACACCATCAATGATTTTTTTCACTGTAAGTCAGGTGGAATATAGTATCATAGTGTATGATTGACTTAATGTTTTACTTGCAATAAGTACACGGATAGTGTTGTATTGTAATAGTAATTTACATTCGCGTGTGCTCTTTTTCATGTTTATCAGTGTGTCCCGGGTATTTTGATACTACTGATAAACTCCAGGTGTAATTCGACCTAATAATCAACGTCTCTTTATTTATTGGCCCTTCTGCAATATTGCCACTGGTTTTCAACGTTTCATCATGTCGAAAACAATTTTCCAGAAACTCACGGCTTGTTGGTGAAAACACCAGGCCCATAACTACAAGTATAAGGCACTTCAACATGACGTGTGCAGTGTGCACCAGACAAATACTAATCTGTGTACTGAGAATTCCTCCAGAAGGCGTAGTTAAGATGAGAGTTGTTTTTACTTGATTCTTGAATAAAACAATACTAATCTGTGTACTAATAGACAAATATTGCAAGAGTCTTCTATTCATATTTCATATTATTTATGATTATTTTAATATTTATTATAAAATTCTTATATTATTCATATATTTTTCCATGTTTGTTAAAAATAATAAAATAATTTTGTTAAGACAATAAATGTTTTTAAAAAAAACACGCATATCATTGTAAAATCAATACATCACCTCTTTGCTATTTAATGTTAAAAATAAATTCAAACTGTATAACGTCTATTTAAAAAAACAATTAACTTTAAAGTAAAATGGATTACACTGAGTATAAATAATATAAAATAATAATAAAATTAAATAAACATGTGTTTAACATTCATGTTTTAGTTATAAAAGCGAGAGTGAACGTTATTAAATTATAATTGAAACTTTATTATTTATAATTTTTAATACTAATGGATTTTATTCATCTGGTGGATAACGAACATTAATACTTTAAACTTGGATACTATTAATTTTGTATCATAAATGAATCAGAATGCCGTAATGAGTATAAGATAGGTATTATAAAAATATGTACATTTAAGCCTTATAAAATCAGTTGAAGAATAATACAAACAAAAATAATATTTAAATATTATAATAAATAATAAAAAATTATTTACATTTTTTATATATAATAAATCTATATATTTATACAACTTAAAGATAGATATTATTTATTCGTTATATACGCAGTAAGTATAGCTTCTTTTACTTTTTTTATTAAAATATAATTACAATCTATACACACATTAAGTACAATGAGTAATTTTGATTTAGGTTACAATACATACATAGCGATACTGACAGATTGGGAGAGCTCTCATTAGTGCCACCCTATAGAGTATAGATAATATTATGTGTTTAAGGAAGAAGCATAGAAAAATAATATATTATTAGGTATTATTTTTTTAAATAGTTTATTATTCAACTGGCTGATTAAATTTTTTACTTTATAAAAAGTTGAAAAATTAACTCCTATTAATTTTTATAATATTGTTGAAAACATTTGGATATTATAACGCTAACTTAATAATTATAGCTATAATAATATAGTAGGCAGAGTTACAACAGGTGGTGTGTTCAAAAATCGATAGGGGAAATTTGAACGTGGATGTTTGTTATACATTTATAGTAGGTGGGTACCTACCCTCATTGTAAGTTGTAGCTTCTATGTGATTTGCTTTTAAAGACTTGTTATTTAAATTCCGACGATATTCCGATAAAGTTAAATATTTTCTTGCGAGTAACAGCGCAGTAAATTGTATTATTATAAGGGAAATTAAATATAAATTGAAACAAAACAGGCGCTTTTTGAGATGATTTTGTTATCATCGGGTGAATAAGTACGGATTGTGTTTTCGTGCCCATAAATATTAAACGCATCACATTTATACGAATAATTAATAATATCTGTGCGTACCCAAGTATAAATCAATGAAAACGTTTTAAAAAAAATGTTTAAAAGTAATATAATGCAACTTTATTTTATTCTCAGATATAAGATTCGACTGTGGAATTGGCGAATACGCCTATAGTACGGCAGTGTCGAATACTGTTATAAGAGAAAGATCAGTTAACATTCACGGGGAGCAATCCGAGTGCGTATTTATGCGAAAAAAGTGCAGCAGAACACTATAGGTACTATGAGGAAACGTTATCAAGCGTATCGGAATAGTATTATAATGATATTGTGTATATAGGCACCTATATATATACTCTATACAATGAACTATACCGTAGCTTATTGTGGAATAATATAGTAGGTATCTCTGGTACATACTGCAGTGGCGGTATAATAATAATAATATAATAATAATATTATAATACTATACGACTTCGCTATTATCTACCTTTAGGTTCTGTGATGAGTATAAGTCGTACGATATTCTTCTATAAGACGCGATCGCGCGCATCGACGTTCCGATTGAGATCAGTGTAATATTATATTGTATTAGTTTGCAGGATATTTAGAGATTGTAAGAGCGAAAAAAAAATTTAAGAATATCATCGGAACGAGATCGACAAGTGTATGAATCGTTTGGTTAGATTTACAATAATAACATAATATTATGTCTATGCACTATTCAGCCATATAATATATAGGACATGGTTATAATATTATAATGTCCTGGATAGGTAATAGGTATATATTATAATATACTGTATTGTAGCTTATTGTGGCATAATGTAATAATATAGTAGGTGTATAGCCAGTAGTAACAATATTACACTTAAACCTCTATTAGGTATCTACCTGGGTACATATCGAGCGGTGATCGCATTGACGTTCCAATTGATTTCTGTGTGGGTACTTATACTATACTATTGTAATAATTTGTTGTACATTTCGAGATTATTAAAGCGAAAAAGAAATGCAAGAATATCATCTATATAAATGCCTACGTTTTTTAAATGCCGTTTTTTTTCCTCCGACGAAACTTAAAACTGCACTATCTGATGAACTTTTGTGTAACTGTAAAAATTAAAAACAATATTGTATTGCAAAATAATGGTGGCGAGAGGGGGGGGAGGTAATCGATAAGACGTGTTAAGTTGATTAGATTTACAGTAATGACACACTTATGAACTATTCTCTTAAACAGATATATCATAATATCGCAGTATGTATACCCTATAGGTATATTGTAGAATAATAATATACATATACTATACACTAATGCAGTATAGTGGTAATGATAAAACAGTGGTGTAGCCAGGGGAAGTTTCGCTTGTGTGTGTGTGGGGGGGGGAGGTGCCGTAACCCCACCAGAAATGTTGAGGAAATTAAAAATTATTTCTACTGCCTATGAAAGTTATACTGGAAATACGAATTTGGATAGCCGTAAGGATGCGCCGAAACCTAAAATAGAACCTCGACATTAGTATGCTAAACTTGCGGGGAGGGGGGGGAATCTAGTCAAACTAACTCTGTGTAAACACATTATTACCCACCATAAGAAAAATCCAGGCTACGCCACTGTAATGTAATAATATCGTACTGAAAATTCTATTATCAATCTACTCTGAAATTTCGAGATTATTAAAGCGAACAAAAAAAATGCAAGAATATCAACTAATTATACGTTTTTTAAACGTCGTTTTTTCATCCGGCAAAACTTAAAAAAAAAAAACGATCTGGTTTGAATAAAAACAATCGCAAAGCAGTTTGAGGGGTGGGGTGGGGGGTTAATCGATAAGTGTGATCGCGTTAAAGTGATCAGATTTACAATAATAATAATATGTCTATGCATTATTCAACTGTACAGGTTAAACAACCACGAAAATTCGCGTTTTCATCATCAGTCAACCCGTAGTCATTAGTAGTAAATCGTTGTGTCTATGTGCTGTAGTAGTTGTTGTTGTTGTTGTTGTTGTTATTTTTGTTGTAGCTGACCAATAAGAAAATTATATTGACTTTGTCTACGTGAGGGATGAGCTCGTATGTTTGCTGTAATGGCGTGTGGTTGTGGTTTAGTGTTTTTTTTCCGTTAAAATGTTCACTTATTATTTTTCGAAATGTAACGTAGTTTAGTGTAGCGCATCTTACAAATATCTACAAGAAAGACATTTTAAGTATTTCGAGTTTTAAAAGTTATAGTTAAAAACGCCATAATAAAACATCGAGATAGTCCTGATTTCTGAATAATATAAGTGCTTAGATATCTACAGTGCGTTAGGTATATTACATTAAAGTGTATAATCAACTTATTGAACAGACGATTTGTAAATAGTAATATTTGGTTAAATATTTTTTAGATTTTATTGGTTCAGGGTAAATTAGGAACTTACGTGGAATCTTGTTTTAAATTTTCAAGCTTTCCGACTTAGCATACATTTTTTTTTGACTCATTGAAATAAAACAAAAAAAGAGTCAAATATTTAAAAGTTACACCATATTGTGTACAAAATTAAAATGTAAAAATGTTGTGGATATTTCATGTACCTATCTACAATTACCAATTGATTTTTTGAATAATTACAACAAAATAAGAAAATCTATTTAGTTGAAAACTGGTTTTGCATAAAATTTGCCGTTTTTTCTCAAATTTTCTTCTGTTCTTGATTATTTTAAAAAGTACTGGGAATTTTTAACTTTACCCTGCCAGAAGTTCCAACTAGATATAATTTTATACCAGAAAAGATATATTTAGGTTGAAAAACAAGCAATTTTTACTCAATATAAATCGTATACGAAAAAAAACATTATTGTTAAATCAATACATTCATCACTCCAGCTACAGCTCAAAATCTTAAATTCCTATTATAATGATTGTAAAATAGTTTTGAAACCGTTTAAGTATATGTATAATGTATGATTGATTCTCGTATGAATAAAATACTATACATACCGATTATTATTACCCTAAACGGCCTAAACTTTTGGGTGCAATAAAAATAATTCGAAGTGTAATATAATTATAGCCATTCTTTACTCACTAACAATGGATATGGGCAGATATTATGCATTCTTATAAGAAAACTTTTAAGTTAAAAAATCTATAAGAAGTTATCATTTTACGTTTTTTAAATTCAAAAATATTTTTAACATAGGTATTATTAAAATATTCCAGAATATATTTTTTATATTTTAATATTAAAATGGTACTTTCCAAAACCTTTTAAGAAAAAAAAACATAATATTATTGAAGAATAATATTATCTTGTTTTTTTTTTATAATTTATGTTTTTATCTTTATAAAACCCTGGTTTTGAAATCCATCGCACAAATCCATAATAGTTACTCGTTGGCTCTCAATGTAAATCCGATTCTGAAAAGTTCAAGCCTTATGTACTTTTCCATCGAAAAATGTTCAATTCTAAACTTTATACATTTTATTATTGAGAAATATTTTCTATCACTATAGAATATCCAAACTCATAATAAAATGTGGTGATAGGATCATAGAACTGGTGCGAAGACTCGTTTCGTTTAGGTCACATCGGTACAGTACAGTATTATACTAATATTAACTATCATAATATCATTTTTTACAATTTGAAAGCATCGATAAATCGTTACATATCATTACGTCTAAACCAATTTAAAGTATATAACAAGGGATCTTAATAAATGGCGTTTTTGAAATATTTTTAAAGTTATCAATACCAACGGTTTTTTAATAGAAAGTCTAATTATATTGATAAAAATATATCAGTTGGTGATCAGATAATGATTAAACATAATAATGTGGATTTAGACAACTACTGGAGATATGATGACATTATTATGATTGATCGAAGGTTACTATTTTTGCACGGTTGTTCCATGATTAAAAAAATACCATATCATAGAATGCTAGCTAACAGATTACTCGATAAATCAATGTGTTTGTCCTCATAAATATTTACTAATATAAAATTGTACCGTACGTACCTAATAGAGTTGGCATCCTCGTCGACTTTAAAATAGTCAATTAATACGGGGGACATCGCTCGCAATCGTTTGGATTTTGGGAACACATGAAAACAGAATAACCCGTTGTAGGAAGCTGCCAAGTTGGTGTACAAAACATGAATAATCAATGGCAAATTGCGAGAGAATTCTTAGAAAGTCTAGAAATAAATTCTAGTCTGGTGTATACAATTTATTTATTCACAAGTATTGACCCCCTCCCCTCACAATATCCCCCCGATAACATAAAAAATTATATGATATCGGGATAAAATTTTATAATCAATATTGTTGGTTATATAACTCAGCATCACGATTGTAACCGGTGGTATTATATACAACTTATTTTAGTTCATCTGTTCATGGTAATTATGATATACATACTATAGGTAGGTACCTATCATTTTGTTTGTTTATAACAATATTTGATTTTTTAGAATATAGGCTACTTATTCGGTTATTGGACGTTAAGACTGTCTAGAGAAAATTTTTTAGAAATAACTCAGTCCCTAAAATTGTGTGTAGTACGACACACTTTGTGTAGTACGAAAATGTGTAAATTTAAAAGTAGTGTGTTATTCTAATTAAACCTTTATAATAATATTATGTATAACTTTATATCTTCACATTTTTTTTAATATTTTAACTATGGTTTTTTGCCAAACCACATTTTCATTATTATCTACTACACAGGCACACAGTAAACAATATTTTGTGTTCTTACGTCTTATACTCTTATTATAATTATTATTATTCATTGTTATTGAGAGTAGCTATTTTTATTATTATCCGCTTAGTAGTGAACGGTGGTATATAGTATACTAGTGTTTATCTAGAAATAATTTAGATTTGACCGATTTGGGACTGTGTGTTGTACGAAAATCGGGATATTTTAGAGATTGAAATAACTTGTGTAATATTGTTCTGGAGTCGGATAATAATATACGTATATGTATCTAATGATTTTGTTAATGATTAAACCAAAGAATTGAGCTGTACACTGAAAAAGAAAAATAATTGTACTTAGGAATTAGAACTGTAAACTTATGGCCGAATCAAAAGAAACTTTTTAAACAAAGTCTGAAGTTGTATACCTTAAATGTACTGCTATAATATATATACACACACACCTATACATCACCCAAATGATTCAATCCATTGTATCGAGCAGTTTTTTTAAAACTTCTAGACGAACCCAATCTATTAAGTTGTTACTTTTTGTTTGTTTAGCTGTTATTCCGGACGTTCCGAGTATGCTTTTCCAGTGTTACATTTTGAATGGAAATTCAATATTTTAATAAATGTACAGCGAACATTTCCTATTTTGATGAAATGTGAAATTCAAAATTTCACCAACAATGCTGGACAGTTCGGCTTTTAATCGAGGGGTTCATTGATTAAAACACTATCTTTGCAAATGTGTGCAAATGAAAATGTCGAATACATACCTACACTATTGACGAATTTGGAAAATCTGTGTTGAGCATTTATGATTCTTCAAAAATCATTCTACAACTTATCTAAAAGTATATTCTACTTATTTTTGACAATATATGTTAGGATATCAATCAGCAGATAATTACCTATACAAATTTATTTAACTATAATAAATTGGCATGTGTATTTTAGGTACCTATGGTTTGTATTATGTTTTGTATACATTTATATTTACTTAATAACATTTTATAAATTAAATGATAACCATGATGTATTGTTAACCGTAACCAATAACCGACTAGCCTGATTATTTATGTTATGGAAATTATGTGTGTTTTTTTATCTGTGTGTCCGAAGACAGATTTATAGTAGGAAAAATAATTAAATCTTAAATTTCGAAGGGTGGTCTATGGTAGAAATTTGAATCCTACTTTGGGGAGAGGGTCAAAAAAAAAAGGTGGGTAAGTGGATGTCGCTCTTCTGTACAGTAGGTTAAAACACACAAATCAATGTAAAATCAATACATTCATCGCTTCGCTCAGAATCTAAAAATGATCAGTAGGTACTTTTCAAAATAATCTGGAAGAACAGGAATTTTGATGCAAATCCTGCAGTATTAGACAAAATCGGTATTGTTTTTTTTTACCCGACAAATATATTTTATACCTATTAGCATTTGCTAGACATGACATAGTTTTCAAAATATTAAGACTCTTTTTTGCTATTTATTGATATTTTAACTTTTTTAGCTTATAATGTACCTAGATAGGTAACATTTAAATTTCTAATGAATAAATCTTGAACTAGGTTCCTTATAATATCGTGCTGTTATTATCGCAATTAAAAAATATCGTATTACACAAAGTACATGGACACATTTTTTTTTTATAATCGTATGTAATTGTATGAAATTCGTCGAAATCTAAACATCAATAACAATATAAGACGGACGTATTTAATACAACATCCCTAAAAACAAATGGGGGCTGATCTATAGGTATAGTCTTCGCTCAGTAACGTTTTTCGTGTATAATGATTATCTTATTGAGTTCTTATTAAAACGCATCCATTGAAGTGACCTTCTCAGGGTCCACTCGACACCTAGAGTATAGAGTACAGCAAACCGAGTCCTGTGATCTTAAGGTTTGATTTTGTCGTTGATAATTTTACATTTAATTAATTTTATTAACGAACGAGCCTTGGGTTTGTTCCACTGCCAACTCCGACAGCCCGAGAATCGATATAGTGTGGTATACCTACTGTAATCATTGGAATAACAAGAGTAAAAAATTAATCGTCGATATTCTCCGTACCAGCTGTTGGAGACACATACATTAATACATTATATAACAAAATTGGTAGGTTGTAGTTGGCGTGTCTTATAGCGAATATCGGCAAATCTGGCATTGCTATGGCGTCAATAATAATGGTGTATGCCGTACGCTCAATTTAACAATTTTCTCATTAATTTGTCACAATAGTATTATAATGGCAAAACAGCGACGAATAATCGAGTTATTAGCTGACGGATACAATACTTTGGTAATATCGTGTCAAATAAATAAAATATATAATATTGTGTACATCATTGTGGCAAAAATAGGTATCTTATATATTGAATAATATTATATTATTATTGAACATGTGTTTATGCATTTGGTAAGTAGGCGACAAGGTTACAAATTTAAAATTATTTAGAATTTTTTAAAACTTTTTGTTTTTCTCTTAGCCCATTGTCGTTATTATTTTATATTTTATAACTTATGCTCGAACAATAATCACGATAATAGAAATAACACAATTCATTCGTTTTGAACAAGTGCTATTTTTTCGAATTGTTAATATTTTGTCTCCTTTGGTCTTTTGTTTGCCTCGTGAAAACGATTTGATTGTTATCACGTTAGTCAGTAACGGTCGTTGAAGTGAATACGTTTAACTTTGCGATAATAGTGCGACAGCCGTTATCAGCTGTACGGACCGTATATACTTGCTCAATGTTTTGATACGTCACGTAATAGTTAAAATAGTTTTAAACGTTTTAATTTTTTCTTATTTCATCTCGGATATTAATTATTGACATTGTCGTAGAATAATAATTGTCGATATTGTTACCCAGTAGTGCATACACGAAAGTCACATAGTACGTCGTACAGTAATATTATTATGATTTAACGTAAAAGCAAAGATGGTTATTATTCTTTAAATAAAATTAATTTGTCGTGTTTAATTAGGTGCATTTTATTGGGTTTGTAATTAGTAGTAATTAGTGTATAAACAAACTGTAAATAAATCAACTCAGCCGAGCTTTTGAAAATTTATATGGCTTATACAAATATAATTATTAATTAATGTTAATTTTACTCGTACCTACCTTCAGCAGTATGTGGATTTATTTTTATTATACATAAAAGTTCTGTTATTATTAACTTACGTGGAAAATGTGACTAAACCTTATTATGACTTGTTAGAGTTATTTTTGTTGATACACAGTAATAATATGTTAAACATATATAATATATATTATATTATACAAAAATATGCATTTAAATTCAATTAGGTACGTAGTTTTACAGGGTAGTATATGACGGCGTGTACTAAATTGTATTATGCAATCATTTTATTACGAACAATTTGGATTTTGATTTTACAGAAAAAAAAAATATGGTACTGTGTGATTATGTAAGTATAGATATTACAAGGCAGAATATCTAAAAAAAAGATTTACCCATTTAACTGTGCATTCGATAAGAATAGCCATTTAATTACACAATATGATATAGTTCCATATCAAATGCATATAGGTAATACCACTTATACCTACATAATATATCTGCAGTACACAAGTATACCGTAAATAATTACATACCTAGTAAAAACCAAAAACAAATAATCTAATATTCTTCGCACGTAGAACGCAGTACATAATCTAACCAGTTAACCTGCATGTTTATTATACGACAGTTTCTGTTATGGGTGAGCTACAGGTAGGTGCATAAAAGTTTTGTGATCATAATATTATTATTATTATTAAATTTAATTGAAACTATTTACGCAGCCAAGTTATTTCAGTACCCTACAAGAATTTTTTTCGTTAGTGACGCTTATACAATTGCAGCACTATACTTACAATGTTGTTACTTATAAAAATGCCATATTTTTATCGTGATTTTCGAAAACCATTGGGATTTTTAAAATTAACTTTTAACCGATGCAGAGAGACACTGTGAAACGATTTTGTAGAAAACTTTGTTTTACATCGAACAGCAATAGTTAATATATCATTTCTAAATTTGCGGTGTAAATATGAAATAAATAAAGCGTTAAGCGGAATAAAGTATAACAACGTGTAATATAAATCGTTTATTTGACGAGTTGTCACGGTTTTTTTAGTACCTAAAAATTAAACTTTTACACGTTTTCGATAAAACGATTTATATAAAACAACGCGTTTCTCTATTTGACGTTTTCACTACAAATGTATACTACTTATATGCATAGGTATATATTTTATTCAAAAACCACTGAGGTCTTTTAAAATGCACGTCGGACTGTTCTGTTACGATAAACTTCCTATACTGTGTTGTATGTATTTTTTATCAAGCAATATAGATCACGCGAAAACGAAATGGAGTGTCGCGTCGTGTTTGCAAAATTCGGTCTATTCGAAACTACGCAATCGAACTCTGCTCGTCGTGCGGACAACACGACCGCATCAATGTGCCACTCCGCGTTAAGACTCCAGAGCAAAGACATATTTAGGGGGATTTGGGGGCAAAAGCCCCGGGCGCCAAATTCAGAATTCCAAAAAGAGGTGGCGGTGCTCGAGGTTCAAGTCATCTTTTAACAATGATGCGCATTTTTATTAATACCACACGTTACGTTAATTGTTCTGCAACAACAAACAAGTTTAGAAAGCTCAATCTGCGAGCGTGCTGAATTCCCGGTTTCTAAACGTATTTTAACAAAACGCAATAAATTATAATAGGTACAATTTAGGTACAGTAGCTACGGACGATAAATAAATAAAAATCAACAATACATACATATATATATCAACAATCGTAACTATCTACTATCCAGGAGGTACCTACTGAGTACTGACAATAAATAAATAAAAACCAACAATCGTAACTAACGGACCGTACGGACGGACGGACACGACGGGGATATAAGTTGCAGTTCTAAACATATGTCTAAAAACCTAAATTGTATTAGGTAATAAAATGTTCGCGAAAATAAAATAAAATAAATGTCGAAAGTATAAAATGTTCAGGGGCTATAAATAGGTATAGTTGTAAAAAAAAATTGCAATAAGACTCGTTTTTGAGCGCGCAGATTTCATAAATATTATCGTGGGAGATTACGATACCATCTAGCGCCCCTTGTAATTGGTGTACTTGTGGTTGGGGTTGGGGTTGGGGAATGTTCCTCCTATAAATAGGCCACTTTTTCGTTTAGCAAACCGCACGCTACACGAGTGTCCAAGGTAATGTCATCATGACCGGTTGGGAGAAAACTATATGTATCTCCTCGTACAGTTGTCGTAGTTGTATCATAGGCAAGCCCGGATTAAGGGGGGGGGGGAGTCCAGTGGGGGGACCATGGCCCCCGGGCCTCGATAGTTTATTTAGGGGCCTCAGATTTTTCCATTGCTTTTTTCGTTATAACACCACATAAATCGACTAAAAAAAAAAAAAATCATTTAGCGAGGAAAAAAGCTCGTGAATTATAATTTTTAAATAAAGCGATTCGTAGTTATTCATTATTTATCACCATATATATATAATAATCATCATAACAGGTACCTAATAGAATACATAATACATACATTATTATTTTTTTTTTCCGTACAGGGGCCTCGATTAAAACTTTGGCCCCTGAGCCTCGAGATGTCTCGATCCGGGCTCGATCACGGGGCGGTACGACGACAATAATAGTATCGTCACAACCGACGAGATTTTTAACGTTGCTCCGTCAGATAGTGTTGCCCGTACACAACAATACAATACAATAATATCATAACACACACACACACAGTATGGGTACAATAATACAATAATAACAATAATAACGTACACCGACGGCGGCGGCGGTGGCGGCGGCGTTGCCTAGGGTTGCACGGGGGCTCGTCGGCGGCTGGCTGTTGCTACCGCGTCCAGCATCAGCATCAGCAGCCGCCGCCGCCGTCATCGTCGTCGTCGTCGTCGTCGTCGTCGCTGCCGCCGCCGTCGTCGTGGCCGTAGTCGTCGTCGGCAGTATCTCGTTAACGGCGCTGTGCACCGCACATAGGACGCGCCTACGAACGCTCGCGACCACATCAGCGCCCGCTGTCGACGCCGCTGCTGCCGCCGCCGCCGTTTCCCGCGTGCTCATCGCCGTTAAATCTGTTCCCGCTTACCACCCCCGCAGCCGCCGTTTACTCACCCGCACGGGCGACGACGACCGGGGTTGGCCGCCGCCGCCACCGCCACCGCCACCGCCACCACCACCACCACCGCCGCCGCAGCGTGATCGTACAGTGACGTCGTCGGCGTCGTCGCCACTGCCGCCACTGCCGCTGCAACCATGACGACTGTTGCACACTCGGCTGTCGGTGCACCCGCAGTGATGCGATTATGACGGTCACCTGCTACCCCCACTCCCTTTAAAACACGCGTCCCACTCGACTCTATATTATTATCATTATCATTTTAATTATTATTATTATTGTTATTATTATTATTATCGTAATCGTTTTAATAATACGAATTTATTGTTTATATATATATATAATAATATAATATATATATATATATTTACAGTATATATATATACATACACGCACACATTATATTATTATATACTATCGTCTTCGCCGACGCCACTGCGGCAACGATCGGCGCCACTTCCACCGTCGCCGCCGCCGCTGCCGTCGATCGCCGCGTGATCCGTGCGCGCGCGTGTACCATATTCTCTCGTCAGGTAAGCTCCCGTAAACCCTTCTTGTTTATACTGATAGCTGCTCCCATGATAATACTACCTGTTTGATGGTGGTTTAATAAACGCCGTCACCACTATAATACCGACCACCGTGCCAAAGCCATAACCGTACACTTCTATTTTACCGACGTCAAAGCTGGGTTAAAATTACAATAATAGTGAAAAAAATAATAATAACCTGCCCGCACCCGCTCAGCTGCACGGATATTTTTTTTCTATCGGAAGTTTTTCCGAAACTACGGTTCGGAGTTTTTACGAAAAAATTTTAAGAGATGATGATCATAGTATTATATGCAACAGCACATGAGACGAGTTAACAATTCGCGCAATTCATAGATTCAAATAATAATTGATATTAGATAATTTAAGTTTCTACAGAGTGTAAATGCAATTAATAATATGATTTGTATATTATATAATTTGCAATAATCTACTATTGAAGGAAACCAGAAGCCAAATCAGTCAGACCTGTAGAACGAAAATGTATTATAAAAATATTTACTGAGCTTATAAACGGACAAATTAATACTACCTATAAAGTTTTCAGTGTTAGAAATTATTAACGTGCAACAAATTTTCGTATGTAAATAAAATGTTGATTCGTCAAACGCTTTATTGTGAGATTAATTTTTACTTGGAAGTAGACTAAACTTAAAAATAATAGTTCGGGAATTTATAAAAATTTGATATTTTATTAATTTAAAACTTTTTTTTGAAAGTTAAATTCTTGAACTAAAATAATTAATTTTTTTGTGATAATGGATAATACGAATTTCGTCAAAGTTTGAACTTCAAACGCTTTTAAAAAAATACTTTTTGACCATGGATTTTTTGTGTTATCTTTTAATTGCTTTAAAATGAACAACTTTTGAAAAATTGCTTTGTATTCAAATTTCCAAACTTCTCAATTTAGAAAATTATTTTATCAACAAAAATCGAGAAAAACTGAAAAAAGTTTAAAAAGCTAAATGATGTTTATAAATTGCTAAAAAAAAGCAAAAGTCTTTGAATAATTAAATTATCTCTAGCAAGTACTGATCTAAAATATTTAGTGCACATTTCAAGTCTCTGTGGTTGTTTAATATTGAATTACAACAAAATATAAAAATAGATTTTTGAAGTTGAAAACCTATTACGTTAACATTTCTGTTTTCAGTATTTTTTTTTTTTTTAGTTTTTCCGAATTTTTTTTATAACTACTGGAAACTTTTACTTTTGACCCCCAAACTCCAAATTAGATCTAATTTTCTACCAGAAACTACCCTCAAAATTGAAGATATGCTTGATAAGTTAAAGTATGTATAAATTTTAACGACATTTTACAATCTTAAAAATTTGTTAGAATATAAGTATTATTTAATACTTTTGATTACGTTTAAGAATCGTATGAATGTTTCAAATCAAATCTATACCAAAAATAATTTCGAAAATACACACAAAATACATTAGGTATGACGGTAGGTTATTAGGTATGTATTTACCTACAAGTACAATGTACATTGTGTACATGTAAATATTATAAGATGATTATTCAATCTCTCTTGGTCAACCCCGATACTCGAATAATAATATGTTACAATTAATTCAAATTGCAAAGTTTTAATCTTTAAAATATTCGGCAAACTTGGTATTCATAATACAAATATTGAACCATTGTTGTCTTTATAAGAAAGCTTCTACATCAGCTTTGTTATTTCGACATTATACACTGTAATGGTGTATCCATACAACTTTAAACAATTTCGAGTAATAATTTGGATCTCAGAGTATTTTGCTCTCTTGAAACATGATTTCGTGACGGCGGTTGGATAAAATAACTTTTAGAACTCAGTTTTTTCTCTCAAGAGACATTCAGACATACCTGAAAAGTGAATGTAATAAATTGAACTAAAACTTTTCATCGATACTTCTGTTAACTGGAATTAAAAACATATACACAGGCGATTTGGTCGGATCGAGTGCAAATGAGACTACCTATAAAACACTGTTACTATTTTATACGTTATTCATTTCAATTTATAAATTATATGAAAATGAAATTTCGTTAATAAATTATGTTTTATGTTATGTTTTTTTTCAACGATATTATTCATCAACTTTAAAATGTTCAAGTGAATAAAAATTAAGTGGGTATAATACCGCTTCTTACGAAAAAAAATTTATATGTATATACCTAAACTTACATATTTTAATATTTAAGACCAAGCTAGAGCACCTAGGAAGATTAAGGTGGTATCAGCACACTATATTATTATTATGATATAGTTTAAAATATATATATTTGCACCATGTTTATAAGTACGCGTAGGAGGTACCTACTTATATAAAATTAAAAACAGAAAAAAAAAACAATATGAGTAACTGAACTCTTGTCGCAGATGTAATTCAAATATAAAATAACATGGATATAGGTAGATAGTTAAAATATTGTTGGCAAGTATAGAAACGGTTATATTCAACCTTTGTTATCATTAACGTCATTAATAGTTATTATTTTTGTATACGAAAGACACATACTTAGCGTTATACACGATTGCCCACCTTAATAATTAATTAGTTTAAAAAAAATAATATTATTTAGTATAGTTAACTATTTAATGAAATATTAATATGAGCTTTTACAGAATTGTATACATTTAATTATTTAAAATAAAGTCTCTCGTGGTATTTGCTTATGGAAATTTATGCACCGTTATTAATGAGTAATGACGAATTAAAAGACATATTGACTATCAAAGTAATAAAAATAACTGTTATTGAAGTTCAAATTTTTACAAAATTGGATACCTATTAAACGATAATTATTCTCGATTTTTCCTTTAATGGTTTTATTTTATTTTAATTTATTATTGAAACTTTTTGCCATTAGATAGTATTATTTTCAATACATACCTAATGACATTTTTTAAATTTGTTGACAAATTTTAACATTTGTTTATACCTTTACATTCTACGGGTCATCGCCTGTCGGTATTGACTATTTTAAGTCGTATGCGATGTTTTGGCAAAAACTAGTTCAATCCACCCAATAAAAAAAGTAGGTAGGCACTAATTATAAAACAAATGTAATATAACATAAACTATATTATGCTTAGAAATATTATACGATGACCACATATGTCTCCTTGGTTTATAATCGTTTTTCGCATACAATGATTTATCGCTAAATTCAAATTTATCATATCCGTTACCGGTGACCTACTCAACGACGAGTTACAGTTGAAATCGAAACCATGAACATATAGCATTTAGATACCAGTAGATACAGCCCAGCGAGTTTCGAAGTTTTTATCGTTACCATCTAAATGTGAAGTCCTGTAATAACTTTTTCGTTAAATGGTAATAAAAATAAAGTGCGTTTAGTGCATGCGGTTAAAATTTTTCTTATTTCCAGGATGATTAAACATTATTATTGTATCTTATATTTTGATTGCCTAGGTAGGTATACGTTTTTCGGTAGATGAGAACAACTTGGACTTAAAATAATAATTGCAATAAAAACAACATCAGGCTGTGCGTGTAAAATACGAATTAACTTTGGTCAAATATGTTATTTTCAAACACTTTTTTTTACTTTAAAAATAATTTGTTTAATGAACGGATCGTTTGATTTTTGTATTATTTCATATACGATTCAAAAGGTTAATAATATGTAATAATAATATGTTGAGAGCGTGCAGATAAAATCTTATGCACTGATAAAGTATAATGTAGCATAATTTATTCAAATCCAACTCCGTAGGGCCTATACCAATTACAACTATTGTGTGTCTGTGTACTGGATAGGTATGCTAATACTATAATATTGTGTGGAATATTAGCAGTCGGTTAATGCGAGTATGCGTTTATACAAATATTCTCTTGTGTTTATTATATTAAATTTACCATTATATTTTAATGCGTTTCTAACTGATATAGTAAACAATATGCCGATATACGGGTGTCACTGTTTCTAATTATTATTTCTGATGTTAAGCCGAAAATCAAATGCCCATTTATTTTAAGACGCATTGTGATGAAAAGAGTGCTATAAAAAATTAATATATTATATAAAAGCGAACAGACTAAATAAATCGGGTGCTGTGTATACAGGATACAATACCTATACAATATTATATAATATTTTTATTATACAGGTTTATATCGCCTCTTTACGTTTATCTTGGCGCAGGACAGAGGTGTATTATTACTATAACAAATTTAAATGCAACAAATACATCAAAAGCGATTCGGAGTAAAGCTCGCAAAAACCACATTTTTCCCTGATTTCTTAAACATTTTTAGAATTTTTCATCTTGATGTAATATTGTAAATTATCTTTACTGTGGCGCTTACAATGTTTATATTATTAATTTTTTGAGCTTTTTATGAACTTTTTGAGCGTTTTCAGTGCACGAAAAAGTATTCATAGGAAATGATCGTTGTAAAACAGTAAAATCAATAATTGGTACGCATTCACTTCACCTGTAGAGCTTAAAAGAAATATTAAGAGCCCAATAATATTATATGAATTGAAATTAAAAAAAAAAAATATGGGAAATTTATTTCACTTGTATTAATTTTCTATGGAAATTCATAATCACACGATGCGTATAATGGATCTAAATGATTTAATCTTATTTCTTCCGTATACATAAATTGGAATTGAATTTGAAAAATCAACTTTCAAGTAGTAAACTCGTAAAGCAGATGATGAACGATGAGTGTAATTATATAATAATAATTATAATGTAATATTATAATAATAGGCATAGTTATTTTTGTCATTATTAGGAATAAATGGTTTATTGGTAATATTTGTATGGTATTATGAATCTTAATTTTAACAGAATAAAATTTGAAAACAAATATTATACAGTACAATTTTTCATTTGAATACGTGCTCAGTATATTTTCGTTTAGAAAACTGTGTGCGATATTGAATTACAATACATTTTTGGCTTATTTATGGGACGACGAAACGTTTTAATGTCTGATGCGTGTATATAACAATATATTCTTTAAAATAGTAGTAATTGAAAAATATATAATGATATATAAACTTACTTTGTGAATTTCGTCTACAAAGCATTTTGTCTCCCCTCCCTAGTCCGTGTCTTGTTATATCTTTTAAAAGTACTTTATCGGGCTAACAGGTTGCCGATTGATTAATGTCTCGGGATTTGGGCTGAAATCGACGATATTGTCTCCTTTCTATATCTTTCCTAAGGGACATATACCACGTGCCGAATAAACGAAGAAAAATGCTTTGTTATTGTGTCTCTTTTCTTTAGCAAAGGATACTCTTTATTTCGCTGCAATTTTATCTCTATCCTGAAGACCATTGCACAATCAGCAAATTCGTTACGTAGTATCTGTTCCAATTAGCACAGCAGTGTTAGACCGACACACGTACTATAGCCACGGTCAAGGTTTCAATTTATGCAGACTACGTGTGTAAAGTGTTTGAAAGACAAAAATAATGCATAACAAATAATACTTAAGGTGCTAAGTTAAATAATTGTTATGTAAACTTACTAATGAATGTAATAAACATCTAAATAAAGATTGTTCCTGCAGGTACTGTTATAATATACTTATCGATTAATTTATATGATTTATATCAAATATCTTCCTCATTACGTCTTGCCGTTTAGAGACTCCACTAGACTTGTATAAAATATTTTTAATAGGTAATATCGTGTAAGTACCCATAATGATTTTTACCTGTTCTGTGATGTTTTAAATTATTTGGTACTTTTCGATTGCTATAATAATATTGTTCTCTAAAATAAAATAAATAATAATATTGACTTAAATTAAATATAGAATTAATTTATCTTAGTTATTATAATATTATATTATGATAGACAACTTATTATATGTATAATCTAACCAAATGCGACGGCAAAAACACAATATTGCCGTGTGTTCGCATCAAGATTTTTTCCCTCGTCACCGCCATTGTCTTTCAAATGGTTTTTATTTAAATTGAACGTTTAAATGCTATCTAAGATTGATGATTTATGTTCGCCCGATGTTCATCGTTGTCGCGATGATATTGTCGCCAAATCAAAAACCAACTGAAAACGCAGTGATCATATATTAATTGTTTAGTTTTACTTCTTGCTTATACGACCAACGTAATTTTATTTATTTATATAATATTATAATATATAGTAATTGTTAAAACTACCTATTTCAAGTTTTAAATTTTATTTATCGTATTTTAATCTGAATGAAGTGGCGAATGTATTAACGAAGATTTTTTTTTATATCATAATTCTTTCTAGTCAAATGAGACTGTATTTATATATTTTTAAATACATTTTCAAAGCTTTTAACCATTTATTATACTTATTACTCTTTAATGTGAGTAGGAATTATTTATTTACACAAAAAATGTTTTCAATGAGGTAATAATTTGCAAAAATAACGTTATAACAAAATGTATTCACTACTTACCATGACAGTGTGTAGAACGGGACACTATTAAAATGAAAACTTAACTTCCATCAAAATCTTGCCTATACTCCATTCTTTCTTAAATCAATTGGTTTAACTATGTTTAAGATTAATGTCCGACATAGGTACCTACATTCGTACTTTTCACCATAATCATTATAGACATTTCACAAAACAAATTATTATTGGTATAGGTTATTTTTAGACCTGTGTGGCTGCAATGTCTTCTAATTCAAATAAAGCGATTTTTCATAAATAAATAGATTGAAAACTGTTTTCGGTTATGGCTTAATAGAGAAATACATTACTAAACTCTTTAAACTTATTATTATTATTTTTTATTAGTTAAATCCAGTAATGTCGTATAAGTTTTAATACTTACAAGAAAAAGGGCCCAATTTAATAATAATATTATATAATATTACATAGCTGCGCCTTAACATTAATCACCATACTAAACAATATATTCAACAAATTAAATTATTATTTTTGATTTATGTGTTGTTTAAAGGTTTTCATTATATTATATACGTTATTATAATAATATTGAACGTAAACGTGTTTATATATACGCGTACATAATACATACAAATTAATTTAAACCTGAGAAAAAAAAATATTTGGAAAGCTTAAACAATTTGTGACATTGTCTTTTCAGTTTTTGATCTACTTATTGTTCTCTTGGTCTTTTTGAATGTTTAAAAATGTGATTTGCATGTTTTGAAAAATAATTTGAACATAGTGTCGAATTAGCAGGTTGAACGAGCGTCGTTATTAGTTGGTGATTTGTTTTGCCGTCAGATTTTCTGAATAGACTGACTTATGAATGCCTTGCACTTATAATGATTATTATTTGCGTTCGCAAAGCTTCTTGTTTCTATCGTTAAAACAGAAAAAAACCACAGTTGCCAGTTCCGCATGCCTTTAGCTTAAAATCTTTCCGCGAGCACCTACCAAATTCCGTGAGCGATTCTGTTTTCGATTTTTCCGAAAAAAATTATCCGGTCGATTAATTAGTGTTCGCGCTCGAATTATTAATTTACCATTTTTATGACGTTTTCATCACAATAAGTAGGTATGTACATTATTATGTTCTTTAAGAAATTTTCTCATGCCAAATTAAATCAGCTTTATTGCGAGTATTAGGTACCTAATATGTTTAATTTGGATTTAATACGCAGACACTTAATTTAAACGGTTTTATTTAAAGTAATGTAAGTTTCGTTTTACTTATTTTAAAAGTAGGCACTTTACAGAAATATAATTATGGTTGGTTATCGTAAACATTTTTTGCGTTATTCACTGATCGTTAAGCATATAGTATTGATAAAAATATTTATACACAACTTGGCTTTAAAATATTAAACAATAAATTCTTCATTAGTCAAATAAAATTATAATTTGCATTTTATCATGCTACAATAATTATATACATTAATACCTAATTTGTATTGTTGTTTAATGGCGTGTAATATTTATGAAGATCTTACAGACATAATATTCGACAGCAAATTAAGTTTTTCCAACTATACAAACATTATTAAAAATAATAGGTGATGCGCATCCTGGGATTTATAAAACGCATATGTCACTCGTTTCAAGACCCGACGTCTCTGAAAACTCTGTCTGATCTAATCTTGAATATTGGCCTTTGACTTGAATCAACTTTCAAACAGACCGAAGCTATTGAATCAGCACGCGATTGTTTTCTGAGATGCGTATTGCATTAAAGTTCAATATAAACAGGCGGGTCCTTGGCTCTTACCAAAATTTTCCGAATTTTCTTAATATTATATCTGACCGCTTAACTAAAAAGCCATCTTATTATCAGGTTCTTGATTTTTACTCAATCTAATATCTGGTAAGATCGACCTCCCCGAATTACAAATCTCTGCACTTATCGATTTTAAAACAAACAGGGTACCTTCAATAGAAGAAATTCAGATTCTTTCTAGTCAAATTTCTCCAGTAAAAATGATCCACTAAATAATTATCTACTGCTAACCACGTCCTATTAATGCGGGTCGGTAACTCATAATATATTGTAAATTTTTTAAAATTAAATTTCTAAATTCCCAAGCAATGTGTTGTTATTGGTTGACTACTTTTCTCACGTGTCTGATATCAAAAGTATAATATATATCTGCATGCAGGCTTATTGTAATAAATAAATTACAGACTGTTTGTTTTCAAAATAAGGTAAAAATAAATAATTAAATTCAGCAGTTTTTATAACTTTAGCTGAATGTCATAATAATTTATTTATTTATTGTAAACAATAATATTATGTTACTGCATATTAACGTTTAAACTGTAATAGGACCCAGAGTCCGTTTGTATGAAAACAAATAAATAAATAAATGTTTATTATATTACTCGTTAAATTTCAAATAATTGAACTAATTTTAATATTATTACAACTAGGTATATAAGTATTTTGAATTTGGTAGATACTATTTTGTATTATTGTTTTTAATATTATCAAAAAAATGTGATATATATATATATCAATTTATTACCAGTGAATACTGGTATATTGTGATAATGATATGATGGGTAAAAATGGAATAATGACAATATATATTATATACCATATTGACATCATCCAGGGAACAACTTATAATTGTTTTATCTCTTTGACACCCGAGTGTATACAATTTGGAGTATAATCACAAATAATCTATGGTAATTAGAAGAATTTTGAGTCTTGGAATTTTCTATTTGAAACAGATAACTTTTGAGCTGTATTTTGTTAGTTAAAAATTGTCAATACCTAGTTTTGGAATTTATTTTTTTATTTTCCCTGGACTTCAATTATTACCTATACTGTAAGTTGAATTTGTTGGCTATATAAAAACACTTGTTTATTTTGTGTTGAGGTAACTGCAATAATATACTGTACAGTGTAGATCTAAAAAAAAATATCTGACCCAGTTTTGTATCGGCCTAAAAGTATTAAAACTGTTGTTTGATTACTATATTACTGTAATATTACCTTACTACCATAGAACAACTTAGAATAATAAATATAATTTTATTTCAAATCTTTACGATAGTTATGGCTTTTGGATTTTTTGAGACAAACGTGGCAAATAAAATATATAAATAATTGAAATAATCCAGTTTCGGCAAAATCATAACTGATTACGAGTTAACTGTTTTGCCCAAAATATTTTTAGAAAACTGAATGATCTATCGTTGCTTTTGTATATTTTAAAAACACTCTCTAATAGACCCTGTCCACAACTTCAGTTTCGTAGTTTTTTTTGTTTATTTATTTTTTTCCCAACTTATTATATTATAGTTTATAACTTTTTTCTTATATAAAAATTTCTACGGTTTTTATTAATTACACTTTGTCAACTATTTTTTTTAGGGTATAACAAATGCCTGCCAGAAAAGGATTATTGGCGCCTCAGAATACATTTCTGGATACAATCGCGACACGGTTCGATGGCACACGTAAGTTCACAATATTGTACTTCATAAATTACTAAGTCATGAGGTATATTTTTAGATAATTACGCATAGTTGTATTTTTATTGATATATTTTTAAACACATGGAATAAAATATATTAAATAAAAATAATCTATATGAGATAAGCTAATTATGTAGAATGCATACAGATGATGTTATTTAAATGTTATCAGTGAAATTTTCTTTTTAAAATGGATATTATTAGCAAGCTGCATTATATTGAATAGGTGACCCATCTCCACTCGGAACAATTTTTCCTTCGATTTCTTGTTAATGTTTAGTTTAAATAATTTAATATAAAATATACAAAAATGTATAAATAACATATAATTCCATACTCGTTAAAAAAAAAAAATAATTTTATATTTTAAATTGAATAAAAGCCAATAACAATTTGTATTATAGGTATCACACGAGACGAGCCAATACTCACATACTTACATAATGTTTGGTATTTATTTAATACGTTCCCGGCGCGAAAAGATGTTTGCGGTTTTATATTATTATATAATATTCTCTTCTTATTTTGCAGGTAATTTCTAATAAAATATAATGAAAAACAAAATATTGTAAAACAAATTCGATTTTAGTCAGTCCAATATTCGATGGATTCAGCTCTATTGTTCAAACAATGTTATTAATGTCATATGCCTGGTATGCAACCCTACCCATGCGAAAACAACCTTTCCGGCGGATTCCATTTATCCTTGTCTAGTGGGCTACTTCGGTTCAACCATCTGTCCTCCTGGGGTTTTGCAAAATGTTGTTGGTTCTTTTTATCCCAAACGTATTTCTCGATAGTCATCAGTCAGAATACCAAAACCATTTTGTCGTTCATAATATTTTACATTTTCAACAAATGATTTGTTGTCTTTTGGACGTTCACACCAACTGCTATTATTTATTTTTTTTTTTTCATTTAAGCCTCAATTTTCCACACTTTGGCCATTACATTATTACTTTGTGTAAATATATGCATTAATATTTAAAAATAATTCGTGCGACAGGTTATAGGATAAATTCCTACAGTTTTTGTTGAAAAAAATTAAGTTCTTCTATGCAATTTTAATTTAAAAAAATCATTGTGAAGGAAACATGTTATCATATTATTGTTTGATATAATAATTATTCGGTGTCGTGTTTAATTTTATATGATGATTTCGATAAAATCTATAGATGTTGACTTGTTGTCGTTAATCAAGGGAGTGTATTTTGATTAAAATGTAGGTTATTATTATAATATATCAACAATACTATATCAATATATATTAATATGTAAAATTATTATTAAAAAACTATTGTTTTCTTTTAATTGTGTTTGTTTTAATCTAAATAATTTATTTTGATTGTCACTTGAAAATTTCTAAATACCTAATTATATAAATATATTAATAAATTCTAGAAATTGTTTCACAATAAAAAAAAAAATTTAAAACAACGGTCGGTTACATAAAAATTATTCCTTATTTGAGAATAATTATTTAATAATACTATACTTGAAATGCACCGAATGCTTGTAGTTGATTCGCTCATGTACCATGGTTAGGTTCCTGAATATATGTAACAATATAAATTATAATATTATAGAATAATGTAGTATATTGTATTCAGTCATTCTTTTCCACAACATTGCACTCTAAGAAAAAAGCAAATTAAGTTTTAATAAAGTTTTTATGAGTGAAAAAAAAATAATTTACGGCAGAATTTGTATGCATATTTTCATTAATTACGCTTCTATAACAAAATAAGTTAATAGAGAATAATTGGACGTACCTTTGGCAAAGAAATGAAGTAATTTTCATTGTTTAAATGATTTTCACCAAGATGACGGATGAATATATCGTGACTTTAAATATATCTTTATACAAAATAATATGATAATAATATTATTAAATATGCTATCCAAAGCATTTAATAAATAATAGTGCAAATGCAAAGTATGATAATATTATGTTTGTTTATTATAAATAATTGTAAAAAATCACCCGTATTGTGTTAACAAATAGGTAGGTATCTCTGCTTTTAATAACTATAATATTTGATATTGTATCTATTGTTATTTACAATGATCAAAACATATAATTAAGATAAAATCAAATACATAATTATTCGTATCACTTATAGGGTCTAACGTACTAAGAGAAACGACCTATATTTGAGATTAATATTTGCAGATTAATCTAATATCAATAATTGTGCATACTACATATAGCAAATTAAAAACGAGTGCTATTCATATTTTATTTGAATTCAACAGGTATTGTATGGTTTATAATCTCACACTTTTACCTATCTTCTCTAATACTTTCGATCAAACAGAATTAAAACCTTTTTTTGGTACAGTAAAATCTATAATAGTGAAAAGACAGTTTATTTTATTTTATTTTTATTTTTATTTTATAGGAATAATACTCGTATATAACTTTAATTTACAGCCATACATATATTGAGGTAGGTAAATAGTTTATGTTCACCGCACGTTGGAAAAGCAATATAATGATCGAAAAATTACATTTAAAATGTCCAAAGTACCAAATAAATAAAATGTACGATCTATATATAGGTAACTATATCTACGGCCTACGGTATTTATATTTTATAAAAACGTTTATAAGAACATTCCTTCTATTAACGAACATTTAACAAAAATAACTCATTAAAAAAAATCCCTTTCATTATAAAATGATTACATATTCCACCACTTTGCTCTGTCTAAAAAAAATATAATTTATTTAAAATATGTCAACTTCTGTTGTAATTTGTAATTTGAACGTTCTCAAATAAAACAGTTTTGGTCAGAATGTTTGTCATTTTCGATGTATTTGTTTTATTATTTTAATTATTATTCTGTTTGAACTCTCTAGAATAAATTAAAATAAACATGGTTTTTAATATTCACTTGTATGATATTTAAGGCGTATAATAGTAAATACATATTTTGATTAGGTTTTAATGTGACTTCTTAAATACTGAATTGTGTAAATATTTAAAATTACACGGTTGTAGACAAAATGTAAATGTTGAATAACGAATTTTAATACTTTCAGATTAAAGTCACATAGAACAGCTAGGGATCTCCAATCTTTTTTTTTTTAAAAGCAGGTTGAATCTGAAATGCATTTCAACAAGCCGGGCCAAAATTGTTTGGGGAGGCATAGAGATTTATAATTTGATTGAAAAAATGGAAAAATAATTGTATTATTTCAATTCTACTAAGGAAAAAAATCATTTTATTATATTAATTGTATTGAGCTCGACTGATTTACTCGCAACAACTAGGATATAATATACATGCATAACTAGGATCTTGGAGGTGAAGATAAAATTTTGTTCGGTGGGCCGGTTCAAAGAGCATGCAAAAATATATATCTAAAATAATATAGAGCAGTGGTTTTCAAACTTTTATTAAACACGGCACACCGTGCTCCTCACATTTCCATGGCTCACTGACTTTTTTTCGCACTAAATAATTAGATGAACAAAATTGTTTTGAATTATAATTATACACATTTAATTAGAACTATATTTTATGTTCCATATTCACTTTTTATCCGATTTCAAATGTTAGTAATAATAATTTTAAAAATTATTTAATTAAAATAAAGCGAATAAACAAATAATAATATAGTGTCGTACTGTCGTGTCTTGTTATTATTTAATAGCAACACCACAATTAATTGTTGGAAATGTCAAGTCTCCGTAATTAATATTTCCTAGGTGTGTAAAACGTAAGTGCCTACGTATTAAAATATCATTATAATATATATATATTATTTTGAGCAATATGTTACAAAAATCTATTTTACGATTTCACTGAACCCAATTATAACACATTTCATAAAATATGATAAATCCATGTGGTATTATATAATTAGCTAGGTACTAGATATTAATGCAAAATCAAATATGTAACAGACATTAAATCTGTTACATTTAAATCATCATGATTATAGTTTAATTACCAATTAATATGCGAATAATTATCATTATTCATAGCCCATAATATTATTATGTATTATAGCCGGCTCATATATCGCCCAGGTTTAGTGAATAACTTAGGTATTGCCATTGTTTTTCGTCACTTAATTGTATCGTTTAGAAATTTAGCATTTACATTAATTATAAAACCTAATTATAAAGAACCCGAAAGTTACGTTATATTGACATATATGTTTTCAGATGTTCAGACTTAAAATTATATTATTTTGTAGGTACTTACCCTTTCATTAGTTTTACTTTTTGTACGCTTTAGATTTAAGTTACCTATATCGTTACAGAAGATGTAGGTACACAATAATATTTGATGTATAATTTACATATTGTAATATTGCGTTGAAGGCCATTAAATGTAGTTGCTTTTTACTATCGTAAATTGTATTGAACTAAAGTGTCCATAAATTGGTATTAGGTAGGTACAAGCTATTATGTACGTATAGTGAATAAAATATTTATTTAGATACATTTATGTACTTCAGTAGGTATCTATAATTATGTACGAAAAACTTGCGTAACACCTATTCAATGTATGCTTTTGATTCAGAAACAGAATAATCACAAAGAAAGATAATAATTTAATATATTTTGGTACTTATATTATACGATGTTGTATAATATGACTTATCAATTATACTAATAAAGTAATAACATATTATGTATATCGGTTCAAATAACTTTTCACTTTGTGAAAATAAAAATTATACCTAATATTATTATTTTTTTTTCCACAGACTTTAAACAAACAATAAATCGTTTATATTATTATGGTTAGAAATTATTGTGTATAGATTTTAATTTATTTGTCTATATATAGGTAGACTTTTTATCAATAAAGTTCGGTACACACATGTTCGTTTTCAATAGTTAAATTATATCTACATTGTTTAATGCTTTTTTGTTACAATGGAAAACGCTCGGTAACATAAATTTTTAAGTACCTTAATTGAATTAATAATGTCATACATAGTATGTTTATTAATACACATATTATGTGATTGAAGCCAATAAATTGAAATGTTTTTCCTGTATTTTTCGCTTATTAAATTTTGTACAAAACATCATTGGTATGTTTTTAATATTTTCTATTGTGCATTGCAAATATTTGTCGTATAAACGACGTTTGAAAAGCTTGACAATTAATTAACTCGAATTAATTATTATATATACTCACGTTTAAATCGTAATGGCTGAAAATACAGCTGAAGTAAAATCTATACCCTTGAACTTTGAATTAAAAAAAGTCATTACAGTTTATTTTTAATCCATAGTTCAATTAAATTATATCAAAATCATATTAATTAAGATTAATAATGGTATACTATATTATGAAGTAGGTACTAGCTAGGTTAGTATACACGTACCTACCTATAATATGTTATAATGAATCGCAAGGTTAAGGATCATACTTTGGTCTACCAACAACGTAATAGATCGCAAGTCGTAATAACAGCCATTTATATTAAATATTACATCATTCATTGTTTTAATAATAATAGTAATAATAATCGTAATAATAAAAATAATAATAATAATATTATGCAGTAGGAGTAATATTTATAATAACAATAATAATATTATATATAGTGCCTAATAATAATATTTTAATGTTCATATTCGTACGTCGTACGCGTACTTATCGAAATATATTAAATTATCTTATGTGCACAATCATTATAAATATCATACCGACGTAGCCAAAGGTAATATTGCTCAAACGCCATGGTTATAATATTACGGCAGGTACGCGATATTCGTAAATAATAATAATTAAAATAATAATAGTTGTCAAAAAAAATTTAAAAAAAAAATACAGTTGAACTTTTTGTTCGTAAAAAAAATTGTAAAAGCATACCTACGCGAACGATAATTCAAACCGGAATGTTTTATTATGCGAAGTCTGTCAAAGACGCAACGATGACCAAAAAAAAAACTGTGGTTCACATTAATATTTGGCAATAATATTGATTTAGAATTGTCCGCGGACGTCGATTTCGGGATCCGCTGGGTCGACGACATTATCCGCCACCGGTGGATAAGTCGGCACTGCACCTGCAGACTCGTTGCCGCTATCGTTCTCGGTTTCCGTCACAGAGGAGTCGTCCAATATCGTGACGTCATCATCGGGGCCGGCGGCGTAGCCTTCTTCTGCAGGTTCTCCTTGGTTTACGACCGAGGTTATCGGTACGTAACCACTGGAATAATCGGTTTCCTCGGGGGTGATGATGGTGGTGGTGGTCGTCGTCGGCGTCTCGGTAGTGGATTTTTTTGTCAACCCCAGTTTGCTCTTCACCCAACGTATGACACCGCTGTGAGTACAATTTTCTTCGTGTTTCGCGATTTTCGCATGGACGTTCTTCAGCCAACCGCGGATACCGTGTTTCACCGTCGACGCGGTTTCCTCGATCCCGGACGCCAACTCTTCGGTCGGATGTCCGGTGGTCTGCACGACCAACACGGTTAAGGCCAACAAGGCGAATACCTAAATGTAAAACCAGAAATTCGTTAATACGGCACGTCATAGACACCATTATAGGCGGCTTATAGGAAACTCTACTAAGACGTGGGAGGGTTAAAAATTGCATTCTCGTTACTTCGAGACCATTCCCCTCTTCCGCGCACCAGATTTAATCTACTCCTTCAATTTATATTTTTGTTAGTTCTTTTTTTATTTTTATTTTATGGTAACTCGATAATTGTTGATTATTGCTATAGATATATTTATAATTAAATATAGCTAAATAAAAAATACACCAATGGCAAACTTTTCGGTGGTGGGGTAGTGGTGATCTACAAATATCTCCTTCAAATACGCGTCACTGATTAGATGAACATCGCACACTGCGTGTACGTTCATATTTTATTATATATATTATAATATTATATCGATATGTAATATTGAAGGTTGAAGCGATACGATGAGTAATGTCATTATATTAATATCTAGCAGTGTTTGTTTTTCTTTAAATTCCAATTATTACCAGTGCATGACGGTCAGGAAATTTCCAGATCGTTTACACTAGGTATTAACTGTCAAGGTTCTACACTGTATTTAAAAACCTGTTGAAACTGTATTTAAAATAAAATAAAAAATTTTGACTCACTGAAAATTGGGTATTTTATATTTAAATTTCAAGGCACATTATTCGCCTACATAATTTTAACTCATGTGGGAATTTGTTTTTATAAGATTTGTAAACTGAATAATATCATTCCAACCAGTATTACGTTTTAATTTTAAATATAAATTAATGCGATTTAATGCCTTAATGGTATGTGTATAAACTACAAAGGTAATGAAACTATGATAACTTAAATTATGATTATCTAATATTAATCAGAATTTTTGCTTATGAATTTATAGTGTTTAGTCAATTAAAAATGAAGACTAGTAAAGCAATTTGTAAAAGTCTGCCTATCATTCGTTTTGTTTGGTTATAATTTATTAGTTCTCTGAAGCGAAGCCCCACATTAATTGTTTATTTTAATTTCTCTAGGGTGTAAAATAACCACACGAGTGTATTGGAATTTGTATTATGACTTTTTCTTAGCTTTGATTCAATTGTGTTGATATTGTAAATAGCTCGTTTACACAATAATAATATAATTATGATACAAATTATTCGTAATAAATTATTTTTATTTAGTATTTTACGTCGATACTTCATAGTTCATAAATTATATTATTAGTAGGTACCTACAAGATAAATAATTTTATTTTTCAATTTTATAAATTAAATTTATATAATAATAACGCGAGCATTGAAAATTGAATATGGATTACAAATATAAAAATAATTAATTTCTACCTACTATTATCAGTTGTTATTGAATATTATTATTTTGTGTGCAGTTAAAGTTTATTAATAAGTCATACATTTTGATCTCTGTTATCTTATCGTTTGATTTTTAAAATAACTAAATACTTTTTTAAGCACTGTAGTCTGTAAGATATGTTT
The DNA here is from genome assembly GCA_008086715.1 of Sitobion miscanthi. NCBI lineage: Eukaryota > Metazoa > Arthropoda > Insecta > Hemiptera > Aphididae > Sitobion > Sitobion miscanthi. Next base: position 12,853,475 of record CM017805.1, read on the forward strand.
ATTATAATAATTCTATAAAGTTTTTCTCATATTATTATACAAATTAAAATAATTAACTATTATAAAGTATATTTGAATATTTAATTTCTTAGTTAACAATGAATAATATTATAGATCACACAAATTAGCTCGTTTTAATTGTTTAATCCTTTTTTGTAGCAAAATCAATACCATACTGGCTAAATCTGACCTACTTTTGTAATGACACTGATTAATCTTTTTTTTGGAGATGTATCCAACTAATTCTAACATAATAATATATTATATATTTATTACTTATTATATTCAAAATGTGTCAACACATAACATGCTCTTACAAGTTTGATATTATTTTAGTAATATTAATTGTTGAAAAAAATATAGTGTGCTATTGCCTATTATTGGAAAAATGTACTCTTATTTGTGACGGAAAATATAGAAACAAATACAAGTAACCTAGTGTATTAAAATGGATACCATATAAATTATTTTCATATCTTAAGAATTTTTTTGGTTGGTAAATAGCTGCAAACAATTTATCAATAGTTTTATAATTGGACAATTTTATTATTTTACATTTTAAAGCACGAAATGAGCACAGCATTCGTTATGAAAATTATTCGATAGAGAGTTGCAAGAAAATCTATTCATTTTATAACTTTTGTTTTATTAAAATTAAATTTGCATATCACCTGTCGTGGAGTTATATTCCATAACAAGTCGTTCTAATATATTTACAGAAGTATTATATTTTGTAATACATATAGTATAAGATTCATAAACAAAGTTTCCCTTAGAAGTTTGATACTAACGTATATAGAAAGTCTCACATAATAGTAAATCGCGCCCTCGTCTCAAACTTATCTTTTGATATCCATATTTATTTATTGCCACCTACATATATTTAGTAATATCAGTAAAATTATTTGTACATATAGTGTAAACGAGCATTTATAATAGCAAAAATACAGTTTTTTATCTAATGGTTACAATTAATGTTCAACGAACGTTAAACTTTTTTTGTTTAAAATTTTCGTTTTAATTATTCGTTTAGTAATAAAATATTTAAGCTAATATTGGCAAAAATTCAAATATATAGTATCTTACAATATACGATTTTTTTTTATTTGATTTAAATAATAAACAGAAAAAAATATTCAACATTTCATGTATTTTTGTTATCAACTAACTAAATAAGTATTTGATAGATTACTTTGGTTTTAAATTTATTTTCATACTTAATTACTTAATTTATTTAGTGTAAATAATTAACTTTATATAACGTTATTTTTTGATTTTTACTTTCTTTAATACAGTTATGTCTTTTTTGCCGCTAAGAAATCTGGTGTTTAAATAATATGATTCTAACTGTATGATGAAATAAAATATTGTATTTATAGGAATTTAAATGAAAAATTTTTTTTTAGAATTTTTCTTTTTTTGGAATGCTTCACATTTTATGATTTAAATTTTGCTATGTCAAATGTAAGTACTTAAGTTTCCCTTAAATTAATTATTAACACGATATCTATGGATGCAAACATTGATGGTATAATAATATACCACTATCGCTCGTAACGATAACCGCGTGTAAAACGAAAAATGACAATTAGAAAATAGAATATTATTTTTTCAAAACTCTCATCGATGTCTTTTTAAAAAATCGTAATATTGTACTATTATAGTTCTGAGTAAACATTTGAAATTTAGTATTTATAATAGTATTATAATATATACTAATGAACAACGAAAATTAGTAATTAAACACACTTACGGCGAATTTGTTGAACATCATCTTAATATATTATTATTATTCTGTCGTCGTCGTGTGGTGCGAAATCGAAAACTATAGCGAATCCGTCGTCGGTCTTAATAATATTATCTGCGTATTGGGCCGTTAGCAAACTGTTATTATCCGGCAGAGAACGTCGTCTTTTTTATAATAATCGCCAACTACCGTGCTCTGCCCTCTTGTCCTGCACTTCGGGTCCACCACTCTCTTACCGACGGCTATCAGTGCCACTCGCCGTTTACGCTGTTACGCACACAATTTTGACACACACACATACACACGTGCAACGTCATGTCTTGTACGATGTAATATAACGAAATAACTGAATCGTAGTTTTACCGATATTGTGTGCAATGTTAGATTACAATATTCTTTATAATAATAATATATTCCGTCGGGTAAAGGCGAATTGGTACGTCAACAGGTGGCTGCTGGATGGCTACGAAAAATCGGGAGGGGGCCTTGTATACAAGTTCGCGTCATACGATTTAAAATTGGAATTCATTAACCATATAATTATATTATAATTTATAATAATATCGTGGCCTGGTGTGGCGTGGCGGCGTTTGGCTTCAATCGCGCAAACGTGTTCTGAAGTCGTCACAGGTTAGATATTTTACTGCACACACGAATTTCCTGTACTCGCAAACTCGGATACAACGTATTGTGTCTTGAGATTTAATAACGAAATAAATGAATCATAGTTTTTTTTACCGACGTAGGGATACGATACATTTACAATAATAATAATATTTTATTCCGGAGTGTACGTGCATTGGCACAACTCGCGGCTGCTGGACGGTTATGAAGCGATCTTCATGGGGGGGGGGGGGGGGTTTGCACAGACTCACAGAATATACGACTTCGTGTAACTTACGATTTAATAATGAAATAAATTATTCATAGTTTTACCGATATTATTATACATCGCGGTGGTTGCGAATCAAAGTATAACCTACGTGTTCGTGCAGTATGGACAGGGAAAAATAGTGATCCCGATAAATACGAATGGAATCGAGGGGAACCCTCCCTTTAAACAAGCGTACAGAGATTTTACGTCGATACGCTAATAATCCGGTCGTAGCGACACCGGATAGCCGGGTATTAATAATCGGAGATAAACAATATTATATTGTTGTACCGCAGACTAACATTTTATACATTATACATCATATTGTTTTGTATTATATAATATATGTATAGGTAATTATAGGTATAGGTACAAGGTACGTGACTGCCGAATGCATTTTCGAATCTCGCGTTTCGTCTGACGAGAAAATAAAAAAAATGGACAGATTTTATCGTTTCGATTGCGCCGTTAAAGTACACCTAGTCGTATACGTACAGGGTGCATGTAGACAAATTTTATTAATAATTAACATCAGACATATTTTATAACGTCCAGCTATATTATTATTATTTTTGACTTTTGGGTCTTATTAATATATTATTATTATCAGGTCGATTTAGACATGCAGCATACGCAGATGTACCTATAATAATGTCTGTCGTGTCGACGACGATAGGAAATGAAATAGGAAACGGGCATGCCAAATAATTGCGTTTCAGGAAAAGAAAAAATGAATCGTTCAAATCCGAAGCTATGTTATAATGAAAACTAATGAGTAGATAAGTACTTAAGTTTGACTTTGACCCGATCTAATATCGATAAATATACAAAAAAGATAAACCGACATTTACCGATAATCTATAACTATGGAATTGTCTATTTTGTATTTAAATTATTAAAATAATATAGAATTTTTTTTTTTTATTGATCTCAAAAAATAACCCGGCGTCTGAGGCCATTAGTTACGGTCATTACAATGTTACATTTGAGTTGTAGGAATGGGGTGACAATATAGGTATAACCTATTTCTGATATTTACAGTACTTACACATGTACTGATAGAATAAAGTTATAAAATAAATATAAAAATATTATAGAAAACAATTAAAAAAGTTAACAAAAACAAACAAACAGTCGAAAATAATGCCCAGGATTTAAACAGAATTTTTGATGGAAATTAAGTTGTTATCAAGTGTAGGGATTGGATTGGATTTTATTCCATACATATTTGGTATCGGATTTTTCATTGATACTGCTTGTAAATTTTATCCAAGATTTTTTTTGTTGGATTGACCTAATGTTAAATTTTCAATTTTGACTATTGAGTTACTAAATGTATCTACTAGCGAGTTAATATTTATGGTTTAGGTGTTGTTTATATCTTTGATTTCCTCTTCTAATAATTCACTGAATATTGGCTTTTTAAATTTCACATTTCATTAGTATTAGAGGTGTCATTAGACTTTGATATACAATTGATAATGATAGGGGAATGGTCACTACTCGTAGGATTATTGTATACCTTCCATTCCAATCTTTGGAATAAGGATGCATTTGAAAATGTTAAGTCGATGTTGGACCATATTTTTCAATATTTAGACTTTAGATGGGTGGGTTTGTTGCTATTCAATAATATTATCGCTTTATAGTACTTTTTTAATTTTTTTTCAATGTCCATTAGAGTAAAATCGTGTTGGTTAGGTAAATATATGTTACATATGTTTAATTATGTGTCTGTAAGTTTTACTGTTAAAGGTATGGCTTCGAGATGAGTATTTATGTTTAATTTTTTGTAGGGATATCCGGTTTTAGCATATATTGTTACACCACCACTGGCTCGTAAACCATCAGTGCGATTATTACTATAACCTGTGTAGTTGTATCAATTACCATCAATTATCTTTGAAATTTGTTTCTTGGAGACATATTAATTATGGTTGTATTTCTGATATAAGTATTTTTAATTCATTGAGTTTTTTGATGAGCCCATTCGTGTTCTATTGCAATATTGTATACATTGTTTTTAAATTTTTTTTTTAACTATAAATGTTCTTGGGGTTACAAGCTTTTTGAAGAGAAGGTTAGCTTATTTTGTCAATTTGGTTTTCTTTACTCGATTTGTAATTTTTGGACGAACCATTTCAGTTGCATCCATTAACGTTGGTATATCTAAATTTACTTGTTTCCATGTTAACAGAATTGCTTGAGAAGTTCTCGACAATATATTGAAATTTAAGAAGCGATAGTGGGTGGTTGTTATTGTTGATGAAGATCTCTTCAACTTGGTTTAGTGGATTTTCCAACTTAGTATCATCTACATTTGAGAAAGAGCTTGACCGGGAACCAATTTTTGCTTTTTTTTGTAACAATAGGTGTGGATGGTACATTTGTTGTGTAGATAATTTTAGCAGCAAGGACTTTTCAGAGATAAGTCATTTTTTTTTTGTTTTTTTAAGATAGTTATATTTACAAGTATTTGATATATTATTATGTTCAATAATTTTTTGGCTGGATTCAATTTGTTTTTCTATTGACTTGACCTCGCCGGTCAAGTCAATAGGTCCGCAGGGGGAGTTGTTTATTCTAGCCAGTCCACGAACTTGTGTTCCACTAAGACGTATTTTAGGAGCTGTAGAGGCTTCTTTATCCCTTCGGTTTCTATGGAAGGAAGAATGTCTTCTATTAGTACTTTTGAGGTAGTATCAAGAGCGTTGATATCGTTAGAATCGATCACGTGATTACTTTTTAATTTAACTTCGTTGTTTTTTTTACAATTGGTTGTTTTTTGGTCAACCGATTTGCATAAAAAACAAGTTATTTGATCATCAATGAAGAGAATTCTGAATTGTTTTCGTTAACATTAATTAATAACTAGCTTGAAAGCTTGGGAACATCTTCGTGATTCCGGAACATTAGCCGGTGAAAGTTCATTATGTGTGCATATCCTTCTACATTGGTTCCGGCTTTTAGGTGGTTAATTTGTTAATTAGGTTGGAAAAATATCTATATTTCTTAGGGCGTCTAAAATTGCTTGGTTAGGAATGGGTGGACATACGTTAGATATTATAATAAATCTCTTGGCCAGGTTAATAAGTCTACGTATTTGAATAACGTGATCGTTAATATGTATATCGTTATTTAAGTTTCCATTAAGTTGTCCAAGATTATGTGAAATTAATATTGTTATCTGTGTTGTTTATTAATGTATATTATTGAAGGTATGTGTTATTTACTTATTTGTGATCGGGAGTTCGTAGAAATAACATAATTAGTGAGAGACGCGATTGTAGTTGAGGCGTGTGTGTTATCGGTAAGAGAAGCGTGAGAATTTAATATTTGATTTCACTTACATGCAATTTTTTTGATAACGGTAGATAACCTCATAAGAAATCTTGTGTTACATTTTAAAATCTTACATTTAAAAAGAAACATTTTTATGAATATCTAACTCTAAATAGTTTGCACATTTTTGTGATTTTTACTTGTTTTGTAATTATTTTAACTTTAAATGCTTATTAAAAAAAATTGTGATTATGGATTTTTAATATTTTTAAAATGTCATAGTCACAATATATTAAGAGCCTTGTATTACATTTTTAAGCTTTTTTACCCTACAAATAAAATTTTATTGATATTCATAGAAAAAAAAACTAAAAAATTTGAAACAGAAAATGTTTGTTAGCATTATAAAACAAATCAAAATATTTTGAAAATTTTATCGTGTATAGAAAATTCTAATATAAACAACCAGTGAAAGTTTAATGTATCGCCGAATATTTTTTTTTAGAGTTACACCAAAAATCAAAATAGATTTTGTCGAAAACCGATTTGTTTGGGTAAAAATCCCGGTTTTCCTAATTTATTTTTGTTTTTCTCGGCGCTTTTAAAAATTATGGGAATTTTGACCTCCTTAACGCACGAACTAGATTAATTTTCCGATCGAAAAAGATACTGAAGTTGAAGCATTATTTCGACTACTTATCGTTTACAGACACACAAAAAAATAAAAAACACACATCATTGTAAAATAATGCATTTATATCGCTCCGCTCAGAGTCTAAAATACATTAATGTATGGTATATTAATTCATTTAAATTTTGGAAATATTATGTGTAGGCTCAGTTGATAAATATTTTTATACATAACTTCGAATCTGGTTTGATAAAGTGACTAGGTATAGTATTGCATGACTAATGACTTGATTTGCTTTCGCGTATGCTTTCGAAATATTTTTTTTTATCTTTAGTTCTCGATGTAAAATTATGCGTATACTTCAAAGTCGAGACGATAATGCCATTATATACTTTATTTTTGGTTTAGTGCCATATTCTTCGTTATTAAATTATATGCGCTTTTTTTTTTTTTTTTTTTATCATAGAAACCAATTATTCAAACTGAGAATTTGTTGTCTGATATCGTAGCAATGGGTTTAAACAGCAACCGGAATTTAGAATTTTCTTTCGGTTGAAAATTCGATCCATTTAATAGGTACTTCAATAGGATAGTAAAATATTTCAATTTTCCGAGTAGGTTTAGGTACTAAAAATAAGGAAATATAATTTATAAATTACAGAAAGATATAACGAACTGATGGTTATGTAATTGTTGAGAAAATAATAATCTATACAAAATCAAAGTACTAACAACTAAGAAAATATTAAAAATAAGTACAAACAATTTTAAAACCAACCATTTTTTATTATTATATCGTTTTTATACGCGTATAAGTATTTCTGTTTTTAAAAACAGGACTATCCCTTTTCGGTAATATTTTATGTAAAAAAAAAACTTTGAATCAAGTGTGATTGATGATATTTTAAGTAGGCGATACCTATTTGACTAGATTGTTGAATGAATCAAAGTTTTATTTTACTTATTCGCATGATTTATTTATATATATATTTTTTAGATCTATTCATTCTATAATATTAAAACAAACATACTATTACTATCCTAAATCAGCCGCTATAGGTACTAATTACCTACTTAATTATGAAACACAACGTTGGCGGCTCATAGTCTATAGTGTTATGATCAAATTATAAATTATATGTTTTGGTTAAGAATACAAACGCATAAAACTCGTGAAATTTTTTTCATTCAATATTTAGCTACCTAGTAATAAGTTTTAAATAAGTGTATCTATTGTGGTTATCATAGTATTCAGTCAATATTGTGTTTTAAAATAATTGAACGACTATTAATAGTAGTTATATAACTTGGAAATAGTTTTATAGATAACATGGCGTGTTCTGTTTAAAGAATACATGTTTTTCCTAGATGATTTATCAAATCTCAATAATTATCAAGATTAAGACGGATACGTCAATACAAGTAAAACACAATCAAAATATTTTTATGCTGATATTATAGTATTGAAAAAACATGAAAATAGGTAATGATTTTGAATAGTGTGGTTTATATCGAGTGGTCCGAACCACTGACTTGGTATACATTGTATTTTTGCTGTCTGTCGTAAAACTTTTAGACCACAGCTGGAGACAGTTGGAAAATCACCACGTTTTAAAATGTTCATATACTATTACGTCATTATTATATTTATAATAATATACGATTATATTTTATACTTAATTTAAAATGGTTTGAATTAATCAAACAATAGACATGCTAAAGTTCAATGGGGAAAAAAAAAATTTTAAAAAAAAGGTGGGTAAGTGTATGTCGCTCTGCTTAACTAAACCTTATAATTCTCCAAAAAATCTTCTAGAAAACACAATACAATTCCGTGAAGTTTCATAATTGAATGATTTTTTTCAAACAAGACATCAGTAAAAGTAAAACTTGAAACTCCATCACTTATAATTATTGTAAAATTAAATAGTTACAGATTTAAAGAAAAAAAAGGTGGGTAAGTGGATGTCGCTTTGCTGTACAGTAAGTTACAAGTGGGTCACTGTAATGGATGGTGTTAAATTTGAATTCAATGATATAATATCATTGTACAAGAAAAACGATTCTGAGGGAAAACGGTCAGTCAGCCTATGATATTACCAAGTATATTTGATGATATTATTGTGAATAAAGTAATTTATATAACCTATTTACGTGGAGCTTTGTTTTAAATTTTCAATCCTTAGCTATAAACATTTTATAAATTCTGAACTACAAAATAATTGTTAAATTTTAAACTTGATAAAAGATGTCAAAATTTTAACTTTAAATGCCTTCCAATGTTCACGCTTTTTTACGCAAAAAATAAAATGTAATTGATATTTATAAAAAAAAAAAAAAATACAAAAAAAGTTGAAAACTGACAATGTCCGTAAACAGCTCAATAAGAATCAAATTATTTTATAAATTTTATCGTGTATAGAAAATGCTAATATAAACATTCAGTGAAATTTCCAAGTATCTACAGTCGTACGTTTTTTAATTACAACAAAATAAGAAAATCGTTACATGAGAAATCGTGTGAATATCAAATGTTGTAAAAATATGAATTTCAAACGCTCATAAAAATTTAATTTGATCTTCTTGTAAACATTTTTTTTTTTTTGATAGAGATAAAAAAACTTATAAATAATCTTAGATTGAAAAAGAAAAATTTTTTATGAATTATCAACTCAAAATAAATTGCTAATTTTCGTGATTTTTCCGTATTTTGTCAATATTTGAACTTTAAATGTTAAAAAAAAAAATTGTGACTAAGGATTTTTAATTTTTTTTATCTATCTTTGAAACAATAATCTAGGAGCCTTCTATTAAATTTTCAAGCTTTTTTACTTAACAGATAAAATTTTATTGATATTTATAAAAAAAAAAAACTAAAAAAAAAATGGAAACTAACAATGTCCGTAAACAGCTCAAAATATTTGAAAAATGTTATGGTGTATAGGAAATGCAAGTATAATCAACCGGTGAAAATTTCATGTACCTACGGTCATTTGTTCTAGAGTTACACCAAAAACCAAAATCGATTTTCTCGAAAACAGATTTTGCGTAAAAATTCCCGTTTTTCCTTAATTTTTCTTTTGTTTTTCAAGTCGCTTTTGAAAACTACTAGAAAATTTTTACTTTTGACTCCCCAACGTACCAACTAGATGAACTTTCTTATCAGAAAAGTTAGAAAATCCAAGCACTGTTACTGTCCTAAAAGGCGATGACAGACACAAAAAAAAAACACACATCATGTAAAATCAATACATTTATCGCTTCGCTCAGAATCTAAAATAGATATGCATTGTTATATTATTAAGCATTGCTGCGTAACGGTTTCCAACTTCATGAAATGAAACGATTGGATATTTCGCAATAGCAATATTGCTTTCTTTAGTTTACTATTGGAATAATAATATTTAATTATATTCAATTGATTAATTTTTTACTATGTACCTCGCTAATTATACGTTTTTGAATTATGTAGGAACCTTGTAGGACACTTCAGGTAAATTACAGTTACAGAACTTTAAAGAGCTTTAAAATAACTAATGAATTAACATGTGTTCACCCGTTTATAGAACTATTTCAAAAGTCATATCTATTTCGAGGAACAATAATAGTTATTTGAGATTTAAAACCACGTACCTACATACCTATTGCAATTTTTTTTTTTATTGACGTTTTACCAATATTTTGTCACTTTAACATATTATATCTATGTTACGCTAAGAATTTGTGTTCGATGGACAATAACCACATTTCTGTAGTTGGTTTAAACCCGCATAGATAAATTACTTAAACTATAATAGATATTTATAATTTTGTAGTGCAGTTTCTATGAGTAATTTTTGCAATAAATGCGAATTTTTCTCTTTTTATAAACGAGATACGACGTTGTGTTTAATCAACATATAATTGTAGCCTATTACTGTATTTTAAAATTCCAATTTCATTTTCGAGGTTGTCCATGATAATTTTATGCGATTTTCGTAACATATGTTAATATATACTTAATATTCGGTATTACTGTTTAAGAACCGCATACAGTAATAATTATTATAAATTCAGCCCGTGAACCATGTTAATAATAGGATAAAGCTTAAAATGTACATAATTTACCTATATTTGTAAGTTATAAATGATAACCAAGACTGTTATAATCAACAATATTTTTTAATACTTTTAACTTTAAAGAAATTCATATCTATATAGGTACCTACTCGAGAAGTGGGTACTGCTATATTATAATATTTTATAAATAATAATATATGATTATAATTATAATTATAATCTTATACTTCGATTTATTCTCGTCATTAAAATGTACTCGTTATAATATGAATCTTATCATGCAGTGTAGATGTTAATGATGCAAATACGACAACGGTCAGGTCTAAATTTTAGATAATAGATACACCTACCTACAGGGCGGATTGTACAAATTCGGCACCTCGACTTGTCTATACTTTACCGACCCACTTTAATTTAATACGAAAAAAATTGAAAACTGACAATGTCCGTAAACAGCTCAAAAAGAGTCAAATTATTTTCAAAATTTTATCGTGTATAGAAAATGCTAATATAAACATTCAGTGAAATTTTTAAGTATCTACAGTCATACGTTTTTTAATTACAACACATCTGCCTTTGAAACAATAACCTAGGGGCCTTCTATTAAATTTTCAAGCTTTTTTAACCGACAAATAAAATTTTATTGATATTTATAGAAAAAAAAACTAAAAAAAATGCAAACTGAAAATGTTCGCAAACAGCTCAAAATAAGTCAAAATATTTGGAAATGTTGTGAATGTTATGGTGTATAGAAAATGCTAATATAAACATTCACTCAAAATTTCATGGACTTACGATCATTTGTTTTAGAGTTGCACCAAAAACCAAAATCGATTTTCTCGAAAACAGATTTTGTGTAGAAGTTCCTGTTTTCCCTTAATTTTTCACGTCGCGTTTGAAAACTACTGAGCAATTTTTACTTTTGACCCCCCAAAGTTCCAACTAGATTCACTTTTCTATCAGAAAAGTTACTGTTGAAGAAAATCCAAGCACTTTTACTGTCCTAAAAGGGGATGACAGACACAAAAAAAACACACATCATTGTAAAATCAATACATTCATCGCTTCGCTCAGAATCTAAAAGTTTACCAAATAGTAATATTAATTTTTTATGAGCGATTGAAATTAAAATGTTTATTGTTGTAATTCAAAAACGAATAAAAGATACTTGACATTTTCACCAATTGTTAAAATTGCCATTTTATATAATATGCTGTACTATTAAATGGTTAGGAAGTTTTACTGAGCAAAAGAATTAATACAATGTCAATTATATAAATATTGTAATAACTACATTCATAATAGTATATACAGTCTCAGTAGTAATATATAATAGTAATAAAATCTCAATCATTAAGCAGTTCAATGTAATAATGTTATAAATATTGTGAATGTAGTAAATTGACTTATTCATGTTAGTAATATTATATGTTAAAACGAATAAGAAAGAAAAACTATTAAATTATGTTTTACAATACATATCAACAGTGGCGTGGCGAACTTCATTAACTTATGAGGCACAATAATTTATATTGGTAATTATAAATACTTATATATAAATAATTACGTATTTACGCAATGGTAACTGAGAATGATTGGCTTAGTCTTAGTGTGTACTTAATAAAATATTACTTACTATATCTATGTGAAATGTCCCTAGTCTCCAGGACACCCACCACCCTTTAAGCTGAGGCACGGGCCTTAAATAAAGTCCTTTGTCACGCCACTGCATATCAATCATTAATACAATGTAAATAAATGAACAGCAGTTGATAGTGATATACGAGTGTACAAAATGTTATAAATATTGTGAACATAGTGAAATTGACTTATTAATGTTAATAATACCATTAGATAAAAACAAGATTTTAAAATTACACAGGACATATTAGCGATTATTAATTCATGTACTTTTGTATGTTCCAAAAAAAAGTGATAGGTACAATTTTGAAATTTTTATATTAGATTAAACTACCTATAAGCTATATGTATACCTAGGTGGCTAAGTATATTGTATATAATATATTTGTCACACACAAAAAATAAAAATAATCTATGGTTTATCTTAAGTTTTTTGTTCATTAATTTAATTTGAATAACAGATAATATTATATTAACAATTAACCAAAAAGAGATCATAATATCAATATAGTAAATTATTTAAAATTTCAAATCAATAATCTGCCAGTTTACTTTAATATTATAATTTGAAATTAACCAATTTATAAGTTATAACCAGAGTTATAATGAACATTCTGAGTTATAACTTTTAAATATTATATGTATCGTCAAAAAACAAAATAACAATTCTATATGTACCATTGTGATATTGAATACAAATAGTTACCTACCTATTAATTATTATATTATTATCATAACATTTTTGGTTCCTGCATATTTTCCCCATAGCTTAGTTATGCTTATGAACATTATCAGTATTATTAATATATAATAGAATATTACTTATATATTTTGAATACTGAAATTTGAATATATCATACTTAGTAGGTAATTTGTAACTTGTTGTACCTAGTACCTACAATTATCAATAACAATATTCATAATACTCATAAGTGTATATTAAAATATTCAATATAAGAAAAATTAAGTGAAAATGTTTAAATAGAGTTATATACATACTATACATGTTTCTATTTGAAAATATTTAGTATTTGTAAAATAAATTTATTTACTGTAGGATACATATTTTAGCAATGCATTTTAAATATATTTTATGCAAATACAACTATGTCAGGTACCAATATTAGCATTTTACAAATACTTTTATCATACTAGTCGCTGAATTACCTGGTATTGCCAGGAAAAAAATATGATTGTTCAACTATTGTTAGGTTTAAGTGTGTAATACTCTGTGGAAGCAATGTCTTTTTAAGTGTAAATTATATTTTAATATATAGCCATCCTAACCTATCTTCTTCCCGGAGGTCTAATCTATATCTGTACCAAAGTTCATCGCAATTGGATGAACGCTTTAGGAATGCATACAGGATACACACACATAAACATTCAGTTTATCTACCTATAATATAGATAAGACATAAAATATGATGAAACAAAATCATTATTTTAAATACAATTTAGTATTTAACACAAACTTTGGGAAAATATATAAAAAAAAATAACTAAACAATTAAACGATAAATTATTATAACTAAGGTTATATTACTTTCACTTTGCCTACCCAAAGCATTAAAGCTGGTTTTCCATTATGAAAAACGTCTATCGATCACTATAGACTGCCAGCGAGTCCAACAAAAACTACAAACTGTATAGGTATACTAAAATAAAGCATAAAATTACATTCGTGTTCGGTTCGACTTAAAAAATCGGGACTATTATCTGTACGGACTTACTTATGAAACTCACTCACTTACATAATATCGCTCGTATTATTTTTCAACCCACTTCCTGACCATGTCCTCTTCTTCGACGTCACCCGCCGCCGTGGTCGGATCATCATCCGCTCCCGAACTCAGCCCAATGGCGGTAACTGTGGTGGCAGCCGTACTCGCCGCCGGTGGCACTGCCAACTCCGCGATCGGCTCCGGTTCCATTTCGACCGGTTCGTTGTCCTCGGCATAGGATTCACGGTTTCAGTTTCTTCGAACTCCGCATCCATTAACGGGACCTTCGCAAACCCCACTACGATAAGGTGCTGTCATCATCCATGTCGAGGTAAAAAAACGGTCGAGACGATATAATATGTAAAACGAAAAAAGTCACCGATTCTAAGAAATGAGTAAAGTCGACACGTTGATAGACAGCACGTCATTCTATTGCATTCATGATTTTTGAGTATCGTTTAACCTTGTGCCATGAGAGAATGTAGCCGGCGGCGGACCAAAACTCGTCTTTTTTTGCGCATCCACACCATTTTAACGGCCAGTCGCCACCCGTCGGAGCGCTTCGGAGCGCGCCGGTTTCGGCGGCAGGCGCATACCATAGACCAGTGGCCGCATGGAGGGAGAAATTTGGCCTCGAGACGACGGAGCGCCGTCATTTGGATGCGCGTGCAGGACGCATTCTCTCGTGGCACTGAGTTTTTTTATAGTACGTTTGCCACGACTGCTGTAGCATTCGAATTCTAAAACGCGGCTTGTGCATAATATTTTTAGGCTATGATATTATTTGTTTTATCATGTGGTTTATAACACGTTTAGGAACACTTGTATCACGTGGGCTCGTTAGCAAATCTCGTTATCTTATGATAACATATTATTCTTTCAACCACGGTTTAAGATACCTTAAACCAGGGGTATGAAACTCCGCGAATTGGCCGAATCAGGCGATTGTGGCCTTGAACACGGTTTCCAGGGGGGCGTGACGTACGTGAAATAGGGAATGGTAAACAAGCCGACCCCGCGTAACTCATCCCGCCGTAGTAACCGTAGGAACCGTTTTCATAATATCGGTAACCATGGGTCTAACATCATGTCGGTGCGTGGAACCGTTTTCATAGGTCGAGACTTCAGATCATAGGTAACCAAGACCCGATCAGCTGATTAAGTTTCGCTTCTATATTGTTCTACTATGCTTAAACCGAGCTTTCGACATTGTGCCATCATATTGGTAAGACAAATTAACACCGGGAGCGCTGTCAACGCATACCGTACTGATGGTTGGGCGGGTACCCCCCTACGCGAAGTCGGGACTCAAGTCGGGAGATGGTATGTATTTTCCCGACGTTTCGCGTATGTTTTCCTTTCAGTGAAGTGTATTTGAACGTATTTGATGATATTAGTAGAAATTGTACTTACCAATGTATACAGTTAGCTATAAAATAAGCGTATACAGTTTCGATACCAAAATTCATTTACTATATAAAAAGTAAAATAATAACCGATATAAAACTATGTATATCAATACGCCCCGAATCGGGAGGTACAAATCGTTTCCACCAGAGCGCGTTTTGTCAATCCGTTTTCCCGGTATTCAAAATATAAAATAACGTTTACGAACAACGCGAGCAGGAACCTATTTTATTAATTTTTTTTGAAAAAAGTTTAACGCACCCCGTTATTATTGATTTATCATTTCCACCGGTGTTCTGAAATCATGAATAATGTCAACGACGGTCAAGACATCAACACTTGAGCTGCGCGTCCAGAGCGACGTAAACCGATGTATTCTATGTACACTGTACATCGATGTAATCGTATACGATTCGCTTGTAATACGCACATCTCCCAAATCTCTGTTTAACGGGGTAAGTGAAATGCATTTTCCGTTAATAATTATTAAATCATAGGCAAAAATCGTACTCTTATACATAATATTGTATGTATACGCGTGTGAACGAACGGTCGGCCGCCGGCGTCGTTTCTTTCACCTCCATTTCTTCGACTTGTAAACTGCGATGAACACATTATTTTCGACCATCGGCCCCTCGCGACTTGAACGGCCTAAAATTTTCGCGGCCCACCGAGTTTTAAACGAACGATTTTTTCGACGCACCCCGCCGCCGTGTGCTTCACAATAATTATTACGGTATTGTCCGCCTTTAATTCCGCCGACGCTTAATACACACAGTGGATTAAAAGAACAGTGCTTCGGCTTCCATCACGGATATTAAAACTTCTAGTCGAACTTCCGATACCTAGATATACTATAGGTCTTTCTTTGCATAACCATCACATTACACAGCGGTATTTCCTTTTTATATATTTTCTTTTTTACGTCATTGAAACGAAGATTATGGGAAATATATATAATGTAAACTGCGAGAAGGCTGCGATGGGCGGGGGGTGGGGGGGGCGAGTCGTCGTTCCAGTATTATACACATGCCCTTATAATATATCCTGTCAACCTTTGTGTGCCATTAGGTCGATATTCTTGTACATAATGGGCAACTTTGTCAGTCCTTCTACCTTTTCGAACCTTCTCTGTTTACTTATACATGGAATCGTTTCTGAATCTCGTTACCAAAATTATTGTGCTTGAGAAGTTCCAAATGAACTATATCCATCCTCCGTGTGCTACTTTTGATGAACTGAGTAAAATATATCTTATCGATGATGGGCACCTGCTATTATACAGTTTTTACTTATTATTATGTACACTACAAGTTCATATACAGTTTTTACTTATTATAATTATATACACTATACGAGACGTGTAAAGCGTTCATTATTATTTTTATGTCACAATAGGCGTGGGCATATGTTTTTAAAGAATTTTCAAAATCTTTACGTCTATTATTTCGAGAATTTCGTCGATTCAAAATTCGAGTTATAGTTGCTATTTAAAATAACTATATTTGTATACTGATATATATATCTCGTATTCTGTTTTTGTATTTTAAGCAAAGCTGCAATCAATATAGGTACAATATTTGAATCAAGAAAATGTATTCTTCCTTATTGTATTGTTTCATTAAATATTTAAATCGCAAACATAACTAAACATTTTTCAGTGTGATTAAAAAAATAATAATATATTTTATGAAATACACGCCATGACTTCTAAAAAGTTAAAAGTACAACTTTTTTTTAAAACCAGCTTAATAATACCTGTATAGGGAATTTATTTAGCCGCTGGTTTGTCTTATTGTCCGTTTTTGTAGTAAATCATTTAGATAGGTACTCAAATGAAATTATTATACATTGACTTTTTATCAATCGAACGGAAATTGAAAACATGAAAAACTCAATCTCGAGTCTCATAAGTTATGCGGACGCCGTCGGTGTCTTATATTTTTTAGAAGTAGCTGCACGTATAGAGGTACAACACTGGTGTCCGTATTTATATTTCTCCTCTTTTTTTAAAAAAAATTTACAAGTGTTTGTGTCTTGAAAATACTTTATTTGCCATTTTTTTTTTAAATCTTATTTCAAATGTTCCTTATTGAAATTCTATAATAATACATAAGTAATTTTAGTATAATAATAATTTTATTATGAAAAAAATAAAAATATTCATCTCAGATAATCCGAACACATTTTTCGTGACTTATCATCGTTCATTGTAGAATGACCGAAACTATTGGAAACACTGCCAACATTTTAGTAGACCGACGAAAGAACTGTTTTTGATTTACTATACCTAGGCAGTAGGTACCTATTGTTAACGATTAATTAATTTCTCTTTTTAAAACTTTCAACCAAATTTTCGTATTTACGATTTCCATTATTTTATTTAGATATATTAAACCTATTACCGTAGTTAGTTAATTTTTCGTTGAAACATAACTGACATTAGAATGCAATTTGCGAAATCTCTTTATACAATAAATCAAGTCGTTTAGCCGTTATTCACTTCATATTTAAAATACATTCTCTGTCCTCGTCCACTAGGAACCCTAAATCCATAAGATGCTATCATCCATCTTAATATTCTTGGTTTAGCACGCAACATTTCTCTACCTTTCTATGCGTTTACCCTGTTTGTCGGTACTCGTTCTTAATGTTCTAGCCTTTCATATTATACCTCCTTTCAAAACGCTACAGGTGTAATAAATTTAGCACATATATTTTTGCCTGTACAAATGATACCTATAGACCGAGTGACTATATGGTCTTAGATTTATTATAATGTCGTAATATCAAGAAGAAAAAGGATCAATTATTTCTCGTCGACTTTTTTGAATCGAATAATATAATACCGTTTCCCATATTATGACATTTACTCTGTCAACGCGCGTTTATAATATTATGTTGTAGTATGTTGTGGATCCTTTAAACAATATTATATATACAGGGTGCTTTTTTAATTATGCCCATTGCTCACACTATTTGTATGCTTAAATTATGTACTGTGTCTATTATTAATAAAAAAAAATCGGCCCTATACTATTAAAAGTTACAATTTAAACTTTTAGAATTTTAGTTACTCACCAATCACCATAATGAACAGGTGATAAATGTTTTTAAAACTAATATTTAATAGAGATAATATTAATTTGTTTGCTATTTTTATTGTAACTACTTTAAATCATATAAATCATTCATACAATTTAGAGTATAAATGTGATAGATAGATGCATCATTTTTACTTAAGTACACAATAATTTAAGGAATAATTAATTGTATAAGTAAGTAGATTACTCATAGTAAACTTATTTACAACTAATAACTATTTATTTAGTTGTATTTGAAGCGGCCGATCTTAATGATGATTATTGTACTGGGTCATTGACAACAGCCATTATTTTTATTTTTACATATTTTCAAGTTGAAACAACTTTTTTTGTATTTTAAAACAGTATATTTTTTGAAGTACCTACTTCGATTTATTAAAATTAAATTTTGGATGAGCAGTTTAATGTTTATGGGTTTATAACCACAGGCCCGGATTTTTATTCCCTAAAAACTATCCAAAATTCTCTAAAAATAGCAAATAGGACCAAATGTTTTAACAATTCTTGAGCAAAAAATATTTTAACTCAATGAAATAAACGAGATATTGCTGTAACACCAACTGCCAATTAGGTAGTTACTTGTTGGGTACCGGACGCATATAACAACCGTTGAACTGTAAATAGATAAAGACGTTACCGACGTATCGAAATCATAAATAGTACGATCGACAAATTATGAATGGTTGAAACAAAATGTTTTAAATTAGGTAGGTACCAATTAAGTTTAATCTAAAAATGTGGACTAAAAATTAACAAAATTACCTAAAAATTTCAATAATTATTGCCCAAAAAACGTCAAAACTGATAAAATGAAAAATAAAAGTTTAAGTTTTCAACTCTTTGATGTATGAAACAGATTTTGTATTTGAAATACATTGCTGGGGACTTTCTAAAAAATAATGCATTTTGCATTAAAATGTGAACTCCATATACAGTTATAAGTATTTAAAGTTTAGTTGAGCGGAGTGGATCATGTTGGTCAACTCCGACTACTACCAAAATGTTCTAAATAGGAGAGTTCCTAAAAAATCGTCAACAATAATAATATTATACCAGGTGGCTAATTTTGTACCAGCCCGGGGGACATAATACGACACCGGTTCACTGTGCAATTGTATAGTATCAGTGGCCCCCTGATTATGCATAAATTAAAATTCTGAGTTTTGGAATTTTAAATACTTTTGAAGCAGGCACGCCCGGATGGGGGAGGCCAAGTAGTGCAATTGCACCACCTGAGAATTTTAATAATTTGGATTTTTCAAATAAAAAATAAAATATAAAAATTCCTGCTCTGTTAATTTATAATTTTTGTCCATGATTATGTCCAATATAGTAAATACCTATTCTAAGAAACCGTCGTCTGTCGAACTTTAGTATAGGGCATAGTGTGATAAAAAAACGGTAATACCACGCGTCTGTTTTGGTTATTAATGATATTATTATTAATTTAGTGAAGGGGCCTCGCTACGACTAATATTTAAGGGGCAACATTTAGGCAATATTTAATCAATTACAGTTTACAATAATATAAATTTTAATTTTACAAAGTGTTCTGTACGATCTATAAACAATTTTCTGGCGAGTTCGGGTTTTTCAGAATAAAAATCGGACTAACAACGTAAACTAACTTTAATTTTGTTAAAACTTAAAGTCTTTTGACGACATTAGCGAGGCCTCTGTACTGTGGTACATTATTATGGGTAGGTATCCACTCATTATAATAATATATATTGGTGTATACTTTAGTGATGAACCACCTATAGTTAAAAAAAGTTATACACTACATAAAGCTTTACTTGGATATAATATGAAAATGAAACTAATGTAGGTATCACTAAATAGTTAGACTATAGTTCATTAAATGGAAACATTTTTCCAAACAATTAATTATTGTATATTAGAATTTATTAATAACCAATTTATATTAACCATTATGTAGGTAATTAGGTAAGTATCTAATTATTAGGTAATCAATATAAATAATGAATCCTTATATTTTTAAATATTCATCATAAAGATGTCATTAAATTAGGGTTAGGGAATGGGGGGGGGCAAAGCCCCCCATAGCTTTTATTGTCACTTAAAGTATTTTGTACCTAGTGAGATACTTGTCTGCGGGCGTGCCTGTATTTGAAGACCACTTTTACGAATACTCGCGATATTTTGTACCACTGAAGGATGATTCAAAATGTATCTTGTTTCTTGTATCTAAATGCATGTATCATGATACTTTTTTGAGTATAATGACCAACCCTGCCTACAGTTTATATTTTTGAAAGAACATTTTTAAGGTTTATTATCCATAGTTTAAACATTTTAATAACTCAGAAACTAGATACTTATTAGAATTTTGATTTATAAACATTTTCAAGAAAATCATCTGCAAAAAAATTTGCAGTAAAAAAAAGTGGTTCTAATTTGAAGTATAGTATAAAAAATATCGGAATTTTTTTAAATACGATATTTATGGTATACTTAATAGTTCTAAAAATCAGAATTTGTATAAATGCGTACTGTTAAAGTGCAAATTGGGGGGCGAGCATGCTAAAACCCCCCTTGCGTATTTTATTATATTCATTTGATATTTATCGTGAAATAACTATTATATTATGTTTATAAGATTCGAATGCAATCATCATCAAAGTCGTCCGTCTATTTATATATGCATAAATAAATTGTGTGTCGCGTTTCTCGATTGTCAGTGTACCTATATATAGTCCACCATACCTGCAGAAACGGACGTAGAATATTATGAGCTGGAAATCCGGCTGGAAACAAGATTTGTCGAACGCCATTTCAATTATTATTTTACAATCTGATGGGTTTAGATAATAATAATTAACACAAAGAAAATAATAATTTTTACACAAGAGACAGATACGGTCGTTTATTTAAACTGTTATTAATGCGCTCGGTACATGTTTACGTTATTAAATCTTCAGCACCTCATCGGAATCATGCGCTAGACTTATCTTTTTCCTTTTACTCGTATCTAATGAACATTTTCAATGAAGTTTATGATTAATCGTGCGTATACTGCGTACGTATTAATGTTCGTGTCTTAAACGTTCAGCAAAGAAAATCGGAAACATTGTCGTCAATAGAAAATCCCGGATACGTCCCTCTCTCTCTTTGATTGATGATAATAAAATAATTGACGCTTAATTAACATTATATTAGTCTGTATTGAATAATAAACTCCATCACTGAGTATAATGTATACGGAGTAGGTAATAATAGTGATATTTACTTACACTGAATATTCTAAAAAAATCAAAATCATCATTTAACTACAACTATTATGCAATAATTAATTAATTAATAATAATAATATATTTCACAATTATTTATAAATTAAACGAGTTATAGCTGATTGCGAGGAATTGTTATATACCAGAGAAAACCACAGCTACGTAATAATATTATGTAGGTATCACTAAAAATGTACGTCAGTTATTTCAACTGAACCATAAAATCGTGTCGAATGTCCGGTATTTTTTTTAAAACGCTCGTAAATCGGTAATACCTACGAACGGTGTTTGAATTCAATAATAAACATAATAATATAATATAATAACTAGGGCTGTGTATTAGTAGGAAAGTGCATTTTTTTTTAGTGATTGTGAAACGTAGCTTTGTAAGTACATAGTTTGAATTATGTAACTACGAATCCATTTATGAAACTTTTATTTTGCATTTTTAGATCATATTTTCCTGTTTTAATTCGTTTTCCGGTATTTTTAATCAAATTCCGTTTTTTTTCAATAGTAAAGACTAAAGATGAATAAGGTACCCAAAAATAAATATATTTAAGTTCGTTTTATTATTTTAACAATTTAAAAATTTGAAAAAATGTTTCAGTTGAATAGTATTAAACAAAATTAAAATTCAATCAATATTTATATTATTATTTTTTCATTAAATAAACACATTTTTATGCATGTAAAATGTAATGTACTAATGTATAATATCCTATAATATCAAAATGAACATAAAAATTAAATTAAAAACCATTTTAAGTGAATTTTATACTATCATTTTTGGCAATTTTTATATTGAATTTCTTGCATTTTAAGTGCATATTTTCCAATGAGCTACCACCATTGGGTGACTACCCCTTCTCGTCAATCAAACCGCATACCATTTACTTATTGTATAACTACTAAATACAGATTGTAAATATAAATTTTTTTTACATTTTTAAGGTTTTTTAGTGCATTAAATAAATTCACAGATAATAACAATATGACTTGTGTTTCAAATACGCCAATCTATGGAGTCTCAATCTGTTTTCATTGTAAAGCACTAATCAAAGATTGTCGCGTCGCGGAAACGGATTAAAATGTCTCGAGCTTTTGAATATTGTAGACATAAAAGTTAAATTAAATGTATTGTTACTCAATTCTAATGAACTCGAATCGTTTGAATTGTTTGTACACAGTCATCGGAACTGGCATCGTCGGTCGTTCCGGAATTGCTATCCGTTGGCTAATGCGTATATACAATATAGTATATAATATGTACACGTTTCCTATAAAATAAATTATGTTTTAATTTAAAGAGGGGTGTTAAGGGCGCGATGCCAGATTTGTCTATTTAACGAGAACCCATTATGGAAATATATTGCACACTTAACCATTCGGAGCCAACGGTTGCCAATTTAGTACTTTGTTGTCGGTAAAACGATTGCCGTCGATAGCTGCTCGTGCAAATGTATATATGAACTTTCCGTTTTAGCGATCCATAATAATATGATTAGATCCGTCAAAATATCGTATTTTGTTCGATATTTATATCGACGTAGGTAGGACGACACACAGCGTTATAGAAATGTAATTTAGACTGGAACGAATCGGTCGTTTTTAGACACGTACCCACCTATCTACGTCGAGGTGAGACTTCTATAATACAAGATAGGTATACATTATTTTCGTTAGCATAGGCGCGGTGATGACCTTTAGACGTCGTCATTTCAGTCTTTTAAAAAGACTTGAAATCGTGTATTTATAAAAAACTATCACATTATTATGTTGAGCGTGGCGTTATTTTTTTTAATCACAATAGGTTTATTTTCGCGGGGTACAATATATAAATTACAATCCAAATATTATGTTCAAACACGAATGTTACATAGTTGTTGTATCTGCACGCAACCGTGCGTATGTCTCAAATGATAATACAAGCGAAATAAGTCTTTGAAAAATATTTCATTATGAAAATGAGAAAATAACATATACGAGTCTTTGTGAAAAAAACCATTTCTGTGATGTATGGCTGTTCGTTAACGTTTCCTTTATTCGTTTACAAATTCAATGGTCAGGAGTTTACTGCTATACTTTTTAGACGATTTCTACTGCCAAAACATTTTTATAAGCCTCCTTTACCAGGATAACTTCTTTTCGGGGGCATCTTAAGGCGTGTACAATATACGTTTTTTTTCAACGATATTTTTTTTGTATTTTTATTTTCCGACGCTATAATATGGTACCACTTATTAAATGAGATAATATATTTATTAGTTGCTTGATTTTGCATTATAATAGGTTTTAATCAGTTTTTTTTAACGATTGTGGTTTGATTGTTATAATATTATAAACTTTTATAAAAGAAAGATACACAATTATTCTTTCACATCAAATTGTATTCATTGAATTATTTTCCCTAAGTTTATAATAATACTAATGAGTCATATTTCAGTGTTAAAAAATTAATTTTTCGTTTTCACTTATAATACTCTGATGATTAACGTACCAGTAAAAAAATAATTTAATGTTTGCAATATTTTTTTCTCGAAAACTGAAATATAGTTAAAACTAAAAAAAAATCTAGTTTTATTTTGTTATAAGGATTGAAAAGTAAAGTTTTCACGAAAAGTTTTAGAAAAAAGTTTAAAATACAATTTCTTCAAATTCATTTGTATTGCATTGGTTGTCAAAAAAATAAAAAATATTTATTCTTATTACCTACTTATACCTTTTTTACTATTATTTCAAATATAAATTTGAAATTATTAGTGACAACAGAAATGTGACAATCAGGTCAAATAACGTGCATAAATATAATAACACGATTAATTAATAAACACTGTAAAGTAATGAGCAAACACTGTATGTAAGTTTATTAAAACAAACTACTTTAAAACAATAAATTACAATAATACATTTAAAACTTAAGCTCGTTCATACCGAACAGCATTATTTCGTTCACTACGTTCGCGCAATTTAGTCGAGTTCAACACATTCGAATTCACACGTTAATTTTCGTATTTTGTCTCTTCGTTTTCACAGTCGAGTTATTTCTCTTCTGGGATAACTAATAAATAATAATAACAATAATAGTAATAATAATAAACATCCCAAGAGTGACAACTTCTCTAGCAGTCTAGCAACGTGCCTGACTGACCGTGAAATGAAACTACTTTCCTCCGTCCATTATCTTCAATAAGCTTTATTTGATAATAATACATTTTTCATCGGACCCAACGTTTGTACAGTATTATAGTCTATAGATAAATTATTATTGTTATAAAAATAATCCAAATTATGTAAAGCACTTGTTCCCTAACTATTATAACTTTATCGTCGACCAATTTCACACGACCGTGACAGTCATCAGTGTTACGGTTTATAGTAGATAGTAATAATTATGATTTAATTTTTTGGAGATATTCAGTTAGTTATTTAGCTTATTAATACGCATTTAATTTTCATCCATCCGATGAAAGTTTATATTTTGATAAAACAATACTATTAAACAGAGATTTAACAATGTGCCATTGCAATTTGTGAGCACATGATATTGTTAATAATTCTAAAAGCAAAAAACAATAATTGTTAATTGAAATAATTTATTATTATAACGTTCTTTTCTTAAAAATTATCCCTTTATAATCGCAATTTAAAGTGATAATCATTTAATAAAAAAAACTTTATTTCTTTTTATCTGATCGGAAACATTAATAATTAGAAAATGATCTCGATAAAACTTTCAAGACCAAAAATGTGTCAGGAGTGAGTATTATATATTATTATATTTATATTTAAAAAAAAAAACACAAAACGCACACAATGAGCGTTTTCCCACGGATTACTTTTGTTTTTTTTGAAGGCTGATAAATGACATAAACCTAATTCTTTTTTTTAACATTAATCTAATTAGTTATCCGACATGGCTCGTGCCAAAAAGGCTTTTTCATAATACATTTTGGAGACCTATAGTGTTGTACAACTTTACCATTATAATTTATTTCTGAATTATTTTAACTACAAAATAATATATTGAATACAATGACAATAGTAAAATTGTAACAATGTTTTTAATATACAAATAGTGTGCTTAAAAAATTAGTACATTACTGTCATAATTTTGGTAACTAAATTCGAATAAAATAAATTCCTCGAAGTTTCTGAAAAAATTATAGAATTTAATTTAATTTAAATTTATTAGTAAGACCAGTGCAGAGATATATGTGCATTTCCAATTGTTAAATATGTTTCGAGATTCAAATCAAAGTATGAAATAACTTAATATAATTACTTAAATTGAATTAATATTAACTAGTATTTAAAATTTTTAATTTCTCATCCTTTTTGTGGCTCATTGACATATTTATACGTTTCTTTGATTTATAATGTTACTAAATAGTCTTGTATTTTGCCCGAGTCTATTTCAAATAAATGATTCCGTGTTAAGCAGTTTAAAACTGAACTATATCATACAAATTTGATCCGCTCTAGTATAATTATTACAATTATTAAACTATACTTATTCAACTTGTTTAAAATTTACAGACGTAGGAAAAAATTACTTCTAAATAATTACTCAATTAAAACCAAAGAAAATAAAAACGTAGAGTTTTTCTATCTGTAGGCTATGTCCTGGACACCCTGTAATCGTGACATATTATACACACTGTCGAAGTTGATTTCGACATGCGTTATAACGAATGATTGATGAACATCATCCGAGCAGCTATGAAGCTCTCATTTCCCTTAGAACATCGATACCGGATATTTTCTTCTTCGGGACCTTCCCCGCACGAAAACAGAGTGAAAGTACACACAGTAGACTGGGTCTCGTTAAGAGGTCAATGACGTAAGGGGAAAAAACCTTATGGTTGTTTTTTTCTTCCGCTTGCTGTGTGATTTTTCACATCGTTTTTTCACTAAATTTCACGAGTTTTTGTGCGATCAGTAAACGTCGTACTTTTTGACTCAGAAAAAAATGTATGCCCGCACGATTAGCAGTGAATGATTTCGGTTATTAGTTTCTTCCGAAAATAATTGTTTTCGATTTTTTGGTGAAATGTTTTCGTGAAGACTTCACCGAATATTATATTTTAACGTGTATATGTAAATCGAACAACCATAATTAATATGATAATACGCATAATATTATTATTGTTATGATAGTTATATTATGGATACTGAATTTTTTTTTTAATTTATTATAATTATAAATTATTCCTTTGTCCTTTTTTCATTTTAAATAAGGTTAAAAAAAAAACAAATTGGTAGTATTATATTTTGTATTCGAAAAAAAAGTTTCTAGTTTGAAATATTTAAAGATTATAGGTATTCTGAAATTTATCTCAAATCCAAGTGCCATTACACAATATTATGGCATACAAAAATGTTGGGTATTGTATCAGATATGTTTTGTAAAACAGCATTGTCAACTCTTAAATATTCACCCATTTATTCTCATCTTGAAACGTGAAAATAATATTTATAGTTTCTTTATCATCAACAATATTTTATCGAGTAAAAATGAATGTCTAGAATTTATTATTTTTAAGACTACCGGGGTAGACATTTTGGTTACAATGCCATGAGAGAATATTATAGCTAAAGACTAAAAATTACCGAGGCTAATATTCAATATTTTTATTCTGAGTTAAATCGGCGTTGAGAAAATATTTAAGTTCTCGAATCCTAATTTGTTCGAATTACCTAACTACTATGTGTTAGTATAATTTTTAAGCAAGTCTTTGTTATACAAGTTGTGGTGGTGTATTTGTTCAAACATTTTCATATTATGCTATAAACTTATAAATATATTAATTTAAGTAACTAAATAATTCAACGCGTGTTTTCCTCTTCTCGCGACTTTAGAAATTATTATGGTATAGGTGCCCTTTTTTGCACAACCACTCGTTAACATGTAACACATATTAGTTGTTCTTTTAAAATCAGCTTTTGAAGTAAATTGACTTTTTGTTAACTGCAGGAAACCATTAGAAAACTTATTGTTATGGCAGTATGACGCAGACGTTGTCCTTCGTTAATCCTGTCATAAATTAGCGATGATAAAAAAAGTATATATCTAATAATCTATATAATAATACGTCATAAAATATTCATTATTAAAATATTTCGAGGGAAGTGTATTATATTTATTAACCACCTGATATCCATTGTATTATGATATACGTGTAATATTATTATATGAAAAAATATTATAAATTTGCGTTTGTAGTTGTTCAACAGTTATTTCTTACAATTATGATTTTTATTTTTACACAATAAGATGATATTCCTAACTTTTATATTCATACTAAAAATTACGTACCTGTGTTGATATTTTTTTTAGTTAAATCATCAGCATTAAGAAAATATTAAAGTTCTTGAATCCTAATTTGTTCGACATACCTTTGTGTTGGTATAATTTTTTTAACGAGTCCTTGTAATAAAAGTCGAGGCTGTGAATTTTTGTTCAAAAATTTTCATTTGTTATAAACTTATAAACATATTTCTTCAAGTAGGTAACCAAATAATTCAACGTGTGTTTTTCTCTTCTCTCAACTCTAGTCATAGCATATAAAGGTGCCCCTTTTTGGACAATCACTCGTTAACAAATAACACATATTCCCTTGGTAGTTGTTCCTCTATATCAAAATATTATACACTTTTGAAGTTAAGTCGCCTTTTTGTTACCTGGAGAAATATCATAAAAGAAATCGTTTAGATATTACAATATTAATTGTTATGACTTATGGCAGTATGACGCGGTCGTCTTCCTTCGTTAATTCTGTTATTTACGAAAAGTAACAAAAAAAAGTATTAGTATGTACAATAATTAATACGTCATAAAATAAATGTATTATTTATTGACCATCAGACACTCGTTGAATAAAATTAAGATATTGGTACCTACATACTTATAGTATTATAATATGGCAAAATGTAATATAATAAATTTGTGGTTATGTAGTTCAACAGTTATTTCTTACACTTATAATTTTTGTTTTTGTTTTTTATACAATAAGATTTTCTTAGCTTTCATACTTTAACAATAATTCGTTATTATACGGGATTTAGTAGTTGAAAACTCGTGACTGAGATTAAAGGCTTTTCTTTTAAATCATAATTTCTTTAAATAATTTATGTATAACATTGTAATATTATAATAACAAAGGTATTTTTTTTCGGGTGACTGTAAGAATTGGATACATTTTTTGAGCGAAACAGGAATTTTATGAAGTTGAATTAGTAAATAATTATATATATACGTTTAAGTGGTTCTGAGTAATGTCATTATTAAATTTATAAAAAAATTCAGGTATATAATATGTAAATGTAAATATAATAAATATGTTTAACCAAAAACATTTTCTCATTTCGTCTAGAATAATACTAATATTGGTAAGACTAAACTTACAAGTCACAAGTCCATCCCGCAACGTCTCTTAGAATTGAGGAATTACCATCAAGGTACAATATTGGCTTAAAATTAATGTTTTCAAAATTTAATATTGTGTATAATTAATAATAATAAACATAATGGCGAAAATTAAAATTACAAGTAACAGCAAACTAACTAAAAGCGTTAGGTTGGTCAAGATTTGAACTTTAAATACCTTGAAAGAAATTACGCCCATTTAATTTTCTATATTTTTAAAAGTAAAAGTACTGAAAAGTATCTACAGTTATTTTTTTTTAATCTCGACAAAATCGATTTTGTCGAAATTTGGTGTTGCCTAAATATCTCAGTTATTTCGTAGTTTTTTTTATTTTGTAAAAAACTGAAAACTTTCTACTTTTGAATTCTCAAAAAAAAAAAAAAAATAATAATTATAAATAAAAAATACATTTTGGTGTAAATTTTAATACTGTTCCACTCAGAATCCAAAAACTAATTGTTTACTTTTCGATACTAATAGTACATTCAAATAATGATTAAATACCTAAGCATTTTCTGTCACACTATGCAACTACAGGTACATAGCCATTAAAAATTAAAACATTAACGATCATGCTGATGATACCTTAAGTTTTGCTAAAACGTTTATTTTGAAATAACGACGTGTGTTCGGTGTTTACTGTTAAAACTTAAAATAATTACTTGGTATAAATTATGAATGCAATAATCGCATAATAATATAGATTGATATGGTATGGCATATATTATATTACGACACATTATATTATGAGGTTACGTGTTGTAGTTGATATTATCATATTCGTTTTACGTGTAGTTAATGACATAATATATGCACAAACACAAATTACTAATGACTGTTTTTAATTTTTTTGTAACTGGCTTGCTAGGTTTCTTCATAAAACGTTGTTGCCTTTCTTTTTCGTTATTAAATTAATTTTTTAAAATGTTAATTAGGTAGCTGCTACCTATATATTAGTCGTAACCTTTGGCTCTGCCGAAATCATCTACAAGGTGAATCACCGAGCACACCGATGCTCACCCCCTTTTAAGATTCTCAGCGGAGCGATAAATGTATCGATTTTACAACATTGTTGATTTAGACTCTTATTGGTCTATATTAGGTGGACATAGTATATTACATTTTCGATTTTTTTTTTTTGATTTCGTCGGTTTTTTGCTCGATCAAAAAGCTTGAAAATTGAATACAAAACACCTAATCAGTTGTTATTAAAGCTCATAAAAAACAAAAAATGAAGATATATTATTGTATAAGAATTTGAAGTTCAATTTTGGACGAAATTAGATATTATGTAGATTTGTAATTTAACAATGTTATTCGCAGGAAATTGAAATTTTTGCGTGTATTATTTTATTTTATATTCACGGTGACATTTTCAAAATATTTAGATTCATTTTAAGCTATAGCTCACCACAAATCTATTCACATGGTTGTATCGACTCAAAAGTTAACAACAATAATAAACTATTTAAGTAATAATATTATATACTTTGTAATAATTTAATATTAATCATCTATGTATCTTATAATTGAATGTGTGTTTACTGACTGACTGACTGATAAACGTTGAGCCCAAACTATGATAGCCAGAGACTTGAAATTTTCATGGCAGTTTCGTACCACCGTGTAGGGGATGCATCAAGAAAGGATTTTCCAAAATTCTCATTTCAATGAGGTGCTCATAAAATAATTTTTAGATTCATGATGGATTTATAAAAAAATGTTTATTTATAAATGGTTGCCATTGGGAACTGGGACAGACGAAGTAAAATCATACATTATAATTTATCATCACATCTTTGGACTCGAATAAACAAATTATATCTTAAAATAAATATGAGAGTTTATTTAAAAAATTATTCATCAAAATGTTTGTTGCCTGTATACTCAGAAACTACTCGATTGATGTTGACGAACATTTCAGAAATCGTTCTTAGAGATATCATAAAAGTTTAGATAGTACTTTGAACCGCGGTTGGAAGTACACCAAGAGCTATAATATCTGAACTGAGGTACACTAAAACCGAAACAGGACAATATAATGCCGTATTTCATATTAGTTGTTAATTTTTTCCAGGGTAAAGTAGGGTCATACAGCTAGTATTTAAATAAAAAATGTATACAACGTTTTCGGCGAAAATTAATCAACCTACCATAATATTAATATTATAATAAATCACTATATATATATATATATATATATGCATTATATATAGCTATCCAAGAATATAGCTATATCGGAAAACATAACATAAATTAGTCTTCTAAGCCCGCAGACAGTCTTTGCTCATAATCGTTTTTCGTATGCAATGATATTTTATCATTAAATTCAAATTTAACTATAGATAATAATAAATATTGGATGGGCCATCCCTATAATAAGTGGCAGCGTTCCCGAAGTTTTGGTTTATATCCCAGAAATTGTACCATTGTTACCAGTAGTAACCAATTGGTAACTATTCCGACTTATCACTTATCACTTTACCTACCAATATGCAGGTAACTGTCATCAAATAAATAACGTTTATTATTCGCTGTTTAAATATTAAATCGTTCGTTTATTTTAAATTTTGAAGTTTGAAAAAAAGTATATTGACATAATAATATATTGATTCAAATTAAACAATTACGGTAATTATTAATTTTAAATAACTTATAGTTATTTTAAGTAAAAAAATAAAATAGAAAATGACTCGTTTGTGGTATAAAAATATATTAAGCCGTACCTAGCTTATCATTCAGGAACGTTAGGGAAGGCTTATCAAGCCTATCCGTTACATACTATCTATGAATTGAATACATAATTAATTATAGTGACTCACTTAATGATGAGGTACGTTCGACACCTTAAAACTATAAAGAAAATAGCAGAGCGGTTTCCTACTTTTCCTCTCATTTACAGTCTGAGTGGAGCGATAAATGTATATTTCTGTAATGCAGTTATTCAAAATTTGATTTTCGGAAATTATAAACATACTTAAAGACCATAGTTTGGAATACTTGAGATTGTTTTGTACCATTTAAGGAGTGTTCTGTGGCGATACAAACTTCTGTTTTCTAATGAAAATAACCCTTTTTTACTTTAAACTATTCAGCAGATAATATTTTTGAAAGTTTGTATGTGTATACTGTATACCTTGATCAAGATTCGAAATTTTGAACTAATAGTTACTAGCTTCTGACTTATTAAACTTTACGTACATAACCTCGGAAAATGAGAAATTGGGAGGGGTAAGCATTCTTGGAGAAACATACTGTTATAAAACATGGCTCGTAAATATTTACAAAACATTTTTTTTTTTATTCATAATATAATATAAATCATAATATAATATTATAATAGAAATAACATAATTTTATTAATGTGATGATGTAATTTTATACAAATATATTTAGTTGAATGGCCAGTACCTATCGTAAAACGTTTTTGTTCTGATTGAATTGGAACCTTATATAAATAATTACCTACGCTATAATAATTGCAGCTGTGTTATAATATTATGTTGTAATTTCGTATGTTTATGGTATATTGTAAAGTGTGTGTTTTGTTGATTTGCAGATAGTAATTTCGTGCTCGGAAATGCTCAAGTGCCATCACTGTATCCGATAGTGTACTGTTCAGACGGATTCTGCGAACTCACTGGGTTTGCCCGGGCGCAAATTATGCAGAAGGGTTGCGCCTGTAAGTTTCTATTTGGACCGGACACTAGTGACGATCACGTTGCACAAATTGAAAAGGCATTGGAATGCAAAGCTGAACTAAAACTGGAATTGATTTTCTACAAAAAAAATGGTGAGTCGAGAAAATATTATGTTTTCTTTTTGTTATTGTACGATTTATTATTATTACGACCGTCATAATTAATTAAATATTAAATATTTCACCTGCATATTATTTTAGTTTAATGGGAAATATTTCAAATTTTAGCTAATATCTTAAAGTGAATATTACGATAATTATTTTTATGTCTAATAAGGTTAATTCGATTGCGTGATAAATATATAGGTACGCGTGTGTAGTTATAACGCTTGTAAGTATAGACTAATTCGTGCACTGTAGTGCACAGTGTGCGTAATACTTAATAACATGTATTAACTATATGATTAAAAAATGATTTAAATTATAAATCTTGCACGTGTTTAGCGAGTAGTTTATTTATTTATTTTCAAATCGTTCTCTCAGCATACACTTTTGCTATTGGTATTACCTCAGTTTTCTGCGGGTTGCCGTTAAATTTGGTGACCGTTAAAACATATACTTCGACCAAATGTATTAAATTACATTTCGTGTTTGGTCATTCTATGAAATATTTAATGTTTCTGTTAATAATAAAGTAATACAATATTATTCGGATAAAACATCGCCTGGTTCACGGTTAAAAAAAAGCCCCACTGAACCATGGTTTCTAAATACGTATATTCCAATACAAAATGAAAATATAATTTGTCTCAATGTTTAAATATAATATTCAAACAAGAATTATTGTCCTCAATAAGATATAGTTATGCTATTTCTTGTTTTCAGATTAAATTTTGTCGTGTTTGTTAAATTTTAACCCGTAAAATCTAAAAACTATAGGGCCGAGTTTACAATCGATCTTTTTACTATCTACTCGAAATTTCCGGGTCCAGTTAACATCAAAAAAGATAAACCTGGGTTAAATTTTCATCTGCCCATGGGTATAATATTACATAAATATTTTAGTGTAGATATATATTTTATATTAGTATGACACTTCGTTATTGTATATATTAACATTTGACGACCACAAGGGTAATTGAGTGTACCTTAGAGTAAGTTGCTACTCGCTTATAATATAAATTTTATTTAAGAATAAACAATATGACAATATCTATTTTTGCATGCATTACCATAACGAAAATAACAATACTTTTAGAATCTGAGCGGAGCGAGGAAGCTAGTGGTTTTACAATGGGGGTTATTTTTTATTTTTTTATATCCTGTATACAAAATTTCTACCAGATGGAGTGCTTCGATTTCATCATATAGTACCTTATCTTTTAGAAAATTAGATCAAGATTGTACTTTAGAGAGGTCATTTTTCGATTTTCTCAATAGTTATTTAATGCGAAGTGAAAAACTAATGACAAATTACGAAAAAAACAGTTTAAAATGGGATTTTACTTTCCAATGGTTTGTTTATCACCGTACCAACGAATAAAAAATTATAATATTATAATATTAATTTTACTTAGAGGCTATAATAAATAATAAAAATTCAAAAATCTAAACTGATAAACTGTCTCCGCTCAGAATCGTTTTTCTTATACAATAATATTTTATATATTATATCATTGAATTCAAGTTTAATACAATCCATTATACATTTTCCTACTTGTAACCTACTGTACAGCAGAGCGACATCCACTTACCAGCTTTTTTTGAATATGAAGATAATATTATACTAAACTTACACCTATGCTAACGATTATTTATTATTCATAATTTAACTGTGCGGCGGATGATGCAGATTGTGCTGACTGCAGACCTTTATCTAGAAACCTAATATTGTTGTTCATTTTTTATAGTCAAATCATCAAGCCCATTTTACGTAAATACGTAATAGGTTTTAAGTGTAAACAATATTAAAATTACGATTCGAATACAATTTCGACTGAAGATGTGCAGGTTGAGATTTTCACGCTAAAACCTGTCCTGACAGTGCTTTTTCTATGGCTGATCAATGTTGATGTAATCGAAGAAAAGTCTCCTGGAAAAATTAGGATACTTGAGGATCGTGATTTGTCATTCGATTTTGACGGTGACGGTTGAGGAAGCTGTAACAGAACGTGTTCCACGCAGGTCGCTCCTATTGGCTTTAAGAATACTTACACTAATACTTACTACAAGATCACTTGTTGCCTAATTCAATTGGAATAATATAAAATAAGACATATAAAACGCGAGGATTCTATGATAATGTAATTAATTAAAATGCAAAATCCACAGTTTTAAAAACACGGCCGCAGTATTTTATCATATTTTGAAAAAAGTTTAGAATGAAAACAAGATTTAGTGTACTCGTGCGCATATTATATACATCGTCGTTCATTTTGACAAAATAACATAAACGCCGATAAGGCAAATTGTGTGTACTATAGAATAACAGTTAGTAACACCAGTACTATTACTCTATGGTATGTACAATGTTCATGATGTAAATTTAACTTAAAAATACATAATATAACAATATACATTATTATTTATAGTGAAATCAACAATATTTTTAAGTATAAAAATAACAATATCTTAAAACCTAGAACTATGTGATCAATTTATTTATTATTTGAAATTTAAACGTAAACGCCGAAGTTTAGATTCACTATAAAATCATCAAGAGTAGATTATAAAACACGAAGCATATTATACGAAATTTGGGTTTATTAAAACTATAAGATTGAGATTGGAACGACACATAAAAGGTTATCTTAAATCTGGTGTAAAAAGTTGGAAACGACCAACCTGTTTCTTCTAGAGTTTTGGGACAAATAATAATATTATGTATCACTATTAAAACTTAAAAAATAAATTATGCATCATTAAACTTTCGTGTGGAGGAAAGTGAGTGCAAACCTAACATCAAAACTTGTCCTTTATGTGACAATTCATCAGAAACTTATAAAATAAGTATCTCAAGGAATAAAATTATATATTATTCAAACAGCCTATATGATCAAACTGAAATGGATTCCACGCACTACCTATGACGTCAGTATCGAAATATGAAAAGTTAAAATGTTAAAAGCGTTTTTGTTTTATGCTCTTCCCTCATTGTATATTATTAATTGGTTAGAAAAATTTAAACTTTAGATGGGCGGTGTCGAATGACATGGTGGTACCCCGCAAAATGTTGATCTACTACTCCAACCATCAAATTGTAATCTGAAATAAACAAAAAAATACCCGTCGTATGATATAAAATATACTATGTTATAGTAGAATAAAATTGAATGTGTAATACATTATAACGAAGTCGAGTGAGTTCGATTTCGTGTGACAAAGTGAATAATAGTGAAGTTCCTATAAGCGAATACATGAGACTTGAGCAGCTTAAGTGCTGGTTTTAGGGTGAAATAATAAATCTTTTTACCCTCTCACAGTTGTAGTATAGACTATAGATATATTATGTTGTAATACGCACCATTTTATCGATGTCATAACATAAATATAGTTATTGTATTGTTTATTCACGGATATAAGAATTATTAATGATTACATTTATTTGATATTTAAAAAGAGAGAAAAAATAGCAAAACATTTACAGCAAAAATCAAAAGATATCCTACTCACCTACTCGATGTGTTAAATTGTCAAACGTAAAATATTTTACAAATAAGAGGAAAATACTTAAATACTGATTTTCCAGAAGTTTTTAACGCGCATTTCATTGTATACGTCTTGCATACAGTATGTCAGCATGAGTATGTAAAGGATATCCAATCTATTATTTTATTTAATGCAATATATGTAAGGTAAATATTGTACTATGAGTTATCGCGACTCGACTGTAGAATGTACAATTATGAGATCGGGCTTACTGTGGATCGTGGAATATGCGTCGTTCAAACTCTGTGGAACCCAACTCGCCCACGTATTTCTCTTAAATTGTGCATGGTATTCATTTACTACTGGCACAGCCCAGCCCCCCTCCCCCTCCCCCCCCAAAAAAATTGCAAAGCCCTAGAGTCATTTAACTATTTTCACACGGTCTCACACAACAGACAATTCTGTTCTCCGTTCATGTGCAGGTTGTTGTCCGTGGTGCGAAAACCCGGCATTGAATGTGTTACCTATTGTATTACAACCTTTAAATGAACTAAAAATCATCGAAAATGCTCTAAAACTATCTGATATTACCGTTGAAACACGTCATTTGACCACAGTATATTTTTTTTTTATTACCCAAAAAAATGTAATACTAATTATATTCTAAAAAAAGTGTAATAATACTCGATGATTAAAAAATTTATGACGAAGTATTCGTTGACAATCATCTTTGTATTACTTCTAAACATACAGTAATGCGTGGAACTAAGATTATCTTAAATTAATATGTTTGATTATATATTAAACTTAGGTACTATTTTACACCTGTTAAATGATGATTAAACTTAAATATTTTAGATTAACCAATTTTACACTAAAACTTGAAATGTTTTTCGAGGGAATCTAATAATAGTCGGCGCACTTATATTCTGTACAGTTTTTCGTTGGAAAATTGGAATATGTAAAACGAGCACGTTCTTGATATTATTATATAACGTGATGACCCGAGGCCTAAAGCGTGTGTAGGTTTTTTATTGACTTTTTTTGTATTCGTGTTAATATAATAATCAAAGTTTAGCAAGTTATAATATCTCCCTATTAGGAAAAAAATCTCAATCCGATCGATCAAAATGTGGGCTTGAAAGGGTTTTAAAATAAAATATTTACAACAGTAATTTCATAGTTTTAACACATTAAAAAATTACATAATCAGTTAAAAGTTTATTCCGAAAATAACTAATGATTTAATTAAGTTAACGTTTTAACTTAACTTTGGATTTTAACGCATTGATTCTCTTGATTCGTTATTGGCAATGTGCTTGATTTCATAAACTTGTAACCACGGGTTTTTCTATAGAGTGAGTTGTACTTTGGTATTTGATCACCCTTATCCTTGTATTTTCAATCGAATGATTTAGATTTGAATTTGACTATTTGAATTCTTATATGATCTGAAATTATTGAACGTACCTATGTTATAGTGAGTGTTTTACAAATACAAGACATAATATAATATATTATATGAATTCTCTATATTTATTGTTCAGAGATGGGTTACTTATTAATATATTATTTACCTCTTTTTTACTATCTGTCTCTATTACAATGATTCCGGGGTAACATCGAACGTATTTTCTCGTTCACTTGTGAAAAATAAGAGTTTAAATTTGTATAGTCGAAGGTATCCGGGCGTACATTATATTTAAGATTATGTGCACTAAGTGAATATGAGTAAAAATCAATTTTCTGCTTTGATGGCTGAGTCAATACTCGACTCCTTTTTGAAGAGCTGAAATAAACTCTCGGCTATGTAAATACTCTTCCTACTATTATATAGCTAGTTATTTTTAACAATTGGGAAATATTATTGTTTATTACAGCTAGTCATCCGGTCACTTCGTTAGGTTTTGAAGTATCGATGTTCCAGTAAATTGATGAGTATATTTGAAGATACTATTGGTACATAATTGTATTCTGATTCTTTTTTCTGACGGTATTCATCATAGAAGATAGTTGAGATAATTTTCGATATTCAACATATTATTATTGTTAAAAAATTTTTAACGCCATTTTCATTTCATTTTTATTTTCGAAAGTTTTCACCTTTTCAAGAAGAGTTCAAATTTAGTCACTCAGTGCATTAAACTGCAATATTAAACTAATCTTGAGCTTTTAGATTATGCCCAGCAAACTTACATTATGGATATTTAATTAAGCGATAATTTGGTTTGGTGAATAGAGTGATTTCTTACCTACGGATTGGAAGTCTTGTTTTTGGGCTAATACGAAAAGTACTTTGTCACTTTATCACTGTCCAAAATTCAGTCGGTAATATTCCGGGATGTGCATTAAACAATGAGAATCATAGACAATTAAACGAAGAAAAACATATAATGCGTCCCAATGTCCCATGATGGTAGAAGTTTTAAATACCCTGGATTTTAGCCATCCCACAGCAATCATCATAATTTCCTCACGAGTTTAAGGTGATCTGGGTGTCGTGAACCTGTAAATTTGAATACTTTCTATAGATCTATCACTATAATATACATTTTATGGTTTGATAAAGTTTGATGACGGTTCACACGATTTCAAATCAAAGAATTCACAGTTCAAATATAATAGATTACTATTATTGAGAAAAGTATCAAATCTAAATAAAATTTAGAATTTAGAAATTTATAGATTTAAGGAAAATAACATAACGTACAAATTATTTTGGTTATCTTTATTCGATAATAACGTCATTATTATTATTTTTTATTTAGCACGGTAATGTACCTATATTGTCTACACTTTACGCCGTGTTACACATTATGTTAAAAAACCACATTGCGTTATATAGTATCGCTATAATTATCCTATGACGAACAGTTGTCAAAGTTCACTAGACTCGGTGTAATTTGAAGGTATATACTATTATTATTATATTTTATTATAGAGATTATAAATCGTTATCTATAAGATTAATATCTCGGACATCAAGTTAATAACTAGCGATAACTAGCGAACAAATTATTATAGTTATCGATCAATTATAATATATCTGTTATCCACGTTATTCTGGAAATTGTGTTGAACGTTAGTAATTATTTCGAAAGTTTGTATTTGAAGATATTTCACTTTGAAGTTGGCATGACTGTATCATAATTAAATACTTGGCGTAGGTATGTCGAAACTACAAACTATTGCCGTATTTTAACGAATTTGAAGTAAATCTAAACAATTTTGTAGTGATTTTTATTTGTATGTTATTCAGTCTGTATTGTAAGTGTATACCTTTATTTTATAAAAGCCATTCCGAAACTATGAAGAACACAGGTACAGGTTAGGTACATAGGTACCTAATGAATAAGTTATGATATTATGCTCATTTAATGGTCACACTAAATTCGTATATTATTAATTAATGTCACATTCTATTCCGTTTAAAATGTTTAAATATTTATAATTTTAATTACCATGTACCTGTGTATGTTTTTTTTTTTTTAGTATAATAGCTCTATAATATAATACGTATTCATTTTATACTCTATACTATGTTTCTGTTATTTATTTTCTTAATTCTTAGATTATTCTTATCTAATGAAAAACCTTGGCCGAACAAAGTAATTTTAAATTGTATTACATTTTCACTAATGGTTATAAAGAAAAACAGCTCCCATTGAAAGATCCTTAAATAAATAACTATGAATGTAAAGTTAATACTGTACAGTTATGTTGTTTGTTAAAAGTACTATGTATAGTGTATTTTAATGATTGGTACTCTAAAATTAATTAAAAATTCAAACTTTTATCGGCTTAAATGTAATTTTGTTCTAATTGATGTGCCGTAAAGGTCAACTGTTTCACATTACTTATTAGTTAGGTATACTATACCATAGTATTTAGAAATTGATGAGTGCGCTAATCGAATAAATAAATAAATCTGTTGGTATGTTTGTCGAGATTTTAATGAAATATTAACTATAAAATTAGAAAAGCAATCAACCATTCGAAATTTACTACGATTGTACGCGTGTCGTACTAATAATCATAATATTAGAATGTGCAGTTGTTTGAAAATATTATTTGAAAAATTTGACACATAATAATATAATACCTATTCCGAAAATAATGATAATATTTCCCAAAATATGAGATGTGCCAGATTTTATAATATTAATTTTACTGTTCTATGACAGATCGATGTATAATGAAAAGCTGTGAATTTAAAAACCGCAAACAGCTGTAAAACTATTTTAATGTTGTGATGAGTTATTAGAGTTACTGACTTTTTTTAATTCTATGTAAATAAAGAAATATACTAACACGATAAATTAAAAAAAATAATAAAATTGGTATAGAATAAACACACATTACTTACAATTACTGTTGAGTTTAGGATTATTTTTGTAGATCGATCCAGACAAAAATGACTACCTATACTGCTAAAAGAATGACTTATCTGTTGATCCAAACCAAACCTTTGACTGTTTCGAATGCCAAGATATATTCTGCTTCGGCTGAGCTGAGCGTTACTATATGGATTGTCTCTGCGCTTGCCACGACACTGTTTAGACACCCCTAGCATGGACGTCTTGTCTCTAAATCTCCTGCTTAGTCAGAATATACTAAATAAAAAAAAACTCACATCATTGTAAAACCAATACATTGCTCCGTTCAGAATCTAATTTTTTTATCGTTTAAGTTTTCAAATTTTTTTTTTTTTGACATGCGTTTTTAATTACATATTCCAGAGCAGAATATTTTTCTGAAAATAAATTACTGTCATGTATTAAAATTAAATTCTGAACGAGTAGTTAATTCGTT
Source organism: Sitobion miscanthi (assembly GCA_008086715.1). Taxonomy (NCBI): domain Eukaryota; kingdom Metazoa; phylum Arthropoda; class Insecta; order Hemiptera; family Aphididae; genus Sitobion; species Sitobion miscanthi. The sequence continues at coordinate 12,894,725 of CM017805.1, forward strand.
ATAACTAATAAGTATTAAAAAGTATGGATGAGCTGAGTGGAAGGGCACAGAGGTACCCATTAAAATGTTAATCCACTACCTTGTTCATAAAACTTTAAATATTTATGACTAATTATAATGGCTGTTGATCGAAAGTTGATTTTCATATTTTTTAACACTCAAGTTCTCAAATTATTCTTTCGGATATGTAATCAAAAAGGTTTTCTGTCATTCATAAAAGTAGATAACTTTAATACCGATAGTGCATTGTGAAACATAATATAATTAAAGATTAAAAAGTGTTTTGCAACAACTTCAAATACTTCACTATACATACTCCAAATTATGTAAAAATAAATATTTACAGAAACGTTTCTATACTATTCGAGAATCGAGATTGCGAGTGTTTTCTTAAATGGCGGCCCAGTTTATTTTATAGTAAAATATCTTAATGGTGTTTTTTTGTCTATATTATGTATGTCCATGGACATTTTAATCAACCATTGGAAGTGCACGATTCCCGAACTGAGTTGCATTTACCGTTTTCTAGTATTCATGAAATCGGCATATTATTGTGAATACTCAATTCACGGTCCGGGGAGAGTTTTAAAAGTATTAATAAATGTAAAGTTTTCTTTGCTCTTAAACGAGTTTTAGTAAAACATAAAACATATTAATTGCCGTACAGCTGTTAAGTTTAAATAATAGGTACCACGTCCGAGAAATGTAAATTTCTATAAAATGTTGTAAAAATGAAAATCATTTTTAATGTTTAAATCGGAGTGTACAATGTTCGAAATGTATAAAAAGTAGTTATTCAATAAAAAAATATAGAGTGAGACGTACTTAGCGAGTGCCCATCATAATATCTAAGGTGAAGACTTGAATCTACGACGTAGTGGAAATTATTCTCTTGGATAGTAATAGGGAAAAAAGAATAAACGTTTTTCTATATTGTTCTCGCGTTTTATCGCCGTCGTTGCTCAAGAATTTCCTAATGTTATTTACCACTGAAATACAAATCCACAGTTATATAGTGACGTTATTTCTATATAAGTGTAGGGAAAAAATAATAGTTTACCATTTCGAAATAAAATTTCGTTAAACTGTGAAATTATAGCTAATTACGTGTCTTATATTTCCGGTTACGCAGTGGTTTTTTCCTCAAACCGCCGGAAATCATTTTGGTTGGTTTTTACCTGCATTATCGCATAATATTATAATATTGTGGAGTAGAGATGGCCATTCACCTCATTCTTAGGCACTGTATTTGAATTTAAAAAAAGTTCGATTGTGTTGAATTAACATTTTGAAAAATTCGTTTTACCAACTCGAGTTTTCAATCATTATTATTGGTTTCTACATTGTTAGCTTAACCGCGGCTATGGGGTATGACGTTTTTCAAACGGATTGTTCAGTTTGTTATTTATTTTGGTTTTTTGAACGTCAATTGTATCAGTTCTTATAATAATTGTCGATGTTTTAAAAATGTTATACAACGTTTTAAATAAAAATTATTGTATAACACGTCATTTATTATTCATATTATTTAGGATGTGTACGATTGTAGTCACAATAGACATTCAAATCGTATTAATAAAATAGGTACCTAGTAGTAATGTTTTACATAATATGTATAAATATCTTTATATCTACATGTAACTTAATGAGGGACACAGCTAGAATTGTAAGAATGTTTTAATTGACAAAATACGTTTATTCTTCATCAATATTGTAACAAAATAATGTGTCTTTATTAAATTAAAATTTTTAATTGGTATTTAATAAACGATTTCTTTTTTTTACTTTTTATAAAATAGTCAACTCCATAATTAGTATTTAATTATAAATAATATAAATAAATCCATTAATGAAAATAGTTTTATAATGAAAGTTTTGAATACTTTAATATATTATTCTAGTTATTTGTAGATATCAAATGTATCTTAAAAAAGGTAGGTAAGTGGATCTCGCTCTTCTGTACAGTAAGTTACAAGTGGGTCACTGTAATGGATGGTGTTAAATTTGAATTCAATGATATAATATCATTGTAAAAGAAAAACGATTCTGAGCGAAAACGGTTAGTCAGACTATGATGCCACTAAGTATATTTGATGATATAATTGTGCATAAAGTAATTTATATATAACCTATTTACGTAGAGCCTTGTTTTCAATTTTCAATCCTTAGCTATAAAAGTTGAACATTTTATAAATTTTTAACTACAAAATAATTATTAAATTATACATTTTATAAATTTTGTCGAAATTTGAACTTTAAATGCTTAAAAAAAAAATTGTGCCTATGTATTTTTAATACTTTTTAACTGCTATTAGAACGATATATCAGGAGCTTCGCATTAAATTTTCACGCTTTTTTACCCAACAAATAAAATTTTATTGATATTTATAGAAAAAAAACTAAAAAAATTGAAAACTGACTATGTTAAAAAGGGTCAAATTATTTTATAAATTTTATCATGTATAGAAAATGCTAATATAAACATTTAGTGAAATTTTCAAGTATCTACTGTCATTCGTTTTTTAATTACAATAAAATAAGAAAATCTTTACATGAGAATTCTAGTGAATATTAAATGTTGTAAAAATATGAATTTCAAACGCTCATAAAAATTTAATTTGATTTGCTTGTAGACATTTTTTTTTTTTTTTTGATAAAGGTAGACAAACTTAAAATAATCTTGTATTAAATTTTCAAATCTTAGATTTAAAAAGAAAAAATATACGTTCATTTGTTTTAAAGTTACACCAAAAACCAAAATCGATTTTATCGAAAACAGGTTTTGTGTAAAAATTCCCGTTTTCCCTTAATTTTTCGTTTGTTTTTAACGTTGCTTTTGAAAACTAATAGGAAATTTTTACTTTTGACCCCCTAAAATACCAACTAGATTGACTTTCCTATCAGGAAAGTTACTGTTGAAGAAAATCCAAGCACTTTTACTGTTCTAAAAGGTGATGACAGACACAAAAAAAAAAAAAAAAAACACACATTATTGTAAAATCAATACATTCATCGTTCCCCTCAGAATCTAAAATATTATATTCAATGAAGTTATTATTATTATTGTTAACACATTTGAGGACATTGTAGAACTTTAAATTGTTACTGTGTTTATTTAAAAGTAGATTTTCATAATAATATATCGTTATAAATAAAAATTTTATTTATCACAGGTTTTATAACATAATAATTTATCTTGTTCGTAATAATTGTTAATCATATCCACCATAGCGTACATATTCAGCAGCCCGAGTATCGTGGGTATAATTTACGACATTATTTGAAACCATCTCTTCATTAATCATAGCTCTCGATACTTATATATTACGAAAAAAAAAAAATGCTCTAAATTCATATGGGCGTAATAATAATAAAATAAGTATGGTTGTTAAATTTTTCATTTTTGAACTTGAGTATAGCGTGGGCGGGTGGACTCAAAGAATTTTTATTCCAATTTAATTTAATTTCTAAAATCGCCTATTTACACTGTGTTTAGATGTTGCTCAGAATATCATGGTATTATTCCAAGTGTACATTATGATAAACATCTGATCGACGTTATCAAAAGATTAAATGTCTTGGAATTAGGGAATGGTGATTTTGTGGCGTAATTGGTTTTCATTTTCTCTAAGGCTGTATTTGTATAATATTACGACCTTTCATGTTCATCCTCTCCATTATATTAGTACCTACGTAATACCCTGTACAATGTTCTGTTCCAAGCATTATCCTAGTATATTGTAGGTATAATTCAACAGAAAGGGAACACTTGGTATCCTTACACATGACCGCGAAACTTTCTATTGCACTGGTAAAATATGTAATAACCGTGATCAACCGATTGAAGACATATTTTAATGTTTAGACCGTGATGAGTACACAGAAGACATTTTTTTACAAATATTTTCTAATTGTTTAATATTATACATAATTGGTATATATATATATATTAGGTATATTTATGAACAGAATAAAAAATAAAAAACAAAAGGAAATTAACAATAAGCAAAACGTAGGCGTTGTATAATATAATATTGTGACCATTAATTTAATGATCGATACATTCAAAAGTATAACACTATAAATTATAATAGGGTAATAAATAGGGGATTACAATTTTTCGAACAATTTTCCGTACAATAGTAATTCTCACATTTCATGTTACCCTTTTGTTACCTAACACGCGTTTGTTGTGGAAACCACTATATTATCAACTATATTTAAAATGATTAAATTATGAACTATACATATATTATGTTTTCAGCAGAATACGCATGGTTTACACACATTTTGGTATATATGAATAAAAAATATTGAACGAACGGGTTTTATTTATTTAAAAGCATATGCAATTTGGATGAACGTAGGAGTGAACACACGTTATATCGACGCCCCAGTTCAATACTGCAACAACTCGAAATATTGCTAAGGCGAACTGATACATTTTTGGATTCATCTTTTAACATGCTTTTCAAATCAATAACGCAATAAAATATCAAAAAATTATTCCGTCCGTGAAGTCACTTGATTCGTTATGGAATTATTGTAATTTCCCTTAAAAAACAGTTCAAAACTGTACCAAATAAACTTAGTTCAATATTGAACTGATGACTATAACTTATAAATAGAAATAAGTTGAGTTGTTACAGTATTGAATTATATTTATAATTATTTTAATTGCATCATGTGACTTGTTGCAGTGTTGCACTATTAAGTAATAGATCACTCAATTATAAATATAGTTTTTCTGTAGACAATGAAGATGTTAGAGTATGCAAGACTATGTGTATGTCTACATTAGCAATATCAAGTAGAATGATTTTACCACAATACATAAAAATGAATGATGGAATATTAGAAACAAGATAAACGCGGGAGACATGGCAATTATGGTAATGCAGTTAATGAAGAAGAAATTAAAATAGTATGAGATTGCACATAAAATCTTCCCAACTACACCATCTCATTACTGTCGGGCCAATTCATCCAAACAATTTATTGATGGAAGTTTGAACATTGCCTTGATGTATAGATCTTTATGTTGAAAAGTGTAAATCACAGAAAAATAAAACAGCTATGGAAAACAAAGTTATTATACTACAATTTTCAACCAAGAATTAAACATATCTTTTCACAGACCAAAAAAAGATTATGTATGACCTGCGAGGCATATAAGAACGCAAATGATGATGATAAAGTAGTTGAAGAAGACAAATATAGGAAAATCAAGAAGAAAAAACTCTAAGCAGGAAGGAAAGAAAAAGATGCAGATATCTTACTTGATGACAATGTGGTTGTATGTTGTTTTGATTTAAAGCTGTACTGATTTCGCCTCGGGAGAAGTATCACAGTTTTATTACAAGAGGAGGCTTGCAAGTTATAACTCACAGTATTTTTAAAATAAAAGTAAGGAGGGGAATATGTTATTTTTGGAATGAAACAATAGGGAGAAGAGGTTCTAACGAAATAGGATCATGTTTACTGTTATTTCTTCAAATCAAGAAATGAAAATAAAGATATAATATTTTATGCAGACAACTGTGGTGGGCAAAACAAAAACAAATATGTTAATTTCCATGCTTGTATATTGTGTCAAGAAACTAAATATTAGATCAGTGACTTTAAAATTTTTAATTGTTGGTCATACGCAACGAGGTGACTCCATGCATGCACGGATAGAAGAGAGGCAAAGCGAATACTCCACAGTGGCCCAATTTATGAACCTTCACAGTGGGTATCTGTAATTAAATCTGCCAAGAAGAATGGCAAACCGTATACTGTTTATGAGGTTCAAAAGGATCAATTTTTTGATCTAAAAAATTGTCATCAGATATTGGTAATAATTATAAATTAAATCAGGATGGAGAAATGTATTATGGAATGAAATAAAAATGATAAAAATTGAAAAGGACATCCAACATTACTAAAATACAAAACCAGTTACAAAGATAACGATTTTTCAAAATAATGACATAAAGAAAAGAAAATGCAGCATTAATTAGTTGATTTAAATTATTTAACCTTAACTCTGACACACAAAAATATCTCTTGAAAAAAAAAAAGATTTGGTATTCATTATGTCATTCCAATGCGATCCAAAGAACCACTGGTCATTCTATGAAACACTAGAAGCTGAAGCAATAATAATGAAGCTGATGATGAAAGAGCGATTACCAAACAGTTCAATTAAGTTATAGAAGAATTGTTTAAAATATTTAACAAATATTAATTTACAGTGAAATACGTTTTTTTTTTTTATCTACCTATAAGTAATTTTGTTTTTTTTTAATAATTTTTAAAGTTTTTATTAAAATTGGTTATTACTATTGAATAACTGTTAATGTTCTATTTTATTAAACGTTTATTATTTCTTCAGTTCATTAGGTAATGAAAATATTAATATAATTATGATCTATTGTTTTATTATACTATAATTGTTTTTAATAAAATAATAAATATTAAAATTGGTTATTGATAAAGTGTTAAAGTTTTTTAGTTTCAATAATGAAAAAAAAATAATATTATTATTATAATAAAATATATTTGTTGCATATTTGCTTTTAATAGTTCAGTTCAATAACGCAATAAGTCTAGTTATTGCATAAATGTTTGCGATATTCAATTCAAAACTGCAATATGTAGTTAAATTTGCTTGTTTTTTAATAATAATAAAAAAGCAAGGTAGCGTTCAAAAACGAACATTATGTCAATGATGCATACCAATTTGGTCATTTTATCTCAATTTTACAATATTAATTACAACATTTCAAGATTTCAAATATTTTCAAATTGCTCTCCTGGAAAACTAGTATTTATAGTTGTTGCAGTATTGAACTGGGGCGTCGATATACGCGGTCACTTTAGTTTTCCAATTTTAACTTCAAACGGTCTTTAAGCATATATTTAATATTAATATATTATATCCCGATTCTATTATGAAATTAAAAATGTATAGTAGGTAGTTTAGACTTTCCCGTGTACCATTATTATAACAATACAATAATACAGGTATGCGCATTTAAACGACATTTTTATTTTGATAATAATATTACGCGAGTACAACAATTCTCTTTAAAATAGGTATACTGCAGGTGCTTTTATACATTTTTCTTTTCTTTCGATAATTCGTTGGTCTACCTACTATATAAAAAGATATTGATAAAAAAAAAAATTTTTTAATAAGAAATGAAAATTGTATATCCCGAGAGATCAAGTGCACAGATATCGTATATGATCATCGTTTCCGTTGTTTGAACTTATTGTGACTGTATTAAGTAATAATATTCCTTTACATCAATATAATGACAATATAAAAGTTTTGAATAGGTACCCCTTTTGTAATATTTACCATTATCCACTGGATAAGTGCCATTGAATATTAGAAAAATACGCGGTTATACATGTATACCGACTTAAAGTCGAAGACAATTCGACGCAACCGTCGTGAATATCTTTTAAGCCGCCACGAAAGCCCATTTCACTCACTATAAACCAATTACTGCGTGATAGAAAAACTTTTCTCTAAATCCCTTTCGAAACTTATTTATCCATCCCCCGCCACTGATGATTCAAATTTTCAGTACATGAAATTGTTTCACTACAGTTTTCCATTACACGTACCTACATAACATATTATAATATTATACGATTTCGGTAAGGCTTCGCTGCTGTAGCGGCAGGCTTACGGTGAAAGATGGTTGTTTAGACATTAAAATATTGCTATTTTTATCTGTTTTCGTTATTGGTTTCACTAATGATCGATGTAACAAACTATCCGATTTTCACCTAGTTTTCATTTTAATAGGTGTTTGCACTTTTTCTCCTCCGCGTCGGTACAGTAATAAAACGTAACCCATCGCCTTTTTTCCGTCTTAAATTTTTTTCCGTGCCATTAAAACTTTAGAATTGCTAGGTTCTTTTGTGATGGAATGAAGATACATATATATGTGAGTATTTGTATGTGCGTGTGTATGTATGTGTGTGTGTATGCGTGTTTAGAAAAAAAATACATTATATTGTTTTTATTTACTTATATTTTTGCTTTCAAGAGTAATAGGAGAATGCTTCCCTTTATTTCTTCTCGAATTTATTAAGAGCGTTTATAAACCACACACACATACAATAGCGTACATTTAATAAGAATAATTTGAGACAAAGATTTTCTGGAAGAATATTACATAGACCTTTTATGGAAATGAAATTTGATCAACTTTGAGGGTTCGTTACATTGTTGTGCACTTGTATACTGTTTATTAGTTTGTTTTGTGTGTACAAAACACAAAAAGAACAACAGCTGAGGGGACATTTATAGATGTTCATAAATGATTTGAAATACATTTTTAAACATTTAGTTTTTGTTTTTAAATTATTTAGCGCTTCATTGGTGTGGTTGTTAATTGCATTTTTAATTGAGTTCAATTGTTTTCATTTAATTGAAATTTTGGTATAAGCATCGACATCAATAAAGTTTATAAAATGTATAGTTTTAATAAAAAAAAAAAAAAACCAAAGAAATATTAATTAAGATTTGAAACAAAAACTGGGAATTCGCTCTTCTGTATAATAGTCATAGGCATCACGTTATTATATTATATAATATACCTCGTTCGTCACTAATTCACTGACATGGATGTGCTAAATTTGAATTTAATGTTGAATGATTGAGTACTAAAAACCATTTTGAGTGGAAACCGTCAGTCAGCCTATACTATACTAGGTATATTTTATGATATATTTATTTATTTTATATTGCTGTCGTAGTAAATTATCTAGTCGGCCTCTATTTTAAAAAGATATTTCATACCACTATATTAGTAGTTATACTTCACCTTAAATAATATTTCTATTTGTAAATAGGATAAAAATTTCACCAGCTTGTATATTATAATTTTCAGAAATAATAGTTATTAAAATCAAAATGATCGTACATTTTTATCTGTCTAATAAATTGTTTGTATTTTTTAAGTGTACTTACATAACAAATTATGCAAATATTTTAACTTCTTATGTTTATATAACAAAATTATGTAAGCGAATTTTTAATTTATTAATATTACAATTCTAACAACTATAGGTACCTATATTATAGCTTATATTAAATTGTTAAACCTTGGGTATTAACATTTTAAAATACTAAGAATTTTTATTAACTTTACAAAAAAATTACATATTTCAATGATTTTGATGAATTTTATCAACATTTTAACTTCAAACGTTTTGAAAAAAATGGTGCTAGTTTATTTTTGATATTTTTAAGTTAATACGAGTACAACTTATGATGAACCTTATATAACTGCATTTTCAATAATTTTAAGATTAATCATTTGAGAGTAAATATAAATAAATAGATTAATATAAGTGTTGATATTTTTTTTAAATTTCACTGTTTATTGAAAATGATTATAAAAATTATGATAAATAAATAACAGTGGAATGCTTCAACGATGATATACGTTTCTATATGATTTCTACTATCTGTTCTAAAACGTGACGACAAACGATGTAAAAACCATATTATACATTCCTCGCTCCATTCAGAATCTATAAATATAACACATTTCGATTTAATTTATTTACAAAACAAACTATTTTTTTGTTTTTCGTGTCTTATAATATTATGATGTGTACCTAGGTAGTAATAATCAAAATAATTTTAATGTCTAAAATAGTTGAAGATTTTTTGCAATCGATGACCAACTCTACTTTAAGAAGTTTGGAGTTAGCCGAGTAGCCATTTGTAATTTTCCAACGCAAACTTCACAATATTATTGCTATCCTTTGATATTAAATTATTTATTTACCATCGAAGGTATTTTATGAATGATAGCTAACTTAAATGTAGCACCTTGCAGCGAACCCGTATCAACTTTAATCACATAAATGAATGAAACGATAACGACATAAAAGCAATTATTAGTTATTGCACTAAATAACTTCGCATCGGCATTGCACGGCGAACACGAGTAGGATGATACAGACTAAAAAAAAAAAGAAACCTTGATCCGTTTTTAATTTGGATTATGAATTAAATTAATCTGTCAATGTCTTTCTATAAACCTATCTATTTTATTGACAACGCATATTCTACAACACGCAATATTGGACAGTGAAGTAATGTGACGTTCCCTTGTCTATAATATAATATGATAACATAACGCGTACCGTCGGTTATATTATAACCAATTTATTATTTAATGCGTGACGGAAAAATTCTGTTGTGCGCTCTTTGCAGATATCGAAGTATCGAAAGTAGATTTTTGATAAAAATGTTTCTTTTTATACATTTGATAAGTTCGATATACCTAGCCAAAGAATGTTACACACGTCCACGGTTAATCTTGAAAAGGGTTATACCATGTGTTATATCAACTGCAGTATCCCACCATTGGTTTCGGAATGTTATCATCAACCTCCTCTAACACATATTATTATTTTCTGACCCACACGTACATAATTCTTTAGTGATATGCGATTCTCAACTGGATTCCTTTCTTGGCCTTATACCTATAATGTGCACCATAATATTATATACGCACGGCAAGTGAGTCAGCTATCACTGGTAAAAACCGTAAATTTATATTAATTTTTATAAGCAACACCTATAGTAACTTTTTTAACGATAAGATACCTGCACCCACGAAGAAAGCGACGTGGAATTTGTGCACTTATTTCGCACAGGCATCGAACGAGGCTGTGTTTTATTTTTGTTTATTTACAATCAATAATAAGTCAATCACTTAAGAAATCGATTCCAAGGATATATCCCAGTATAACTATTGTTTTTTTTTTTGGTCCACGGTTAATCTTGAAAAGAGTTATACTATGTATATAGCTGTTCTACTAACTGCAGTATCCCGCCAATTGTTTCGGAATGTTATTATCAACCTCCTCTAATACATATTATTTTCTGACCCACACATACATAATTCAAGAGTGATATGCAATTCTCAACTAGATTCCTTCCTTGGCCTTACACACGTAATGTGCACCATATATATACACGGCAAGTGCGTCAGCTGTCACCGGTAAAAACCGTGAATTTACATTATTTTTATAAATTACACCTATAGGAACTTTTTTTATGATAAGATACCTGCACCCATGAAGAAAGCGACGTGGAATTTGGACAATTCTTTCGCACAGGCATCGAACGAGAGAGTGTTTTATTTTTATTTATTGACAATCAATAATAAGTCAATCACTTAAGAAATCGATTTCAATAAGGATATACCCAGTATTACTATTATTTTTTTTTCGTTAGAGTAGTTTCATTAATTGTAAGTGCTTATAAAACGAAAATAACGCGTATAATAAAACATGAATTTTAAAACTAAGAACAATTATAGGTAAACAGTTTTTTAAAATAACTCAATATATAATATGAAGTGACCCGGGCGTATTTGTTGTTGATCAATTTGTTGTTTTTAATATTATAATTGTTGAAAAACATAACCATATAAGATGTAGGTACACAAAATCAAAAGGTTAGATTAATATTTAGTAATTTTCCTCACATAGTCTAAAAATGCATTAGGTACTTTATGATTTTTTTTCATCGAGCACGCAAATTGGTGTCTGACATACGTCGAGATTTAAATCACACCAAAAAATAATCATATTACGCAATCGTTTCGGTATATATTTTGATAAGTTTTTTTTTCAACGTATAATTCAATAAGCGTTTTGCTAATGATTTATTAATCATCCACATTTAATTAATTTAAGTTTAAATAATATTTACACATGTACGTAATACAGTCATCAAGATATGTCGTATCAGCTAATATAATATTATAAGCGATGTGTAACCGACAACCGTGTATAGGCGTACTACATAAATATAAAACAATTAGTTGCATTTATTATGCAAATGTTTGCTGTGCATTTTTATTTTAGTTAGGTCGTATCTCGTCATTGTTTGAGCGTCAAAGCATATGTATAGTATAATTTATTATATATAAGTGTTTTCGTATATTACGGAAAGTGTAAAAATAAAAAAAATGTATTGCATGTGTCGACGATGAATTAGGTTTAACCAGTTGAATTGGAAAATGTTTGATTTTGTTTTCAATGAAATAATAACATATAGTGAGCGTTTTATTTTTTATCCAAAATTTCTTTTTTACATACGTCTCATATTATTACAGCGTGTATAGGATATAATAAATCAAATTTCCTTTAGTCAACTGGCGTTGTGAAGAGCGGGGGGGGGGGAGGGAGTATAAACTTGTCTTTCAATAAAATAAAGTGCTGATACTCTATATAGTTGAGCGGGTATCTTTGAAACGAAAAGAAATGATACATCGTCGAATCCGAAAAAGATCAAATCGGATTTCGGTTAACCAAAAAATGGTCAAGGTTCTTATTTTTTTGTTTTTAAAAAGAAACCTCGGTGCTTATGCTTACATCTATCCGATTATTTTACAGTATATCGAAAACAATAGACTCTATATAAGAAATTTAAAAAATGAGATATTATATTCAAACGTTTTGTTTGTTTTATAATATTATAATATTACTGTGTAGATACTGGCCCAAAAGGGACGACCCCTGACGGTTGTCGAAGAAAAATGCACACTTCGTCTTTAAGCTAACAACCTTTGTCTTTCATCCGCTCGTGACGGATTCTAAAATGGTAGGAATATGACGTCACGTGAGATTAATGTTTAGAAAATAATTGATTAAAGTTATAATATAATATGTGTGTCGCACGCAGACAATCAGCTGTTTGAGTCCACGAACCGAAGGGCTAATAAAATAATTTTCCTTCAGATCGGATTGGACCAGGTCACAGGACGAGTTTGCCCCCCCCCCCCCGTTTGCCGTTTTTACACTATTTGCCGGTTCCGTCGTCGGCACCACATTTAAGTAGACCAATTTGAATATAATAATATTGTATAATCAAAATTGAAAAAAAAAATCCCAATACGAAATTTTCCACGCGCCTCTATCGTCATCGGCACCACATATTATTATTTTAAGTAGAACTTCTCGAATAATATTGTATAATAACCGAAAATGAAAAAAAAACTCACAACTAAATATTAATCATGCCATGTTCGATATAATATGTCGATAGTAATTATAATTACGACAAGACGTGAGATTCGTGTTAAATATTAGAATTTAAAATATCCGTCCAATACCTATTTTTATCACCTATATTATGACTATAATATAATAACATAATAAATTATGATACTGTAATAATAAAACGTTTTTATTTTTGGTATAAAATTCCGCGATGAAAATATTACGTTCACGTGAAATTGCGTTGAAATTTTCTAAGTACTACTCTGAATAGTTTTAATTACCAATTCTCGGAACACGGTTATTTATCCTTGAAACAAATTGTTATGGAGCAGTGTTATTTTTGAAAACCTTCCTTACTATATAGGTACATACATTTAACACACTGTTATTAAAATGGAAGATATTATATTATATAATATAATTTACATAATATAACTTTTGTTGGTATACTATTCAAATTTAACTCGATACCTACCTACAAATCGTTTTAAAATTATTAATTTATTTTTATTTTTAAATAATAATTATTATTATTCGAACTCGTTACATTGTTTATTAGATTTATGTACAATGTTCAAGATTTATATCCGACCTTTGTAACAAAATTAAAAATGTTAAACATTTTAAAATGAATGTTTTCAGAGTATATATTTATTTTTTTGTACACGATTAGAATTGTTAGCTCTTAATTGTAAGATTAAATCAAACTCTTACTCATCATACTCAAAGAATAAATTATTCAGAAGAGAATGTAAAGTTTTTACTATAAAAGTAATACAATTATGATTGAATGCGTGGTTCGAGATTCTTAAAATATAAGAGCTTTGAAGTTTCTTAAATTAGAAATACCTAACTAGGTAAACTTAATTAATTACGAATGGTTAAAAAACGTTTATTTAAATCATATTTATACTTACATTAAAATATATCTCGTTGGTATGCTTTTGAAATTAAGTATTATTTATGATGATTTAATACGCAAAATGTTTTTTTTATTTTAATAAACATTAATTTATTATACTATTATGTATTTTATAATTGAGTGGTTTTTTATATTTTTAGAAATAATGACATAATATCTTTTTGTGGTTATAGTAATGTTTAAGGAAAATTACATTTTATATAATTCAATTTTCATTTGTTAGTATAAATCATACCTATATAAACGATCTTCGTAGTGCCTTATAAGTTATATTTGAAAGAAATCAGATTTGGTAATTTTCAAAACTTAATTTATATGAATTTAATCTTTTATTAATCTACTGAAGCGATTGATAAATTAAAATAACTATTATGCCATTCTAAATGATAAATGAAAGTAATGTCTTAAAAAAAGTTATGATAAATATAGCAATATTAAAATAATAAATTAGGTAAATCATGCGTGATTTTACTACAAATATTATATTTGAACTTATAAGTTATCGCTGAAAAATGTGCCTGGGTCGCAGCTGCTTTCGTATTTTGAATTTATTTAACTTATGAATAAATTTAAATTACCATTTAAAGTTACAACTTTAATAACATTTGTTGAACCTTCTTACATTATGGCAAGAAAATTTTTTTTACAAAGATATTATACATACAATTACTAAAAAATATTAATCAACCTATATTAATAAGATAACCGTTACCTAATAATTGTTATACATGCGCATAGTATAGATTCCAGTGTTTAATAATTTAATGGTCGATAAAGAACCACAAAATATTAATCTCAGTGATATATAATCATTTTTTTTTTTGTTACTTATTTACTGTCAAAAAAAATATCTTAACTGTATCAAATTATTCAATATGTCCATACGAAATAATATTATAATGTTGTTTTGTACAAATGTGTGGCGCTTATAAGTATTACTATGTTCATTGTACCGATAAAACTTCGTATAGGTATTGGTTTTGTGGAAAACGACTACTTACCTATTCCGAAATTGTTCACTCAATAGACCGACCCACAGAGTCTAATCACGTAGGGACGATTTATAAAACCCACTATAAATAACAAGACAGTTCGATGGATTTTGATTCCAGAATTACTTATACCTACTCGAAAAGCCGTCTGCGTTTCTGTTTTATCGAATTTTGAAAATCGTTCGTAAACACGTCGTTAAAAACCGATAGTGTGCAGTAAATAAAATATTGAATATTATTATTATGTATTTACGTGTGTATGGCAATAATTTATGTTTATCACACTGCAGTTACAATCATTTCCGATCGGAAGTGTTTTTCGGATATTTTGATAATAATATTATCATTGTTCTCGAATGCGCGCAATAAAAATACACGACTATCGAGCCCCAAGTTAAGGGAAATGAAACTCGGATTCCGTATAGTTCATACCGTTCAGCTTTTTAAATTTGTTGGTAGGTAGGTACTGTAAATGTACGACCGGCACATTAATTGTGATAACGGTTAAGAGATACCTCTGAAACCGACATTTTAGTCGTGTATAGACTTATACTTGTGTTATTAAACAGTTACTACAATCGATATAACAATATTATCTAACACGGAAACGTTAAAACTATTTTATTGTAATGCGGAACGCACCGCGATGACTACCTATTCGAATAAAATATATGATAATATTATTTTGTATACCGTACATCGGTGATCGCGTATAGTAATAATATTTTAAATATTACCTACCTATAGTATTATGATTTTTTGAATTAAGGCTTCGACGGCTGAGGTCATTAGCCTGTTACTGTGGGTGGTGTATTTAAACACGTGTAGGTGTGACAAGGATTTTACACTAAATATCCGGGTGGTCACCCATCCGGGAACTAGTAACTGAGTGCGTACACTCAGAATACGGTTTGTGACTGAATGCAAACAATGCACCACATCGTACCACCTTCAATATTATATTATAAGTAGTGTTTTTGACGTATGAATTAAAATCTAAAAAAAAAAGATGTTCCATTACGATATTAATATGTACAATAATTGAGGTTAATTTTAATTCCGTATTTCAGTCGTTTAAATATTATGATTAACAATAAACATTTGAAAAAAAAAATCATCTCCTCCGTTGTCAACCGTGGATCACTGAAGTTGTATGTGTATATATTGCAGGGGTTAGACAGCGATATAATGGAAAATAATATGAATAGATAGCAGTAAAATCGTATTAAGACGCGAGCCACGTGAGTCTATGATGCGAGCTTTGGTTTGGTCACCCCTGGTATACTGTATTGTTCGGCTTGTACCATGGTCCAACGGACTAACCATTATTATTTCTTAGAGTCGCATGTATAACAATCACGAATACGATTATAACGTTTAAAACTTTCAATTAAACGAAAAATACACAGGACATTAATGCCTCATAATCAATTGTACACAACATTAAATTTCCGGTGAAAAGTTAAGACCGATAACATAAAATGTTATAAACAGTATTTTATTGGTAAAAAGTATCCCCGTAACGGGAACCCGATAAATTTCGTTTGATTTTACCGCTCTACTTTTGTATTTGAAAAAATTTTAAATTTATGATTTTAAATATTTCGAGTATAGGTATAATTTTAGGTATCTATTTTAATTTTTAATTTAACGTTTATTTTCGATTTTTAACGATGATCCATATTTTTAATTTGTCATACTGAAGCATTATAATGCATTTATTGAAATTTAAAAGTTCAATACAATACTATAGAATACTGAAATAATTTATTTTTAACTACCTACATTTTAGATTCTGAGCGAAGCGATGAATGTATTGATTTTACAATGATGTGTTTTTTTTTAATTTTTTAAATTTTTTTTTGTATCTGTCATCACCTTTTAGAACAGTGAAAGTGCTTCGATTTTCTTCAAAAGTAACTTTCCTGATAGGAAAGTCAATCTAGTTGGTATTTTAGGGGGTCAAAAGTAAAAATTTCCTATTAGTTTTCAAAAGCGACGTTAAAAACAAACGAAAAATTAAGGGAAAACGGGAATTTTTACACAAAACCTGTTTTCGATAAAATCGATTTTGGTTTTTGGTGTAACTTTAAAACAAATGAACGTATATTTTTTCTTTTTAAATCTAAGATTTGAAAATTTAATACAAGATTATTTTAAGTTTGTCTACCTTTCTCAAAAAAAAAAAAAAAAAATGTCTACAAGCAAATCAAATTAAATTTTTATGGGCGTTTGAAATTCATATTTTTACAACATTTAATATTCACTCGAATTCTCATGTAAAGATTTTCTTATTTTATTGTAATTAAAAAACGAATGACAGTAGATACTTGAAAATTTCACTGAATGTTTATATTAGCATTTTCTATACATGATAAAATTTATAAAATAATTTGACCCTTTTTAACATAGTCAGTTTTCAATTTTTTTAGTTTTTTTTTTTCTATAAATATCAATAAAATTTTATTTGTTGGGTAAAAAAGCGTAAAAATTTAATGCTAAGCTCCTGATATATCGTTCTAATAGCAGTTCAAAAGTATTAAAAATACATAGGCACAATTTTTTTTATAAGCATTTAAAGTTCAAATTTCGACAAAATTTATAAAATGTATAATTTAATAATTATTTTGTAGTTAAAAATTTATAAAATGTTCAACTTTTATAGCTAAGGATTGAAAATTGAAAACAAGGCTCTACGTAAATAGGTTATACATAAATTACTTTATGCACAATTATATCATCAAATATACTTAGTGGCATCATAGTCTGACTAACCGTTTTCGCTCAGAATCTTTTTTCTTTTACATTGATATAATATCATTGAATTCAAATTTAACACCATCCATTACAGTGACCCACTTGTAACTTATTGTACAGCAGAGCGACATCCACTTACCCACCTTTTTTATCTTTAAATCTGTAACTATTCAATTTTACAATAATTATAAGTGATGGAGTTTCAAGTTTTACGTTTACTGATGTCTTGTTTGAAAAAATCATTCAATTATGAAACTTCACGGAATTGTATTGTGTTTTCTAGAAGATTTTTTGGAGAATTATAAGGTTTAGTTAAGAAGAAAGAATCCACTAAACAATGTATCAATTAATACAATAATTTAAATAATGCATTTTATAGTCGTACATAATGGTTAAATTTCAATAAATTAGAATATTATGATTTGTAAATGATTTTCAATTCAAATTTAAATCACACAGGTATTTAAAATCAAAATATTCAAAATTTTACAAAACAAAAAGTATTGACTTCCTACAATAATATGTTAAATGTGTTTTTTGTAAAGCAATATTTCTAAAAAAAATTGTTCAAAATATTTTATTTTGCTGAAAACAAAAACAGCCCTGTCTCACTGCAGCGTATATTTTTAATTGAATATTTCACCTGCCACACGACAAATTTATGATTTTTCACTCGAGATAGTATTATACTAACTGAGTTATTAAAGTTATTACTTAAAAACCACATTGTTTTCTGTAATTTACAAACCACGTTTTTCCGTAATTCTGTCCAACGTACTTTATTTAACGTAATCCAATTCTGAGTAGGGTGAGTAACCTAAATATTCGGGACAAATGAATATAAGGATTAGTGTGAAACATACCAAATGTGGGGACGCGAGGGTTCATTATAAAGTATTTTCGGCCGCGGACCAGTTTGAGGTTAAGCGGTCAATAAAGAGCGTATTATAAAAAGGGACAACCTCAAAAGCTACAAACTGCAGTAATGGCGTGTAAATTGACCCATAGCGGCTAACAAAGATTTCCTCCACAAAGAAAACAACATACGCACAGACCTCTTTGAATACTCTCATGGTCAATCCAAATTTCAAATTTTAATATTCAAAATTGATGTTTAGTATAAAATATTAATACCCATTGATATGGCGACTCAAGTCCCAAGTAATTTTTATGAAATAGTTCTTAATGCGTCGTAAACAATATTAGAGTTTAAAAACCAGTACCTGTGGTACTATTCCTACTTATACCGTTGTATGTTATTAACTATCTTGACAGCTATTCTGTTCATTTATTTTTGACCTAGTTATGAATTATAAATGTTTTTGGTTGTTAACTTTGAGATGTATTCACAATTCGCGTATAGACATAATATTATAGAAGATTCAAGAGTCAAGACAAATATAAATCAAATTGTATTATTGTTGATAAACGAAAATATAAAAATGTTTTTAGTATTTCAAAGTGTAAAAAAAACAAAATCACCGATCATATAAAATTATTAAAAAAAAATTAAAAAGTACAGTTCATGCTTGGTTCAGCAGCAGCAGCAGCTGCAGTTGTAACTAAGTCAGTATGAGGAAAATCAAGAACGCATATTTTTCTACAGATTATTCTAATCGGGATGGAAGTAGAAAAACATGGTGGCAAAAAAATAAAATAAAATTGTTCCACAAGTAATAATTACACGATGAAAAATACCAGTATATTATATTTTATCGTTTACATTTTCAGGCTGTTGCGTCCGAATAATAATTTTTTTGTCGATCGATTTTAATTTAATTTGTAATCTTATATTATAATACGCGTTGTTTATTGGTATAATGGGCTGAATTGTAATTATACAAAGTGAAGCGTATCACATATACTATATAGCAATAATACCTTCGAATAATAAGTTTTGTAAGAAACCCAGAAACTAAAGTTTGCAATTTTCCAATTGTCGAGCTGGGTAGAATTGAACTGATGTCACAATGGAGACCCGGCTCCGTGGACAATTTCCTATCTGAAAACCTATTCTTTACTCATCTATAGAAAAAAAAACTTTTTCTAGGTAACCTTTTTCTCTATAGCAATTGAGATACCAACTATCGATATCGAATAGAATAATATCATCATCATTGTAATTCTTGCTTTGTAGTGGACGCAAATAGCGTCGGCAGACATATTAAAGTAATACAATTATTATCTTATTATTGTGGCAATCGTTTTTAATTTTCAACAAATTAAAAAATTACCAAATGCGGAACTTAATAATAGGTAAAGTGATTACGATTACATTTAGATGAAGACATATTAATTTACACTATAACGTCATATTTTATTTAGTTATACGTTTTCTACAGTTAATTTATTATCCAGTCAAAAACGAGTTATAGACGTATCCATTATATTTATATTGTTTTCACCATTGTTCAGCTCAATGGGCCTAATTAATTTTTTCAGTTATTATATCTTACTGTTCTACTTATATTTAAGATTATTTGTTTTTGTCAATACTTTAGGAAGACGGATAATTTAACATTTTAAAGTTATCAAATTCCCATTTCTAAATTAGTTTTTAAGTTATTTGTTATTTTTAAATATTTTGATTAAGTTTATAAGACATAATATTATAATAATAATTATATTATTATTAATTAAATAAATGTTATATAAATAAAATGTTATTATTATTATAATGTTTATTAAAACACAATCACGTAAAAAATATTTAAAAACAAATTGAACTAAATATTTAACAAAGTTACTTAATTATTGAAATATTCAAATGTATTATTAGAATAATACTTCATTGATAAGAAATAAGAATTATAACCATTTAGTTTAGTACACTGTAGTAAGGCAAAACATTAATGTTTATAGCATTTTCCATTATATCATAGCGGAACAAACAAAATAAATGTTCATTACTTCTTCATAATAAATCGGTAAGCTTAAGACTATAATATAAAAACATATTATTTCATTTAAAGGTATCAGTTTCTGTAAAATAATTGACTTGCTTTTAGTGGGTAACCTGTCTGCTTTTATGCTATTACTCTACAAAGTATCGTAGTTAAGTAACTACTTGTTAGTTGTAGTAATATTGTTGGTTTACGAGACACTCTTAACACTAAAATATTTTTGATAATTTGAATATATTTAAACTAGTGTCAGGGGGTAGTCATATTATTTCATTTTGTACGAGTTGATGAATTTCAAGAATTTCGTATTAAGGTCAAACATAATATTATTATACCTACTACGACTTTTTATCTCAACACCATTATATTAATATTTAGTGAAAATATGAATGAAATATCGAATTGAATCATTTTACATGTCTTAGCAAAGAAAAAAAATAAATATATATTCGCATGTATTTACTATTTGTATGGCACAGAAATTAATGTTGCGTAAATGGATTGTTTGTGAATGAAATGTATTAGAGCATTATAATATATCTGTATAAAGTTAGGTACCTATATTAAACCCTACTCAAAGTCATACTTTCTCAGTGCCTATATTTATCTATTATAAAGATACTATATATAATATATGTATGCAAACGTAAATTATGTTAATTTTTATATTTAAATTTGTGTGCCGTGTGTGTGCGTGTGCATTACCTAAATCATAGTTTGTTCAGTCTTCAGTGTAATATTATATGTCTTAGTGATATGAGCTGGGTGGTGATAAATTTAATGCACTAAAAAAACCATAAAATATGCACTCGCTCATCCGCCAATATACCGGGAAATATGAATTACGAATTTAAAACATACACTAAAATCATATTCGTACACATTCGGTCGGTCGAGTCGCATCTTGTTAAAGCACTACAAAAACTGTCTATAATATTATATTGGGCAGATAAGTTTTTGATAATTTAAAAATATATAACTAGTGTCAGAGGTTAAAATAATATTTCATTTTGTAGAGTTGATGAATTTCAAGAATTTCGTATTAATTTGTGATATGAGCTGGGTGGTGATAAATTTAATGCACTAAAAAATCATAAAATATGCACTCGCTCATCCATCAATATACCTGAAAATATGAATTACGACTATAAAACATATACTAAAATCATATGCGTAGACATTCCTATCGGTCGAGTCGCATCTTGTTAAAGTACTACAAAAACTGTCTATAATATTATATTTTGCAGATAAGTTTTTGATAATTCAAAAATATATAACAAGTGTCAAGGGGTAAAATAATATTTCATTTTGTACGAGTTGATGAATTTCAAGATTTTCGTATTAATTTGTGATATGAGGTGGGCGGTGATAAATTTAATGCACTAAAAAACCATAAAATATGCAACCGCTCATCCGCCAATATACCTGGAAATATGAATTACGACTATATGACATATACACTAAAATCATATTCGTAGACGCATTCAATTGGTACTCGGTTGGTCAAGTCGCATCTTGTTAAAGTACTATACAAAAACTGTCTGTAATATATTGTGCAGATAAGTACCTACCCTCGGATTACTTTATTAAAATTGTTATTATATTTTCTAGCTCAAATTCTATTCGGTGGGATCGTTTAAATTTTTTTTATTTTAAGCTTTTAACTCGACCATTAATTACTGTCTGCATACTACCTCGTAATGACGAAGTATCCACTTTTTGTTACTTTTTATAATTTATAGATAATTAAAAAAACGCATTGATTATATTATTAAATTTACGATAAGCAATTTATATGCACCTGCCATTATCATTAAATTTTAAAATAATAATCGGACAGTTATGTCGGATTATATTTCATTTGCAATGGTAATTAATAAAGTACAGAAGTTCTATAAAAAATAATTAATATTAAAAACGTCGGCGGCGGGTCCCGTGGTTTCGCGACATTTTTTTTATGTCTAAAAGTTTTTTTTTTTTTTATAATTATTGAACTTACTTTCTTTGTTTTACTATACTTTCTCGTCTTTGTTATCACCTCGCCAGCCATTAATTAATGGCTACATTTTTTGTCGAAAATAAAACAATAACATTTAATAAGGAAAAAAATGTCACTACTGTGTCTATACCACCATCGACACGCTGTATGCGTTGCTTATATTATATTAATTGTCGTGGAATGGGAATAGCGATTCCGCGTTTGTTAGCAAAGAGGAGCGAACTGATGACGAGGGGAGAAAAAAAATTCTAAATAATTGACAGTAGTGGCGGTGACGTTGAGACACAACAGTAGCGGTGTACATTTGGTACTCGTCGTCGTCGTCGTCGTCGTCGTCGTTGTCGTCGTCACCGTCGCAAGTTTCCGACACAGGATTTACTGGTAAATGAACGATAAAGTCATTAGAGACGTGCTCTGTTGTTTGCTGCTGAATAAATCAACGATGAGAAATAAAAAAAAAAAAAATAATAATAATAATAATAATAATAATAATAATGGTAATAAGGCGACTTCGTAAAAGTCGGACGTTTACACGAAGTGAAATAATTTACAGATGTTTCCGCCTTTCCATTTGTGTGCGTATATATATATATAATATACGTATAATATAATAATATTCGTTTTTCTTGATATCCAAGAGACGTAATGATTTAATGTCCTATTTTTTTTCGTTTTACCCCAACGATAGCGAACGTCACGATCCGTCGTTTTACCACAAACACAGACACACAGTACTATAAAATATAATATATATATGTAGACCTTGTCGCTAAATAATTTATTGTAATATATATTGTGGTTTGAATTTTATAATTCCAAAATTATTTATTGTTCAGTCAGCACGCGACTCGCCTCCGCGGTATAATATTGTATTCAATTATCGTCAACTAAATGTCTTTAGGGACGACACTGTTCACTTCCAAAATGGTTTTATAGGCGCCGGTGTCCCCCGACTGGCAAAATTCAAAAACTCGAACTACACCGCAGTGGCAAATCTGCAGCCTCGAGTGGAGAATTATTTAAATACTTAACTGTACACTACGCGCGTGCGGATTTATTTAAATATAATTAAGATTTTTTTAAGGATTTTTCCTTTTTCTTTATCATTACTATTAGAGTAGATGCCCTAACCATAATATTATGTTAATTCGAACAGGGAAAAAAAGGGATTTCGCAAGGGGGTTTTTCGGTTATTTGAACATTATTCTCCAAGGAACAACATATTGTGTGATTTACAAACGTATCTCAATTCATGATTTATGCACAAATATAAAATAACAAAAGATTGTACATTGAAGTGATTGAACAAATAAATTATGGTTTATGAATTAATTATTTCTTTGTTAGACAAATGTGACATCGTTAAACTATACGAATTCGTGTTTATAATAATAATATGAACAATGGTACCTAATATTACATTTATAATACATTTTTATTACATTTTTATATCTTTAAAACTTGCTACTAAAAAAATACTTTTAAAGTAAGTTACGTCTACGGTCTACCTACTTAAGTTATTGTGATCAACATATTTTCCCGTATCATAATATAAATATAAAAACTAGGTTTGATTAAAATAATTATTCTCTGGTCAATATGGTTAATATTGGAAATAAGGTACCTAACTCATCGTCTACACTACCGAAGATTGACTCGAACGGAACAACGGTATATACCAGCTAGACGATGAAATATTTGCACGTGTTTAACGAGAATGATTCGTCAGGTCTACTGTCGATTTGAACCGTAGTCTGTTTGCCTGTCTCGATACTACAGAAATAACATTTTGCCTTGTACTTAGAAATCAATTTTGTTCTCTTTGTTTAGGATCTCCGTTCTGGTGTTTGCTGGACATTGTGCCGATCAAAAATGAAAAACGAGAAGTGGTTTTGTTCCTCGCTTCGCATAAAGACATCACGCACACGAAAATGGCTGAAATGCACGTGGGCATGGACTACGATCCAGGTAATATAACAGTCGTCGTACAATATTTAGATACATAAAGCGTCCCGTGGGATTTAAGCTATTGCTATTGATGTAAATGTATATTACGGACGGAGATCCATTGGAGTTTCCGGTCGAGTTAACGGCTTAAAACAGCCATACAAATATTTATTTCCCGAGTGCATTTGGTCAGGAAGTTTATTTTCTTGGAAATCCAAAGATACGTAGATACGTATCATGGGTATATTGATAACCCACGACATTCAAACTGTTTTGAGCAATACAAATATTAAAATGTTAATTTACCTATTCATATTTAGTTTTGTTCACAACATTTTTCGTCGACACGAGTAATGATTGGCATTTTTTTGTAATTTACCTTTTTGAGGTAATCAATATAGTTTCTCGACAAACATAAAAATAAACATGTGATATATTTATAATCGATGAATGAAAAGTAATTTCGATGTAAATTACTATTACCTACTTTCATTATACGTATAATGTTCGTCTCATATACATTATAACTTAATATTACATCGTATGTTGCAAAATAAAAAAATAATATGACCTATCAATCGTTGCAGTTTCGTTTTGTGTTCAATCAAATTACTTAAAAGGTTTTTGAGAATTTGTATTTATTTTTACGACAAGCGTTAATTGTTCAGGTAAAGTTTGATTAAAAATAAGTATAATATCGTGAATATAGAAAATACGAATTACAAATTGAAAACTATACACAGTGAGTAACAACAAATAACTTTGCGGAAAGTATCGAGGTCAGATTGAAGTTGGAAAGTCTATTATGAGGTATAGTTTAATGTCATTGGCAAATAAAAAGTCGTTTGCAAAAGAAACACAATTCAATAACAAGTGAACAAATAAGACGGAGAGAATGGAGATAAGATGGCTAAGGCGTGGGTTACATATTAAGATGGTATGATAATGGTATCGGAGAGGTTATCGTTGATAGAGACAAATCGTATTTTATGTGGTAAGGTATGACACAAGCCTGGATAGTATAATGGGATTACCATTGCCAAGATTATCTAGGTTATTTATTTGAAGCCAGTGGTCAACCGCATTGAATGCTTTTCTAAGGTCGGTGAATGTGTAGCGTAAACTTGGAAATCAACTTTGAGATTATCAATCTACTCTTGATGATAGATTTCCGGGCTAAAAACCAAATTGACTACTATAAATAATTATGACAAGGTCGAAAAGGCTCCCGATACACGAGTCAAGGCGTTTAAAAATTTTAGCCAGATGTTGGAGAATGTAGATGTACCTATAGTTCGAAAACATCGGTTGGGCCACCGGATTTTTACGACGGGATAGATTCCTTCGTTTTGGAAACGTTACAAATTGAGAAAGAGAGGATAAGACGAGAACGACGTACGGTAGTAGTAACGCAAGTGGGCAGAAATGTTATCTGGTTCGATAGAATGGTTGTTGTATTAATGAATCTAAAGAGGAGAGGAAATTAAAAGATTAGTTTTTGTCATGTACTGTATAAGAAAGGAGTAGGTGCAAAAGAGGGTTCAAACTGGGGAAAATAATTTAGATAATATATGGCACGGAGGGCAATCCGTTACCTCGTCAGAAATATTAACAGTGTTGCCATCCATTTATACATTCAACACAATATCTGCTTTAACGATTAACCTCTATTAATCAAGTAATCATAATAATATCATTCGTTTGAAGTTAATTATGCCATATATATGTTACGGGTAAAGTAGACTTTCGGGCAATGTTTACATTGCCCGGTCTATGTATACTTTGCCTGATGTTTTTGGGCAATACATTAAAATACTATTTTGGCCGGGCAAGGTTACACTTTACCCGGCCCAAGTACACTTTGCCCATAGTAAATTGGACATTGTAACTTGAGCTATTAACTTAATATTTGCTAAGCGAATTTTTTTTTTTTATTGTGTTAAGCAGTTAAGAAAAAGTATAGTAATAGGTATGAGAGTATAGAACTCATAGTATAATATTATGAAACCATTGTCTGTTAGTAGGTACTTCAAATACTAGTATGAGCCACCAGGTACCAATATATGAAACTCTTAATATTATTTCGTCAATTATGGTCGTTTCAAGATTATATTTTCATCTACAATATTATCAGCTTATCGGTTAATCGGTTTTACCTTTTTGGTATTGTACTATAATTATTTTCATAATCGTACAAAATGTGTGTTTTTAATACTATTTAGTACAGCGTAGTCGATAGTCGTGTCGTGTTGTAGTATTAGTAGGTATAGTGTTCGGCATACGCTAAATTAATGTATGGTATTTTTTTTATTTTTTTTATTTTTTATTTGAGTTAAACAATCTATACAAATTATGTATAATAAGCTGAAGTGCTAACAAATTAAGATTACAGCCAGAAAAATATGAAGGAGAAGCCCCCCACTGGTGACACTCCAGGATGTATGGTATTTAAATTAAATTTATTAAAATGGAAGAGCAATATTTAAAAAATCTAAAAATTGCATTAAAAAAAAAAATTTTAACAGTACATATTTAACTAAAATTAAATATTATGAATTAATATCTGAAGTAAAACAACTTAAACTGAAATCAAAAGGCCATAAACTTTTGAAAAAATATGACGTAATAACAGTATCTAATGTGGAAAAATTAATTGTTCCAGTGAGTGAAGGTAATGATTTTAAGTACTATGTTTTTAATGAAGAATTATTTAATATTATTAATGATACTCATTTAACTATCGGTCATGGTGGACGAAACCGTATGGAATATGAACTTAATAAAAAATATAAGAATATTACAAGAGAATTGATTATGTTATATTTAAATTTATGTATTTCTTGTCACAATAAAGGCAATACTGCAAAGATAGGTCTTGTTGTAAAACCAATAACCTCAAATGAATTGAATTCTAGATGTCAAGTTCATCTTATAGATATGCAGGCACAACCTGATGGAAACTATAAATTTATTTTAGTGTATCAGGACCATCTGACAAAATTTGTTTTGCTTCGTCCGTGAATGCATAAGCGTACCGAAGAAGTAGCTTATGTACTTCTTGATATTTTTACAACATTTGGCGCACCAACAATTCTAAAAAGCGACAATGGCCGAGAATTCGTGATTAAAAAAATAAACGAATTATGTAAATTGTGGGAAGATCTAAAAATTATACACGGAAAACCGAGACATTCGCAAAGTCAAGGGTCCGTCAAAAGGGCCAATCAAGATGTGGAAAATATACTTGCCACTTGGTTACAAGACAACAAAACAAAAAAAATGGAATGAAAGACTAAAATTTGTTCAATTTATGAAAAATCGATCCTTACATCATGGAATAAAATGCAGCCCATATGAAGCAATGTTTGGATGTAGTGCTAAAATTGGATTAAAATCATCAGTACTTCCAATATAAATAATTAATAAATTGAAAACCGAAGAAGATTTAGAAGCAGCTATTACGTCCATGAATACTGGAGATCATAGTAAATTTGATGAAGCATTGATTGAAGAAAATAATGAAGAAGAAAAAATAGATAATAGAATAAATAAAATAACTGCTGTAAGAAAAGAGTCAGTCGTCAACTTAAAAATTCAAGCGAATCGAATGAAAGAAGCATCCGAAAAAAGATTTTGTGAAGGAAAAGTGGGTGAAACCGTCAAAATCAAAATACCTGATGTAGACAGAGCTTGCAGCGACCTTCGTTGTATTCTTGGAGTTATCCTATCAGGTAAAACACGAATTTTACTATAAATTTAAGTATAATACATATTATTTTAATATTTTAATTTATTATTATAGTTCATGACGATAACTATAATAAGATAGGAACCACCAAAGGAAAGTTGGAACACACATATAGTCGTAACCAGTTTATTACGCGCAAAGAAAAATTGGTTTCTGTAGAGGAGGTGCCTGATCTAACTATTACACTGAGAGAAGCAGCGAGGAAATATTTAAATTTAGGAGGACAGGGTTATGTTAGATGTAATTGTACTCAACAATGTTTAAACAAAAAATGTAAATGTAAGGCATCAGGGAAAAAATGTCATTCTAATAATACTTGTAAAAATAAATAATTTAAGTCATGATATTTATGTATTGTTCAATGTAATTTTGATCAAAAATGTAATAGTAATTAAAAAAATTAATATTAAGGTAATAATATTCAATTAAAAGGTAATTAACAAGATTGATAAAGTAAACCTTAGTTAACAGTAATTTATATATTTGAAATACTTTAGGTACTCCTGTTTGATTGATAGTTAATATTGCATTTAATAGAATATTAGTTTCTTTCTGTAATTCAAACTTCAATTAGATACAAAACTGCAAGCGTGTTGTTTGGTGTACCTACCTTCCTACTAATAATACTTATATAACATAAACATTATTATGCCATTCCAAGTTGTATAATTGTTATAAATATATTTTTTTAATAAAATCTAATATTTGATCTTTCATTCATGCTTTAATATTTAAGCAATATATGACATCTAACCTAATTTTCCAGTTATAGCTACCTACTAAAATCCCTAGGATGATTGAAAATAACCTATCCTGGACAAAAACATTTACTAATTTGATAGTTATTACGTCAAAATGTGGTTAGTTACCTAACTATACCAAAAATAACAATATCATTTATAAAAATTAAAAATTAAACTTAAAACAGAAAAGAAAAACTAAAATATTGTTTAAAAATAAAAAATAATAAACGGAAAAAAATCAAATAACGTTTGAAAGTACAATAACGATATACATTAAATGATATACAAATTGTATTTTATAAAAACGATAAATTTATTTTAAATTTAAGTCAGAGTTTAAATAGCTGAACAGATATAAAAATGGATTCTTAACTATAATATTATTCAATGAGTGTTACGATTGTTAACCCAATTAAAACGTACACATAATATAAATCGTATAATATATCAAATATATTTTTATAAGATATTATTTAGTCACGCAATAAATAAAACTGCATTATATCCGGGCAAGTGGGTTTTCAATAACCTAATCATTATATTTTGGTAAATTTTTTATACTGTAAATAGGTACCAGTTTGTTAGATACTCGTTTTATTACGACCGGATGGATGATATAAATCTGTCGGTAATAGTTGTAGTTGAATTTTTAGAGAGCTGTCTCGTAAGATTGATAAATTCATTTTTATTGGGCCCTGACGGACAGCTCCAAAATATATACCAATTATTAATTCAGGCGGAAGGTTCATATATTTACTCGGGAGATGTGTAAAATTCATGTTATATAATATTATAATATTCCGATCCATATCACTAGTTTTTTTTCGGAATTTATTCAGTTATGGGCGGAGATGAATATTATATTGAACCAACGTTTAATCATTATGTATAATAAGAGTTGCAATTTTTTTAAGAATTGTGAATACTTTTACTTTTTTTTTGATACTTATAAATTATAATATTTTGAAGAGAGTGGTACAAAAATAAAAATATATCAAATGGATCTGGAGTGTGGAATATAGATAAAAAAAAGTTTTGTTTTGCGATAATATATTATTATATGACACATACTAAATCGTACTAATTCTATGATCATTTAAAGTGTAATACGGCTTATGATGATTAGTAACTATCATAATTCAAAGAACCTTGTAAATATTTAAATTTAAAGTAAATAGTTTGAATAGGATTTGTTTTGTTCTTAAACAGTCGAAGTTCTATAGCTATACTGTAACGTACAATTAGTCTGTGTCTTAAGCTTTGAACCTGTTAAATGATGTATCTTTATTTTTGTTACTGAATTGTTGATATTTTAAATTTCTTATCTTAGTTCCCAAATGATAAAATCTTAACGTAATGACATTTATTTGAATAAAAATAACGCTTATACTGGTTGTGTGCCACTGGGTCAGGTGTCAGTTTTTGTCGTGATATTAAATTCGAAAAACAATGATAAATCGTCGCATCCGAAAAGCGATTTTGAGCCTAAGCTGGGTCAAACCAAGCGCTTGCTAGAATTTCTTCATTTAATCGACACTTTTTTTGCTAGGTTTTCCTGGCGCTTAGAAAATCGAAAAATGACCTTTTAAAATTACCACGAGGGCCGCCGATACTCTTATCTGCGTAGAGCTGCTTAAAACTTTTGGATCACTCTACTGCACAAACGATTTTAATACGGTATCTTTAAGACGAATAGTTATACATTTAAAATTAAATGAAAATTAGTATGTAGGTACGTATTAAAATAAAACTAGATTAAAAATACTAAAGTCAAAATTATTAACCTTATATTTTATCATCAAACGATTTTTATATCCAAATATTATAAGTGTGAAATATAATTATATTCAAAAATATTGTATTATAAATAATGTAAATATTGTTGATGCTGTAATTATCAGAAATAGGATATGCCTTATATTGTAATCCCATTACTACAACTGAAATGTATCACTCTTATAAAAACACCTGAAACATTGTAATGACCGTAACCAAACAGACAATATAGTCCTTGAACCATTCAAAATCTAAAACTAATATTGAATGCTTTAAATATTACACATTTTAGTCATCCAACTTGAATATTATTTTTCCGTGTGATAAATATAAATATAAATAACTTTAAATTTTTACAAATATTGAAGTGACATGAAAAGTGCTTATTTTGTCTTTTTCGAAACTTTTGTAGTTTTGTAACCGCTAGATTGTTGGTATATTTTAGATCATATCATTTTTCAGTAATTAGTAAAGTGTATTTTCCATTAATCAAAATAGTCGTAATTCAAGCTGTTTTTCAAATGTCATGAATGTCAGTGTTGAGGATTTGTGATATAAAGTTTCATTGCAAAAAGTTAGTAGTCTGGAATAGCATATTTAAATATAACATCATAACTAATAGAAATTGTAGAACTCTTATTAGTATCTATATAGACTAGTTTAGTTTATTTATGTTTAATTTTAAATAATTACATTTGAAATGCATTTTTTTTCTGGAAATTGTTTTACAGAAAAATAGTTAATTAAGCGGCTACCTGGTTATATTATACTAACTTACATTTCAAAGTTAATTTAAAATCCATAATAGTTTTCAAAAATGAATTCTATTAATGCAATTTATAAACTTTTATGCCAAGCTGATAGGGCTTAAGAATGAGTAAATTCACTTTATTTTTATGATTAACTATGCCATCAGTTGTTTTTAATTAGATTTTTTTAATAGAAAATAAATATTTAAAACCATACTTTCATTGTTCCACTTAGAACTTTACAATATAAATTATAATCTTTAAGTTATTGAATGAGTGTAGTGGACTGTTATAGTATATTTTGTTGACATCATTAATTTTACCGATTTTAAAATTAACAATTAGAAAATATACAATGTATATTGCCCCGTTTTTGAATTTTTTTATGGACAGTTCACAAATAATATTTCAACTTAATGTATCTGAGTATATTTAAATATATAAAACTAAGTCACCGATTCGATTTAGTGTCTGATGGTATAATATTATGTTGAACAACTACATGTGACACAAATATGAACTGCATATTTATCTCTGAGATTTATGAATGTTTTAAAAACTCGTTGAATTCGATTTTGGTGTTCTTCAAATAGGAAAAATGTAATCAAAAATGCTCGTTAACGTATGATTCAATTTTATAGTATGACTATGTTGAATAAATATAACACACAAAAAAATTATCTACGTCTAGAAAATATAACATATTAGCCGACCGGCCAGGACACAGCCCATACTATTGGGTCTAAAAACTTGAAATTGTGCACTACCGATTTTAAGATTTTTTAAAAATTTTTGGTTTTTCGCATAATATTATACTGTAAGCAAGTGTCAAGAAGAGATTTCGGGAAAAATTAAGCCCTTAAGGTGGAAATAATTAGGTATCAAAATTAGTAGTACGATTATCATGCTGGGTTGGTTGTGCGGATCTATATTTATCCAATCGTCGAGGGTTTTTTTTCTTCAAATTTATAGAGCACGCACTGCCAGGAGCAGGTCTTAAGCTCAGTAAGCATAGACACGAATCTCGTCCCAGGGACGGTCGGCAAAAAAATAGACCTCCCCCTGTGGAAAATACAGCCGTGGTTCAATAAGCCCTGTTCGATTTTATGCGGTGACCGTTTAAAAAAATATTCTTCGGTATACTTGGGACTCAGCCGTGTTTAAAATGTGTGGTGATTACATTTGTTGTTAATTTTCCTGGCCTGAGGTAAACATAAACCGATTTACTCGCGAAGTTATTACGCCTAAGCCGAAAAACGACTATCACCGTATCTAATCCACCGCAGGCGGATTGTCCGTTTTGGGGAAATTCGTCCACAAAGCGAAGTACACAGCCACTGAAATGCCCTCGACTGAGGTACACTCTGACCGAGTTGACCATAGATTTTTTTTCCAGGCCAAAGACTGGTAATACCGCAGATGGGAATAGTGTAGGTAATATTATAATATATTGTGTAAATATGAAATTATTGACGATTGCCGTTGGGCAATGGATGTGTGATAGACGAATCGAATTGCACGCGGTAAAATATTTTATTGCGACGCAAAGGTTAGTTGTTATTATTATTTTCTCGTATCGCTTTTGTAAAATTTTACCGATTTATTATTTATCCAGTCGAATCTAAAATCGAAATCACTGTTTTTAACCTGCACAGATGTATTATTATCAAGTGAAAATTTTACAGCGAACAATATTCTATTGTAATCGTCACGGAGTAGATATTTTTTTATTTTTTTTTATTGATCTTGAGCCCGGCAACTAAGGCCATTAGCTATTTTTGTTTTGTTTGTAGGTTTTTTTGTTGGTAAGGGGAGGAACACGTGTATGTTTTTTCTGGCAGAATTTTTGATTTGGACACCCGTAGGTATCTGCCATGCCCGGGTGGGGGATGGCGGCACTTGTTCTCTAGACACCGTGATTTGCCCGAAGAAAAATGCTACCCATAGTATCGAACCGGCGTCGGTGTGCATCACAACCGACGCCTTAGTCCGCTCGGTCACTTCGTCCCTCTTAAGGAGTAGATTTACTGTTACTGCTACTGTGTAGTGCTTGTGGTAATATTAATTATGTTTTTTTTTTTATGGATTATCGGCGTGCAAAACATGTGTAACTAATTAAACTTATATCATATTCATGTTTACATTAAGTGGTAAAATATTTGGATTTGTTTAGTATTAGGTACATATTGTACCATTACCTAGGCGTATTGTGTATACAAATAATATTTTTAGATTGTACACATTTGTTGGCATACATTTTTAGTAAGTAATAATTTATGACTATAATTATTTATTGGTAGATGTGTACTACCGTTCATGCGTTAAATAACATTGTGAATTTATTCAATTTTACCTCATATAACTTTGTTTTGCACATTTTCACATGTTTTGGAATTTTCTGCACTATTATTGAATGCGTACTATTGCAAATTAAATGTATTTTATGGGATTTTTTGTGAATTAAATTCACAACCACTCTGATCATGACGGATCGACGTGTTTTTCTTTTTAATTACTAGTCGGTGGTTGAGCTTATATATTTGTTTCTAACGAACCGTCCATTTATAAATTATATTTATACAATGCACCTGGTCATAATAATCGTTAATCTAGCGCTGCTTATAATGAAGTTTGTGGGTATATTAAGTATGATATTATCTTAACGATTTGGCAGGTTTTGTTATCAAAACTAAATGTATATATATACACATATATACGGACTGTTTGATTAATAATTATGACGGTGGTGGGGAGGGGGTAGGGCGAGAATAGAATTTACCGTTTCGTTTGTTTTGAAAATTCTTTGTACACCATTTACGAGGATAATGTTGATCAAATAGCGATGTATTAATCTTATGATTATCTGATGTACTGCAGTGAAATGTCACTATATTGGCGGACGAGAAGAAGATAAGACAAATGTGATTTCCCGCTTACTCAAACACGCAGAAAAGATTACTTTATCTTATAGACTATAGTTCTACCGACGTTAGCCTAGTCATAAAGCCTGAATCAGAATGTATTATTAAAAAATATAAACTTATATGATTATAGGGAATCGATATTTGCGTCTGCTTTATAATGTCGATCCATTGTGACGGGAGCATTAATATGCTCTCAGTTTTTGGAAAAGAAAAAAAATGTGGGTGGTTTTGGATAACAAATTCGTAAATTGTATCAGTACCCACCTCGAAGAAGATAACAAAAAAAAACTGTAGGAAAATGGGTATAATATTATTGCTCTAGATCAGTTTTTGAAAAAATAAATTTTGTTTCTACGTGGTATTTCTGCAGGAACAAAATCGTCGAAATCACGAAAATTCGCTATAATTATTTTGTAGTAAAAATGCATACAATTTAAAATTTCAATACCTAAGGCTTGGACATTTAAAAACAAGATTTTTCATGATGACATTGGTTCGGGAACTTATGTTTTTCGTTTAGAAATCTTAAGATATGACAAATACAATCAACAAATATTTTTATCGATACGGTTTGAGTTCAAATTTTGATGAAACTATAGATATTTAAACGAAAAGTAACGATTGTTTGTCTGACAATTTCAATCATTTTGTTGTAGTCGAAAAAATGTCAATCATAGACTCTCGAAAGTTTTTCCCTATTCAACTTATTCAATTATAACACATTGCAACTTTAAAAAATATATTTAGACTGATTTTAAGCTTTTGGGTATTACCCATGAACCCACCTATCCACGCCATGATTCTACCGTGGTACACTGTAACTGTAGACTTGTGACTTGTGGATACATGCGATGCTTTTATAGCGCTATTAGTTCAACTTAGCCGAATCAAGAAAATACTAATAATAACATAATATTATATGAATGTAATACAGCATAAACAATCCTCAGGCATATTATAATATTATCATGTTGATCGTACAAAAACAAAAAAGAAGAAGTTGAATATTTTAAACATACGAGTATAATATTATGTATTACTCTTTACGTCATATTATTTATCATTCTATTACAGATTTTTTTATTAAAATTAAATTAAATTTACTGATGACGATATGCGGTATGGACCTTTTTGAATTTTATTAATTAACTGTATATTATACGGAATAATACTGTAATAAATGTATTTTTTTTTGTTACAATTTGAAATGATTAATAAAATATAGATGCATATTATTATTATACACCTATACGTATGTAATACGATTGCATTCATAGTAATGCATAATTCAACGAATCGTTTACATGTGATATGATTTAAAATATTATATCTCTGGGACAATAACGTATTCGGTCGTAGTACGCGAACGTATCGGTCAATATTTGCAGTATTTATTAAATTGGTCGCATAAAATGCATTACATTATAATAATAATAATATTATATAATACATGATGGTACCGAATCAGAATCCAATATATTATTTCCATTGTTTGTTATTTAGTGAACTATGAATAAAACGCACTCGCATAAAAAACGCGTTCACGACCGAACTTGGTACAATATATTATATTATAGTCCTGCACTAATACACATTGTTATATTATTTTTTAAAACGCTCTGAACATCCAAACGATTGTGGTGTTTTTTTTTTTAATGATAATCCGACTCGTGCGCGATAATCGATATTCTCTGCAAGTCTACATAATAATAATATGAATATGAATACGAATACGAATAATAACGGTTGGTACAGATTAATACGTCTTACCTTATTGTTTTCGTCCGTACGACGGATTAAATATTTTAGTGTCGACCGATAAAAGTTTTAAGAGTTTTGTGATTTTTTGACTGAACCGCGTCACACATTGTATTATATTATATTTTATTACAGCAATTATTATCCGTTTAACGATAACAAATAGCGTTAATAAAATATATTAATAGTTATGTGAGTGTCTTACGCAGCGTGCTGATAATCGTAAACTATTCTCGAACGTTCAAACTTTTAAAATCACTATCGAGTTGACAACTGTTGCATCGCGTCCTAATCAATTGTATTGTTTGATAATAAGTTTTAGGTTTCTATAATATTATATTACGCCTATAGAACGAGTACACGTGTACAGTGACCCCACAGTTCCAGTGGCGTACGCAGGGGTAGGGTTCTAGGGTTTTCACCCCCCATAAAATGTCTTCCTTTTACAAAAAATCTTATTTACTAACATTTAAATACACAGAGACGATCAATTGTTGGTCATTTTTAATAGATATAAAATAAATTGTTAAATATGACAAAGAAGTCGATAATCATAGTTTCAGTTTTTTTTTCGGCTAGTTCAGAACATTTCTAAACGTTTGCCATAATCGTCGTATGATGTATCACCATGACGTATCATCGTTCATCGATTATATTACCACGTTTATACGACCCGAAGAGGCTCTATATATCATGTGTCCAGGTTAAACACTTGAAAAATAACTGTTCTAAATTTAGACTAAATTTGAGACTAACTATAAATTTGTTATAACCAATTATATGAAAACTATGTAGCAAAAAATAATGTAAATTATTTACTCTGGTAAAACTCTAACCGAACTAAAATCCTGCGTAAGGCTACTGCACAGTTCTTTATGTACGAGTTGTTTTATAATATTTTTTTTAACGCGTTAGATTTTCTAACTGATAAAATGTAATAATCCAACTGATGTGTGCTGAAGTCGATGATATTCTCCAAGTCTATAATATAATAATAATAATAATATATGAATAATAAATCAGTACCGATGATAAACATCTTACCTATTGTTTTTGTCTATATACAATCGATTATATAGTATATGTTATTTTACTGTCGAGCGACAAAAGTGTTTAAAACGGTCGCATTATATTATAATTGTTCCGTTCCGTGTCGGTTTTATAGTTTTATATATTATATTTTTTTACCAGAAACACGTATGTCCAGTTGTTCTAACACACGGGGTGCGTCGATGGTTCCCTCAATAAATTAGTCCATTAACCATTCACAAACTGGAGGAATTTTGGCGATCGAATAACAATTTAAATCTAAATATGTCGCTGATAGGACTGTAATCTTGAGGCGGATGGTCCATGTATACACTTTGTCATATTTTCAAAACGCGTCAATATCCAAACTATTGCGGTTTTTTAAGGGGGGGGGTTGGTTACCGACAGTTTTTAAAGAGCAATTTTCCATGTGTATGAATTCGAATCGTGTAAATGTGTGCGTGGTTGTAAGTGATCATTACTGGCGAGTCGGTGGTGACTGTGTATAAAATAAATGGTGGAGCTCTCGCGCACGTGCACATACTAGTCGATAACTCAGCACTTTACACACTAATTACAAATGTGAATTTTAGTGAAAACTGAAACTCAGTTTCGTATTTCCAATAATAACATGGCTTACTGAGTGACATTACAGTATTAACTACACTCATCGTACAAATTTAAGAGAAAAAGTTTATCTTGGCCTGTGTATATATATATGAGTCGATTTTCGATATTTTATTTTCAATGCCTAATTTTTAGCTCTAAAACTTGTGTTATTTTACTTTTTGAATTTGAATTATCGAGTTTAATAATTAAAATATCGAAAATTGACATTTAAACAGGTACAGTTTAACTTATCTTCTACAATATTGATGATAGGGGAGTTATTACTGTCAAACCGCTCAACAAACCATATTATCGGAAATACAAAAATTTATTTTCATAGAATTTTTCCACACTATTGATACCACTCAATAATAATATGATAATCCGATTGGAGTGTTGTAGTCTAGCCGAATTTGATATTTTCCACAGGCCTATATAATAATAATATGAATAATAACAGTACCGATTGATATTTTACCTGTTGTTTTCGTCTACACGATTTAATATAGTACATATATTTTTTTATTGATCTAAAACAAAACATCGGCGACAATGGCCATTAGTTGTTGCTTTTATAATAATTAAAAATATATTTTTTTAATGTATATTCTTAATTATAATATTTAAATTAAATCGAGCAATTCAGATTTTATTAAAAAAGTTAAAATTTGGTAGGTGATGTCTGCGTTCGATCCGAGTGTTACGTCTAGGGTATTGGGAATGTTGACTTCTAGTTTGAGTTTGAGTCTAGTTCCTCTGTGTACTAGAGGCATTCTGAAGGATATGGTTGACAGATAGTACGATACCGCAGGTGGCATATATTGGTTTTTCATCTTTTGCCATGAGATAATATATTTTATTGTCGACCGATTGAACGATAAAAGTTTTAAAAGTTTTGTTGTTTTTGACTAAACGGCTCGTACAGTTATATAGATATATATTGTATTCCTTTCATTATCTGTTTAACAATAATAAATAACGTCAATTAATATTAATAGTTGCGAGTGTCTTACAGGTGCTGATTATCGTAAAGTAAATTATTCCGTTCAAACTTTTAAATTTATAATTGAGTTGTCAACCATGTTACGCATTACATATTCAATTGATTTTTTATTGTTTAATCATAAGTTTTAGGTTTCCATACATTATTGTTGCGTATAGATTACCTTATAGCCGAGTTACGTATCCACCTGTTGTCATGGCAACCGCAATGCCATTTTCGATTTTAACATTTGGCGACGATTTCTTTATGGTGGGTATCACAATAAATTATTCTGCTTAATGTCTACATATTTATTTTACAATGACGTTTAATTATTCAAATTTTTTTCACATAATATTATCTATACCGTTCTATAGTAAAAAAGCTGTACACAATTTAAAAGTGGCTTGCCAAGAATTATATTACATAGGTTCATATAATAAGTATAATAACATTGAAATACACTATTTTAAAACACAATATCTATAACTTTAGAGTAAAATTAAACAATAAATTCTTCATAATACTATCCGTTTTAATGCAATCATAAATCACGTCAGACATAAATCAGACACTTAAATATTCAGTGCAAATATTATACGGAGACGTAAGATTGAAACGTTTGACAGAAAGACCTGACAAATTTAATTAAATACCTATATCTAATAACTTTTTTTCTGATCGGATTTTAAAAAATATTGTCTAAATAATATATTATTATTGACGTTTATGTAAAAACAAGAAAATATCATTCACAACAAAAGTTTTTATACAGTATAGTTAGTTGTTACATTTTGTCGGTTATTTCTGTTAAACTTTTTATGTTTTGTGACATTATTTTCACGCAGGTATATTTAATGTTTTTGAACAATGTCAGTACCTACTGCCCAATATTATATGATGTATAACAGGTCGAGATATTTTTACACGCAATTGCTATTTTTTTCAATTTTTATTGTTAAAAAACCGCTAAAAATGGGATTTTAATTTCTAACACTTTGTTTATCACCATGGAAACGAGTAAAAAATTATAATATTATAATATTAATTCAACTTACAGGCTATAATAAAAAATGAAAATTTAAAAAAATCCAGACTGATAAACCCTCTCCGCTCAGAATCGTTTTTCTTATACAATATTATATTATTGAATTCAAGTTTAATACAATCCATTATACATTAACCCACTTGTACCTACAGCACAGTAGAGCGACATCCACTTACCTGCTTTTTTTGTTACTTTTGCAACTGCTTAAATAGCGTTTGGCAAACAAATCAAAAACCTTAGGATTGACTGATGCTTAAAACTTACCAGGAACGTATCCAAGCGCGGTTTGATAAATAGTACAATAATATTTTAGATTCTGAGCGAGGAAACTAATGGTTTTACAATGGTGTTTATTTTTTTTTTATCCTATACACAATATTTCTACCAGAAGAAATGCTTTGAATTCAATATATTGTGGTACCTTATCTTTTAGAAAATTGGATCAAGTTGGTACTTTAGAGAGGTCATTTTTAGATTTTTTCATTAGTTATTTAATGCCCCGGGAAAAGCCACCTACAAATTACGGAAAACCGCTAAGAACGGGGTTTTAGTTTCTAACGCTTTGTTTATCACCATAGAAACGAATAAAAAATAATATCATTATAATAATACAATATTAATTCAATTTATAGGCTATAATATAAATAATAACAATATAAAACATCCAGACTCCGCTATACCGTCTCCGCTCAGAATCGTTTATCTTATACAATGATATTATGTCATTGAATCAAGTTTTATACGATCCATTATATATCGACCCATTTGTAACTTACTGTACTGCAGAGTGACATCTACATACCCTCTTTTAAAATGTTATGTTATAAACCAACCAAAATCGATCACGGCAAACGAACGAATTTTCAACCTCGGATTACGGTTATTTTCACTAACTGTGGTTTTTTTCGTACCAAGTCAAATCTTCGATTAATTTTACGTAATACGGTAATATCTAAAGGCACGTCATATTTAACGACGATTGGGTACGGACAAATTCCACGAATTTAAATTTTATAAAACTCATGTCTATATACGGATTTAAATGGTAGGTATCTACGTGGCATACTCTTATAAACGCGGTCAATCGCAGCAGAAGTCTTGCACCCCGACGCTATGTGTGTAGGCGGTGCTTACTCTCGAAACGAAACTCATTCGATATTTTTACCATTTATTATACATGCGCACCAATTTAAATTTATCAATGTAGCTGCAGTGAGTTTCGGCGACGAAGCCTCTCGCGAGCTATTAAATATGCATCCGACGATAAATCTTAGTGGACCTGTCGTTTCTTCGGGCGAGTCGGTGGTTTTTTGGCTGCACAGTCTGTTGCTGAGTCAACTTCACCGCCGAAATCATAATCATAATAATTGAACGGGCAATTCGTATAATGTTATCATCATCAATAATATAATATCAAAACTTACCGGTGGCGGCGGCGGCTGAACGTCTGTCGCGAGTCCTTCCCTCATTGTTTTCCATAATAACCTCTGTGATCCACCGCCGCGTGATGAGTTTTGATTGATGACGCTTATAATACGTTATTAATTATTACAAATCCTCGTATCTTGATTATACGCATTTGATCTCTGCGCAGTTCTCGGTCCGGTGTGAACATCGTTAAAATCAAATTCGAATAATTATAATACCACTGTAGGTAGGGGTAGAAGTGGTGTATTTAAGGCGGAAGTTGGGCGGGGGTTGATCTGGGCGTTATACGTTATACGTTACCCTCCCGTTTTCGTTTTATTTTTATTTATTTATTTAACGACATAATAATATGCACACATTGTATACACTCCTTATCTTTCTTTTGAATACGAAGCTCGTCCCACTATGATAGTTTGTTTTAATTTTTTCCAATTCAGAATAAGCTAAATGTTTTGGTAATTGACCATTGCAATGTCCATGTGGATGCAGAAGAAGTGTTGGATGAAATTGCTTGGAGATCCCAAAGAATGGATATTGTTTTATAATTTTTTAAATTTTAAAATTAAAAATGAATAACTGTAAGACAAGGTTTAAAAAAGTCATAATTGAAAACCGTTTTAGTCAAAACATAGCATGAAGTGCAACTTGCAAATATAACGAATAAAGGAACCCGGGGCCAGGGGAAGACTGCCGACAGTGAAGTGTCGATTTTTTTTCTTGATTTTATCCCCCAGACGGAAATCGTAAATACACAACTGGACTAGGTATAGCTAGGCAGACTACAGAGAGTAAAAACGAAAAGCGTACATACGACGAGTCGCATTACACGATGGATTCGTGGTCATGCGAATACCGCGAATTCGTATATCATAATAATTTAATAATAACTGTTAAAAATAAAATATATTGAATTTTAAATTAAAAAAAAAAAAAAAACGATTTATACGTTTGCGTCTTTACGTCATTGACAATCGTTTAGATATGCCGTCACGGTGCTTCAGATTATAAGTGAAGCGAAAGACCTATCGCATGGTGTACGGCCTTATTATATACCACGCGATAGGTTTTACTATATAATATGCTATTAAGTATTAACCGCTACTTTTTTTTTTATTCAGAATGTTCGTGTCAGGTATTTTAATTATTGTAGAAAATTGGAAACAGATTTCATTCTTTGAGAATGTCAAAATTAGAAAATTCTCCCTATAATAAGTAGTATAAATAGAACTCTGGAGAAAAAAAAGACTGTGACATTTCTGTCCAGTCTTAAATCATATACAATATAATTATATTAATTGCTCGGTTATTAATAAATATACTTATACTAGTTACTTGTATACAATTATTTATAAACCATGTTATACTCGATGTAACAATCTTTATTTATAAATAATGTTATTTACGAGCACATAAACAATTATAGGTATATGTTAAAAACGTCGTATGCACTGTAAACTCTAATGATATATTATGTTATAATATATGATAAACCGAATGTGCGCTCAAAACCAAATGACG
Organism: Sitobion miscanthi; assembly: GCA_008086715.1. Lineage (NCBI taxonomy): Eukaryota > Metazoa > Arthropoda > Insecta > Hemiptera > Aphididae > Sitobion > Sitobion miscanthi. The sequence goes on from CM017805.1 coordinate 12,937,589, forward strand.
TGACGACTGATAACTTTGTCATCGGGTTTTACAGTAGATAACTGAAACTATCCTATTTGTAATTTGTCCAAAAATTTACACCAGATAAACGGAAAACTGGCATCTTGTTCTGTTTTTATATTATTATCTAGCATAGTTCTGTGTGTAATGTTTGTAGATTAATATTAATATACTATTTAATATCTATCGCTAAAAAATGCGTACATTCTTACGCGAATAATGGTATGTACTACAACAATATTTTAAGCGTAATGTTGTAATGATTGTAATGTTGACTGATAATATTATTATTGCACAAGAAAGGAGTCACTCATTTGGGAAATTTTCAACGGTGGTCGAGGTTGGGGGGTGGGGATGTTAATACAACAGTTAAACTAATAAGACTTTAAAAATAAGAAATGTGATTTAATTTTAGTCGTACTAACCATTTCGATAGAAATTATTTAGATTTAGGCGTTTTACGAGTCAAACGTAGGCATAGACTCTGTTATTGCAGGTCAGTGTTTGTTTAGGTTCAATTCGTTTTAATCATCCCGACCAGTGTTGGCCATTATTAAAATATTTCCAACCGTCGAAAACTTGACTAGAAATCGATAGGTTATATAATACCTATTATATAGGTCGGTAATACATTATTTTTTTTCCACCGAACTCGTCGAAATACAATATACGCGCAATGGTGATCAAAGCTGAAATTTACGATTTTAAAACAAAAAACATGTTACTGCATAAGCTGTAGTATAACGTATACGCAATGCGCATAAATTGAAATATTAGAAGTCCAACGTTCGACGCTTTATAATGTTATTTTCAGTATGACATTAAACACAGTAACCTCACTCATAATGGCGTCCTACAGACATAAAACAATTAATTGAAACTTCAGCTTACACTCATCATATATTATTATTTTATACACAGAAATTAAATAATGACAGTTAAATTTTAAACAAAACCGAATTAAACATCATATTTGTTACATTATAATTGTATACACATCTACGCGAGTATAGGTGGTAAAAGTACCGAACGTATGCTAAAAAATAAACGGCTGTAGGCGGTATAGCTTAAATATTAAACAAAAAAGTCGTTCAAATTTGAGAAAAGTTTGATTTTAAAACCATGTATTAATATGCATTTTTATCTTTTTGTGAAGTATGTGTTTATATAACCCTGCGTTAATTTATTCCAGTTACATAATTAATTATAAAAAAAAATATAGGTACCGTCGTAATATAATCAATGTATTATATATACACGAAAGGATATTGAACCTTTAGAGAATAGGATTGTGTTAAATTGGTTATTTCCTTGTAGGGAATAAAGAATAATTGGAAAAAAAAACCAAACAATACTATTGTAATTAAAACTTTTCTCGTAATACCTAATGAAAACTTTAGAATTAAAGTTGATTATCAATTAAATTATTACACCGGGGCCACAATAATTATACCATGCAACCTGGATAAAAGTCTATCGATGAGCTAAAATATAACAACCACTCTCTGTGTAGATTGACTTTAATTAAAATTGCGTTAAAATATTTTTAAAAAAACAAAGAATAATCGTATTAGAAGAAAACATCGAATTTGAAAATTAAAAAAGTTGGTTAGACAGATATATTAAAAATGGTGGGGGGGGGGAAGTTAGGAAGCCGCTCTGCTGTACAGGTGGAGTCGGGTGTAGCTCGTCGTTGAGCAGGTCAAACTATTAGTGTGAAAAATGCATGTGTTAAATTTGAATTCAATGAATTATATTTTATTTCATTTATGAATAATTGTTTCAACATATAAAATGTTTTTACAAAGTCGAATTCAATGATAAATCATTGCATATGAAAACCTACTCTGAGCGGAGGCAGACTGTTTGACATAATACTACGTATACATTATCGTATATCATATGGTCAAAGATATTAATTATTATAAGAATTTCTTTTACTATTATATAGTACCTAACACCGTATATAAGGTACCCAGGCAATGGATAAAACTAATCTAAATATTTTGAAAATGCCAACGCTTATAAGAAAATAAATAAAATAATATACGTTTACATATTTTCAAACCCCTGCTTATTTATTTAAAAATAAATAGCACCCCTCCCCTTTTCTGTTTTTATTCGAATTAAATTAGTACTATAATAGCTGTGTACACTGGTCGGTTTTTATATTTTATGTTCTTGAAGTGCCATATTCTGGTTGCTTTAAATAATTATTATATATAATATATATCATATTAATACCGATGTTTAAAAAATTAGCAAGATATACAAATTCAACAGTTCTATAAGAAACAAAAAAAAAAAATTACTGAAATCGGAAATTAAAATTAAATATATCACTGGTAAAAGGCCAATGCGATAAAAAAAAAATGAGTAGTTATTCATATTCTTTCGTCTGTATAATATATATAAACAATTGTTGACTTTTAAGTTTTCAGTTTGTTGTATTACATTATTATATAATTGTATTACAATTTAATTTGTTGTATTATGAACATAGTAATTGGTTTTATAATTTATATTGTATAATCTTGAACTAAAACATATTTATTTCCGTAGAACCACCTAAAATAACCCACTTAATTTCAATTAATTTTAATATTAATAATTTTTAACATTTAAAATATTAACTTTTAATAAATATTTACTTAATACGGATCAATTGGGCGTATTAAAATAAATGATTTTTTTTATTATAATGTTTTTTCATTTTTTCATTTTTACTACTGATGTTTTATCGATTGATTTAATATTTTATTTATTTTGTCCATTTATTCCAGATCGATCTTAATCATACGTATAACTGTAATAGGAATACAAAATTGTTGTTACCTATAAAAAATGAAATACAAAAATAAAAAATCCATCAATTTGTATTATTTTATTTTTATATTTATCAATTTTTTTTCTATTAAATTGCTGTATTGTGAAAGGAAAAAGTATTGTTGTGGAGGCCAGATATTTCAATATTATACAGACACCCTGGTCCCCGTTCTCTCTTATATATAGACACATATCATCATGATGGACACATCCCACCCTTTTTAGGTCTACTAACGTTACGATTATATTTTTAATGCACACGTCATATTTTCTATATATTTGATTGGACATAATTCTATTTACCATTTACCTAGTCGATTGTCGTTTCAAAGTAAGCAAAACGTGCAATTGAAAAAAAGCAACTTGTTAGAATATAATGTACGATTTAGACAATTTAACTTAATATAATATAAAACGAAATTTTTTATACAAAACACTTATCAAGTCCGATACAATGACCGTGTATTTCCTTCTATACGAGCTCAAATACGCGCTCAATACGAGTACGATTGATTTATAATAATAACATAATTTTGTATACGTAACGATCGATGATTAACATTATTAATGATAATTGATATAGACAAATTAATTCCGGTCAGTGATTGGTTATTGTGTACCCACTAGCTTAATCGCGGATATTTTTTTGAAAAAAAGCAATTAAGTGATTCAGTTAAGTAGGTATGCGTACAACTATATTCAAACCGTATATATTGTATATTATGAATAAGCTGTGAATCGAGATTTTTTCTAAAGATTACATACAGAGTAATTCACTGATAATGCTCTCCTGCACCTTTTAGCCTGACGTGACAACGCATTTATTGAAATCCCGATTTTTTAACACTTTTCATAAGTATAACAAAGACGAGTGTACCGTGGAGATACTATACATTTTTTTTCTTCAAATATAATAACGCAAATGATTTTTCTAAATTATCTTAATTTGAACCAAATAGATTATGAGTTATTTAACATTGTGCAGATAATAATATGTTAAAAGATATTATGTGTGCTGTAACGATTTGTAAATTAGTACCTAACTAATATAAACGCATTAAAATTGCGTAACTTGTAAAAGTATTCCAAAAGTATTAAGTAGTAGTAGTATTTAACTAAATATTACATATTTTATTTATATCACATGTAAAAACATTATAAATAATTATTATCGTTAGTAATGACGAACATTTTAACAACTCAAAAATACTCGTTCGGAATTAGATTTATAAATATCGACATTTCCAAAAAATGTATCTACTCTAACAGTTCATAGTAAAAAACGGCTGTTCTCAGTTCAAAAAAAAAATTTGAATCGCCATTGGATAATCCTTAAATAGTATATAAAAAACTAAGTAATTTAAAACAAGTCACGGTAATACGGTATACTTAAAATTTCCAAAAATTTGAATTTGAATTAATTCAGTAAAGATAAAGATGTTTGTATAGGGAAAATCACCCATCGTTATATTATAATAAGATATAGCTTTAAAATACATACAAATTGGTTGATACTTAATATATTATAATGTGTTCGACAAATTTTTGACATCGTGTTGTTTTAACCGAATAAATATTTGTTTTTTGCTAATCATAATATTTTAAAGTGTACCACCGCCTGTAGCTTACGTTTTAAATGGGTACCTATAAATAATTTTTTTTCTTTCATTACGGTAACCAAAATAAAGATAGGTAGTTTAATATTTATTGACGTCATTTTTTAAAACTTTTATCAGAAAGTTTGTAATGAAAATAATTAAGAGTATGCGTGTAATAAAGTTTCAGATATATTTTTTTTAATTTCACATTGAACAATCGTTTTTTATAGAGCTTTTATGGAGTTCATCTGATTTGTACCAAAATTCATAATACTAAGAATATCAATCCAATCTTTCGAATTTTTTATATTTTTAAGGGTTTTATTATTTTTTAAATATTTTCCATACGAATAGTTTTACTTTTTGAAATCATGAAAATATCAACTCAATTTAAATGCTCGTAATTTTTTTAATTTAAAATATCCTAAAAGGTATTATTTGTGAAAAGTACGACTAATGAGATATTATTTAAAATAATTTTGTAATCATATATCTTACAGATAGAATATTATATAGTGTACTATCGACGTAGTAATTATTACCACATGTAATATTGTAAAATATAAGTGATCATGAAAAATAATAATATATAAAGTTTAGTGGAATTATCGTTAGGTAAGCATCCTGGATTAATGTTCGTTTTTTTAAATATAATTTTTTAGTGGAGTAAATATTGTTTAAACATTTACGAAAAAAAACTTAGCTATATTAAAAAATACTTTTTATATTTTATAAGAAATAATAAAAATTATTTTTACTATTAATACGTACTTATTATTATGTATTAACATATTTTATATTATATCTAACGATTCTTTTGTATGAGTTTGAAACTTTTCAATGTTAATACTTAATACCAAAACATTATACAAGCAATAGCTTTTCAAATCATTAATGCTTCACTTTCTTCTAAAAAAGCAATTATTATTTTCGAAAATAAATACCTGTTTATTATTTCCAGTTCAATAACATTCAAAACTGATACAATATGCTAAAAAGAAATAACCGCAAATCCGTGTTTTTTAGACCTAAAGAATAAATAAATATTACGTCGGTCTGTGTATTTTTATCCGTCATAGACCAAAATCCTTGTTATTTGACAAACATTGCTTGAAAGTCATTTACGTGTTTCTACGTATTTCTTTGGAACTGTGCTTTTATAACTTTGATACATTCCTTTTAGTTGAACGTCGACACGTAGCATTCCCAAATCTTGATTCAGTGGCGTGTTTTTGTTTTCAAACTAATATTTTTATACTTGCAAACAGTAGGTACCTATTACAAAAGTAAATCATTCATAACGTTAGCGACTTCTGTTACAGTCTGAATTGATGATCAATAATTATTCATATTATGTGTATGGGTTTTAAAATACTAATATTATAAGACCGATAAGTTTGAGTAATATTAATGATATTAAAAAAAAGGATTAATAACTTGGTGTACCTATTTAGTATTTATAGTATCTACTAGTTTATTCTCAAAGATTATACATATATGTACTTAATATAAATCAATTTTAATTGGTATTACATAAAAATATTATATTATTAATCCAAGTATGGGATGCCACTGCAGGGTGGCTTATTTTATTAAGTAATTCCACAGTCATAATATTACTCAATTATCATAAATTCTTGATGAGCCCAAGAGATCAGACTGTATATTATGATATATTATATCTTAATAATAAAATAACAAAAGCGCAGGTCTAGTTGAAATTTGTTTCGAGCTGAATATAAATCATAAATTCATAATATTATTATGTCAATTTGAAATATCAAAACGCATCTAATACTCTGTAGTCTGTATTATGATCGTTTTGTTACCTGTTACAATTTTTTTTTTTAATTTTTTTTTCTTCAACTACCTATTTTATAGTTTTTTTTTTGTAGTATGAAATTGTAGGAAATATTTTTGTATCAATTTTTATGTACTCATACGTCATCATAAACGCTGTCAGTATTATATTATTGGAAACAAACTTTCAGAAAAATCTATTTTCATACCAGAGTTTTATTTAATGTACTTACATAACTAAAAACCAACAATACGTGTTTTTGACAAGTTTGGAATATTTTTATATTTTATTAACATTACTCTGATTTTACAACTTTGGTGATGATATGATATATTAATGTTCTTTGCTTTATTCAACAACTATATCTCAAACAAATGCCATTAAAGTCCAACAGTCCAGTTCATCGCCACAGTAAAATGTTTAAATACATACGTCTTTATTAGCCGGGTAGATTTGATTTGCAAAACATTTATTGTATATTATGTATAGGTACTATTTATATTTTTATAGTGGAATTTTAATACAAAATATATTAATAATTTTTATTTTTCAGAACTTTGTACAAAATATCTTGGAAGTCTACTGTCTATAATCTATAATCGTTTAAATGCATATTTAAAAATTAAAATACGAGAAGCTTAAGGTATTACGGATATGCAATTGGAATAATCTTGTGCCTTTAATAATCATTAATTTTTATGAGCACTTGAAATGTTTAAAGCTATACCTATAGGCCGTAGAAAATCGAGCTCTGGCAATTGTAATATTTTTTTTAACACAACGCTTCATTAATGATTTTAAATTTTCAAAAAATAAAATAATATAACCATCACATTAAAATTTTAAGCTACACGACGGACGAATCGAGAACAAATCCGAGTGGCAAATCCGTCTGACTTTTTATACAATGAATAAGTTTAACATATTTTTGAAGAACATTTTAATTTGGCATATTTATTTTTGATTTTTAACACCGTGCAGTTATTTTATCCTAGAAAAATTATAATAATATTTCAATTTTGTAATTTTGTCTTTAAATATAAATTAAAACACTTTGATAGCGCTTATAACGTAAAAAAAAATAGTGGTAAAAATCATCAACTTTACTGACATTCTATGTCTTATCTTGGTTTATTTTCTTTTGATGTGAATTCAACGTTGTTTTTTTTATAAATAATTAAACGTTTAAGACAAGCGCTCATAATCCTTGTTGGTATTTGTTAACAATGTACACGTTGAGTTAAATGTTTAGATTTAAATATTATATAGTCGGGGTGAGGGCAGGATAGAAATTATGATTCGACTTGTGCGATTAGATTGTGGACGTAAGACATGATATGAATCGAGTTTTGACGGTCGGTCGTGGTGTATTTTTTTAATCTGGACATATTTTGATCAAAGAGGATTTTAAGATTGGAATGTTATTTACGCGGTAATAGAAAAAGGAACAGTACCACTGAATCAAGTGAAAATACCTTGTTTGAGACGAGGATTATTATTATTTGCAAAAAATCGCTAACTTCCAATTTGCAAAATTGCTGGCATTTTTCTACAACAAGAATGCAATCGATAACCTTATTAATACTGGAGATTTCGATTGATGACACACACACACACACACACACACACACACACAACACAACAACAACAACAACGACAACTGAAAATGTGTTAAGACAAAATATTATAGGCGTTAACGTTAAAATAAATAAAACAATAAGTAAATATGATTGTTAAAAATATATTAGGTATTTGGTTTATAATAATTACTATATTAGTCGCGCGTACAAGTTGTTTACAATATTTACAGTAATTATGACCACCTTTTGCAACTTATATAGTATTTATTACTACGGGAATACGTATTCAATTTGTACATAATATTATTATACATTCGAAAAATGTGTCGATCTCAATTATACGAAACTTGGAAATTTAACGTATTATCTAATATATAAAAATAAGTCCGGTTTTCCTCCCTGACGCTATAACTCCAGAACGCACCAACCGATTTCCATGGTTTTGCATTCGTTTGAAAGGTCTTGGGCTACGTGAGGTTTATAGCAAAGAAAATTCTTGAAAATTCAGGAAAAATTCAACAGAAAAGTGTTGAAATCGTTTTTCACATACAGCGCAAAAATCTAAGCGCAATGAATTACTATGCGTATCGTATGATGATTCGTACACATGAGGAGAATGTCATTCTGAAGTGCGGTCGGCTATTCCAGCAATTCGCCGTCGACATGTATGTCAAAGTCGAGACAGAACGTTTAGCGTTCATCAGATTCAATCAGCCAAAGCTACGATCTGAGGACTATATACACTATAAAACATTAATGCAAGCGGTGGACAATAATACTGGTGGTCTATTCTTCCTGGATGCACCTGGAGGAACAGGGAAAACATTTGTCATTTCATTGATTTTGGCCACTATTCGATCAAGATGTGACATAGCTTTGGCGTTAGCATCATCTGGAATTGCGGCGACTCTGCTAGATGGCGGTCGTACTGCACATTCTGCGCTTAAGTTGCCACTCAATTTAAACACAATTGATACTCCAACGTGCAATATTTCCCGATCCAGTGCAATGGGAAAATTGTTAATGCAATGCAAGCTCATTGTTTGGGATGAGTGCACAATGGCACATAAGAAATCACTTGAAGCACTTAACTTCACACTGAAGGATCTTCGGAGAAATAACAACATCTTTGGCGGCTTGATGATATTGTTGGCAGGCGATTTCAGGCAGACGTTGCCAGTAGTTCCCCGTGGAACGCCTGCAGATGAATTGAATGCTTGCCTAAAGGCATCACCTTTATGGAATAACGTAAAAACATTATCGCTAACCACTAATATGAGAGTTCAACTTCAAAATGATCAAAGTGCTGCACAATTTTCAAAAGAATTGTTAGATCTTGGAAATGGAAAAGTCCCAGTTGATGCGACATCTGGATTAATTACTCTTACCAACGACTTTTGCCGATTTGTAGACACTCAATTAGTTCTTATTGAAAATGTTTTCCCAAACATTAGTGAGAATTATAAGAATTATGCTTGGTTAAGTCAACGAGCAATTCTTGCAGCAACGAATAATGATGTCCACGCACTGAATTTCACCATTCAATCAAAAATTGCTGGCGATTTGGTGACATACAAATCCGTTGATTCAATAACAAATCCCGATGATGTAGTAAATTATCCAACGGAGTTTTTGAACTCTCTGGAGATACCAGGATTTCCACCACATAACTTGCAACTGAAAGTTGGTACAGTTATTTTGATACTGCGTAATTTGAATCCACCGCGACTTTGCAACGGTACTCGACTTTCGGTAAAGAGACTTATGCCGAATTAATTGAGGCAACCATTATTAACGGAAAGTACGCAGGTGAAAATGTATGTATTCCTCGAATACCAATGATTCCGACTGATCTTCCGTTTGACTTCAAACGATTGCAATTCCCAGTTCGCCTTGCGTTCGCAATGACAATTAATAAGTCGCAAGGCCAATCGCTTAGTGTTTGCGGGATAAATTTGGAAAATCATTGTTTTTCACATGGACAGTTATACGTTGCGTGTTCACGAGTTGGGAAACCATCCGCTTTGTTTGTGTTAACGACAGACAAAAAAACAAAAATGTGGTTTACCAAAGAGCACTACAATGAAACAATTAAATAACACTTCATTTTAGTAGGTAATTGTAATGAATTTATTACTGTTGTGAAATGAAATAAATATTTTCCTTTTCAAATATATAACAAAAAAAATTACAACGTTACTTAAAACGAATCTGGTGGCGAAACGGAGTTCGACGGGTCTGCTAGTAATTTATAAATTCAATAGTGTCTTTGATACCTCGGGGTGACGGGGTTTAATTTAATTTTTCATAAAAAAAAAAATGGGCAGATGATACATTTTTTTTTCGCCCTTTAAATGTTTAAAGCAGTGACATTATTTCCGAGAAGAAAATGTAAATGTAAATTGCTCTGAAATCGTGTCAAATCATAAGTTTCCTCTTTTAGAGGTGTATTCCTTTATATAATTATTACTTACATTTTGAGTTATTTATTTCATATTTAATCTATGAATTTATATTTTAGATTATGAGCGGAGCGATGAACGTATTGATTTTAAAATGATGTGTTTCTGTTTTTTTATAACTTTTTGAATCAGTAAATAATTCTTTAATTTTCAACTTTGAAGGTAGTTTCTTGTAGAAAATTGGATCCAGCTGATAATATAGGAAGGTCAAAAGTAAAACAAATACCCAGTATTTTTCAAAATAATCAGGAAAACAAAAACAAAATTAAAGAAAAGAGGGAATTTTTACGGAAAACTAGTTTTTGACCAAAACAATTAGGTTTTTACATGGTGTAACTGAAATTAAACAAATAGCCGTAGATACTTTAAATTTTAATGATGATGACAAATATACAATTCAAAGTTTACAATTACAAAATAATGTATAATTGATTTCTAGTAGAATAAAAAATTATTTTTTTAGATTCTGAGCATATCGCTGTAAGTTTTTTTTGTTTGTCTGTCTACTGTTTACACAATAAGTAGGCAAAATAATGCTTCGATTTTTAACATCTGTATGTTTTCTGGTAGGAAACAGAATCTAGTTGGTGCATTCTAGAGGTCAAAGTTAAAAATTTCCAGTAGGTACCCAGTGCTGAGAAAATAAAAAAAAAAAAATGAGAAAAAACGGGAAATTTGATTTAAATTCAGTTTTTGACAAAATCAATTTTGGTTTTAAGTGTAGTCTTAAAAAAATAATAACTATAGATAAATGACATTTTTACTGAATATTTGTATTAGAATTTTCTATATACAACAAAATGTTATTTTTGAGTTATTAACTTATAGAATATATAATATTATTATCTCTTCTCAAAAGTCAAAACTATTTTTAAATAAAAAATAAATTGATTTCTCCTCACGATACTGCAAAAACGGTTTGTCGATTTTCATTACATTTCTGTAATTTTAACAATAGTGTTCCATTAATGTGCTCTTATACATATATTAATATCTACTACAAAGAACAACATTTATATCAGTTTTAATTTTTTTTTTTTTAAAACAACGATTAAAAAAAGTAAATCAAATGGAACGTTCAATTAATATTCGTATTCCCTTGTGGACTGCAGTTTTTGGTAATAAAACGTACCTACCACCTAAGGTATATGCGATATCATGATGGATACTTTTTAATCGAAAATCATTAAAAAAAAACTTTAATTTGACCTAGGTAGTATTTAGCGGGCGAATGTAATACGCGAGTAGCAGGTACAAAAAATACATACGTTAGCTCCTACACGATAAAAAAAAAGTACATAATATGTAAGTTCCTACACGGTAAAAACCAGGTACGTATGTTAATTCCTACACAGTGGAAAAAGGTGCATATGTAAGTTCTTACATGGTGAAAACCAGGTACGTATGTCATTTCCTACACGGCGGAAAAAATTAAAAATGTTTATACGAATTTTCAAAAATAAATATATGAAGATTAAAAAATATAATAAAAATCGCATAGTGCATTGTCACAAATAAATTTAATATATATGATGATTGAAAAATATAATAAACATTTTTCGCATTGTTTTTACATTGTTTTTTTTCTTATTTTATTTTAATCTTCATATATTTATTTGTGAAAATTCGTATATACATATTTCATTTTTTCCGCCGTGTAGGAACTAACACACATACTTGGTTTTTACAGTGTAGGAACTTACATAATTATGATATCCGTGTAGGTTATGGGGTAGTATCATATTATTATATCAGTACCGTTACAGGTGTCTGGTGCTATTTTTGCGGTATGGCCTTACACCGTTTTTATAAGTCGACGTTGTGCGCTGCACGAATTTTTACTTCTGGCTGTCACGTAGTATTATAATAGTTATTATAATATTATTTATTCGTTTATCCGATGAACCACGAATAGTAATCACTGGCTCGGTGTGCAGCCGATGCGGTTGTCAAATAAATAAATAAATTGAATTTCATATTTCGGCGCTCGTACGTGGAATGTGCGCTGGCAACGGAGGACTGCACTTGGCGTATGCACACGCGTACAATTCGATACAAAACCGTATTTGATTCGATGTTATGGTAATAAACATTTTACTATGATGAATTTCCATTACGTTTAGCGATACACATTCCATGTCAAAACTCGAAATCCGAAAGGGGAGAAATAAAAATAAAATACGAATTTCGCGTGTATTTCAGAATATAATATGTTATGTATTTTATATTAAACCTATATGCGTGCGTATTATACGTAATATTTTTCACGCGTCGTCTTTCATATTATTATTATCAACGACGTTATTTTATCCAACGACGACCCACTGGAAGTGGTGCACTGTTCGGATTTATAATAATATTATGTATACAAATATAATATAATTATATTATATTATTATCATAATTTAAACGCCCACTGCACTACTACACGATTTTATATGCTACAGACTTTTAGCATTCGACACAGCCGCGTGTGTTAAGAGATCCACAACAACTACGATAACGAAGATTTATCGTGGATATTGTTGTTATCGTATTATCATTGTTGTTATTACATTATTGTCATCATCGATTCGTTTTTTGTGTTTGTACAGAGGAAGCCGAACCCGAAGAACCCGAACCGGCCAGTAACACGTACGGACGGCGGAGGAGCAGAGCCGTACTTTACCAACTGTCCGGACATTACAAGAGTGATAAACCGAAAACCGGCAAGCTGAAACTGAACAACGTGAGTTTTGTTTTAGTCGAATCGTACAATGTTAATATTACATCCGGACATCCGGTGATATGCGATTGGGCGTATCCCTTATCATTATTGGTACTTGGCACGAACGAGTGCGTCTGTACGTTTGCGATACACCTTACCCTTGAAAACATCACGAGATAACGCACGAAAACTAGTGCACCGTTGCCGTCGTAATATTATAGTTGTTTTACTATTTAATACCATTTTTTAATAATTTCAAATAAAATTTTCCACCGTTTAAACCTGTTTGAAATTCAATAAAAACCGGATTGATCGCAGTGCATTATCACACAACATCGCACTTGGGCCCAATTATAAACCTATAATAAACGTAATCAATTTTCTCAAAAAAAACTAATTTATCTAATATTTACTTTTAAAAAAAAATTTTGTTTTATTACATGTATTCGTAATACCATAATGTGAAATGACTATAGAACTAATGGGCCCTGTATTGCCGATGTTTATTTTCGATCAATAAAAAAGAGGAAATTAATATTCATTTTTCAACAGTTCATATTTTCAACAATAAAGGACGTATAGGACAAAGGTAGTAAATATCTAGTAAATTTACAGTCGAGACGTCGTGTAAAAAATGTGATAATAAACAATGAACATGATAATAAATATTTTTAATTCTTTATAATTTAATGGAAATGTTTAATTAATGTACTTACAAAATAAACCCAATAGTACAGTAGATTAAATTGTACACATTATGTGTAACACAATCTAAGCACAAAATGTAATCATAAATTATTTCCTTGGTGTGGTATATATAACCAGTCCCTGATAGTCCATTATCGTATATTTTAAATTGGTCATATTATATCAAATCATAGTAGCTAGTAGATGTATTACATGGGTAATTCGTTCGATGTCATTAGTTGGAATTGCTTTGATTATATTTTTATAGAAGATATTAATATTCGTTTCAGCATTCATTTATTTTCATGATTTAATGACAAAATTTATATACCGGTGGATGCGCATTGTACAATCAAGCATTTAAAGTTCGGTGAAAACTCTGGTTCATATATCTTATTGTCATGCAGACTTTAAAATTAGTTAAACGTTATTTTACGAAAATATTTTCACGAGTTTGAACAACGACAACGTTGCACTAGGTTCAGTTGTATGTGCCGACAGCATATTATACGCAATCGTAATAGCTCAAAAGTCCGTTTGCAATCGTAATTCGACTCAATATATTATTACTATCATAGTAAATTTTGCTATCGTTGACGACAGCACGTGGTTCCGGTAAACCTTATTTATTTCTTTTACATCGATTAATAATTTACTAAACAATTATTTTTACGGCTCTAACTACTGCGAAAGAAATTCAATATTTATGTTTTTACAGTTTTTATTCGACCGACTATATCATTATATTATAAGCGCTATTGACTTCGTTTGATATAGAGCTAAGATATCTCAGACCTGGATGAATTTAACGTTTTTCCTCAACAGTAATAATTGTTAAAAAATAATTTTCCAATTGTACATTCAAGTGTACGCGAACTTATTTTAAAGTATTTGCTTGAATAGATCCACGGGAAATCAGGACACTTTTCGTTATAATCATCAAATATTCTTGAACTCATTTTCTAACATAACACAGTAACTACGTCAGAATGATGATACTTTCAGGATGTGCATTATTTAATCGGTGTTAAATAAACATTAGAATTCCCTTAAATTAAAAAAAAAAAAAAACTTCTCTGATGGACAACATTGAATATGTCCAATCCAAGATAATAAATATGAAAAGTTCACACAAAATTAAATAAATAGAATTCCAAATGCATATAGGTATAATTAGCTATCGGTGACTAATCACATAATTATTTTGGAATTACCAGCTATACACAAATTTAACGTAATTTTTTTTTACGGAACACACGCCAGAAATTTAGGATTTTTTTTATCTTTATTAATGTAATGATATATCGTATGTATATGTACATAATTTAGTCATTAGTACACATAACAATAAATGTTAAAAATTATAATATGGCCAAGAAAATAATTCAGAAATTGTGTATTTTTCTTCTTAAAAACCATGATTAGAATTCAGAGCTATAGTTATTCGTCTATTTTAATTGATTAGAAACGGTATTTTTTTCCTTAAATTACATATTTAATTTTTGCTTGAAAAAATAACAAGTTATAATTAATGTCAATGTTTAGCAAAACAAAAACTACAAAACCATACTTTTTAAAGTCAAAATAGGCCGAGTTATGAGAGCTAAATATATTATTATCATTATTGTCCGAAATATGTTCAAGCACAGCAATAGTATGTAATAATAATAATAATAATAATAATAATAATCATAACATATGATTGAAAATCAGGACCATAGATTTATTCAATTGCCTTTGAATATAGAATATTGATTGCGTATATTCTAGCTCGGTTATATTTCGTTCATAAATAGATTACCTACAGCACAATATACTAGATAATATAAATACTCGAGTACACGAAAACCAGGTTTTTAGATTCCGAGCAGAATGATGAAAGTATGTTAAAGCGGAGGTTTTACAATGATGTGCGGGTGTTTTATTTTTTTGTGTACCTGTCATCACCATGTAGAGAGTGGTTAAAATTTAACTTTGAGGGTGGTTTTTGGAAGAAAATTGGATCTTTCCGGAACTTTGGTAGTGGTGGGGTCAAAATTAAATTATTTCCAGTGACTTTTCATATAAATGGAAAAACAAAAAAAAATTACAATTGTACGAGAATAATTATGAAAAAAAATTTTTTTTTTCGTCAAAAATAAAGAACCGTAGTTACTTGAAATATTGACCAAACATGTTAATTATATTATCAATTTATTTTCATACAACTCTTTTCAAAATATTTTATACATTAGAAATGTTGACGTTTTTTCAGTTTCTTTTTCAAACTTGGTTGGAAAAATTTTTTTCTTGAGCAAAAACCGTGTAATTTTCATTCAAAGTTCCTCATAAGTTGTTCTAACAGGAATACATTTGAAAAATATATCAAGAATACGGAATAATTTATTAGGCTCATTTTAGAAGTTTACATTTTGGAGGAATTTACAACAATTTATGAAAATTATTTTTCAACTTAAGAAATTTTAAATTGTTGTACTTATTACTTGGATATGTAGATTACACACAGATTCCTCATAAGTTATTCTAATTGGAATTAAAAAGATAAAGCATAAGGCCACATAATTTATGAGCATTTAAAGTTAAAAATAAATTAATAACTATTTTTCTTTAATCGATTTTTGTTATTCCGCGATCAAAAAATATTAATTTTATCTTAAAACGATTTATTAGCAAAATTATAAATTTCTATATACAATTTCAAACGTACTAAACAAATTTCAAGAAAATACTTATAAAAATATCTGAAATCATATTAGTTTTGTCCTTTAAATTTTGATAAAAAATGATTTATTAGTTAAAAAGCTTGAAAATCTAATACGATGTAGGTACGTAGCTAAATCGTAACTTTTTATTTTAGGAAATAAATGAAATATATCATAATATTATAAATCATAAAAAAGCATGTTTAAAAGTGATATTAATTGGTGATATAACATACATTTTTTTTTGGCTGGCCCACAATTGTTTTTAATTTTAAAATATACGGGTGCTCACTCAATACAGTGAATTTGTGTTGGTCATCCTGGATGTAGTTGTATAGAGTATAAAATATAATCAATCGGAAAATTTGAAACATAAGATATTATGATGATCGGTACACAAACATATGATGTCAAAATTGTAAATCCTGACTTTTGTTCTAAATTTTTTTAAGAGGAAACCAAGAAATAATCACAGACGTTTTTTACTTTATTTATTCTATCTTTTATAAATGAATGTCAAACGATAGATTTAATCATCAAGTTAAGAGTAATGTCAATAGTAATGTTGATAAATTAGTATTGTTCATTGATTTTTTGAATCAATGTGAGTGAAGTCACATTTCACTTACAAAGGTGCCCACAACAGAAACATTATCCTTATACCAATGGACATCGGCCAAATCCATGGTTACCGTGATATTCAGTCGGTTCCAAAATCCAATATTATTTATTGTATTATTATTGTTTATTATACATTTTAAATTTATTTCGTATTATTCAAAAACCACTTTTTGAGAACATAATAATATTATCGTGTGCACATTTTCGTATTAATATATTATCGTTATTAATATTTTAGTTGCAGGTAAATGTTTATATATTTATATATATATATTAAATACTATCACAAGTATGAAATTGTTTACAGTTAGGTTCACCGCGCTTCGGATTAGTATTCGTTTTATTAAATTACAATCGTTATGAAATAATTAAAAAAAAATGTTTTATGCAAACAATAGCTACACACGTGTGCGGTAGGACTATTGAAAGAAAATAATATTATCTTGAGACTTGAATGTATTTAATGTGTACCTAATACTACCTACATATTGTATGAATAAAAAACATTCGGAATTCACGTGATTTTTTGCGTTGTTAAAATACCTGCATTGTTTGGACTTTGGATTTGTGCTCTGTAATAATAATATAATGTATACAATTAAAATATATATTATAATACTATGGAACAATAAATAGAAATGTCGATGTTAAATTCAATTTCAAGCGACCAATTCTTGATTATACTCAAGTTTCAAATTTTACTGACTAAAACGCTAAAAGTCAACAACAACTGCTAAGTATAAAACATTTAAATATAATATTGTACTTCTGCGCAGAAATGCACCTCAATTGCCTACACATTGCGCCGTACATGGTTTTATACAAACTAAAATCCTGAAAACAAAATAATATGGTGCAGTGACTGTGTGTGTTCGAATTCGTTTCGTTTTGTTTGCCTGGACTTGTAGCGTTTTGGTGTGTTGCTAAATTGCTATTAGAAATACGAAAATGATCAATACATTGTATAATATAAATTGAATGGGTTTATACCATATGAATTTAATGTTTATCATAGTATAACCAGGGTTGAGTCTCGTCTGACGGTATCAGCGTGGTACGAACAAAAATACGTCAAACCGTCCATTTGCGTAATGCGAGCATAATATCATTATTGTTTTTTATTTATTTGTGATGAATCATTGAATTTAATTAGGCCGATGGTATTTATATCTACAACGAGGATAGTATCGTTTTCAATAATCATCGACGCGGTGGCAAAAGGGGAAAATACAAATATTTCACAAAATATTTCGATACCGTTTTATTAAAACTTGACACGATTTATTTTATCTCGTAATTATACTGCCTATTTTTTATTCTTAAAATCAATTCATTTTTTTTAATAATCCATACTTAACCATAAGTATTTTTTAATGACGTCTAAACAATATAACGAGAGAAATTATTAAAAGCCATTATATTTTATTTATCAAAATAAACCGTATTATGTTTATGTTATGACAGGAAGATGTATCCATATCATTAGATCGTCGATGTTGATCATGTCAAACTCAAAGTATTAACTGTGCTGAATAAATTGAATAGTAACTCTATGGGAGCCGGGCATAAAAATGTATCGAAAAAAAAACATTTCAGACAAATTTTTAATTTTATTCATTGCTTACAAATTGCAATAGTTTAATATTATACAATACATAATATTTAATTACAGTTTATCCGAAGATAAGACAGAAAACTATCAATTAATATATAGGTCAAATTAACAATTATATAGATTACAGCACACGTGTGAAAGTAACACTGTTACATCGCTATGCAAATCTGTCAACAATTTCGCTTATTTGCGTATTAACCTGCACTAGCACGAAGCGTTTAACCCTTATAATTATTCTAAATCGTAACTAAGTTAAAATCTATGAATAATATTTGGGTTGAATATTATCTATTACACTGCATCAGGCATATTGTATGTATTTTCATCAAACAATCAATTACCTGCAGTTACCCTTTGAAAATGATTACAATTTACGAGAATAATATTGTATTACCTATATTATGTTTTTTTTTTTTAATAAATGCAGCAGCTCATTCATTAGTCATTACTCTAAACTCCTTGATGACACGTTTCCCACATAAATATACAGAAATTCGATAATCTTCTCACGGATAAAATTAGTTCTAAAATACTCCAAACCATCCCTGTCGAGAACGTTGTGTGAATAACTTAACGTTAAAATGCAAATTAAATTATAATAATATCGATACCTAATTAATGAGTTATAGATTGTGCTAACACTATCATGCTCCGCGATATTAATTATTAAACGGTTTGATACTAATGCTGTGTCAATATAATATGGATGAAAAGAAACCTGACAGCGATTAGTTTATTTTTATTTACCCGTATCAATGTAGTATATATTTACATACAATTATGAATTAAAATGTATTTTTGTGATTTTTTTTGCTAAATTAGTTTGTGCACAGCTTTTTAAATATTTTGTTTAATAATTACCAACAACAAATTCTTTCGAATTAAATTTAAAAATCATAAATAATTATATTCTATAATATTTATATAATATAATAGTACATCTTAAATTTCCCGAGCTTAAAAAATCAAATTTTTTGAATACATCAAGACTAGGTACATACTATCAAGTATTACACATTTACATACCTAATTAAACAGTTTAATTTTATAACTTTCACTCATAGTTGAAACTTAAAATTTCAAGTACCCAACGAATGCGAATAACGAAATTATCGAAATTATTATTATAAATAATATTAATTTGCGTTCGATTATCTAGATAAATAATTATCATAATTGTAAAATAAATATCGTTAATATTTAGTATCTAAGTATTTCCAGAGGACTTAAACTTTAATTTAATTTTTTTTTTGGTTCGAATAAAATACCTATATAAGTAATGATACAAAATATGTATTATATTAATCTAGGACTGTGTGTCATATTCTTATTACATCCCATTTATTCCGTTATTGTGTGCTATAACTTATATTTAACATCGCAACTGTATAAATTAAGTACGTAGTAAGCTATGTTAAACGGAGGGGAGTATGATAAATTGTATTTTTCTGTTATAAATAATCGCGTATAACTTTTAATATGTAATTTAAAAATCTCATAGATGTACATACTATTTTTTTCAAACCGCTTTTGGTTTCTATATACAATTTATTGTGATAGCCGTTGTAGACGATAATAATACAATACAACCTACCTATAATAGCTTGCCATAAACATCAACAATATAATACAATGTGTTAATGCCTTATTGGACAAAAAACGTCAATATACCTTGTTTATATAAAAAAATGTCAGTATGTTTATTATGTATATACAATGTGCCAATTGTGTTATAAGGATATCTATGTATTTATTTATAATAATATACCTCTAAAACGTATTTAACAATTTTTTTTAAAATGATATGAAATTACACATAATATCATGAAATGAGAGGTACACCTACGTCACGCATAATAAGTTATTGGTATATTTTAGTAGGTATGTATTGTTATATTTTATACTATGAGCGTTTTAACCATTATGGTCATAAAAACACAACCCGATATGACTTTATGTACAATTTGAATATAATATTTAATTTACAATATTAATGGTTTTATAATAATATATTTATACCATCACTACCCCATTGAAACAATTATTTTAATCACACGATTTGTATGTGGAAATGTATTTCTCTCCAAAATTTTCAAAATAATTGAAAACTTAATTGTTTAAAAACGATATGGATTGATACTTCGTGCTGAATAATATTTACCGATACCGTTGTGGTATCCGAATAATAAGACAGGAATATCTCTCAACTTACAATGTCTATTTATCGATCGTTCTGCTAAATTAAATCATTTCAATCGCCCGCTTTTAAAGATATTAAACTCCGTAACTCTGATATTTATACTCAGTATATTATGCAGTCTGTTTTATTCTCTTCGTATTAAGTCTTCATTAAATAATTAGCAATTTAATTTCCGCTCTGTTATAATTATACTCTCATATTGTGGAGAACCTCCCACGAAACAATTTCCAAAGCGATATCCTTTATGTAATATCTACGTTAGTATGATTTACAGATTTTTATATAAATGTACCTATCGTCTTCTCATATTATTATCTTTAATGCAAATCGCAATATTGGATATAAAAGATAATCGATTACCAGTTTAATCTAACCATACTGTATGTAGGTCCGTCCTGCTGTTTTATTCGTTGTTCGAATCATTGCGAAATTCACGTCAGAGGTTTAACTATCTATCCTGCAGTATTCGAGTCACCTTTAGGACGTTCACATTAAGCGTGGGCCTAAAAAAATAATAGTTTATATAATATGGGTCAGCAGCTCTCGACCTTTTATATTCGTGTATCACCTACCGCACTTCGAAAATGTTTACGTACCATATAACATTTGTTTTCTAAAAACAAAATATCACAATATTATTATTAATATAAAATAAACCAATAATATTTGATAATATGAATAAAAATTAATTACGAATACTCGTACAGTAGGTTGAGAGATGCTGGTATAGGTAAAACATAAGACTTAATGATTAACACAAAAAAAAATATTGTCCCAAAAATGTCAAAAGCGCGTTATCACTGCTCATAATATAAAAATATCGCTAACTTCATACTACAGCTGCAACCAATGTGTAGTTTACTGTTAGAACTCTGATGGCCAACTTTAGGCCAAACTAAATTACGAATTTTCGACAGTTTATCACAGCATATGTTTTTTTGTACCAGACCGAAAAAATTATAACCACGAAGGGATGGTGGTGACGGGTAGCATACTTTTGGTAGCTGAGCTTATTCACTACTTTGCGCGATCGTATAATTCTGCCATTGAAATGTTTGATAAAATATCACAATAATATTTATATATTGAGAGATGCGTCCTATCTATAGGTATGCATAATTCCGACACCAATAATAGGTACTGACAAAAAAAAAGCTCCATCATAATGGAGACATATTATTATTCTCAACGCGATTGATTTATTATATTTTGTGATTGAACTGTGCAGTCCTAAATCAATTAAAAACCGAAAGCAAAATAATCAAAACACATTCCGCCCCCGATTCTTTTCGTGGATAAATACTTAATTTCGTATTTGTTTAGAGTAGATACGCGTATAAAACCGAAAATCATTAAACATTTGAATACCTAACTGAAAACAAATAATTGCCATGCACTAAAAGCGTATTATTATCAGCTGCTGCTTATGCCTACTTAAAGTTCGATTACAGCCCCGCGATAAATCAAAGTTAATTTTTGTGTTATTTATCACCAACACTCAACTAGGTAGGTAGCATTATTTATTATCACTTCGATAACAATGATAATTTATTAATTTCCCCAAGGGCAATAATAAAACATGTAAACGGCAAGTATCCAACAAAAATACCTTTACAAACATGATTAATGATTAAAATATTGTTGTCTCGGTAAAATACACAATACATCTACATAGTAGCGATGTTTGTCTTAAAATTATTAGGAATACATTAAAAATATTATATAAACCATAAACTGTACCGAGTTTGTGTGAAAAATTGAACTAATTTATTTAAATAACCTCTCTATAAATTTGGTTTATGAAGAAAGTTTTTAAAACAATATCGAAATAAGCTCAATGCTTATTTTGGAATCTGAAGTACCTACCTTCATAATAATATAAAAGTAATTCGTTTCAAGTCGAGTTACGAGACGTAACTTGTTTTAAAACTATTCACCATTGCATTCACACATATTCACTATTATAATTGTTCATTATTATAATTATTTCAACATATCATACATTATTATAATGACAATTTTAGGAGAAAATTCAAATTTAAGCGCATTACGATTATTTGCACTAAATGTGCACATAGAAATCGAATACCTACTCAAGTGATACTCTGTATATACATCTCAGTAAATTGATTAGATTATGAAAATAATATTAGAGATATACCTTAGTATAAAATGTTTTCAACATGTATATATTTTTATTCGAATAAAACGTCTACGCAAATACAATTTAATTTTTATATTCATCCCGGAGGAAAATCATTTATTACATTTGTTCTTGTAAACATTCACGTTCAAATTGGATACATTTACAAAATGCATACAGAATAAAAATTTCATAAGTTTAAACGTTTTATGTTTTCCTTCGTTAACTTGTTGAGCTAATAAAATTTAATATATACACTATTTCTGCAGTAGTAAATATAGATATATAAAATATTGTTTTAGACGTTTTCAGCCGATTGAAATTTTTATAAAAATATATATACGTAAGATAAAATATATTTTAATACATTTTAATGGATAGTTAGATTAGAGTGACGCATGTCTTAAAAACAACTCTTCGCGTTGACTTGACAAGATAGACAATATTACCAATTAATTTAGTTATGAGTTATTGCAATTTTATACGGGTACCTACCAACTCGTTAAATTGAAGCAACAAATTGGAACGTTTCTGTAACATATAATTTCATAACTATACAGTGACTTTTGGCGTTGTTGTATCCACGTTTTTTTTTTCTATCACTATTTCGAACCAACTGTTACACGGTAGAGCCTGATCGTTTGTGAGATTTTTTTTTGAACATTTTAAAGTGTAATATGTAGGTACCTATCTATATTCATTTTACAGCGGTGGAAACGAATTGAAGAAATGCCTTCGTGACCAGAAACCTATCCCATTTCCTATTTCCTACGTTGTTATTCTCGTTGAATTACCATTAATACTATTCAAATGCCTAGGGATCAACTAGCATTATTCATTTTGACGTTTGACTCGTGTCCTGGTTTCATAGTTTAATTTCCTCTGACGTACGCTTCTTAACAATGTCTTCGAAAGACGTTTTGCAAATTCACCTGGCGTCATGTTATTAAAATGGTGTCACGTTTTCAATATGTTTGCATTAAATTTCCAACACATAGAAACACACTTTTAATTTCATCCTCATACGCACATTTCAACACAAAGGTCATAATAATATGCTGTTAGAGCGATGTGTGACCGGCATAAGAAATTCACAAGCAACAAATTTAATTATTTTTGTTACGCTTTCATTGTGTTACACGAATCGCTCTCAATTTATTTGTGTTTTATTTTTTACGTTATCGCAGCCAAACGCTAGAATATTATACGTATTGTTTTTGTTTGTTTGTTTATTGTTTATGGAATTTTCTAGAGTTTTGATAAAATTCTCGATAAATGGGAAATAATCGCAGTTGACCCGCCAAGGAACAACACTCAATTTTAGACCCTTGGTATAGGTATAAACAATAATAATATTAGGTGCAAGTGGGTACATTTTAAGTGTTGATATTGCACAATGATTGATATTTTGATTTTCGAAAAACGCCACGTTCGTGTATGTTCTGTTAACTTCTGGTTAACACTTCACTAGTAAAATTAAAGAAACGTATTACACTAAGTCTCAACGAAACACATTTTATTTAATAAATAAAAAAAAATCACATACAATAAGAGTAGGCCCCACAATTCCGCGCAGGTCTACTCTTCGCAACGCCAACGACGGCAACTAGCTACGAATAATTATGCTCTTGACTATTCCCCATCGACTATGACAGGTACGCCATCTAATGATAGTTTACAATCGACCATCCTGAGGAAATATGTTGTCCTCAACATAGTCAATTACTTCACAATAAGCTTACATATTAATACAAAAAAAAAAAATCAGTAGTAACTTAACTTAAAATTTAACAATCAAAATAAATATACGACTAGACTCAATTGATCTCAGAGTCTAGTCTGTACAGCTGACTCTTTTCAGTCTTAACAAATTCATATATTTAATACTAACACGTTTCCCTTAAATATTCAATAACTCAGTCTCTTTTGAATTTCAACATTTTGACAGGTTTATAAATGATAATAATTAAACGACAACAAAAAAAAAAAAAAAAAAACCATTAAATACATAATATTAAAAAAAAAATAAATAATATGGAAAATAAATATCAACAGTAATTACTTTATTTAATCCCCTCAACCTTATGGGTTAGTCACGTAATCCTTAGCCCAACAAGGAAAGCTTCCGCTTCCTAATAGGCCGGCCAGTGTCCTCAGTTGTAACCTCCTGAACTCTCACGTCTCCTTCCTCAAACTCAGGCTCTTCCTCTCCAAGTTGTACTTCTTCATGTTGTTGCTCTTCTTCAAGTTGTTGCTCTCCTTCATGTTGTTGTTCTTCAAGTTCATCTTCTTCATGTAACTTCCACGATTTTAATTGTATAACGTGAGCAGTTGTAGCCAAGCGACTCTTCTTGGACGCTGCCAAGTCCGTAACGCGATAAACATCTCCCGGAAACACTTCAGTTTCAACCAATGGTCCACGGTATCGATCTTGTAACTTTGTTGACTCACCAGTAGACGTCGGTGCACGCTTCATCACAACGACCTCTCCAACAGCGTACTGGATGTTGTCGTGACGACTCTTGTTGAATGCAGCCTTTGACTTCTTTTTTGCCTCTTCAATCTGTTGTCTGGCTTCCGTCCACAAGTTTTCAGGCATCGTCCAAGCTTCTGACGTCTGACACAACACTCTCAGCGCTCCAAGTTAAAACCTTGGTTGGTAACCGTCTAACAGTTCAAATGGTGTCTTGGAGGTTACTTTGCTTTCACTATTATTTATGCATCGCTGAACCTTCACCAAAACAAGATCCCATTCGTTCTCATCACATCCTTCGGTTATCAAAGCTTCCATCACCACACTGTGCACCCTTTCCACCTGACCGTTCGCACGGGAATGACGCGACGAGATCAACACCAGTTGTACTCCTTGTCCTCGGCAGTACTCGTCAAACAGCTTTGAGTTCAGTTCCCAAACTTTTAATTACATATTATCAATATGATAATAATATTATAACAATTGAATAGTATACTATATTAACGGATCTCGTATTTGAGTGAAAATTTTGGGAAACTTTGTGGTAAAAAAGGATTTCTAGTTGGAATTCAAAGGGCAAAGACAATGATAGACAGTGGTATACACAGATGTGACAGCACGGCGATCGTGGCAACGACCTGGTATACGAACTCGAGATATCTTTTAAAAACGGTTTTAACCCTCTACCCCTGTCTACCACGCCGTGAACGCGTAACGGCTGGTCGTGAGCATCCCTCTCCCATAACATATTATTACGCCTGTTTTGCCGAAATCGAATTTTTACTCTTACACGCCAGCCATATTAACTTAAGTAACACGACAACGAGCACCGCGCCTCCACCACCTGTAAACCCGCGACAGACACACGCGAGCGTCCAACACCCTCGTGCGAAATCGAAAAAGTCGTGTGAATTATTGCGTATTACATTATTTTGTTGTAGGCGCCTCCTATTATATGCCTATTTATTTATTTCGTATGTTATTATTATTATTGTTATTGTATTGTTTGTCTTGCGTTTTTTGTTCCACAGACGTTGTTGCAGGGCTCATCGGCGCCGTTACCGGAATATAAAACGTCGGCGCTGAAAAAATCCCGATGGGTATTATCACACTACGGGGTTTTCAAGACGTGCTGGGATTGGCTGATACTGATAGCCACGTTTTACGTCGCCATCGTGGTACCGTACAACGCCAGTTTCGTCAACACGGACAAACCGTCCATGGTCAGCGACGTGGTCGTCGAGTCGCTTTTTATAGTCGGTAAGTCCCTCTTCATTAATCATTACCGAGGTATTGTGCCACATTCACCATATCGATTCGCCGACCTATACCCCCCCCCCAGCCACCCGGCCGGGCCGATTCGATATATCCACTTCGGGGTCGAAACCCACATATATATATATATATATATATACAATAAACGATCATATCGTCGTGCCTGTATAGTTTCGCGATAGTATATTATTACATTTAAACCGTAAACGAATCTACTGTCGCAAACTTATACTTCGAACAGATACGTTTATTTCAAACATTTATATAATATCATATACCCATAGTATAGGGGTACCTACCCGTAAAATAGTTTTTATATCGAATTTTTTTTTTTTATTTATAAAAGTGATGACGTATCGCGTATAAATATTAAACATTTTATCTGTTCACCAAAAACACAAACGTATTAAAAATGTGTCGTGTATAATAATATTATACTCAGAAAAAATTGTCTTTATATGTTTTTTGATTTTTACGATGGTATTTTGACCACTACCACTGGATCGTTTGGATCAGTTAAAAAGTAATTTTGAAAATTGCAATCCGTTGAATCTTGCAATATTGAAAAATGCAATTGTGCCGCGGATCACAATAAAAAATAATATTATGTATACTTGTTAATTTACTAAGGTAAATTATTGTTTTTATAAAATTGTTAATTTATAATACTAAAACGCTGAAATATTTTATTATGATTAGATACTATTTATTAGTAACGGTACAAAAACAGTCATACAAATATCTTAACCGGTGCTACTCGGTCAAAGTTTATTACTTTAGGTGGCATACATGCACCACACTGTCATCAAAAGACTAAAACGTCGTATAATCTCTTTTGTCTTTTACCCCACTGAATTAGCACAGTTCTGATATTATACCGTGGTCGTCGGCCATGCAAATATAATAACATTGCACATTATCTAATGTACGCAATCTTTATACCCGACTATATGACTATAATATTATGAATAATGCGAAACGATGATGGTGCACGATAAATCTCGAAATTTATATGTCACGCCGTTACTACGTATTCCACCAAAGTTGTACTTAAATCTTCTAATGAATGCGTTCATTACGCATTTTGTACTCGAAAAATACAAAAAAAATAAACCAAATAAACGTCGTAGAGACATAATGAAATAAATTATCACTATTCCCACGCGGAAACTGTTTTATTTATAAAATCTAATGTAATATTGGTGACTTTTCGCGCATGCTACCTTTAAGACTTTACGAGTTACGTCTGGCGTGTAATTTTCAGCCGGGTATGTAGACTAGTTTTATATTGAACTATTTCAATAGGTAGGTATCATATTTTCAATTTTCAAATAAAATTGTTCGTATTCATTGTTCAATAACTCATATTTCCAAAATATAAACTACTGTCTAGAAGTCAAGTATAGACCTTATACTAATATAGTAGATAATAGACGGAGCATGTCTGGCCGGCGGGGTCGGGTGTTACGGTGGCGGCCCGTGTAAAGTAATTTTTCAGTGAAGTATTATCATATTATATTATAATAAGTCAATACAATGAAAACGTTGAAATCAAAAACCAGACAAGTTACTAGTAATACTTAATACAAGTTTACTCGTAATTCGTTAATTCGTTTGAAACTTGTAAGAAATATTTGATGGATCTTGATGAATGCGATAATTGAGTATTTATGTGGTTTTTGTGTTTAACTATGCATAAACTGGGGTGACCTACGCACATACGCAGAATCGCGGGTCACTACGTTCACCGTGGGAACTACCACCACGCTCCGTCTATTAGTATAAGGTCTTTGGCGTTAAGTAAAAATTGTAATAATAAATATTAATCACAATAATATTATACCTAATTTTGAATTCTTTATAGTACCTATAAATTATAATTGGAAACATTGAAAAATATATTTTGCATATTATAAAATGTATTAAAATGAACCCAATATTACTGTCGATTAAATATATTATAATACAATATAAGCATAAATCATAAATTAAAACATTAGTATGATATCTATAACCATGGTTATGCAGACAGAGTCCTTGCAGATAATACATTATCATCTATTTTGAATATTGGTCGCACCCATTGGTAATTGTATTACATGGTTCATTTTTTGGATGTATTTTGTTATAATTGCTTTGGTTATACTTTTATTCTTGGCAAATATTTAAATATTCGTTCAATATGCATTTTTTTCAAAGATTCAATGACAATATCGACAACATAATAACATATTTGATGTGCATTGTACAATTGACCGTGAATGATGAACGGTAGATAAACGTTATTTTATAAAAAAATATTTTCACCATTGTAAAAAATGGCAACGTCGCACTAAGTTTGGTAGGTACTTACAACGCATTGTTATACGCGAACGTAATAGTGAAAAAGGTCGGTCGGGACGCAATCGTAATTCCCCCAATATATCATAGTAAATTTAGTTATCGTTGACGGTTAGACGCGCGGGTTTCAGTAAACGTATTTTTTATTTTCATCGATTTATTATTTACTATGGAATATATTTTTATGGCTATATAATATGTACTGCTGGAATGTGTTTATAGTCTTTATTCGACCGACTGTGTAATATAATATATAATATAAGTGATATCGGCGTGACTTTACGCATGTCATACGCGACACAAATCTTCGGTAAACAGCCGGCGGAAGTGATTTGTGGAGACTATATCAGATTGATTTCGTCGAAATTTAATTTATACCATATACCTTATTACCCTCGGTATCCTCCACAGGTATATAAACATATGTTTATATATCCATGGTACCCTCTACTACCTCAGTACACCTTATACCCAGTAAAAGGCTCTGTGATGTATACGTACTTATGGACGATAAACGGGGTTCGATTGAAAATCGCCGGCAATAGGATCGCGGCCTGATGGACGTGGACAAAAACGGCTAGGACGATTGAACCGGTCACAGATAATATGCGTTTATAACCAATAACCGTGACGAGTGAACCGCCGCGGCGTACATTGACGCGGAGGTTGTAAGTGAGCGGCGGGAGACCGTGGGTTTATAGAACCTCACTGTGAATTTGCGGAAGGACGTGTTGAGAAATGCTAAAAGTCGCGTATCGGCAAAAATTGCAGGTGACGTTCCAAACACGCGCAAGGTCCGACCACAATGTTTATGGTACTCGCGTCGAGCGGGTAACCATTATATTTTCCGTCAGTCGAGCCGGGTTTCCTCTGAATCGTATCGTGTTTTGCATATTTAAAATTTCGATAACACCACAGGTTGAACATATCCGTCACGGTATAGTGCTGGGGACGTGACTCGAGGTGTTAATAAAATAATATGTCGTGTCCTAACCAATTTTTGATAGCCCGAATTTTAACGTTTTTTTTTTCGTTTTCTCGTCTACGAACGCGATGGAATTTCGTTTGGTGATCTCTACCTATATAATATAAACTAGTACTTACAGATTTTTCTTTACCTTTCACGACTTTATATTTCATTATGATTATATATAGCAGATAACAATATTTTTTAAAATCCATTTTAAGAATTTGGGAAGTTTTTTGGAGGCCATCAAAATTAAATGTATACGTTAATCGAAAGAAAGTTAAGACAAAATAAAAAGATAAAACAAAAACTTATCGTTTATTCACCATAAAAAAAAAAAAAATAATAATAACTAAAATTATAAATTTCTCGTCTGGAGGCCAGATAAAATTCGTCCACAGGCGGCCATTTAGTAATCGTTTGATACATATAACTTTGTGCATTGGTGAAACGAGTCGTCTCCTGATAAACTTTCCGGCCTGTCGTGCTAACTGTTTCCCGAGAATTATGAAACGGTTGGCATGACAATGTAGGATACTCAAAATCGCCGCGACATAATTCGCTACAGGTTTTTCGGACGAATATTCAGTAGGTAGTTTCGACTATTTAAGAAATTCAAGTTTATCGTACGTTTATATTATTGTATTAATATGGAGGTGCTTTGCAGGATATGTCTGGAATTCCTGAGGGAAACATTGGTAGAATAATCGAACAACATCGATGAATGTCGATGTTTATAGTGTTATAGGTACGCAGCGTATTTGTTATTATTACCTACTGTATCATTGGGTTCGCAGCGCAGCCGATCGGAAGTTGACCCGATTATAGATTTCGGTGGATTTTGGGTGATGAGTTTGGGTATAAGTGTAATGCGAGTGTATCTATCACAGCACGAACACGAAACACGTACCTAAATGACCACACCAGTACACAATGCGCTGCGTTAAATCGATGACTTACCAATAATTAATAATAAAAAAAAATATTTGTTTTAACATTACATTATGTTATGCCATTATAATATTATATGATGTATAAGTAAATACTGTGGCTTGGCGTGGGATGGTGGCTACAATCAAACGGGATTGAGAGTGAGTAACGTCAGCTGCCATTATAGTTCCCGGATGGGTGACCACACGAGTTCGTAGTGGCAAAAACCTTGCCACTACGTGTTTCTAACCAACTGTACCAACCATTAAAATCCTACCAACCATTCCAACCCTACCAACCTTACAGGCTAATGACCTCAGTCATCAAAGCCTTCATAAAAAAAAATTTAAAAAAATGTTAACACTTTATCTAATCTATACTATATACATACACATTGTAATGTTATAATACGATATTGTCAAAAAAAAGAAAAGAAAATCATAATTTTGAGTTTTATTCTTAAAGATTATTTACTGTATAAGGTACTTACAGGGCCGGATTGGTTAAGCGAACTACTGTGAAAATGCTACTCGTTGGGCCGCTTAAAGTTTGGGCTGGTTGTGTTGGGTGTGGGTGAAAATAAATTCTTGTGTAAAATTATGATTATTACGATTAGCAATCTGTAAGCTTGTCACAGTGTTAGACGTAATTTTAGGCAGTGAATATTATGTAAATGGGCCGCTTAGAAGTACAAATTTCAATGGGTCGATACATACCAATCCGGCCTTGGGTACCTATACTGGCTATACTGAACAATCTAGAGAAATAGAGCACCTATATCCGTTTTACTCAAAAACTAAATTGTAATATTTATCAGGGCAAGCCCAAATATTAACATTGTGTTTAGAACTACTACTAAAAATATCTAACTAATAATGGGTGTCTTGTTTAGTATTTTATCAAATACATCGTGAATTATTATACTACAAAATATAAAATACGATTCAGAATCATAACTCAAATAGTGTCTATTTTAAAATGTTCAAAAAATTATTAATGTTTATTTTACAAGCAACATGATACTACCTACCCAGTGATGGTTTGAAATGTTATTATTTTTGTGCTCACGAGTTTGGTGTAACTTATAACGAGGGAAATATCACTTAATATTACATAGGCTGCGAGTCCCTGAAATGAATTCAAGTTGGTAGATTGTATTAAGAATATATCTATTTAGTTTTATTTAAATTCGTTTCTTAATATGACGTTTGAATGTCAGTTTTATTAATTCAGTTAATTAATTGTCCTATAATATATTTATCTCCAAATACTGTTTATGTTTCGTGATCATATTACTTGGGAACCATTTCACCAATTAACGGCAGAGGCAACAGCCGTTAATTAAATTACGTCCAGGGATCAAATATAAGGGGGACTAAAATATGGTTTTTACTTAAATAATTGGTAAATTAATTTGAAACAATAATGACAACTGATTGAAATACAATTTTCGTTGGAAGTGAAAACAAATTAAATATTTTTAGGCTCAATATAATACTATCGTACAAGTTACGAATAAAATTAAATAAATATCTCCTATTGCATTCGATTATTATCACTGATGATAAAAACAAAATATAGCTTTAAATTATGTTTTAATATAGGTACCATACTTAATCAAATAACGTATTTTATATTTATATTTTACCGTGTATTTTGTTATGCGTAATGATTAAGAACAATACGAGCTGGTATCTGCGGAAAACTAGATTTTTCTAATTAGTTTTTATTATTATTATTCTTATTAAATTACACACGAACCGACAGGTTTATTAATACAATAGAGTTGTATGGATATTTTATGATCAATACCTACCACGAATATTCATTACCCTTTAAAGTTTATTCATCCTATTCTTGAGTTCTATGTATAGCTTACGTCGAGTTCGAATTATTAATGTTGTGAAGTGTAAATCAGAATTTAATGAATTATTCAATTATTTATCACCCTGCGAGGCGTTTATGTAATATATAAAGTATATACAATGGTCTATGTGTTCGTGCTGGTTCTGAGATTTACCCAAAATTAATGGTCGAAACGGTAAGGTAGTACCTTAAACCCTCGAGCAAAATGTGCAGGACCGCGGGTAAAATTCCTTGTTAAAAAATTATTATCACATTATGACATACTATATTATGAACACAAAACGTATACAACGGTTTTTTTTGCCAAATCAATAATTATGGGATTTGATAAAATAAATTGATGACTCATTAAATATTAAATTAGTTCTTTTTTTCACAAAAATTTACTCACGACCTCTTACATATTATTATTTTAACAGACTGTATTATGTTCACTATATTTAAAAAAAACAAATTAAGTGTGTGGTAGTTATAACAAATAATATCTTTTGTATTTTCATATCTATAGATACGTTTTATATGGTCTTAGACATTTAGTTGATTAGTAAGCATCGGTAGGTATATTGGTGAATGGTTTAAGTTTCTAGTTTACAGGCCGCAGGACATAAGATTTTTTTTTGTTATTTTATATGAGTCGGCATACAGTTATAAACACTAAAACTATTAAAAATCGTTTCAACCTGAAATTTTTATAAATCGATTGTGAATTATTTTTTTTTATGACAATTTTGATTCAATACCATATTATTATTGTTTTAAACAAATTGACATGTTATAGTTTTGTCGGTGAATATATTATTATGCAGCATTATACGCTAACGGAAATTCCTAATTGTAATATTTGAAATTATTATCTAATTGTATTATTCAATATTATGTATTGATTTATATAATGTGATTGAACTGTTGGTAGAAATCTAAAAATTCTATCCATTGATGATTATATTATCTAATTATAATAGTGAGTATATAAGGTATTTACTATTTTTTTCGTTCCTGATTAAGTTAATATTGCATGCATTTGTATACTTTATGTTTATAGGAATAATCGCGAATTATCATTGTTCCATCTGAATTATTGTACATATTATTCAAATCCATAGTTCTATGGTATTTTATTCACTATTTTTATAATTGCACTTGTGATACAATAATATATTCATTTTTGTAAAAAAAAATGCGGTTTTATACTTTTGTTTGATAAACGATTCGACCAAAAAATCAGCAATAATGGTAAAATTTAATGTTAATTTAGAATACAATATGGTTAAATTTGTTAAATTTACATAAGTGTGGTATATTTTATATTTCACTCAATTGTGACCCGGGGCTCATTATTTTAATACATTTTTTTCATCAACAGTTGTATTGGTTTTAAATTGTATACATTTTTCAGTAGTGAAAATTGCCATTCAAACATTCTTTAAAGACTACTTTACTCATATTTTCCTTAAAACCACTCCAAAAATCTGATCGTGTAGTTGCATATAAACCAGCGGGAAATCATATTGATTCATGGCAACTCTCTACAGGTTTCTTTAACTAAATTATATATGATCAATTGAAAAGAGTATACTTGTATGTACCAACCATATGTTTGTAGTTGTCATTTAAAATATCAGTTGGATATGTTAACCAAACTGGAAATTCACAACTGAATAGAAATTTAATTTGATTTTCCTTAGAGTACATTATTTTCCAAATAAATATACTGTTATAAAATATAATATGTATATCTGTTATAAATTGTTTAAAAAATAATACATTTTTTTTAAAACTGATGTTTAGAGAATATTGGGTTGGTAATGTTTTTTTTTGGATATTATGTACATCAAAACTTACAATCTTTTCAAGCAATTTATGTACATGAACCAAAATAATAATTGTAAATCATATACAACTATATAGGCACATTTGCAAAAAAATCGTAAATCACGAGTTTTATACATTTTCTTTGTAGTTTAAACATAACATATTTTTATAAATGACTGTCAAAAATGTTTCTTTTGAGATTTTCGAAATAAAGTTTACTTAGCATTAAAAATAACTCACATTTAATAATGCGCAGTACAGCTGCTATTAACACAACATTTGTTTATTTTGCACAAATAAGCAATAAAATAACGTTACACATCTTTTGAAAATGTAAAAAACCTTGTAGAAAATTGGAATGCCAAAACACGTCAAATTACTTTGAAATTCATAAATTATGAAGTCAACGTTTAAAGTATGTATGGCATTAATATTTCAAGTACAATGAAATAACTCAAATGTAATTTCGTTAAAATATGGTTTTTTGAGGGGCGTATCTAGTATTTTATTTTATAATTTAACATTTATTTTAAATATAAATATACATTATA
This sequence comes from Sitobion miscanthi, assembly GCA_008086715.1. Lineage (NCBI taxonomy): Eukaryota > Metazoa > Arthropoda > Insecta > Hemiptera > Aphididae > Sitobion > Sitobion miscanthi. The sequence continues at coordinate 12,972,745 of CM017805.1, forward strand.
TTATAATATGTTGTATTTTGATGTTCATAAGAATTATGATAGTTTTTGATTTTTCATCTCCGATATTTGGTGCATGCTACAAACAGTTTCACTGTTATAACATAGTTTTCACGCATATTTTACAAATCAACATAATATGAACATTTCATCTAAATATTTGTCATTTTTTATAATCGAGCAAAAATAAGAATTATGGTTAAAAAATTTTTTTATTAAAATTCGATGTCAAAAGTTGAGGATAATTGTGGATGACGACGTGTTTCAGACCTCAGCCAATGTTCATTATTCATAAAATTATATTTTTATGTTATGATAAAATACCTATTATTATATTATGCATAACTTATTTGATATCGTCAATACACTTAGTTAATAATTATAATCAGACTTGGTTAATCGAATGCTTCTTTTTTAATTATAAACAATTAATACCCAAATCATAATATATAAGCTATAACGTTGTACTCAAAAAAATGTTCTATACTTATTATAATGTATACTATAGTATTTTGAATGTTAAATGCTAATACCCAAATCTGAATTCATCGTCGCGCGTCGAGTAATCAACGAAGTAATCAATGATTTCCTTTATGAAAAAAATTTAAAATTTAATTAATTGTCTTCAAGTTGAGTCAATATTCAAAATTACAAAATATTACTCGTATTTACCGATTTCAATACTAGATTAATAATACTTCCAACACTGTAGACTTATATTATGTTGGGACTGAAGTCGTTTACACATTAATATTTATAAAATTATTATTAATTTAGCTAGTTTTGTAATATACATATTAATCATCGATAAAAACACATCATATATTGTGTACTATAAATAATAACAGATACAGGCGTATCGTAGGAGATACTACAGTTATTATTCAAATTGCTCAGCGTAATGTAGCAGATACACCCTGTACAATAAATTTGATATATTTTTGAATAATAAAGATAATATAATATCATAGGTATAACATTGAACAGACATACTACTGTAAACACTAAACGCCGATAATGATATTATACCTATCACAGTTGTCAAAATACTCATTAAAATGAATACGAGTATAATATGGGTTGAAGATTATTTTTTTATAATAAATACTCACAAGTACACCTATTGTGTATTTTATCGATCATATTATATACTTACTCCTATTACAAGAATTCTAAGCATCGAATAGTTTTCAATAGATTTTACGATGATGTACATAGGCGTACTTATGTGTCTGACCGCGCTGTAATGGCGAGACCTACAAATTTAAATCGACTGAAAATTTTTTATTAGAATATTTATTTTATGGAGAGAGAAAACTAATATAAATGAGCAACTTCTAAATTCGAAAATTACTTTCGCCCAGATCTGCGAAATAATTTCAATGATGAACCTGCTTATTTAAATCTATATTGTTTTAGCCCCAAACCTAATATTATATTATAATGAAATTGTATATCATACAATATCATTTAAAGTTGATTTTTTTTTATATTCCTTGTAGTTTTTTTTTTTAGAAAATCAGTGACATTTCTGTTACCTATCAAACTTTTAACATTTTAAACACGTTTCGTGTATTAAAAGTGTTCTAAGATATTCATGTGACATTTCATAAAAAATAAGTAGTATAATTGTATTTTGTTCACAATTTAATTTTCAGTACCTAAGCAATTTCAAAAAGAAAAAAAAACATTTATGTAAACTGAGTAACTATGTGATGATTTATCATTGTTTTCAAATTAAAATAAAAATGTTACATTCTCTTGAACTGAGGCAAGCAAATCCAGGTTGTGTAATATGTACAATCTTTTATTTTGCTGAAGTTGATTTATGTCTCTTTGATTGAGTGTCACTTTCCCTGTTCAATATATTTAAAAAAAATTTAACACAGAATCACATTACATAATATTAGACAACATATTACTATCGATTACATTTTAATAATATGATCATTAAGCTACTTCTTATTCAACTTTTTTTTCGATAATTATAAAAAAAAATACTTGTCAATTATAATAACCAGGAGAATTGTTAATTAGAGTCATAGAGAGTCTTTTGTTTCACTACCTTTCTACGTTCTCGTTATAATATTAGTATAGGATAGGTAGTTTTGTGATTTTTTTGTTTGCTTGTGTAGTCATATGTATTTATTTGTTAAAATATAAATTTTAATAATTTCATTTAAATTGTGTACTCTATATCTCCATGGTTTTTAAATCGATTTTTTTTTTTTTTTATTACATTTGAATTCCTATTCTAAATTTGTCAAAAATAAAAGAAATGATTTGTCTTATAACAATACAATTTTACATTCAAAACCATGTTACATATTTAATGACATTATAAGTAATTATATATCTAACATTCTAAATGTAAAATGTAATGAAAAATATTTATACCCCTCATGTATTAGTTGTAGTATCGTCTAATTATATTATTCATGATATGGAGATAAGTTGTATTTAATTAATAAGTAATAACTTAAAAGGACTTACATGGTACTGCAGGTTTAAAACATAATTTTTTTCTTAATTATGCTGACTTCTATTTACAAATACTTTATATTTTATAAACGAATGCATTAAAATATTTTAAAATGTACCATTTTGCAACGTAAAATTGACGATACTTTGTATTCTATTCAGATTTTTACCAAATAATTTATCTTTACCTATTATATTTTACAAGGTATACCTTATTATTATATAATATAATGATAATTACGCTTTTCATAAGACTAATATAATATAGATGATAAATCGAAATAAAATACAAATAAGGTCATTAGTAAGCTTTATACCAGTTTATTTTTAACATTTTTAACGAAAATATATATATATATATGTATATACATTTACATCTGGTCATAATTTTCTATTATCCGTCAGCACCCATTACACGTCAACCTATCTCTTTCATATCAAAAGTTACTGTCCAACCACGTTATTGTATGTATATGTATATCGGTGGGTGTGGGTGTGTTCCGTTAAATAAATGAAGAAACATAATATTATACATTGAAATAGAGAGATGAAGGGGAGGGAGAGAGTTAGAGTTAGAGAGAGAGAGAGAGAGAGAGAGAGAGAGAGAGAGAGAGAGAGAGAGAGAAGAGAGAGAGAGAGAGAAAGAGAAGAGAGAGAGAGAAGGAAAGAAGAAAGAGAGAGATAGATAGATAATGATTGTGTGAAGCAGGCTGAGCGACAGAGTGTGACTAGAGATATTACTGTGTTGTTTTGTTCATCGACAAAGTCCATCAACCGTGAAAACATTTTGCTAACACAAACGTAACACACAGTTAATTGTACCCTTTTCCGTGGACTTACCGCCACCGGAAATCTAAATTGCATACGTAGTACGCCGTTTAATAAATCACATCCACCGCTATAATAATAATAATAATAATAATAATAGTAATAATATACTGTGGCTCGGTCGTTGGTCGTCGCCCGAGACGAATGTCTCTAAATTCGATTAACATAATTATATAGGTAGAAAATTAATTGCAACCTTTGGTATTTAACTCAAAACAAATCAATCTAAATCAAACATTTTTTTCTTCTTCGTTCTAAATTATTATCGATTTGAAATCACTTCCCTCGTTCAATTACACTTTATATCTAGGTATCAATAATATTTTATTTTTTTAGCAGTTTGGCTAAATCCTATTAGTAGGTAGGTGTATTATTGTTTGTACAATGTTGTCGAATCAAAACTATTACAATTTTAAATTAAAAGTACTTCTTTTTCAGTAACACAGTAGGTACAAATGTATTAATTGTTCATACTATATTTCATCAATAAGAATGAGTACTACATCAAGTCCGAAGTTTTTATAAATGCGTTAAAATACAAAATAAAAATAAATATCAATTACATCCATGATTTTTTTTTTTTTTTGGTATTATAAATCAAATCGATTGATCTATTTTAGAAATAACAAAATATAGTAAGTATATATAATTGGTGTATAAATATTGTAATTACTAATTATTACAATAATGATAATTTTTGTGACTTTTTTTTTTATTTCAACGTCTGAAAATGTAAAGAAAACTGTGTAGTAAATACAACTCATAAAAGTCTTAAGCAATATTATCAAGTTCAAATTTTATTATTTTAAACAAAATATTTTATTTTTAGTTTTTAATTATAGAATTATGAGATTGTAATCATTACTCAAGATTAGACCTTCAGAGTATTTAGTTTTTACAATTTGAACATTTTATGATTGTTCAAGGCAAACAAATTACTTTAGTTCAGCAGGGACAGGATAACCGCAATTTATTTAAACATTTGAAACACTACATTTACTCAATGCAAATGTGATTGAATTTTTTTTAAACAAAAAATCACTGCTGTCTGTGAGAATACCTAAGTGCGTATTTATTCAATTTATTCGAGAGTTCAATCCATGCAAGTATAATTAATGAATCATATTATAAAACCTTTTACGGGATAGTATATGTAAATAAATCATAAATGTTTATAATTCGCCTTAAAGTATAATATTCAAATAATGATATTTATGTTGATTTTAAGCGATTTGTGAAGATAACTGAATTTAGTAAACAAAAATACAACAGTAGCGTCATAATATACATATAATTTACGTTTAACTTTAAAATATTCTGGTTTGAAAATAATGTCCATCATTTTTAAAAAAAATGTAATTAGATTATGTTTTGGTTTTTAACGATTTTAATATTATGTTATATAATATTATACTACTATGATTACAGCGGACAAAAAAAAGTAATATTTACTTGTTCGTACAAATTTTTATAATTATCTAGTCGTTAAAAAAATATCTGATATAATTACTGTGCAAGACACCTTATAATGTAATACTGATTGAACTCATTACCTACTCGATATTTATATTATTTCTTATGAGTATTGAATGACAGCAAAAAAAGTCTACACCCAAAGTGTCCAAACAATGTGTCTGAAATAAGATACACACGATAATTAAATTATAAAAACGTAGGTACCTAAATAATTACCAGGGAGTCCATTAAAAATTACCGAATTTCTCTTCAAAGGATTCGCCAATAAATTGTTTTCTAGGAAAACGAATGGCTAAAATTGCCTCGTGATCATAACGAGATTATAAAAATAACTTTCGAGTTAAGTCATATACAGCGTAGGTACCTATTTATCGGCCTTAGGACTTACGGTTTAGTTATATCGTACCTGCCTATTGACTGTCATTAAAATGGCAAGTATTCGTAATAATAATAATTTTTATTAATTTTTAAACCGAAATGTGTCGCTTATAATTTTTAATGAAAGCATACGGAATAAAGTACCTGGACAAGCGCGTGTGTTGAATTATTTCATACGATTCCACTTTCTATTTCCGATCGAACGTCATTATAATATTACTCATAATAATAATAATAACTATACGCCTCATGTGTCGAAATGTGTTATCTTTACCTTCCACACGTGTAAAACACCTCATTTGCGATGCATAGACCCACAACTTTACGAGCTATAGATTAATTGTATTAGATCTGTACCTACCTACGTATATTATGCTGAATTACTTGGATGTTAAACGAGGTAGCAATATCCATAATATTATACCTAAGAGGTTATAATATTATTATCATCTTTCCATTCCAAAATTTATAACACTGCAGGATATGGATTATCACGATTGTTATAATAATATATTCATACAGGTGGTAGGTAATATTAATTGCTGTAATGAAAAAATAACAAACACAATACTGCCTTTCAAAATCGTATGTATTTATTTAATTTTTAGATTCTGAGCGAAGCGATGAATGTATTGATTTTACAATGATGTGTGTTTTTTTTTTATTTTTTATTTTTTTTTGTGTCTGTCATCACCTTTTAGGACAGTAAGAGTGCTTGGATTTTCTTCAATAGTAACTTTTCTGAGAGGAAAGTGAATCTAGTTGGTACTTTGGGGGGGTCAAAAGTAAAAATGTCCCAGTTGTTTTAAAAAGCACCGTTAAAAACAAACTAAAAATTAAGGGAAAACAGGAATTTTTACGCAAAACCTGTTTTTGAGAAAATCGATTTTGGTTTTTGGTGCAGCTCAAAAACAAATGACTGTAGATACTTGAAAATTTCACTGAATGTTTATATTAGCATTTTCTATACACGATAAAGTGCAGCTGTTTACGGACATTGTCAGTTTTCAATTTTTTTAGTTTTTTTGTCTACAAATATTAATACAATTTTATTTGTTGAATAAAAAACTTGAAAATTTATTAAAAGGCTCCTGGGTTATTTTTTCAAAGACAGATGAAAAAAATTAAAAATCCTTAGTCACAGTTTTTATTTATAAGCATTTAAAGTTCAAATCTTGACAAAATACGGAAAAATCACGAAAATTAGCAAATTTTTTTAGTTGAGAATTCATAAAAATTTTTCTTTTTAAATCTAAGATTTGAAAATGTAATACAAGATTATCCATAAAATTATCTACTTTTATCAAAAAAAAAAAAAATGTCTACGAGAAAGTAAAATTAAATTTTTATGAGCGTTTGAAATTCATATTTTTACAACATTTGATATTCACTCGATTTCTCATGTAACGATTTTCTTATTTTGTTGTAATTAAAAAACATATGACTGTAGATACTTGAAAATTTCACTGGATGTTTATATTACCATTTTCTGTACACGATACAATTTTGATAATAATTTGACTCTTTTTGAGCTGTTTGCGGACATTGTCAATTTTAAATTTTTTTAGTTTTTTTTTCTGTAAATATCAATAAAATTTTATTTGTTGGGTAAAAAAGGGTGAAAATTTAATATAAGGCTCCTAATATTTTGTTCTAATAGCAGTTGAAAATATTAAAAATACATAGGAACAATTTTTTTTTATAAGCATTTAAAGTTCAAATTTTGACAAAATTTATCAAAATTATAGTTTAATAACTATTTTGTAGTTAAACTTTATAAAATGTTCAACTTTTATAGCTAAGGATTGAAAATTTAAAACAAGGTTCCACGTAAATAGATTATGTATAAATTACTTTATTCAAAATAATATCTTCAAATATACTTGGTAATATCATAGGCTAATTGACCGTTTTCGCTCAGAATCGTTTTTCTTATACAATGATATTATATCATTGAGTTCAAATTTAACACCATCCATTACAGTGACCCACTTGTAACCTACTGTACAGCAGAGCGACATCCACTTACCCACCTTTTTTGATATACAATCGAAATTCATAGATGATCATCATATTATTATCGAATATTCAAAACATGTCTCGTAATATTTTTTATTAGTTCTTTATTACTCGATCGTAGCTTGAAACAACACAATTATTTCTTGTCAAACAAAGTATTAGGCTTATCCGTTTATGGAATGTTGCTAAAAGTGGTTTTGTCAATATCTATATAAGTGGTAAACAGAACTGCTGAAGTGGTTTTTTTACCCGATGTGTTCAAAATAACAAAACCAAGAAAGTCGCTATCTGCTGTATAGTAGGTTTAGAGTGTATCTTGTCATCGTATAATAAGTCACAGTACTGACTAATGAATATTGTGCTGAATTTGAATTAAATTATCATTGTGTATACGAAAAGTGATTTTGAGGAGCGCAGACGGTGTGTCAGTCTCAATTTCTAAGATTATTTTATAATTATAAAGGTATTTCATATCATACTCAGTAAAGCGGCAGGTTGAACGAATTTTTGCCAAAATGATTGCATGTATCATTATCAATAACTTTACTTATAAGTCAATATCGCGTACTTTAAAACGGTGTCAATAAGTTCGTCGCACAATAACAGCTTAAATAATAATTAGTCAAAATATTTGGAAAATGTTATAAAATGAATTCAAATTTTCAATGATGATCACTAAAAATCTGTATTACTTTACGTGATTTATTTTGGTAATTAAAACTGCCAATCGTATTAAATAAAAATCGTAAAAAAATATTTGCTTGGAAAAAATTCTACGGACGGCCCAAAAACGGTAAAGGTTATATAATATTATAATAAAGGTTATATGCCTACAAAAATAAATAACTACTGATAATTTTGAACCACTAGAACATGTTATTTTTAAAATTACAACGAAAACACCATTATTGATTTAATTAAAAACGTGTGCGTTGTTTTATTTCATTGGGTGTTCCCCGGGGAAGAGCGAGGGGTCTCCAATGCCCTTTGAACTTTTCATTAATAGTACTAAAAGGCGTGTTATCCGCCATTGTCACTGTCTGTTATTTACAGATGACTTGAAACTGTTCCATCATACATGGCCACAGCTGACATTGATTGTCAATTATCACAAAATGGCCTTAACGGGTGCTATATAATACACTGGCTAGCCCTGAATATCACGAAGTGTCACTCTGCGCCCGTTCAATATAAGTGTTTTGGATACAGCAAGCCAATAGTTTTCGACTACCATACTGGTGCTCCGTGTTTGAGCATGCGCAGTAGGAAATACGCGCCGTCACATAAATAACATAATATTAAAATAATATAGCCATTTAGGACTTATAGGAGACGCATATTATGTGATGTAAAACCGTACTTACCAGTCATAATAATATTATATTATGTACCTACCTAATTGCATTTGTCGCCGAAAAAAATAAGCATTATAATAATATGCGCTATAGCATTCGTCGTCATTCGTCGCCGAATAGTTAATAATTATGTACCTAAAGTGTAAATTATGTAATTACCAACGAATTTTCGAGGTCTAAACAAAAAGAAAAAGTTTATTTTATGAAGCCGAGTTTGAGTCGATTGGACGTTATATAATGTCTCCTAAATATTAACACTCACGGGAATCTCAGGGCCAATCGTTTTCGACTAGGTCGTACTGGTAGTTCGTGTTCCAGCATATACGCATTAGAAAATACGCCGTTAGATAGATAAAATATAATATATAGGAGACAATGAGACATATATCTATCGTATGCCTACCAGTTATTAGAGATGTTAAAATATGGTATTTTTTTTGTAATACCTTATTATACCAGTAATCAGTTTTATACCGTATCGAGTATTGCAGTACTTTAAATCATAGGAAATTGCAAGCATTGGTTTTAAAAACTATGGACAGTTTTAAAAAGGCTTAATAGTTTCAGAAAACATATTTAATTTAAAAACCACAATAATACAAGAATTATTTTAGATTAAATTAATATTTAAAGTCATGCTACCGATCCTGATTTACCTAGTACACTAGAAATAATTTTAATTAAAAACAATGTGGTTGCAATATTTATTCATAGAAAATTATATTCTCAAATAGGTCAAACATATCAAATCAATTGTCCAATATTATTGTATAGCATGTGCATAATAAACTCTCATCTTTGAATATTATTTATCGCTGAATAAATATATGTACCTACCATGTATATTATACTATTGTTTCCAACTCATTATGGAAGTTTAAACTGAAGTACGTTTAGTTTTACTATTTGTTCCGAGTTTGAGTCGATCGGGTCATATATTATAACGGCTCAATGATACATATTCGTCTCCCAAATATTCTAAGACCCACGGGAACCTTAAGCCTTGGGTTTGTGCGGGGACTCATTATAATATACACGAGAGAAAAGTGGAATCAAGTGGATTTTAACGTTGACGAATTAATATCTTTAATTTATTGTCGTGCTCTGCTAATGCATATTACTCGATAGTAGTGAATGCCAACCATCAAGACAATTCTACTCACCCGTTTTCCACTCGTCTCTCGGTTAGTACTCTTCACGGAAGACGTCTGACAGAATCGTACGATTTTGTTTGTTTGCCTTTACCGAAAATAATGATTCACCTGATCTCCTAAATGTCATCAACTTCAAAGTTTCGTCTTTTTACTCGCAGTGATTGCCGTCTCTTTTTATTATCATCCCGCCGATAATGATTGTGTCGGAATGATGCAACTCGTCAATGATGTGTCTGTTCTTCTTTTGATTTTAATTTACTTTCGAATAATAAACACGCGTAGAGTTTAATGATTTTCATTCGTATTTTAAAAATACACACCTAGGTACCTAACCTAACCTAGGTAATATTATTTTATTTTTATTTTAATTTCTATCGAAAAATTACTGGGCCTCACTGAGAAAAACTCGTGGGAGGCCCAGAGTTATCTTAGATTATAAGTAATTCTCATTGTTTTAGGTACATATTACATTTTTTAAAAGACAAATAAGGAGTTTTTCATGAATAAAACACATAAATAATTTCAGTAATATTACGATTGTTAATTAGTATGTTAAATACAATTTTAAGTTTTAAGCACATATTCATATCGAAGCCAGTGTGTAATTTTTTTTTTGAAGATGCGAATCGTTTTAACCATATTATTGGGCATCAAGTTAAATATCTGTGTTCCCAAAAAATAGTAAACTTTTCGGCAACTAGTTTTTGAGGGCCAATCTAAGGAAAATTTATAACGGAAAAAAACTATAATTTTAAAAATAAATTAAGTATAAATAGTATAAAATAATACGTTTTGATGTTTTTATATGGTTTCAGGTTTGATAAAACAAAGTAAATACTTATATAATATACATTTATGCACCAAAAGCAATAATAATACACTTTTAAATAAACATAATGGATCAAAATTAAATTTGCTTTAAAAGAAAAATATAGAGTATAAAATCAAAAACCTGAAATGGTTAACTACAGTTATAAAGTTCTTACAATTTATATATTGTTCTAAATACTTAAACGTAGATAATTCATTAGCCATAAAACATTTTCCACTACAAATAGTATTAAAGTTATATTATGCCTTGAGAATTTTCTTATTATAATTCTGCGTACCTATTTTTATTATTATTATTTTTTTTTTTTTGATATCATCAATGAAGATATTTTTTTTTAATGGGTTTTAATAATTTAAAAATAAATATGAAGATGGTGAATAGAATAATAAAAAAAAGATAATAATTAAAGTTCAATTTAAAAATACACACTTTGAAAATTTATACTAGGTATTTCAAAGTTAAATATTTAATGCGTATTTCTTTAATTTATGCTAAGCAGAATGTTATATCTATACATCGCATTATAGCTGAACCTGTATAATTCTGTTTTTTTTTTTATATTAAAAGTATTAAATTTATGTATATATTTTTAGTATTATTAAGCTTAAATAACATTTTAATAACTTCTAAAAACATAAAATTAAATTTTTCATTTCTGGAATAGTAATTTATGCAAGATAATTAATATATTTTATTATATATATAATGGTACATTTTTAAGTTTTGAGCTGAGCAATGATAGTATTGATTTTACAAGGATGTATGTGTTTTTTTAATTATTATTAGTGTCACTGTATACGAAAGAGTATTGGAAATAATGCTTTGATTTTCAATTTTAGTAACTTTTCTGATGGGAAATTGTAATTGGTTGGTGCATTTGAGAGAGCGAAATAGAAATTTACCTGTAATTTTTAAAAGCGTCGGGAAAACTCAAGGAAAAATTAAGGAAAAACGAAGAGTTATAATAATATATATATTATATACGAATAATAACGATTTAAGTCGTTTTGTTGTAATTTAAATATACTATTACTGGTTACTCTAAACAGTCTAAACATATTAAGTGTATTATTATATTTTATAAACTGCACTTAAATCTATAACTGGGACCTGGTGCTGCTCGGTGGTTCCCCTTAGTCACCAACGTGTTCGGAGGTCGAGCATCGGCCGGCGTCGCTAGTTCCCGGATGGTGACCACTCGAGTTTTATAGTGACGAATCCTCGCGCCGCACACACCTGTTCTGCAGCCTAAAACCTTGATTCCCCTACGAAATTCCAACGGACAGAGTTGCCGGTCAATCAATAAAAAAATTACCAATATTGGTTATCGAACATATTATGTACGTTTTAATATGGTACAACCATACCGTTTAGGGTCGAGTCCACTGACGACGCTTTTTTCGTCGCTGCTGTCCATCGCAGCTTCATCTTTTTTTCGGGTTTTCTGCAGGACGCGCTCGATGAAACACCGGAACCGGATGCGTTCATAATATCGTTATTGTTTTAGCTTCCATGTCGGCCGTTCACAATAGTAGTACATAATTTATGTTTCACACACTATATGGACAGTTCAAAACAGAATGACAGGATTTCGCGTGATTTAGATGTTATCAAAACTAGACGTAATAAAACAAGGTGTTTAAAACAAGTTGCCGTGAAAATCTTTAATCTGCTCAAAAATTAATAAAATACTGGGGGTATCGATTTTTTTTTGAAACTAATATTAAGTGAGTAGGTACCTATATACCAGCCATAACAATATTTTCTCGGAAAATTAATTGCCGCAAAAACTGAATACACAAATCCGATTATCTGCAGGCTTCTTCACATGTCCCGCCCGAAATATTGGTCAATGTGTAATACGAGCACAACTGGTTATTTAGTTTTGAACATTAAATTTTGAATTAAAAAACAAGATAATTAGGCAAGTATATGCTAATTTTATGACAAAGTTTATTTAGACTTATTTTAATACAATTTTCTTGCAGTTTAATGCAGTTTATGCATATACCTAGTATAGTTATTAATCATATTGTACGATACAATAATGTTATTGTTGATTATTGTTTTTATGAGAAAAATAGTCAACATATTTTTTTATATTAGATTTAAGTCGCACTGGCAATAAAAGTTACATTTGAAATCGGGTCTATACTATTACTATAGTTCTGATAGAAGTACCTAGGTCATATTAGAGTGTTATGCTAGGGTTTACCTATTAATCACCCGTCCTGCGTGATAAAGCCAAGTCATACAACTCACCTCAGATGAGTAGAAACCCCATGGGATTATCTACAAAAAGCCAAATTTTTCTTCCTCCAAAACACCACGTGTTGTTCCACAGCAGTTGTGTGTACGTAAAATGAGAACAAAACTGTTTGACGGATTATTTTATCTGTGAGTATGTTATAGTACGTGATATAGGCCCTCATAATTTATAAACTTAACTATATTTCAAAAATGAAAATAAAACGTGTTTTAGTTAAAACCACTACCGTGGTCTCTCAAAAGTAATTTTTTCATTTTTATTGTTCGAGTAACACATTTTAAGCAAAATATTTATTTATTTTACTAAGTGCATTCAACGATCATATACGCTTACTAAGACCCAAGTTTTCGTGTTAATACGATTTAGTTTGCGCTCATTATATAGTTTAGATGTGAAATGTATTTTGATCGATTGCAGTGTGCGTTTTTAAAACTATTTATTTTTATTATTATATACCTACGAAACTAAAAACTGTCGGTCACCATTGCGATTTTCTTGAAAAGCAAAAAAAAAATCGTCATTGGTGAGTTGGTTAAGTTCACGGAATTAAACATTTAGATTAAGTTTAATAAAAGTATAAAAATATATAAGGTAATACGGTTTTAAAATAAAAACTGGATTCGAATAATCAATATAATTGCGTTTATTTTGTTGAAAAAAAAATGCACACTTTGTAATTATCCCACTTGCGTTTATTACATACGCGACTACCTACTTGTTTTTTAATCAAAATGTTCCGGATAAAGAAAATTGGTTTTTTTTACACATAAAAACCGTATTTTTTCAACCCTTATAATGTATAATATCGGAAAGCTTGTTAAAACAATATTACCTTAAAAATCAACACTTAATTAAATCGATTTTCGGGTTCATAAATACAATAATTACCTATGCCGCCTAGGTTAATATATGCCGCCCGCGTTCTTATAAGCGATTTTAAATTTTAACAATACTATTCTAATTGTATCAGGTATTATTACCGTTACATTTTGTAGGTCAATATGATGGGTAGTGTAACATCTTAAGATCGAAAGTTGAAAAGACCCGAGTATGATAATAATATTGGTTAAGTATTAATTATATTTTATACTATTGTTGTACCTAAATGCGTTTTGGAGAAATCTGACAACGGCCTTTTATACTGTTAATGTGAATCCATAGAAACAAACTGCTATTAAACTTAACAAAAACTGATTTATGAACAAAATAATCATAATTATGCCAGTTGAAATACACTTCGTTACACAAACAAACAAAGAAATTAAATACAAACTCAAACATAAATATACAAAAATAATAATAGTTTAAGCAGAAATAGACGAAAACCTCATCAGAGCGCTTGGAAATCGGTATTATAAACAAACTTGACGCAAGTTACGTTTTTGTTAAATTACTCCTCTCGAAACATTTAGCATTTAGTTTACAAGTTTAATCATTAAAACGTTCTCGTTTACAAACTTCAAATTTTCAGAGTAACTTTCTTGCCGATCGTTAGTTTTTTTTTTTTACACACTCAAACCTAATAATTAACAACATTATACATTGTGAGCCGATATTATATACGTTGTGCAACTTATATTATCATAATAATATATTCATAATATCCATTTTTGTTTACTATTATCGATAGTATAATAATATTATGATTTTACCACGAAGATTTAATAATTAATAGTTAGCAAAATATTATACCTACGTAATGTTTTGGTCAATTATTTGGTTATCTATAACGAAATATAAAAAATGCATTTCACCGACCAATAAACTAAGAAATTTCTCGTTACAGTGTATTTTGTTAATCGGGTAAATTGTGAATGTGACAAATCTTTGAAAAATCGTTATATTTTCATCGAATCTTTTCATTCGAAATTATACGATTTTTTCACCATACCTACCTAGTAAACAGCTAAGTCTAGCGTGCAATGTCTTGAGGGCAAAATCGAAAGAATTCTTTGATATATCGTAACGAACACGAGTATGTGTCTATGTGCGTGTGTATATAATATATATATAACGAACTGAAGTTTCGACAAACCAATTTTTATGGTGAACTTCCTCTACAAACTGTTCGGTCTTTGTAGTTTTTCACTATAGTATTGGTATCCTTGTTTGTCTTAGAGCTATTCGTTTTTTTCTTTTTTATTGGGATAAATGCAATATATGACAAGAGTCGTAAAATGTTTTTGATGGAACCGTCAAGGGCTCTATATCTGCGCCCCTCCGCGAGACATTCGAAAAGTCATTCGAACGTTCCTCATAATACAGTTCACGTATCCACCATATATATTACATACACACAGATGTGATTGCTCCCAGGTATATAGAAAAAAATGTTGTGGTTAAACTGTTCCGGCAAAACGAGTTGACTGTGAAATAAATGTACTAATACCATAATAATAGATCGTGGTACCTGTTATATACCTGTATAATACGAGTTGTGTTAATATGTTCGTACTTCGAGTGACGACGACAACTACTATACCTACCAAATAATATAATAATTGTAATATTTTACAGGTTACCGTTTGAGTTTAAAAAACTGAAACGGCTGAAATACAGCTTGTGAAATTGAAAATGACATTCGAGCGATATCGTTTTAAGATAACACTTAGGGACACCTGTGCGCGCAACGTTGACTTTATAATGATATTGTGTCTACAACTTTTCTAGTCGCAATAATTTAAAACACACGGTATATAGGTAATGTGAAGTGGGTATACTAATATAAAAATATATATATATATATAAATTATCTGCTTTTCCATAGAAAACGTAAAGAATTAACATATTATTACATTTTCATTGAGTGCCTATAGCAATATAATATTATTGTTGCATAACATATTGAGCATAGTGTTTTTTCGATTTTTAGAAAATATCTGTCTAGTTTATGTGTATATATCCAAAAAGCCTACTATCTCTAGGGGACAACTAATTTAGCACATAATTATAATATATAACTCCTTGCCCCGAGAGAATAAATATGTTATTCTAAAAGAAAATATAGTTAATATTATAGATACCTTCGAGCATACATTTATTTAGTAAGCAACTCTGTTTTAATATTATGTTATACTCAATATGCATACAATTGTGGATCATTTAAACATAATTACTATTTACTATTATAGTTTAATTTGTATATAATATTATTGTCTGTATAGTAATAATATACATAATATAGTATAAAATATCAGCTATAACACAGAATCCGAATTTTCATATTTTATACTTGACTCGCCGACGAATTCTTCTGGCACGATTCTGATACTCTGGTGACATGCCAATAAGGCCAACCCATTTAGCTGTCTATCGTTGAACATGTGCATTATTCGGCTATAATCATGCTATAGGTACCTATATAGTTATTGAGTATAAAGTAGATATTAGGTATCTACACGTTAATTCATAGGACTTTAATAATAACTGTATAGTACTGTACATAATGTCATATGAGTAGTGTATGAATTCAGAGTACTTATCCCATTTTTGTTTTCTCAAAATAATATCGGTCATTTGACTTTTTAGCATGAATCATTATTATTGTTACACTTCGTCATTTGTCATTACTCGTCACCGATAACGCTGTTGAACGCAAACTACTACGGACACGGGTGTTTTCGATATCATAAGAATTACCCTTCTGTGAACAGATATTTTCTCGGAATGCTGAAAACTTATTTATATGAAAATATTGCGTTGGGATCCACCCCCGACATCTCTTCAACCAGTATATAAACACGCCTTTGTATCGATGTGATTGACACATTGTGTTCACTAAATATTCAAAAGCTGACTTACCCACCTACCGTATACATTGTGTACATAATATAAATAATATTATTAAGCTCTTCCTATAAAACGTATTATTATTGTGCAACGGAGGACGCACATCATAAGCAAATATCGTAGAAATTATTATTAATTCGCCCGTAAGTATGTTGATATAATAAAATTCATCCGATAAACTTTGTAAATTCAATTAACGAAAATAATGAGTTTCATGCCATATAATATCATACTCGGTCGGAACTTTCGGTAAGCCAGCGTAATAATATGTGAACCGTTTGGTCTGAACTGTCACATAATGTACGAATTTAATATATAATATCTATATAATAATGTACAGGTGGGCTGATGATCAATCGACGGTTTAAAATCGTTTAAAACCGGTGAGGTATTAAACACAACATTATATCTCGGACAATGTGTCTTGATGTCGACGTTCGATTATTATTTTCCTTTTTCTATATTATAATAGTACACGACAATAATATGATCTCTCCCAATCTGTTTAATATTATATTATGTAGTACAACAATTACGACGATATTTACAACGGTAAAATAATATATGGTAAAGGTCGTCGTATTTTAAATATTTAAGATACCGACTTTTTACTCGGAAAATATAAACATACACGCCTTAAAGTTATGAATAATTGTATGTTCTATTTAAATATTTAATTATGAAAAAAAAAAGTTTATAATAATTGCACGTGCCACTGCGCCAGACAAACAAAAACCAATTATATAATATATTTATAATTTTATAAATAAAAAAAAAAATAAATACAAATATTTAAAGTAGATACCCAAAGTGATACTAATATTTTTTTATACGATTTTATTGTAGCTATTAAAATATATTTAGATCAACGCGTAAAGAAAAACGAATAATATAACTTTTTAAAGAAACTCGTGTAAACTATATATAACTAGATACCTAACTGTGTTCGATATTTTATAATGTTATGTAACTATATTATATACAAACGTTGATAACCAGCCGTCCAGTTTAAAATTTCAATAAACGTAGGTAGGTAAAAACAATTTTATTGGAATGTATAGGTGGAAAAATAACGACGCAATTTGTAATAATGATAATAATAAATTTCGAATAATACAAAAAATATATATAGGTAACTAGGTGGGACTATACGGGTCAGGCCATGGATTGCATGCCGACTTCGTCGAATTTAAAATTTAAATGAAAATATTATTTTGCAATAATTAGAGTTCGTTTTTTGGCCTGTCCTAATAAAACTGCTCACAGCGGTGATTGTTTCAAAAAATAACATTAATAATAATAATACCTAAAAGCGACATCGTAATATTATTATAATGTTATAAATTCCATTCATCGTGTTACATAAACTCATTAAATATTTTATAATACAATTATTATTATTATCATACCCTTATCAGATGCATGTGCGAAAAGACAGCGTCTATAAGCGATAAGATATGCGTATTGCGTATTATATTACTATTTTATAATAATATATGTATGTATATATTTTTCATATTGAATTCCCACAGTACGATATTATTTATAGGTATTTGACCCTTATACAATAATCCAATTTTTTCACTATTGTCTCACGTGATCGGCCTTTTCGAGCGGCTGTCCACCGTAAATTTCGTCGGTCTGTCATCGTAACACGCCTGCGGGCTGTATTATTATTATTTTTTTCTCCGACGAAACGTCACCCCAGAGGTCGTCGTTCATAACCGCACGCTTACCGTTTGTAACCACACGCATATTTATACGCATAGGTCAATACCGCACCTTTTTTTTTTTTTTGTAGGCTCGATGATTCGAAAACTCGAAGGGTTGCAATTAAAATTAACTACATTTTGAAAAAAAAAACATCGATATAATATTATGGTCAGAAAACACGTTTGCGGTAACTCATTACAAAATAGAAACGAATGCCCGCTTGTAAATTATTGTGATAATATTTAAACAATTTTTTTTTTTGTGTGATTTAAATTTTCGGTTGTCTTTAAATTAAACACATTTCTAAAATCAATCGCTATTGTTTGTCACTATTGTACGATTACATAGGAAATTTAAAAGTTACATCTCGTCTATAACAATACTGACGTTTGCACTATTTGTATATATATTATTATAATATAATATGTATATTTATTTGATCTTTGCGGTTTTTGGAAAATTCGATGTGACATAAAATATCGAAATTGAAAATATGCTGATTAAAACTGCGATGCTGCTTGTGGTAAACTATTATAAGAAGTGTGCCTGGTATTAATATTATATAAACGTGTGTAGAATTTAACGATGGCCTATTTATGCATTTTTTGAAAGTCTGTGGATTTTAGGGGGGGGAGTGCTATTTTAGGGTGAGGGCAAGGTGTGTGACGGCATCACTAATTTAGAAATATTAATAATTATTGGCCTGCCATATACGCTCATCAAAATTAATTTAAATATTTTAATGAACACAAAACACTCGTCATTATATTTTGACATGAATATTAGTTTATATATTATTTAAAACATATTATACAGAGTGATCACCAAGCATGCTCTTCCCCAATTTTTAGCTTAATAATCAATTTAATCAAATTTTATTTTTGAATCATTCCTACCTATTTAAAGACCATTTTTTTAAATTTGTGAATTTGTTCGTACTACTTTAGTCGTATCTGGTGACGATACAAACTTATGTTTTTCAAATGAAGACTTCCCTTGTGACTAAATTATTTAGGAAGTGGATAATTTTTTTTGAAAATGTTGATGTGTAGCCAACCTATAGTTCAAAATTTAAACGATTAGCTTTTGTCAGTTATTAAAATGTGTTTGGTGCATCAGCCCGTATATATTTTATTTTTATTTATGTTATGATTTGTGATATCAAAACATATAATAATATCATCTTATCAACTTTCAGCTTTTGTGGTGTATATAACATCTGTGTTTGTGTTATTAAACTTTCTTATTGTTTTATTAATAGTGCCAGCGCACGTCATAACGATAACTTATAGACGACATTAACGATTGAAAGTGTATTGTTTAATACTCTATTTGCTTTCTTTTCTAAATAATAGTAAAATAGTATCAGCTGGTGGCCACTGCTAAGAGCAGTATTATAATATGCTTTCAATTGCTTAATTTCTAGTTATTTTCTAGTAGTAAAAGTAAAACAGTTAAAAAGTGACAAAAGTTGACGTTGATAATAATTGCAGTATTATTATTATAAAAGGAAAGGAGAAGGCTTATACATACCTACCTGCATACAATTATAATATATAATATATATTATGACATATGTATACACTTTAAACGGTCCGTTAAAATATTAAAATTGGGCTGCCAGAAAGGTCGCACACTCCGAAAAAAAACTGAAATTACATCCCTGGATTTGATAACCACCTACCCTAGAGACGTATTCGAATGTTTAACGGTTTGTCTCTGTTCCTGTTTTTTTTTTTTTGTCCTTCCTTGTCTCATTCTAAAACGCTTACCCAATCCAACCTTACGAATGTTATCTGAAAACTTTTGCACATTTGTCGTCCACGCGGGAGTTGACCTCGGAAAATCCTACGGTGAATAATGATCGATGTAGTTTATTCCGTACGAATGATTTCCTTGTATAGGACGCGCTTATGGTTGTAAACCGATCTGATAGTATACGCTATATCAGGTAACTGGTAAATCATTATTCAGAAATTAAAACAGTGAAATAATTATTGAATCAAGTATACACTATAATAATGTATTATTTTTATTTATTAAGTAAACTCTCCTTAAACGTTAATTTAATAACGCTATTCTCGACGTTTGATTTAAATTTTATTTTCTGATTTTTTTTTTAATAATGCCCTCGTATAGAAAATGCAATAAATATTTTAAAATATTTCTAAGTTATATTTCTCAAAAGCAGCTGACTATAGGTCGTATAATAATATTATATTATAATATATAGTAATATTATTGCATTATATTGTGTGTATATCTTATGTTATACTATTAGGTTTGCATACAATAGGCATTATCCATACACATTATTATTATATATTATAATAATACAACCCTGTTTATAATAACACTTGACGTTTAGATGGGAAACAATATCAGAATGTGTAAAATAAGTTAAATGTTTTTTGATACGTTCTATATATATTATATGGTATTATTATATAAAACGTCATTTGCGCGACACGAACAGCCGCACAAGAGTGATAAGACATATTGCCGAACATAATAACTGCGTGTGTCTTCCGAAGGAGTTATGGATCTCCGGTATCGCATTCCACCGAAAATGAATAAGAAAAAACCCGTTGTGCGTGTGTGCAGTGTGTGTGTGTGTGTGTGTGTGTGTGTGTGTGTACGTGTGTGGGTTTAAGTGTCTTGTATCGTAGACATTATTAATATAATATGGGTACAAGTATAAGTTATATAATAATAATATAATATTTTCATTTCACCCCTCCGTCGTTTCACAATAAAACCCCACGCCAAAGGCCGTTTTTCGCTCACGTGGAATACAATACACCTATAGGCACCACCTGTAATCTATATGAAACAATTTTGAACTCACAATAGGTAACCGTTCTCATGGTAGGTATATACCGCATATGTAGCTTTGTCATTAATACGTGCGTATTATATAGATAAACGTATCATATTATATAAACTATATTATAACGAACGTTAACTTTTCAAATTAAAACAGATGCCACTGATATAAAAATAAATTGCGTTTTTGTAAAAAGTATACTATGATATGCGAATTATATGTCTCATGTAATTAATGAAATAAATAAATTAATCTCCGACGTTGTTGGCCGTTTTGTTTTCACATTTATCTCCAAAACGTAATCACACGTATCTCATAACCGACCAGCTGACAAGACCATCGCATGATCAATGACGATTAGTTTTTTAATCATTGCTCAACTATATCCTTTTTATATTGCCTGACGAAAACAGTATCATTATTAATAATATTTTACTTTTAATTACTTTTTTTTTATAAATTCTTCAAACGCGTTTATCCGTCGGCATCCGTTTACCTATACCCACACGGGCCACGCGTATCTCGCGCATATTGTGCGCACGAACCGTTGAAAACATTAAAACGACCGCCGCCGGCAGATAATTATAAAAAAATTTTAATGCGAGAAAAAAATCGTTTCCACGACGAGCGAATGAGAGCGAATGCCGGCGATCAACGGGTGGCTTTTATGCGGTGGTGTCGAAACGCGTTGTTATTATTATTTTTTTAAATAACAATTTCGTTTTTAGACCGTCGTAAAAAGCCGCCGACCGCCGTCGTTTAGATTTTAGAAAGTGTCAGAAACTTTGGGGTTCCAATTTAAAGACGGCCTATTGTAATATCCGCCAAATTCCTCGTCATCGCCGCTGCCGCGCGGTTCAGCGAGCTTTTGATTTCGAATAAATGAGTTTGTTATACCCACGTATATTCTTTTTATTATTATTATTATATTATTATTATTATTTTTTTTTTTCACGTTGTCGAGCATCTTGATGTTATACCCGCGTTCCGCAAACACGTATCACATTATTCCATACTGATGAACACGGTTTTTCTCGTTTACATTTCTGTGGATAATCATGTGCTGTTGATGTTCCATATTATTATATATTTCTCGCCACAAAATAATATTATATTATATTATATTTTTCACCACCGTGGTGTGCAGTTCTATTATATCATTTTTTTTTTTTCGTTACATTAAAAACAACTATCCTGCAGGTTTAGAATATTACTATCGAGGTTAGAACCATATTATGCAGCAGCTATTGTGCAGTGTTCGTGCATGCACCAATTCGAATAATAATAATATAATGCGATATTATGTTATACTTACTCGAATAAAAATATCGTCAATATTTATATGCGAATATTATTATATTGTTCGCGTGTGAGGGACGACACAGTGTATCTACGCCTCGCCCATACACATATACTCACAGCGAATAAAATGATTTTAGGTAAAATTTCCCATGGGTTCAATAATTACAAGTGTCTTAAAACAAGAACTTACACCATGCAGTTTTTATGGTGCACGTAAACTTCAACCCCGACTCCGACCGAACACCCCCCCCCCCTCTGAGTCTCGTCTCGGGTCTCATCCACGTTAAGTCTTTTATTTTTACAGTTATATTTTCATTATTCCGCTGTTTATGGCCCGACGCGATAGAAATATGTTACCGATATAACCTTATCGTATATGTGTGTATACAATAAAGGAGTTTCGCGTGGTGTATAAGGATATCCTTGGGATTTCATTTTGAATGCAATATTGTTGATCCAACAACTTTTATCGAAATTTTTTATTATACCTAAAATGCTAGTTTAGCATTATCAAAAAAAAAAAAAAACATTTAGGTGCACAGTTTTTTCATTGTTCCATTCTTATATTTACAATAATATTCTTTTGAGTAAACACATATAGGGCCAAATAAAGAATCCATATTGAATATTGAATACAAATCAATATAAAAATCATATATGTCGATAATGGTTTTTTTTTTTAGATAATATCATTGTTATTTTTGACGTTTTGATTTTATATGTCTGATAGAGTCTATAAAATAAAAAAAAACTAAATCGAAATATAATAATATAAAGTCCGACTCGATGGGCGAAAAAAAAAAAAAAAAATAGGAAATGTTCGTGACAACACAACATCTTTAGAATAGCCTGCTGCGGGTGTATAAAGTTCACTATGACGATTTAAAAAGCACATCGATCATAATAATATTATTACCGTAGACAGCTGTTATAAAGAGCGAGTATATCATAATGATAACACGTTATGTATGGTATTATACCTATTTCTCGACGAACTCGGTGCAAGGAAATAATAAGATTCAAAAACGTTTAAAAACCATCGAATGGTATATCACATAATACTCGCTATTTACAATGTAGCTGATACTTATAAGTATGCGTACCTATTACGTGTTGGGTGTATATTTGCGTATATAGTAAAAAAAAAAATGGTGCATTATTATAATACGTGTCATGTTTGATGTAAAGATATATTATTGTTATCGAATATCATATACCAGGCGATAACATTAAAGTTCATTATTTCGAAAAGATTGCAGTACGTTATCGAAAATATTCTGTTTATATAATTTGAAGTCATTTCAAGACAACATTTATGAAAATAACAAATATTATATTTTTTACTATTTTCTAAAAAAGGAAAAAGAACGTTTTTTTAAGCTTTTTACTTTTGTGAACGGCACAATACATTTATAATTTCATATTCCGAAGCAGAATATTATTTGGAGTATTTCAATCTATAAAAATCGAATTTCGGACAAGTAGTTCATTAGACAGTTGTATAGTTATAACTTATAAATATTTAAACTTAAGTTTAACGGAGAAGTGGACACAATTTTGCGTGGTACCCCTGGTACCTCTACTCCGCTCGTCTAAATCGCAAAAATGCTTATAACTAATGGACTATAATAATTGTCCGAAATTCGGTATTTTTAGATTATTGAAAATATTATACTCCGAACGATTTTCTACCTCGAAATATAATGATATAAAAAAATGTACGCTTAGGTTTCTCGACAATCTGCAGGCGCCGGCAAGAAAATAATTCGATTCAAAAAACGTTTGAAAATCATCGGATCGTTGTATAATATCCCTTAATATGCGCTGTACAATTTAGCTGGTAACGTGGTTACGTTTATATGGTACGCTTACCAATATACCTATAGGCCCTATTACCCACGTGTCACGTGATATTCGCATGGTTAAATCGTACCTACATGTTCGGTGCGATAATATCGATAAAGTCGTGACTCCACCGGAGAGAGAAAAAAAACTAACTTTTAAGACGTACAACGGTTGTACACTTGAAAACAGTAATGATAGATTGGTTCACAGCGTTGGGTATTATGCGTCCGTGGGGTGAAATGGGGTTGTGGGTAAATCGCACTTGTCAGTGTCCACCTCGGCGATAAGCTAACGTCGCCAAATGCCAAATCTACTCGCGGGGAAACGGCTAACCGCATAAAACGTGCGCGGTGTTTGGTAAAGGTTTTTATGTTTGCCTCATTCAAATCCCGTGAAATTTAAACTGAACACATTTTCCATCGGAAAATGTCAAACGCAATACCATTATTATTATTATTATTATTATGAAAATAACAATATTATATTTTTTACTATTTTCTAAAAAAGGAAAAAGAACGTTTTTTTAAGCTTTTTACTTTTGTGAACGGCACAATACATTTATAATTTCATATTCCGAAGCAGAATATTATTTGGAGTATTTCAATCTATAAAAATCGAATTTCGGACAAGTAGTTCATTAGACAGTTGTATAGTTATAACTTATAAATATTTAAACTTAAGTTTAGCGGAGAAGTGAACACAATTTTGCGTGGTACCCCTGGTACCTCTACTCCGCTCGTCTAAATTGCAAAAATGCTTATATCTAATGGACTATAATAATTGTCCGAAATTCGGTATTTTTAGATTATTGAAAATATTATACTCCGAACGATTTTCTACCTCGAAATATAATGATATAAAAAAATGTACGCTTAGGTTTCTCGACAATCTGCAGGCGCCGGCAAGAAAATAATTCGATTCAAAAAACGTTTGAAAATCATCGGATCGTTGTATAATATCCCTTAATATGCGCTGTACAATTTAGCTGGTAACGTAGTTACGTTTATATGGTACGCTTACCAATATACCTATAGGCCCTATTACCCACGTGTCACGTGATATTCGCATGGTTAAATCGTACCTACATGTTCGGTGCGATAATATCGATAAAGTCGTGACTCCACCGGAGAGAGAAAAAAAACTAACTTTTAAGACGTACAACGGTTGTACACTTGAAAACAGTAATGATAGATTGGTTCACAGCGTTGGGTATTATGCGTCCGTGGGGTGAAATGGGGTTGTGGGTAAATCGCACTTGTCAGTGTCCACCTCGGCGATAAGCTAACGTCGCCAAATGCCAAATCTACTCGCGGGGAAACGGCTAACCGCATAAAACGTGCGCGGTGTTTGGTAAAGGTTTTTATGTTTGCCTCATTCAAATCCCGTGAAATTTAAACTGAACACATTTTCCATCGGAAAATGTCAAACGCAATACCATTATTATTATTATTATTATTATGAAAAAATAACAATAGGATATTGTATTTATTTTAGCGATACCGTATTGACCGCGCATCAGACATTCAGACGTCTCATAAACGCCGCATCTAATTCATAATATTATAATTGTGCATCATAATATTATTATCATTGTTAATATAGTTGGGCTCATTATAAAACGTATTGTTTTTACGTTTAAACAATACGTAACAATAGATGTAATATAACTGCAGCGTGTGCGAAGTGACCTTTACAGTTGATTTGCTGTACAAATACTGCAGTTACGACACGCGTACACGCGTACACGCGTATACGTTATAATATTGTAATTATTTTATTATAAATGCGTAATAACGACGTATTACAACATAAAATTATAATATTATATGGTCATTAATTCACGATTCATCATATTATATTAACAATACAGATATTATTAATACTATAATATCGAGACGATAGTACCTATTGTCGAGTGTCAGCTGATACTATAGCATTTATTATTTTATTATGCGTATAATTTTCAATTTAAATGCGTTTGAATGTAAACCACAATCAACGGCGTTTATCTTATTAAGGAAAGTAACAACTTTTTAATTTTTCACTTTTCTCCGGACTACTTTTTTTTCTAACCAATTTATATGTTAAAATATTCGAGTTATTAATACCGCACATTTTTACCCCGAGGCGAGCAAATTACTTCTGGACGGGGTTGAAAAAAAAACACGAATTGTCTAAAATAATATAATATATCGTTCTAAATCGTACACGTGTATAAACAATAAACATATGCATAATATAATTACCGCGATATCATGCACGGGTACTATACGCGTACTCATCACGATAACACTGCCGAGACGACGCTATATAGAGTGTCCTATAAAGTGCGCAACTTTAAAACCTGCCGCCATTTTTTTAAATTTTGTTGGTAGCCCCGTTCTCATCATTTCTAGTATCTACTAATTACTCAGATTTAATTAGTAGTTATTGATAAGAAATGATAAGAACAGGGCTGCCAACAAAATATTTTTTAAAAATGGCGGCAGATTTAAAAGTCGCGCACTTAATGGGACACCCTATGGTAGTGGACGATGCATTTTATACCGTACTTTGTGTACGATTTGTGCTCTCACGCATACCTACGTAATATTATTATTATATTATACGGGGCGCATAGAATAAACAAACAAAAACGGTCGTGCACTGCTCACACTACACGCACGGAAAACGGAAGTGTACTAATAGACACGTCACATCCACCTTATATATTTAATATCGTGCTGTAACGTGTAATTTAGTTGGGACGATGTGCACGCAAGGTACATAGATTTTAATTATTCACTTTACAATATATATATAATATATAATAACATACGTTCACTGCGCGCAAAGCTCATTCGTAGTTGGAGGTAGGTAAGTGATCAGTGTGTGTGTGTGTGTTAGTAGCGTAAAGGGGTTGTGGGTACATCGGGGGTAGAACAGAACAAGGCGAAAATCCCAAGTGTGGCACTCATCCGAAGTATATAACGCATAGCTTCGTTTGGCCCGGGTCGTATATAATATAACTTCAAAACGAGTATATTACATTATAATATAGAATCCATCGCGCATCGCCGACCGCGAAATATTATTAAAGCGCAGAGATCAGCCGCAGCCGCTTTTATATAATAATAGTAATAATAATAATTATATAATCTTTATGTATTATATAGTTTTTTATATTTTAAAAACGAGGACTCTCAAAACGCTCAAATAGCTGTGATTATCGATGACGACGAATCCATAATATTTTCACCTGTGCTTACCTGCTCACCGTTTTAGCAGAATTTAAATTTCAGATTTCGCAAAGACCCTGTAAATTAAAATCCATTACGTGCGAGTGGTTCACAGTATTATAATATTGCCGCAGTAAAGGAAATGTGTTTTTATTTTTTATTTAATTTGAAATTTGTATTTATTCTTCTGAACACGAACACCACGTGTTCCCCTCCACGAGTGTTCACAATTATTTGAAATACAAATCCATTAAATGGTCAATGCAATTAAATAATAATTACAACATATTTTTTTCGCATAACTATAAAATATAAATATAAATAAAGACATATTTTTTCTATATTTTTATGTAACGTAAGTACATATTCTAATAAATCGTGCAATTAAATATTACAACATATTGTTATTAATGTAAAGCTGTAAAATTAAAAATATCTATAATTACTCAAATCGGCATCCAATTAATGTAATAAGTCTACAATAAGTAGCGACAAACAAATATTCACATCACGACGTACTCATTTGATACAAAGATCAAAGAGCTAATTATTATACTTCCTCGGTCGATTCATTTGCTTCAAGTTCCAAGTAGCGACTGTCAATTACGCTGCTATATATTACGAAAAATACATTTTAAGTGTTAATATTTTCGCCCATTCGCTCTCACACATAATAATGCATTCAAACGAACAACTTTTCGGAGAGAATTAATATTTAAATATTTTGAGATCCAATATGACTTATTAGACATTAATATTATATTATACAGGTGAGCATTTTAATTTTGAAGTTGTACCGTATGACCTAGTCAGCTGTATAACTGCAGTCGGGAGTGTAGGTATGTATTCTCAGTATTTTATTTATACCATTTTACCTGTCTGTCATCTAAGCTACCTATGCTTATAAGTTATAAATAATAAAACATTGTAATTTCAATAATTAAATATCAAAATTTTCGCGGAAATAATTATTTCCAGTTAATTTAACTATAAACGAGGGTTGACATCTTAAATTTTTTAATGAATAAAATTATAAAAAAATATATAAAAGTTGAGTACCTATATCTATTAGAAAATATTAATTAAATTAATAATTATGAAAGGTTATTTATATAAAATAATGCGTTCTTAGAAAAATTCAAAATTATTTCATTATTTAAAAATATCACTTAATATACTATTATAAAAATTATCACCCTGCAGTAGACGTTTCGTTAAAGTAATATGTTAATATTCCAAAAATTACATTTTGATATATTATTTCAAATGCATAAACCATGTGATGAATATAAAAAAATGAATATGAGCTTAATATGAATATTATTATTATTTTTCCAAATTATTTATTTTAAAAAATAAGTTCGGTTTTTTTTTTTTTTGTAATGAATTAAAACTACAATTTAATAACTTAATAAGTACCTATATTTAGGTTTTGCACTTTTACTCAAAAGAAAATTATTAATCCTCTTTCGCGGGGTATTAAATAACCAACTTGGACGAATTGTTATGATATTGTAAGAAAGTAAGTAATATTACTTATGTACCTAAATAAATTCATGATAAGATAACAGGTAATGATAGTAGTTTCATTTCTGCAGAATAAGGAGCAACTTTTGGTTGTTGCATACATTTTAAATTGTATATTTTTAATGGAAAACCCACTTTTTTTTATTAGATCGGAGTAGAACTTATTTCGCAATTTTGTGGCATTTATTTTATCGATGGTTCGACTCGATAGATTATTGTATACACTTACACACTAAAACTTATGCAAATTAACAATTAATGTTATTAGTATATTATTTATAACCACTTAGGTACACTCAAACGCTTTGCCAAAATTGTAAAATGAATTAATCGAATTTATTATTTTGTGTTAAAAAAGAAAACCAACTTCACTATCAACAAGCCGAGTTCTTGTAAAGACAATTTTCTTTCAAAGACTCGTAAAAAATATAATATGTGCATATTTAAGATTCTGAAAGCATAATATTCTAAAAACAAATCGACAGTACTTTTTTAAAAATATACCTATATTTCAAAGTCAAATTAGTCGTTTCCGACTGCTGTGTGTAGGATATATTATATAGAACGTCAAAAACGGTTTCGGAGTACGTTTGTTCACAACAGTTGAAAATATTACAGTAGTTTCCGACTTAACATCGTTTTTCAATTTTTTTTTTACGCCTGAGTTGCTAATGCCCTATGAGTCGTGGAATCTATAATATTTTGTTTTATAACGATGTATTTTTTTTCTTAGAAACAACTTTTTAGATAAAAATATATACCTACCATAATACTCTATTATAATATAGTATATACTATATAGTGCTACAAAATCCTTCAAATGTTTAGCATATCCTTTGTAGATTGAAAATTCGGAAAATATTCTATAAAAGTAATAAGTTTATGTAAAATAGGTAACAGTGCGATTTGTCGCATAACCACCCGGACTCAATATACTAATTGATTATTTTGATTAATATGCCATAATTTAACTAACATAATATAAATATTATAGAATTTATACTGTCAACAATTATTTATTTTATAGTGTGTTGATTTAAATTGTCAAAAATCTAAACATTTATCATGTTTTTTTATCAGACTTCACAAAATAAAAATTTAATACTCTATTGAATCTCGAACACAGTTATTTATAATATTGTTTTGACAAGCTTTTCATATTTAAGATTTATTCAATTATTATTATCATATTTCATACACTATTAGAGATGTATTATTATTATATAATTCAATAGTTCATCTGACATTTAACCTTCCAATTGGATAATATAATAATAAGTTGGATAGGTATAGGTATTACTGGTCATATGGAAATTTCAGCTTCGCGTCCAACACTTGTTATTTTAATTATTGTTTTTACATTCAAGTTCAAAAGATCACACATGATAATCATAATATGTCTTACTGTATTGGCACAGTATTATTTTAGTTTTTCGCGTCACACCTTTACTAGACAAATCGTATAGAAACGATGAAATTAATTTTTGTAGTAAACTGTAATTTCTTTGGTAATATTATGCACATTGTTCACGTCAAGACATGTGTACTGTGTAGCTATTTGAAATAATTTTATTCACATAATTTTGAGTCGGTACCTTGCCCTGGAGAAATGTCAGTGCACTTCTGCGCTGCCTACAACACTATCTAATAACTAATTAATAACTAGTAAGAAATTAGATTTTGATAGATATATTGTAACCGTTACAAAAATAGTCTGCTTAAAAATTCGGAATGATTCAAAAATATCTAAAAAGTGAACTGAAAAAAATGAATAGGTAGGTATCTTAAATACAATTTTAAACAACATGTATAGTTGTTTTGCAATTAGTTAAAAATATTATGCAGATTCAAAAAACGCACATAAAAAAACTAAAAAAATGAACATATATTATTGATAAAATAATCTGCCTGTATACAACTGCAGCAGTATATACTGTCTAGCTGCCAATCACGTTCAACAAGTCGCCAGTATTATATCTCTACCTATATAATAAAATATAACGTACATATATACCCTATTATTATATTTATAATAAGGTGTAACAGAAAGTCCTGACAGATTAAATAACTTTTGTTCTAATCAATATGTACACATTTTTTTTATGTATAATTTATAGACGCTTAAGCTTAAAATACAGTCTAACATTCATTTTTTATTTATTAATACTGACAAATTTTTAATTCAAATCTTAGACAAATTGATATGGTAAAAACGTTTATTTAAGTAAAGTAGTTTATTTTTTACAGTTTTTTTAAAATATCAATATTATTTGGAGTAAATAATAATTTGAAACGTAATACCTATTACTTTTTTCAAAATATTCTTTTCGAGAATTCCTCGACATAATAATTATATTTCTTAAATTATTTACTATACATATCATAATATTATTGTTGTCGTACGTTCAACTATAGCATCGATTTTTTATCATTGTTTGTCAGGTATTTGTGTCACACCTTGTATGGGTGCACCTACGTTGTGGTTGAACGGTCGAACCTGCAGTTGTGCGCAATAATTATTACTACGATTAGGACGATTATAGGTAAATATTACGCGGGAAAACTATAACAATAATAATTATAATATATAAGTCGTAGTAAGTATGTTGTATAGTGTTGTTTACTGCACGGAAAAATAATAATAATAATAATAATATCGTTACGCGAAACAATAGGACGACACGCGATTATGATGATGTACCGCTCTGCCGTGAGTTCGTTCGGTTTTGCACACTCGACGCGAAATCGCGGATATTGTGCATACGCATCCGACCCCTGAGAGGGGAGGGGGGGGGAGGGGAAATACCTAAGTTCAAGTGCGTGTCGTCTCCCTGCAAGTCGCATGCTCTATGCGCATCGGTATTCGGTAATCTTTCCGGAAGACATAAACATACTTACATGATATAGCATTGCGTCTATATTATTATTATTATCATAATATTACAACATATATTATATAATGGCGATAATGATAATATTAACAATACGAACGTCGGCCACCCGACTGCCACGTGAGATATGTACGGCGCACGACCTGTTGCTGCCGAGAACGCGTAAATTGTAATAATAATATATTATTAGGTACATCGTATTTTTAATGATTATAGGCACATTGGATATTTAACGATAGTAATATTATTGTGTTTTTATGGTACCTGGTGCACACCAGGTCGTCAACAGATGACGAAATCACGGTAAAATATAACTTCATCTATTACTATAGTCTATATAGTAAATATTATGTTATTTCGATCCTCGACAAAGGAAAAATTTGGTCGATTTAATAAAAATAAAACATCGAGACGAGTTCAATCGGTTTTATTTATTTTTTATTTAAATTCGATTTTCAAAAAATAGCAAGTTGTAAGTGTCCATATAGGAAAAGTTGTTGCCTACGTATAAAATATAATTTATTCTCAAAATGTACCTATCATAAAATATAATAAGACGACATGATAATATAGGTACAGTGAAACCTCTAAATACCGGACACTCTCGGTCGCTAAAATGTTGTCCGTCATTTGGAGGGTTCGGATTGTAGACAGTTCGTTTCCATTAAAACGTCCGCTATAGGGAGGTGTCCATTCCAGGGGGAGGATTAACTGTGTACCTATACGTATTGTTCGTTTTTTGGGTTCACGAAGATATACGCACTTAGGTCATATTTTAGAGATTTTGTTATTATTATTTGTGATTTAATTAACGCTTATTTTACTAGACTGCATTAATTTACGGAATATTCTCTCTGTTCGAGACTATTTTTTTTCTCGCATTCACGAGCGGTGGTCCTAAACTTGTTATTATTTTGATTACAAAGACGAAACCATTATTTCAACCGTGTGGGCAGTAGATTTTTTAATTTTAATAAGTGTTCGCCTTTTTATGGCTTTAGTAATTTAAAGAAACATAATTTAAACCAAACAAAACATATTATTATTATTATTATTATATATACCGTCCATAAAGAATAATACTCGCTGTTATTTTTAAGCATCCGCAAAAGTACAAAATAGTATACTATAATTCCGTACGATAAGAATAATTATTTGTTGTTGTTCGTTTAATGTGTATAGGAAACTGTACGAAGAAATTAAAATGATGGTCTCAGTATTATACGCGCAACACTGATAAATATTTTAATATTAGAGGCAAGCTAAAAAAAAATAAAAAAATCGCCGGCAATTACGTATTTATTTAAACGAAATAACAATGTACAATGTGTCTGTAAATGTGCGATGAAAGCATTTTTGCAAGTGTTAAACTAAAAATGTCAGAGGATCCGTCTTTGCATTTCGTGATATAAATATATATCAATATAGGCTCAATATATATACATAAAAACTATTATTTAAAAACAGGAAGCCGGATAAAACTCTGGTGTGATTTTTATTTCCCTCTCGCGTAAAATAATTAAATTTTCACCCAGGTAATAATAATAATAATAATCATAGTCATAATGGACACTGCGCATCAATCTGAAAATATTTAAATTTCAAATGTTTTTACCGCTATAATATTATTATATGATTATGATGAAACGTTATTGGTGAATTATTATTCTTACATTCCTGGGTTTATTGCATTCTGTTTTTTCAGAGCGTACCTAAATCTAGGTACATGGCGTACACAGTTGATCACCAGTTTAGCTAGTTTGTTTTGGATTCCGATCAAAGCTGCAGTGTTGAAGCAATGCAAAGTACATTTTTTTTGTACATTTTATTGTTCACCTATGAAACAACACAAATTGTTTGGTGAATAAGATAGAAATCACGAAAAAAATAACGAACAGTTTCAACAAAGTGAAATATGGAAAATATCCATTGTTTGGTACCTACTATATTTTCGCGAAACCCACCACGCTCTTGCGAGGGTAAAATTTTCTAAATTTAAAGACACCTTCAAATTGTTTGTGATAAATATGTAATTTTTAAATATCCATCGGTTTTTAACGTCAAAATATATCGTTCATAATTATATATCATCATATTTCTATAAGTTTATTGAAATTAAAATTTTGTTTAATACTTTTTGCAAAAAAAATAAATAAATACTCCGAACATTGGCTAGTAGAGTTGTATTATTGTGTTTTTTTTTAAAAAAAAAAAATATAATAATATAAATAATACAATTTACTACTCCTCGGGCCTTACGTACACTATTGAATAGTAGGTACAATAAGACGTCTCGTATTGTATAATAAGAATACGCGATTCTACGCGTTACAATAACGTGCATTTAGAGAAAGATAAGAAACAATTATTAAGTGCATACCTAGACCGTTTTTAATTTTTATCTAAAAAAAAACATAATATAAAATGTTATGTTTATACTATTTCGTATACTATAGATAGGATAAGAATAAAGCTATTACAACGCTATTATTGTTTTTTTTTTTTTTTACATATTATCAATTATTTTGATGGCTTGATCGATTTTTCAAGAAACAAAACAAATCATAATTAGTTATCGAAATAATGTAGATTGAGACTTATAGAAGTTTTCATAAAAAAACTTAACTTTACCAATATATTTACCATATTATAATATAAGTTATTCCTCTGGGGCGTAAGTCTCGGATCGATACGCTAACGAGCATATACTTTTGTAACGTTAAATTTTTTATTGAACCAGAATATTATTCAAATAGTTTTAAACGGATGCATATATATATATATAATTACAGGGTGATTCACCCCACTTTTGTTCTTTAATAATACATTTATTCAAATTCTGATTTTCGGAATTATTTCTAAGTACCTTTATAGGTTCCTTAAAGATCATAATATTTTTAAATATTTAAATTTGTTTTTTACCATTTAAGAGGTTTCCATCCAGTTTATGGGCTTTTTATCCAGTGAGCGATACATTATACTCATTTTTGCTCAAATATAAGAACTACCCTTTTTACTGGAAATCCTTAATCGGATGGTTTTTTTTCGAAAATGTGGAAGCGTCAAAATCGAATTTCTAACGATTAATTTCTGAGTTGTTAAACTTAATGTTCAAATGTCGAAAAAATAGCTTCCGCAACAAATCTTAAATAAAAAAAGGGTGCTTCTCATTTGCAACAAAAAAAGCTTTATATCACGGCACGGAACACTTCACATTAAATTGCATGACGTACAAAATCTCAGGATTTAAAAATATGATTCTTTACTCTTCAGCGGTTGTATTGGAACCGTCTCGAAAATTCGAAAATTCAATTGATTCATTATCGAAGCAAAACACGGGCGGCGTTCACGCTCGTTGAATCACCCTGTATACAACATATCGATAAAACTTGTAATCAATTTGTTTTCTATCGCGAGTAGCTTTTAAAGCACGTGCAATTAATAACGTTTTTGTACACACATACACACACACACGCACACTAAACATATCATTTTACACACACAGTGGCGAGGTTCATTAAATTGAATTCGTGTGGGCTTCAAACGTTGGGCACGCTGTAGTTATATTATGCCATAGTCTGACGAACAATAAATAATAATGTAGGCAGGCATATACCGTATATGTTAATATCACGCGCATGTGTCGTGCGCATAATATAATATTATATTATTGAGCGTATGGTTATAATAATATAATAATAATAATAATAATAATATATAATACCGTTACAAAGCCATAAAAGGTACTTCAGCTTTCATCGAGACGATCGGGCGTTCGCGTTTATACCTAATAATAACTAAGGATCAGATCTATATATTATGCGCTTATTAAAAAAAAAATAATAATATAATATTCAATGTATAGTACAAAAATTAAAATTCGTACCTAATGTTAAAAAGTTTATTAATCAGACAAACACAATATAGCATTGTAATATAGTATCATAATATTATAATATATGATTGAATATTTAAATCCCATAACTATAATTATTGATCTTCTTATGATTTGCAATAAGCTATACGTTATTATATTAATTTCGATTGCGATGCATCTCGTGTTTTTACAACTTATTCGATGAGACCAACACTTTGAATTATTGTCAGTTTTTGTGTATCCAAGTATTGTTTATCGAATCCTCTTCCAAAATCTAAAGTTGACAGAATATATTATGTAAACTAAATTTTTTTTTATAATCATATCTGTTATTGTTCGACCATTGAACGGAAACTGCCGAATTAAGATGTTGCGTTGCTCTTTTTTTTTTTGAAAGTTTAAGCAAAAGTATTTTACCGAATTTATCCAAGTTCCCCATCCCAATTAATAATTATTATTAGTTTTGGCAGATTGATCAAATTTCAACGTGACTGGGATCCTTAAAAAAATATTTACTTTTTTACTCGAACGATGATTCATTTGATTTTTTTTTTGAAAAATGTACTTCTTATAGTTTTTCCATTGTACGACGAAGACGTGCATGTGGCATGTCCAATGTATCATCTAAAATAATATATTATACGGATTTTATATATTTTGTAAAAGTTGGTTAGTTAATGTACTTTATATATTATAACACGTCATGCGTTTGTATAATATATGTTAACCTTAAATTATTAACACATGTCGCACTACGTATATAACATTAGGGTTCTGAATTTAATCTCTTATCGTGAAAGATTTTGATACAATATTCGAAATAATAATATATTTACATATTCTGATATACCTAGTCGATTAGCAGTATTGATTAGATATAGAGATTACACGTCATGTCAAACATTGATAATGACCGATTTATGAAACATTTATCATTGTTGATAGGTAGTTGTAGTAGTTCAGGGACTGCCTTGTTAATGGTTATAACTTTATCAGTATTACCTAATCAATTATCAATTTAGTCTCACTGCTTGCTATAGTTGTACATTTTTTTGAAGCCAAATTACGGCGTCAATGTTTTTAATTTGATCAAATGCATTTCACTAGGTAGATACGTATATTATAAAACATCAAAAACATTTTTATTTTAGATTTAAAATGTTTTGGGATGTTATGAGTTTGTGACGTCTTATTAAGTTATGTTTATTTGATTGTATATTTATGATGACTGTATAAAGCAACATATTATATTGTTTATCAATTGTATGTTAACCGTTTATCGAATCGTTACACGTTCAATTAATATTAGTTTTAAAAATGTCAAGTCGCTCTGAGTTCAATATATATAACAAGATATTAAAACGTCTTTAGATTTTGAGCGGAACGATGTTTTGTTTTTAATTTGAGATTTATTTTTATTTTTCGCATTAATAGAGCATTGAAAAAAAAAAAAACAAACAAATTTTGAAACCCTAATGATAGTGATGTACAATCATCGCCTAAAATGTATTAAGTGCCGACGGTATCGACGCGGCGGATCGTGTGTCGGATCGATATTGAAGTTCTCATAATATATAAGTGTCGTGTTATTGTATTTTGCAGATATATTGTTCAATTTCCGGACGACGTTCGTCAACAAAAAAGGCGAAGTGGTGTCGGATTCCAAAACGATCGCCTTCAATTACTTGAAGAGCTGGTTCGTGGTAGATTTATTCGCCGCTCTGCCGTTCGACCTGTTGTACGCGTCGGACGTTTACAGCGGAGACGTGAGTATATTATATATCGTGTCGGAATTACAGTGGTGCAGTGTGCGTGTTTCGTAATAGTTGTTGTTGTTGTTGTTGTTGTTGTTGTTATTGCTGCTTCTGCTTCTGCTGCCCCGCTGTTGTTGTAGTAACGGTGGAAGGATATATGGTGTGTGTGGGGCAGTGTGGTGGGTATGTACAGCGAAGTGCGCGCATAATACTTCACGCCTAAAGTACGTAGAAAAATTTACGATCTTCGCAAAACTCTCGACCGCCGCTGTCCGTCCCGCGCACCCGCCCGCCTCGCAAGCCCGACACATTTTGTTCACCCTAAATATATCTGCGAGCGGTTCACAGTCAATTTACCTCCAAACATGTGAGAAATTTAACCGTGCAACAGCCATGAGAGACGGCGACGCCGCCGGTCGCTCGAGCGAAAAACTTTATGCCCCGGCCGCCGGCGCGTTGGAAATGAAAAGTTTTTTTTTCCTCCGTCCCCCGCACATCGCATACCGTATGGTGATAATAATTTCTATAGAGTCCCGCCTTAATGACATGCCCATCCTTTCAAATATAACCTCCGCGCGGGCAGCGACGAAAATATTGTTATTTATTTCAAAAAGTCAACTCCTGTGGATAATACTCGTGTAGATGAGATACCTACGTGCTGTGGTGCTGCACGAGTTAGAAACATCGAAATACGAGAGAATAATAATGAAAAATATAACGGAAATATATAATATCGATGTACTTTTTTCAAAAAACACCGTTTTCGGTTTTCTCCACGGTAAAACTGTAAAAGTATAAGCCGAACTAAAAACGAAATCGAATTAATCGAAATATTGAATTCCTCACGGTTGTAATATTATCACTGAAGCGTTTTATATTTAGCTAAATCTTTACCTAAAGCGTGCTATCGATTTGCATATTTGTATGTTATATAATATATTATAGTACATTATGTAGCTCCATTTGTGGAATGCACCCATACTATATACACTGTACAATGACACAACTTTTAGATCAATATAAATATATAACCAAACATTTTATCAGAAAGATTCAAGTATGACAGACGTTTTTACAAACAGTGTTCTTACTTCTTATTGCATCACTTGTTTTAATTAATACATTATAAGCTTATATACACAAGAGTTCTTATTATTATAAGCTGTTTTGTATATTATGACAAATATTGAATATTTTATGGTTTGTAAATTGAACCCACATGCAACAATTTTGAAGTTTTAAGTCATGTTATAACCATAAAATAATTTAATTCAATTTGGTGCCTACGACTTATCTTAACCTAACCTTCTATAGAATGCACACTAATTTATGAATAATGAGCTATTAGAAAAATACTTCGTATTTAAACGCTTTCATTATTTACAAGTAGTAAGCGCATACACAATCATTAGGTTTTTTAACTATACATTAACGATGTCTAAAAAAATAGATTGTCCATCCAAATTTATTCATATTATTATATGCAGCTGTTAATAGGGCGTAACTTTTGCATTTGTCGCCTCCATCTTACAGGTGTGTAACATAGTAAATTTAGCTCAGAAGATCATGTTTAGCTTCGTCAGTTTAAAAATTATAGAGTGAATCCGATTTATTATAAAACTCGATGGTAAGAACATTATCTGTGTTTGTATGTAAGTTTTTTACGGTAGTTAAATTGTTTAGCAAGTTTTGAGTATATTATATAGGGTAAATTACAAATGCTCATAACTCACTCAAAAACCGAATTATCTTAGTAAACCTACATAACTACAACGAGCACAGATAATGTTCTTACCGCCAAGTTTCATCATAACATGTTAATTCACTCTAATTTTTTAACTAACCAAACTAAACGTGATTTTCCGAACGTAAATTTGTTACGCACTTGTAAGACGGAGACAACAAAAACCAGTGTCACGTCCTCTTAATAACATACTTAGGCACCTATATATGTTTATTATATGGTTATTGATTTTTTGATTATTTTTAAGTATACCCATGAATTAATACAATTTAGTGAAAACATTATATAATATATTATACCTAGGTATGTACCGCAAATGGTAAAAACAAATGCAAACTTTCCACAACTATGTATTGGTACGACCGTACGAGGTTTATTGTTCTATAATAATTGTTGTCCTGACCACGGATATGACGTGAAACCGCAGGACAAATACAGTGTAGCTGATGTCACTCCTATGTACGGCTAAATTCTAGGCGTCAAAATGTCGCGTGCTTGTGCGACGATTGCGGTGTCCAACTTACCTTGTTTTAAACCTCCAAGCTATGAATGACGATTGATTCTGGAAATGCCAAAACAAGCATTGAGATAATCTAGATAAATTTAAAAAACTGTTAAAAAATGCGTAGGTACTCTTTTGTTTAGATTATTATTATGACCGTTGATCATTGTTAAGAATGCGCCCGCGCACGAATATATTGATAGAGATTAGCGAAAACTGAAAATATAATATAATATTTCAAATATGTATCGAAGGCGGTAAAAACAAAATATGCAAATTTATCGTCCACAACTATATTATATTGATACGAGGTTTGTTGTTCTATTGTCGTATTACACGTTAAATACGATATAAAACCGTTTGAAACAATAAACAAATACAACACGACCAAGATTACGAGGTACATAGCTGCAGTCGCAAGTGCTGTGTATCAGCAGTTGCTCACTTTTTCTAACCTCCACTTCGATAGAGAAACCAACATTGCGATTCCATAGACCGAGACCTTACCTGACCACGAATATGACGCGAAACCGTGGGGCGAGCACAGTGCACGGTAAAAGTTTTACGTCTCCATGAACAATATTTTTGAATTACAGACATGATAAATAAAATATTTATTATTTTTCGTTTACTATCCAATTTTGACATTAGTATCGCAAACGTTCGTAAAACATTATTTTAGATTTACGCTCAACTTTTCTCATGATTTCAATATTAACAGTATTTTATAAAGAACCATTGATTAAATATTCAAGCTCTATGACAGAGCATACATTTTTGACATGTATATGTTTTATAGCTGGGGGTCACTCTATAATTTTGCGTGACACGGAGAACGTTACCTGACGTCATCGTGTTGAGCCTGAGAGCCAAAAATAATATAATTGTATTTTTCCGACCGATTATACATTACACTTTCCATAACAACCAAACAATAACAAAGATGAGATTAATTTTATAAAGTTCCTATATGTTGCCTCTAGCAACCGATGACTAATATAATTAGGTTTCCATAGCAACCTCATTATACTTTTTTTAGATTCTGAGCGTAGCGATGAATAAATTAAAATTAAAAGACATAATATAGATTTACTGATGTATCAGTGGATGCTCCTTGATTTTGATCAACATGTAAGTATGATTAAAAAAAAAAAAAAA
Source organism: Sitobion miscanthi (assembly GCA_008086715.1). Taxonomy (NCBI): domain Eukaryota; kingdom Metazoa; phylum Arthropoda; class Insecta; order Hemiptera; family Aphididae; genus Sitobion; species Sitobion miscanthi. Next base: position 13,013,681 of record CM017805.1, read on the forward strand.
ATCGAAAATTTTAAATTTCTATAAACAGTTCAAAAAGAGTTAAAATTATTTTACAAATGATACCATATAATATAGGTAGCGGATTCTATCGCTGAGGAGAGACAGTGAGGTTACGAGAGCATAACACTGATGTTATTGTCGTAAACATTGTTTTATTTCAATAAACGATTGGGGTCAGATGAGAAGTAATGCAATGTGGTTCTTCCTCTGGCTCTCGATACCACGAAAAAAAAAAATAGATAGACAATTCTAATACTCATCTATAAACATTTGATAAATGTTTCAAACCATTATTTGTTTTTTAATTTCAACAGAATAACAGGAGATTTTTTTTTTTTTAGCTGGTTTTGCGTAAAAAAGTGGGGTTTCGTCAATTGCGCCGAATTTAGGACACTTCCTGTATATTATACATCTATTGCGCCAGTATAAAAAAGGTATATCAAAAAGGTATACATCTATTGCGCTGGTATAAAAAAGGTACATTAAAAAGGTATACATCTATTGCGCCGGTATTAAATAAGTAAATTTAAATAAAAATAATTTACATACATATATTATTATATACAAATTTATTTTTCTGATGAAGTGTCTTGAATCTTAATCTCAATCTAAAAAAATTAAATAAAATTAGAAAATGTAGATATAAAAAAAGATTTATATTTAATTACCTTATAATCATTTTTTGTAGTGGTAGCTTATCCGCTGTACAATTTAAACATATCTAAATTTCCATTTAAATACTTGGATATATTATCTTCAACTATGGTTTTTTGTTTTTTATTCTTATGATTTTTATTTTTATTTTCTTTTTCGACGTTATTTATTTTTATGTATGATTGAAGTTGAACATATACACAATTTATAACATTGGAATATCGATCGGCGCAGTTGATGTATATCTTTTTCCTATCCCAAAATTTTTCTTTCTTTACCTGCGATTTTCGGCGCAATTGATATATGCCCAAAAAAGTACGTTCCACTTTGTTATCATAAAATATATTTAAGTTACCTACAGATTGAAGCGCTTTTACTGATTCAATAGGCAATGAAACACACATTGTTGTAAAACCAACACAATCCACTTAACTTCTAAAAAAGTAGCTATACGGGTTTTAACTTTTTATGAAATTCTGTTAAAACAAAACAGTCTTATTGATTGGTATGAAGACTATACAGTGTAGAGTGTAGACCATATATATATAAACTAATTTATAGGTGTAAACTGAAGACTATCATACAAAATCAATCAAAAATAAAAATTGGGAATTTTAAAAGATTTTTCTTTTTAATGTCATGGAATTATTATTGAAGTAAAAAAGATAGTGAACGTAATCAATATTTAATAATATATATAAATATGTACCACCTTATTTTTTAGTTACTTATCTGCTGAAGAGTAAATAGGTATAACACAAATATGTTGATATTTTGATAAAGTACTTGGTTAATTTAAATTGGATTCAAACGAGACGATATTATTAGAATTAGAATACCACGACGTGGTGAGTTTATTAAAAATAATCAACATTTTTAGAATTTTCAGTTATTACTATTTTTTTAGTAAAATACTTAAGTGTTTAATATAATATTATTAAATGTTTATTTTAAACATGGTAGTTCACCCAACATCCTCACCGTTTAATCACTTTAGATAACAAAGCTGATTTTATATTTTTAATTTTTCGTATCTAATATCGTTACCATATCTGAATATTATATGTTATGTTTTTATTTCCAAATAACCATAATATTAATATTATCTGGTATCTACAAGAACTCAGTAGTAGGAACCTATATTATTTCTGTTGACATTTCGATTTATAAACGTATAATATAATTAGACCATAGAACGTCATATAATTTTCAATCTAGCAGGTTGGGTATGGTCAACTTCAGTACAAATTTGAAATTATTGTAGTTAATTTCTTCATATGACCTTCTAAACTCCGTCAAATTTTGTTTATATAGGTACGTCCATATATATGTCTTCAAACGTTTTTAATGAAATTTGTTCTTTCTCTGGTGTTTGGTGATGTGACCTATTGTCGTGGCTTGTGTGCGTATAGATAAATGCGGGAATTGGAGAACTTATTTGACTTTCAGGTCTATAAATTAAATTTGGTATCGACAAACAAACGCTTACGAGAAAGGATTCACAGTGGATTAATTTTCTTAATACAAAAATGTTATTACAGCTTATCTTATTGAATCAATCGAGCTGCCTTGACAGAATCCATTGTATTTCGCCGAGACTACTAGTATAGGACTTAATAACATAATCTAATAAGGTATATATTATTTGAACTCGTATTGTATGATACACAGCAAATTGATAATATAATACATTAATACTTAAGAAAAGTATAAAACTTGGGGTTGTCATCCTAAAAACATACTCCAAATTTAAGAACAACATTTACTATAAAAATTAAATACAATAAGCAACAACCAACAACATTATATGAGGTCTAACTGACAACATATTTTTATTAAACTATAGCATAATCAGATCAATATTGAAATTATGTACATTCTAGAAGTTACTGATTTCAAATAATTGGTCGGTAGATTGTTCACTAATATATATCGGTATTCAAATCATGTCGATGGATGAATATTGAAAATATTATCTGTGTAATATACTTTGTATAAAATGTATTCTCACTTAGAAGAAACCTAATTTGAAGGATAATTATTTTAGAAACCCAATTTTATGCACAAATAGGATTACCCTTAATAAATAATGTATTTCAATTAAACTACAATATGGACCTAATACAGTACGCATTACCTAATTTGTACAGTGGTGCCTATATAATTTAATTCTACAAGTAATATATAACATTTATCATTTACACAATAATGATATGTATAATTTTATAAAAATATTTTTTTCAATAACATTCTTGAAACATTAAAATATGTCTTTTACTCATCTTGTTTCGTATACAATTTTATTTTCATGACTTTGATATTTCTAATAAATGTTAATAACAAATGATTTTATCCAATAAAATGTTCGTAAAAAGATTTTTTTTATACCTCGGACACGTATCCACTTTTTTTCCGATCAAATTTAATAATATTATATTCAAAACGCACACTGCATAATCGTTTGTTTTTTGGATCCTTAACAAATTTAAGCTCTTAATATGGTATAAATAAGACTATTTTTCACAATATTGCATGAAGCATGGCATGTTGTCAAAATTTCGACGGAATGTTGTTATTTATGTATCACAGACTATAGAGAGATGAAAAAAAAGTGGACGAAAAAATGAAAGCTTTTACTCCTATCAGTGAAGGAGTGATAGAATTTGATGAAAATAGATAGGTATGGAAAACAATTTTAAACTACTTTAATCCAAACGCTTTACAATAGGTATCTGTTTTTTATATTTTATTGGTCCATCGTGTTTAATATTTAATGGAGAAATGAAAAGGAAATAAATAATGTAGATACGGAAAAGGATAGAATATAATATATTTTGGTCGTATTTTACGACGATACGTATATTATATTTCTTAATATTAAGTTCGACATCAATATACTCAGATAGGTACCCACTTAAAACCAAATTATAATCATTATTGTGTTTTATCTAAATAGGTATATTTTTATCTTTTATCTTATACAGATAAATGGGGAATATGTTATCTGAGCTATTAACTAAGATAAATAATTATAACATCTAGATAAAATTTAATTTTTAAATATTTATGTAAATACCATTATTATTATTTATTTCTATTAAAAAGAAACAATACATTTGATTTGTATTTGTAATTCAATTTATATTAATTGTGTTCATTAGGTAAAACAATAATGAATTATTAAAAAACATAATATATGTATAATGATATACAATTTCAAGTCGAAATAATTTTAAATTTTATGGTGTTTTGAAAATTGCCCTTTACTTAATTTTAAAAACATATTTTTTGAAATAACATTTAACTGACTTATAAAGTTACATAATTCACAATTGTTATGAAATTTAAATATGTTACATAATATTATGAATTATCTAATATACTTTATTCACCTTAAGTTTTGTAATAAATAGGTAGAGGTAGGCGCATATTAAAAAAAAATGTTTATCTTTTTTTTATCTGGATAATAAATGTTGATTTTTTATCTTTATCTAGGTAATTAAATTATTATGTATCTTTTATCTTTATCTAGATATTTAAAAAATTATCTTTATACAACACTGATTATAACTGTATTTTTTTTTACCCATAATTTATTGATTTCGTTGTGGCATTTTATTTTTTCAACTGTTTTTTAATGATTATGCATATTTAAGAAACACGTATGATGTGTAAGTTGATATATACACTTCAATAATGTTTGAATCTTATGGTTCTGTAGACTTTGAATATTACAAATAATAATGTATAGTAAAAACATAAGTTTAGAACACCTTATATCCCCCTAGCCCTCTCATATGTCTATCCGTTCTTTTGTTAGTTGACAATACATATCGTATACGATTGATTGTATTACGATCTTATAACCACTGTCCAATTTAAATTAAATTCGTACTAAGTATTAATATAGAGTCTCAGATGCCAATATTAAAAATTAGGTTTATACCAAAATATAAAGGTTACCAAATAATTATTTTTAAATCGTATAAAATGGAATTATATAGGCTATCGCGTTGTGTTAATATAAAGATAATTTTCTGGTATTTGGCTAAACGTTTGGCATCGTATTATAATATTAGTTTTTATAAATAATTTAAAATTTTTTATTTTTCTTGGTGCGATTTAAAACGAAATTTAAACGTTCGTTGCATTATAATGTTCACTTTATTTTTTTTTAAACATAATATGTACAGTATTATACTATAATGACTAATTTTCAAGCGACGTAGTTACGAAATTTCGTGTAAATTATGGATTAACATTATTACATGGATATATTATAATTATATACAAACGTATCTGATGGTGTCCCCTAGCTGGAGACGAAGGTATACAGATACCTACCTGCCTACTAATTTGAAGTAATAGGATAATGTAGATTCCATTATCCCACCACTTAAAATTATTAGTTCGCAGAGAACCCCAAACCTGTAATATAAATGTCGTTGCTCTGACTGTATATTTTCATTTAACAATTTTATCAACGTGTGTCTCGAGTTAATTTAATTTTTTTTTTTTTGATTTCCAGGAAGCCGGTTCGGGACAAGTTCATTTATTAAAGCTGACCAGACTGCTGAGGTTAGCGAGACTGTTGCAGAAGATCGACAGGTATTCGCAATACGGCGGCATGATTCTCACACTTTTGATGCTCCTGTTCACATTAGTTGCACATTGGTTTGCGTGCATATGGTATGTGATCGCTGAAAGCGAACGCCACGAAAAAGGAAGAGATTGGGATCTAGGTAAGTCTTTGTTTAGTATTGTACGTCTAGACTTAAGGGTATTCAAAACCGTAATTTTCTGTTTTTATCTAACACGCACACGACATAGGATTGTAGACTGCTTCTATGTCAAACATACCAATTTATTCATCTAATGAAGCAATGAGAATTCTAAAAACAGATTTGAATTTGTCGTCATGTCTACTTAAAATCAACCTTGCAAAGATTTCAATTTTTTGATTTTAACCTCTCCAAAAATTAAAATACAACAAATAGGACAAAAACCACTTTTTGTAATATGATATTTTTAGGAATTTGTGGGATGATATCAAAAATGTGGAAAGGTCGATTTCAAGTAGACTTGACGACAAAATAAAATCTGTTTGTATATAAAGGTGCCTATGTTTTATATATTTTTGATAAACTTTAAACATTTTTACTGTTTTTAATTATATATATTCTTTTGGGGTTTTATGATAAGAAGTTATATTGAGTAGTATTGTAGAAAACTTGTAAAAAAAAAAAAAACGAAGTAATAATATTAACAGAAAAAAAAAGATATTTCGTCTATTTATTAAATAATAATCGTTACGATATCAGATTTGCAATAATTCAAAACGTTGTAGGAAATAAACATGACGTTGACTTTGGAAAATGCGTATTTTAATAACGATTTCAAATTTAAAAAAAAAAAACATGCGTATAAAACATTCGTTCAGATTTTAACACAAACAACTAAAACACATAGATACTATAATATAATATTATGTTTGCTGCAATCGTTTATAAAATAAATATTTTTACTGTCCCAAACGATAGTGTCAAAATAATTGATTTGATACTTTGATAAAATTCGTTACTATTTTAAAGTTTTAATAAATAAATAAATAATATATGAGAGGTGGCATTTCAAAACGTACTATTTTCATTTTACACTTTTTTAAGAAATCACGATTTTCTATTTTTAATTACCAGTGGAAATAGTACGTTATGTATTTACCTCACTTATATTCCCTATCTTCATACTTTGGGAAATAGTACAATGTATGGCCTTCTTTGGAAATAGTACGTTTTGTACAATTTGAGGAATTGGTACGTTTTGCGTCAATTTGTCGTTTAACATGGGCAATACTACGTTTTAACATAATTTTGGAAATAGTGCATTTAGACACAATTTGCCTTGGAAATAGTGCGTTTTCTGTCATTTATGAATTTCAGATTGATTTTAACAAAATAAATAGTACGTCTTGGAAATAGTTTAATTTGACCACGCCATTCAATTCCTCGGCCACTTTTACATACAAATCCATGTATAGCTCAATTTTGTCGATTTTGAAAATAGTGGGTACGTTTTGAAATGTCATCCAACATTTAATGTTTAATGGTTTTTTTTTTATCCCAAACGACTCTGAATTAAGTTTTAAAATATTTATTCCTATCGATACGTCGATTTCTGAGTATAATTATATAAAACTTTTTTAGGTTTAATAATATTATAATATTATTTAAGTAAAATATAGTTTCATAAGGGTCCAATTTACTTATTATACCTTGGTACATAAGCTATATAGGCATAATATGCTGCGTTTGTTTGTGATTTGTATACATATACTATCTACGTGAATTGCGTCTATTCATTTCATCGAAATATGGTATATTTATTTTTCTTATCGGAAATTAGGTTCTTGAAAACTTTGAACGGGAATTTATATGAAAAAAAAAATGTTCTATACGTAACTACTAAGAACTGGTAGAAAATTATGCGTTTTACTTACAGCGAGATTTCAATGAAAACAAATTATATTTATATAATACTTTCAAGGATATTTACATTTCTAAAGCTAAAAAACTCAATCAATACTAAATAGCAATGCATTTAATGCTGGTTCATTTAAACTGAATGCATGCAGCAATATTTCTATACACATTAGTATTATGGTAAATTGGTAATCATTCAAAAAATGAATAAACAAAATAAACCCCAAAAATTACTTTTATGACGACTGACGAGAGTATCTTTTTAAATTGGTTTTAGATTACTTTTATTCTCCTTGACATGAATATTTTTTATATTGATTTAATAAAAATATTGATGCAGCAAAATCTTAAAATATTTTTAAGATTTATAAATAATTGGAAAAGTGCATTACGTTATTTTAATTTTGTTATATGTTAAGAAAACTAAGTAAAATTACTTACACTCATTAAACCATCTAATGACGTAAGGTTTTCTACATTCCTCTTTTTTCTTCTATATTAAATGAATTTCTTACACTTGGTATTTTCAAATAATAATACTTGACCTAGTGAAATAAAGTGAAAAGTATACACATAATATCTAAAAACAATAAAAACACTACTAATGAACTGATAAATTATAGACTGAATTCGTTTTTCTATGCCAAAATATAACATATAAAATCTATTGTTTGATTTAATATAGTGGTAATAATAATGAATATAAAATAAACAATATTTTTTAAGTATGCTTTAAAATATACAAATTTATTTGTGTATCAAATTAAATTATAAGAACCGATATATTATCTGTTAATTAATATAAGTGTGTACAAATAATGACATAAAATAAAGTTTTGATAGTTAATTAGTTAAACCTCGCCTTTTTTAAAATCAGGTCATTAGGTGACAAGTACATCAATTATTATATCATAAATTTGAAAGAGGATTCAACACCAATATCAGTAACTTACATATTTTACATTCATCTAAGGATTTCCATCTAATTGAGCATCTGTAATTTTTTATCGGTATATTAAAATATGATGCTTATTGTTATCCATTCTTGTAGAATGACGTTTAGACATTAATTACTAAAGTATAATCTAGTAAGTGTAATGTATGGTAGCACACGAAAGAAGAAATGCATTTTATGTTATAATATTTTTTTATATAACAATTGCATATACCTATGTGAGAATATGTGTTTAACTATTATAATAGGCAAGAAAAACTGATAACTTTACTAAAAATAAATTCAATTATGAACATTTGTATAACGAGTCCTTCTAACGAGCATTAGAAAAAAAAGCACCCTTTTGGTCAAATTTTATACTTTTAAAATGAAATGTGTTCAACCTTTTTTGGCTTTTTTAATGAAAGTATCAATTTATAAACCAAATATTTCCCCAATTATTGTAAATGTTAATTTGATTTAATTTATTTAATTAGTATTTCTTATTTAGAAACAATTTTATTAACCAACTCTATCTTGACAGTTAATGTTTGTCTTTATTCAAATATTTAAATATATACACTATTCTTGCCCACGTACTATAATGACATCCCACCAGGGTGAACCAAAATTGTAAAATATGCATACATTTTGAAGCATTTTGTATAAATCTTACTGCAGGAGTGAACTAATACCAAGTCTTGCACTTTGTAATGTCTGTTCTCGTAATGCATTCTGTACAAATGTCGAAATTTAAATCATTATTGTAAGGGTGCCTTTCCAATCCGTTTATCTAATAAAAAAAATAATACTTACCGAGACTATCGCGGCTTGTTCGACTGCCGCTTCGAGGAGCACTTCTTGTGTTTCGTGCATAACGTCTTCGGTCAGATCCACGTGTTTGTGGTTGTCCAATAAGTGGAGTTTTGGCTATTTGTGACCAACGCCACTGCTGTGTCGAACAACCTTGCGATTTGCAGCCGTCAAGACGGAATCTTGAACTTGTTAGGGTCTAAGGTTAGACTACCCATTTTTAAATGGAAACTCGGTGGAAACGACGAACTTGTCTAACCTGCATACGGAGACACGAGTTCATAACTAATCGTGACTCACGGACCAGTAGCGAACACTTACGGTGTGAACAAACGAACTAAGTAATAATTATTAAGATCTAAATCATAAAATATAAACCGGAAACGGTCAATGGACAATTATTGAAGGCAATAAGGCCGAAAATATCACGGTAACTGGAAAATATTATGGTGGGGGAATCTACGTGAGCGTCAGATTTTTTTCATAAAATTTGTTTTTAGATTATAACTAACCACTTGGTTTACTTTCCCGTACCATAAAAATAAATAAACAAATAAATGTACTTATTTTTCATAAATATTTTTTAATTATGTAAAACAAAATATAATTTGTAGATAACATTTAACGCTAATTATTTGTCTTCGTCATCCACACATGTGACCATATTAGTAGGTATGTGACATTTCAAAATCATGTTAATAATGAATATAAATTATAAAATAATATTTGAAGTTTCCTTTTTTAAACTTAATATTATAGAATTAAACAGCTTTTAATGAAAACTATGTGTCCGTCTACATTATAAACTAGTCACTCAGTGATGTCTAGTAAATTTTAAATAGGTACCTACCCTCTATTCTCTGAATCTCGAAACCTAACTTTTTCAATAACATTAAGTAACTACCTACACTCTTTCAATGACCAAAAATATCCAAAGAAAGGACTTTTAAATAAGCTTAAAGATTGTATATTATATGGTGTTTAATTTTTCTAAAAGGTATTTCAACTCTAAAATCAATTTAAAAAGTTATTTATGATCGATTGACCTTAATGTGTGTTTGTTGTGTCTCATGTGTAAAACACACCATAACAAACATTAGTATAGCACCTACGTTAAAATAACTTACATTGAATGAGATACAAAAAAAAAACCATTCAAAAAAGAGTAGTTTCCTTTTTGCTACTCAAATTTGATAAACCACCAATATTCATATATATGTACATACGTAATATTGTAGAAAAATTAAAACATTCAATATTATGGTAAATATAATAACAGAAAACACATTAACTTTTAATATTAAAAACCAACTGTTTAGGTCCTGGCCAAACTAACCCTATATTCAAATTAATAAGTAGGTATATCATTATATTTTAGAGAATTTCAACTTGTAAATCAAATGTACTGTGCAGAAAATTAATTGTATAAATTGTATACATGATGGAGCACCATAAATTCCCGGAATATAACATGGACCGTAAAAATACAGAGTGATTTTTTTTTAAACAGATCGTCCCAATTTTCCAATTTAATAATACATATTTTATTCGAATTCTGATTTTTATAATTTTCAAGTATAGCTGAAGACAGAATTTTAAAATTACTGATATTGTTTGTGCTACTTAAAAAGTGTCCAGCGGTGAAGCAAACTTTTATTTTTCAAACGCGAATCCCCTTTTATATTTCAAATCATTTAACGTGTGATTTTCTTGACTATGTTGATGTACCTAAATCAAAATTCTAATAAGTAGTTTGAGAATTCTTAAAATGTCTATTCTAAGGATAATAATCCTTAAAAATGATGTGGGTTCCATTTTGAAAAACACAAGTTTGTGTTGCCATAATATCATCCTTAAGTGGTACCATTAATCTCTAGTATTTGAAAATATGGTTTTCAAGTGTATTTAAAAATCCGAAAATCAGAATGT